>CM060901.1:925046678-926354535 GCA_030737815.1 Allium fistulosum
CTTATTATTCTATTTATCTCCATAAACATTTTATAGTTTAAAATTTAAGTGAATAACATTTATTATGCGCACTCGCATTTTATTTATAAAGACAACTTATTGTATATTCTCCAATTTTCTTAAATTAACAATTTCAAAAGTCCTAAATTTGAATAGTCATTTATTATAATCACACTTTATTCGACAAATTTAATTCTTCTACATACCAAATTCTTATTAAATTTATTCTACTTAATATATCCTATCACATATATATTAAGTATATTTACATTTATTTTAACTACTCAAATTTATTTAAAATTTCTTTTGATATCATTTTCTGCTGTATAATATTCAATTACATAGTTAACTTTTGAAAATTTAGGTAAGTTATATTGAATGCAATTGAGTATTATACAAGTAAATTTTACAATTCAGTTATTTCAAGTTAATTATTTATAAAAGAATTTGGCTTCATTTATAATTGAAAATCATCCTTTAAGAAAATTTAGAATTAAATTTCCAATTAAATTTAAACAATTTAGAGATAAATATATACATACAATATATCCAAGTCAAATCTAAATTAAATACTAATATATATGTATATAAATATTTTTAAATCAAGTCATACTTTAAAAATTCAAATCTAATTCATTTCAAAACAAAAGTGTAGCAAGCTACTGATGGTCTCTACTCTTCGAGACTCGAAAATGGATGTCGATGATGCGGCCGTCATCACCGAAATTATTTTCCAGCGACAAAGAGAAGAGCACTGATTTAAACATTTAAAATTTCTTTGAATTGATTTCTATTGAAAATATTTAAAAAAACTATACACTTTAAAACTTTCAAATCAAAGTTTGAAATCATCGGAAATTAAATTCACAAATTCTAATTTTTAAATTTAATTAAATTTCTAAATAAATCTCTAAACCAACTTTTATAATTCCATTTATTTTTATGTTGGAATAATCAATGATTTACAAAACAAATAGTGAAAAATCAAATATTACCTTTCTGACAACCAGTTCAGTTAACAATTCAATTTCAGAAAATTTATACTTATATATGATATAATCATACAAGATTATTTTATTTACCAAATTCTGAAAATACTATTGTGTCAGTTTGCTCTGTTCAAGTGTTTTGGAAATCCTATCGATAGCGTTGATCAGACGAATCGATCGAAAACCCAAATCAACATCAACAACTCAAACAACACAATATATAAAACATTTAATATTAATTTATAAATACACTTCCTCGCTCGACGATACAAGAATGGATTCTAAAGCAAGGATATAGATTCAAATTTGATGGACTCAAATCAAAGAGAATTTTTGATTCGAAGATAAGTTTGAAATAGAAGATAAGATGACTTAAATAACAAATAAGAAGATGGATGAGTTTATATAAATCGCGGGCAACCTTATCCGGGTCGACCGTGACTTCAAGAATTAGATCGATGCAGAATTTCGAGGCAAATTTGCATTCGATTTCAAGAAATAGAATTCAGGTATAGCAGGAGATAGATAGCATCGTAAACCGAGGATACAGAAATCTCCGGTAAATCAATGCCTATTGTAAAGGAGTTTCACCCCTTTACAAATCATTCGAAGTTCGGCGAGACCGCCGATTCATTATAAAGATCATTCGAAGTAGAGTTATGGAATACTCCAGAATTCAGACGAATACGAATAGTGAAGGACAGGAATGAATTTCGGAATCGAGGGAACGTTCCAAAATTCAAGGGAATTGAGTCAAAAGGAGAGATTGAAACTCGAATGAGAGTGATTCTGTAAATACATTTACCCTATATGCTAAGTTTTGCCTAGAGCTACCAAAGCTCTGATACCAACTATAACGGACCGCGTCAGTGGGGTAACGCCCACCGTAGCATACAGCTGTACCTGTGTTCTGCCTTTACAGCCAGCCTCTCGACTGCACCAACCCCGCAGGGACATGTAGGAGTAAGAGTCATCCGCTCGCTACCAAACCAAATGCGAGAACCCCCTATCATGCTGCACCCTCCAAGTGCATAGGCAGACACACATGTCAGACTTGAATAATTCAAAATACCGCGTTGTTAATTTAAATTTGGCAAAACTGAACATATACAGTAAATAATCACAGATCACAGACACAGAGTAATAAATGCAGCGGAAATAAAAGAGATAGTAGTTCATGAAGCTACTATATACATATCAGAGTTAAATATGGTACAACTGATGTCTCGAATATAATAATCAAATACAATATCTGAATACATCACTGGAATCAATTGGATATCTGAAAGCTGGATAGATAGCTGGATCTCCAAGCGAAGCTCCAACTCCAAAGGTGAGTCTCGAATACTGGTACACTCAGTCTGACCTGAGCGTAAAGCAAAACACAAAACACTCGAGTCAGGATTAACATTCTTATATCAATAAATCCAACTCAAGTGAAATAGCAATTGAAATACAAGTAACTCAAAGGATGTTTGGAATAACCATCCTTTAAGGATCCGTTAAACTATCTACTATGTAGTAGTGCACGATAAGTAGATAATGCCTATCAGTAATATAAGATATCAAAATAGTGTTACCATTATCCCCCTTAACACATTTTATATAAGCGTTATAGACTATATAGCACTGTAAACTCCACTGTAAACTAGTGGGATATCAGGGAGTACTCCATAGGTATAACACAAAACAAATCGTAGTGGTCGTGTATACAGGGATACAAGTATGACAAGGCACATGAGGCAATACCCATGGTAGTGAAACTACCGTTTGCCTGATCCGGACTGGTGAGAACGCATCGCCGCAGCGATCGCAACACCGCGAAACAACACTCCCAAATCAAGGGTGCACCAATCGACAACAAGTAATGAGTAGTTTCGAAGAAGTGTGTTCGCTTGAGGTAGCTAACCTCCATTTGGCCCGGCACGGCTCCTGTTTTAGTCATTTCCAATTTGACACAAGTGTCAAGGCTATCCATTATCGTTCTCTTTCTTCAGTCATCACGTACATCATTCCAACCACTTCATTCTGGATCACACTACGCGTATAGTTATTAATGTGGTTTTCGGTTTAGACAGTGAGTATGTCCCTAACCGATTCCGGTCCCTTTAATAACTTCCGAAATTATTACACCGATTGGTCGTTTAATAAATTTCAAAACCAAATCAATTACAATTTCAATTAGAATTTGTAAATCAACATTTCATTTGTCTTTCTAAAACAATTTCCATAATTTACGTTTCAAAACTTCCAAATTACCATTTCAAAATCTTATAATTCAATTTCAATCTTTATTTTAAAACAATTCAAATATTGATTTAAATTCGTATATAAGTTTCATTCCGAAATCATTTAAATTAATTTAATTTAACATTCAAATCAATTTAACTTCATTTATCGATTTCATTCAATATTCCTTAAGTAAATTTGTCATTCAAAATAATTTCTATTTAATTTCCAATTCATTAAATCAATTACTTAAGTTCAACTTCCATATATCAAAACTTCAAATTGAATTAAATTAGATTCATCAAATAAAATTCTTTACATTTCAAGTCTTACATTAATTTCAATAAATCACATTTTATTTCTTGTTAAAGAAATTCAATTTCACTTATTTATTTACTTAGTTATAATTGCAAAACTCAATTAATAAAGAAACTTAATTTCACTTATTCAAGAAGTTCAATTTCACTTAATAAAGAATTCAATTCAATTTAATTATTCAATAATTCAATCTTATTTAATTATTAAATAATTTCAAACTTTAATTATTAACTAATTTCAAACTTAATTATTAATAATTTCAAATTTAATCATTAAATAATTAATTTTAAAACAACATTCTTTCAACAACTACTATGTTAATATTTTGTTTCGGATTATTACATATTAACATTTTCCTTCCATAAAAATTCAAATTCCAACTTCATTTAAAACCTTATTATTTATTCAAATAAAATCTTTATTTTATTTTTAAATCAAATTATTGACCAATCGATTTTTTTATTTAATTCTCTATCCTAAGTCAAAGTTCAATTTGGGTATTTATCATTTCAACCCGATTCTAATTCAATTCAAAAATCAAAGCATAGCAAAGGGAACTTGCAGTGTGATAACTGGGATGGTGTCAAAGTAAATAAACAAGCAATAACAACAACAATTATCAATCCAATAATCAATTCAAATAATCCTGAAATAATCGTATTAATTCACATTGTTGTTTGTGCAAATTAATAAAATTATTTCTAGAATCTACAATATCATTTCATGTAGATTAAAGATTATTACAATAATATTTTATGCGGTTCTTCACTTGGTATCTATTATTAAATTCATACTACATCAATTTATACAACATACATTCAAATGGTTCAGGGTGTAATTAACCATATTACTACGTGTCAAATAACTAAACATCTAAAGGATCATATTATGCAAATGTCGTCAAATCAAATTTAACACATATATCAAATCTAAATATCCTACGTCGATTTCAATTTCAATTTATTTATCACTTACGACATTAGCAATTTAACGTCAAATGTCAACATCAAACAAACAATCATTTATCAACCAAACTGGATTATCATTGTATAAATAACAGATAATGGTGTCAGATGTCACAGGTGAACTGATACAGCTAATAGCATATATAACAGTGTAATTAACTAACATCAGCATATTTCAATTGTCGTTTCAATTGAAATCAAATTTAATAAATAAAAGAACGTTAATCGTGAGTGATTGCTCACCTTTCGCGGCTAGAGAGAAGATAGACAACACAACCTACTACGATTTGAATTGCGAAATTGACCAGATCCAAATGTCGATTTCCAACATAAAGCAAGATTTGCACGAATTCGACGGATAGAGCTGATATACAGGAATTTTGACAAATTAAATCAGAATAGGATCGATGCAGATAATAGGTACAAGTGACTTATATGAACTTATAATTTAAATCTATATATATTTCAAAATTCAAAAACCATATGTGTAAAATTTATATCTAATAGCAAACAAACAAATATACAATGCAGACTCAAACGTATATATGCAGATCATAAATCAAAGCTAAAAGAACTTCATATACGAAACAAAATACTATATAATGATATACATAATACCGTAGATATTGTATACTTGGAAAATAAAGCAGTATTTTATACTTAAACAATACGTATATTATATACTAACATATAGGCTGTAAATAGCAATCATTTATATATTCACAGTAGACATGCAATCTTTCTTCAAATATAATATGTACTGTAATTATGATACTTTTAAGAACAGGTCTACACAACCAACCATATTTATACTTCTTTGAATATACTTAATATAAACATATATGCAGACTGTAATATGGTATACTACACATACACACACAGATATATATATATATACATGCGAACTGTAAAACAGATTTTATAATGAATACATACATAGCTGCAAGCTTAAATATATATATATATATATATATATATATATATATAAAACTTCTATAACTAACATAGTGCTGTGAACATATGAAAGCCATTATCCCAAAGGTTTCAACATTTATATACATATCATTCCATATACCTACGAAAATATATAAATATATATAAAATGAAATATTGTAAACATTATGTATGTGTAATATTATAAACAACCTATACATAAACAAACAACACGTCACATATAACCTATAGAGTCATATATATAAAACACACAGCCAAAACTCTTGATAAGATATAAAGTAATATAGTATAATAGGATAAAATATAATATAGTATATACGTTTTTTTTCCAAATATAACATATCTTTCAAATTTGAAAATACAGCTCGACTAGAACCTGAAGAGAGGGAGGCAGGTCAACGATGGCGGGCTCAGCGTTAGGGTTGGGGTTGCGCCTTCGGCCGAACAGGGAGGAGGAGCTCGAGCTAGACAAAGGCCGGACACGAGAATGAGGGAGAGCGATAAGAAAAAGGAGAGGCGGTGCCAGTGCGCGGCGGCGAAGCTAGCATAGCTGTGGTCGGCCTGTGCGGTGGAGGATGGCTGGAGTGGTGAGACTCGGTGATGTCCGGTCATGGCGGGAGGGAGTGAAGTTGCAGGTGGCGGTAGGTGAAAAGCATAGCGAGAAGGTGATGGCCAACCAATGGTGGGTTGCGACTGCTGCTTGGGTCGGAGGGTGGCAGTGTTTCACGGCGAAAGCGGTTATAGGGAGGAAGGCTGGCTTCGGCGAAGGGTGGGAGATGGTTGTCGGCTGCACGTGTGTGCTCTGGTGTGGGAGGTTTAGCTCGGCAGAAGGATGGGTGGTGGTTCGGTGGCCGCGGTCTCAAAGCGGAGGAGGGTCGGAAGGTGTACGGAGTGGCCGCGGGATGGGAAGCTTGGTGGTGGAGACCTTTGGGGAGGAGTTCGGTCGGCAAGCTTTTTTTTTTTTTTATTTTTTTTTATTTTTTTATTTTCTTTTGTGACAGCAGACCAAAAAGAACGAAGAAGAGAAAATGTAATTTTTGAGGAATGAAGAGAAGAGTTGGATAGAACAGGACGCAAGCTAGGTTCTAAAAATATAACAGCTGTAAGTATACGAATAGTTTTAAACTATTTCCAAAGCACATCAAATAAATAGCTCGAATATATTCACCAATGAAATATTCCAATGAAAACAAAGGGTCAGAAATAAATATCAACCCAAATATGAATAGTCACGGTCAATAGTTAATTCTGGGAACAAGTGAATGGTCATCGGAATCCCAAAGCACCAAAACGAACAACAATACGGCTAACCATTTCACGGTTTTTGCCGCGTATCGAACACTGAAGCACACAGATGAACACACCACGGAGATCAGCACAACGAGACGGTAAAAACAGTACACAGATACTAGTGGTACGATTGAATTTTAAAAATTCGGATTTTCTACTAGCGGAAAATGCAGCAAAAACGCAACAAAATAAGATCGACGGAGCTAAAGAGGTCCGAATTTGGAAAAACGAAAAATAGTGTTTGCTCAAAAGATGGTTTAGAATTTTTCTATGTAAAAATATTTAAGTTCCGAAAACATTTTATTTTCATTGCTTTTTAACTGATTAAATTGAAGTAAATTGACGCACGAAATAAACTTTCTTATTTTCGGACGAAAATTTACCAGTTGCTATGTTTAACTAGACGCATTCCAAATATCAAATTTATATTTCAAAATTTTATCGTTTAAAAATCCCACAAAATTTCCATTAATAACGTTATTAAAACCGGTCAATTCTGCGGGTTGTTACAATTTCCCTTGTGTCTTTCCACCTGCTTCAGGCCAATCCTTGGTTCACTTCAGGTCGCGCTTCTGGCCAACTCGTTACCGACTGAGGACCCCGACCAAAAATGTGACTTTTCAAATTTTCAAGTATTTTTTGATATCTCATTTTTCTTGTTTTATGATGCTTCCCAAGTCCTTGGGTCATTTCTTTGTCGTTTGTTTCTCCAATTTGATTGTTTAAGTCCGTTCGAAGACAATGGAAAATTTTGCCGTAACAAGGTTAACAGACGTAAAGCTGATATAAATTATTAAAAAGGTATACATATACATCAATAAATAAGTTTATACTTACACTAATATAAATTATTACATTTTATTTGGCTATTTATATTTTGGGGGCATTTCACTAGAAGGACAAACTTTGCAGTCCAATTAGTTTCTAGGACACACATTCACAGAAATTAATTTCAAGGCCAAAGTCAGTAGAATAATTATGTAACAACCCGCATATCTATCGATTTTATATTTAAATATTTTATTTAAATATTTTATCGTTAGTCGGATGTTAGTCCGAAAAGCTACTTTTTGCATACGGTCAAATTAGGACTCGAGACCACTTCCATTGAGTTCAAAATGACGTTTGCAATCTTTTTGAGTGTAAACTTCATTATGTTTGGAGATAGTGAAATTTTCGTCACTTTTTGACTTAGGACTTTGGTTTGGGGCTGAACACACACTAACTCAGCCCAACCCCCTCTTCTCTTCATCACTTCATCAAATAACATTCAAGCTTCATCAAAAATGGTGGTGGGAAGTGGAAATTAAAACTCCAAACTTAAATTCTATTGCAAATCCGAGATTCAACATCAAATTCACGTGAAGAACATTGATTCAAGCTTGTTGGTGTTCTTGCTTTGCTCTCAAGTCTCATCTTCATCAATTTCGTGGAAAAGGTGAGATTTTTGATCTCACATCGTGCCTATAATCGTCATTGGAATGTTGGGAATGGTTCCCTATCATTTTAGCATGCACATTTGCATTTGGTTTGGATTGGATTGGCAAAAAACCCAAAATTTTAGTGTTTTTGGTGAAAAAACTTCACTTAGGTCGTTCTGCCTTCGCTAGGTCGTTCGCGAGTTAAGCCTAAGTCGTAGGTCGTTTGCGTTGAAAAGTCACACGGAGCATAAGTCATTCCAGGCCTTAAGTCGTTCTGGGTGTGCTAAGTCGTTCGCGAGTTAAGTGCTAAGTCGTGCGCGAGTTAAGAGTTAAGTCGTTGCCTTCTGCTACCTCGTCCTGGCTTAGGTCGTACTGGGATAAGTCGTTAGGTCGTATAGACCTTAGCTCGTAGCTCGTACTTGAGCTTAAGTCGTAAGTCGTTCGCGAGATAAGCAAGTGCTAAGTCATTCGCGAGTTAAGCCTTAAGTCGTAGGTAGTTGGCTTTTAAGTCGTAGGTCGCTGCTTCTACTAAGTCGCTCGACCATGCCAACTCCGCTAGCTCGCAACTGTTAGGTCGTATGACCTTGAGTCGCTCGTATGGGTTAGGTCGTGGAACCTTAAGTCGTAGGTCGTCTCCGACCTAATATTTCCCCTGCTATTTCACTAGGTCGCTTGACCTTAAGTCGTAGGTCGTCTCCGACCTATGCCTCACTAAGTCGCAAGTTGTTAAGTCGACTGTCCTTAAGTCGCGTGAACCCTTAGGTCGTCAGACCTCATTTTGCTTTAGGTCGTAGGCCGCTTGTCTACACTTAGGTCGTACCGTTTTGACGGGGCGCTGCTTAGCTCTTGGACATCTGCATACACCTCTGCGTAGGCAATCTTATCTGAAAAGCATTCAACAGAACTTCCACTTTGATGCATTTTGAGCTGATTTCCTTGGATTTTGTTCACGTCTTCGAATGTGAATTTTTATGATAGTTTGTTTCAACAATCATTTTATGACTTGTCACTTTAAAGATATATGAAGGTTTTAATACTAGTAGTAAATATCAAAACTCTTTCATCAAATCAATTTCAACACTATTTTAAATATCAAAAGTTCGTTTTCTCAAACCGATTTCCAATCTACTAATATATACAAGCCTTTACTTCACTCGGATGAGAAATCGACTTAAACGACTTAGTAAAACGAGTGGTATGAAACGCTTGCGTTCACTTTGTCGGTTAGCTCTTGGACTTGTTCGATTGAACCCTTTTTGTGACAATTTCCTAGTGAAGATTTACAGCTTGTTCGTAAATATTTAAGTTAAGCAAGTGGTTATGGGACATGAAACTAAACTCATATATTTACTAGCTTGGTGTGATTGACACTTCTAGTTGATCATGACGATCATTTTATGATTTAGACTAGCAATTGTGCGATGTCTCTTTGTTTGCAAGGTTAGACTAGACCGCATTGGTGTGATTCCGACTCACACATATCTCTTTGTCCGCAAGGTTAGTCTAGACACCATTTGTGTGATTCCACTCACACATACCTTTTTGTTTGCGAGGTTAGGCTAGACACCACTTGTGTGATTCCACTCACACATACCTTTTTGCTTTTTGGTTAGCCTAGACCTCAATCTGTGTGATTCCGACTCACACATATGGGGTAGCTCCCCATGGTCTTCGGACCATCATGTGATAGGCCTCTTTCTCTTTTTATGGTTTCTGGATTTCTTGTTTTGATTTCTGGATTTTTATGTCATTGACTTGTTATGAGTACAAGTTTAGGGTATGATGCCCTCTTTGGATCTTTGAGAAGATTCTTGTGATATTGATCATTTCTCATCGGTTGATCTCCTGTTGATCATCATTTTCATACTTATAGTAGTATGTCAGTATGGATATTTTATGTTTATGCCATATCTTTTATTTTATATCATGTCATCTGATATTTATAGCTAGACTGATCCGTTTATTATTTTCTTAAATAATACTCGGGTCAGACCGAGATGTTACAGGTGCTTCTGCTTGACTTCCTCTCGGGATTTGCTACTCTGACTTTTGGCTAACTATTTAGTTTAGCACTTTTTTTTGTATACACTTGAGATATAGACTCATAGATGTATTCTTTTGGTATAGCACTGGTTGCTATTCTTTTGTATTATTGTGGATCTTTTTGACCACAACTCTGATGTACACTTTCATGTGTTAGTTATATATTCATATCTTTTTCCGCCTTTATGATATGGATGTCTGTGACTGATTTGTGTTATGCTTATTTCTATGTTTGTTTTCGAAGATTATTTTATAGCCACCGTGTGATAAGCAATTACATGGATGGTCGCTCCTCTACAGCCTTATTCTCCGTGCTAGTTGACAGCACTACATCGTAGTGTTCTTGGCTAGCGTGGGTATTGAGGTGGGGCGTCACAGCTTACTTTTTTTAAGGACAAAGTCAACAGTCCAATTACTTTCAAGGACATAATTTCATAGGTTTTTAGGCCTTAAAAACTAATTATTTTGTATTTTGTCGTTAAAAGTAAATATTTCAGTTGTGTGTCCTAGAAACTAATTGCACTTGCTAAAGAGGCCCATGTGGCTAATTCCGCTTTAATAATTATATATGTATAAATATATATTATATGTATATACATTGTGTATTGTAATAAGTATATACATACATACATACACATACACATACACATACACATACATATACATATACATATACACATATAATATATATTTGTTGAAGCATATATGTTTTAATCCATATATATGTAAATTATATAAATTTATTTCTCAATATTCAAATATATATATATATATATAATAATCATAAAATTCATATTTAAAAATATTTTACGTTTCCAAAATAAAATGTAGTAATATATATATTTGTGTGTGTGCATGTATTAAAGTTTTTATAAATATATTTAACCGCCAGCAAAATAAAGTATATTTATTTAAAATCCGATTGGTACTAATTTTTGAAAATTTCAAATTTTTTAAATTTAAAGTTTGTTTGACCTTTTAAAGAAAATACAATCAAATAATTTTTTTTATTTCAAGCTAAAAGCTTCAAAGAATTTTTTTATTAAGAATCTTCACATGGAAATTTTGTGTGCGTATATATTTATATAAGCATAAAAAATTATTTTAAGCCAAGAGCAAACATGATTATATTTATGTTCTATTATTGTAAATAGTAATTTAAATATATAAAATATTTTATATTGATATATGTACAACAGGCCTAAAAATATTTTTTTAAAATCGAATCTAAATTTTATATGTATATAATATATTATAAATAATTTACTTCATCAGTTAATTACCAAAAGTAATTTTTGAAACTTGAAACACCCCCACACCCCTTAATATACCCAAAAGGACACATTAAAAGGCGTGGTGCGTTATAAATATAACTAAGCTAACAGAGACTAAGATTCACAAGACAAATATAGATAAAAACAGCGGAAACTTAAAAATAATAACTTAAATTAAACAAAGCTTCATAATTGCTTCATAAATAAGTCAAACACCAAATACCACATACATGTCTAAAAATCCAAATGTCTCATGAAACAAAAACTCATAGTCTCAAAATCAGAGTACATAATATCCCTCAAAATAAGCTAGTACATAGAAAGAACTAAAGCTGAAATAAAAGAAATACATAGAAGAAATCTCCTCTAAGAAACTCCAAGCTTCAGCAACCTACTGACTTCTCCCTTGATTTCCTAAGGGGGGGAAAGGGGAAAATAGAGGAGTGGGTCAGACTAAAAGTCTGGTGAATGATAGTAATTACTAGAGTCTTTAAGCAAGTTAAAGTAATAGACTCTGGAACAGTTCTAGCATACATAAGGATAATAAAAGAAATAGGAAAGAGATAAGCTGGAAATAAGTACGATTAAATTTTGCTCAGTTTATAAGATAGGTTAACATTGATTGCTTGCACTTGTCCTTGATTTCTACTTTGATTAGGCTGAATTCCTAATCCTATAATTAGGATGTAACCCTGATTCTACCCTTTTTGATCGGCCTGCTACTCCATAGACCTTACTAGGGACCAGCTACTATATAACTCCCTACACAGCAGCCAATGGTATCTACGAAAGATGCACAGAGCAACTACTATGGATCCGGACGACATATATAGCTCTCTACAAAGAAGGCAATGGTGTCTACGAAAGACACCCATGCTAAGAGCTTGGAACTCATAGCTATTACTGAGCACCCGCAATGGAAGTCGCACGCGCAACTGACACCATGCCCATGCTACCTTTTGCTCCACCTATTGGGTCTTCTTATTACCTCCAACGTCTAGCATAAGCGTTCCCCTCATCTCACTTCAAGCTAATGCGAGACACCGTGCGTCCATAGAAAAATAGGGGAAATGCTGTTGGTACTGACCCTTCATCCAAACAATATCTAGTTGCGCCCCTTATCAAATCCCCCGTGATTTGGACTCCTATTTGACCAATTACTACCATTCTTAGCATAAGCATGCCCTAGACTCACTGTTTTGTCTAATAGGGAATGATATTTGGTACAGGTCCTACTTTAATATTTGCTTATTAACTTAGGTAAATTATTTAAATAAGCCTTTACATTTTTCTCTACTATCTGTGCTTATTAATCCTAAGTCTTAAAATAAGCCTTATTCTGTTCTTTTTCTTATTATAACCTACGTTATAATCATGCTTGTTACTTAACCCAAGGTCTAAGTGTGAAAATAAGCTTGTTTCATTTTTTATTCTTTTTAGTTATAATTCTAAGTTATAACTAGGCCAATCTTTTTAATTCAGTCTAATTAATGTCATAATTAGGCGTAATTTTAGTCCAATTCCATTTATATTACAGTCTTTGAAATTTACATCTTATATTCCATTATTTCAGTTTTCTCACAGTTTAATCCATATTCGCATTAATCCTATTATAATCCATACGCGAAGAAGAAGGAGGAATAAAAGAAAACTGAAAATAGAAGAAAATCCAAAGCGTAATAAGAAGATGTAAATAACGTATAAATAACAGTAAATAAACTAAAATACTGTAAATAACTATAAATAAATGGAAAAGCTATAATTAACAGAAATAAATTAAAATTACTGAAAAGAATAGCTAAAAGGAAATATACTGAAAATAATTCAGAAAAGGGTAAATAAACTACTGAAAAGGCTATTCCAAAAATCGTAGTAAAACTACAACTATTGGAAACCCTATTATTTTAAATTACTTAAAGAAATCTTAAATAATACAATCACTCGCCTCTGGTCCTAAGCTTTTCCTTTGGTCTTCCCGGATCCACTTGGAGTTGTAAAATAATTTAATTTATAACGATTTTCTCCTTTGGAAAAATTATTCCGTTTAGGGTCCCTCCAAGAAAGGTGAACTCAATTGGAGAAAACCTAGAATGAGAAAAAGTGTTAGGTCTAGGGGTCTATTTATAGGTGTAGAAGTGGATCCCGGACCGTTGGATTTGGAGATTGAATAGGATGCAACCACGTCATAGATTGAATAGGGGCCATCGGATGCAGAAACGGAGGGACCAGATCGAAATAAAGGATGCAAATGACGTGTTCGGTGGCCGTTAATAGGTTCGAATGAATTAACATTTGTTCGCTTACAAAAATGCATGGTAGGTCGACCGGGCGGTCGACCGCCCCCTTGCTCAGGTCGACCGGCCGGTCGACCTGTATGCATTTTTTTTCTTCTGCTTATTTTGTTTATTTTATAACTTGGTCATATTAGCTCGGTTTATGATGTTCTATACATTGAAATTGACCAGAAAATTACCACGGACACAATTGTGCAACTTCCGTGGCTTAGTTCTGATAATTTCACAAAGTTATTTTTATTATTTAATTAATTAAAAAATTAATTATTACGGGTTAAATTTCGGGTTATTACAAAACTAATATATTCCTTTAATTAAAAAATGACCAAAATGCATAGAGAATTATAAGAATGTATATGAATATATATTTTTAATTAAATATATTAAAATAAGGAATTTTCTCCTCCCTACGATCCTACCAATTATCAAACTGATCGGTTGTTTAGTTCTCTCCTCTATCTTCTTGGCTATGAGTTGCAATGTCATCACCTTAGCTTTACCAATGTTATATAGTGGCTAGGATTTCTGTTAAGAGAATAAGATTGGAGGCTACCTATTTATAGACCTCTAGATACCAAAATACCTCTCTCATTTTCATCAAACCCTAGGAGACAAAGTCCCTTTGAAGACCAAGTCCCTATCTTATGCCTTCATGCTATGGTCGACCCTAGATGTCCAGTATCCACTAGTCAACATGCCTGACTCAATTTGAATCAACCATTTAATCTATTTAAACATGTTCTTCAATCATATCGACATGCAGATTTTATAGATAGTCTTAATTGATTTTTAAACTTCAAATAATTAATTAAAAAGCTATAAAATTTTAATACAATATTATTATTAATTTATAACATTATAAATTAATTTTATATTGGTCGAATTTGGAAATAACTAGCAACTCGGTTGTGTTGACTCTCTGGTGTGAATTCGGTCCTTCGACAGTATTTGAACAATTTAAATATCGAAGCTTGTACAAACATTATTGATGTACAGTATCGGGCCTAGTAATAAAATTTTGTACACGTTTTCTTTTCATTATCACTGGATCACTTAGATATCTAAAGTTTAGTCTAAGAGCGGAAACTCTATTAATATTCATATTTCATTATGTAGATCACACCAAAGCCCTTGTTTCAATCTGATTATAATTATCAATAGATCGATGTACCGTGGCTAGAGATTTTGACTTTAAGTTGATTACCAACTGTAGTGGTACTAACCTTCTATAATGAAGGAAATGAATCCTCTATTGGGTATTATTTCACTTCAAGTAGTACAATGCATACCTAGTTATGTTCATAACAATGTTGCCATGCCAAATATTTAACTATAATTAAAGTATAACCTAGCTACTTAAGTTTGACATTAGCCGTAAATCCGAAGACCATTGTACATTGTTACCATGAGATCTTCTATTTTGACTTAATTGTATTAACATGTAGAAGATTCTCATCGAGTTATTTTATGATGGTTCCAGACAACCACAAGTAGACAACCTCGTAGTGCCCCTAATGATTATGAGTAAATAATCATCCATTATATAGAGAGCATTATGTACACAAGTCTCAATAGACGTGTCGATCTCCTTATCTCGATACATTTTGACTAGGAATATTTAATTAGTAAGTATTTTTATATGTTTATAGATTCAATCATCATGGTTATGAACACATTCATAACTACAATCAATAAAATACTGCTTCTAAGGAATTTCTACTTATACATGTTTAATGTATTTTATTCAATATTTAAATCTCTATTAAAACAACACATATACAAGAAAATAAAACCAGATGCATACATCATTCCGAACATGATTCTTTATAGGAGTTAAGATATATAAGCAAATTACATAATTTCCCATAGGGCATGCCCTTAACTCTTTCACAAAGGACATCTAATAAGGGTGTTTGGGACATTAGGAAAAAACAGCTTAGGGCTAAGTTCTCGAGATGCTATAACCGGTTAAAGGAGGTACGATTTTTTAATATGTTGTGCTCGAGTTGAAGATTTCATTTGACACTAACAAAGTGGTAGCGGTGCAAGATTGGAAAGTGGCTGCAAATGAAATGGAAGTTAGGTGTTTTCTTGGTCTTGCAGGTTATTATCGGAAATTTAGTAAAGACTTCTACAAAGTTGCTGCATCTCTTACATTTCTGACTAAGAAAAACTAAGTTTATTTGGAATGCCAAAAGTGAATCTGCTTTTGATAGGATGAAGGAATTTTTAACTTGTGCACCGGTCTTAACTGTTCCAAATAGAAAAGATGAGCTTGCAATTTATACCGATGCATGTGTCAAGGTTTTGATGCAGTCTAAATGTAGAGTGGTATAGTTATAGCTTATGCAAGTAGGTAACTAAAGAAGCTTGGGAAGCATTATTCAACAATTTGAATTAGAGATGGAAATTATTATATGGGCCTTAAAATCTTGGAGACGTTATTTATTAGGTGAGATGTTTAAGCTCCTTACGGACCAAAAATCCTTGAAGTACCTATTCTCCCCAAAGGATCTCAACCTTCAATGACACTAATTGTTGGAGTTCCTTATTTCTTATGATTTTGAGATTTCTTATATGCCCAAAAAGGTAAACATAGTGGCCAACGCTCTTAATTAGAGACATGCTACATTGGGTTTTATGTTTGGGGAGTGGAAGTAGTTGATGTATATTACAGGTTTCAATTTACGGCCTATGGGTGGTCTTGAGCCTGAGTTATTAGCCTACTTAGAGGTGATACCTACCACCATGAACCATATTGATTTTAGGAAAAGGCAAGATGTCAAATTAGCAGAAGTTTTTGAACGGTTGGAGAGGACGTATATTTTAGCAATACAGATCGATGTATTATTTATCGAAATGGTTGAATCCGTAGAGACGAAAGAACTTATGTTCTCAATATTTATAAGTTGAATGAAGCAGTTCTTAGAGAGAGTCATCATTTCAAATGACTATTCACCCTAAAGGACATAAAATGTACTATGATGTTAAACATATATTTTACTGGAAGTTGATGAAGCTAAAGGTTTTAGAGTTTATAGCAAAGTGTATGACGTATTAAAGGGTGATAACAGAGTAAGGGAAGACCACAGGTTTGTTACTACCTTTGAAGATTCAGTAATGGATATAGGAGATGATTTCCGTGGATTTACCGATGGGTTATAGAGGAGCCAAATGGTGAACAAGAGCATTTGGGTCTTGGTAGATCATTTGACCAAAATTGATAACTTTATTCTGATGAAGTCCACGAGTAATGTCTTGTCTTTGGTTGTGAAGTACATTAGTAAGATAATGAAGCTTCATGGTATACTAAGGAGTATTTAATGTGACAGGGATTCGTTGTTCACTAGTAGATTTTGATGTAGTTTTCAATCTGCATTAGGTACGGACTTGAGCCTGAGCATCGCATACCATTTGCACCGATGGCCAAGAAAAAAAGGTAAATTAGATATTGGAGGATCTTCTTTGAGCTTGCAATATTTACTTTGGTGGCCGATGGGAAGAACACTTAACATTTGTGGAGTTTTCTTACAACAATAGTTACCAATCGAGCATAGGTATGGCACCATATGGGTAGGGCTATCAATCATTACCCAAAAATCCAAAATCCGACCGTATATGTATCTGAAATATGAAAAATTATCCAATGTCTGAAAAAAGGATATGGATACCGATATTGCCATATCAGTATTCGATAATTATCCGTTCGGTTTTTATCAAGATTATAGTTATTTTTTTATGTATTTTAGTACATAAAATGATTGTCATTTATTATTTTATCCAGGCAAAAAATTATTATTTATATAAAAATCAATTTTACCGCATAAATTTATTTTTTTAGTGTATTTATTATTATTTTTATATTTAGTAGGAAAATGGATTTATAATAAATCAAAATTTTC
The DNA here is from genome assembly GCA_030737815.1 of Allium fistulosum. Lineage (NCBI taxonomy): Eukaryota > Viridiplantae > Streptophyta > Magnoliopsida > Asparagales > Amaryllidaceae > Allium > Allium fistulosum. Next base: position 925,064,358 of record CM060901.1, read on the forward strand.
TATTTGTTTGTTTAGATTTATTGGTTGTGAACTGATCGAAGAATATCTGATAAATAACCGATATTTGTCCTCATTTATGAATACGGATATCCGATATACGAAAATAATTTCGGATACGGATACAAATATGGCACCATCCTTATCCGAAAGTATCCATTTACAGGCCTACATACGATGCCTTATATGGTAGTCCAAGCAAGTCACTATCATGTTGGTGGGAGACTACAGATCATCTGATACTTGATCTAGATATGATTTGGTAGAATTCAAAGAGGATTGATCTTATCATGAAAACGATGAAGGTGGCCTAAGATTGAAAAAAGTCTTATGACAACAAAAGATGCATTGGTTTGGAGTTCTCTGTAGGGAACAAGGTGATGATTAGGATTTCTTTAGTGAGGAAGATAATGAGATTCAAGGCTTTTGGTAAGCTTGGGCTAAGCTTTATTAGACTATTTCTGATCTTAGAAAGGATTGGTCCTTTAGTGTATAGTGTAGATATTCCTAGTCAATAGCTGGAGTGCATGATGTGGTCTATATTTCCCATTTTCATGAGGACGTAGACATTAAACCAAAGATATCTAGGCCTAGAGAACCGAATTTGCATTATTGAGGACAGTACTAGATGACATAGGAATAGAGTCATTAAGCTTGTAGGGATATAATAAAGTGATAGTGTTAGAGGTAGCACTTGGAAACCCGTGGAGAAGGTTCGGACCTCTCATCCATAACTCTTTACTAGTATGACAATGTTTATTTTCCTTCAATTAAGTAGGCTGCCGGTAAGCCTGCTAGTTTACATTATACCGGTATTTTCTTGGTACGTTTTACATGATTGGTTGCATTTTTCTTTGTTAGCTAAACTTCCCATTAAGGGATTTTTAGAATGAAATTTTCAAGGAGGGGAGAATGTAACAACATGTATTTTAAAAAAATAGCAATTAATAAAAGAATAAATTTGAATATGATCAATCAACTTAAAAGTGGTCGAAAATGTCAAATTATGGAGACGATGGAATCAGAGCTCGAGACTACTTCATTATTTCCAAAATGTCATTTTCGATTATTTTAAGTATAAGCTTTGATATATTTGGAGTTAGAGATTTTGACTCAAGAGTTAGGACTCGATCCATAAGTCATTGAAAACACTAACTTTGTACACAATGGAATAGAGCTTGAGACCACTTCCATTATGTCCTAATTCATTTCCAAGTTTTTAATTAAAAACAACGAGGTGTTTAGAGTTATGGATTTTCAATTATGAATGACATGATTCTTGTGAAAGAGGAGGAATTTGACTTGTTAAAGCTAAACCATGCCAATAAAGGCTGGCTATTGCCCCTCTAATTCTTTAAACCCATTTTATTAATTCACTAATTTATGTACAATTTTACCCTCTCCCTCTCCCTCAAATCTACCATAACATACTCAAGTATATTCCAATAAATGCTATAAAGTACCACAAATATAGTTGGAAGATCCTAAGTAAATCCTCTTCATCTCAAGTCATTTGGAGAAGAAAGTGGTTACTAAAAAATGGAGTGGCTTGTAAGAAGAAGATTAGAGCTTCTAGTTTTTCTTGAGCTTGATATGAGTGAGTGGAATGAAACTTTTAACTTGTGGTTACATAAAGATATATATATTTTGGTATGAAATGTTCGTGAATGTTTTATGTTAAGTTTTCATTGAAGTTAGGTTTGATGTGGCATGGGTTTGATTATGTAAGTAGGAGGGAATGACTTCAAGTTTATCAATACAAAAATGTGGTATGCATAAAAGTTAGTAAGCACCTAAGAGAATAGTAACTTAATGGCATATGGAGACTCGATTTGTCATTAACAAACATATAGTCGATGCTAAAATGAAGTAATATTAAGTTTCTTATTGAAGTAAGTTGATAAACATTGAAATGAATATCTTGATATATGATTACAAATAGCTTAATGCATGAAGTAAGTAGACTATAAAGCTATAATTGAATGACTTAAGCACTTAGCTAATTTGAAAACAAAATAATGAGATTTGGGAAAGTTAGTAAAAAATATGGAGATTTTAAAATGAAGTAAACTTGATTGAATATTGATTTAATAATAAGATTCTTTTAAAGATTTCATCCTAAGTAGTGGACAAAATAACAAAGACAATAACCAACATTAAGAAATCACCCCCCCCCCTAAACTAATACCCGAACAAAGGGAGACGAGCATGGGTCCAATGATGAATCAAAAAGGAAAGGGGTAGGGGTTTAAATTGATGCTCACACTACTATGAATACATAGAAGTGTTTGAGCACTGCTGTATTATCACAGCGGTGCACGAACATTGTTATGTAAACACAATAGTGATGCACTACTATGCATTTGCACTAAGCACTACTGTGCTTTAGGAACAGCAGTGCAGATGCACTATAGTGCTGAAGAACAATAGTGTTGCACATAGTTGTGCACATAATAAAGTAATGTGTTGCTATGCAAGTGTCGATGCAAGTTGAACCAGTGTCGATGCAAGTTGAACCTTGCTCCAATTCATACCAAAGAAAGTTGATCCCTCGAACTTGGCCCTGGGCAAGTCAAACTAGGCCCGATAGAGTCCTGGGAATTAAATGGGATTTGAAATAATTCAAGGTAAGTCCAGAGATTCACCTGTAAAAAATGATACTTCGATGTTGTGTATATGTGTTGATGAGCGTGTATATGTGTTGATGAGTGTGTACGTGATGTTTGAAGGTTACATATGGTTCTAGTATGTCTACAACTAGAGAGATACAATGTTAGTGAATGAAACCATTGTATCATGGGAGATGCCATACCAACCGACGTGATTCTAAAGCAAGGGCGGAGAGAGAGATTGGGATGTCGTTCAAGAGTATGTTATATATTATCCATAGCACCAAGTGCTGCGATTGGACCTACATGAATCAATAACACTTGGATCTAACTCAAAGTTAATGAAAGAGTTGGCTCTAAGGTAAGTCTCCATCGATAGCTAATGGAAATCCATTGCATAGGTATCAATTTATGATAATAACTTTAGTCTAGGTTATTGTTGGTATATGATTCATATGGGGATTCAGCATGGGATTGCTTGTATATAGCATTGTTGTATCGTTGCATTTACTTTACATTGTGGGTTTGACTAGGACTGGGAGAACTATACACCTTTGATGTGACGCCCCACCTCTATGCTCATAATAACAAAGAGTATTAAAAGAAATACTGTCTATTATTACGAAGAATAAGGCTGGATAGGAGCGACCATCCGTAATTGGCCTTACACTAATATTGGTTATCTCGACAGGAGTGGTATATACTTTTTATTTTTCATCTATTATTTATTTACTCCCATCGACACTCCCAATACTAGTATAAAACGAACCACGATGGTTCATAATAGTTTAGGACATTAGATATAACAATAACACAGATAATATAAATGCGGAACACAGATAAAAACAAAAGTCTCATATATATATAACTGATGTCAGTTAATACATAGTTGACACAATACATATGATACAACTACAACTGTTGACTCTAGAAGTTATATATACAAGTACATTATCGACTAATATACATGAATACATATCGTTATATACAATGACACGACTACTACAAAATGACACTGACAACTTCAGAAGATATGAAAAGTCTTCAAATCCCGAACAGCAACTCAAAGAAGGAAATCTACTACCTGAAATAACTCGGGTCTGACCCGAGTATTACATTCAAAAGAAAATAATACCCAGGTCAGTCTAATTCAAACCAGTTTATTAGTGCATATAGGCAGTAATAATTTTAATAGATGACAGTCACAATAATTCCCGTCTATCCGATTCTTTAAACAAAGAAACCGGATAACGGTCAATATAACACTTAACAGTGTTTAACAAAAATCAGCAGATTTAAATCATCAACAGAGATAAATAAACAATTTATCAAATCGACTAAATCAATTTAAAACTGTCAAATCTGATAGGGCTGCAGTACACGCACGCGTGTACTGCCTCGCCACTATCATACGAAATGCATAAAAGATCAACGGAAATTCACGAAACGCGCATAAGGTCAAACCTAGAGAAAGTCGGGTTCAACTCAAATGCGATTCAAATAAATGGTCGAGACATAAAATTAAATCTCGGCCCAAGTTCAAATCAATCAACAGAAAACAATGGCTGCACAGAGACAGCAGGGTACAACACGCCTCAAAGTATCGGTCGATACTAACAAGCATGCGTGGTCAGGGAAACCCAAATACTACTTGAAACAGGTATGTAACTGTCCCAAATGGTCAAGACAGCTACAATGAATAATCAAACTCGCGAAATACTTCAACTACAAGTGAACAGTAAGATGGCCAGTGTGAAGACCACACAAAGTGATCAAACTCAAATGCACAAGGCAGTGGAGTGCACAAATGAAAACAAAGCACAGTGATGTACAAATGAAACACAGTGCAGCAACTAAAGAGATGGACTGCAATTACCCAAGTGATGCAAGAGAACTTCAACTGGTTGATGAAACTCATGAATCAAACGACCATACTACATATATGAACATAGATTACTTGCAACTGTGGTGATATAGTGCAATGCAACATAATTTATATCAGTGGACAAGAGTGATGCCACAGCCAACATATACAACCCCGAACAATGCTACACTTCAATGATAGCTACACAATATCAAAATGCAGACAACCAAAGAAGAAAACTATCAAGTCAACCCAGCAGTAAGTGATAATCCAGAGTGTATATGAACTACAGGTTACCCCATGGAAACCTCAAAAAGTATCAGACTTGAAACAGAGGCAGTTACCCAAAATCCAAGTTTTATGTGCAATTGAACCATGCAGTAAATTCATGTACACTTATATAATTGTATGGAAGAACAATACATATGTACACAGGGGGGCTGCAAACTGGAATGCCGTGATGGATCAGAGAATCAAAGAAATGCAACTTAAAATGAATCAATGAGACAGACAAGGTCAAAGTTGCCTGTACAATAAAGGTAACATGACCAAACCCATATGAATGCAGTACAACCATAGATGTGCCACACTGAAACTGCAACCATGTACCTGGGTATCAATTTCAAACAGAAATGCATATGAACATGAAGATATGCACATGACAGTAAGCAGAGCCACAAGGCAGTGTCGAACCTACAATACAAAGATAAACCCAAGTACAACATGACAATAAGATGGCCAAGTGACGACATTAATTATCCAGACCATAGAGTCAAATTGGGGACATGAATTAAGCAACATGAATGCAACAGTTAACTGACAAAGTGCACCTGAATTAACTACAGGTACAAGACCGAACCAACATCTCAAGCAACATGAAGTGAATCACAACCCAAAGGAGTGACATGGCCAATAGACTCTAATTGAAACACACAGGAATAAGGCTCAGTAATGAAACAACGATATCAAGTGATACTGAGCACCCGTGAACCAATGCAGGTAGGTCAGATGAGGTGCTCAGTATAACATGGAGCAACCAAACATCAATGGTACTACACAACAACGTGTAGTCACGAATAATCATGATTTATTAAATGAAATCTCAAGCCAAGGCAGTAGACATCAGAAATTCATGTCATCAGAAAAATGAATTCACCAATAAAAATCGTGTCAACCCAGTAATCATGAAAAGAACGAAAGTCAGTGGAATCATCAACATCGAACAATACTCACGTAACCATAGCAAAACATCAAAGCAGGTCAGGCATAAAAGATGGTCAGAGACAAAACTCACAGGGGTAAAGAAATTTACAACTGTAGTTTTCAAATCGAAGTGGCCAAAAGAAAAATGAAATCGTCAATCTCGGAAATTTGAAACCGTGGTAATCAAGGTATCAAATGAGTTCAAATCAATGTCGTGGAATCCACGTTATCAAATACATATGCAAAGAATATCTCAAGCATCAACACGAAAATCATCACAGGCATCGAAACAAAATCAAATGGCCGAAGCTCTATATAATCGAATCGAACAAAGCAGGGTTTAAATTAGATGTGGTGAATAAATCACTCACCTTTCTCGAAGGGTATACATCCACTCGGCCTAAGTTAACATCGAACGAATCTAGAGCAGCCGTGGTTGCTACTCGAAAAGGCGAACGATCGATGGAGTAGCAACCTCATCCAATCGATCTTCTTGAGGTCGGCGCGCCTTCGATTCTGAGAAGCCCTAAGCTTCAGAGGGGACGAACGAAAGGAGGTACGAGCAGCCATCATCTCTCAGAGGGAACGAGTCGAAGCCCTAATTTGGGTGAGGAGGAATAATCGAAGAGTCGATGCCGCCATTTTCAATTTCGTTCGATCGCGTTCGAATTAGGGCTAGGCAAATGGAAATGAAAAGGGATCGGGTCGATAATATGAAGAAGAGCTGAAGATAAGTGAAGTGGGCCAATTTTATTTAAAGCCCAAAACAATTTCTCAACCACTTTTATAAAAGAATTTCAACTCGATAAAATTCCAATAAAAATTGGCGAACTATTTAATCACCTAGTGTCGATAAATAGTTGCTACGAATTTTCGGGTTGTTACATTTGACCTTGGAGCACAGTATTACCCATACACCCGTCTATTCATGTCGTTGATACTATATAAGGTTGGGACATGTGCTATTTTAACTTATGATATTTGCATACAAACCCATTGGATGCTAGGATGTATATATCAGTATTTAACACCACATTACAAGGCTAGTTCTCTTACTATCCTTCTATCTAACTGTCATTTTCTCTTTATTATACGTTATATGGAAACCCTTTGATTACTCCTATGTATAGTGTGAGAGACAAGCTTATTTTGGGGCATGCTGGCTGGAATGGTGGACCCTTGGGAGATACGAATGCATTACTTATTTACTTACATCTAGCCCATGAATGGCTATGTGTATCAGATGTTCTTTTTGTGTATGAGACTAGGTACCATACTTGATGTATCTATTTGATACTTTATATGTATGGAGTCTATGTAAACCGATTTATCTTTGTTATGACTTTATCGTTCTGATATCCATATCATATCTTATATAAATATGTGTGTATGTGATATCTATCACGCCCTCGAGAATTTGACTATCATACCTTTGTGCATTGATCATGCCTTCGTAAACTAGTATACTTGCTATATTATATATCATCATTCCACTGTGGGTAATGCACATAGATCGTGCCAAAATTTAGAGTTTATTTATTTTTTAATTTTTCCACCGAGACACCTACCATAGTATTCTAAAGCATTTGTGTTGATTAGAATATATTAAGGACATCGTAAAAGGCGGGTCGTTACATTAGTGGTTCTGCTAGGTGTATGTCCACATTTGAATGATTTTATTTGTATGTCATAACAGATTTTAGTGTTAATTACAACTATAATCCCATATTCAAAGAACGAATGAAAATTAAAAGTTAAAGTACCTCCCTTGAGATGTAAAATAACCAAAACCCTTTTATATGGTGTGTACATATGTATTTATAGCTGTTGAAGACTAAATTTAGACCTTGGAGCCAAAAATATCTTTCTATGGAATTGTTCAAAAATATCTTCAATCCAGAACCAAATAAGTAGGAGAAATAATAGGGAAAGCATTGATCAAGTTAATGGGTCAATATCGATTTATGCATGGATCACTACCGATTGACAAATACATCACTTTCTTCCTCACTTCATTCATCAATCCATTGCTACTTAATTTCTTAACCTTCCTTCATGCTCCAAAGCCAAATATCACTAAGAATTCATTTAGAATTGAGTGTATTAATGAATCGGTATAGAGCTCGATCGTTTATTAGCCTAGCATCTATTCCTTCATCATTTTGAATTCCAGTATTATTGAATCAACGCTTGCATAAAATTAGTGATAAAATACACACACACGCACATATAAACACATACATACATACATACATACATATACGTATACATACATACATATACGTATACATGCATACATATACGTATACATATATATATACATATATGTATATGTACATTTATTGTTTAATTATTAATAAATTAGCTATTAAATCAATATAAAGTTAAACATTAAATGAGTAGTGTATATTTATGTATTAAACTTACAAAGTTAATTTTCGTATAATATTAATAAAATCTTATGTGGCTTTTGAACATATTATAAGTGTGTGCGCATTTTATAAATTTTATTTTAATAATAATTTTATTTATTTAAAATTAAGAAACTAAGGTATTGTTTGGTTTAAAAATGAATTTTGGGTTTTCTATTTTTAAATATGTATATCAAATATAAGAGGAGTGAAGTGACGACGGAGGTGACTGAAGGTAAACGTGGGGACGACGGAGGGTATGGAAGGATGACAGAAGGATGGATTGTTTCTCATGCTTCTATTATTTTTCAAAACATGGAAAATAAAAAAAAGTTGTTTTCTATTTTGTAAATTAATTTCGTTTTCTAAATTGGTCATTTTCGACAATATATATGCATCTTGCGTATTTTTGTATGGACGAAAATCCAAAACTAAAAATGACAAACCAAACACAGCCTAAAATTTTGGATCTTTATTAATTTAAAACTTTAATTAAAATATTATCTTTTACTTACTCAAAATTAAAAATATATATTTAATTTTAAAAAAAATTGACCTTTTTTTACTAAAGGAAGTCTTTTCTATTTAAATATATTATGGCCAAATCATTTGTTTATATAACTATATTTTATAATATATATAGTTAATATAAACATGGTTTTAAACAAAAATAGCTTTTATTTAAAAAAACCATATTGCATATGTATGTGTATGTATGTATGTATGTATTAACCCAAAAAATGGATCAACACCTTGGAGAATGATATAAAAGCACCAGTCCTGTTAGAATAGAGCGAATATAATATAAAATAATAGAAAATGAAGAGACATGGAAATTCTTATAGTAGTTCGGCTGTTAACTAAGCCTGTGTCTACATTATAGCTTTGATTATTAGTTGATCTTGTTTGAATGAGATTAAAAGGTGGTAGAGAAAGAATAAGTCACAAGTACATGGGCTAGACAAGTTCTAAGTATTAGAAATGTCTATAGTTGCTACTTTGGTGACTATGATGTAGAGGAACGAGTTGAAGAATAGATAGAGATTCTCTACAATGATAGCAGAATCCCACTCCTCTGTTAGTTGCTCTATGGATTGTATTTATAGAGGTAGCAGTTGCATTGGACCAAACGGAAAGTTGGAGCAGAGTCTATAAGTCAGCCCATAAGAGTGTGCAAAATCGCAAACCCATCTAAGTTAACACCAGAAGTCGGTACCGACCTCTTCATGTCAGTGCCGACTTCTGTGGTTCTACCCAGATGGGTTGAATCCACTTGCATTCTTCATGCTACTTGATTTTGAGATGTTCTATGTAGTTAGTCTAGCAAATTGGTTGTTGTTGATGATGGTTCCTTCATCACTTGGTTTATTTTGCCGTTCTGATTGCTAGCTCTTCAATCTTGATAATTAATTGATCAGAATCCTTTGATATTACTTGAGCACGCATGAAATAGGTAGAGTAGAGCCTCTACAAAGGCTAGGGGTGAGATGATGAAGCATGTGAAGTCGTCACCGACATGGTGAAGTTGGTACCGACTTCTTACCTTTGCTTCATTCATGTTGAAATTCCTTTGAGTTGTTTCTTTAGCCTATATAAGTGTGCCTAGAAGATTTCAAGTCGTTCCAACTTTTTTTGACGTTCTAGCTCCTAATGATTTCTGCTTGGTTAAAAATCCAGTTAACATTTGCCCCCTAGAGTATGCTTTCGTTGGAAACAAAGTGTGCTCTAGAACTAGACAAGTCCCGGACTTCTATCCTGTGAATTCTAGTTGATCGCTTGGATGTCGTCTCAAGACATTGCATTTTTACTTTGTTGATTGTCCATTAATCATTTGTTCTGGTTTTAATTAGAATTCCAATTATCTACACTGGTGATGTTATCCACACCCCAAAGATTACATAGTGCTTTAGTTTTGTATAAAAACTCCTAGCGATGATTCCAGGATTGTGGCAATTTCGAAGGGAGATGGTCGAATTTTGGATTGCACTCGGCTGGTGATGAAGCTAAGCTTTGCCTTGGATGAATGTACACCGTTCCAGGGCCAAGTCTTGCTCTCCATCTTCAAATGTCTCTTTTTGAGAACTTGGCTAAGTTCCTATCGCTATTTGTATTCTACTGCGATGATTTATTCCAAGATCGGATATAGTGGATGATCCCATCGTATCCCCTTTCCCATTTCTGTACTTCCAGTGATCTTGAAAGGGAAAGCTTCCCGCATCGCTCTGGACAGCGGCTCCATTATCGCTTTCTCATCGACAACGGGTAAATCCCAAGAAAGATAATCTTAAAGTACGATGTGACTCGTTTTTCTAGCACGAGTGAGCTATCTACACAGGATGATCCGCTCATGGTGCTCGGGAACTGGACTCACTTCGCAACGATAACACACTGCACTTGCCCCGGTCAATGCGCAGAACCCGACTGTTCAACATATGTTGACTTCCCTTGGATTTCGAGCGTTGGTCATACGGTGATATTATCCAAAATAAAACATACCTGATAGTGTTGAATGACAAATTTTATTGTTTAGAATGACTTTCCGATCATCCTGTCTTTACTCTGGCAAAGGAATTTCCACTCCTCCAGAAGCCGGATCCTTTGCAGCGTAGGGTTCGCCTTTTATTCCTATCATGTCGGGACGATTGATTATGGCTGAATAATAAGGCACAGTTGCTCTTGTAGAGCTGTCGCTAAATCCACCTCCTCCTGTAAATGAGTACATGGCCTTAAGAGCCTTGAATGAAGTGGGAGGAGCAAGTAGTGATTCCCCGAAGCTTGTAAGCCTGTCGGTCTTCTTTCTCGTTATGCTAAGCAGGAATAGTCTCCGCTGTCTCGTAATTATGTGCAGGTAAACAAAATCTCAACAACTTCTTTGGTTATGTTCCTTTATTCGACCTTGCATATAGTTATCAAAGTGCTCTGCTTGATGACATAGGGACATCATCTAAACAACTCTATATCCATCCTTGAACGTGCTTAGTCGCGTTCCTTTCCGCCAACTACTTGTCGTAGATAACCCCAATTTCACGCTACTCCTAGCTATCTCAGAAAGCAGCTGGTTTCATTTCCTTGTTGTATGATCTTTGCTAAGAACTGAATCTTGTTTATGGATTGTCTAAAATGCCCGACTCTGGGTACCAGAAGTAGCTAGTTGTTATGGGGAAAATCATTCAATTGCCCCCTGTCTAATTGAGCTTCCCCAAACCCAGTTTTGGGTTAGGAAAAAGTCCAACAGTACATGTTTTCAATTTTTCGCGGCTATCCTTGCCTATCCTCTACTAAGCATGTTTCGCTTGGTCACCAGCACTGTCATTGATGTTATGTTAGGCATAGTTTCAATCTTTGGAAACTAGCACATGTATTACTCGATTTTGATTATCCTTCCTTAAAGTTTCCCATTTCTAGGGAACAATAAAATTCTTGAAGGCTGGTGATTACACCTTCTTGACGTTTCCAATCTTCAAATGACGGCGGATTCCCATAGGCGACGATGGTAATTACATCAATGACTCAATTTCTATCCTTTTGGCACTGAGAGGTTCCTCTCAGTGTCAAGAATTTTTGGTTCACTGCTTCCACTTATCTGTTTGCCTCTTTCGTCGCTATCATGGCGAATGGTTCCACTTTACCACCAGTAGTCGATTGCAAGGGAAGCTTATTTCATTACGTATCTCTATTAAAAACTGTGATGTAGCATGGTTTAGCCAATTCCATGGCTGTTTCTATTTAGGCTTAGTCGAATTCATTTCGGCCAAGTGTTGGTATATATCCCCCGATCCATATGTCTGATCTCTCTTAATACTAAGTCCATACATTTTCGGGAGACTAGTTTTCCTTGACTGCGAATGAATTCTTCTAAGTTAACATCATCGATCAATGTCAGTCTGGATGTATGTATTGGAAGGATGCATCACCACCGTCTTTTGTCATAGTAAATTCTTCCAAGCCCAATGTTGAGATTCTGATCATCCTTCAGTTTGTTTCTATCTCTGGAAACTTCTGCATTAACTCTGTGGATTTTTCCTTGATGTTGTGAATCTTCGGCAATGACGAATTCTTAAACGCTAAGACCTTTATTTTCCTCTATGGAAATTTGTTGCCAGAGTGCTCTATTTTGTGAAACTCTATGCGTGCCTTGCTTGACTGCTAATGTCATCACGAAAGTCACGTTTATGTGTCATTTCGTATCTCTAAGAGCTAATGATTTAGCTGCTTGGTTCCAAGCAACATTTTCTTGAGACTGCCCATCTCAGGGCTACGTTAAAATTATTTCTAAGTTGAATACTGGAATTTCGGTTATGCACCAGCTTCTAACTCTAGAAACTAGCACACAAATGACTCGATCATGAGGATTTCCTTTTGGCTCTGCTCTATCTCCGGACGGCGGCTGATTCCTGTAGTGAAGAGCTAAACTAGTCGATTGGTTATGTCTTTCCATTATCGCCAATCTTCGGGCAATAGTAGTTTTTTGGAGACAAGGGTAGAAAGCCTATTGAACACCAACTTATATCTTTGGAAGCTAGTGCATCGATGGTTTATTGCTAGGAGTGTCTCTTGTCGATCCTACAATTTGAAGTTTTCCTAGCGTTGCTGGGGCAACACCAGTACCTAGAGAAGTGGATAGTTTCCTGGCATTGTCAGGGAAAAACTGGTACTTAGAAAATAGAAAATTTCTCGGCATTGCCGGGGCAACACCGGTACTTAGGAAATAGAATGTTTTATGTTACTTAGCTTTGTTTATAACCATTAAGTGCTCCCCTTGGTGATATAGGGTTGCTTAACCAATTCCATGGCAATTCTTGTTTGTGTAGGGTCAAATTTCCTCCGATCGATTTTTTTTGCAATCTGGCTTCCATTTGAGATACTCATTAGGGCGAGCCATTACATTTCCCCGGTACCATTGTGCTCTTCCCATCCTGATCATGGATCGGTAGAGTTTGGTAGTGCTTGTCTTGAATTTGTGATAATTAACCTTGCTAATTCTACGTCATATGCACTCTGCTGGGCCATTGAAATTGTTGTCTATATTAGTCTTATTAGTTGGTTTAGTTGCTCGATTCCGAGCGTTCTCCTTGCCATTGTCTATCTTCGGACAATAGCTAGTTTTCTACAAGTAGGAGTCGAGGTACCTGATCGATCTTTGCATGGCTGATTATTCCAAGTGCGGCTAAAGTCCAGGCCACGATGCATCTATGACGATCGGGGGTTATCCTTCCTGACGTCGTCGGTCTCCGAGCGGTGTTAGACTCCTAAAAGACAAGTTATTCCCTCCAGACATTAGCGGTCTTCAGTCTACGCTGGGTTCTTGCAAGTTGGGTTTGATAACTTACTCGAGCACCTGCTTCATTCTTCGAAAATCGATGCATCGTAGATTTGATTCTGAAATGCCTTCCGTCATCATGTATCTCTAGACGATGATAAGTTCATCTTGTTATCGCCTATCTTTGGGCGATGCCAAATTCTAAGGAGTTTGATTCTCTTGTAGATATGACAGTCTGGGTATTTTTTGTGTTGCTAGGGCAACATTGGTGCTTAGGAGGCTGGACCAATTCCCTTCCAATTCCGCAGTTACACTGCGTACTATATTGCTTAGCTCTACTGTAATTGCCAAAATATTCTATATGGCATAACAAACTACGGTGTATCTCGATTTAGCTCGTCCTAATCATGTGTTGGTGTATGTATGCCCCCTATCCGATAGGGCTGGTTACTCCAAACTTAAGGTTCAAGCGATTGATCAGGGACCAGTTGTTCTGGGCGTCTCGTTTGGTTGCCTACGGTCTAAGTTGTGCAACAGGCTCCTGTTTTCAGGAAACTATGGTTTTGACACTCGATTCCGATCATTCCTTTCTTTGACCATGACCAGATTCTTCCAAGTTCAGTGTTAAGGTCTTGTTCTCATATCGGTTTTTATCTCCAGAAACTTTCGGACAACTCAAGTACTTGGACTTTCCATCGATCGTGGATCTAGGGGCTTGGACTTTCATGATAGTGCCAGAGCAATGCTAATTTCCATCAACCTTATGATGGGAAACTTTCCTGACGTTGCCAGAGCAACGTCGGGACTTAGGAAATTTGGATGAGTTCTCAGCGTTACCGGGGTAACATCGATTGCTAGAAAATAAAAGGATTTCGAGACAATGCCTGGGAAACACCGGTACTTATAAAATTTTGAAACGGTTCTCTCATCGATTCTGTGGCTTGAGGATCTATACTTCATATTCGCAGATTGGGAAGTGTTTTCTCGATCGAGTGGGACGTATATGGGTTGCTTACTTGAACACGGTTCCATCAATTCAAGTAGCGACGTGCGACTTATGAGATGCGCATAAGAAGTTTGTTTACAAGAGTATGGTTCCATCGGCTCAAGAAGAAACGTGTGAATTTTGGGAAGCGCGCAAGGCGTTTAGCGTACTTGAACGTGGTTCTATTGGTTCAAGCAGTTATGTGCGGCTTAATAGATACACACAAGAAGCTTGTTTGAAAGAGCATAGTTCCATCGGCTCAAGAAGCGGTGTGCAATTTATAGGATGCATACAAGGAGTTTGCGTACTTGAACACGGTTCCGTTGGCTCAAGCTGTGGAGGAATGAGGAGTACTTGAACACAGTTCCATTGGTTCAAGCAGTGAAGGAATGGAGCATATTTGAAACAATTCCGATTCAAGTAGCGAAGAAATGGAGCATACATGAACACAGCTCAGGTTCAAGTAGCGAAGGACTGGAGCGTGCTTGAACATAGTTCTGGTTCGAGTAGCAAAGGAGTGGAGTGTACTTGAACACAATTCAGTTTCAAGCAGCAATGTGCAGCTTATGGGTGCGCACAAGGAGTTTGCTTACAAGAGCGTGGTTCGATCAGCTTAAGAAGTGACATGCGGCTTATAAGATGCACACGAGGAATGGAGGTACTTGAACATAGTTCCATCGGTTCGAGTAGTAGAAGGGTGCGACATACTTGAATGCGGTTCCATTGGTTCAAGTAGCTAATTGAATGGAGTGTACTTGAATACAGTTCCATCGGTTCTGGTAGCAAAATGGTGGAGCGTATTTGAATGCAGTTCCATCAGTTCAAGTAGCTAATGAATGGAGCGTGCTCGAATGCAGTTCCATCAGTTCGGGTAGTGGAAGGGTGGAGCGTACTTGAACGTGGTTCCACCGATTCAAGTAGCTAATAAATAAGTGTACTCGAACACAGTTCCATCGATTCAAGTAGCGGAAGGGCGGAGCATACTTGAACGTGGTTCCATCGTTTCAAGCAGCTAAAGAATCGAGCATACTCGAATGCAGTTCCATCGGTTCGAACGGGTTCAGAACGAACTATTTTCAGAACTCCAATTTTCGATGAATGTGACTGCGCAGTAAGCACAGAGTGAACTATTCTTTCACCTTTTACTAAAGAATATCATGTGCTCTCCACTTTAAGTAGCATACAATTTTTTTAAGGTGTTCTTTTTAATTGAAGGACCATCTACTCCTTAATAATTCAATTTCCCCCAAAAGCTTCAGCCCGAAATAAATGACTGCTTCATCAAAATCGTTCCCCTAGAAAATCTTGTTTTGAACTAGAGTTGTCGCTTAGACCTCATGTTGCTGTTTGAAGCTCGCACCTGAAAGATATTTTCAAATCCGATTGATTCTAGACGTCAGAAAGAAGCGGCCTACTTTCGAAGTGTGCTGGAGATACTCGAATAGAGTCAAAGCCGACCTAGATCTCAAGTTGTAGCCGCCATGCCCGAATCTGAATTTTGTCGTAGTCATTGATCAATCATTACACAGCTGGAGCACTACTTGGAGTGTCGTGATGTTGTCTTTGGTTCGTGTGATCTCGTACTTGGTGTTGTTCGCCTAAGAGCAGATGTGACCTAGTGAAGTTGTAATTGTTTGTTTGAGTTGATTGTTGTCTCAAAGTGGAGCTGGATCAAAACTGTCATAATGTTAAAGTCCAGTATAGAAACACGATGATGACTGAAAATCTATGATGATTGTATGTAATGTGTTTTGGATTGATTGAGTTGTCTTCCTAGGCTATAGATGGAGGTTCTAAATAATTGTTATTTTGTTGGTTGGAACTTTGAATTGCTATTGGCTTATGATTGTGATGTAGGCTGCCGTTGATGATATAGATTAATTGGAATCAAGTATGAGATGAATTATATTGATGATGTTTTTTCTGAATTGTGTTTATGCTTAGTCGAATCTAAATATTTGCACTATAATGATGAGTAGGTAATCAATGAGTGTATGAAGCTTTTTTTTATTTAATGGTTGAACAAATAACATAGCCCAGAGCGGGATTTCCATTGTTAGCTTTAGTTTGGTGGGTGTTTGTTTCATTACCACCAAGCATCATTCCTATAGACCTTCCACATGCCGATCTTTTCTTAGGAGCCATAAGAACATCAAATATCTAACTTTCTTCAAGCTAACTTTCTGAATCTAACTTCTGGATCTATCTAATTCAAAGTGGATAGCTAGATCTAAGCCTAGATTTAGTTTCTTAGTGAAAGCACCAAAATGTTAACCCACAAAATGGATCAATACCCTAGAGTACGATATTAAAGCACCAGCCTTGTTAGAATAGAGAAAATATAATAGAAAATAACAGAAAAGGAAATGAGACACGGAGATTTTTATAGTGGTTCGGCTGTTAACTAATCCTATGTCCACTTAGCTTTGATTATTAGTTTGATCTTGTTTGAATGATATTACAAGCGGGTAGAGAAAGAATAAGTCACAAGTACATGGGCTAGACAAGTTCTAAGTCCTAGAAACGTCTATAGTTGTTGCCTTGGTGATTGTGATGTAGAGGAAAGAGTTGAAGAATAGTTGGAGATTTCGCGTATTGATAGTAGAATCCCCCTACTTTGTGAGTTGCTCTATGGATTGTATTTATAGTTGTAGCAGTCGCATTGGGCCGAACAAAGAGATGAAGCAGAATCTAGAAGTCAGCCCAGAAGAGTGTGCAAAATTGCAAACCCATCTAAGTTAACACCAGAAGTCGATACCGACCTCTTCATGTCAGTGTCTATTTTTGTGGTTCAAGCCAGATGGGTTGAATCCACTTGGATTCTTTATACTACTTGATTTTGAGATGTTCTATGTAGTTAGTCTAGTAAATTGGTTGTTGTTGATGTTGATTCCTTCATCACTTGGTTTATTCTGCTATTATGATTGCTAGCTCTTCAATCTTGATATTCAATTGATCAAAATCCTTTGATATTGCTTCAGCATGCATGAAATAGGTAGAGTAGAGCCTTTGCAAAATTTGAGGGTAAGATGATATAGCATGTGAAGTCGTCACCGACATGGTGAAGTCGGTACCGACTTCTCACCTTTGGTCCATTCATGTTGAAATTCCTCTTAGTCGTTTCTTTATCCTATATAAGTGTGCCTAGAATATTTCAAGTTGTTTCATCTTTGTCTCGACGTTCTAACTCCTAATAATTTTAACTTGGTTAAATATCCAGTTAACAGTATGTATGTATGTACGTACGTATGTGTGTGTGTGTGATTTAACCTAAAATTTCTAAGTTTATAATTATGTATATTTATATATCTGAATAATAGTATAAATATCTACTACTTAATTCTAATATAGTTTTATAATTATGTAATTTACGAATTTATATATACACTTAATAACATGATTAATTCATTAAAAATTTGGTATAAAAATAATATTTGTTAGCAAATATAACATATGAGTAAACATATAAAATAAGTGTTCAACAAATTATATGACAAATGAACATTTACCATTCGATGATGATGTGTAACGACCCGATATTTTCAACCATTCGCATCCGCACATGTCGGACTTGAATTGCTCAAAATACCGCGTTGTAAATAAAATTTGGCAAATCTCAGAATATACAGTAAATAAATATAATCACAGATCACAGACACAGAGTAAAATAATGCAGCGGAAGTAAAAGAAATAGTAGTTCATGAAGCTACTATATAAATATATCAGAGTTACATAAGATATAACAGAAATAATAGAGTACAACAGAAGTCTCAATAAAATAACCAAGTACAAGCTGAGTAGGACAACGGAACTGAAGTAGATAGGACAAGACAAGCAGATAATCTCCAGCGATTCAAATCTCCAAGAGAGTGGAAATCCAAATCTGTGAATAACTCAGGCTGACCCGAGCGTAAAGCAAAACACAAAACACTCGAGTCAGGACAATATATACTTATATAATGTAAACCAACTCAAGTGAACTGTAATAAAGGTACAAGTAATGTAACAACCCGTATATTTGGACCATTTAAATTGACAATAATCCACACATGTCAACTTAAATAATACAAAACACGAATCATTATGGGATTATAAATACATAAATGTAAATGAGAATCAATACAACATCACAGAACAGTCACAGAATAATGCAGCGGAAAATACATCGTCATAATAGCAGTTCATGAAGCCACTATATAATATACAACAATGTCTCAACATCAAGTGACTAGTACCAAAAATGTCCAACAGACTAGGACATCAATACAGGAATATAAATAGACTGATAAAGATAAATGCTAAGCCTTCAGCATCTTCAACCTACCTTGATCAGCAACTGGATAGCTTCAGACTGACCCGAGCATATACAAAAGAAACACTCGAGTCAGGACTCAAAATCTTATACAATTAAATCAAGTGCAAGGTAATAGTTCATAACTTAAAGATGGGTGAAATAACATCTCTAAGGATCCGATAAACTATCTATATATACAATAGAATACGATAGGTAGATAATGTCTAATCAGTAAAGTACGATATTAAAATAGTGTTAAGGCGTTACCATAATCCCCTTAACACATTTTATTCCCAAAAGCATATACAACACCGTAGTTTCCCCAAAACCGGAAGTCACCAGAGGGCAATCCATATACTAAGGTACAAATCAAAACGTAGTGGTCGCGAATAGGATAATCAGTATGACAAGGTACATGAGGCGATACCAACTAGGATACTAGTAGTTGCGTGATCCGGACTGATGTTGAGCATAGCAGCTACTACCTCAACACCGCGAAACAACACTTCCAAATCAAGGGGTGCACCCAAATCGAATCACAAAAGTAATAGATATGGTATCGAAGAAGTGTGTCCGCTAGAGGTAGCGAACCTCAATGGCCCGGCGCGGCTCCTGTTTTAGTGATGTCAGGGGTCGTCCAATATCGTTCTCTTTCTTCAGTCAACGCGTTCACCAAACTATCCACTTCATTCTGGATCAACACTTCGCGTGTAATAGTTATTAAAGTGGTTTTCGGTATCGACAGAGAGTATGTCCATATCCGATCCCGGTCTCTTTAATAACTACGTATTTATTACCCAATGGTCGGTTAACTTAACGTTTAAAACAAATCAAAGTCCGAAAGTCAAGGTGCAAATTTAACTTCCAAATTTTGACATTTCACGATTCAATTTATCTCGGATATTTAAAATCACTTATTAAATTTAGTTCAAATCAATTAATTCAAATTTACCGGTTAACTAGTTCGAGTCGTTAAATCAAATTCTATTTATCTCAATTCATATTTACATTCATCGTTACATTAAATATAATCATAAATTTGATTATATCAATTTCATTAGATTTAAAATCATTTACCTTTAAATTGTCGCTAAATTCAATCCATAAAACTTTAGTTAGTTTCGTATTCCATTTTAAATCAAAATTTCCTAAATCTAAATTATTATTTATAACAAGTTCAAATCTATTTAATTTAAAACTTAGTTTAAATCTGAATCTACCAATCTAATAAATTAAATTATTAAATTCTAAAACTCACATGTTTAGATCTTATTTCAATCAAATTCGCCAATTCATTTGTCTTCAATTAAATAGATTTATTAATCCATTTCAATTTAATCCATTAATTTATTCCAATTAATCCATCAATTTATTTCAATTAAATCCATTAATTTATTTCAATTAAATCCATTAATTTATTTCAATTAAATCCATTAAGTCATTACTTGATTTCCAAACAATTTATTAAGTTCATTTCTTAATTTCAAATAGATTTCAATTTCAAAATAATTTTGTTGACCAATCGGGTTTCTTATTTTTAATTGTCTATCCTAGGCCAAGTTATTTAAGTGGGTATTTATCATTTCAACCCGATATCATTCAATATAAAACAAATCATAACAAAGGGAACTTGTAGTGTGATAACTGGGATGGTGTCAAAGTAAATAAACAAGCAATAGCAACCATACATAACAAATTAACAATTTATTCAAATAATCCCGAAATAACCATATTAACTTACATTAGTTAATTATGAAAATTAATATAATTATTCCTAGAATCCAATGGATTAAAGATTATTACAGGATGATTTTTTTACTTGGTGTCCGTTTTCAAATTTCTACATCAATCGTACATATCAATTTTAATGTCACTATTAGTTACCCTAATTAACATCATATTTCAGTTCAACATGTTTAATCAATTTAAACAATACATGGCGTCAAATTTTTAGAAATTAACAATTTATTTCAACCAAATTTTAACAATCAACAATTTAATATCCAGATTAATATTAACAACAATTATCACTTGATTATCATAGCATAATAGATTGAGTCGTGAATAAAATATTCACCTTGCGTGGTTAGAGATTGGAATGACGAAGCACGAAGACGATGGATAAGAGACACTAACAAGCACAACACAAAAGCGAACACAATAAAGCAAAGAAGCTAGATAGATCGATAAGCAGCAGAGAAATCTAGGACTCCAGAGCACCAGCTGGAACAAAACACAGCACATGCGTGAGCAACCAGAAGTACAAAACTCATTGTGACATAGACTCAAACAGTTTATGGGTATATATTTTATATATATAACCGGGCGTGGGCACTGTTTATGGCCAGAGATAGAAGGTACTCATATTCATAACTATAAGTATACACAGCTGCTCTATATATAGTTTAAAACTAAAACATATATATATTTATAAAACTGTACTATATAACTTATCATATATATATTTACACATACATACGGACTTCCTTTTAAAACTGCTTGTAAATTAAGCCTGGCAACTTACATATATCATAAACTAAAATTGTAAACAGTTTGTAAATTCAACGCCAAGAAAAATGACAAAAAATTTTTTTTTTAGCTTTGCTATATATACATATAACAGAAAGGTCGGCTCGGTGGACTCAGCGTGCGGCAGGGAGGGCAGTGGAGTCAGGTGAGGTGGCCGGTCAGTGGAGGTGGCCGGTTAGTGGAGGTGGCCGGTCAGTGGCGAGGCGGGGTAGCGGGGTGTGGTGAGTTCGGCTGCGGGAAATGGAGGGGATGGGTTTGGTTCGGTCAGGGATGGTGGAGGTACGTTAGGAGGCGGGTTTGCGACTGGGACAGTGGGGTGGGTGCAGCAGGCCTGGGCTGGCGGTATGGCAGTGGCTCGGGTGGCGATGTGATGCGCATGGGGCGGAGGAGGCGGAGGTGGTCAGGGACGATGGCGGCAGGCATGGGCAGAGCGGGTAGGCCTGGGCGCGTGGGGAAGGTGGAGGGGTTTGAGGCCGGTAGTGGGGTGGCCGATAGGGGGTGCGAACTGGGTGGAGGCCGCGTGAGGCAGTGGGGCGGAGGGCGGGGTACGTGGCCGCATGGGGTGGTCGGTAGGGGTGGAAGGCGGTAGTGGGATGGAGCTGTATCTACCTTGCAGAAAAGAATGAGAGAAAACAAAAAAATATAAACAAAATATGAAGAGGGAGGAGGAGTAGTGGAGTTTCTGAAGCTTTAGAAACAAAAGAAAAGATGTGAAAGAAGAAGACAGTGGCAGCAACGTACCAATTTTTTTCTTCTGAAGCGAAGTGGACTGATGCAGAGCAATAAATGAAGGGAGATATATACACAGGATTCAGAGTGTGCATACGTCAGTGCAATGATGATTTTTCAAAGTGGTGGCTATTGGTTTTCCAAGACAGCTGAATGGACTCTTAAAATTTGAACGTTGGAAAGTTGGGTACCGGTTTGTGCTGCGTAACGGACCAGTTTATACTCCGTTAAACAATTGAAAATTCGCAACGCCGAACTCCGATTGACACAAATAAATATACCGCTTTGATCAGCGCGACGAGGCGGTCACAACGGTATAAAGATATTGATGATTTGACGTTGTTTGCGAAGTGGTAAATCTTATTGAACCATTTGCTCGAGCGACAATTTAACTAGCAATTAAAAGCGAAATTTGACGAAACGAAATGCGCCGTCAAGATCAGAATATTTTTCTTATGCAACATTGCGAAAAATATTTGAGTTCGGACAATAGGAAATTTTCACATAAGATTTAAACTAATATGCAAATTCGGCGAGCGAAATTTACTTCAATATTTTTCGACGAAATTTGGCGTACGCCTATGTCTATCTAGACGCATTCCAAATGTGAAGTTTGAACGGTAACGGAAATCGTTTGTGAATATTTGAAATTCCTATTACAGGGAATGCAGCAAAACATCAAAGAATAAGATCGACGGAGCTAAAGATATCCGAATTTTGAAAAACGAAAAATGGCACCTTTGTCAGAAAATGATTTAGAATTTTTCTATGTAAAAATATTTAGGTTTGAAAGATGAATTTTTCACGGTTTTAAAATGAACTGATGTGCAGTAAAACGCGCACGAAGTTTACTGCGGTATTTTCTGACGAAACTTTACCCATATCTACAATCATCTAGGCGCAATTTAGAAACAAAGTTTGGACGCTGATTGAAATCGTATGTAAGTTTCACATTTTTAATTAAAATAACGGTTCTAAAATTTTAAATTGGGTCGGAATTTCAGGGTCGTTACATTCTCCCCTACTCAAGACTTTTCGTCCTCGAAAAGGAACAAAGTAAAGAGTGGAAGAACAGATAACAAAGATACAATGGATTCAGAATAGATCATTGAATATAGTAAAGAGTATAGAATGGAATTTACCTTCAACAAACAATTCTGGATTAGAATCCCGAATACTCTCCTCGGTCTCCCAAGTGCAATCACGGTCATCGGGACTCCATTGGACTTTGACTAGGCTAACCGACTTCCTTCTAAGTTGCTTTGTATCCCTATCAACAATACGAAGTGGTCTCCTCTCTATAGTCAAATCTGGCTCAATATCAACCTCATCTAACTGAGCAATAGGAATGGTCAAGGATGGATCGTGTACCACTTTCCGAAGATGTGAAACATGGAAGACGTTGTGCACGCCCTCAAATTTCTCCGGTAGTGCAACTCTGTAGGCTAGTGTACCAATTCTCTCAGTGATAGTGAATGGTCCAACAAATCTAGGAGCGAGCTTCCCTCTACGGCCAAATCGAATAACATTCTTTAAGGGTGATACCTTAAGGAATACCTTATCCCCAATCAGGAATTCTAAATCTCTTCTACGCCTATCAGCATAGCTTTTCTGTCTATCCTGAGCGGTCTTCATCTTCCTTCTGATTTCATTAACCTTCTCGGATGCTTCTATAATCATATCTGGGCCAAGAATTAATCGATCACCAGGCTCAATCCAACAAGCTGGCGATTTGCATGGCCGTCCATATAAAGCTTCGAACGGTGCCATATCGATACTTGCCTGGATATAAAGGTGGTTAAATTTCGATTCAATTTACTTATTCAATTTGAAATTTTTATTTACCTGATAACTGTTATTATAAGTGAATTCAACCAAATGGAGATGGTCTTCCCAAGATCCACCGAAATCAATAATGCAGGCACGGAGCAGATCCTCTAAAATCTGATTCACCCTTTCAGTTTGGCCATCTGTTTGAGGATGATAAGCTGTGCTCAGATTCAGTTTAGTGCCCAAGACGTCCTGAAATGCCTTCCAGAATTTACTAGTGAATAAAGGGTCTCTATCGCACACAATACTAGATGGAACTCCATGAAGTCTAACAATCTCTCTCATATATATCTCGGCCAAACTCAAAGCAGTACGAGTGGTGTCACATACAGAAATTTTCGACTTTCGAAAATTCGACATCGATACTCACTTTATCGACTGCCGAGCAATCGAGTGCCGGAAACTCCAATAGTGAGGGTTTTAAATAGAAGAAAAGGCAGAAGAAGAAGAAGACAGAAGAAAAAGAGAAGAAAGAAGAACAACAGAACAACATCAGAACAGAAAACAATATCAGAATCTTACACATCGCAGCGGAACAATATACAATAGATAATTACTAGTCTTTTAAAACAAACAAAAACTATATCAGTTTATACATACATCAATCATCAGTGTCAATATACAACAATGGACAGTTATATAACTTGTCCTCATACAGAATACACAGCGGAATAAATAATATCGGATACAAATACTACGTCTCGTCCTCCAGCTTATCTCCAAAGCTCCAGAATATCCAGAATATCCTGATAACATAACTCTAGGCTGCCCGTGTGGAAATTTGTGGGCACCCAGAGTTTAGAAGGGAACAATAAACTCCGAGTCAGTCATGGTGACTGGTGTGAGATCGTAAAACAGTTATTTTTCACAAAGAAAATAAAACAAATTCGCAATGCTTTTGGAAAATGAAACTACCATAAGACCTCCCGCCACACACACAATGCAAACGCAGACTTGGAGGAGATTTCTTCTTATGATAGTCAAAGATGCTTACTACGCAAAATCAAATTCTTTTTGATATTATTATTAGTGCATAGTGTAGAAATCATTTCGAAAGTAGAATATAAATCTTAGCCAGCATAGGTACCATTATATTATGCCTGCTATAGCTACCATATTAAATGGTAGGTTCTACAACTAAAACCGTACAAGGCTCGTATTGTTTCTTTGGATTTCCAACAAATGGTCAGGCTAAGGAACTTCCTATCCACGATGGGTACATCCCTGGAATAGACGACCCGTGAAATAACCTAACATTACGGTTAGATCTCTGCCAACACAAGGCCGGGTTACCTCTGCAAAAGTAGGTAACTACTGACACGCGTATGTCATCCCCCGATCGTCACCGATCTTCCCGAGGATCCCCGATTCGCAACAAACCACATAATAATAATAATGCAGTAACCACAGAGGTTAAGTATCTGGGCTCCATACCATGATACCACCTTTATCCAGAAGGAATGACATACACTAAGGGGCGCTACTCCCTAGAACCTTGCCGCATCCTTCCTGTTTTGACCATTTCCGGGGTGTGAGGCTCGACGAAGTCTCGTCCACAAAGCTACGCTTTCTACAAAGCCATGCTTCGGGTCAAACAAATGATCAACCTATGATCACAAAGATATAAGATCAAACAAATGATCATATCGCAAATGATCAAACACTGATCATTTCACAGCAACACTCAGTATGCCACGTTACCAAATTGGGATATATCGCTGATAAATTTCAACTACATAACCTCTGAGCTCGTATGTCTCAGAGAAGGGTGTTAAGCTAAGAGAATAAATTCTCCGCCACCAACAGAAATGTATTTGAAAGAAATCAGCTTTATATCTCAAATTGTAACGTCAGACACACAATCCATACAAGTCTGTTCCGGGATCGAACAGAACCGAAGGCACTTCTCACGAAGCCCTTGCACATCCGGATAAATTTCTAATCACGTCCGGACTTCCCGTCACTAAGGGTGATAAAACCTCTAAACCGAAGATCAGTCGATGTAGAGTAACTCGATGGTAATCCTTCCGTTTTCAAAAATATCCGGTCTTCAACACCGGTCTTCGAATGCAATTCATAACGACGTATCACATATTCGGAATGGGTTATACGACCCCATGGTCCTTTCCCGGCTAACCCGAATAGTGAGCGCTTATTCAAAAATAAGTGTGGCATTCAAATTCATCCAATTCACAACAAATACCCATTCAAGGTAATTATTGATAGTCGGTTATTTAACTATCAATAAAGATGCGCAACATCATCAGATTCCAAATAATTTTCCAAATTATTTAATCTCCCAAAAATATCTTTACTAGATATAAAATTTCCACACTTCAAAAATAAATCAACATTTATTTTTCTAAACTGTTTCCCTTTCCTTTATAAATTCCATAGTGAATTTATATTTTCGAATATCTACTGATATACAATTTTCAAATCGATTCCAATATTCATTTTCAATTTATCTTTAAGAAGATAAAATCTCAAAACGTTCATTTCATATTGGAAAAGCAATTCCATACTTATTTAAAAATAAGTGTTTCACAAATCTATTTATTTTCAACACTTGGAAAATATTCAATATACTTAAATCAATATTAAGTATACATTTCATTCTTTTAAGGAAATCATTTTCTATAACAACATTTATTTGAGTCAAAACGAATGTTACGTAAAACATCGTTACGACGACTCAAAATCACTAGTATAGGGATTCGGATTTTAAGATAGATATATAAATCCCAATACTACATCAAAACATTTCCTTTCGAAATCATTTACTATAACAACAGTGTTATAGTCCACCATTTCCTTATTTTTCGAAAACGTCTATTTCAACAATAAATGTTGAAATATATGTATTCGATACTTAACACGTTTTAAAACATCTTTTAAAACAATTAACTTCATTTCAAATATCACTTTCCCAAAACCATATCCATTTTACTTAAAAATATATTCACTGTCCAAAATCGTGAATATACTTCACTAACCACATTTCAATCTTTTCTACACATTTATTTTCAAGAATTATCCACTATCCAAAATTGTGGAAAAAAATTCCCTTAATAACCTTCTATATTAAATTCATCAAATTTGATTGATTTCGAATTTATAAAACAACGTTTATAAATTCCATCTTCTATTTTCTATAACAACTCCGGGTTATAAATCTCATTTTATTAACTTCTATAATTCACTTATAAAAATTCGTTTTATAAGTCCAATATTTTGATTTATAAAATATCAATTTTATAAATCTTTTTATACAAATCGTTTATAGTTATTCAAAAATCCCAACTTAAACCATTTTATAAATAAATCAACTATTTATTTCAAAAACGACACTTTGGGTATATTTCACTAAAAATTATAACTTTTATAACTTTAAAATTTTAACGTTTATAAATCAATTCAAAAATTCCATAAAACGTATATTTTCAAAAATCACTTTAAAAACCCTTTTAAAATAAAAATCGTTATTTTTACATTTCAAAACTGAATCCGATGATGCAACAACACCAATTAGTCAATCACAACAACAAACATCATATATCAAAATATGATAATAGAATATATCACAATATC
Organism: Allium fistulosum; assembly: GCA_030737815.1. Lineage (NCBI taxonomy): Eukaryota > Viridiplantae > Streptophyta > Magnoliopsida > Asparagales > Amaryllidaceae > Allium > Allium fistulosum. The sequence goes on from CM060901.1 coordinate 925,091,660, forward strand.
TGTAAATAAATAAATACTGGTGAGGAATCCAGTTGGATCCCTCCAACCTGTTTCCCTGCATCCACAGATGTTAGCACAATACCAATTCCGCTCCAGTACGGAATTATCGCGGTATATGGGTTTTATAATATATCCGCTTACTAACGGCGCAATAGGGTCTCATCCGCTATACGAGGCGGGAAATCAATCAATCCAATATATACATATGCCAATATATATATATTGCTATATATAGATATATCCTATAATATCTAATATCACATCCAATATAGCAATCAAATCAAATTGATAACTGTAAAATCCACTTTTCAATCGAGTGAGAAAAATCTCACCTTAGCTTTTTATTTTGCCATCCATTTCCAAACTTGACTCGATTTTCTTGACTTTAACCTTGTATAAATAATTTATACACATTTATTAATATTCGAAACAATTAATTAACCAATTTCTCTTATTCAAATTTTATTTAACCTTGTATAACAATTGTACGATTTAAATTAATATTTGAACGGAATCGAATAGTAAATTTCTATTTAATAGATTTATTTTTAAACAAATTTCCTTATTATTATTTTTTCAACTTAATCTGTATATATAAATTTCCAGTTTCTATATATATATACATTTATCTGATTAAAACTGAATTATTTGGAATCTTTACTCTAAAATTTCAAATACATATATATTTATTAAATCACTTTTAAAAGGAAAGAAAAAAAAAATTCGAATACCTCATTGCTATCTGAGAACCAAGGCCACCATCGCGACCCACTACCGTCGAACTTCATCGAAATCCCACTGTCGCGGCCTCGACATCGTGCTCGAGATCACCGTGCCTCCTCGTACTCACGAGATGAATCGCGACGTCGCCGCCACAAATCGATCCCCTTCCCATCGTCTTGCCCATGCCTTTTCTGCCTACTTCGAGACCATCACAGTCGCAGCCTCCACTACATCGCCAGACTCCGCTTCGAGCTTTTGTGAGCGCGAGCGTGCGCCTCCTTCCACGCCTCCCAGGTCGTTCTGTTACTTGACTTCGGCCCGTTCCCAGGCGATCGACTTTGCCCTAATCATCGCGCTTCGACAACGACTCGAGGCTTCGCCTCCCCTTGCTCGCGACCTCGAATTGCCGCTTCCATCTATGCGAGCCTCCACGAATTTGAATCGAACAAAAATTTGAAACTATTCTCGAACGAGGCTTCGGCCATTGTTTTTTTTTTCTCTGAACTATGATTTAAATTGTGAAGGAAGTGTTCCGTTGATTTAAAGCTGAGGGGATCGATTATTTAAAATTTGAAGGCAGCATGGTCTACATGATTTCTTCCCGTGATGCTCGGCATGATTAAAGGGAAGACAATGCGTGATATTAATTAATATAATTTTTTTTTAAATCGAATTTCATTTTATTTTAACGCATTTGCATATCGTACGGTCACACGGCAACTCCGTTAAATACGAAATTTGAAATCCGACAATAATTCAATATTACAGACCCAATGGAACTGGTTTCGTCGAATTCCGAGACTGTTTGAAAAATGACTATTTTTAAATATCGATTCAAACAATTAAATTCAAAACTAAGCAAAACAGTTTAAATTTCAATTCTGAAGCTGCTGTTATCTTCAGTATTATCAATATAAATTTTACAAGCGTTTGAAATATTTTTAATCAGCTTAAAATTAAAGTTTCAAATTTTTATTCAGCATTCAATAGATTAAATTTTAAAGTTTAATCGAAAATTTCAAAGTTATATCGGGGATTCAAATTAAATCATCGTTCAAATATTTAAAATTAATTAAATATTCTCAATTTAATTTGGTCAAAATTCTGGGTCGTTACAAGTGGTCTTAACAGGAATAAAGTGAGCAGATTTGGTCAACCTATCAACGATCACCCAAATACTCTCGTTCCCTTTTCTGGTCCTCGGTAATCCATCAATGAAGTCCATAGAAATCTGATCCCATTTCCAACACGGAATCTCTAGGGGTTGAAGTAATCCTGCCGTCTTCTGGTGATCGGCCTTAACTTGTTGGCAAGTGGTGCATCTACTGACATATATAGAAATATCCCTCTTCATCCCACTCCACCAATATAAACGCTTCATATTTCGGTACATCTTAGTGACACCAGGATGAAATGAAAGTGATGACCGATGGTTTTCTCTAAGCACTTCTTGTCTCAATCCATCGACATTGGGAACGCTAATACGGTTGTCAATCCTCAGAACTCCATTACTATCTATCTGTGCTCCCACTTTACTATCGGTATTTCCAACTCTACCAAGAACTAACTCCTTCATGCGATAGAGCAAGGTGTCCTCATATTGTTTGTCCTTGATGCGATCCACAAGAGATGGGGAGATAACAAGCTGAAATAGCATGCCTTCTACAAGATTACAGCATGACAATGCTTTGCTACGGCTCAAAGCATCAGCTACAACATTTGCTTTCCCAGGAGTATAATTGATATCGAGATCATATGCAGCTAAGAATTCAAGCCATCGAACTTGTCTCTGGTTCAAATCCTTCTGAGAAAAGATATATCTCAAGGACTTATGATCAGTGAATAATTCAAATTTAGTTCCCAAAAGATGATGCCTCCACAGTTTCAAAGTAAATACAACTGCAAGAAGCTCTAGATCATGAGTTGCATAGTTTACTTCATGGATCTTCAACTGGCGGCCAGCATAAGCAATAACCTTTCCGCTTTGCATAAGAACAGCGCCTAAACCTTCTCGGCAAGCATCTGTATAGACAGTTAATTCTTTACTTCCATCGATTACCGCAAGAACTGGGGCTGAAGTTAACTTATACTTCAACTTATTAAAAGCTGACTCACACTTCTCACTCCAAATAAACTTGACATCCTTTCGGGTTAAAGCAGTGAGTGGGGCAGAAATCCGGGCAAAGTGCTCAATAAATCTACGATAATAACCGGCCAAGCCCAAGAAGCTACGGATATCAGTAGGAGTTTTGGGAGTCTCCCAATCCTGTAGATAAATTTCAAATTAGAAAGGGATAAGAGGAATTGAATAGAAATAACGAATAGGATAGAACTTACATTGATTACGGCGATCTTAGCTGGATCGACCGAAATCCCATTTTCAGAAACTATGTGGCCCAGGAATCTCACTTCGTCTCGCCAGAAGTGGCATTTAGAGAATTTGGCCTTAAGTTGATGATTTCGGAGGGTTTCCAGAACATAAGCAAGGTGTGTCTCGTGCTCCTTCTCGTCTCTGGAGAAAACGAGAATATCATCAATAAAAACAAGAACAAACTTGTTAAGCACATCACGGAAGACTCGGTTCATCAAGTCGACGAAATAAGCAGGTGCGTTGGTCAAACCGAATGGCATAACTAACCATTCATAGAATCCGTTCTCGGTACGGAAAGCTGTCTTATGAATACTATCTTCTGCTACTCTGAGTTGGTGGAACCCAGTGGCAAGGTCAAGTTGGGAGAAAACTTTAGCTCCATGGAGCTGATCGAATAAATCATTGATGCGAGGCATCGGATAGCGGTTCTTGAGAGTGCGTTTGTTCAGCTCCCTGTAATCAACACAAATGCGAAGAGATCCATCCGATTTGGTGACAAATACAACTACGGCACCCCATTCAGAACAACTTCTCCTAATCAAACCTCTAGCAAATAGATCATCAATTTGAGTTTTAAGTTCAGCTTTTTCTTTAAGAGCCATTCTTCTGTGAGGAAGAACTACATGAGTAGCTCCAGGAATAAGGTCAATGCGGAAATCGATTTCCCGTTTAGGCGGTAGGGAGTTGACCTCTCCAAATACATCGGGAAATTTCCGAACAATAGGAGTAGTACTGAGATCATCCGGGTGAGCATCAAGAGAGAATATGAAGCTTCCGGCATATTTCTGTGGTGATTTTCATTCGATGACAAGCGGTAGGCCCTTGTCATTGACTAGAGAAATAGAACGAGCCTTGCAAGAAATAACAGCATCGAATTTCCTTAACCAATCAGCACCTAACAAGATGTCAAATGCTGCGAAGCCAAGAACATAAAAATCCCAAGTGAATCGATATCTTCCATACAAGAGCACAACCTCTTTGCAAATTCTACTGAGATGGGCAAGTCCTCCAATAGGGTTGGAGACGCATAAGGAAGTAATAGCAAGAGTAGGTTCTAAGTTGAGCTTATTGCAAAGATTAATAGATATGAAGCTATGAGAAGCACCAGTATCGAATAATACCCTAATAGGTAAATCATGTAATGAAAAAGTACTTTGTAAGGTACCTTGGTCATCCTGAGCAGGCGGTGTAGGAGTGGTGATAGCAAATACTCCAGATGGTGTGCCACGCTTATGTAGTGGGCAGTCTTTCTTGAAATGACCCGGCTGGAGGCAGACATAGCATAAGTCTTTCCTAGTCGTAGAAGGCGGTGCAACAGTAGCTCCTGAAGATGGACAACTATTAGCATAATGGCCCTTCTTATCGCATTTGAAGCAAGTGATATTAGCAAGATCGATTGGGCTTTTCTGAGCATATCCCAATCCTGTAGTCTTCTGCCAAGCTTTCTTTTGTTGATCAAAGTTCATCTTCCTTTTCCCGAGCTGGCTAGAGGAGGGCTGAGTAGGAGTAGCCTTGGCAATAGGTCCCCTAGGCTTTGCCTCATATCTAAGAGCATAGTCAACAAGCTCTGTGAAGGTGCAGTGAGTGTGGCCAGTAAGCAATTCATAATACTCTGGTCTAGCTCCCAAAATGAACTTCTCGTTCTTTAGAAGCGGTGTATCAATCAATCCCGGGCCGAACTTGGAGAGTTCGTTGAATTTCCTCTCGTACTCAGAAAAAGTCATACTGCCCTGCTTAATATCCATAAAAGCTCTATAAAGTTGGGTTTTCCCAGCAGCGGGCATCCATTGTGCCGAGAAAGTATCCCTAATCAAAAGATAGACTAAATGAATAACATTCCAAAGATTAAAAGAAGAATTTAGACTATGAAATCCAAATAATTTTATACCTAAACTGGGCCCAAGTGATGTTGTTCTCCTCGATACGCGAAGTAACTGATTCCCACCAATCTTGTGCGGCATCCTGAAGTTGCCAGGCAGCAAGCTGACGCTTCTGAGCATCAGTGATCTCTAGACCAGAAAATATCTTCTCTAAACCTTTAAGCCATTGCTGAGCCTTAATAATGTTCTCGGATCCAGAAAACTTAATACCTCCCAGCTGTGAATACTCCTTACTAAGAATGGTGAATTTGACAAGAGCTGGAGTGACAGGTGCAGCCTGAGCAGGACCATGGTCCCTTCCTCCCCTATGGTTTCCTCTGGTACCCATCCTGAAATACCAAAGAGATTGTTAAAGCCAAAGGATAGAAAATCATAGAATTTTAAGGAAAGTCTAATCAATGAATCAAAAGAAGTTTGAAATGAAAGGATTTGGATATTGAACCGATTCTCCTCATTCTAGGGTATTGCTACCCTATCTCTAATAAGTTTATATATAATCCCAAACTAAGGTTTTTAGGGAAACCGAAGCTCTGATACCAACTGTAACAACCCGTATATTTGGACCATTTAAATTGACAATAATCCACACATGTCAACTTAAATAATACAAAACACGAATCATTATGGGATTATAAATACATAAATGTAAATGAGAATCAATACAACATCACAGAACAGTCACAGAATAATGCAGCGGAAAATACATCGTCATAATAGCAGTTCATGAAGCCACTATATAATATACAACAATGTCTCAACATCAAGTGACTAGTACCAAAAATGTCCAACAGACTAGGACATCAATACAGGAATATAAATAGACTGATAAAGATAAATGCTAAGCCTTCAGCATCTTCAACCAACCTTGATCAGCAACTGGATAGCTTCAGACTGACCCGAGCATATACAAAAGAAACACTCGAGTCAGGACTCAAAATCTTATACAATTAAATCAAGTGCAAGGTAATAGTTCATAACTTAAAGATGGGTGAAATAACATCTCTAAGGATCCGATAAACTATCTATATATACAATAGAATACGATAGGTAGATAATGTCTAATCAGTAAAGTACGATATTAAAATAGTGTTAAGGCGTTACCATAATCCCCTTAACACATTTTATTCCCAAAAGCATATACAAGACCGTAGTTTCCCCAAAACCGGAAGTCACCAGAGGGCAATCCATATACTAAGGTACAAATCAAAACGTAGTGGTCGCGAATAGGATAATCAGTATGACAAGGTACATGAGGCGATACCAACTAGGATACTAGTAGTTGCGTGATCCGGACTGATGTTGAGCATAGCAGCTACTACCTCAACACCGCGAAACAACACTTCCAAATCAAGGGGTGCACCCAAATCGAATCACAAAAGTAATAGATATGGTATCGAAGAAGTGCGTCCGCTAGAGGTAGCGAACCTCAATGGCCCGGCGCGGCTCCTGTTTTAGTGATGTCAGGGGTCGTCCAATATCGTTCTCTTTCTTCAGTCAACGCGTTCACCAAACTATCCACTTCATTCTGGATCAACACTTCGCGTGTAATAGTTATTAAAGTGGTTTTCGGTATCGACAGAGAGTATGTCCATATCCGATCCCGGTCTCTTTAATAACTACGTATTTATTACCCAATGGTCGGTTAACTTAACGTTTAAAACAAATCAAAGTCCGAAAGTCAAGGTGCAAATTTAACTTCCAAATTTTGACATTTCACGATTCAATTTATCTCGGATATTTAAAATCACTTATTAAATTTAGTTCAAAATCAATTAATTCAAATTTACCGGTTAACTAGTTCGAGTCGTTAAATCAAATTCTATTTATCTCAATTCATATTTACATTCATCGTTACATTAAATATAATCATAAATTTGATTATATCAATTTCATTAGATTTAAAATCATTTACCTTAAAATTGTCGCTAAATTCAATCCATAAAACTTTAGTTAGTTTCGTATTCCATTTTAAGTCAAAATTTCCTAAATCTAAATTATTATTTATAACAAGTTCAAATCTATTTAATTTAAAACTTAGTTTAAATCTGAATCTACCAATCTAATAAATTAAATTATTAAATTCTAAAACTCACATGTTTAGATCTTATTTCAATCAAATTCGCCAATTCATTTGTCTTCAATTAAATAGATTTATTAATCTGTTTCAATTTAATCCATTAATTTATTCCAATTAATCCATCAATTTATTTCAATTAAATCCATTAATTTATTTCAATTAAATCCATTAATTTATTTCAATTAAATCCATTAAGTCGTTACTTGATTTCCAAACAATTTATTAAGTTCATTTCTTAATTTCAAATAGATTTCAATTTCAAAATAATTTTGTTGACCAATCGGGTTTCTTATTTTTAATTGTCTATCCTAGGTCAAGTTATTTAAGTGGGTATTTATCATTTCAACCCGATATCATTCAATATAAAACAAATCATAACAAAGGGAACTTGCAGTGTGATAACTGGGATGGTGTCAAAGTAAATAAACAAGCAATAGCAACCATACATAACAAATTAACAATTTATTCAAATAATCCCGAAATAACCATATTAACTTACATTAGTTAATTATGCAAATTAATATAATTATTCCTAGAATCCAACGGATTAAAGATTATTACAGGATGATTTTTTTACTTGGTGTCCGTTATCAAATTTCTACATCAATCGTACATATCAATTTTAATGTCACTATAAGTTACCCTAATTAACATCATATTTCAGTTCAACATGTTTAATCAATTTAAACAATACATGGCGTCAAATTTTTAGAAATTAACAATTTATTTCAACCAAATTTTAACAATCAACAATTTAATATCCAGATTAATATTAACAACAATTATCACTTGATTATCATAGCATAATAGATTGAGTCGTGAATAAAATATTCACCTTGCGTGGTTAGAGATTGGAATGACGAAGCACGAAGACGATGGATAAGAGACACTAACAAGCACAACACAAAAGCGAACACAATAAAGCAAAGAAGCTAGATAGATCGATAAGCAGCAGAGAAATCTAGGACTCCGGAGCACCAGTTGGAACAAAACACATCACATGCGTGAGCAACCAGAAGTACAAAACTCATTGTGACATAGACTCAAACAGTTTATGGGTATATATTTTATATATATAACCGGGCGTGGGCACTGTTTATGGCCAGAGATAGAAGGTACTCATATTCATAACTATAAGTATACACAGCTGCTCTATATATAGTTTAAAACTAAAACATATATATATTTATAAAACTGTACTATATAACTTATCATATATATATTTACACATACATACGGACTTCCTTTTAAAACTGCTTGTAAATTAAGCCTGGCAACTTACATATATCATAAACTAAAATTGTAAACAGTTTGTAAATTCAACGCCAAGAAAAATGACAAAATATTTTTTTTAGCTTTGCTATATATACATATAACAGAAAGGTCGGCTCGGTGGACTCAGCGTGCGGCAGGGAGGGCAGTGGAGTCAGGTGAGGTGGCCGGTCAGTGGAGGTGGCTGGTCAGTGGCGAGGCAGGGTAGAGGGGTGTGGTGAGTTCGGCTGCGGGAAATGGAGGGGATGGGTTTGGTTCGGTCAGGGATGGTGGAGGTGCGTAAGGAGGCGGGTTTGCGACTGGGACAGTGGGGTGGGTGCAGCAGGCCTGGGCGGGCGGTATGGCAGTGGCTCGGGTAGCGATGTGATGCGCATGGGGCGGAGGAGGCGGAGGTGGTCAGGGACGATGGCGGCAGGCATGGGCAGAGCGGGTAGGCCTGGGCGCGTGGGGAAGGCGGAGGGGTTTGAGGCCGGTAGTGGGGTGGCCGATAGGGGGTGCGAACTGGGTGGAGGCCGCGTGAGGCAGTGGGGCGGAGGGCTGGGCGGGGTACGTGGCCGCATGGGGTGGTCGGTAGGGGTGGAAGGCGGTAGTGGGATGGAGCTGTATCTACCTTGCAGAAAAGAATGAGAGAAAACAAAAAAATATAAACAAAATATGAAGAGGGAGGAGTAGTGGAGTTTCTGAAGCTTTTTTTTTTTGAAAAAGGGTTCAAAATTTCTATTAGAAACCAAAGAATAAAGAAAGTACAAAGACCAACAGGCCACCAATAACAAACGAAACCAGGCCTGACAAAACAATACCAAGGCCCAAAACATAAAAGCTAAAAAACAAACTAAACTAACACCCGAAACCCGAATGAAGTTTCCAGACAACTCATTAGGTTAAAAAAGGCAAGGCTTCAGATGCGAACTACTTCATTCACTCCTCTCATACGAAAGAAGAAAGAGCTTCAGTAATGGCGGCGAGGGAGATAAATGACTCCAACCTCAATCTCTTCAACTAGGCCCAAACTTATACAAGAAGCAAACAAGGAAGCTCTGCTCCAAGTTACAGATCCTCCACGAGAACAGGCATCTACAGATAAGTAACCAAATCTTGAAAAGCCATTAACTTTTAACTTTAAAAATGTCTAATAGTAGATCTCGTTGTTACAGGACTCAAGAATGGAGTCGAACTCCTACGATACCAGAAGCCAATGTCTATAGATCTCACAGACCTGAACCAGAGGAGACTCCTTCTTCCATAAAGATGACATCTTTATTCTTCTAAAGTCAGAAAAGACGCTGAAAACTTAAGAATGGGATGTCTTCGTACGCAGAGATACTCAAAGGAGAAGGAGGAAGTCCTCCCTAAGCATCTACACAAGCTAAGTCTTTAATTCCCTGTTTAAAAGATGCTTCCTTTATTTATGCAATTGGACTGACTTCTAATTGAACAGCTTTAGAAACAAAAGAAAAGATGTGAAAGAAGAAGACAATGGCAGCAACGTACCAATTTTTTTCTTCTGAAGCGAAGTGGACTGATGCAGAGCAATAAATGAAGGGAGATATATACACAGGATTCAGAGTGTGCATACGTCAGTGCAATGATGATTTTTCAAAGTGGTGGCTATTGGTTTTCCAAGACAGCTGAATGGACTCTTAAAATTTGAACGTTGGAAAGTTGGGTACCGGTTTGTGCTGCGTAACGGACCAGTTTGTACTCCGTTAAACAATTGAAAATTCGCAACGCCGAACTCCGATTGACACAAATAAATATACCGCTTTGATCAGAGCGACGAGGCGGTCACAACGGTATAAAAATATTGATGATTTGACGTTGTTTGCGAAGTGGTAAATCTTATTGAACCATTTGCTCGAGCGACAATTTAACTAGCAATTAAAAGCGAAATTTGACAAAACGAAATGCACCGTCAAGATCAGAATATTTTTCTTATGCAACATTGCGAAAAATATTTGAGTTCGGACGATAGGAAATTTTCACATAAGATTTAAACTAATATGCAAATTCGGCGAGCGAAATTTACTTCAATATTTTTCGACGAAATTTGGCGTACGCCTATGTCTATCTAGACGCATTCCAAATGTGAAGTTTGAACGGTAACGGAAATCGTTTGTGAATATTTGAAATTCCTATTACAGGGAATGCAGCAAAACACCAAAGAATAAGATCGACGGAGCTAAAGATATCCGAATTTTGAAAAACGAAAAATGGCGCCTTTGTCAGAAAATGATTTAGAATTTTTCTATGTAAAAATATTTAGGTTTGGAAGATGAAATTTTCACGGTTTTAAAATGAACTGATGTGCAGTAAAACGCGCACGAAGTTTACTGCGGTATTTTCTGACGAAACTTTACCCATATCTACAATCATCTAGGCGCAATTTAGAAACAAAGTTTGGACGCTGATTGAAATTGTATGTAAGTTTCACATTTTTAATTAAAATAACGGTTCTAAAATTTTAAATTGGGTCGGAATTTCAGGGTCGTTACAAGTAACTTAAAGAATGCTTGGGATCGCCCATTTTTTAAGGATCCGTTAAACTATTTACTATGTAGTAATATACGCTATATACAGTAGTGTCTAATTAGTAAAGTATAATCATATAGAAAATAGCGTTAAGGGGATGGTGAACCTTAACGCGGTCGGATCTTTAAACCAAAATCGTAGTAAAGCTCGCTATGGTAGGTGACACGGCACAACTAGGCAATGCCAGGGTAGATATACCAATTACGCATCCGGACTGGTGGTGACGCATATCAGCCACTACCGCCCACCTCGAACAACACTCCCAAATCAAGGGTGCGCACCAAATCAATCACAAGTAATAGAATGGTATCGAAGAAGTGTGTCCGATCAGAGGTGCTACCTCCTTGGTCCGTCAATCGCTCCTGTTTTAGCCACCTTATGCCAACTCACGGGAGTTGGGTCCACGTATATACCTTAGGATCGTCGCCACCATCCTACTTCATTCTGGAAACTCCACCGCGTACACAGTTGTCAAAGTGGTTTTCGGTATCGACGGAGAGTATGTCCATATCCGATCCCGGTCTCTTTAACAACCAATCGTTATTATAACCCGTGGTTATAATTTAAAAACAGTTTATACTTCAAAATAGGATATCATTTCAAATCCAAATCTTTATCAAAATAAAGATTAAATCAATTCCAAACCATTTCAATATATTTAAAATATCATATCATTTCAAAACTTCATTTCAAATCATTTCAATATATCAAAATATCATATCTTTCCAAAACTTCATTTCAAATCATTTTTATATATCAAAATATCATATCCTTTCAAACTTCATTTCAAATCATTTTAATATATCAAAATATCAAATCTTTCTAAAACTTCATTTCAAATCATCATTTAAGTTCAAATCCAAATATTCCGCTTTAAATACCTTTTTAAATTCAAGATATCATTCATTTATTATCATTTCAAGTCACCCTTTTAAATAGTTTATATTTCAATCAAAATAATTCATTTACCATTAAAAGTGTAATTATTATACTTTCAAATCAAGTATTAAGATTTCCAAAGTTTCAATTCAATTCAATAGTTTATTTCAATTAAATTTCCATAGACCCTTTCAAATCTTATAAATTTTAAATATAGATTTAATTCACAAAATAGCTATTCAAATTATAAAATAAATTCCAAAGCTTTAATATCCTATATTTCATAAGTCCAATATCTTTTAAATAGATTCAAATTACAAGTAAACCAAATATTTTTCATACTAATATAAACTTCAATTATTCATTCCAAGATTTAATATCATTTCAGATTCATTTCAAAATATCATTTCAAAACATCATTTATTTAATTTAAATTTAAATACCATTTAATCACATTTCAAAATAGTTGTATTTCCCAAATCAACTATTCCATTTAAATCATTTAAAGTCAATTCATTATATTTAATAATTAAATATATAATTTCCAAAATTTAATCTTTTTCAAAGATCATTTATTCATTTGAATTTATTAAACAAAGAAAAATCAACTTTCGCAGCGCTTAGAAAATGCTACGAAATGTTATGTTTTAAACTAGTCCATTAACAAAAGACAGAGTTTTATTTACAATTCCTCACATATTTAACTTTTAATATAAATCATTTAACTTATAAAATCATATAATTTCACATTTAAAACAATCATTTAAATACCCTTATTTCTACAATTTTATAAAGTCAAATTTCCATAAAAATCAAATTTAATAACAATTAAATTTTCATTTCTTTAATTAAATTCTTAACTTAACAACTAAGTTTAAGTTTCCAAAATATAACTTGTTTCCATTTATTTTACTAAATTAAAATTTCACTTTCAAACAAATTCCACAAAATTCAATTTAAGTTGTATTTCCAAATTCATCTTAAATATTCATTTATTTCATATTTTAGTTTATACAAAATCATTAACACTTTTAAAATTTATTATTACTTAATAAGAATCATTAAATTCATCTTTTAAATCAAATTTGTCATATTTTCTTACTTTACATAAATTCCATTTAACCACAAAATCATAAATTCCAAAATTAACTTATATTTCAAATTCTACTTCACCATTTACTTAATTCACTTATTTAATTTGTAGAAAACCACAAATACTTAATAGAAATCATTTTAATAAAATTTAAATCAAAATATCATAATATTTACATTTTTAAAATATTTTCTTTTAAATTTTTAGAAAAATATATAAGCCACGAGTCTGTATATAATTTTCTAGCCTAGGTCAAGTGATACGGATATGTATAATTTCAATCCGCAGTTTACAAAGAAAAACCGGGTTCTATCATTTCAAACCCGCAATCCCAAGTTAAATAAAATAAATAAAAAGTCGCTCAGGCTTATCATTTCAGCCCATAACGATCTTTCCCTATTCTAAAGTCCGTTCGGGTATGTATCATTTCAACCCATAATGAACCTAATCTACAAGGAACTTGCAGTGTGATAAACTGATAAAATGAACAGAGTAACATCATATAACAGCAATAGATGATATAGCATATGTAATAACAGGAGTAAACATTATATGATCATAATATAACATTTATAACAGGATGATATAATTTTACAGATTCAAATGGTGTTAGTTTACTAGTTATATAAGTAGATATTGTCTGGTGAGAATTACTCACCTTTCGCTGCTGAAGATTCAAATCAAACAACGATATCTACCCCGAAAGAGAAGAATAGAGGGCACGATCAAAAATTGGAAGAGGAGACAAACTGGTCTCGATCTTGAAACAAGATAAATAAATCAAACTTAGTACTCGAATTGAATCACAAATCAAAGCGAAATTTTAAATAAAAATTTGAACGAAATAATTTGACACATCTAAATTATATGCATGTACGTGATTCCTAGTGGGAAATTCAGTCAGTGATTTTAAAAAGGCAAGAACAGTGCACGCAACCTTTATTTTTCTTTAAACATGCAAAAGGTGACACAAATTTAGGTTCAAGAGTTGACAACTCATTTCCATGCTTGGCCCATATGTGCATGCAGGTAAATCATGGCAGTGACACAAATTTTCCCTTTTTTTCTCGTATAATATAGGGATGGAACTACAGAAACAAAGAAAAATGAAAAGGAAACAAGAGGAGGAAGAGGCCATACCTATTGGCACACGCAAGGAAGAAGAGAACAAAAGAAGTGGAAAATTGCTTGACGCGATGCTTCTTTTTTTCTTTTTCAAAGGGGATGCGTGAGTTTAGCACTGGAGGAGATGGAGGCCAAAAGAGATGAAATGGAAATGGTACGAGGCTTTAATTTATAGGAAAAATATTGGTTGCTTTGCACGCAAGGAAATAGGGATATGCGTAATCAAGGCATGAGAGTTTTATGGCCAGAAAGGAAAGAGTTTTATGGGCAACATTTATTGCATTGATTGATAAAAATGGCAAGAATTATTTGTTAACAATTTTTATTCGTTTAGAAATTCTTAGGAATATGATGCGTTGATTGGTGAAAGATAGGCAAGAAATAATTTGCACTGGTCAGCGAAATTGGCATGAATAAAGGGTAGAGAAACGGCAAGTAATCAATTAGCTTTAAACGGAAATGGAAAATCTGGTGCGAACATGTTTAAATGTTGATTAAGGTGAAGGACAGAAATATATTTATTATTTTGAAACGTCTATGAATTAAAAATTGGCAATTACTCACAAAAAGGAAAGTGGAAACCCCCGATGATTTTAATCTAGTTTTAAAAAAAAAATTAACAGCTCTTTGGAAGAGTCAAAAGATTATATACATTTATAACAAATGGAAGAAATGGCAAGGCACAGTGAATTTCCTCCTTTAAACGTGCACGACAATTGATTTAGGAACAAAGACCATAATTAGAATGTGAATGGTTTTAATTTTTGTGGGTAACGCTTCTATTAAATCAGAAGGAAAGTAAATATATTTAAAAGTGCGTACAACAGACGCAATAGTTTATGCCCAAAATATAACAAAACAATGGTTTTAAATTTTATACATTTTCCTATTTATACGTTATTTATTCCATCAAATAACACGCCTTTTTAAACGCGTAATTAAAAGTTTAATTACATAAATTTTGCAATCTATTACTTAATAAAACATGATTTATTTACATTGGGTTTTTATTCATTTACCATGTACTAAGAATCTATTACTAAACGTAACTAAGAAAAATATAAATGATTAAATTTAAAAGTATATAATCCATTTTTAAAGAACAAAAGTGAAATAAAACTTTGTTATGAATATATTCAATTAAACTAACAGATTTGAAAACTAGAAAAAGATTTAGATTCCGATGAACGTAAATTTATAACCAAAATATGCATTTTAGAGTTTCTTATAAAAAAAACTTGGGCGAGCTAAATTTAGAAAAGGACAAAAAAAAGAAAAAAAAAGAAAAAGAAGAAGAAGGGAAGCGATGAAAAATTAGAGCTTGTAATACTTTTCTCTCTCTTAGGAAATGAGAAAATAAAGAAGATGAGAAAATGATAAACTTGTACGTGAATTGCAAGGCAAAGTATACGGCTAAACTAAAGGAAATGAATGCCTAGAAAAGGAATAAATGTTAGGAAAACAAAAAGGTAAGAATTAAGGCAACCTTTCTTTTCTTTCCCTAAAGACAGGTAATTAATTTAGAGCTTAATTATGTATATGGAGAGAAACCTTTCATTCTTTCTCTAATCAAATTGATTGATAAATTAAATGTCATTAACAAGCTATTTATTCATGGCATGGAATGTAACTATGTCCAAATGTATTCTACAGTAAATTATGTAAGTGCAATATACTAGATTGTGTACAAAGATGATGTTTCCTTCATATATATCTTTATTGGTCATAGTATTATTATTAAAAACATATACGTATACGTATATATATATATACTAGACTTATACATATAAATGTGTTAAAATTAAGTTTCACTATTTTATGAGCCTAAAATTAAAGACAACAGTTTTGAACCTAATCTCCAAATTAAAAGGGTTTAAGATTAAAAAGTTATAACTTTGCATACAAGTCCATCTTATAAATCTAAAGTCAAATTAACGCACACAAATATGTATATACAAATAACTGTAAATAATGACTTAAACTTAATACAACATTTTTATGTTAAAATTTATAACTTAAAATTTTAATTATTGAAAATTTTACGGGTCGTTACACTCTCCCACATTCAAAACTTTTCATCCTCGAAAAGGAAGAAGGTAAGAGAATAGAAACACCCTGTAAGAAAACTAAATTGAAACTCAAAATAGAATCATTGATTTAAACCATTATAAATTCAATTTAAATTAATTAATATTCAATAATTGATTTTATCCATTTGATTTTTACTGAAGTTAAATCAATCTTAACTATTTCCAAATTGATTATCTTATTATCCCATTATTTTGAAATTAACAATTTCTAAAATCATAAATTTGTATAATCATTTATAATAATCATCATTTATTCAACAAATTTAATTCTTCTTTATTCCAGATTATTATTAAATATATTCTACTTAATATATCTTATCACACATATTAAGTAGATTACATTTATTATAACCGTTTTAATTTATTTTTAATTCCCTTAACATCATTTATATTGTAAATTATTCAATTAACCTTTTAGTCTATTTATCTCTATTAATCTTTTTATAACTAAAATTTAAGTGTATAATATTTATTATAACCACTCAAATTTTATTTATAAAAATCTTTTTATATTGTATATTATCCAATTACATTGTTAACTTTCTAAAATTAAGGTAAGTTATATTGGAATGCAATTGAGAATTATACAAATAAAACAATATAGACATTCTAATTAAATCATTTCAAGCTTGAATATTTATTCAAAAATTTTGATTTTCTTTTTTATACTTGAAGTTATTATTTAAGATAGAATTTAAGAATAAAATTTCCGATTCTTTTCAAACCATTTAGAGATAAATAAATGTATGCACAAAATTTGTCAAATCAAATTTTAAATCATATATCTATATATATTATAAATCAAATCATCTTTTAGAAATTCAAATCAATTAGATTTCCCAAAACAAAGCTGTAGCAAGACTACAGAATGGTTTCTTCACTTCGAAACTCAAAAATGAAAGTCGATGATGCCGCGGTCATCACCGAAATTATTTTCCAGCGACAAAGAGAAGAGCACTAAAATTTTAAAACTTTAAAAATTCTTTGGAAACAAATTTCTATTCAAAAATACTTTAAATAATATATCCCTTTTTAAAACTTTAAACCAAAGTTCGAAATAATCGGAATTTAAATTCTCAAATTCTTGTTTTAAATTCATTTGAGTTCCCAAATCAAATTTATAAACAACTATTTATAAATTCATTTATAGAATGATAAATCAAATATTATCATTTCAAATAATCAATTTAAATCAATTTATTAAGTTCCATAATATTTACTTATATCAAAATTTATTTCATTAACCAAATTTTAAAATAATATTATGTCAGTTTGTTCTGTCAAAGTGTTTTAGAAATCCTATCGATAGCGTTGATCAGACGAATCGATCAGAAGCCCAAATCAACATCAACAACTCAAACAACACAATATATAAAAGAAACATAGATTTACAAGTAAAAATTCAAAAATGTTTGGAGATAGTTTGGAAACAAAGACAAGATGATTAATTAACAAAATATGAAGATGGATAAGCTCAGATAAATCGCGGGCAACCTTAACCGGGTCAACCGTGAATTAATGAATAAGATCAAATGTGTATTTTTTTTCTGGGGTAAATCTACATCCGATCTCAAGAGATAAAGTTTGGAACGACAAAAGATATTAGCATCTAAACCAAGGATAAATATAAGTCTTTGGTGAATCAATGCTAATTTGTAAAGGAGTTTCCCCCTTTACAAGTCATTAGAGTATTGGCGAGACCGCCAGTTCACTATAAAACTCATTCGAAGCGGAGTTATGGGATACTCTAGAATCACAAGAAGATGAATAGTGGGGGACAAGAATGGATTTTTGAACCGCAGGGAACGTTCCAAAATTCAAAGGAAATTCGAATCAAAAGGAAGAGATTCAAGCTCGAATGAAAGTGATTCTGTAAATAAATTTACCATACATTCTAAGTTTTTCCTAGAGCTACCAAAGCTCTGATACCAACTGTAACGACCCGATATTTTCAACCATTCGCATCCGCACATGTCGGACTTGAATTGCTCAAAATACCGCGTTGTAAATAAAATTTGGCATATCTCAGAATATATAGTAAATAAATATAATCACAGATCACAGACACAGAGTAAAATAATGCAGCGGAAGTAAAAGAAATAGTAGTTCATGAAGCTACTATATAAATATATCAGAGTTACATAAGATATAACAGAAGAAATAGAGTACAACAGAAGTCTCAATAAAATAACCAAGTACAAGCTGAGTAGGACAACGGAACTGAAGTAGATAGGACAAGACAAGCAGATAATCTCCAGCGATTCAAATCTCTAAGAGAGTGGAAATCCAAATCTGTGAATAACTCAGGCTGACCCGAGCGTAAAGCAAAACACAAAACACTCGAGTCAGGACAATATATACTTATATAATGTAAACCAACTCAAGTGAACTGTAATAAAGGTACAAGTAACTTAAAGAATGCTTGGGTTCGCCCATTCTTTAAGGATCCGTTAAACTATTTACTATGTAGTAATATACGCTATATACAGTAGTGTCTAATTAGTAAAGTATAATCATATAGAAAATAGCGTTAAGGGGATGGTGAATCTTAACGCGATCAGATCTTTAACCCAAAATCGTAGTAAAGCTCGCTATGGTAGGTGACACGGCACAACTAGGCAATGCCAGGGTAGATATACCAATTACGCATCTGGACTGGTGGTGACGCATAGCAGCCACTACCGCCCACCTCGAACAACACTCCCAAATCAAGGGTGCGCACCAAATCAATCACAAGTAATAGAATGGTATCGAAGAACTGTGTCCGATCAGATGTGCTACCTCATTGGTCCGTCAATCGCTCCTGTTTTAGTCACCTTATGCCAACTCACGGGAGTTGGGTCCACGTATATACCTTAGGATCGTCGCCACCATCCTACTTCATTCTGGAAACTCCACCGCGAACACAGTAGTCAATATGGTTTTCGGTATCGACAGAGAGTATGTCCATATCTGATCCCGGTCTCTTTAACAACCAATCGTTATTATAACCTGTGGTTATAATTTAAAAACAGTTTATACTTCAAAATAGGATATCATTTCAAATCCAAATCTTTATCAAAATAAAGATTAAATCAATTCCAAACCATTTCAATATATTTAAAATATCATATCATTTCAAACCTTCATTTCAAATCATTTCAATATATCAAAATATCATATCTTTCCAAAACTTCATTTCAAATCATTTTTATATATCAAAATATCATATCCTTTCAAACTTCGTTTCAAATCATTTTAATATATCAAAATATCAAATCTTTCCAAAACTTCATTTCAAATCATCATTTAAGTTCAAATCCAAATATTCCGCTTTAAATACCTTTTTAAATTCAAGATATCATTCATTTATTATCATTTCAAGTCACCCTTTTAAATAGTTTATATTTCAATCAAAATAATTCATTTACCATTAAAAGTGTAATTATTATACTTTCAAATCAAGTATTAAGATTTCCAAAGTTTCAATTCAATTCAATCATTTGTTTCAATTAAATTTCCATAGACCCTTTCAAATCTTATAAATTTTAAATATAGATTTAATTCATAAAATAGCTATTCAAATTATAAAATAAATTCCAAAGCTTTAATATCCTATATTTCATAAGTCCAATATCTTTTAAATAGATTCAAATTACAAGTAAACCAAATATTTTCCATACTAATATAAACTTCAATTATTCATTCCAAGATTTAATATCATTTCAGATTCATTTCAAAATATCATTTCAAAACATCATTTATTTAATTTAAATTTAAATACCATTTAATCACATTTCAAAATAGTTGTATTTCCCAAATCAACTATTCCATTTAAATCATTTAAAGTCAATTCATTATATTTAATAATTAAATATTTAATTTCCAAAATTTAATCTTTTTCAAAGATCATTTATTCATTTGAATTTATTAAACAAAGAAAAATCAACTTTCGCAGCACTTAGAAAATGCTACGAAATGTTATGTTTTAAACTAGTCCATTAACAAAAGACAGAGTTTTATTTACAATTCCACACATATTTAACTTTTAATATAAATCATTTAACTTATAAAATCACATAATTTCACATTTAAAAACAATCATTTAAATACCCTTATTTCTACGATTTTATAAAGTCAAATTTCCATAAAAATCAAATTTAATAACAATTAAATTTTCATTTCTTTAATTAAATTCTTAACTTAACAACTAAGTTTAAGTTTCCAAAATATAACTTATTTCCATTTATTTTACTAAATTAAAATTTCACTTTCAAACAAATTCCACAAAATTCAATTTAAGTTGTATTTCCAAATTCAGCTTAAATATTCATTTATTTCATATTTTAGTTTATACAAAATCATTAACACTTTTAAAAATTATTATTACTTAATAAGAATCATTAAATTCATCTTTTAAATCAAATTTGTCATATTTTCTTACTTTACATAAATTCCATTTAACCACAAAATCATAAATTCCAAAATTAACTTATATTTCAAATTCTACTTCACCATTTACTTAATTCACTTATTTAATTTGTAGAAAACCACAAATAATTAATAGAAATCATTTTAATAAAATTTAAATCAAAATATCATAATATTTACATTTTTAAAATATTTTCTTTTAAATTTTCAGAAAAATATATAAACCACGGGTCTGTATATAATTTTCTAGCCTAGGTCAAGTGATACGGATATGTATCATTTCATTCCGCAGTTTACAAAGAAAAAACGGGTTCTATCATTTCAAACCCGTAATCCCAAGTTAAATAAAATAAATAAAAAGTCGCTCAGGCTTATCATTTCAGCCCATAACGATCTTTACCTATTCTAAAGTCCGTTCGGGTATGTATCATTTCAACCCATAATGAACCTAATCTACAAGGAACTTACAGTGTGATAAACTGATAAAATGAACAGAATAACATCATACAATAGTAATAGATGATATAGCATATGTAATAATAGGAGTAAACATTATATGATCATAATATAACAGTTATAACAGGATGATATAATTTTACAGATTCAAATGGTGTCAGTTTACTAGTTATATAAGTAGATATTGTCTGGTGAGAATTACTCACCTTTCGCTGCTGAAGATTCAAATCAAACAACGATATCTACCCCGAAAGAGAAGAATAGAGGGCACGATCAAAAATTGGAAGAGGAGACAAACTGGTCTCGATCTTGAAACAAGATAAATAAATCAAACTTAGTACTCGAATTGAATCACAAATCAAAGCGAAATTTTAAATAAAAATTTGAACGAAATAATTTGACACATCTAAATTATATGCATGTACGTGATTCCTAGTGGGAAATTCAGGCAGTGATTTTAAAAAGGCAAGAACAGTGCACGCAACCTTTATTTTTCTTTAAACATGCAAAAGGTGACACAAATTTAGGTTCAAGAGTTGACAACTCATTTCCATGCTTGGCCCATATGTGCATGCAGGTAAATCATGGCAGTGACACAAATTTTCCCTTTTTTTTCCCGTATAATAGAGGGATGGAACTACAGAAAAAAAGCAAAATGAAAAGGAAACAAGAGGAGGAAGAGGCCATACCTACTGGCACACGCAAGAAAGAAGAGAACAAAAGAAGTGGAAAATTGCTTGACGCGATGCTTCTTTTTTTTCAAAGGGGATGCGTGAGTTTAGCACTGGAGGAGATGGAGGCCAAAAGAGATGAAATGGAAATGGTATGAGGCTTTAATTTATAGGAAAAATATTGGTTGCTTTGCACGCAAGGAAATAGGGATATGCGTAATCAAGGCATGAGAGTTTTATGGCCAGAAAGGAAAGATTTTTATGGGCAACATTTATTGCATTGATTGATAAAAACGGCAAGAATTATTTGTTAACAATTTTTATTTGTTTAGAAATTCTTAGGAATAGGATGCATTGATTGGTAAAAGATAGGCAAGAAATAATTTGCACTGGTCAGCGAAATTGGCGTGAATAAAGGGTAGAGAAATGGCAAGTAATCAATTAGCTTTAAACGGAAATGGAAAATTTGGTGCGAACGTGTTTAAATGTTGATTAAGGTGAAGGACAGAAATATATTTATTATTTTGAAACGTCTATGAATTAAAAATTGGCAATTATTCACAAAAAGGAAAGTGGAAACCCCCGATGATTTTAATCTAGTTTTAAAAAAATTAACAGCTCTTTGGAAGAGTCAAAAGATTATATACATTTATAACAAATGGAAGAAATGGCAAGGCACAATGAATTTCCTCCTTTAAACGTGCACGACAATTGATTTAGGAACAAAGACCATAATTAGAATGTGAATGGTTTTAATTTTTGCGGGTAACGCTTCTATTAAATCAGAAGGAAAGTAAATATATTTAAAAGTGCGTACAACAGACGCAATAGTTTATGCCCAAAATATAATAAAACAACGGTTTTAAATTTTATACGTTTTCCTATTTATACGTTATTTATTCCATCAAATAACGCGCCTTTTTAAACGCGTAATTAACAGTTTAATTACATAAATTTTGCAATCTATTACTTAATAAAACATGATTTGTTTACATTGGGTTTTTATTCATTTACCATGTACTAAGAATCTATTACTAAACGTAACTAAGAAAAATATAAATGATTAAATTTAAAAGTATATAATACATTTTTAAAGAACAAAAGTGAAATAAAACTTTGTTATGAATATATTGAATTAAACTAACAGATTTGAAAACTAGAAAAAGATTTAGATTCCGATGAACGTAAATTTATAACCAAAATATGCATTTTAGAGTTTCTTATAAAAAAACTTGGGCGAGCTAAATTTAGAAAAAGACAAAAAAAAGAAAAAAAAGAAAAAGAAGAAGAAGGGAAGCGATGAAAAATTAGAGCTTGTAATACTTTTCTCTCTCTTAGGAAATGAGAAAATAAAGAAGATGAGAAAATGATAAACTTGTACGTGAATTGCAAGGCAAAGTATACGGCTAAACTAAAGGAAATGAATGCCTAGAAAAGGAATAAATGTTAGGAAAACAAAAAGGTAAGAATTAAGGCAACCTTTCTTTTCTTTCCCTAAAAACGGGTAATTAATTTAGAGCTTAATTATGTATATGGAGAGAAACCTTTCATTCTTTCTCTAATCAAATTGATTGATAAATTAAATGCCATTAACAAGCTATTTATTCATGACATGGAATGTAACTATGTCCAAATGTATTCTACAGTAAATTATGTAAGTGCAATATACTAGATTGTGTACAAAGATGATGTTTCCTTCATATATATCTTTATTGGTCATAGTATTATTATTAAAAACATATACATATACGTATATATATATACTAGACTTATACATATAAATGTGTTAAAATTAAGTTTCACTATTTTATGAGCCTAAAATTAAAGACAAAAATTTTGAACCTAATCTCCAGATTAAAAGGGTTTAAGATTTAAAAGTTATAACTTTGCATACAAGTCCATCTTATAAATCTTAAGTCAAATTAACGCACACAAATATGTATATACAAATCACTGTAAATAATGACTTAAACTTAATACAACATTTTTATGTTAAAATTTATAACTTAAAAATTTAATTATTGAAAATTTTACGGGTCATTACATGATGTCAATGTAGGATAAAAAATATAAAATAAATATTTAACAAAGTATGTAACAAATGAACATTTACCTTTCGATGATAATTTCATGGTAGTACACATCGAACAGAGTGTGTTGCCTCTAGAAAACCTTCTTCCAACTTTACAAGGGAATTGCGAGAATATATTAAGAGAGTTTTATTTGATTGTAAAGGAAGACAAAAAAACTGTGGTTTGATAATGTAGACTAGTAGGGTCATATTTGTAGTAGAAATGTGGAACTGACATAAGCAAAGTCCATATTTTTCTTAAATCTCTAAGAATTAGTCTTTGTCTTAGCTAAGTTCAAATCTTAGATAGTTTCACCAGCTAATTGATAGAGTTAAGGGTGTCACGTATGGGTAATTATGTAATTTATTATATAGCTTAGCTCTTATATGAGAATCTTCTTCGAAATGAAGTATGATTTTGTTTTTTAATGTATGTATTTTATATTGTGATATAGGCAACGATCTAAAAACATTGAATATATACAAATATAAATCCTTAGGAGATATATCTAACCAATTTCTGTTTCTAACTGTGTTCATAGACATTAATGTTACGAGAAAATTTTCCATAATCTTAGAATCAACTTGAGCCAAAGGAATTAGATTAAAGAATAGTTAAAGAGTGAATCAAGAAACTTGTAAGATGCCGAAACTGAAGAATGAAGAAAAATAGACAAGTATTGGAAGACTCTAAATCGATCGATATCGATAGATATATATCGATACTAAACGATCTTAAAGCATGTGGGGGCCACTTTCCTTTTTCAAGAATAAAGGCTTGGAGTTGAAGAGATACTTTTCCTTTGATGTGACATCAATATGTGCTAAATGATATCGTTCGACACCGAATGATTTTGATCTCTATGATTCGAATATTTAAAAGACTTGAGGACTAGGGATATGTGAAGAAGCAAGGCGAAAGATTAAAAGAAATCAGCCTGCACCGAACGATAGTGATGTTGGAAAATGTGTTTTTTGATTTGTTCTCATGGTTAGAACTTGAGATCCGAAGATATTTGCTCGTACAGACCAGGTATAGCAATTTTCAGGATAGGATTCTCCTACAAATAGAAAGCATACATCAACTAGAAAAGGACTTTTAGGTCTTCATCTCTAGGGAAATCCAAAGACCTAAACCTTGTATATTGAAACTCTATTGTAAATTGAGTATTCTATAAAGGAATAATGAATAAAAACAACTAAGTGGATGTAGGCCGGAGATTTTTCTGAACCAATATAAACTATTGTTTCGCTTCTTTTTTTCCTTTTGATTGCATAGTTTTTCCACTTATTTAGTGTGTTCTTATCAATTTGGGGTGTTGGCCATGAAAAGGGATAGCCTTTTGGTGTTATCACTGAGAGAAACTCATATCTGATTTGTAGAGAATGAAGAAGCCAATTGTAACGACCCTAATTTTGATTAACATTATTTAGGATATTTAATCAGTTAAATTAAATAAAATAATATGATGATTAGGGGATTGAGATTTAGGTTAATAGAAAGGTAGTTGTGCCATATAACAAATGAACTAAAGGGGAACTAAAATAAAATAGATAAGTGGTAAAACATGAATAAGTATATTCTTATACCCTAAACCCTTAGGCCATTCATTCTACACGTTCATTTGCAAAAATTAAACATAAGAGGTCGGTCACCATTAAGGAAGAACAAGAAGAAGATAAAGCAATCAAAGGAAGGAAGCTTAATCAATTCAAAACCATTCTCAAAACTCAACTCCTTAATCACAAAGCTAAGGTAAATAATGACTACATCTCATGTTTTTTATTGTTTTCAGTTTTAGATTTAATCCAAACTATTTTGCAAGATTTTGCCGTGTTTTTTATTGTTAAAATGGATATATATATGCTTGTTAAAGATTTATGCTAATTCATATGAATTTTATGATATGTTTTAATGTGAAAACCCAATTAAATGACATCCAAATGCCTTGCGATTTTAGAATAAGGTCAGAAATGATATTTTAGAGATGGGTTTCAATTTTCGTAATTTTCTGAATTAATGTGGATTTAATATTAATTTTCTAGTGAAGAAAATGGTTATTTGGGTTTAAAATTAATTACGGATAATATATGTACCTTTTGGGTCAGAAATTAATATATGTTAGAAAACATATTAAAATGATTTATGGGAATTTTTATAGATTTTTCCTAAGTGTTTTAATAAGTATATGAACTTATTTAAGTTTATGGTACTTAAATGTTTTATATATTTATAAAAGGAGAAGCGACATTTTGTAAATAATTTAATTTGTTTATTTTAGAAATTTTCGGTAGTACTTTTAGAAAAGAAATTAGTAACCAATCATACTTTGACAAACAAGGCAGGTTAGTTGAAAAGAATTGCTTTAAAAGGTTAAAAGTAAGTTTATACATGCTTTTTACATGTTTCGCCACTTTCGGCACCTAGCCTTCGACGCCTTACTTCCGCCTCCATCTCCATCGAAACCAAAGCACGGGGTATTAAAGACTCGGTACGTAGTGAATTGGACATAGGTGAAAGGTACTGGGTCGAAACAAGGGGTTCCGAAGGGGTCGAAGCCTACTTAGTTTTTAAATGAAAATGCGCCTGCTTTGCTTTTGAAAGGAATGCTTTCGAGTTAGTTAGCTTTCGACTGGGTCAATTGTTTTAAAAGAATGGTTTCGATAAGGGTTGCGCCTTTTATTTTAAGTAAATGCTTTCGAAGGGGTAGAAACCTCTTGTCGCCGCTTTCTACCTTTCGAAGCAAATGGTTTCGGAAGGGTTACTTTGTTTTCAATAAATTTATCCATTTCCTCAAAGCTTTCGAAGGGTTGCTTTCGACACCATCACTTCTTTACTTAGGAAATAGCTTTTGAAAGAGTGCTTTCGACTTAGTTGTTTTATGACCCTTTTGTTCTATTGAAATTTAACCCAACTGGTTTCGAAAGGAAAGGTTTCAAATGGTTTCGAAAGGTTATTCCACATGTTTTACTTGAACCCAAATGCTTTCAAAAGGTTTGATTTTATGAAAAGGATTTAGTGCTTTCGAAAGGTTTAAGATAAAGGTTTCGAAGGGGTGGTTCCCAAAAGGTTTCGAAAGGTTTTTAATGGAAGGTTCCAACGTTTTCGAAAGGCAATGTTTATAGGCTTTTGATAAAAGGATGTCTAAGGTTTCAAAGCTTTCAAAAGAAAGGTTATTCAATGTTTTCGAAAGGCTTATTAAGAATGGTTTCGAAAGGTATGTTTTGGCCTTTCTGCATAAGGTTATAAAGCAAAGTAGTTACTTGGTTTCGAAAGGGGTACTTTCAATGGTTTCGAAATGGTTACTTTCATAGGTTTAAATGTTTTCATCAACAAAGTTTTGTGTAAAGTATATATAACATGGCAAGGTGATTTGAGTAAAGCATAGAGTATATTTTCCTTGTTTAAAGTATGATTTAAAGGTTTAAATCAATTTGAGAGAAAATGTTTTCAAGGACAATTTTATGGGTAGATGACCCTAAGTAAAATGACTCAAATATTAGAATACCAGATGGGACTATAGTAGTTAGCCAAACAAAACTAACAGAAGTTAGATTATTTATTTATTTTTGTCTAGTAGGCCCGAGTCAGCCAAAGGTTAGTAGTTAGCCAAACAAAACTATAGTTTTCGGACAGATAGTCCATTTGTTACCTGATTTGTATGCATACATGATATTGCTTTATTGTTTTAACCAGCTTTGGTTGCAGGATTAAGATTTTCAAAAGATATGTTTTAGAAAGATATTAGTGTGGGGAAACCCGTTCCGCTAGGCGTCGTGGTATCACTTAATAATCGAGATGCATAGTATTATTCACACCAGGCTTTATGTCTAACTCGAAGTTTATGTTTTCCCCTTAAACTCTCGGGTGATCAAAATTGATTTGAGTAGGCTGAGGGTTGAGGATTTTTGGGTTTTGTAGGTGGACGAATAAAGCTTCCGGAGACAAGCGGGAGGCTAATACTAGCTATATTTAGGAGTTGTTATGTTTTATTTCTGATGTGTTGTATTAAGTCTATTATGACTATTTAGTACTATGGTCATCCAAGGGGGCATCTTCATATGTCGCTCTTGGCGTATTTATGTAATAATTATATTTGATGAACCTGGGAAACGTTTGGGATTATGTCACTTGGATATGAAATGTTGTTTTGAAATGTAATCAGAAAAGTGTTTTAATCTGTAATGATTTTATTTCTTATTCAAGTGCTTCTGATATTATGGATACCATTAACATTACCATATTTGGTTATCGGAAGTTAATACTATGGATGACTGCAGCATCTGTAGCGCTTAGCTTCGGGCGTCCAGATAGGGGATGTTACACCAACTATAAGGAAAACCATTGCTGGATGGAATCAACTAGAGCATGGGGGAAGCCTGGAGGTGTCCGCTAGTTCAAATCCACCTTCCATTTGTGTGACTAGGGAGGAGATGGAAGGAATGATGATAAACATGCAAGCAAGATTATTAGCTCGACAAGAGGAGATGTTGGATGGCTTTCTCCAATGCATGGAGCAATAAAGAACAGCTAGAATTACCGAAATCAAAATCAAAGACTAGAAAACAGGGACAATAGAGAGGAAGAATGGAGGCATGAGATTAAACTCAACCCTGACTTCCATAATCGATCGGTACCGACCGATTCAGACCAGTTGGTATCGATCCACCAGGACAGGGTGGAGAGTCGACTTGGATCTCTTGCTAAGAGAGTGCGTCATAGGAATGAATTTGAGCCATGGAACAAAGATCAGCATGCAAGAATTCTAACTCATTGGTTAGAGTTTCGATGATCTGCTTGTCCTGAGCCTCTTAGCATTTCAACTTCTTAATCTGTGCCGCTCTCTCCCAGGATACTTTAGAAATCCTCTCTGTCGCTCTCGTCCACTCGTTATACTGCTTGTGGATATCATTCACACAATCCATAGTCATTTGCTATAATTTTTTAGGAACTTTCTTAAGATTAGGTATAAAGAAAAATCCACCAAGACATACATTTGGAAAGTCTGACTTAAGTTGGGCTATGCGAGCGGCGACATCGCCTTATTGAGCTTCAATAACAGCTTGGGTGTCGACATTTTCTTTTCATGGCCTTTGTTGGTGAACATCATGCTCACTGTGACACCGACGATCGCTGGGTCGCTGAAGGCGAGATGGAACAACAGACTATGAAGAAACTGTAGTGGAAGGGGGACCACGAGAGGTGTCAATAGGAGGAACGTCGTCGCGGTGATCTTGCTGCCTTTTAAAAATTTTAGGGGGAGGAGATCTGGATTTGGACCGATATTTATCATGGGAAGACCTGTCTCTATCGCCACTATTTTGGTAATCCCGATCCCGACGGGTGCGATAGCCGGGGTCATATTCACGACCACTACCTTGGCGATACGAGCCCGAACGAGAACTAGGATTCTGGCGTGATATTTCCTATAGAGACTGAAACATGTGCTTCTTCCTCATCATTGTTTCTGGAAAGAAAGACAAAGAATGAATCAGTTCTAAGTATTAAAGGACTCGAAATAAGTGCAATTCAATATTGTGAAGTGCGTGCAAACGTGCGGGTCCTTGTGTCCTCCCAACGGACCAATTATTGAAGCTTTAGTAGCAGGAGTAATGTAACGCCATTAATTTTAAATAGAAATATTCAGGAGATTTAATTAGATAAATTAAAAAGAATAATGTAGAGACTAGAGTGATAAGGGAATTGAGATTTGAGATCTAATTAGGGTCGTGCCTTAACTAAATGGATTTATAAGAATAGTTTACAAGTTAATACTTAAGAGAATAGGACAAGGGTAATATGGGAATAGCCGAACCCCATAACCCCTAAAACGCTTACAACCTTTTCGTTCTCATTACATTCTTACAAAAATAAAAACATAAACAAAAGAAAACAAGGTCGGTCATAACCATAAGAAGAAGAAGAGCAAAATCCAATTAAAAGCTAATATTCAAGATAGGAAGATTAAAGCAAGAACAAATCTCAAGTTCCTTATCCAAACAAGGTGAATAATAATCTAAACCATCTCATATAAGTCATCTTGAAAGTTTTAATTCGGGTTTTAAAACTGTATGATTGAATGAATGATGATATGCTTTGAATTATATGCCATATTATAATTTAAACAAGGATTTTTGTAGGATATTATAATTCGATTATAAGGTTAAAATCGTGAAAATTGGTTTTCGAATGCCATGATGTATGAATATGTTATGAAAAACATTATTTTGGAGATGGGTCTAAATTTTCATAATATTCCAAGCTATGGAGAATTTATTATGAATTTTGAATGAAAGAAATAGTTAATTTTGGGTTTAAATTATTTAAGGCAATTAAGTAATGTTTTCGGGTCTAAAATTTATAAATGTTAGAAAATATACTAAAAGTAAAAAATGTTGCGGATTTTTCCAAAGTGTTTTACTATGGTTATTAAATTATTTAGGTTAGTAGACTTAAATATTTTGGTAAGGGAAAGGGCTTATTTGTTAAAATGATTTCATTTGTTAATTGTTGAATTTGGCAGCCTTTTTAGAAAAGAATTTTGATAAAGAATTGGCGACCAATCATGTTTTGACAAATTAGACAAGTTAGGTAAAAATGAGTTACTTTGAAAGGCATAAAATCAGTTTTGTTTCGATTTACAACTTCGCCATTTCCATTTGCTTGCTTCCATCACCATTCCCAGTAGGCCTTTCACACCGATTCGAAAACAATGCACATGGTATCAAGCAACTGATACGTAGTGTATTGGAGAAAGGTGGAAGGGACTGTGTCGAAGGCAAGCTTCCGAAGGGGTTGAAGCCACTCTTATAAGCTTTCGAATCCATTACTTGCCTTTGTTTTTAAAAGATGCTTTCGAAGGGCTTGAAGCCATTTTTATAAGATTTCGAATCAATCCAACTTACCTTTATTTTTAAAGAAGCTTTCGAAAGAGTTACCGAATTTTGAATTCATTCGATACCTAGCTGCCGCATTCATACATTTCGAGTCAGTTAGAGACCACTTTCCTTTATAGTATTGTAAGGGGAAGATTTCATCCTTTTAAATTTTAAAGCCGCTTCCTCAATGCTTTCAAAAGGGTTGTTTTAGCCACTTTTTATAAGGGTTCCGGAGGTATTGGTTTTGAAAGGTTGGTTTCGTAGCTATCCTCTTCCCCAATTCTTTTACTTGAGATCAGTGCTTTCGAAAGTGTTACTTTCACTTCTGTTATCTTTGATCTACTAGTTATATTTAATGTTAAACCTAATGATTTCAAAAGAGGTACTTTCAAATGGTTTTAGAGCTATGCTTCTATAAATTCTTACTTGAACTAAATGCCTTCAAAAGGAATGTTTTAAGTGTTTTGAAAGGTATGTTTTTAATGGTTTTGAAAGAGAAGGTCTAAGATTTTAAGTAATGCTTTCGAGAGAGTGACGGAGGGTAACCCATGATGTCACAATGATATGATGGATCTAGTCGAAAGCCTTAGCATTCGAATAAGAAAACCCAGTCTCATTTTTGAAAGGTAAACCCATGGCAATGTAAAAGAGTTTTGGAATGGCATTTAAAAATTGGAAATCTTAGAGGAAGTTTTCCTTGCAAAGGATTGTGGGTTAAGGGTGTTAACCATCTTTTAGTAGAAAATAATTACAATAAATTAAACCATGGATGTTTATATTGTTATGTTTTGATCAGTTAACATGTATGCTTCTTTAATCGAATTCACTTCATAATTTACCCATAACTGCATTTTTGAGGATGGGAAATGGGCACGACCCTAGAAACTATAACTTGAGACAAATAGTCGGGTAAATGGGGATGGGAAATCCAGAGCATATTGCATGTTTGCATAACATCATGATGCATTATATTATGTTATGTCTTAACCATTTGTGGATGTAGGTGCACGGTATATGGTTATTATAAATTGCGTTAAGGTAGTAGTGAGGGGAAAACCAATTCTGCTAAGAGGTGTGGTCTCACTAGATATTTATATGGTTCGAGATGGTAGGTTATTATTCATACCAGACTTTTTGTCTGACTCGAAGTTTATGTTTTCCCCTTAAACCCTCGGGCGCTCAATCGATTTGGAGCAGTTTGAGGGTTAAGGTTTTCAGGTTCTCCTTTAGATGAATAAGCTTCCAGAGATGTGCAAGAGGCAAGCTAGCTATTAGGAGTTCTTTCGGTTTGATTCCGTTGTATTATTGGGTGCAATGGCAAAGTTGTTTAGTGCCTATATTTAGACTTTGATCAACCAAGGGGGCATCTTCATATCTTGCTCTTGGCGTATTTTGTAATAAATTGTAATTTCTTTGAACGTGGCTTACGTATGGGATTATGTAAAGAATCTGAAATGAAATGAGAAATTTTATTTAAATTGAGTTTAATTTTTTTTCATATTCATGTGTTTTTGGTATATCAATGTATCTAACATTACCGCATTTGGTCATTGAGATTTAATAACTATGGATGACTGAAACATCCGTAGCGGTTAGTTTTGGGCCTCCAAATGGTGGATGTTACAAGTTGGTATCAGAGCACAGGTTTATGTAAATTTAAAAGAAATTTGAACCTAAAAGATTTTCAAAACATAACACAATGAATCAGAAAATGAGATCGGGGTTTGGGTTAACGATATAGTAACGTACTTGCATTTGTTATATATATATATATAAGTAAGTATATATATATAAGAATCAAATATGCAAGAGTACTGGTGGAAATTAAAGCAGATTCTGTACTACTACAGAATATTAAAGCAATTGATAAGAGAGGTAATGTTTACTTGCAGGAAGTTGAGTATGAGTTCATACCTTTGAGATGTGCTAAATGCAAATGCTTTGGTCATGCAGTCACTCAAGAGTGTAGTGAGCTAAACAAACCCAAACAAGTTTGGGTACAAAAAACCAAAATTAATTCAGACACTATTCACATAGATAGTACGGATGTTGAATCCACTAAAATAGCTACTACTAGCAATTCTGGACTAACACCACAAAAAGATATTACAGCAACAAAAAGTTATACACAAAATGCTGTAATAAAGGACCCAGTCCCAAATCCTGAAGTAAGTGCTATCAAGGACTATGTAGAAGTGATAGAAGAAGCTCATCAATCTCCAAAACCACAGGTGGATCATTCAAATTTGGAGGATCATAGCCAGCAACCACAGAAGCAGAGTATGGAGGGCTCAAGTGATGATGAGGATATTCCTGAAACAATAAGTGATATACATAAATTAGATATTCAGCTGGAATCATCAGAGGAAGAAGTGACAGAAGAAAACCTGCTGAAATATACTGAAATTAATGAAAATTATGAGGAAATGTTTTCTATTAAGGAAAAGAAAGCAGCTGGAAAAAAAGCTAAGGTAGTATCAGCTCCGGTTACTAGGAGCGGAGCTACTAAATCTCAATGACTATTCTATGCTGGAATGTAAGAGGTCCAAATGGGGATGTAAGAAAACTAGACCTCTATAATCTCTGTAATAGATATAAACCTACTATTTTAGCCATATTAGAAAATAAACTCACAGAAGATAGCATGGAGGTAATAAAAAATCAAATGGGAGAAAACTGGAAGGTCATATATAATAACACTAATAATATTAAAGGCAGGATCATGGTATTATGGGATTCCAATGTTTGGACTTACAATGTGATGAATATAGACGAACAACAAGCTACCATTAACATGAAAAATCTAGGAGGTATGGAGATTACTACAACAATTGTTTAGGCAAATAATTTGGCTTCAGGAAGGAAAAGATTATGGCAAACATTAGTTGTCAACTCAAAAGTCATAACAAAACCTTGGTTAGTATTTGGAGATTTTAATGCAGTTCTGAAAATGCATGAAAAACAAGGTGGTATTACCCTTAAAGTCTGCTAGGTAGCTGAATTTAATAACTGTGTATTAGCAGCAGGGCTTATAGAAGTACTCCACACATGCCTGAAATACACATGGAAAAGTGGTGAGGCAAAAAGAATTCATTCAAGACTAGATAGAGCTTTAGGCAATGCAGAATTATTGAACAAAATGCCAAATATAAAAGTTACAGTGCTGCCAAGCTCTACTAGTGACCATTGCCCTCTATACATTCAATTTAACAATGAAAAGCAGTCACAGAAAGGAAAACCATTTAGATATGCAAATCACTGGCATCTAATTGAAGGATACAAAGAAATAGTCGATTTTAATAAACTACAAATTCCAGAGGGGAATCATATGTACTAGTATATAATGATAGTGAAACAAATGAAAAATAGACTGAAGGAATGGAATAAAACAAGGCCCAAATCGCATGATGCTATAAAGGAATTACAGGAACAATTGGAGAAAGTACAATTTCAACTAGAAGAAGAGCCTCAAAATGAAGAGCTGAATACAGAATATTTTACCAAACAACAGCAACTAAAGCATCTATTGGGGGTTCAAGCCACAGAAATAAGGCAAAAAGCAAAAGAGAGATGGCTAACTAAAAGGGATGAGTGCAATAAAAAAATTTATACTAAAATGTCTCAAAGAAATAATCAAAATAATATACTAAATTGTTTAAATGAATAGGGAGAGATTACTGAAAATTTACAAGACTTGGAAACTAAAGCCATAGAGTATTTTACAGAAACATACAATGGAGATTATATCCAGCAAATACCTCAAATCAGTTGTAGGAAAAAAATCTCCAGAGTAGGTGCTCGGATGCTGACAGATGACATTACGGAAAGGGAGTTGAAAAATGCCACTTTCTCTATTCATGACGAGTCCAGTCCTAGCCCCGATAGCATGAGTGCACTCTTCTTCAAAATGCACTAGGAAAACCTGAAAGATAGTATGCTCAAAGGTTATTAGGAGGCTTTAAACACAGGTGAATTTATTCAGGAAATAAATCATACATTCATCACATTGATTCCCAAAGTTAAAAAACCAGAAAGAATAGAAGAATATAGACCTATTGATTGCTGTAATGTGACTTACAAAATTCTTAGCAAGATCATTTGCATGAGAATCAACAAAGTTTTACCACAACTCATATCACAAAGTCAAAGTGCTTTTATCAAGGGGAGATTCATATCTGAAAACTGTCCCAAAATGGCTCACACTACTTATAAGGCAATCAAAGGAAGATTAAGCACCAAAGACAGACTCAAAAGTTGGGGTGTAATCGATGAAGACACTTGCAATTTATGTAGAAAGGAAACTGAGACACACCGACACCTATTTTTCGAATGCAAATATACTAAACGTGTTTAGGCTATACAGAAACTTAAAAACATGCAAACAGAAGCAGTTTTGAGTCTAGAAGAAGAAATTAAATACCTGAGTGACAGGACAGATCTCACGAACCTTATGAAGGAGGTCGTGAAAATTGCTTTGACGACAACTATCTGGCATATCTGGAGAGAACGGAACGTAAGGGCTTTCACCATGAACAAGGAAAGAACCGAGTTAGAGATATCGGGAAACATTGTAAGAGAACTGAAGATCAATATAGGAAGAATCAGGAGACTTACCAACTCAGAGGCAAGAGGAAAACAGCTACTGGAGAACTGTAACTAGAAGGTTGCGATGCTAGAAAATCAAGCAAACAACGAGGAGCCTCCATGAGAATGAACCCTAAATCAATTTAGGAAATTTTGTGTTTAAGTCTTCGTTGTGTCGAATTGTCGGATGAGCTATCTTGGTCTTATTACTGTATATTTCAGTTGTACATGCTTTGGGCCGCATAGCCCATTTTAATTCCATTAACCTATTTTCAAAAAAAAATATAAGTACGTATTCCCCCCTCTCTTAGACCGTTCTTCTGTATCTTACTAAGGCTTGTATGTAGATTTACGAGAAAGGAAGATATGGAGGCAGGAAACGGAAGAGGAAATCTAGGTGGAGGAAGCACCACAACTAATGGAAATGTTTGACCCAATACTAGAAGGAATCCAGGTCGACAGGAAAATGCTAATCCAAACGTAAATGCCAATGTAGGTGCTAAAACCCCGCTAATAGATATTGGGTGATGTACCAGTTCTTCGTCAATCTAATGCAAGCTGGAGCAGCTGCAAGCATAGCTAGGGGTAATGCTGTGAATGTTGGAGGAGCTAATCCTGTTGCCCAAGTCGGCAATAACTATGCCAAGCTGAGCAGGGATTATACCGGTCTTGGTGGAAAGCCATTTTTGGCAATAGAGGATGCTATTGAAGTAGAAAACAGGTTATTGCACTGTGAAAGAATTTTTGCCGACTTGGGATTAGATGATGAGTAGAATAGAAGACTTGCTTAGAGATAGTTGCAGGGAGCAGCACTTTATTAGTGGAATGGTGTTACCGTGGGAGTTCCCGAGGAAGAGTTGACTTGGGCAGAGTTTCAAAGAAGATTTGAAGAGAGGTTCTTTTTTGAAGTTCCCAAGTCAGTATTACTGAGAAAGTTCATGGACTTAGTGTAAGGTGAGATGTTTGTGATTGAGTATACTACAAAATTTGATGAGTTGTCCAGATACGATATTCTACAATTGACACTATCATTAAAAGGAATGAGAAGTTTATTTGAGGGTTAAGACCCGAGATTACCATGGCGACTATGCCACACCTCCATGATCCAAGTACAGTTGTAGTGGAGATGGTAATGAGGAATTAAGAGATGTTCTCTACTTTTGGGAAAGAGAAGCGGGGTGAAACCCAGGATTCTCAGGGCAAGAAGAGGAATTTTTTTTAAGAAGAAAGGAGCTCAGAAAAGAGGAGCTACTAAGAAAGGGAAGGCCGATGTAGTTCACTACAAGTGAGATAAGAAAGGACATTATGCTTATGAATGTCAAACTGGAAAAGGGAAAAGGTTGTAGATAAGAAAGGAGTGAAGTGCTTCAACTGTGACCAGATTAGACACTAAAGAATCAGTGTGCAGAACCAGTCAGAGTGGACAAGGGAAAGGTTTTTGCCTTGGAACCGTCATCTTCTAGACCAACTGCTGCTGAGAAGGGAAAGACTATGATGGAAGGTATGCTTTGGATTCATGGTATACCAGTTAGGGTAATATTTGATACCGGTGGATCGCATCCATAGATATCTCAGTATTTGGTAGATAAATTATGTTTAGAACCCTCATACATCGTAACTTCCTTAAGGGTTGCGAATCCGATAGGAGGGTATGCAACTCTGGGGATGAGATGTGACTAGTTAGAACTTGATTCGTTTGGTCATAAGTTTGCATGAAGTTTGTATGTTTTTTATTTTGTAGGTTTCGGGATCATTTTGGGTATGGGTAGGTTAGATATATATGATGCTAGGATATTTTGCCAAGATAGGGAAATATCGCTAAGACACCCCAATAGTCATGACCAAATTATATACTCGGTGGAGAAATCAGACTCATGTGCTTGGGCTTTGCTGAATACAATGGAAGTAGAAGAAGAGTTGAATCGGTTTTTGTAGCAAGAGAGTTTCAGATGTTTTTGAGCCAGTCATAAGACTACCAGTGAAGCGAGCCATTGAGTTTCAGACAGATCTTGTGACAGGAGCAGAACCTATAAGTAGACCACCTAGTTGAATGACACCTTTCGAGATGAAGGAATTGAAGGTGCGGCTAGTGGATTTAGAAGGAAAGAATTTTATTAGTCCAAGCAGTTCGCCTTGGGGAGCGGTCATTGTGTTCATGAAGAAACATAATGGGTCGTTAAGGATGTGTATCGACTATCATAAGTTGAACAAGAAGATGATCAAGAATAGTATCCTTTGTCGAGAATCGATGATATATTTGATCAGTTGAGTGGGGCCAGAGTATTTTACCAATTGGATTAAGCGACAGGTTTCCACTAGCTAAGAGTAGTAAAGGACAGTATTCCTTTGACAGTGTTTCGGAATAGGTATGGTTCGTATGAGTGGTTAGTGATGCCATTCGGGTTAACGAATACGCCAGCTTTCTTCATGGATTTGATGAACCGAGTTTTCCATGAGAACTTGGATAGTTCGTACTGGTATTCATAGATGATATTTTAATATACTCTAAGGATGAAACAGAGCATGAAGTTCATCTTAAAGTGGTGCTTGGGATGCTAAGGCAGCATCAACTTAAAGCGAAGTTTTTAAAGTGTCATTTCTGGAAGAAAGAAGTTAAGTTTCTTGGTCATGTAGTTTCAGAGAAGGGTTTGTCAGTTGATCCGGATAAGGTCGAGGCAGTTAACAACTAGAATAGACCAGAGACGATGACTAAGATCAGAATCTTTCTTGGGCTTGCTGGTTCCTACCGGAGGTTTATTAAGGTTTTCTGGGGATAGCAGCGCTTTTGACTAAGCTAACCAGGAAGGACGTAAAGTTTATTTGGTCTGACAAATGTGAGGAAGCATTCCTTAAATTGAAGAACTTGTTGACCAATGCACCTGTGTTAGTAGTTCCAGACGGGA
The DNA here is from genome assembly GCA_030737815.1 of Allium fistulosum. NCBI lineage: Eukaryota > Viridiplantae > Streptophyta > Magnoliopsida > Asparagales > Amaryllidaceae > Allium > Allium fistulosum. The sequence continues at coordinate 925,129,673 of CM060901.1, forward strand.
ATCAAGGATTAGTAGTGCATGCCGATGCATGTGGAACATGATTAGGGGCTGTGTTGACGTAGAAAGGTAAATTTATTTCCTACGCTTCACGACAGCTTAGACTGCATGAAGTTAGATATCCTACTCATGATCTAGAGTTGGCAGCGGTGATCTTCACACTGAAAGTATGGAGACATTATCACTTAGGAGAGAGATTTGAGTTATACACAGATTATAAGTCCTTAAGATGTTTATTCTCTCAGAAGGAGTTAAATATGAGATAGCAGAGGTGGTTGGAGTTTTTAGCAACTTATGATTTCGGTATAGAGTATACACCTGAAAAAGGAAATAAAGTAGTGGATGTTCTTAGCAGAAAACATCAGAATGTGGGGTTAGCTATGTTAACAGAATGGAAGGACCTAGAGGCTATGACTACTTGTAATGTGCAGTTAAGACCGACTGATAGTTTTAGTCAGAACACTACCATGTTATCCTGCTTGGAACTTCAACCAGTTCTGATCGAAAGGATTGCTTCTAAGTAGAGAGAGGATCCACTGTTAGCCGAGAAGATTAAAAGGCTTGAGGTTAGATTGGAGATTGATGATCTAAAAGATTTTAGTCTTGACCAGAGCTGATGGTTGAGGAGGAAGGGACGGTTGTGTGTTCCGAATGTTGGGGACTTAAGGGGAGAAGTCCTTAGGGAATGTCGTCGATCCAAATATATGATTCATCCTGGGGTAACCAAGATGTATCAAGACATGAAAAGGAGTTTCTACAAGGAAGGTATGGAAGAAGGATGTTGGCTTTTAGGTAAAGCAGTGTGTGAACTGTCAACAAGTGAAGGCCGAACATCAGATGCCAAGTGGGTTGCTTCAACCTTTAGAGATACTAGTTAGGAAATGGGATTCAATATTCATGGATTTTATAGAAGGGTTGCCAATGTCGAATCAAGGAAATGAAAGTACATGGGTCATAGTGGATAGGTTGACTAAGAGTGCCCATTTCATTCCAATTAAGTCAACCAGGAAGGCGCCTGTTTTAGCTAAGTTATTTATGACGAACATAGTTAGACTACATGGGATTCATAGTAGTATAGGAAGTGATAGAGATACTTTGTTTACTAGCGAGTTCTAGAAGATTCTACAGGATGTGTTAGGTACCAAGATCAAGATGAGTACCGCTTATCACCCTCAGATAAATGGACATACAGAGAGAGTTAACAAGGTACTCGAGGATTTGTTAAGAGCTTGCGTGCTAGATTTTAGTGGATCATAGGAAGACCACCTACAGTTGGTTGAATTTTCCTATAATAACAGTTACTAGACTAGTATAGGAATGGCGCCTTTCGAAGCTTTGTATGGAAGGCTATGCAAGTCGCCAGTGTGTTGGTTGGAAACTAGAGACAGATTAGTCTTAGTTCTAGATCTGGTAAGAGAGGCAACAGAGAAGATTGAGTTGCAAGGTAGGATGAAGGAAGCACAGTCTAGACAAAAGAGTTACATAGATAAGAGGCGTATAGAGTTCTCAGTTGGAGATATGGTTTTCATTAAGGTATCACCGATGAAGGGTGTGGTACGATTTGAAAAGTCAGGGAAACTGGCGCCGAGATATGTTGGATCGTTCCTAGTTATAGAGAGGATCAAAAAGCTTGCATGCAGAATAGAGTTGCCGAGGAGTTTGGCAGGTGTCCATAATGCATTTCATATGTCTCATTCCGTAAGTATGTGCATGATCCAGAGACTATTATTCCTCTGACTGTATTGGAACACTTAATAGTAACTGGATCTGACCTCTGTTAGGCAATCAGTTTGGGTTGTAGGGAGAGATGAAAATAGGTTAAGAAACAAGACAGTCAAGTTGGTGAAAGTTCAGTGGTGCGACAATGAGAAGGACTGTACTTGGGAGACAAAAGATAGGATTAGAGATAGTTATCCTGATATGCTTTAAGGGTATATTCTATATTTACTTTATATAGACTGTTTCCTAGTCAGGTAGGCTAGTATGGTAGTTAAGAGATGTTACAGATGATTGCTATGCTTAGTATTTAGTCCTTGCGGAATCGAGGACGAAATTCTTTAAGGATGGGAGCCCGTAAGACCCCTAATTTTAAATAGCATTATTTTGGAGATTTAATCAGATAAATTAAACAGAATAATGTAGAGACTAGAGTGATAAGGGAATTGAGATTTGAGATCTAATTAGGGTCGTGCCTTAACTAAATGGATTTATAAAAATTGTTTACAAGTTAAATATTTAAGAGAATAAGGCAAGGGTAATATGGGAATAGTCGAACCCCATAAACCCTGTTTGTACCAAAATTAGGCACAACACTCTTCGGATGTGTTTGAAGAGATAAAATGAAGAAAACATATGTAAAATGAAGCAGATCTAACAAACACACCAATAAACAGATAAGAAAATGCATAGAAACACATGGATTTAGAGTGGTTCGGCGAATTGCCTACGTCCACTATGAAATGATTGATGTTTATTGAATTTCACTATCTGTTTACAAAAGATTACAATAGTATAACTGAAGTTTGATAATCATTTCGGCAGAATATCGGCATAGAGAAGCCAAAAGTCCCTTTTCTGTAGGTTCTGGGCTGCTATTTATAGGCGTAGGCTGCAAATATCTCGCTCAGATCTCGGGAGACCTCTTCTTGCACGTGGTTGGGCCCACATGATCGATCCTACGTGATTTTCACTCGGTCCGTGATCGATACGAACGAATTTCGTATCGATCAAGATTTGGTCCAATCGAGTCAAAATTTGGCATGGACGTTTTTTAGATTGTATGTAAGCTCCTATGAAAATTTCATAGAATTTGGACTTGTGGATTGTGAGATATGATCGATACGAATTGACGTTCTTCGGTGGACTGCTCTGTTCGAATCGATACCTTCGCATCGATTATTTCGAATCGATATTGGGCATGTGCTCAGGAGATGACGCGGCGCTTGATTTTTGGATCGATCCGCTCTTGCTATCGACTTGACCGAGTCGTCCTAGTACTTTTGCCTAGTTATTGTCGATGACGCTGCCTTGTTCGCATTGATGGAGGTGGCTCAATTCGTATCGATTGATGTTGCTCCGTTCGTATCGATAACCATAGGTGACTAGAGTCTATTTCACATCCATCCTTATGCAAATTCTTCGTATCGACCTTCAGGGTACTACCTCAGATCGATGGTAATCGATGGATACGAAGAGGGCGCTTTTCCGATGGATACGAAATGACGCATTCGGTGGATACGAAACAATACTTAGTGAATGATGCCAACAGCCGAGGCTTGATCGATACAGACAACACTGTTCTCCTGGTCGATACGAAAGTGTGCACCTCTGATCGATTCGAACCTCATCGATACGAAGTTGGGTCTTCCTTGACTGCTTGATGGATACGAAATCGATCGATGCGAAATAGCAGGTTGATTTTCCTTAGCTTGTATTGATCGTATCTTGAACATATGAACTCCGATTGACTTGAAACTTGGAAAGTTGGCTTTCATAGCTTTGCTTGTCGTGCCTTGTCAATTGTAGCTTGATCCGGACTCGGACAAAATTCATCGACATCCATAGTGAACTTGTGCTTATCCGACACTCGGGCTGAGCGATCGTTGTTTTCAGTCGATTCCTTGATATCTCGGCCTTGCCAAAAGGCGGGATAACATTTGCCCCCCAAAGTACGTCTTGTGTGAACATGACGTGCTTTGAAAAGCTGCATCCTTCATTCTGAAAAAATTCTATCTGATTCGCTGAGTAGTTGCTATCTTTTCATCAAAAGATATAACCTTCGATTGATTTCCAGTAACATAAGTGCTGATTTGTTGACTGCCAATGATTATGCAGTGCATTGTTGTAACTGAGTGTCGAGTGCAAGCGATTTGTTGTTCACTATTGTAATTGTCATCAGGTGAGTATTCGATTCCTGCAAATTTTAAAAATTGGACGTTAGCCCGTTATACATGTATGTATGTTAACCTGACTCTCGTTAACGTTCGTACACTCACGAGTCGTTGTCAGTGTTTTTTTTTGGATTTGAGTTTCGTATCGATCCTCTCCTGGATCGAAATGAAATTCGAGTTGTAACAACGTTCGATGGTTGTTTTAATTCCTTCCTTTGTATCGATCCTCCCTCGGATCGATCTGAGATGTCGGAATGTATGCTTCGTATCGATGGATACGTAATATTGGGTCTCGGATTTTAGGATATAGGAGTAATGCTTTGTGTCGACGGAGTTGAATGATCTAGGCATAATCATGCAGTGATGCTTCATAGAGGATATGCCATTTCTCATTCCTTTATTCAAGAAGAATCCCCGATTATGGATAATCTTTGATAGGTCTCGTCCATGACTCCTTTTCTAGATCCATCGCTAAGATCTAGTTGATCTTCATATGTCAAAGCTTGGAATAATAAGTATTTCAACTGGGACAAAGTCTTTTTGTCACGCATCCCCAGAACTGACTAGCTTGGCCAGTGACTTGGCTTTTTCATTTTGTTCTCTGAGGATGTGTGTAATGGTGTAATAGTCGAAATCGGCTAGTATCTTTTGGACCCAGCTAGGATAAGGAGCAAGATGTTGCCCTCTAGTCGAATAATCTTCCCTGACTCAGTATACTACTAACCAGTAATCACATAAGATATGTAAAGTTTTCACTCCTAGTTTTCTTGCAAGTTTGAGCGCCAAGGCTTCATACTTAGCATCGTTATTTGTTGCACGGAAGTTGAGTTTGAGGGCGTAGCAGATCGATCGTTCCCCAGTAGTCATTAACGCAACTTCGACGTTAAAAAGCCGATTATCGGAAGTTCCATCTATGAAAGTTCTCCATCGGTTGGACGGTTCTCCACTGTTCTTCGGATAATTGTCTGATGTAGTGAATTCAGATATGAAGTATGCTAATGTTTGACCATGTAGAGCTCTCCAAGGGAGATAAGTGATATCAAATTGGCTTAGCTCGATATTCCATTTGAGTAACCTTCCAGACATCTAAGGTTGCTATTGGACCTATCGTGACGGCTGGTCGATACAAACGTTAACGGGGTGAGCTTGTCAATAGCTAGTTTACATCAAATGCTGGTCTTTGGATTCGCTTCTCTTCACATAGCAATGCGACTCTTATGGCGTGTGTTGACACGGCTTAATTGATGTATAAATCTTCGTGATCCAAAGGTTTAGGTAAAATGGGAGGTCTCTTTAAGCGATCTATCTGAGCTGGAAATGCATCAACGCGGTTGTTAGTTCATTCAATAGTTCTATGCCCTCACTTAGTCAGGTTGAAGAAGAAAATTCACTTGTAGATGATCCTAGAGTTGAATCAACTTAGGATGGTAACCTTCCGACTTGGGCTCTGTACCTGCTTGGTTGTCCTTGGTACATGGGTGTCTCTAATTTTCAGAATTTTCTGGAAATTAGCCTTGATTTCACGAGAATTGATGATGAAAACAAAGAATATTTTTGATGTAATGGTGAAAGAGCATTTCAAAGGATCGAGTTTCATCCTGCATTTTTTTGGAGAGCACTGAATATCTCTGCCAAGTCATCGATGTGGTCGTTTGATAGTCGTGATCTCATGAGCATATTAACCACATCTACTTTCATCGATTGGCCGATCTGATTTTCGAATGATCATTTAATCGTCCTTTGGTAAGTAGCATAAGCGTTCTCAAGTTTGAATCCGGGGGTTGCAACATAGCACTATAGGCCCAGTTCAGTAACGAAACTGTTGTATTCCTGGTCTAGGACATGCTTCAGTATCTGATTATATCTAGAGTTTTGTGTCCATGGAAGTGAGCAATTTATGTCTGATGGTCGAGTCCACCAATTGGTTGATCCTTGGAAGTGGAAGGTTGCGCTTTGTCATGCCTTGTGCAAATCTGAGTAGTCGGCGTACGTCCGCCACTCTCCGTTCGTTTTTCTTATAAGTAGAGGATTGGATACTCATTTTGAGTAGAGTAACCCATCGTTTTGAGTAAATTCACCTCCTCTTTAAGTGCAGCAGATCTCTCTAGATCCACGTCGTATCGTTTTCGTTCACCGAGACATGCCTCGGGTCTATATTTAACGCAGGGTTCTCAATAGCTGGTGAGTGTCCATATGTGTATATGAGGTTGAGTCCAAGCGAACACATTAAGATTCAGCCGGAGCAACGCAGTTTACTCTTTCGTCGTCATTGCTTTGAGTTGTGATCTAATCTTTAGTACTCGTGATGGGTTGTAGGCACTTTATGTGCTTATTTGCAATGGTAAATGATTAGGTTTATGGGGACGTTGAATCAAAGGCTTAGTAGAGTTTAGCCTTGTATAGCGTGCTGCAGCATAGCTGGCTCCAGCTATGAGTTTGAATCTACTTGTGCTTCCGAGCAATGCGCTTTCCATTCAATGTACCCGCGATCCATTACTCATCGGGAGGGGTCAGAATGATGATTAGTTGCCCATAAGTCTGGTCGTCGATCTAGTGATTCTATCTTTAAGCATCCTCTCGGTCGTAACTTCAAATTGTTATAAAGACTAGGCACAAGCTATAGGATTGAGTAGTCGTATCCAGCTCTTGGATGATCACTCTTTTGCCCCAGTCTCGGGTTGGCGGATGAGTTACGCGGACGGTCTAGTCTCGTTCTAGCTGTGTTTATACTGTAGTTCAAGCTTTAAGAACCAGAGTTGATTGATGAATGGTTGAATCATATTAATCTTATCTTCTTGCTCGTGCCCTCAAGTCTGGGGAATATCTCGATAAGTATCAGGGTAGATAATGTCCACTTCAATTTTGTATTTTATCCCACTGAATCATGGGATCGAGTTAACTGATGGAAGGCTTAGTCTTGCCTATCCTGCATTATGTTCTCGTTCTTTCCTCTAGGCGGAATACATTGTTACTTTGCCGAGATTCGGACATAAGCTAGATTCTGTACAGTCAATGACATTCACTTCGCTGCTTATGTCGCCATACTCTGGGCAAAAACTGAAGAGTGAATCATTCAGTCGGATCCAATGTAGGATTGATGCTTCCCTTGTCACATCCAGGGTAAGAATCAGTATGCATATGTTTAGGTTGCACTTGTTTTGAATTGCTTGTTTAGTCGGATCGTGGTAAGAGTCAAAGAATTATTGGTCGCATTGCATTCTTTTGGAATTGGGCGATCAACCACATCCATTTCAATTTACGTTCTCCCGTTAGATCTAGGGATAAAGTCAGCTCAAATGCAGTCATGTCATGCTCATTTGGTTACATGATCTTCCTGACGGATCGAAGGAAGGGGACGGAGGACGAATGGTCAAGTCACACTCGGTTGTGGTTTATTCTTCTATCCATGCTCCGTTGGTCAAAGGGATTCGATGGACGTTTGGGTCACATCGATTTGTAGTCAAAGTGGATTGATATTGATCGTCGATTCAACGACATGATGTAGAATGCTAGGACCTCATTTCCTGTCGATCCAATGGTATGATATGAAAGGTGCAGATCAATATTGCCCGTCGATCCGGCGGTACGATATAATTGGTTGCCCAGAACTTCGGGCATCATTCTGATTGGTTATCATTAGGGTCTCCTTGTAGTCGTTGCCTTAAGTTGTAAAGGATGCTAAGCTGAAGATGTAGCGAGTCACCTTTCTCTTCTTTCGGTGATATGTACTTCTGCCCCCAGTCTTGGGTTAGCAGAGTTAGTTCGTGGATGGTCTAATTGCACCTGTAGTGAGTTTACACTCCTCACGTCGAGTTCAGGTCAGAGTTGGTGAATGAATGGTCGAATCACATTCATTCGTTTGTCTATTCTTGTAGCCACACTTTGGGATCAGAGTCAGTTGAAGGGCCATTCATCACACCTATTTGATGTTTATACCACTATCCACACTCTGGAGACTAAGTTTTTTTTGTAGAAAATGGTCAGACCGTGTTTTCCTCGGTCAATTCCTCTGCCCCCAGTCAAGGGAAAAAGTCAAAGGGTGGTCGATCAAATTACAACAACTTTAGTTTAAGGCTTCTCCCACTGAACTATAGGAAGGAATTGATTGGCGAATGGTTAGGTCACATCCGTCCATGTTGCACGCACAACCCGTCGGATCACAGGCGAGAGTTAGCAGATGAACGGTCATGCCACGTTCATTTGCGGTTGGATGGTAGTAATATCAATTCAGAATAGGACATCTAGCTAGGTCCGTTTTTCAAATCTACGCCTCCATGTCGAATCAAGGAAGAAATTTTGTCTTGTAGGGTTGGAGTGCATCCCAATAAATTTACGTTATGGGTCCCGTGCCGGGGACAAGAGTTGATGCATGGATGGTCGTGTCACGCCCGCTTAGTGCTGGATGGTCGGATCGCATCTAATTTTGTGTGTTAAGTGTGCCCCCATGTAAGGGGAAGATTGGAAAGCAGACGGTCGAACCACATCCGCTTTTTGTACTACAGAACTTGATGAGGAACCATAGCTGATAGATGGACAGTCGAATCACATCCCTTTTGGTATTCATATTCCAAACCATGCTTTGAGGACTGGAGTTGGTTGATGGGTTGTTAGTCACACCCATTTGGTGTTTATACTCTAGCCTGCGCTCTCGGGACCGAAGTAAGTTGATGGGTGGTCTTCGCACCCAGTTGGTGTTTATAATCCAGTCCACACTCTGGGGACTTAGGGTTAGTTGATGTTTATACTCCAGTTCGCACTCTGGAATCTGGACTTAGTTGATGTTTATACTCCAGTTCGCACTCTGGGAATCTGGAGTTAGTTGATGTTTATCCTCCAGTTCGCACTCTGGGAATCTGGAGTTAGTTGATGTTTATACTCCAGTTCGCACTCTGGGAATCTGGAGTTAGTTGATGGGTGGTCAGTCACACCCATTTTAGTGTTTATACACCAGTCCGCGCTCTGGAGACTTAGAGTTATTTAATGTTTATACTCCAGTTCGCGCTCTGGGAATCTGGAGTTAGCCGACAAATGATCAGGTACGTGGACGGTTGTATCATATCCACCCTGAGTAGGCAAGCGAAGTCGTTAGATGGACGGATCCATCCTCCTCGAGCTTATAAATATGGAAGGCGAGGTTGTTAGATGGACTGATCCATCCTCCTCGGGTTTAGGTTGAACACGGGCGAAGTCGTTAGATGGACGGATCCATCCTCCTCGAGCCCATGTCCGTAAGTTTATACTCTAGCTTACACCATGGGAGCCGGAGTTAGTTAGAGGATTGTCATGTATCAATCCCTTATTGTCGCAGTGTGATGGCTTGTCCCTGAGCTCGGGGTTTCACTTAGCGAGTGATCGGTGGGATCCCGATTAACTTCCACTAGTATGCCCCTCAACGAAAGATGAGATTTAGTTTATGGACGGTTGGATCACGTCCATGTTCGTTTGGATTCCACTTTTGCTAAGTCTAAGGAGTAATATTAGTGTTCTGGCAAGCTTTGTGCTCGAGCATTGGAAAGGATGGTCAAACTACATCCACTTTGAGTTGTGTATTTTCCCTTAAGTCGGGTGCAAGAATTGGAGAGCAAACAGTCGAGTCACATCCAATTTATACTTTGCCTTCTTTCAATCGAGCTAAGGAAGAGAGTTGAAATGACAGATCATGATGGTTAGCGAGTAGGCAGTCAGTCGTTGATGACTTTAAATTGAGGGTTGGGCCCTGATGAAGTTGGTTTAAGGCATGACTGTTTTGCTGAATTACAGAAGCAAACTGGAGAGTGAACGTTCAAATCATATCCACTTTAAACATGTGTTCTCTCAAATAATCCCAAGTGTCTAATGTAGGATTGGATGCATGGATGGTGGCATCACGTCCACCCTTGGTGTGATTCCGATTTTATCGGGCATCAGAAGAAGCATAAGTATTTTGGCGAGCTTCAAACACGAGATGGAGAGTGCCTTGTTGGGACATATAACTCCAAGTATTTCTTAAATCTCCTAATTAAATTGCGTAGGCGGATGAGTGGATGGTCGGTTTCACCCACTTTGTACTAGAATCCTAACCTTGTCGGTCTCTTCCGCTTTGATGCCTTGCCCTCAGTCAGGGGCATATAGTAGCCGATGAGTGGTTGAATCATGCTCATTATGATGATACCTCAATGATTTGATCATAGTCCGCGGAGGTTGTTTTGCACCCAATCTTAAGTACTCGGATACCTACATCATTTGCAAGTAGTTTAATTCAAGTCGGTCATATTTCACAACGTAAATGAAATTGAACTAGAAATAATTCAAAAGAGATCAGATCAAATCTCATTGATAAGTGTGGCAGCGTCGTATGCTCGCTATTGCACTTCAGTCCAACCCTTCTCAATTGGAAGTCTAACGCAAACGGTTCAATTTGATCAAAGTCCTTGATCGATAGGGGTCGGATGTTCCCGGTCCTTCGTTTTATAGGGTTTGCACATTTTGTCGTAGCTATCCTTTCCGGAGTAGCCTTATGGCGTTGGCGTTCACGGTAGCCATCTAAAGAAGAGGAGTTTTCCAATCTAGAGTATGGAGTAAGTCCCTTCCTTATCTCGCCATGTTGATCCTTCATCTGGTTCATCAACTCAATATTGGCCTGGATATGTTGGTGTACTCGTCGGCGGCTACCCACTAGTTCTCTTATCAAAGTCTGGAAATAAGCTCTGGTGATGAATTTATTTATGGGTATTGGCAACAACTGGCTGTGGGCTTTGGATAAATTCGTTGGCTGCCAACTTCTTCATTCCCTTCAACAATATGAGAAGTAGAACTGGTATGTGTAACCACGATTGACAAAGTTCTTTGAGGAATGCGGGAAGACAGCTACATTTGATGGCAGTCATCACTCTTAGTGCAAACCATGCGCAATTCTCACTTCATGAGGTAGTGCCGGGGGTTATATTTCCAAATTACACTGACGTAGTCAGCGTGTTGAATTTTTGCTGGAAAATCTGCATGTAGGATGGTTTCAATAAATAGGTCTGGACTGGGAAAGATACTTCTATCAACATTATCAGGTCCATTTTATGGCTACGGGGTCTTGTAATACTGGTGAATGATGTATGCACAATTGCCCAACGTTCAAGTGGTTGGTAATGCTGGTTGGATGGTGAGTTGGTTAAGATGGGCTCATAGGTTGGTGATTATTTCTAATTTTCACCTAGGTAGGAGGCCCATATAAGATAGTGAGGAAGTCCTCTTAAGGTTGTATGTCGTGCTTCTAGTCATATGGACACGGTATGATTAAGATGCGGGCATTTGAAGATGGTTCAACGGTGACCAGCTATGTTTGAGTTAGCAGAGTAGACAGTGTTGGGCAGTCGTCATATTAGCCATCGTACCATAGTTGTCAATTCAGGAGTTTAAAAGCTAGACAATTGGGGAAAGTTGAAGTCCACCTTAGGAGCATGATATACTAACCAACTCTAGTTCTTGGCGTATTAGCTAAGTTCTCCAACTTCTAAGAGCACCGGTTGAGTAGTATTTCTTTACCCATTCCTTGATTGCAATTCAGCATTTTTTGTTGTGATCCCCTATGTCTTGTTCAGTCATGGAACAATCAGAAGCATGGATGGTATGTTCCTTCATTAAATTGGTGATTGAATTCACTATGTGAGTGCTCTGCGCTGCGGCTAGGGTTCGGAAATTTGGGTCGTACCCGAAAATATTTTTTTTAATTTCGTATCGTTCTCAGAAACGTTTGAACGATACAAATGTAGGTGAAATTGAACGATCTGAAAAGTGGACAATTGGATCGATACGAGAGGCGCATAGCTGGACCGATACGAAGTGGATGCGAGTATCGATACGAATTGGACGCAGATGGATCGATACGAACAGCGTGTGAGCATCAATACGAATTGGACGCAGATGGATCGATACGAACAGCGTGTGAGCATCGATACGAATTGGGCGCAGATGGATCGGTACAAACAGCGTGTGAGCATCGATACGAAGTTGAACGCAGATGGATCGATACGAACTGCGTGTGAGTATTGATACGAAATGCACATGGCTGGATCGATACGAAGTTGATCAATACGAAAACCGATCGATACGAAAAGTGATCGATACGAAATTCGATCGATACGAATGTTGATCGATAAGAAAACTGATCGATAAGAAATTCGATCGATACAAAAACTGATTGATACGAATAGTGATCGATACGAAAGCTGATCGATACGAAGTTTGATCGATACGAAAACTGATCGATACGAAAACTGATCGATACGAATAGTGATCGATACGAAAGCCGATCAATACAAAGTTCGATCGAAACGAAAACTGATTGATACGAATAGTGATCGATACGAAAGCTGATCGATACGAAGTTCGATTGATACGAAAACTGATCGATATGAATAGTGATCGATACGAAAGCTGATCGATACGAAGTTCGATCGAAACGAAAACTGATCGATACGAATAGTGATCGATACGAAAGCTGATCGATACGAAGTTCAATTGATACGAAAACTGATCGATACGAATGTTGACATATTTTCTGGGTGCGAAAACATGGATACGAAAATCGCCATATTTTCATGGATACGAAAATATGGATACAAAAATCGCCATTTTTTCATGGATACGAAAATATGGATACAAAAATCTAGATGAGTGTAGTTCCTCTTAGATCTAGAGCAATCTGAATAGAATAGAATAGAAGGAACCACTTGACGACAGATCTGGATCTTCCCCTAGGATGTTTGCAATCCGGTATCGGCAGTAGATCCAATGAGCAGAAGGAAAAAACTGGGTTTTTTCTCAGTGAAAGCACCAAAGTGTTTGTACCAAAATTGGGCACAACACTCTTCGGATGTGTTTGAAGAGATAAAATGTAGAAAACATATGTAAAATGAAGCAGATCTAACAAACACACCAATAAACAGATAAGAAAATGCATAGAAACACACGAATTTAGAGTGGTTCGGCGAATTGCCTACGTCCACTATGAAATGATTGATTTTTATTGAATTTCACTAGCTGTTTACAAAAGAATACAACAGTATAACTGAAGTTTGATAATCATTTCGGCAGAATATCAGCCTAGAGAAGCCAAAAGTCCCTTTTCTGTAGGTTCTGGGCTGCTATTTATAGGCGTAGGCTGCAAATATCTCGCTCAAATCTCGGGAGACCTCTTCTTGAAAGTGGTTGGGCCCACATGATCGATCCCACGTGATTTGCAGTCGGTTCGTGATCGATACGAACGAATTTTGTATCGATCAAGATTTGGTCCAATCGAGTCAAAATTTGGCATGGACATTCTTTAGGTTGTACGTAAGCTCCTGTGAAAATTTCATAGCATTTGGACTTGTGGATTGTGAGATATGATCGATACGAATTGACGTTCTTCGGTGAGCTACTCTGTTCGAATCGATACCTTCGCATCGATTATTTCGAATCGATATTGGGCATGTGCTCAGGAGATGACGCGGCGCGTGATTTTTGGATCGATCCGCTCTTTATGCCGAGTTGACCGAGTCATCCCAGTACTTTTGCCTAGTTCGTGTCGATGACGCTGCCTTGTTCGAATCGATGGAGGTGGTTCAATTCGTATCGATTGATGTTGCTCTGTTCGTATCGATAACCATAGGTGACTAGAGTCTATTTCGCATCCATCCTTATGCAAATTATTCATATCAACCTTCAGGGTACTACCTCAGATCGATGGTAATCAATGGATACGAAGAGGGCGCTTGTCTGATGGATATGAAATGACGCATTCGGTGGATACGAAACAGTACTTAGTGAATGATGCCAACAGCCGAAGCTTGATCGATACGAACAACACTGTTCTTCTGGTCAATACGAAACTGTGCACCTCTGATCGATTCGAACCTCATCGATACGAAGTTGGGTCTTCCTTGACTGCTTGATGGATACGAAATCGATCAATGCGAAATAGCGGGTTGATTTTCCTTAGCTTGTATCGATCGTATCTTGAACATATGAACTCCGATTGACTTGAAGCTTGGAAAGTTGGCTTTCATAGCTTTGCTTGTCGTGCCTTGTCAATTGTAGCTTGATCCGGACTCGGACAAAATTCATCGACATCCATAGTGAACCTGTGCTTATCCGACACTTGGGCTGAGCGATCGTTGTTTTCAGTTGATTCCTTGATATCTTTGCCTTGCCAAAAGGCGGGATAACAAACCCTAAATCCCTTACAACCTTTACATTCTCATTACAATCTTACAAAAACAAAAACATAAACAAAAGAAAACAAGTTCGGCCATAACCCTAAGAAGAAGAAGAGAAAAATCCAATTAGAAGCTAAGATTCAAGCTAGGAAGATTAATGCAAGAACAGATCTCAAGTTCCTTATCCAAATAAGGTGAATAATAATCTAAACCATCTCATATAAGCCATCTTGAATGTTTTAATTCGGGTTTAAGGTTTAAAACCGTATAATTGAAGAAATGATGATATGCTTTGATTTATATGCCATATTATAATTTAAACAAGGATTTTTGTGGGATAATATAATTCGATTATAAGGTTAAAATCGTGTAAACTGGTTTTCGAATGCCATGATGTATGAATATGTTATGCAAAACATTATTTTGGAGATGGGTCTAAATTTTCATAATATTCCAAGCTATGGATAATTTATTATGAATTTTGAATGAAAGAAATAGTTAATTTTGGGTTTAAATTATTTAAGGCAATTAAGTAATGTTTTTGGGTCTAAAATTTATAAATGTTAGAAAATATATTAAAAGTGAAAAATGTAATTTTTGGGGATTTTTCCTAAATGTTTTACTATGGTTATTAAATTATTTAGGCTAGAAGACTTAAATATTTTGTTAAGGGGAATGGCTTATTTGTTAAAATGATTTCATTTGTTAATTGTTGAATTTGGCAGCCTTTTAGAAAAGAATTTTGATAAAGAATTGGCAACCAATTATGTTTTGACAAATTAGACAAGTTAGGTAAAATGAATTACTATGGAAGGCATAACATCAGTTTTGTTTCGATTTACAACTTCGCCACTTCCATTTGCTTGCTTCCATCACCATGCCCAGTAGGCCTTTCGCACCCATTCGAAACTAATGCACATGATATCGTGCAATTGATACGTAGTGTATTGGAGAAATGCGGAAGGGACTATGTCGAAGGCGTGCTTTCGAAGTGGTTGAAGCCACTCTTGTAAGCTTTTGAATCCATTACTTGCATTTTTTTTAAAAGATGCTTTCGAAGGGATTGAAGCCATTTTTATAAGCTTTCGAATCAATCCAACTTGCCTTTGTTTTTAAAGAAGCTTTCGAAAGAGTTTCTGCATTTTGAACTCATTCGGTACCTAACTGTCGCATTCATACCATTCGAATCAGTTAAAGGCCACTTTCCTTTATAATAATCGAAAGGGAAGTTTTCATCCTTTTAAATTTTAAAGCCACTTCGTCAATGCTTTCGAAAGGGTTGTTTTAGCCACTTTTTATAAGAGTTTCGGAGGCAATGGTTTCGAAAGGTTGGTTTTGAAGCTATCCTCTTCCCCAATTCTTTTACTTGAGATCAATGCTTTCAAAAGGGATACTTTAGCTTCTATTCTCTTTAACCCAGTAGTTATATTTAATGTTAAACCCAATGATTTCAAAAGAGGTACTTTCAAATGGTTTCGGAGCTATGCTTCCATAAATTCTTACTTGAACTAAATGCCTTCGAAAGGAATGTTTTAAGTGTTTCGAAAGGTATGTTTTTAATGGTTTTGAAAGAGAAGGTCTAAGATTTTAAGTAATGCTTTCGAAAGGGAGAGTGAAGGAGGGTAACTCATGATGTCACAATGATCCGAAGGATCTAGTCAAAAGCCTTAGCATTCGAATAAGAAAACCCAATCTCATTTTTAAAAGGTAAACCCATGGCAATGTAAAAGAGTTTTGAAATGGCACTTAAAAATTAGAAATCTTAGAGGAAGTTTTCCTTGCCAAGGATAGTGGGTTAAGGGTGTTAACCATGTTTTAGTAGAAAATGATTACAAGAAATTAAACCGTGGATGTTTATATTATTATGTTTTGATCAGTTAACATGTATGCTTCTGTAATCAAATTCACTTCATAATTAACCCGTAACTGCATTTTTGGGGTGTTAAGGGCAGAATAACTGGCTAGATTGACCCAGTAGTGAATATACATTGAATTGACTCCTGTGTGAGTAGAATTGCATCCAGGAGTTCAGTGGGACCAGAATATAGGATGCCCAATGCTGATCAAAGATCATTGGTTTAGACAGGTCCTTAGTAAGCCCATAAAAACTATGTTATGGAAATTGTCATTGGCAGGGGCTAATAGGTTCTTAGTGATCCCATGAAAACTATGTACGAAACAAGTTATTGATAGAGATCAATAGGTTCATAGTCAGCCCATGAAAACTGTGATATGAGAGATGTTATTGAAGAATCTAATAGGTTTACAGTAAGCCCATGAAAACTATGGTTGAATAATATTATTGGTAGATACCAGTAGGTTCTTGGTGATCCCATGAAAACTATGTAATCGGACAGATAGTTCGTAAGCTTGGAACAGGGTATTAATCAACCCATGAAAACTAATAGGTTAATAATGACCCTAGAAACTATAACTTGAGATAGATAGTCAGGTAAATGGGGATGGGAAATAAAGAGCATATTGCATGTTTGCATATCATCATAATGCATTCTATTATGTTATGTCTTAACCATTGTGGATGCAGGTGCACAGTATATGGTTATTACAAATTGGGTTAAAATACTAGTGAGGGGAAAACCCGTTCCGCTAAGCGGCGTGGTCTCACTAGATATATATATGGTTCGAGATGGTAGGTTATTCTTCACACCAGACTTTTTGTCTGACTCGAAGTTTATGTTTTCCCCTTAAACTCTCGGGTGCTCAATTGATTTTGAGTAGTTTAAGTGTTAAGGTTTTCAGGTTCCCTTTTAGACAAATAAGCTTCTTGAGATGTGAAGGAGGCAAGCTAGCTATTAGGAGTTCTTCCGGTTTGATTCCGCCATGTTATTGGATGGAATGGCAAAGTTGTTTAGTGCCTATATTTAGACTTTGATCAACCAAGGGGGCATCTTCATATGTCGCTCTTGGCGTATTTTGTAATAAATTGTAATTTCTTTGAACCTGGCTTATGTATGGGATTATGTAATGAATTTGAAATGAAATGAGAAATTTGTTTTAAATTGAGTTTAATTTTTTTTCATATTCTTGTGTTTCTGGTATATCAATGTATCTAACATTACCGCATATGGTCATTGAGAATTAATAACTATAGATGACTGCAACATCCGTAGCGGTTAGTTTTGGGCCTCCAAATGGGGGATGTTAAAAGTAACCTCTCCACTAGTGGTAGGAGGGATTCCAGCCCCATCTCTGGAAGGAGATTCAGATCCGATGATGCTCATGTCAGTAAAATGAAAGGCATCAACGCCATTCGGTATCGGAAGATCGGATAATGCCTCAAATGTTTTGTCCAAGAGTTCTGAAGTTTGAGAAGCAGACTGATCTGGAATAACCTGAGGGTCGATGGATAGCTTGAGCTTCTTAAAGAGGTAGCTCTTGGGAAACCTATAAGCGAGCTTCTTCCTTTTTCTTTTTTCAAGAGCGGGGGGTGGTGTGAAGTTTTCAAAGATCCAGCCGTAGCCCCAAAACTAGAACCCACGTCATTACTATCGAGGTCGTCACCCTTATCTCCTACTACGTCTTTGACGGTAGCTTCCTAAACTCCCTCAACTAGGGGCACGACAAGATCAGCTTAATGGCCTTCATCATTATCCACATCCCACTACTCAGCCACTTTAACTCCAGTTGTGACTGGTAATACTATACTACGACCCTCTTCCATCAGGCCGTAGGTAATGAGACGTTCGTCGGTAAGGAGATTTTCAATGTCTCTATCTTCTGATGGAACCCTTTTTAGCGCCAAGGCCACGTATGTATATTGTTTTCCATCAGATCGTGGATAAGAGCCTGCACAAAGTAGAAAAATTTCTCGGTTCAGGATACGACCTAGATATAAGCGCTCAAGAAATTAAGCAAGGAGTAACACTTATGTCCTTCTAACCACCGTCTAACAAAGCCGGGAGAACAACAAATATACAACCACTCAGTTTTGAAAGTGCTTAGCTTGTTTCAAGTACCAGTCAGGATCTGGCACTTCTTGGCTGACCTAAGAAAAGTTAACGGAAGGATCCCCTTTCGTCGCTTAAAGGTGAAAAGAAATCGAATGTCTTCAGGAGTTGGAGGATGAAAGCTTAACCGATAAACGATCAAGTACGATCGTTTTATGATGGCCTTATGCCGAACCATTCTTCTAAACCTACATTTCAATCAAATGGCCAAATCAATAAACGATTGGGCGAGATAGTTCTGTGATGGGTTTATGTCGATCCTTCTCTTTAGTACTCAATGCAATTGGTTCATTCAACATATCCTTGGATCATATACGATCCAAAACTAATGGATTTGGAATTATCTATCATCCTCTTTCTTGGGTTAAAAAAAGAGGGAGAGGAGGGAAAGAACGATTGGACATGATCCAATCTCAAATAAATTTAACCCGATCCATATTAAAAATGGATCAAGTACAATCCATTTACCTTATGTATTCTTGCTGATCCATCTTTTAAAAAAAATGCAAATGATTGAATTGCATTTCACCAGATTGGCAATGATCCATGAGCGTATGAATGCATCTGAAAGCCAATGCCAAGAACATGTACATGAACGTGCACATGTGCATCCCAAAAATTCAAATTCTTGAAACTAATAGAAATTGAATTCTCACCTGAAGTTATCAGAGAAAGAACCAGATCAGATAACCGAGGCCTACTAGATCAATAGAACTAGGCACAACTATTAACTGGTAATTTGCAATTCAAAATTTATACTATTGTAAATCATTCAATTTTCATGTCAAACAGAAAGAGATACGACACTTCAAGGAAAGCAATTCGTTAAAGGAATGACAACTTTTCAGAAAGCCAAATGGGTTCCTTTCTAATGACTATAACTTGCATTGATTCAAAGCATGTCATGTTGAAACAAGACATACTTTGGGGAGCAAGTGTTATCAGCCTTTTGGCCCGGCTATATTCTAATCGATTAGACAAGTTAGACTCGACTGTCATAGGGATCGACAATTTAGATTAACAATCACGAAGCCCAAGGATCAAGCATAGACATTAACATAAAGTAGGGATGAAGTGAAAGCAGATGACGGGCTCAATAGAATGATGAAATTATGAAAATATTCCATCTACTGAAATTGGATCGAGTACGATCCATATTCACAAATTATGGATCGTACCATATTGATATTATAGTTCAACTTAATGGAAAATGATCGATATCTCAAAATATACAAGTCAAATACACATGAAACTTTGGGAACATCAATATATTAAAGAGTGGAGCTAACCATATCGATTGCATGCCAAAACGAGCCCATAGAACGATTGGTATCGATCGTTACTGTGAGAGATATGGGACCGACGATCGATACCATGACTTCTTTTGGATCTGGAGACTCCGTTACCGAAACTTCGGGAAGATATTTCACCGTCTTCCCCTATAAATATAGACTTGATTGTTTATTTTCGAGATCTTCATGCTGGTTGTTGCTTGGCACTTTTTTGTAACTAGCGATTCTACTCTGATCCATCCTTCTGTACTCGACAATTCGAGTGTTTAATAAAGTTATTTCTCCAAAGTGGACATAGGTTTTCAATGTCGAACCACTATAAATCATTGTCTTCTTGTTATTGCTTACATTATGTTATTTAATTGTTTATTTCCTCTGTTTTCATTGAATTTTCTTCATTTATTTCTCTACAAAATCTCTATTGGGTGTTTGTGCCAATTTTTGGTGCAAACAATGTTCAATAGATTAGAAATATGATTATATATAAATGATCTGTAAGAAACTGAACTTGTGTCCACTACTATGCTTCAAAAATGTTGGTATAGAATTTAACATTTGAGTTTTTAAAATATTACCAAGGGCTGAGTTCACATCAAGGTATCACACAATAGTATTTGTCAAAATATTTCGAATTTGGCTTAATCATATCAATTTATATATTTTATAAATTACAACAGAGAAAATCAATATAAAATGTTTTATTAATTTTGTATGGCTTTCTTTTAAGGCTTTTCAATTAACTACAATAATATATAAATATTATATAATTTATATATTGATTCAATTAAATGAATGGGCCAAAATAAATATGTAAATAATTAATAATGGGAACTAATTAGGCCTAAAATTTACAAAAATATTTGTAAAAGGGGGAACAGTCAAGATGTGTTGGGATCGGTATGAATCACTTCTTTGACTAGACATTAGGTCTAGAGAAAAATTTGATTAAAAAAAGTGGGCGATATACTAGAAATTTATAGCAATTTTGCGGTTATAAATAGAACCATCTTCTTTGATTCTTTTCGTATTTTCAAACATTAAAACCATAGCCTCTATGAAAGAGAAACTGGAGCCTATAATGTAGCTTTAAAACCCAAGCTAGTAGGAGAAAGATGGCAAACTCTAAAGAGGAAAAAGCTTGCAAATACGCATCGTTAACAACCAACTTATTTGAAAAGATAAAAAATTATATTTTCATTTTATATCTGTATACATACATAAATTTTCGGCTATGTTTAAAAAGTTAAAAGATTTGAAACACACACACATACACACAGATATACATACATACATACATACATACATACATACATACATACATATATATATATATATATATATTATTTAGCTAAATTATATATAATATGAAATATATATATATATGTACACACATATAAAAATAAAAATTTGGCCTAGTAAAATATATACATATAACTTTGTGAAACATTGTGTTATTTTTATCTTTCATAAGCATTTGTAATATTATAGATGGTGACATATCAAAATATGATAGGTATATTAATTAAATGTCTAGTTTAGTATATTCTAAAATGTAAAAAAAAATTATTATTTTTATTTGAACCTAATATATACACACACACACATATTTAAAAAACATGAATTACAATATTTTATTTTGTGTTTAATTTACATCTTTTAAAAAAAATATAAATTGTATTTATATATATATAATATTAATATATTTTAAATTTGAGAAAAAATCATTTTTACTAACGGTGCCCATATTCATAATATATACACATACACAAATACATATATATTAATTATAACGGTTTACATTATTGATTATATATATGTTGTATTTTGCAAAGAAAAAAGATTATATCTATCATAGCTACAAATAAAATATAATACATTTTACAAAATTAATTATGGGCCAATCCCAATAAATAAATAAATTATCAATATAATCGATAAATTGTATATACATACATATATATAATATACATATGTATACGTATATAATATGACATGCCATGAATACATGGGATGTTTCAATATATATACCATGTGGTCATAAATCTCATTGATCTTGTATGTACAGTACATCATTTCATTCTAATATTGTTTAGGTTAATATATATGTAGCTGTATACCATATGCTGCTATTATTGTTACATTTTAATATGGAGATAAGATGTTTAACAACAATTATTGCATAAAATAACAAAATAAAATTAAATTAAATTAAACTTTAACCTTCTAAATTCTTCTTATATTCAATTAACTTAGAATTAGATTTAATGTAACAAAATTATTCATGATAACATAGTTAAAGATTTAGTGCAATAATTAATAAAAGAAAGCTTTTTGAAATTCGTCTCATTTTGCCCCGCTACCAATGCACCTGATCCAACACTAATTTCCAAGGGGTTGACATATTTACAAAAACCATTTAAACTTTCAACCATTATACATATCCATATTATTTGATTATTCAGCTTATTTTAATTAAATTAATGTATATAACATTTATATGCATTTTATTAATTAAATTCAAGCGCAAATAATAATTAGATAATTACACACATAGATATATATATATATATATATCCATTAACATACATATATGTATTCTCTTTAATACTTTATAAAAGTGGTAAATTAGTTTATTAAATCAAATTTAGTTAAATACAAGAGTCGTAGTTGTGTGACTCATTGGTGTGAACTCAGCACTCAGTTTACAAAACTTGTTGGAATCTTTGAAAAGTAAGGACCGATATAATCCACATTGGAGAACCTTTTCTACGATTTTCATAGGACTAAAATGACTTCTAGAGCCTTGGTCGTGAAAAAAAATGAAAGAACACTCTTGATTTCGGTATCTGGCCTACATCATCTAATGACTTGGTCACGGCAATACATAAATGGATATAGATCGTTCCAATATAAATATTTCACTTAGGTTAGAAATTCATGTTTATCTTGTTTGGACCAAAAAAGGAGTTTCATTTGTAACTAAATAGTTCGCTATGTCAGCAAATCATTGATCAATGGATACAACAAAGAGTTGTTCGTTAGGAAAGTTCTCATTGATGGGTAGAGAAGATGGTTCATTTAAGAGGTAAGACAAGTGATTGACCAAGACTTTCTCTTTGATTGTAAGGTAATATTCTTAGATTAAAAGGATCCATGAATTAAGCAAGTTTGAGCATCATTTATAGAAAAAGCACCTATGAGTGGTATTCCCAGTGTTGACTATTATGTGTGAACCTACTAAGCAAGGTCTAAACATTTCTAGTGCGAAAAAGGCTGCTAAAAGTTCATTTCGGTAGTCGTATAATTTATTTGAGCATCACTTCTGTAACAACCCTTGGTTTTATAATTGTTGATTATCGTCAAATGATGACTTAATTTGTTTGACAATTGCAATTGGAATTTTATTCGAGTTGAAATTCGGTTATAAAAATGTTAAGTGTTGTTATCAGTTGCAAATCCTTTTATCAAATTTGTTAAAGGGTATGGGCTTTATATATATTCTTGGGTCTTGTTTAATTGGGGCGGTGATAATTTGCTCAAATAGGTAACCGTTCCCATTTTTAATTCATTTTCCATTCAAGAACGAAACCCTAAATCAGAGCAAAACGAGATAATGGCGGCTTGTTCTTCTTCGAATTGGGGCTTCCGTGAATTCGAAGATGGCTTGCTCGATTCTTCGATCGCCCCGGCTTCGTCTCGGAGTTGTTCGTCTCTGCTTCGTAAACAAGGTGAGTGATATTTGTCACTCACATCTAATTCGAACTCCATGATTCTTCTGTTTCTTTTCTTCGTATAAATTTGTTGCTGCTTAACATGACTTTGGTCACTTGAGTTTCGGCTGTTAAATTGTGGTTTGATATTGCTGTTTTCTCTGATGTTTTCTATTCGCTCGGGTTTGAATACTCGATTGACTTTTGACTTTGGATTGAAACTGCTACAAGTGAATTTATTTGGCGATGTTAATTTCGTTGTGACCACCAGGATTTCGATTCCTGTAATATCGGTCACTTGATTTTGATTGAATGTTGAGATTTATCTCTGATTTTCTAGTATATATTTTGTGATGCTTGCTTATCGATTTTCACAGCGTCAATTTCCTTTGACTTCGGTCTTGATTTGTGGTTCGCGGCTTTGATTGGCTTATCAATTGAACTTCGGTATTGTTTACTTAAATTTGATTTCGACCTTGGCTTGCTCTGGTTGATTTCGATCTTGACTTTGATGAAATTGTAACCAATGGTTACTTGATTTTGTTCACTATATAGTTGCATTTGAAAACTGTACCTAGTTTGATTGGGACCCTGTGACTTCGGTTTGTTGTGATAATGTTCTAGTTTGCATTTAGTTTGTACAGTCATTGATACACTGTTGCATATCACCTCTGTTCTCACTTGACAATCCTGGTTACTTGCAGCTGTTCTCTCTGCTGCATATTTACTAGTTCATGTGCATGTGTATATTTATGCTTCATTGTACTTCTGAAGTTACTTGAACTCTAGTCTGCGATCTTTGACCTGAGTGTATCTCATTTGCATTTACACTTGTACCATTCACTGTATCACTTCTGCCTAGTCTCTAACCACCTTTGTTGATACCGGAACTGGTTTGATTCTTACTGTTGTCCTTGTTTTTGACATTGTTGAAGTTGATCATTATGTAACCTGATTTGGTTCACTGTTGTACTTACTAGTTCCCTCTGTTTGTCACTTGAACTTGTTCATGTTGGCACAGGATTCATTTGTGTACTTTGACTCTGGCCTGTCTGCAATTGTGATATTTGTTCATCTGATTACTATAGCCTTTGTAGTTGCAGTTTTACATTTGACTTCCTTGTTTACTTTGTTGACATTGCAACTGTGTAGTCGAACATTTGGGTCCTTCATTCCAGTCTTCATGTTGCTCTCTGCATACTTGAACTGATTGGGTTTATTTTAATTTGCTGAGTCTTTGTTCTTGAGTCACTTGAACCTGTAGTTGATGTTCACTAGATATTGGTTCATGGTTCATTCATAAGTCTGCATTATGGTCTTCGTGTACTTGTCTTGTGCACTTGAATGTGTGTTCTTCATCTTGTTGTCTGGTTTGCTTTCACTACCCTTACTTTGATATGTTTTGTGTCTTCACCTTGCTTTGATCTTCATTCTGCTCGACTTGTTTACGGTTGCTGCACTTGAGTTGTTTACTTGATCCACTTGAACTTGAGTCAGTGGTCTTGTTGAAGTCCAGTTTTGGTTATATGTGCATGTTGTAGCTTTGTATCCATTTGCATTTGGTCATTGTGCTTCACTGGTGGCCTTATTTTCTAATGAGGCTGATTTGCGTCTTTTTCTGTTGAGTGTTGTAGTGCCATATCTTTGGTGCTCTCACCTTCAGTTTGCTATTCCACTGTGCCTTGCTTTGTGACATGTTGAACTTGTTTCACTTGTTGCCTCTGATCTTGTTTAGTATTGTTTTGAGTGTTTTGTAGTGGCAAGGCAGTACACGCGTGCGTGTACTGCAGCCCTAGCAGGATTGACAGATTTAGTTGATATTTCGATTGTTAAATTATTTCGTTGGTTCAATTAAATATTTTAAAGTTGTATTTTAAAATGGTTCATTTTGATTTGAGTTGGATCCGTTGGCTTTTGGATTCATTGATCTTCTGAGTATTTCATAGACTGTATTGGCGAGGCAGTACACGTTAGAGTGTACTGCAGCCAATCAGCATTGATGTTTTTAAATCGACATTTCAATTGTTTAAATTGCTTTGGATTGCTGATTTGTTGTTTAACACCGTTTAGTGTTATATCTGCCATTATCTGATTCTTTTATTGAGGAGTCGGATATACGAGATTTTTGTGACTGTCGTCTATTTGATATTGATTATTATTGCTTCTATGCACTAATAACTGAGTTTGAATTAGACTGACCCGTGTATTATTTTCTTTTGAATTTAATACTCGGGTCAGACCCGAGTTATTTCAGGTTGTAGATTTCCTGCTTTGAGTTGCTGTTTGAGCTATGAAGACTTTTCACATCTTTTGGAGTAGTCGCGTCTTAGTATAGGTTGATATGTATTCATGTATATTAGTTGATAATGTACGTGTATATATAACTTCCAGAGTCGACAGTTGTAGTTGTATCATATGTATTGTGTCAACTATATTGTAACTGACATCAGTTATATATATATGAGACTTTTGTTTTATCTGTGTTCCGCATTTATATTATCTGTGTTATTATTATATCTAATGTCCTAAACTATTATGAACCATCGTAGTTTGTTTTATATTGATAATTGGGTATGTCGATGGGAGTAAATAAATAAGATGAAAAATGAAAAGTATATACCACTCCTATCGAGGTAACCAATATTAGCGTAAGGCCAACTACGGATGGCCGCTCCTATCCAGCCTTATTCTTCGTAATAATAGACAGTATTCCTTTTAATACTCTTTGTTATTATGAGCATAGAGGTGGGGCGTCACAACTTGAAATTTTGCTAGCATAGTAGATGACATGAATTTTTTTATTGACGCGTTATCTTGGACAACACCAATTTTAAAGTTAGAAGCATCATACATTAGTTTTAAAGGATAGTCCCAAGTAGGAGAATAAATGATGAGAGAAGAAATGATTTCCTTTTTAAGTCGTTCAAAAGAAGAAAGACAATTGTTAATGATTCGATAGGACATCTTTTCCTAAGGGAATAATTAAGGTCCTAACACAATCTTGCTAAAGTCATTGATGAAGCATCAATAAATTCCAATATGTCCTAGAAATGATCGAATGTCCATAATGGATTACGGTTTAGGAAGATTCAAAATAACTTTAACTTTTTATATATCTACCTCAAGCCTTTATTTGAAATGACATGTCCTTGGACTACGTTTTGTTTGACCATAAAGTGGAACTTTCCCCAATTTATAGTTAGATGTTTCTCTTTACACTAATTAAGGATTAAAAAAAGGTGGTGTAATCGCTCAGAATAAAAATCTCTAAAGATAGAGAAAATAAAGACTTATAAAATCCATTTGATCATGTAGGAAAAGATATTGACCATGCTTTTTGGAAAGTTGAAGGGGCGTTGCAAAATCCAAATAGTATACAATGATAGACAAAGGTATCAAAAGGATACATGGGGGTAGTTTTCTCTTGATCTCAGAAGTGATTGGAATTTGGCTATAATCAGAAAAACCATAGAGAAAAATAGAATTCGTAGTCAGCTTATCTTTCAAGCATTTGTTCAATGTAAGAAAGAGCGCGGTGTTAAATATCCGATAGTCAATGCAAATTCACTAACCCATTTAAGTATAGGTTAGGATAAGTCTACTAGCATTATTCTGGATTACGGTATTACAAGATTTTTTGGCATGACAAGAATTCGAATAACCCATGAAACTATTAGAAATGGGATAAATGATCCCATTATCAAGACAACTCATAATTTCTCTTTCATAATTAGGTCAAGCTATTGAAGCACGTTAAAAGAAGGCTTGGCTTCATTCATTAAGTGGATATGATGTTGGACAATAACATGACTTATTTCTTTAATACTAGTAATGGACCGTCGTACTGCTTCTTTATTTTTCGAATGAATTAAAAGAAGAGTGCTTTCTTATTCAAGTGAAATATCAATAGTAAAAATGATAGGAAAAGTTTTTTGTCACCTATATATGCGTACTTAAGGTGACAAGTAAGAGGTTTGAGCTGTAACCTAGGAGGTTTCTCAATCGAAGGAATTGATTGAGTTTCAGGCATAGTAGTGAGAGGTTCAAAGTAAAGAAGGTGTTGGACCTTGTTCGGCACATGTTAATACAATTGTTTATAATCTGGTTCACATTCATTATTAAGGTTAATTGTTTCAAAGTTTCCATGAATTTCACTAACTTGTGAAGTGTGATTATAAAATTCATTTGATTGATTTCCAAACTAATGATGGTTAGATTTACTACGATATTACCAAAAGAAATTTTCATTGAACGATTTCAATAAGTGATTAAGGAATTCGAGGTGGCTACTAAATAAATGGAACTGGACTCGTTTTACAGGTTGTGTTTCAAGGACAATGAAATGACTAGAAATATGAATTTACAACTTTAGTTAGCTTGTCTTCAAATTCACTTTTGGGTTTCTTTATAAAACAATCAGCTAATTGAAGGGTGATCTTTGTCAATATAAGCTCACATAAACCAAGCTGTTGTAAACTGAATATAAGAGCAAGTTTATTTTAGCACCTAAGTCTAAAGAACTGTAATGACCCAGAATTTTTTAGCTTGATTTTTGATATTTAATTAAGTTTAAATATTTGAAATATAGGTACTATTTAAAGTTAATAACTTGAATTCAAATATAGAGATTATTTAAAATATTTGAATTGTGAATTTAATATTTGAATAGTGTTTGAAATAGCTGAATTTTTAATTAAATGTAAATTTGATGGATTTACTAATTGAATAGTGATTTAAATATAGGGTTTCAATTTGAATATTAATTAAAATGATTTAATGGTCTTATTTACCAATTTTTAATTAATAAATATTAACGGTAAATTCATTCTGTAAATTTATTTGCAATAATAAATGGTTCAAATGAAAAAACAAAAATTTTATCTTTATTTTTATGACTCGACTTTTATTGACGTATTTTTAGTTTCTTTTATTTGATTTTTCCAAAATTTTAAATTTGGAAAATATTTAAATTGTCGTTCGATGATTTTTAATGAACGGCAGTGTTTTTGTGATTTTATAGAATTGGATAACCAGTGTATACTATTGTTGTTTTTAGATCACGTCGCAGTTTTAAACATAATCGTATTTTTGTTTTGTCGTTCGAGTTCATCTCAAACGGAAATCCATGAAACAAAATGTTGGAAATCGCAAATTATATATTATATTAACACTAGACAATCAGTACACATCTTCCTCTTATCTAATTTCCATTGTTCCATTTCATACCAATAAGAAATGTCTCCTATAAATGGGAAAGCAAGCAAATTTGATTTCAAAAATTAAAATAAAATTGTATACTTAACAAAAAATTTCAAAACAAGTTTTTTGGATTCGGGATAAGGAGATCTACATTCTGTGAAAGTTTAGATGGGTGCGGTTTTGATTTATGATGTTTGGAAATTTAAGCGTGGGTATTTTTGGGCTAGGTTTTTTATTTTTGGTAAATTGGAAGTGACTTGGGCAAGATGGAGCTTGAATTTGGTTTTCTAGCAAGGAGGAGCATCGATGGTGATTTTTTTTATAAAGCACAGTGCCTTAGGGCAGATCGCAACATCTGTTGTGTCGCGTAGGGAGGCACGGGTTGCAATTTTTGGAGGGATGTCAAACCTCGAATTGTGGTGGTGGATAGGCAGTACACGCGAAGAGAAAGAGAATGGAGGTCGTTGGCTGCATTTCCAACAAGCGAGGAAGGAGTGGTTGGCGGTCAAAGATCGGCTATGGTGCGTTCAAGTTTAGGAAGTAGGCGGAGCTTATAGATTTGGGGAAGATGAGATTTTAGGGTAATTAGTTTATTAATTAGGTTATTGATGTGAACTAATTGTTTAATTAATCGAAAAACTTATAAATTGCATAACTTGTCCATACATGGTCCAAACCGAACGTGGTTAGTTGTGTTGCACTCGTGTCGACGAACGCTACGCTTTTAAATTGGATTCATGGAATTTGGAGCTTGTAGAAATTTCAAGCTAAATTCGAACATTGTTCGATTTTAGACAAAATCAGAACGCTTCGACGATAATTGGAATTTCGGTTAGTTAAACTCGCCATTTTGGTTTATCGGTAAGATATCTAGTAGGTAAATTTTACTGTTTGTGTTTGGTTGAAATTGTTGGTTGTATGCTTGGATGTTTTAATTGGTTGATTGTTTAGTTTTGATGAATTGCTGTTTTTAAAAGCGGTCAATATATGAAATCATTTGCAGGGAATTTATCTGACGTGTAAGGAATTTGTAGAGGGATCTAACGGGATTCCTCGCCATAGTTGATTTATTTTCAGTCATATTCTTGTTGTATGAATTAGTGGATATCAAAACCTGATTGTTTGGCCCTATTTTTTTATGACATTGTTATATGTTCAAACTTAACCCTTGTAGTGATAAAAATCAGTAACAACATTCGTTAAGTGCTATGGTGGCTATTGGTCTCAATTTAATATTTGAAAAATACTATTAATTATCGTTTGGCTTAAAAATGATTTTTGTTTTGGAGAATGATTTCAAATCTAACCTTTGGACATTTCTGGAATACTTTATTTAAATGGATTTTGAACTCCCCTGTATTCCTCTAACCTTTTAAACTGTCTTTTCTACATCATTTAGAAATGTTGTAAAGTTGTTTAACTATTATTTAATAATGATTTAAAGTGGTTCAACTATTATTTAGTAATGTTTTGAAAGTTATTTATTTATATTTAATATTGTTTGAAGATATTTTCCAATATTTGAATATTGTAAAAAGTTATTTATTTAAATAATTAATAATTATTTGAAAATAGTAATTATTATTTATTAAGAAAATTTGTGGTTAATAATTATTATTTATTAACAATGTTTGGAATTTAATTATTATTTGTTATAATAAAGTTGAAGATTAATTATTATTTTTTTATTAATAATATTGAAATTAGTAATTATTATATTTAAATGTTTGAAGTTAATAATTTATCATTTATTAATAATGTTTTATTGTTAATAATTATTATTATATGATAATGTTTTGAAGTAAATAATAATTATTTATTTATAATGTTTTGAAGTTATTAATTATTATATTAATAATGTTTTGGAGTTAATAAATTATTTTATTAATGACGTTGGAAAGTTAATTTATTATTTATTTAGGATGTTTAAAGTAAATTAATTTATATGATTAATTGTATTTATAAATAAATAATTGATTTATAAAAAGGAATTCCATTTAATAAAAGAGTTTATAAATGAAAATGGAATTTAGATTTATAAAAGTTTTATAAAGGGGTTTTAGAAGGGATTTTTATAAAGGATCTATATATAGGAGTTTTGTAAAGAATAAAAGTTTTAGAAATAGTTTTTATAGATTTATAAAAGATTTTAATAAATGATTTTAGAGTTGTATAAAAGGGAGATTTATAAAAGAAGATGGGACTGATTTCTAAAAATGCTCTTTTAATAATTATGATGGTATGGAACATCTTTCCATACTTAACACCAAATAGGAAATTTTCTCTGTGTTTATGAATATACTTATACCGTTGAGATAAGTATATGAATACATTTTCTAAGTAGTGAAAGTGTAGTGTTTTTATGAATATACTTATACTGTTGAGATAAGTATATGGATATTTTTCCAACTATTGAAAGATGTATAAAGGGATTGTGAATATATCTTCGTAAAAGTATTTTGATACAAGTGTTTACAAAGTGAATTTAATTCATGAGAGGATTAATTAAAGAGGTTAGTGGTTGCTTATGTGCCTAACCAATGTTGGTTTCCCTATGGAAATAAATCCCTGATTTGATTGATGCTTGTTTGTTGAGTTGATAGTTAAATAACCGACTATCAAATCTTGGCCAGTTTTGACTTAGGAAGTAAATAAAAGCTTCACATGTTCATATGGTTTGAGTTCCCTTGGAGGAACTCATTCTGGTGAAACATCTCCAACATTAAGGGATATATTAGAGATCCTTTTGGGACTCTTGTATAGTCCGCTTATTTCTAAAAGAACCAGGAATAAGTCTACCAAAAATTATCGGTTGATGGTTTAGAGAGACTGAATCAGATATATTATCCAAAAACCACTTCGAACCAACATGTTCTTTTGAATGGAAGACATCTTGAAGATGATTGAAGATGGTGCCATTTGAAGTGCAAGGGCTACTTGCTTCTAATCCTAAGCATGATTCCAAAATGGATGTAGTAGAGGTAATGCTTTCGGTTTCGTTCAGACCCAGAACAAACTTGTATTGATGAATCATGGCATTGCATTTCTTTTCAGAGGGTAATGTTAGCATTCCAAGATGGTCTGCTAGGGGGAAAGTTAAAAGCATAACCTCAAGCCTCACACGCCGGTAATGGCTAAAACATGTTAAATGCAGCAGGGCTATATGGGTCACTCCCATTAGGGTATGATCATCCCTTATCTAGAGTCGATATTTATGTATGCTTTGGGGCCCATTATGGTTTTTGATCAACCTGTGGGTGATCATATGCGGTACTATCCAAGTTCAGGGTTAAGCCGGTTCTATGTTAGTAGGGGTAGGCCAAGTTCAGTATCTGACCCCAGGTACATTTTATCTAGAGATGTATCATACGGAAGATAGTCCCTTACCTTGCCATTGTTGAAATCCATTTTCCAATACGAGCCTTCGAACTTGATTGTATACCTATTATGCCGGAATTTAATAATATAACAATTTCGGCTGTGATTCCATATTTATTTTAAACCGTGTACATTATTATAATATTAGAAGATTTCTTATAGAAATGTTTGGTTATCATAAGGTAAAAACTCATCCGTGTTTAGGTGCGGTGTGGACTTACGAGATACCTTTTATTTTGAAAGGGTTTTCAAATATAG
This sequence comes from Allium fistulosum, assembly GCA_030737815.1. NCBI lineage: Eukaryota > Viridiplantae > Streptophyta > Magnoliopsida > Asparagales > Amaryllidaceae > Allium > Allium fistulosum. Next base: position 925,161,534 of record CM060901.1, read on the forward strand.
AAATCAATATGATTTGATAGAGTTTTCTCACGTGGGTTTACTAAACTGATCCGGGAGTTATTTTCTTATAATGCTCGGGTCAGCCCGAGCATATTTTCTAGATTTAGCTGGATCTTTTGGAGCATTCAGGGGACGGGTTAGATTCTCCAAGGTGTACTCACGTACCTTATATTCATCCGCTGTTTATTGCTCTTGGTGTATGTTTGTATTTATCAGCAATTGTAAGGACGGGCTGTTATAACATTCCAGGTTGATGATAGAACTAGTACCCTGATTGACATATGTATATTACAATTTTCTTTCTCCTATAAAGATCTGTTTCACATTATATTTTACCCGTCACGATGTGAGATTCTATTATGTCTTCACTTTCTTTTTACCCAACAATCTGTCTTTTCAACACTTGGATGCTCAGCATGTGGATACCGTGATGTATTAGTGTCGACTTCTGAGGATCGAAAAGGTGGGTCATTATAAAACCATTTATTAATTTTCTTATCTCTTACCCTACACAAGATTGTAGGGCTACAAGGATCTTTGTACTACCACAACAACGACGCTAAAAAATAGTTATTTAATTTTCTATCGAATTAGAAAACCACAAGTATCAAAATAAGTGCAAGTGCATAGTGTACGATAGTAAAACATATGCAAGTACGGGTTGAAAAACAAGGGAACAATAATTTTGAGTCTATTAAATAAAATAATTCAAAATTTTGAGAAAAATACAAGAAAGAAATAGAGAATTTTTTTTGAAATGAAACAACAAATTAGAGATAAATCTACTCTTATAATAACTCAATTCACCAAAAGATAATCCTGATCTCTTTTTAATATTTAATGGAAGTTATTTGCGCATATATTAAGAGCAAGGAGTATGTGCAATTGAATCAAACTACATAAATCATCAAATTTAAGTACATAAATTAAATTCACTTGCTAAATCTTAGATAACGAATAATAAATAAGATGTAAAATTTTTACTTAACCATAATTTACTTATGATGAAAGATCATGTACATAAACCACCAATTTTAACTCAGGTTCCTATATGGTAATCAAAATAAGTAGGTTGGATTATGGTTGAAGTTTTAAGTTTAAAATGTTTGATCATAGCCAATTGGTGATAAAAGAACAACTAATAAAGGCCATCAAATCATTCATAGAGATTTATCATCTCTATATAAACAAACATTAAGAAAAAATAAAAGAGAACAAAAATGTAATCATGTGGTTTATTTATACGAGTCAAGAGAGTTTCATTATCCCTAGGATGAAGGGATTTAGCTACTCATATTTTTCAATTCTACAAAAATTAATTTCAACATGTAAAAAAGGAAAGATAGTTTCTAGAATTAAAATAAGATAAATTCAAACTACTTTCTTAAGAAAGAGAGCTATACTGATTGCTTAAAAGAAAAGGACTGACTAATTGCATAAAATAAAAGTGCACTGAGATAAGTTAGAGCATAAAATAAAAGAGTATAAAAGAGGAAGACATTAAGGATAGTAGTGAAAAAGAAACAACAGTATTTTATTTATGCTTTTCTTTTCTAATTTTTAATGCCTCCATTATGTTACATAAGAGGGTATATACATTCTTAAACCTTATCCTTACGTGATACCCAACATGCCTTGAGGTACAGTTCTATAAAGGTAATCATACAGAATATTAAATTCTCCACATTAAAGAGGTTCCTTTAATTAACTTATATCTATATTTAAGTTGGCTTGTTGAGCTCATCCATATAGAGTTAGAGCATCATTCTTTATTTTTGTGCTTCAAAAGTAACATTGATTTGTATGTGAACCTATTTGCACCAAAATCTATGCCTATTTATCTTCTTCTTCATGATCCAATTTTATGCAAAATTCCATGTAATGAAAATATTGAATTTTGGATTCAAATGCCTGCAAAACATAAAAAATATGTCAATTAAAATATGAATATAATTTTATTAAAATTTGATTGTTTATAAACAAATTAATTTTTCTTAATATATATTATATCTAGGTGCATGAACGGTGATTAAAAGTATTTTGTTAAAAACATGTAAAAATACCTTGTTATCCGGGTTTTTAACCCAACAGAATCCAGCAAACGTCGGGACAACTTGATCGAGTTAGAATAGCTCTAAGGTCAACCGAAAGGACTAGAACAAGGAGTCAAAGAAGTTGGAAGAAAAGGAAGAAAACTTAAGAACATGGATCGCTAGCGATCCATGGCCAATGGATCGCCGGCGATCCATAGCATCAACATGAAATAATAGACGCGGTCCAAAAGGCAAAGCTCAGAAAAACATTAAGTACATGGAACGCTAGCGATCCATGCTCTATGGATTGCTAGCGATAAATACCTTCTCGCCAGATCGCGACAAACTCCAGACACCAAAGTCCATAAATAAGCCTAGTGTATGGATCTCTAGCGATCCATACACTATGGATCGCCCGTGATCCACACATCGTCATTGGATCACTGCGGCTCAAATGGAACAGAGCAAAGGGAGGAGATAAGGAATTGGCTCACCTTCGAACATACTCTATGGATCGCTAGCGATCCATAGATCATGAATCGCTAGTAATCCATGCTTTTGGCTCGGGTCGCGGTAGAACTCCTACCGTTCCTTCCTGTGATCATTTGCAAGCGTCTGGTGAACAGGCTTGGCCCAGTGACTCTCCAATCTCTATAAATACTCTCCCACCTGCAACATAAACTGGATCTTCTCTGGACTGGTTGCTGAAACTCTGCTGGAAGCTTTCTTCACTTCTCACCTCCCTCACAATGGTTTTCAAAGGAGTTCATTGTGATTCTCCAGTGGATTCCAACCTTGGAGATTCAATCTAGCTAAGGATATTCAAGAGCTTTGTAATCAAATACAACTTGTAACAGCAATCAGTCAATAATAAAAACTATAAAGTGGACGTAGGCTTCGTTTACAGCCGAACCACTATAAAAATTCTCTTGTCTTCTTTCTATTTATGTTCTTTTACATTTATTCTCTATATTATTGCTCTGTAAGAACAAGGCTAGTGCTTTCTCACTCAAAGCAGGGTGTTGATCCAATTTTTGGGTTAACATTTTGGCACTGAGAACCCAACTTAGGCAAAGATCTAGCTATCTACTTTGGATCAGATAGGTTCAGAAGTTAGATCCTTAATCTCCGTTCGAAAGATCTAGCTATCTACTTTGGATTAGATAGGGCTCGTAACATATACCCTCAGCAAATTGAAGTGAACAACTCGAACAATCAGCTTACCGAAAGTGTCACGACATGTACCGCAAACTTCATGGGTGTTGCCTCCGAACCCCAAAACCAGGGCGCTTCGCCCCTGGACCCGACTCGCTAACCCCCATCGGGGTCGTTCGAAGGGGATATAATCGATTGGAGGCAAAAGCAAAAGGAAGCAAAGAGCGGAGCTCCAAGAATCATGATGCAAGAAAATGTTAATACTCCACCTACTGCAAAAGCACCTGCTACAAACCCGATCTTAGGGGTGAAAACCCTACGGAAGGATATAACGATGACTCTCTTCAGCTCTGAAGATGACAAATAATTTGAGTAAGACAAATTGGATGAAAATGCCAACATGCAAAATGCTAGAAGAAGCTCTAAAACCCATGCCGTAGCACAGTGTTAAGCAATGGACGGGGAACTGCTACTCAAACGATACTCCTAGAAGCGGGAGAACCAAGAAGATATGATACAAACCGAGATCGATTACCAGGCCAAGCTCCCATGGTATATTGTGACCACTCCCAACTGACTAGCTTCCAATCCCATCGTGGAGCTCATATTATCGAATCTCGAATGGTCGTCGTCGAAAATCATCAAAAATCATCAAAATGGTTGTTGAAAAACTCACTTCATGGTTGACTCAAAGTCAAACTCGAGTAATCGCCTATTTGACCCGAAGCAGATTCTGGACGTCCTGACTCGAAGTCGAACTTGGGTAATCACCAATTTGACTCGAAGTAAACCTAGAAAATTCTGGCTCGAAATCAGACTCCGGTAATACCAAGATTTTCTCCAAGCAAACATGAAAATGGCTCCAAGCAATGTTTGTGACCAACCCAGCACTTCAAAGTCTGTGACTCTAAGCAAATGGCAAATTTTCTTGGGTCGGACTCCAAGTAAATACCATCGATCCATCAATGTTGATCCATCTCCTTTTGCCCATACTCGAACATGCGAACTCCAAATACCTTGAAATTTGAAATGAAACCTTATAGGGCCTTCTTTGTCACCCCTGACCGATCTCACCTAGTTTGGAAATTTTTGGGGATCGTCATTGATCCATGAGCCTATCATAAGTGATTCGCCATTCAGTCGGCATTTCCAATCATTCAAGCATAGACAATCATGCATATATCATTCTCAAGCATTATAGACAGCCGTAACTTGAAAACGAACTCGTCTGACAACGATTAGAGCATCTTCCCCAATCGAAACCCATCACCAAAGCTGTTCAACATGCGGAATATCCAAAGAAGTTTACCATGCCAACTATACCTTTTGTAAAACTGTACAACTGATTCAAAATTTCTTTTTTTACAGGTATGACTAGCATATGGACGAAGCGAGGGCGATGGATGCAGTCTACTGCAAGGCCCTTGGGAATCATTAAAGGATGAAACAACCTACTGCCCTGGAAGAATTCTAAGGGAAGGAAAACCGGTTCTAAAGACTAGAAGTAGTGCAATTGGAAAAAGGAAAACCCAGCAATTTGCCAAAGAGCATGCCAAAAGGTAAAGGAGCTACAAGACCTTAAGGACCTTCTGCCTAAGCAAGGCTACTAAGACCCAGTAGAAAAGCGCCCCAGCTAACTGACGAAATCAGACGAAAGGATGATTACCAAATAACACTCAAGCTAGCTAGCAACTAAGGAATGGGGCAGCAACCTAAAGCGATGCCTTCTGAGAACCGGCACTAGGGGCATTGCAGATACCATGGCAAAAGAAATGCTATTATGCCCTCGATGAGTCATGTCGATCCCCCTTCTGAGAATCGGCGTTGCTCTGGTAGCATCGAGAAGTCTTGTCCAAAGGATCGTCGAACAAACAGATCCAACCCCTTAGTCTCTAAGAACTAATAAAACAATGTTCCCACGATCCAAATCCCAAAATTCCTCTCAGAATCGATAAATTATAATTCCAAGGCCGTCTAGTCGCCGAACATCCGACCAGAAAAATCCTTCGCGAACGTGAAGACGAACTAAAGCATCGTGAAGGTAAACTGGTAGATCATCGATCATCTGATCCAAAAAACCCTTCGCGGACATGAAGGTCTTTCACAAACTAAAGCGTCGTGAAGGTGAACCGGTAGATCAGCGGTCATCTGATCCAAAAAACCCTTCGCGAACGTAAAGGTCTTTCATGAACTAAACCATTGTGAAGGTGAACTGGTAGATCAGCGGTCATCTGATCCAAGAAACCCTTCGTGAACATGAAGTTCTTTCACGAACTAAAGCGTCGTGAAGGTAAACCGGTAGATCGGCGGTCATCTAATCCAAAAAACCCTTCATGAACATGAAGGTCTTTCACGAACTAAAGCGTCGGGAAGGTAAATTGATAGATCAGCGGTTATCTGATCCAAAAAACCATTCATGAACATGAAGGTCTTTCACGAACTAAAGCATCGTGAAGGTAAACTGGTAGATCAGCGGTTATTTGTTCCAAAAAACACTTCGTGAACGTGAAGGTCTTTCACAAACTAAAGTGTCGTGAAGGTGAACCGGTAGATCAGCGGTCATCTGATCCAAAAAAACCTTCATGGACATGAAGGTCTTTCCCGAACTAAAGCATCATGAAGGTAAACCGGTAGATCAGCGGTCATCTGATCCAAGAAACTCTTCGCGAACGTGAAGGTCTTTCACGAGCTAAAGCGTCGTGAAGGTGAACCGGTAGATCAGCAGTCATCTGATCCAAGAAACCCTTCATGAACATGAAGGTCTTTCATGAACTAAAACGTCATGAAGGTAAACCGGTAGATCAGCGGTCATCTGATCCAAGAAACCCTTCGTGAACATGAAGGTCTTTCACGAACTAAAGTGTCATGAAGGTGAACCGGTAGATCAGTGGTCATCTGATCCAAAAAACCCTTGGTGAACATGAAGGTCTTTCACGAACTAAAGCGTCATGAAGGTAAACTGGTAGATCAGCGGTCATCTGATCTAAAAAAATCTTCGTGAACATGAAGGTCTTTCACAAATTAAAGCGTTGGGAAGGTGAACCGGTAGATCAGGGGCCATTTGATCCAAGAAAACCTTCGTAAATATGAAGGTCTTTCATGAACTAAAGCGTCGTGAAGGCAAACCGATAGATCAGTGGTCATCTAATCAAAAAAACCCTTCGCAAATGTCAAGGTCTTTCATGAACTAAACCATCGTGAAGGTGAACCGGTAGATCAGCGGTCATCTGATCCATGAAACCCTTCATGACCATGAAGGTCTTTCACGAACTAAAGCGTTGTGAAGGTAAACCGGTAGATCGGCGGTCATCCGATCCAAAAAAGCCTTCGTGAACTTAAAGTTCTATCATGAACTTAAGCGTCGTGAAGGTAAACCGGTAGATCAGAGGTCATCTAATCCAAAAAACCCTTTGCAGACGTGAAGGTCTCTCACGAGCTAAACCATTGTGAAGGTGAACCGGTAGATCAGCAGTCAGATGATCCAAGAAACCTTTCATGAACATGAAGGTCTTTCATGAACTAAAGCACCGTGAAGGTAAACTGGTAGATCGGCGATCATCTGATCCAAGAAACCCTTCGTGAAAATAAAGGTCTTTCATGAACTAAAGCATCGTGAAGGTGAACCAGTAGATCAGCGGTCATCTGATCCAAAACACCCTCTGAGAACGGGAAGGTCTTTCACGAACTAAAGCGTCATGAAGGCGAACCGGTAGGTCAGTAAAATTTAAGTACGACTGATATCTATGAAGGTGGACTAGGAGATCAGTGGTCATCTGATCCAGAGCCCCATAAAGTCAACGAAGTCATGCTCCGGGGCCACAAATCGACAATCGTATCATTCACTCTGCATAATTAACGAAATCACTTGCAACGACCGATGAAACAAACAGCTGTGAACTCCAGAGCTTCAAAGTCTCTCAAAGGAACTAAGCCAAAACTGAACCAACCTTGTTGTTAATCAGAGGCTGACTCGAATCAAGCCAAGACTTAGAACTCGGGAGAACCGCACCCACTATACTGGGGGGCAACCAGACAAGGTGTGGAGAGACCCTGGGTACAGTTCAAATGTACCAACAGCTCTATGGCATGGGGGGCACCGCGCACACTTGAATAGCCACAAGGAAGGTCGAGACTAATTATACCACAGTTCTGTTATGCCCGATCAAAAATTCTGGCATTCTGACAACTGAGGACTTAATGACCTAGCTAGTGCAACAAACGAAATATTATCATAATACTTGCCCACTTCTTCCCAACTTCTACTTTACTGCTCTTGGTGACCAATTCCTTATCCTCTTAGACTGTATGCCAGTTGAAGACCAATTTCCAAAAGGCAGTTTGGACCAGAAACTGAGAGGCTTTCCCAAACCTCCCACAAGCTCTTTCTTCATAACCATCTCCATGCGTCGGCTGTAGATCTCTCCACCATGGCAACCTTATCTTTCTGTTCGTGCACATCTTCCTGAAATACGGGAGGATTGTCCAAGCCACGGTTACCCAATCCAAAAACCAATTATCTCTTAGAACTGGCGAAATCACGTAACTGACGAAATCGCGTTCCAGTAAAGTCAAATCGTCGGATTGATAGGAAAACTCGATCTTTACCATCTAAGAACTGGTATCGCTCCTCCAGCACCGAGAAGGCCCAAACCATTGTGTGCACTCTCAAAAGCCGCGCATTTTCATAAGCCGTGCATTTCATAAACCGTGCACTCTCAAACGCCGTGCATTTCGTAAGCCACGCATTCTTAAAAGCCACGCATTTCATAAGCCGTACATTTTCATAAGCCGCACATTTTCATCAGCCGCGCATTTCATAAACCGCGCACTCTCAAAAGCCGCGCATTTCATAAGCTATGCATTCTCAAAAGCCGCGCATTTCGTAAGCCATGCATTTTTATAAGCCGCACATCTGATAAGCCACACAAACACTACTTGATGTTGTTTTGACATCATTAACGAACCGTTAAAATTTTCTATGTACTGTTGTTGTCCCGATAACACCGGGAAACTTGTCTATTGCAGGATTAACAGGGATGATCACACCGAGGATTTTAATATTGGTTCTACGTCCAGTCCCGTACAATTGCCTGTACAGATTTTTTTTCAAAAGCCAATAATTCAACAAGCGGAAGGCCAACCCAACACAATCTCGATTTCAAGCCTACGAGACACATTCTCTTGATTTTTCAAACTCAAGGTACACCCACTTGATTTATACCGGCTATAAGCACACCTACTCGGATTTTTGGGCTACCAAGCATACCTAATTGATTTAAACGGGCTACAATCACACCCAAGCAAATACAACTAGAGTTTGATGGTTTTTCCAAAGACAATTTCTTGATCTTTTGTTACAATGGATCCTAGAGCCTCATGGACAACGCTTTGATCTTTGATTTGAAAGAGAGAGATGATTAAAATCAAAGAGTAAATAGTAGAGAATCAATAAAATGAAGATTGAATTGATTCTAGTTGAAATTGAGAATATTTGAATAATTTTTTCACTAGAAATTTTGGCAGAGTAAGAGGAGAGAAGATAATATGAAAGTAGTTGTTAAAAAATTTGTTTAAAGCCCCATATATATAGAGAATAAACAAACATGTCCATTCATGAAGGGTTACGATGAATAGACACTTCATTTCAAAATTTGAATTTCAAATTTGCGGCATGTATGTCAACATACTATATATGGATATGTCGACATATCCCTTTGAAATTTGAAAATTCTTTTGTTTCAAAATGTTTTGAAAAATCTTATGCTTTGTAAAATATTTTGATACTTTGTAAAATAATTTAAACATAGTTTATAAATATTTAACTTTGAAAAACTATTATAAAATATTTTAAAATTATATTTTGGTTTTAAAAATAAAGGATAAGAAAATGGAAAATAGAGAAGATTGCTACCAGGGATTTCAACAATATTCTATGACTCCATATACTATACTATAGTCTTAAGATCTTCATATTTTGGTCTTTATACTCATGAGTCTTCATGTCCATTCTTTAAGTCTTTATATTATACGGTAGTTGATTCAACACTTATATAACATTTGCATTATATACTATATAACTTGGTAAAATATTAGTATCCATATTTTATATGAATGTATTTTTGTTTTCAAGGTTGTTATCATCAAAATCAATAACTGAGATATTAATAATCTCCTCCTTTTTTATGATGAAAACCATTAATATCCTGTATATATAATATATTATATATCGCTCTGAGTTAGATAACTCCCCCTTAATATATGCATATGTATATTTTATATTTTTTCTTCCCCTTTGTCATCAACAAAAATGGCTGTAAAGGTAAAAACTCCCCTCAAATGAAATACTTAGAAACTATAGATTCAAAATCAATAATATATATATATATATGTATGTATGTAATGATATATGATGAATATATGATAAACAATACACTATTCTATATTAAGCACGATGATGTATGGTAATAAAGTAGATTTTATTTATTTAATTCGAACAAATCCAATTATGTACAAGTCAATCAAAACAAATCAAACATACAAATTCAAACAATCCAAACCAAATCAAATTCAATCAAATTATTCAAACCAAATCCTAAGATTATGTATATATGTATGTATATATATATACATATCAAATCCAAACCTAATAACTAAACATTTTGAGGAATTTCAACCCAACCGTCGGACCTAAAGATTGGATCTGCTTTGATGGCATCCCAATTTTCATTACCCTTGTTAACAGCGCACTCTGAGTTGTTGGATAGTTCGCCTTTGATTAAGGAAGAGATCATCCATCGAATGGCAGCAAAATGCTTTTCATGTTCCTTGATTATCTGCATTTGACATAACACTAATGTCTTTGATTTCTTAGGGTAAAAGAGAGAATATCCTTGAAAGATTGAAGAGTTTGTTCAAGATTTTCACATAATTTGTAATGTGGAGAAGACATATTTGTAAAAATATGTTTGAGAATGAAAAGAGAGTATTGAATAAAATGATGAGTGAGTTTTCTGGAAGAGATAGGCTTATATAGGAGTAGAAAGTTGTTTAAAATGAATGGATGGATGGTAGTTATTTATATTTTGAAATTTAAAAAAGTTGCAATATGCTTGTTATATGTCGGCATATTGGTATTATGTATGTCGACATATATACCTATATTTTCAAGACTGGTATATTTGTTATAGTTTTTGTTTTTATCTTATACCATTATATATTTATAACTTCCAGAGACTAATAAACAATATTAAACAGTAATAGATATATTTCATTACTTAGAATTGAAGGATACATGGATTTCAACAATTAATAAAGGAAAATGCATAAAAACAACATGAACTTAAACTAAAAACACACAATACAAAGCTGGATATCATAAGTAAACGACTAAATAGGCTTAAAAGGATGTAGATGATGATGATGAAGAGCCGCCAAGTTTGCGAATGATCTTTCAAAAGTATTTGTCCACTTTGTTGGAAAGAGAAATGAACTTCTTATTAAATGAGCACTTAAGCTTCTTTTGGTTTTTAAGAAGCTTTTCTTGGTTCCTAAGGATCTCTTTGTTAGATTTGTGAGATGGTTTGTCAAAACTTTCTAAAGAAGTTTCCATTTCTTCTTCCTCCTCCTCTTCTTCTTCCACTTCCATCTCATCCCCTTCTTCTTCCTCTTCCAGTTGAATTTCTTCTTCTTCCCATGCTAACCTTTGCTCCTTTTCAGGAAGAGCCTCATATGGTTCGAAAAATGGTGGAATGTGCATGAGAGAGATGTCGTAAACGTTTCGAGGAATGGATTTTTCTCCTCTTAAATCGACACCAAAATATAAGAAAATTCTAGTAAGATACATACCATGGAAGAGTGTCTTCTCATGTCTAGAAATGTTCTTTTGAACAAAGTCATCTAAAATGACTTGTGCCCAATTAATATTCTTTTGAACAAAGTCATCTAAAATGTTCTTTTGAACAAAGTCATCTAAAATGACCATAAATAGTGAAAAGAGCTTTAAAAACTTTTGAGTAGGGTTATTATAATTACCAGTTCTCGGAGTGATACTTTGTTGTAAAATGAAACTCATAAGTCTTGATTTTGCTCGAAGATTCTTGTGTTTAAATTCAAATCCTTCATCACTTTCAAAACGATCATGAAAAACTTCTCGATTTTGTTCATCAATTTAAAAAGTGGAGAGGTCAATTCCATTAGATTTACAACCAAGAATATGACCCAAAAGTTCCCAATTTAAAACGGTTTGAGTATCATTAACACTACTCCAAACTTAACCTTCTTCTCGTTGATAAAATTTAGAGTTTAAATTCGTATAAAACATATTGACCAAATCTGGATAACAAACAAAATCATTTTGAGAAGATTCAATTAAAACAAGAATTTCATTTTCAAAACAAAGATCACGTAAACCTTAAGAGAGAAAAATTTGAATTTAGCAAACCTTCGAGGAGAAACTTTTCCAGAAGTAGTGTACTCCATATAGGCTTTAATGGCATCTTTCTCATTGAAGGGAAAGCTTTTAGTTTTCTTAGAGAGCCTTATGGTTTTTGGATTTTGACTAGAGGAAGCCATTTTGGAGTTTTTGAGGAGACAAGGTAATGAAGAGATGTTTGAATTTGAAATAAGGTGGGTGAATAAATGGGTAGAGATAGATTAAATTAACAAAGAGGGAAGAGTCATGTTCTCTGGTCAAAAAGGTGCATTTTCAGAACATGGGAGTAAGTGCAAAAGAGAGGAAAATTTGAATATTGAATTTTGAGTTGAAATTTCAAATCTTAGTTTTCTGGCATGTGTGTCGAAATATGACATGGGGTATGTCAATATATAGCCCGTAATTTAAAAAAATTATGCTAATATATTCCGATATATATACTTATATACTTATATTCATCCAATATTATTATTGATCTATCTGTTATTCTAAAAACCAAAATCAATCCAAAAAATGAAATAAAAAAATATTAAATAAAAAGTACTGTTTTGCCGCTTTTTGTTGATTAGTTTTGACTAGTCAGTTGTTGTAGTGAAACACATATTCACGTTTATAGTGTCAGATTCATTATCGTTAGAGGAAGTGTCTGAATCATCCAAAGTTGCGGTATAAGCCCCTTTTCTTTTTCTGGATGAATCAGTTGCTGGTGAAATCTTTGATTTATTCGGATGTGGGCAGTATCTCTAAAAATGACCGGGTTCATCACAGTTGAAACATCTAGTTGCGGTTCCAGTTCTAAATATTTTATTTTTAGGTTTTCAAAAATTGTTCATTTTTCTGTACTGCAAGAATTTTCTAAAATTTCTAGTCATGAAAGCAATTTCCTCGTCATTGTCATCGTCTGAATTATGATCATCAGTTATTGCATTGAAAGCGATGGATTTCTTTTTTGATGCCTTGCTTTCCCTTCTTCCCCGCAATTGTGCTTCATAAGATATTAAAATGCCTATTAACTCTTCAATTTTCAGAGTACTAATATCTTTAGCCTCTTTAATTGCAAGTGTCATTTGATCACATTCTGAAGGGAGTGAATTGAGGATTTTTCTAACTTGATCCTTTTCAGAAAAGTTTTTACCTAATGCAACTAATGAATGTACTATATCTTAAAATCTACAGTACATGTCAGAAATGGGCTCATTTGGATTCATTTTAAACAATTGAAACTAAGTAGTTAACATGGAAATTTTAATATATTTCACTTTACTAGTGCCCTCGTGTGTAACTTGCAGTGTTCTCCTAATTTTGTATGTAGACTTACAAATAAAGACTCTATTAAAGTCATTTTTATCTAGTGAACAAAACAAAATATTCATGGCTTTAGAATTATTTTGTGCAAGTGCCTTTTGGTCAGCAGTCCATTGTGCAAAATTAGTCTCGGTTTCAGCGTACTCATTTTGTGTGACATTCCAAATACCTAAACCATTAAATTGTAAAAAGATCTTCATCTTACACAATCAATAAGTGTAATTATTGCCATTAAAAAGTGGGGGTCTAGCAGTAGATTATCCTTCGATAAAAGTGTTGACAAATGTACTAACATTGTTGCTAGCCATTAAAAATTTTCAAAAATCAAATTACGAGTTTTTAAAAACCTAGTGCTATGATACCAAGTGTGGCTTGCGGAATTATGGATCTTAAGGCTAACTAAACACTAGATGGAGGTGAATAGTGTTTTCTAATTTTTGTAAACATTTTTAAAATCATTTTAAGATTATTATTAAACAATGTAGAATGAACAATCACAGATGCAAACACAAATAAATTAAATCCAATAAAGTAAAAAATAGAGAATTAGAGAGATCACATCAGGGATTTTTATATTGGTTCGGAGTAACCCTATGTCCAGTCCCATACAATTGCTTGTACAGATTTCTTTTCAAAATGCCAATCATTCAACGGGCAGAAGGCAAACCCAATACAATCTCGATTTCAAGGTTACGAGACACACTCCCCTGATTTTTCGGTCTTAGGGTACATCCACTTGATTTGGATGGGCTATAAGCACACCCACTTGGATTTTCGAGCTACCAACCACACCCAATTGATTTGAACAGGCTACAATCACACCCAAGAAAATACAAATAGAGTTTGATGGTTTTTCCAAAAATAATTTCTTGCTCTTTGGTTACAATGGATCCTATAGCCTCTTGGACAACACTTTGATCTTTGATTGAGAGAGAGATGATTGAAATCAGAGAGTAAATAGTAGAGAATCAATACAATGAAGATTGAATTGATTCTGGTTAAAATTGAGAAGATTTGAATAAGTTTTTCACTAGAAATTTTGGCAGAGTAAGAGGAGAGAAGATAATAAGAAAGTAGTAGTTAAAAATTTTGTTTGAAACCCCTATATATAGAGAACAAACAAACATATCCATTCACGAAGAATTACGATGAATAGACATTTCATTTCAAAATTTAAATTTCAAATTTGCGGCATGTATGTGACATACTATATGTGGATATGTCGACATATCCCTTTGAAATTTCTTTGTTTTAAAATGTTTTGATAATCTTATGCTTTGTGAAATATTTTGGTACTTTGTAAAATAATTTAAACATAGTTTATAAACATTTTAAACTTTGAAAAACTTTTATAAAATATTTTTAGATATATTTTAAAATTATATTTTGGTTATAAAAATAAAGGATAAGAAAATGGGAAATAGAGATCAAAAGTTGCTACCAGGGACTTTAACAATACTTTACGACTCTCTATATTATACTCTTGAGATCTTCATATTTTGGTCTTTATACTCATGAGTCTTCATGTCCATTCTTTCAGTCTTTATACTGTACAATCTTCAATTCAATACCTGTATAATATCTCGCACTGTATACTATATAACTTGGCAAAATATTAGTATCCATATTTTATATGAATGTATTTTTGTTATCAAGGTTGTTATCATCAAAATCAATAACTGAGGTATTAACATGTATTTAATACTTGTATCATTTAGCTCTTGCATGGGTCTGGAAGCGACAACATCTGAAAGATTTATTGGTATGTATATCTTATATTTCTTTGCTAACCGTGATTCAGTTCATTTGTGTATTTTAACTAATTAACATTTTATCAATTTTATTAGTTGCACAAATTTATCATAGTAGATTATTTAACTTTGTACAGCGTGTGTTTTTACAATTTTAGAAAGGTTAAATGTGTTCATTTCATTTTTCTAATAAGACTCCCACGAGATTTTTATATCCCTCAAAACCCTAAGAAAAATATAGAAATCTTGTGATTACTCCTATGAGTGTTAGGACTCGCTTGCCTTGGGACTCTGTCCTTGATTTTGCGCAATAACTCATAGGCCCTCAAGCGATGGATAACTCATTGTCGGTTGTATCATATACAACTCGTAACCGGTGGTCTTTTTTCTAATCTCATCTTGACCTTGAGTTTGCTTAATAAATCGAAAGACATTATTCACTCGTCCTACCATTTCGCAACAGCCTAAGTATAATGCACATACCTTAAATTTTCTCAACAAATACATGCACGTATCTTACCTCGTCTAGTTAATATATTGATAGCACTACACATAACATCCCTAGCTTGAGTTCGCTCAACAACTAAAGAATATACAAGTAAATTATTAATATATATAAATGGCAGAGGATAACTTTATATATTAGAGATTCATAATCATTAATATATACATTTATTAGAATGATATCGATTTATGTACTTTTTATAAAATACCCTCGTGATTCTAGTGTTGGGCACATCTGAAAACATGGTATACATGCAATACTTATGTATTTATTTCCTTAAATCTAAGTTTGGTTTCTTACAGTTCCATTTATATTATATATTTATATTACAAAAGTTTAATTCATTTATAACTGCTACTAATTTAATTAACTTATATAATATTCATATGTACATTATTAACCATATTTAATTAATTTTAATTTATTAATTTATTTAACTAACTAATTAAATTATTTTAAAATAAAAAATTTATTTTATTCATTATAAGCAAGTTAAGATGAATATTAACTTTAACACGTATATTTTTATATACATATATCATTATATATATATTCGTATTAATTAACATTTAATTTATTTATTTATCAAATAAATATTTTATTTAACTAAAACAATTTTAATTAAATAATTTTAATAAATTCAAAATATTATTTTATTTTATATCAACAATTTAAGATATATGTATGTATGTATGTATGCATTGAGATATAACATTTATAGTTATATATATACATATATAAGTATATATATATATATGTATTAATAAATTAACTTTTGATTAATTATTTATTCAATTAATTAAATATTTAATAATTTTTGAAAATATTAAATTTATTTTCAAAACAATTTTGAAAAGTATTTTATAACTTTTATAAAATTTACTTTATATTTTAAACTTAACTTATAAATTTAAATTATATTTTAAATTTAAAAACTAAAATTTGAAAATTAGCCAAGGACCAATTTGAGACTTACAATTGGACCAACCTTTTGGACTTACTCCACCCATTGGGCCAGGTCAGCAGCCAAGAGGGGAGAATACTTGATTATTCAACCCCTAACCTAGACACTACAATTCTAGACACCCATCGGATAAGTAGTTTTGATTAGCTGGCCCTAAAGTTGCTAAATTAGACTGCATAGACCATTTGGGCTATAATACCATTATTGGATCTGAACCGGTCAATAACAGGTGAAGCTGGTGCATTTCAAAAAAAAAATTCCTGATTGGATCAAATCTAATGTTTGTACTAGATCCAATCTAGTAGGTTTAAATAAAATCATATTTTTAAATTCAATTAATTAATGTATGTTAATTAATTTAACATTTATATGTTTTGACATATTAATGTTTACTCATGTGTATATATAAGTGTAATGTGCAATATAACAAGGTGTGCATAGTTAATGTTTACATAAGTAGATATTGTGATCTATATCCATCATATATATATATATATATATATATATATATATATATATATATTTGTGTGTGTGTGTGTGTTAATTGCCTCAAAACATTATTTAATATATCTGTAGTATAAATAAAAATTTCGAAATTATTTACATATAATAAAATATCTAGTCTAATTCTGACTAAGTCAATAAATCTTAAATTCAAATTTGTATTTAAAATATCTAAATAGGACTTAGTAAAACATTTTAAAATTCAAAATTAGATCTTTAAATTATTAGTGAAAATATCTTTAATAAATTTAAATATGTATATTTATATAAAAATTAACTATTACAATCGAAATTACCTTTGATTTATTTAAATACACAACACTATTTTAATACGTATAAACAATATATATATATATTACAAAATAAATATTTTAAAATTATATATATAATATTATTTGGCCAGTAAGAATATAGAATTTACCTAAAGAGACTGTTGCCTTAGACTCTTACCTTGAACTATCGGTCTCCTAGATTTCCTAGATCTAGTTGTTAATAAACAATGCGCCACAACTGGATATTATTGTAGATCCTTGTATTTGGAAAAATAGAGTCGAAAATTAGCCGGTTGGGGAGTAGGTAAGTGTACCCAAAACTAATGAGGGTGGAGGCAAAAAGTCAAAACTAAAAGTGTTGGCATGGATTTGTATTTATAGAGAGAACAATGAGACCAAATCTCCATATCTCTCTCCTGCTAATTCAAATCTAGATCCACATCATTCTCCCTCCATTTATACCTTCTTTGGCTAGCCTATATTGGTCCCAAAATGGACCAATTAAATACAGAAACCTATTTTAATTATTTCTATTTAAATCAAATTTAAATATCCATCGATATTATATATCGACTAGTATGTAGCCCGTGTCGATGGCACGGGTTTAGGTTTTGCTTGACATAACCTACTATAGGTTATGTGTTGAATATGTGTAATTTGATTGGTGGTAAAGTTGTTAACAACATGATTAGTAAGATTTTTTTTTGTAATCTTAAAACGCATACAACATGCACCTAATTTTTTTTTCATTTTTGTACAATATGAAAACCAATAGAGTATAGTAGTAGAATGAATTCACTTGTTTGGGAATCCGTATAATAAAAGTGTAGGGACAATAAAATTTTAGCCCCAGAAAATTGCCTTTTCTTCTACAATGAAAGATTTAACAAACAATTAAGAAAAAGCACAGAGGTTTCATGATATCTCAATTATGTGATGACAATAATGAAAATGTAGACTTGTAGTTAATTAGAGTGAACAAAAAGAAGGATGTTGATGAGTTTGTCCACGGCAATAGCATTATTTTTGTTCCTGATCTTCTGTAGTGGAAATAAAAACCTGAAAAAATAAATGTTTGTATTATTTTGTAGAAAAATACATGATGGTTTATTAAAAGTGAACATTTGAGTAAACAACAATGTATGTTTTTAGTCTGACCTTTCATGGAGAATCACAATAAAACCTCTGGGTAAACGATATTTGCAGTGGTTGTTGCTTCAGGTGACGGTAGTAAGATTGAAATTCTACTAAACGTAGTACATCCAGATAAGGCAACATAAAATTGTCCATGACTAAACACTTCGGTGCGTAAATCAATACCGACGTACTTCACGGATTGACCCTGTGCTTTATTGATAGTCAGTGCATAAGCAAGCTTAATAGGAAACTGATGCCTTGATATGTTTATAGTTAATTCGGAAGATGATGGTTGAAGAGATATTCTGGGTATGAAAACAAAATGACCAGCTTTATCCCCAGTAAGTATTTGAGCTTCAATAATCCATGTTGCACATCGGACTACTATTAGTCGTGTTCCATTGCAGAGTCCTTCTTTTGGAGCTAGGTTTCTAAGTAGCATAATTGGGCATCCAACTTTAAGTTCAAGTTTGAATGGTGGTAATCCAGTGCATTCTAATGAATTTAGGAACTCGCTTGGATAACGATCATTTTCCTCATTTTCTGCTAACTTATCAGCAGCAAGGAAAATGTAAACATCACCCGGGCATTTTTGTAGACGTGCATAATTTATTGCGCTCACATCTTCATTATGTGCTGAGAGAATAGTTCTCTCCTTTAAAAAAGCTGGAGATCCTTGTTCGACAGTAAGTTGTGGGTAAATAGTGTCAATTAATTTAGCAAGGCTATTGCATTTGTGTATCATTGATAGATCAATGATTTGTTCAGGCGTTGATCTAATCTATATAAGAATAAAATTGTAAAAAACAGATTATATTAAACATTAAAACATTGACATATTTAGGTTAATATGAGGGTAATAGTATGTCATGATAAAAGTTGTACCTTGTTTAAATATTCAGCAAAAGCACGACTCTCAACCTCTTTCAAGTTTAGCCGCATGTTTTTGTTTAGTGATAATACATGAATAAGAGGCCACAATGTCGATCGTCACAGGGTTGATGCAACGATATCTTCATGCGTTCCCTTTGGGGTAACTGGTAAAATTTGACGAAAATCTCCTCCCAAAACAACCGTAACTCCACCAAATGGCTTCATGCAATCTCGAATATCTTTCAACGATCGGTCAACTGTTTCAACACAAAATCGATGTTGCATCAGCACTTCATCCCATATAATGAGGCGTGTTTGTCTTATGAGCTCGGCTGTGATAGATTGTTTTGTAAATCCGCACACTGAATCTTCTAAGATATTCAACGGAAGGCAAAACGTTGAATGTGCTGTTCTACCCCCTAGAAGTAGTAAAGAAGCAATACCAAATGAAGCAACGGTAAGAACGATATGTCCTAGACTTTGAAATTTGTCTACAATTGTGTTGTATAAGTATGTTTTCCCAGTCCCAACTCCTCCATTTAGAAAGAAAGTTTTTCCATCTTCATTTTGAACAGACGAAAATATTGATTCATATGTCGACCGTTGATCATCGTTGAAGGTAAGAATATTTACTTCTGCCTTTACATCTTGTCCTTCATACTTTAGTTGTCTTTGTTCTGTTATAAGTCTGTTTTTGCACAATTACATCCCAATTTCTAGTCTGTAGAGGCATTGGAGGAAAATCTAGTAGACTTTTTCCTGATTCTTGGAGTAATTTGTTTAGAATATGTAAACCAAAGTCTTGGATTTCATATTCTATAGGATTAGGAATGTGGAATAGATTTGTAATGACGTGACTTAGATCATCACATATGTGCATAGCGAATTTTCTCCAAAGGTTATGTGGTTGTAAAGGGTAGCATTGAGTGAGGATAATAGAAAAAAGTTTTCTTAGTTGATATCCAGTGTTCATAACTGATGCCTCTTCTAAACATGTGACCCATTCTTCGTCGTCTTCAAGCATGCCTTTAGCAACACATGCATCTTTGAATGTTTCATGCACCACACCATTTATTGTTCATAAATCCTCAGAGGATGTTGGACCTTTAGTAACGGTAAGTAGAAGTCGTAGAAAAAATCGCTCATCGGAGTTTGGGCTTGTGAAATACATTCTTCCAATTGCAGTGGAGTTTGAAATTCTCGAGGACCATATATGCGTACCTTTATTCCATGTGTAATACTCGGGAAATTGTTGATATGTATATTTCGTTGCATCTGGGTGTGCTTTGTAGAAGTTGAAGAATTCAATCAAAGTTGATGTTTGGTTTTCTGCTCTTAATTTGATAGCATCCACAGAGTCTGCTAGGTCAAAAGTGACCTGATGCATTCCAGGAAGATGAAGTTGTAAGCGAATAACTGATGGTTTTTCTTCATGCATATGGAAACCAAAAATATGCCATGCTGCTTCAGGAGGGCTTATGTATCTTGAGTCGAGATACTGCTTTATTTCATCTTCTTGACCCATCACAACAGTTTCTCGATCATGGCCTTTGTATATATACTTGTGTATATATTTGACAGCCCGTACGCTCGCACATCCTTCAACATTTATGTGACAGTTAAACATCTCCGAAAGTTTTGGATTATAAGGAACAACATCTCTATTATCTACAGGCATTCCCTTCACTTCAAAATAATTCCCATCATTGCGTCGACGATATATTGGATATCCATCTTTATCCATTGTAGTATTATCAGCCCAGTCCCTTGGATAACATTTCGAACATTTTCCATTTTCCATACATGGAGCGAGCTTGTTACCCTTAAATGGTCCATGTACCATACACTTTTTAATGGTTTCAAAAAGTAATGGACGTTCCTTTTCATCAGGGAATTCTGAAGAAATCAAATTATTAACTTGATCCACGGTTCGTAATTTATCCGCGGATTCTAGGAAAAAAAGTGCATGCATATGTGGCAAACGCCGTTTTTGGAATTCTATGGTATAGACAAGTGCAGCGATTGAACCAAAAATGCGGTTTTTATAAATTTCATCCATTAAACTTCTTTGTTTCAATTCAAACACCCGAGCAATAATGTCTGGACGATCATTGGGTCTTTGTTTTGGTTTCAAAGCTTGTTCAATTTCTGGCCAGCTAGGATTCGCAGTCATTGTTAAGAAGATTTCTGGGTGATTGTTATATCTTGTTATTGCTAGAGAATCTTGATATATTTCATACATATGTCTAGGAGTACCAATATAAGTGGATGGTAAGAAAAATCGCTTACCAAGTTTATCTGCTTGTAAGACGTCTGACTCAATATCAGTAATTCCGTAGTAGAGATCCTTACGCAGCTCGGTTTGATGAGTCCTAGTCCAATATAATCGATTTTGTTCAGTACATGCCCAACCATCTACAACAAATTCTTGGAATAATTTACGTGCATGCAAAATTGTGGAATATTCACCCTCTCTTTCAAAGAGCCAATAACAGTAATATGGATGTTGAATCAATCTTTTACTATCAAGACAGTTTAAAGATGGATTCCATTTCATATGATTAATATCCCAGCCAAGATCACCTTTTGGAAAAAGAAGAACATAGTGAAGGGGTAGGTAAGTGGGATGGCATTCACTAATCCTTTCCAGATGCGTACCTCCTTTTAGGTGTATTACAATATCCCTAGTTCTACTGATTTGAGATCCATCGCCAGGTAAGATAATAGCTATTTCATCAGTCGTTGGCATGTTATAGACACGTTTGTCATTTGTTTTATTATATTAAAGACGTAAGGGTAAATCATGGCCTTCGTTAGCTAACTTTATTAAAATATCATATGTTTGACGATATAATTTTGTAAAGTCATTGTCTCTAAGAAGAACCCGTTGAATTATTTCCAAAACTTGCTTACTAAGTCGTTTATTTCTTTCATGTCTAAAACTCAAGGCAGTATTTGGATCGTAGATATAAAGTTGTGAATAGACGGGTGGACTGC
Source organism: Allium fistulosum (assembly GCA_030737815.1). Taxonomy (NCBI): domain Eukaryota; kingdom Viridiplantae; phylum Streptophyta; class Magnoliopsida; order Asparagales; family Amaryllidaceae; genus Allium; species Allium fistulosum. Next base: position 925,183,461 of record CM060901.1, read on the forward strand.
CAATATCTGGTAATAATGCACCTGTCCTATGTCGTAATTCTCCATGTATTGTAAAAGACTTGATCCCTCGTGTACTAAGAATTCTATCATCTAATTTGCAACCAAGACTTGTAAATGCATTTGCGGCATTATATTTTTGAATATATTCCAAAAATGAATTAGACAGTGAATCATTTCCATCATATAGTTGTTGGAACTCTGGTGGAGGTGGTGTTAGCGAAGGTAGTTTAACCTTACCAGATTTGCAACATATTCCAAAAATAGGGTTACATATAAAAGTACCTTTCAACGCTCATCAATCCAGTGAAGAGCTCTGTAGAAAGGACATGGTATGTTCATTATTCCAAGAAAATGATGTCCGATATGTTGCGGATGATAAGCAATGTTGCCTTCTATTATGTTTGACCGTCCCATTAGTTTTGAAACCCTTTCTCTTTCCCTGCGTCGCTTTTGAGCAATGGAGCGGTTTGATGATGTAGTAACCATGTCATCATTTATAAACCTAATAAGATAAAGTAAAAGAGGAGGAGAGTATTTAATTTATATTCAGGATATAGCTTTGTAATTAATTTGGTAAACGTATGTAAGTAGTGGTAGACTTACGTGCTGTTTTTAGCTTGGTTAGACATATGATGACTAAATCTATACACTTCAATGTATTTGTTTGCTTCTTCAGCAATAGTTCGAAAACATTGGGTTGCATTTGCATTGTTTGAGGTGGAACATGCATATGGATGATTGAGCGAATAGTTTGGAGCTTCAATGGTTGAAGTTGTATTAGTTGTTAATTTTTCTTTTTGTCTACGCAAGGTTTGAGCAATCGAACGATTTGATCGTGAACTTGGCTCATGACTACATATTGTTGGTAGCGGCATGGAAGAAAGTGTTAGAGAATCACTATTTACAATGACATTTGTAATTAAGAAGAATAGTACTCACCTCGAGGTGTTAGTGGATCTTTGGCTAGTGCTGTTGCGACTCGCCAAAGGAGTATTATTAGTCCGTGGAAATTAACATCATGGGTGAGTTTTGTAGAATTGATGTAAATATAGCTTGTACACTTAACAAACCTTTGCACGGTTAGAGTTTTCCGGATTTGAAGTGGAACGATGGTTGATATTTGAAGATGAAGTAGAATTGTCATCGGTTGCCATACCACTTGATGTCAGTGTTGAATAAAACTGTAGGCTATCTGTTGTGCATTAGAGTTGAATTAACATAACTTTATGGTCATGGTAAGGTGTAAAAAATGCAATTTTATAGACCAAAAACTTCATTTGATTTCTGAATGAGATTGTACCTTTGACTACTACTATGCTTTCACAAGAAGTTACTACAATGCGACATTCAAACTCTTTGTTCTACTTTGTTGTTCTCATATTTCTGTGAAAACAAATCTAATCGTCCTTTGTCTCCTGTTTGTCTCACCAAGCTCTTTTATTATATAGATATATAGGTTTTCAAATATGGATGAGTTTTACATATATAATGTATATATTGGCTTTGAAAGAATGATGCCCTATATATATGTGATTTTAGTGTTCAAGTATATGTACAGTTTTGAGGGTATTAGGTTCATCGAAATGTAAGTTTTGGTTATATAAAGCATCATATGTATATAGCCTTGAATATAAATGTAACTGAGGGGTACCGAATTGAAAAGGTAGTGGTATATGACTGTAGGAATTCTTATCAGATGTGTATGAGAAATTTAGTCTATATGTATCAAATTTTAGTTTCAGATATATGTGATTTCTTACATATATCAAAATTTTCGTACGTGCGGTTTAATGTATATTAACTGAAAATTTTACCTACATATATTAATGATATTACGTATATATGGAATGCAAAATCTTATAGTTGTAATTATTCTTGCATGTGTTGGATCGACTCTGGACTCATGACCCGGTCTTTTAATTCTTACCATGGTGTGATATTACAACCGCTTCAGAAATTATGTACTGAAAATTACAACTGATGAGAAATGCCAATAGGCTGAGAAACAGAAGGAGCTTGGACTGGCACTTTCGACCAATGGCCTCCTTTCCGATAGCAGATATATGTACAAACAGTAAATCCAAGTCAGTGACATGGATCCCAGTTGCAATGAACTTTGTTCTCTTATATTTGTGAAAGAAAATTTTTAAGGTCGCTACAATTTGAAATTTATTTTGTATTCTTGAATAGTCAGTAATGGATAAGTGGTCATTATGTGTTAAAACTAATACCCTAACTTGGATCTTTTATGATAGCAATTGTTGTCATGCTTCAAATTGATATAATTATGTAAAACGAATTTAGATAAAAGTAAAATTGTTGTTTTTATACTGTACAATGACTAATCAAAAATAGTACAGTTTCGAACTTTGCCTACAATAGTGTTAAGTTGATAAAATGTTGCATCCGTACAAAACATAAAATCATAATACCCATGCCATAGGCATGGGCTTCATGCTAGTGTATATATATACACATATATATACATATACACACAGACATATATATATATATCTGAAGTATATATCGATTTTGAATGTATATTGAGTTTTAAAATTTATGAAGTTCAATGTGTCAGTGTCAGATTTTGAGCATATAATGATTTCGCACCCATTGAGATTTCAAATATTTATGGTCTTGCCCCTGTAAAGTTTATTATATATGAATGCTGAGCATATGAGTTTTGTATGTATAATTTTAAGTATATCAAGCTCTTGGAGACATGAGCTTTAAATATATATAGTTCTGTACATAGCAAATAGCAATGTACCTGCAAATGTGAACAATTCCAGATGCGTCAACAGATAGAGAATGGGAATATTGAAAAGGCGCCTGGGTAAAATGAAAATGACGAAATAATTTACTTTTGTTAGGTTAATGAATTAGGTCGAAAACCGAATCCTTTTGTCATTTTTATAAGAAATTTGTAGGTAGAATTAATGTGGAAGGGAGAGAAGAATTGAATGCTGGAGGTGGTGGGGTCAAATTTGCAACTGCTTTCAGGTAGTGGGAATGGATATACACCGTCTCTCCAGCATAAATATATCACGTCGCCTATAATCATGTCACGTGAATCATGTCATGCTACTTTGGTTGTCATATTTTCTACATTCATTTTTTTTACTCGTTAAGTTTAGATGTGTTAATTGATGACGTGTTGTTTTTATGGCCGATTATTTTAAATATGTTAAAAGATGCTTCACTACATATGTTAATTCATGACGTGTTGTAAGTTTAGTTTAGTTGTGTTCGTTTGTAATTTTATTTTTTTAAATGCAATGATGCTTATAATACATTGGCTACGTTTGTGTCATCTTACTGCACATTATTTTTTGAGTTGTGCTTTTCCATGCAGAAAATTTCTTATTATACTGCATATTTTCTACCCAGAGAAATTGATGTTAGTAACGTGCATGAATAGTGTTAGTAAACGTGTAATTTTGTTCAGAATTCTTCTTATGGTGCTTAGTTACATCTACATAAGTGCATTTGAACTGCCTAGTGCCTATATTTTCCAGTATGCATGATACATGCAAAACAGAGCTTTATAGTGATTAATTATTATCAGTCTTCAAATAGGCAACTCCTGTCTATCTTTTTTCCTATCCTTTTCTTGCTTGGTATTGATCAGTTTTTATGAACTATGAAGATGGATACTACGATATGACAATGAGTAATTTGGATCCACAAAAGTTTCCAGGAAAAGCAATGATCATGCATCTAACCAAAAATCAATTTATGACAAAAGTTCATCATAATTTATGACAAAAGTTTGTCCTTATGGTGAAATGCCCCTTTGAATAATTTGTATCAGTTGCAGAAATTGGCGTTCCCTCAAATAGATGCTAAACATTAATGCCACTTCATTTGCTTGAGCATCCATGCAACAAACTAAAATTGAAAAAATGTACATAGTTCTTGTAACGACCCGTATTTTTAACACTTTAAAAATACGAATTAAAATGAAAATTTTGGATAAAAATCCGAAGGAAATAAAATTTTGTGTTGTTAAATATGAATTACAAGTTAAAATACAAAACTGAATTCTGAAATAACTTATTTGTAAATTAAATATGGATGTTAACTTGTAGTGAATGTAAATAATGAATTGAATTTGATTGTAAACCAAATTGGTTATGATTGTAAACAAAGAATAAATAAAATGGTAGATTTAATAATGGAAGTTTATGTTATTGAAACTAATATAAATAAATGTAACTTAATATTACAGTTGATTGAAAGCAGATAATAACTGAAACTGTAATTCGATAAAGATGTTAACTTGTAATTGAACGTAAGTAAAGATTTAAATTTGATTGTAACAAGTAATTGAATTGAATTGAATTTGATTGTAAACAACGAAATAAATAAAATGTTACATTTAATATTGAAGTTATAATATGGAAATCAACGTAAATGAATGTAATTTAATATTACTGTGAATTTAAATAAGATGATAGCTGAAGAAAATGAAAGTAAATGAATTATAAACTATTGATAATAATGTATAAGTAAATGGTTGATTCAATAATGAAAGCGTAAATCGAAATAAAAGAATTCATTTGGAATTAAATAACTTGAATTTGAATTACAATATAATTGAACGTGGAATCTAATATAATCTTTTATATTGGATTTATAATGGAAAATTGCATTGTAAAAGATTGTTAATTACTGTGAAATTAAAAATGGAATTTGTGAATAATTGAAATTTGATTTAAAAGTTAATAATTTAAAATTGGGAATTTTATATTGAAATTAAACAGTCGAATAATTTATTTTTCGAATATTGTATTTAATTAGACAATTAAATCGATAATTTAATAAGTTAAATTTCAGAATAATTGAAAATCGAGTTGAATATGATTGAAAATGATTTGTAAAATTTTATCTTATCATATTGGAGTTATAGTAATGTTATAGAACTTTTAAAATTGAATTTAAAGTTAATTTGTGAAAATTGAATATTTTAATATTTAATTATCGACTGAAAAATAGCCATTTTTCGAACAATCTCAGAATTGAACGAAACTAGTTCCATTGGATCCGTAATAGTTTGTTATTGTCGGATTTCAATTTTCGTAGCAATCGGAGTTATCGTTTGACCGTGGCAGCTCGAAACGCATCGAATTGTTTTTAATATTTATTCGGCGAGAGAAAATAGTCATTTTTCAAAAAGTCTCGGATTTCGACGAAACCCGTTTTATCGGATCCGTAATGTCATATTATTGTAGGGTTTCAAATTTCGTGTCAATCGGATTTACCGTTTGTCCGGGGGGAGCCCAAACGCACAGAAATTTGATTAACCGATTTAATTTTAAATCGATCGTTTATTGCCGTAACTCGCACAGATGATCGAATTAGCTTCCGAAACCTATTCCATTGTGTTCGGAACGCGGGATAAACCCTAGAAACGCCGGTCACCACGCGAGATTTGAAGTTCGGATTTTGGAGTGAATAGTGTTTTTCGGTAAATTTTTATAAAAGGAACCCTTTATCATTTCATTTGAAAACATCAGCCCTAGGGTTTCATAGCCGCCGCTTTCAAATTCAATGGCCAGAAAATTTCGAAACTTCTTCCTCATTTTCCTCTCAATCCATCAACAATTAGCAAAAGTCGTCAACTACAAAGTTGTAGAGGACGATGAGAGCTTCAAATCCATACGGAGATGATCGAAAACGGAGCAACGAATCAATGGGAAATCGAGCTCGAAGCTGCTGCGTTTTTCACGTTTTTCGAGGCCAAAGGGGCAGCCGAGTTCCATGCTATTCACGGTGTAGGTAGAGTTCGCCGAGGGCTTCGCGATGGAGGTGGCTGATCGTCTTCAAGTCGTGTATTTTGGTCGTGAAAATTCAAAGAAGAGAGGCGGCTATGGGTTTCATACTCATGGCTTTGAACGAGAGAATGAAGAAGGGGAGGGTGCGACCAGAACTGAAGGGGTGGAAATCGACGGCCTGGATCGTTCTAGGTTAAAAAAAAATATTTTTAAATAAAATGTAAATTGTTTATATTATTAATGTGTACAAACTTCTAAAATGCATAACTTTTTCATACGAGGTCCGATTGGAACGAAACTTTTTGCGTTGCGATCGTAATGACGAGAGCTTCGAAATGAAACTGGTTTGGATGGATTTGGAGACGGTGGAAATTTGGGCTAAAGTTGGGCGTCGTCCAATTTAGTTCCAACCGGAACGTCTCGGCGACAACAGAAAATCAAAGTGAGTGTTTTATAACGCTCACAATGTACTGAATATCTTTATGGTAGTTAAATTTGACATTATGAAGTGATATGAATTTATTTGTCGTTGTTTGATAAAAATTTAATTGTCATATAGATTGTCGTGTGAATTCACCGTTGAAAATTTAAATTGACAGTAAATTGAAATTAGGATTTAATTGAAATTAAATTTCCCGATATTGATAACTATGAAATTGCCGTGAATTGTATTGACTATTGGATGATTTATTTCGATGGATGCTATTGGTTGATATTTAAATGTTTGGATGTTTATTTGCTTATATATATCCTGTTATACATGCACATGACACTGTAATTGGTTTAAGTAATATATATTCATCCCTGACATTTAATTGAAATAACTAACCACTTGGCCATAGGTTAGAGAATTATATACGGACACCGGGTTGGTTAAATTAAATGATTTTAAAAGTTGTTTTGAAATTATTTAAATGAATTGATTTTAAGAATAAAAATCCAATTTATGGAAATTGAATTATTTTGAATTGAAGCTCGAGATGTTGGAATTTAAACTTGGAAAATGAAATTGTTTAATTATTCGAAGTTTAGATTTTTAAGAAAAATTGAAATATGGCGTAAAGTTTCGAAAGTCGATTTGTTTTAAAAGATTGGACTTTTAATCGAACTCTGAATATTTCTAAGAAAATTTATATGAAATGATATTTCAAGTTGAGTTTGGAATTGAAAATTTATTTGAAATTGAGATTTAATTAATTTGGAATTTAATTGAAATTCAAAGAAATTTCTAAATTGGACTAAATTGAAACTATTGAATTAAATTTGAAGATAAAATTGATTTGAATAGGATTTGAACTGAATTTGATTTGGAATGTAATACTTAAATGAATTCTTGAAATCCGAATGTTAATCGAAGTTTATTGAATTGGAATTGTTCCAGAAATTAAGTAAACTACTTAATACGGATGTTTAATTTGAAGTATATTCTAATTTGAATACGAAATGGTTTTAAAGCGAATCGTATATTCTTATATAAATATATGAGCTGTTTTGAAATGTGAAATATTTAAAGTTTCGAAATATATTGAAAGTGAAATTGTTTATTTTGTGGTACAAATATGTATTTGAAATTGATAATTTGAAATGGTTTATTGAGAAGCTGAATCGAGTTGAAATTGATGATTTGAAATTTGATTAAATTTTAAATTTTGGAAATCGAGTTTATGTGAATCGTTTTGTGGAATTTGAGGCGAAAATGATTTTTGAAATGAAATAGTATATTTTGAGTAGATATGACGATTTTGAAATTGAAATGAGATATTGAGTCGAAAATGATTTTGAAATGAAATTGTATACTTTGAGTAGATATGATGATTTTGAAATGGATTTAATTTTGAAGCGAATATGATATTTTGATATCAATTATGAATCGATTTGAAATGTAAAAGAGCCATCGGTGTAATAATACGTAGTTATTAAAGAGACCGGGATCGGATATGGACATACTCTCTATCGATACCGAAAACCACTTTAATAACTAGTATACGCGGAGTGTTGATCCAGAACGAAGTGGATGGTTTTGGTGAACGTGTTGATTTGAAGAAAGAGAACGATTTTGGATGACCCCTGACATGACTAAAACAGGAGCCGCGCCGGGCCATTGAGGTTCGCCACCTCTAGCGGACACACTTCTTCGTTACCATGTCTATTGCTTTTGTGATTTGATTTGGGTGCACCCCTCGATTTGGGAGTGTTGTTTCGCGGTGTTGGGGTAGTAGCTGTTATGCCCAACATCAGTCCGGATCACGCAACTACTAGTATCCTAGTTGGTATTGCCTCATGTACCTTGTCATACTGATTATCCTATTCGCGACCACTACGATTTTGGTTTGTACCTTTAGTATATGGATTGCCCTCTGGTGACTTCCGGTTTTGGGGAAACTACGGTCTTGTATATGCTATTGGGAATAAAAATGTGTTAAGGGTGGAATGGGCCATGGCTTAACGCTAGTTTGATATTTAACTTTATGATAGACATTATTATATATAGCGTATTCTATTATATAGTAGATAGTTTAACGGATCCTTAGGAGATGGAAATCCCGAACATCTCTTAAGTTAATGCACGCACGTTAAACACTGGATAGGAGGTGTCTAAAACCCGTAAACATCTCCGACGCCGTCACACTCATATTTACTTATTCGATTTAACTTACATGAGATATTTTAGTCCTGACTCGAGTGTTTTGTCTTTTCATTACGCTCGGGTCAGCCTGAGCATTTCAGATAAGGTTGACGATCTATTCTGGAGGACGAAGACGGAGTTTGGTATTACATCATTTGTATTCTACTACTGTATTATTTTTCCACTGCATTGTTGTATTATCTCTGATATGTATGTAACTCTGATTTATGATGTATAATAATAATCAAATTTATTTATTTAACAGCTTCATGAACTGTTATTTTATTATTATATCTTGTTCCTTCCGCTGCGAGATTCTGAGTTTGTTTCTGTTCTTTCTTTTCTTTTCTTATTTAACCCCAATAACTATCTGTATTTTGGATTGTTTGAGTCGGCATGTGTGTATGTTTTGTCGACTTGAACGGTCGAAAATGCGGGCCGTTACAGTTCCATTCTATTTTTGATGTGGTTGATGTATAGCTTTATTTGAAGATATGTAATCCCGGTTTTTTGTATGCAAAATGGAAACTATTTGTATTCCACACTCCCTCATTTTGTGTTCCACAGCGTACATATCCCGTTCTCATAATGAGATAAACTGATAGCAGAACATGGCCTTTTGAATAGCACAACAAAAATAAAAACCGAAAACAAAAAACAAAAAACTAATACAGACACTTAAATGATGTTTTTGCTTTTAAGCTTGGATGAACCACTTGTTCCTTGTTGTGGATCAATATCATATAGATATAGAGAACAGAAAAAATATAACAGGGAGGATTAATTTTCTGCAGTTGTAAACAAACGCAAGAGTCAATTTAACGTTAAATTATATACAAATGAGCCAAGTTCTGTTGATTTCATTCATTTGCGGTAATTTTTCCTATACTAACAAATCATAAAACGATAGAATATGCGAGCTACTGTACAATTTTTTAAATATTATTACGAACCATTTACAATGCTTTACATGCTAAATTTTTTCCTTATCTATTCGCTATTCACAATAGAAAATAAGCATGTTACTTCTATATTTGCATTGTACATAAAAACCCAGCAGGTATTTTCTATCTTTTTCATTTCTCCTTCTTCTAATATATAGGCCATTTTTTTTAAAACCGTTTATGCATACATGTTGTAATTTCTGCTTTTCAGATTTCTACCACTGTCGATTAGATAGGAATGATGTTATTAAATGTTCATTATATTTGATATTAGCTGCGTGTACATTAACAGGTTGCCGTACTTTTTTATACATTGATCTACACAGTTTTAGCTGTAAATAGTATTTGTTTAACAGGTTGTCGTGCTGCATTTAAATGGGTACGTGGCCCCAATAAGATTGACAGCACACACTTCGAATAACTACCCAAAAAAATGTAAGTAAATTCCAGATTGTAACAATTGTAGGAAGAATTGTAAACCAAGACAGTACATACAAAAGTGATTTTAGTTGAGTATGTAAAGTGGAAGCATCACGAAATCTGACTTTAAACATAGCACAAAATTTTAAGTTGTGGACAATAGTAACCCAATGAAATACAAAAACGTGTGCATGGAGTCAAAGTCTTCATATTTTCTACCTTATTTCGGTTATGCTAATCCTATAACTTTGAAAATTATAATTCAATATATTTTATGGTTCGGTTTTTTTGTACGAATTTAATTTTACACCCGTGCAACGCACGGGCTTCCCTACCAAACAGCCAACCCAAAAGATATAATCTTGTGTGACTTTGATTGCTTTGATACAGATAAACTCATAATACACACAAAATAAACTACTTCAATGGAATATTACACTGCAACAACATGATCACATGTGAGCAAAATATGCAGCATATCATACAGAAAATATATGACGTGAACCTCATATAGTATATAGCTAACATGTACTACAAAATAAGCATGTTTGGAAAATGAATTAGCATTAATCTACGGATAGAAAAATAAACAAAAGGTCAAAACGTTTTTTGACTGTCGGTGAAATAGGCATGAAAACAAAGTTTGCAGCAAATAAAGAAAGACAAAATATAATACATAATAAATACATAATTAAAAACGTAGTAATGAAAAGAGTAAATATATTTCCACAATAGCTAATACAAAGAAGGCAAACTATATGTGAGGATAGGAGTGATTGAAATGTGGTAGATAGGTTAAAACCTATTTGTAGCATGTAAACATTTGTTGAAGTACACGTAAAAAGGTGTAGTTGTCGATGACCATGTCCGTACTCCAATGTGTTGTTTGTAAGTTAAGCTGCAAATAGGAATAAGTAAACAAATGGTCAAAACCGACATAGAGTTAATTTATTAGTGAAAAAATATAAGAAATAGATGGTTAGACCGAAATATTTTTTTACTGGCCATTCAGTAGATTGCATCATTTTTGTTATGTTCTCTCTGTGTGCCAATACAACACAATTCCAAATCTAAGACAGGAAGTGAATAATGTATATTAGGAATCTTTATACCTAAATTTCATAAGGGTATAATATGTTAATATTAGAAGACATACATCACACCCCAGACTTGTTCTCAGTATTGGCCATGTGGTTTTTGGAATTTCCATAATCTGCCTTGGATAAACATGTCGGCCCTTCAAGATTTGGGTTAGTATTATATACTGCTAATTATAAATTAAAACATTTAAATATGTAATTAAAAGAAGAAAACTTACATAATTATCAAATACGTAGACATTGACTCCAAATTCCTGTAGAAGATCTACAATTTCGGAAACAATCTCATCTCCATCCACCCAAATATTGCCATGAATGATGAAGTTGCTAAATATTTTTGCAGCTTGTGGTCGTTTAGATTGTATAGTTGACATATTTATCTATATCTATAATGTATATTATACCTTTTTAAAGGGAATGTAGTAATAAATTGTATAGTATATTGAGCATGGAGAGAGGAGGAAATACATTATGAACGAACATAGTTGGCACTGGTAGAAAAGTTGAGGAAATTAATAAAAAAGATACCTTTTGGAGGGAGAACTAAAATTATAGGAATAATGGCGGCAATAGGATAATTACTGTAAAAAAAATTTGTTTCAATAAATATAAAACGATTTGCAAATAATTTGTAAAACAGTGTAATAGTAAATTCCCTTTTTTCAGGTAGTAGTGGCGTAGGATGAGTTAAGGTAGTATGAGTTAATATATAAATGCTTGTCATAGAATGATGTTACAGTGTGACAATTGTGGTAATGAGTGCTTGGCCGTACCAAAGTATACATTTTGACCTTGCTATTGCATGAATGTTCTGCACCAACGAAAAAAAATGGAAAGCTTTTTTAGGGTGACCTTACTGGGTTTACATGAAATTTGATTTACTACTAGAGAAAGAACTTTGCTATTTATATGGTGCCAATTTTGGACAGAGGTATGACAGGTTAAATTAACAATTCATTATGAAGAAACGTAAGTAAGAAGAGATTATGAAGTGTTATGGCAGGTTAAAGTATATATATATATATATTTTGTACGTTATAGCAGTGGCCGGTTAAAGTATATATATTTATTCTGTGCGGAGTTATGGCAGCATTATGGTTGGTTAAATTGACGGATGAAGAATTTTGTACATAGTTTACAAACTAATATTATAGAGGTTTACAGATAAATATATATAGTTAATGAGGCATGAATATAAATAAGGAGTGGGAGAAGTGGGTGGAAAACGTAGGTGAATAAGGTGTGGTCATATGCCTGGTTGTTGAATGTATTTTTTTAAATATATAATAATATATGCTTAGATGGAAAACATGGGTGAATGACGTAGGATTAATGATTGTGGCCTAGTTGTTTACCCATTAATTATGAGTTAATATTGTACGTATCTTGCAGGCGCAGCACCTTCCATATCCACATAAATTGCTTTAACTAATAAATGCCTAGGTACACTTTCATGCATATGTAAATAAAGTTAGAATAACTGCTAACTTCCCCGAAAAAACCTTATGTCATGTAATTTAGATCCACTATCAAGATGGTACTAAACTGAATAACCATGCATATTGCTACAGTGTACTTCATACGTTTGTTTTTTCTACATAATAAAATCAGTTGTATGCCAGAACAAAGTAATAACATACAGCGTAAACTATTACTCCAGCCATACTCAGGTTAACACCAAATGTGAAATATCATTCCACCTTCATATAGATGAGTAAAAAGGGCACTGATTTTGAGCAAAAAGCTACAGCATGGCAAATACAAAGCACATGCAAATGTAATAATAAGGGAAAAAAAATTAGAATCTGCACAAATGTTGAGACATTACAGATGTGGAATAGAAATACTTCATTAACAAAAGTACATACATTGGACATAAATACTACAGAGACGGGAATACATGAAACCAAAAGTTACAACATGTAAAAAGAAACTAAGTGAAACAAAGTACAACGTAGAATAAGTTGTGAAAACAAAGGCGTGGACATGATGATCGTAAGACAAAGATGTGAAGATCAAACATGTGAAGGTCAAACAGAATTAGTAGCCGTTTTGTTCCGCCCACTCGATCTGTAAATGCAAAGAATTAAAAGTAATTAGAAATATTTGTCCCACTGTCAGTTGAAGAAAATAAAAATATATTACCACTGCCTTAATAAACTCCTCATCTGAATCAATCCAATCGTAAAACACGGTTGTCTGCGGCTCTACTGGATTGATCTCTTCTGACTCATTCAGTTGAGAAACATTGGTGTTTTGCTGGTCTTGTGCTACAATGTCAACTGAATTGTTGATGTCATTCATTTCATTACAGGCAGGAAAAGTGGTAGTTTGTTGCTCCTGTGGACCACCATCATATGGTTCAACCTTAACCACAGGTAGCAACAAAGAGTCGGCGGCAGGTTTGATCACATCTATAGATGACATTGAGTTTGTGGTTGAATTTTGAACAGTGCCCTTTGTTTCAGTGGTCGGTGGTGCTACTGCCGCTTTTGCGTCCCCTTTAGCTATTACTCTTTTCTGCAAATAACACATCAATTATAGTCAGAAGAACATGAGATAATAATTAAAGGGTAAAGAAAGTTGTAGATATAGGTAAACCCGTTTCATTCTGATGCTGGTTCTCTGTAACCCTTAAAGCAAAGTTATATGCTGAGAATAAAATATAAGCACATTAGTATAATATGATACATATTGGTTGTAACAGGTGGACAAAAATTTCATATACATAATAGAAAGAAGAAAGCATGAAAGAAAGATAAGATACACGCATTGTTATAAAATTTTGACAAACAGTCCATAAGCAAGACGATGAGAAGAAAGAAAAAAATTTGGATAAGTTCACAGCAGCATGTAGTATGAGAATGAAAACATAGAGAAAGAATGGAAAAGAAAGCAAAAGAAAAAAAGTACATACTATTAATTAGAGAAATGACTGCCTGCGAACTGAAAAGAGGAAGAAAGACATAAATAGAAGTTGACAAAGTGGGTAGACAGGTGCGGAAACGTGATGCGTGGAAGAAGTGGGAAACACATATTTTCAGCAAATTGTGGCAATCTGCAACTCAACATATCTATTAACTTTGCAGCTATCCGATGGGTAGGTGGCCCTAATTACTGTCAAAATATATATAGATGCTTGTCATGGATGACGTGACATTGAGACATGACTTAATATAGCATGAGTTAATGGGACATGACATGAGTTAATATATAAAATTTTGTCATGGATGACAGGACAATGTGCCAAAGGTGGTAGTGGGTAGTGATGCTTCGAAATAAAGTATATATATTTCGTCAAATATTTAATGGGAAATGAGTTGATATATAGTATATCTACGGCTTACTATTGCATTTGCATGTATATTTTGCACCAACCAAGAAAAATGGAAAATTGAAAAAATCATGCATATTTATGGCTTACTATTGCATGGATTTAAGTTTCACGTTGATGAACAAATTACGTTGATCGAAGGGCTGCATGAAGCTGCAAAGCTGGGTGCCAGTGTAGATTTGGCTGACTTGTTTCCTTCAATTGCCTGGATACTGAATTTTTTTAGACGATCCAAATACAGTTCCCAAGTGTCACATGAAATAGATAGAAGCTGGAAAGCATTGTTGTGAATAGCTCTGTTGTGAAGTATTTATTACACGTTATTCTATTGCAGTTCAGTGCTTCACGTGACAGTTGTATATAGGCTGTGCCAACTATGATTCGTACGGTTGGATTGGATCAGTTGAGTATGGATAAAGTATACATTTTTTTCTCTTTGGGTTCTTTTAACAGAGGTGCAACTGCTGGTTTGTTTGCAGAAATTTGGGAGAGTTGGTTGTTGGTATTTTAGTTGGATTTGGTGCATTATGTGCCAGTAGTATAATAGCATAACGTAAGTGTGCTTGCTCCAGCAATGTTTACTTGTTTGCATGGGTTGCATGGTTTTGCAATGTTAAATATTGACAGGTTGTGGTTTGCATGGTTTTCCATTGTATACATCACGAAAATGGAGTGGCCATTGATTTTTCTAGTACGAATGAGTTTTGAATTGATGTTGAGAGACTTAAGGGTGATAATAGCAGTGTTTTCCTTTTAAATATTGTTGTGTAAATATCATATAAAACCATATAAATATAACCGTATAAAACCATTTCTTCTTCTATACAAATCCATTCAATGGGATTTTTTAACCATATAGTGAATGCTTCGTGTCTCAGACACCTCGTCTCGTGCTGATTGGACTACCGTCCTTTTGTTTTATTTTTTAAAGTCTCCTCCACTTTGAAATATTATATATGTATAAACAGTCAACGTAAGGAATAAAGAAATATTATGCATAAAATCCACAATTTAAAGTATATGAAATATTTGTCAGTTCGTGTGTGTATTCATATGTTGGGTGGAGGGAAGACAAAGTTTTCATGAAGTGACGGAAAGACATGGGAGAGGACGTCTTGCATTACTTGTATAGCTGTGCCAGAACCATACTAATTTGTGGAAAATGAGACACAAAGCGTAGTAATAAAAGAATTTTGATTAAAATACATGTAGAAATCGAGCTTTTTGAGCAATTACCGGTTTTGTAGTACACGTGGAGGTATAAACTGGAGTTGAAAAGGATTAAAGAAGTTAGAAAACTAGAAAAGCAGGTTGGATCGTGGAATATATTACGTGTAGTGGATGAGCTGGAGAACCAGAAGCCGCATGATATAAATGGTGATGATAAATCTTGGCCACTCTTTGTCTCCTGTTTGTCTCACCAAGCTCTTTTATTATATAGACATGCGCATATATAAGTTTATATACGCACTCAATTAATCACTTATTACACCTGGAACATTTTTAGAGGCTATGCCATTTGCTAAATACACCACATATAAGAATTACAAAAAAAATTAACATTTCATGAATATTAATTAAATTAATTAATAACTATTATAAATAAATTAAATTAAGCGGTGTTTCAGAGATTGAATAGATTTGGTTGTGTGACTCACATGTGTGAATTTAGCTAGCAACAAATATTTGGACAATTCAAAAACTAATGTTCACACATCATCTTAGCTAGTGGTGTGACGGTTTGACTTAAATCATTGCTTACAAATCTCATCGGTAAAACCAAATTTTACAATTTTAAACGGTACCTTTTAGTAACGACTATTGCACATGTTATCTTCATTAACACTATATAACTTAAGGATGTACAGAATTTGGTTTTGGTATAAATTCCAATATCATCTACATTCAACTCAATTAGTCCATAAATAAAGTCCATGGTTCGATAATAACATTTATTATTAACCGTACTACTGTGGTAAGAGATTTTAACTTTGAGTTGACTACAATTGATTATGATACTAAACACATACAACTAAAGAGATGAATTCTCTATTGAATAGTGTTTCACTTTCAATACTTCAACTCAGACCTAACTATAGTCGTTCGACGGTCACTATGCTATGATTTAACTGTAATCAAAGTGAAGTATCTACATTTAAACTCAATAATATTCTCAAGTCAAGAAAATTATGTAACATCGTCGCTTCAAGATTTTCTGTTTGACCTAGTTGTTATTAACCAACAGGAAACTCTCAGATTGGTCATTCCATAATTATCCACTAACTATGGGTATGTAACCCTTTGGTGCCCCTAGTAGTCATGGGTAATACACTGCCCAACTTTTGTAGAGTGTTACGTATTCTTATCTCAACGAATGAACCCACATCCTTTCTCGGTGTATCTTGACCAAGAAGATTCAAAATAATATGTTATTTTATACTATGATAATTTTTTCATGATTACGACTATTTATAATTATTATCACATTACATATTATTTAAGGTTTTCTGTTTAATATACTTTAAATTAATTACTTAATTAATTATATCACAATATAACAAAGTATATAATAGAAATAAATAAACCTTTATTATGAACAAGATTGATTATAGAATTAGATATATGTAACAAATTACATAATTGCTCACTTATAACTCTCTCATGGGTAATTGATAAAATTAATAAAATTAGAAGAAATTTCCTCTCGGATGAGGGAAACTCGGGTTTTAGCATAAAATTTTCGATTAATTGGTAAATAGTATGCAAATTAAAGGAGGAGGATGGTTTAGGCATAACAAAACTTCACAACCTAAATATATTCTTTATTAGGAAAATGGTTATGGAAATCAATAATAGTAACGTAAACCTTATTTGAAAAGAAATGATATCTAATCAATTTTATGGTCTAACCTACAATTTACATGACTTGTTAAATAATAATACTAGCAACATGTCACATTTCTGGATATCAATAATAATTTTTTTAACATCTTTAACTAGGAATTAACAACATTGTTAATTCAGGCAAAAATACCTCCTTCTGGCATGATAGCTGGATATCAACAATTCGTCTAAGAGTAGAATATATAGAGTTATTTAAAATCGGTAATTTTATAAATGTTTTAATTTTAGATGTTTTTAAACCCGTAAATAGCTTTCCATGGGATCTTAAATTTAATCTAGCCCTCGAAGACACTACTTTAATCCAATTTGTCTTTATAAAAAAACTGGAACTTTATAACATTGATAATAAAATGATATTAATATTTGGTGTTAGGATAGTAGCAAAAGTTATTCATCAAGCTCATTCTATACATTTATAAAAAAATTATGCACCAAAACAAATCTATTTATATATATATATATTTGAAAAGTAAATGCTCCACCTAAGACTAAATTAAACTTATGGCTTATTATACACAAGAAACTAGAAAAAAAAATTAGACAAAAATTGTGCTTTTTGTAATATGGGATATGAAACTGTCAAACACCTATATTTCGATTCTTTCCTCACTAATCAAATATTTTCAAATATTCTAAATATTTTTGACTTTATTATGTCTATTACTGATTTAAGTTGTGACTACTAGCGGAATAGTTTTAGAACTTATTGTGATCGCAGCCATAGAGTATTATTAGATACCATCTATACTATCACGAGTTATTATCTGTAGTTTGAGAGAATAAGAGAATATTTAATGATAATATTACCCGTACTTCAAATTTGACATATATTATTGCTTTATATTGTTATATATAACTGGTTAAGAAACCCTAATTACAAATTGGCTAGAAATGACTCGTTCAAGAGATTTCTAAATAAAGTGAAGCCCGTATAGAATTAAAAGATAAATCTATTTTTAGGAATAGAAATGCTGATAATGCTCTCAGTACTTCGCCTTTGGAGTTTACTAATTCTGATGGGTTGGAGCCTTGTCTATTACTTGAAAACTAACTTAGTTTTTAGATTCCATATTCTACCCCATGTTACTTTATATATGTATCATTTATATTAATTTATTGCTTATGCCAGTTGTAGCACTCATTAGGTTTTATTTGTACTGCCCATATGTATGTATGTACATATATACACCAACCGATAGTTGTCACTATCTAGTATATACATACACGTACGTACGTACATACATACATATGTATGTATGTATATGTATATATGTATATGTTATATCTTTATATGTTAGTCTAATATTTATTCCCAAGTTTTAGCCAGTTTTAGCATATCATGGCTAGATGCATTTGCACTCGCTATGTTGCTAGAGGTTGTATTAACTATTGGTTTTGCTTATGCAGGCTCTTGCATCATGACTTATCTAATCTTAAAGCTTTCTCATACTTTTCTTCTATTTCCAGCGTTATTAATTAGCTTATATTCTTATCATTACTAATATTGCCGATATACACACTTTGGTCATGTTTTTCCTTTCATCATGTATATTCATAAACATTTACATATACATATAAATACATACGTACATACATACATACATATACATATACATGTGTGTGTATGTATGTATGTATGTGTGTGTGTGTATAAACTCTATGTAACATCCTTTATCTTGAGGCCCAAAGCTAAGCGCTACAGATGCTACAGTCATCTATAGTATTAACTTCCGGTGGTAAAATACGGTAATGCTAGTGGTATCCATAATATCAGAAGCACATGAATATGAAACAAATCACAGATTCAAAAAAAAATTCTAATTACATTTCACAAAACATGTTTCATATCCAATTACATAATCCCAATCGTTTCCCAGGTTCAGATCAAATATAATTATTACATAAATACGCCAAGAGCGACATATGAAGATGCCCCTTTGGTTGATCAGAGAACTAGATAGTCATAACTGACTTAATACAACACAACGGAATAAAACAAACAAAACAACTCCTAAATAGCCATCCATCAGCCTCCTGCTCGTCTTCGGAAGCTTTATTCGTCAACCTACTAAAACCTGAAAATCCTCAATCCTCGACCTACTGAAATCAATTTTGAGCACCCGAGAGTTTAAGGGGAAAAACATAAACTTCGAATCAGACATAAAGCCTGGTGTGAATAATACTATACATCTCGGTTATTTGATATTAACTGAGACCACGCTGCTTAGCGGAACATATTTTCCCTCATTAATATCCTTTTAAAACATATCTTTTGCAAATCTTAATCACGCAACCAAAACTAGTAAAAACAATAAAGCAATATCATGTATGCATACAAATCAGGTAACAAATGGACTATCTGTCCGAACACTATAGTTTTGTTTGGCTAACTACTAACCTTTGGCTGACTCGGGTCTACCAGACAAAATAAACAAATAATCCAACTTCTGTTAGATACTCCTCCTCTGGACGGTCTGTCCCTAACTTATTTCTTCCAGGGTCAACTGATCCTAATGGTTTTGTGGGCTCACCAATAACCTATCTCTCCTCTATAGATTCCTTTCTGTGTGTAACATCATTTTAGTCTTACCTGTGACAAATTCCTACACACTGGAATTTTGGACTTATATTAGCTAGGGGCTACTAGCTAAAGTATATGGCGCGAACCCATACTAGTCTCATCTGGTATTCTAATATCTGGGTCATTTTACTTAGGGTCATCTACCCATAAAATTTTCCTTGAAAATATTTTCTCTCAAATTGATTTAAACCTTTAAATCATACTTTAAATAAGGAAAATATACTATATTCCTTACTCAAATCACCTTGCCATGTTATATATACTTTACACAAAACTTTGTTGATGAAAACATTTAAACCTTTGAAAGTACCACTTTCGAAACCATTGAAAGTACCCCTTTCGAAACCCTTGAAAGTACCACTTTCGAAACCATTGAAAGTACCCCTTTCGAAACCCTTGAAAGTACCATTTTTGATACAAGCAAAACCTTAGGCCGAAAGGTCAAAACGTACCTTTCGAAACCATTTACATAGTCCTTTCGAAAACATTCAAAATCTCTCTTTCGACAGCCTTTTAAAACCTTAAACATCCTCTTTTCAAAACACTTTAAGTATGTCTTTCGAAAACCTTTGGAAACCTTCCGTTTATAACCTTTCGAAAACATTGGGGGACCACGCCTTCGAAACCTTTCTCTTAAACCTTTTGAAAGCATTAAATTCATCAAACCTTTCGAAAGCATTTGGGTTCAAGTAAAACATGTGGAATAACCTTTCGAAACCATTCAAAACTGTACCTTTCGAAACTTTTGGGTTAATCTTTCAAAATCTCAAAAGGGCCTTAAAAGAAGAAAGTCGAGAGTACACTTTCGAAAGCTATTTCCTAAGTAAAAGAAGTGGATGGTGTCGAAACCAATCCCTTCGAAGGCAATGGAGAAGTGGCTTGGGTTTTAAAACAAAGAAACCCTTTTGAAAGCATTGCTTCGAAAGGTGAGATGCGACAACAAGGGGTTTCGACCCCGTCAAAAGCTTCTTTATAATACAAAAGGCGCAACCTCTTTCGGAACCATTCCTTAAAACCATTTAACCAAGTCGAAAGCTAACTAAGTCGAAAGCATTTCTTTTGAAAGCAAAGCAAACGCATTTTCTTTTAAAACAAAGCAAAGCTTCGACCCCTTCGGAACCCCATGTTTCGACTACATACCTTCCGCCTATGTCCAATTCGCTGCGTACCAAGTCTTTGATACCATGCGCATTGGTTTCGATGGTGATAGAGGCGAAAGTAAGGTGTCGAAGGCTAGGTGTCGAAAGTGGCGAAACATGTAAAAAGCATGTATAAACTTATTTTTAACTTTTTAAAGCAATTCTTTTCAACTAACCTGCCTTGTTTGTCAAAACATGATTGGTTGCTAATTTCTTTTCTACAAGTACTGTCAAAATTTCTGAAATAAACAAATTAAATTATTTACAAAATGCCCCTTCTCCTTTTATAAATATATAAAACATTTAAGTCTCATATCTTAAATAATTTTATGTACTTTTTAAAACACTTAGGAAAAATCTATAAAAAAAATCCCATAAATCACTTTTTATATGTTTTCTAACATATATTAATTTCTGACCCAAAATCCATATAATTTAGTTGTATATAATTTTTAACCCAATTAATCATTTTCTTCACCATAAAATTAATAATAAATCCACATTAATTCAGAAAATTATGAAAATTGAAACTCATGTATAAAATATCATTTCTGATCATATTCTAAAATTGCAAGGCATTTGGATGTCATTTATAGGGTTTCACATTTAAACTTATCATAAAATCCATATGAAATAGCATAAATCATCAACAAGCATATATATATATATATATATATATATCCATTTTAACAATCAAAACCTTACAAAATAGTTCGGATTTAATCTAAAACCGAAAACGCTTAAAAACATGAGATGTGGTCATTATTCACCTTAGCTTTGTGATTAAGGAGTTAAGATTTGATCTTGATTTAAGTTGATTAAGCTTCCTTCCTTTAGATTCTTGTTTATCTTCTTCTTTCTCTTCCTTAACGGTGGCCGACCTCTCTAGCTTAATATTTTGATAGTGAACGTATGAAATGAATGTGGCCTAAACCCGGGTTTAGGGTATAAGAATGTAGCTTATTCCTATATTGCCCCTTATCTGATTTCCCTCTCCTATTTCATTTTAAACCCATTTAATTCATTACTTAACCAGACATGGCTACCCCTTATTTATTCAAATCTCAATCCCTTAATCATTTAATCTTTACATTATTCTATTTAATTTAGCTAATTAAATCTCCTGTATAATGTTATCTAAAATTAGAGGTGTTACACTAGCTTCTAGGTTTGAGTTTATTTTATTTTTTTAATTGTTGCAAAGGTTCATGGGAAAGAGCAATCTACCAAGCTTGTTGGTGGTATTTTTTAAGTATGAAATAAAACCACATGAGCATTCTCATTAAATGATGATCGCTCATTTTCTCAAAAAAAAATATGTGAGCACATATGTTATGTCTTAAAATTGATACTTTGATCGGTTTAACATTATGTATGTGTGTGTAGGAAAGGGTTCTGCCACACTTCATCTACACCTCCCTTATTTCTCGACCTACACAATTCAAAATCGAACAAAAATTTATAGATATTTTCTTACATAACTCAGTATCATCTCTACCAATTTGGATTAATTTTAATGGTCCTAATATGTTCAAAATCATATTTCAAATCAACGGTTAAAATACGTATTTTAGCAGTTGATATTTGGCATAACATTTTGAACATGTTAGAAGTTTGAAAATGATCTATTTTCCTTGGACATGATGTTCATAGTATAGATTGAAAATTCCCAATGTTTTATTTGATTTGGAATAGTGTAGCAACTAAAAACATAAAGATGTAAAATCAAGTGTAGTGGCTCATACACACACACCAACGTCCACGAGACATGTGCTTCCTACTTAACAAGTGAAATTTATTATTAAAATTTGATGGAGAAACATGAGAAAGAAAATTAGTATGTGTATATATATACATATATACATACATATATATATATATACATACATATATATATACATACATATATATATATATATATATATATATATATCTTCTTGAATTTTAGAAAAGTAGAAAAGAGAGAATGGAAAAAATAGGGAGATTCATACATAAGTTCACATGTGCGCCGTGAGGAAGAAAATTAGTGTGTGTGTGTATATATATATATATATATATATATATATATATATATATCTTCTTGAATTTTAGAAAAGTAGAAAAGAGAGAATGGAAAAAATAGGGAGATTCACACATAAGTTCACATGTGCGCCGACGAAAGCCCGATCTAGCAATATCGCATGAGTGAAAAGAGTAGTGCCACTTGTAAAGCTCGTTCATGACGGGACTCGACAAAGAAGCCGGGGCTAACTCCACGCCAGCAGCTGCAGTAAGAAAGAGGGCAAGTGTTCTTTGAAATGACTGGGCATAAAGGATACAGGATCATGTCCCGTCAAATCTAGTCAACTTGTGTTGTTCTTGAATTAGACATGGATCAACACACACACAAAATTATGCTAAAAATACCAAATGATCGCGTGAAACGCCTATTTACCCATACCGATCATTTCTGGACCATTTTCTGATTGTATCTCCTTGCTAACTACATGAAAAGTCATTTGGATTACAAATTCTACTCTTTCTTCCCCCCAGAGTCCTTGCTTGAAGCAAGTTGCTTCAGTTTTCTTATACAGAATTAAACCTACTCCTGCCAAATATAAATGTGAAGTTTAGTTTAAATCGACATCATTTGTGCAAACACAATCAAACGAAGACATACAATCTTGGACTCCGTTATACATTGAAAACGAATACAACTCAAATGCACTCGTTTATTCGATCGAATAGCGGTGAGAACAAATATTATTTAAAATGACATCACTATGGAACGCATCTTTAAGCAAACCTCAACATTAATTCCACAACCATTGTCACTATTTTATTTTTTTTATTTTTTTATTTTTTATTTTTGATCCAGTACTCAACAGATATCAAAAATAATCTCCATCAATTAAAGCTTAGTAACATAAATATAAAACTGCACAAAATTACACTCATAGCAGCGGTAAAGCTAATAATATCTCACGCATCACTTAAATTTACAAAACCATTGCAACAAGAATTATAATGATACTACGTGACACTTTAATTTACATGACAGCAATACACAATAAATTCACAATAAAATTGTCAAAAAATAATTATCTTTTGGTATCTGCATCAAACTGGTTTCTTCAAAGGGCTTGATGAATGCATATATTGAGCAAGGCTAGCATGCAAAAATCTATTAACAGTTCGGTATTTGTAGCAAATTCAGAAGCTGGATTTGAGAAACATATATCATGCTGCTGTTTTTACCAAAAGACTACGGATGAGAGAACATCTAAAAAATCCCTTGAAATTTTGAATTCACGCATTCTCTTTATGGCGGACAATTGCATCCAACTGTTCTTGTAGCTACAAGTGAGAAATGGGAACAAGGATAAGTGGATTGTAGCATTTTTATTTTTATTTTTCAACATTTTTTTTCGGTAAATTAGTTTTGGTATTGCCCGCTAACATGTACAAGGATATTTCAAATGCTTGAACAGCATAGAAAAGTAAACAAGCGCCTACTCAAAAACATTATTATATTACTAAACTAGTATTACCGTTATTGGATGGAAAAATTACAATTAATGGATACTCGAAAAATCTGAAATTCGTCCTATCCGAAAAAGGAATAAACTCCGATATTCAAAAAAGAATCAAATGCGAATATGAAGACATCTGCATCCGAAAATTATCCGTTCAGTTTTTATCGAGATTATAGTTTATATTAAGTGTATTTTAGTAGAATAAAAGATATGTATATTATTGTTTTATTAAGTTAATAGTTTATATGCATTTAATACAATATTAACCGCTCAAAACTATTTATTACCATCAAATTTGTTGATTTTGCATACTTTTATAATCAGCGGGATTAAAAAAAGAAAAAGTTAAACCAAAAAAATTCAATTTACATTTTTTTGATTTATTGGTCGTTAGCAGATAAGATAATTATCTGATATCTATCTGTATCCATGGATACAGATAAACAATATCTGAAAATGTTTTTGGATGCGGTTAGCGGATGCAGATATGACATCATCCACATCTGAAAGCATCCATTGACATACCTTAAATAAAATTTGTTACAAACTGTAACATAAACTTAACACTAGCCGTTCAATTGTAGTTATAACCCAAGTTCCTAACCTTGTTGTTTTTGAAAGTTCTGTTGCTAGATGTACATTTTAATATTAAAGCATGATGATATGTACAGTATATTCATATCTTTATCTACTGTTTGAAAGTTCAGCCATTAAATTTTAATCCTAGAATTAAATCATGCCCATATAATTTTCTATCATGGTTTCGTGCATATGAGACATTATGAACCGCTTTGGATATAGCATTAAACATACTATTTAATGATCAAAACAAATTATCAATCCAATTCTAAGGAGAAAAAAGAATATAAGCATTCTTAAAATTTAAGAATAATTCAAAACTCACCTGATAATGTTTCAACCTTTCTGTAGTCAGTTCATCAGTAAGACTAGCAATCCTGCATACAGGAAAATGCTCAGTGTTTCAACATTTAGTTGTTATATGTTGAAATTAGGCAAACATCCATATTTTCAAACATAATACACCAAAAGTTATGTCAACTTCTGGATCCCTATTTTGATATGGTCACCCCATGTAGATTTATATTCATATTATTTCAAACATAAAAAGGTGTACATCTCATTTAAAACATTCCATTAAAATTTCGTTTTCAACATTAAAACACAAATCTTATACTCTTTTCAACAATATGTGTATGTGTACATGTTATATGTCCGATGAAATTACATTTTCGTAAACATTTGCAAAGATATTTACGATGCAAAGCGCAAATTGCAAATATTTGCACTTTTTCTGACATTCAACTGGATGCAAAAAAATTATTATCCTTCCAAAAATATTCATGTCATATAATCTGTTAAATTTTGTTGGAACAAATATTTACAACACCCATAAAGATCCCAAATATTTGCAGTTATCCACATTTCATTTGTAATTCGAGGCAGAAGTTTCAAATATTTGCAATTCAATTGTGCTCTGAAATTATCACTGCAAATTTTGCTCTTATCTCGCATTTTGAGCATCTGACTAAAATTTTGTTTTTTCATCAAATCATATAATCTTTTTAACGAGACTCATGTCATATATTTCGATATAATTTTGTTGGTGTAAATATGCGCGCACACACACGTGTGTGCGCCCATGCACACACACACGTGTGTGTGTTTATGGATGCATGTAATTCAAAATCGTAAATATTTGCAATATATCTGCAATTTGATTCTAAAAAAATTCCTATGATGTATGGCTCTTGTTTAAAAAAAACATAAAGTTCATGATTTTAAGATGAAATCGAATGATAGCAAGAGTAGTACTTTATTCAAGTGGAACACTCATTTTGAGGTCTTAGAGATTTAAACACATGACCTCTAGAATTTATGTGTAGAACGACATATCACCAACTGGTTGAGCTAGTGGTCCTTGACAAGCTAAAATCGGAATTTTAATTTGATTTTTCCATGTGTGTAACAAGGTTTAACAACAACCCAATTTGAAGCACCATATTTGCCCTTTTAACTTCCACCATTGGATTCATCAAATCAGTGGATAAATTTGAATAAAAACAAAAGTGAATAAAAAAATTATCTCTCTTGTATGTGACATTTTTCATTCTCTCATATCCATTGATTTGATGAATTCAATGGTGGAAATTAAGGGGCATTATAGGTACTCCAAATTGGGATGCTGTTACACACACATATATGTATATATATACATATATATATATATACATATATATATATATATGACACAGAGATCCAATTTGTAAGTTTTCTACATAATTTTGTATTTCAAAAACGATGAGGTGCTTAAAAGAAAACTTAAAGATAGAGATCCAATTTGTAAGTTGTCTATTTTGAAAGTTTTTAGGAATATTAGACATAACTGTTCTTGTTAAGTTGCATTATACTATAATAAGACATTATGAGCAATATTAAAAGCTAAATGAAGCTTATATACAAGGCTTTTGACAACTCATTTGGCTTCGAAATAAAATTTAACAAGTAAAATTAGTGAAAAACCTTTTATAATAGTTTTCGAACAAGACTTATCATGATGGCTAAGAATATACATATTTAGCCAAGAAAAACTGGCAGATAATGGAGAAAGGGGAGAGACTACTATAAACAGATAGTGTTATTACCATGTGATAAATGCCCAATAATTTTCAATAGCTAAATATTAAGGGATGGATATAGTTGTCAATGGATACCCGAAAAATCCGAAATCCGCATCCAAAAAGCGAATAAATATCCGATATCCGAAAAAACGGATGCGGATGCGGATACAAAGACATCCGCATTCGAAAATTATCCGTCTGATTTATGTCAAAATTATAGTTCAAATTATGTGTATTTTAATGCAGAAAATGATATTCGTTTATTATTTTATTAAGTTAATAGTTTATATTATATGCATTTAATGCTTATTAACTGCTCGAAACTATTTATTATCATCATATTTGTTAATTTTTAACACTTTTATAATCAATGAGATTGAAAAATATTTATGTTAAACTAAAATTTTCTTTTTGTAATTCTTGATTTATCGGTCGTTAGCGGAGAGGATAATTATCCAATATCCGTCCGTATCCGTGAATGCGGATATCCGAAAATGATTTCGAATGCGGATGCGGATATGGCACTATCCGCATCCGTTGACAGGCCTAGATGGATACAGCATATGTAACCAAATTTAGACAGCTTGTGGTACCAAATTTACAACCTATCGAACAAAATTTGACCAAAATACTGAATAGAATTTAGACAATATTTATGATAGCGAAAAGATAGTTCCAGTAGAATAATATAAGCATTAATATGTATATTCTTCAAAAAAGCTATCCACAAAGAAAGGACATTTTTATAAAAAAGGACTACAAATTCTTGAAAGTACAAAGGTATTCTTGATTTCAATTTTATATCTGAAATTTGATCCAATAAATAGATAAATCCTACCAAAATTGAATATACCTTCATGCGAACATAGACGTTACATTCAATATCATCAGTGGAAAATAATTAATGTAAGTCCTAATATTGGGTAAGAAGTATGAAGCAAAATAATTGTTAATTTGAGAACATTAGGTAACTTGAAGACATAATATGACCTACCCTGCTTGTAACTGTGCAATTTTGCGACGTAATAGCTGCTCTCTTTCTGCAGTCGCTATTTCGGCCTGAAAAAAAAGTATTGATAATCTTCTATAATATCTCTTTAATGAATTGTGAGATAATGCTAATGCCAAGAGGACCTACCGTTTACTGTGCAAAGTACAAATACTAAATTATATTAGGCATCACTAGAATTGCTTGTCAGCTCTCAAATCCTAATCTATTTTGTGTTTTGGAGATTGACCCTAAGCCGTCTAAGATATTCAGTCAATAGAGAATTAAAAACAGCATTGCTTCTGCTAGTTCTGCTATTATTCAGAAATTTAACTTCTCATGATGTAAAGGAGTTGGGAGAAATAGAATTTGTTAAATACAGCAAGTATGGGGTCCGTCTTCGTGTAACGGTATACAATATCAATTTGACATGCTTACAACAAATTGACATGGGTTAAGAAATAAAAATATTTGAGGAGTATCGATGACAATCTCTATTAACAATACAATGGACAACATTGAGCACTACCTTTGGCTGAATCTTTAATGGTTTAGGACATATATAAGATGATTTTCTTTCCACGTGATATGTATTTCTCCACAAATAGTAGTACTATTAGACAGGTCTAAGATAATTTATAATGTAGAATGATGGGTAGATAGAGATGAAAAGGAATGAGAATAAAGCAGACAACGATGTATGAATATAATTATACAAATTCAACTAAGAATGTTTACACTATTTAAGATTCAACATGTAATGACCAACAAGATATAACCAGGAATAAATGTCTGATAGTTCAAAAAGAAAATATCCTTAACAGTATCAAGATAAAGAAATATATAAATGACCATGAGTTTAGAAGCAAAGATGAATGTTGCATTACTAGACACATATTTAGACAAATGTAGCTAAATAGAGCAATAGGATAAATCAGTGACTATACACCAGAGGAAAGGAAGGATGTGTTTAATCATTGGAGAAGCTTCCATAAATAGTAAACTGAGAGAGAAACAATTGATACTGTATGTCACAGAAACCATGCATTGGAAAAAGAGTGAAATTTAGTTTGGAGTATAAAAAGAAAAAAAGTAGACAAAAATGTAGTACTAAACATAGTTGGATATAGCCAAAACTTAAAAGTTACTGGCAGCTGTTGACATATAAAAGGTGAATGAATAAAATTCAGAAAAAATAATTCACGGAACGGTCTTAGTTAGGAAAACACGAAGAAATAATTACGTGTAACTAGAAGAGCTACATATGAAGGAAAGCAAACTAACCTTGTCATTTTCTGCAGCACGGTTTTCTGTAGGCGCTCCAGCTCCAGTTGTCTGGCCTGCAAATTTATGATGTATACATTGATAAGTACCTACTCGAAAATGCAAGAATAACTTTAGGATAAGAACTTTAACTCGTCATCACCTAACTCATTCTGTTGCAGACTAGTCAATATATTCATGATCAAATCCTGGAAAAAGAAAGGACAACTGAACATCATTATATGAAAATAAAAGAATAAATAATACTTCAATAGCAACAAATATACCTGTTGAAATGATGTTTGCTGTAATAGATTCTGGAGATGAGGTGTGAGAATAGAAGCTGGTATTGAACTGTTTGTACTTTCTTTTGAGAGCATAATGGGTGGCTGTAAAATATCAGAAAAGAGTGATATTCGCTGCAGTCACTTCAAATATTTATCACATATGCATATATATATAGAGAGAGAGAGAGAGAATACATCTAGATACATGAGATAAATATGAAAAGGTTAGGCATGTCTACGGATGATTTTGGTTGTGGATATTGTCATATCTGCATCCGCATTCAAAATCATTTTTGGATATCGGATATCTGCATCCACGGATACGATAATTATCCTATTCTTTAATGATCAATAAATCAAGAAACATAAATATAAAATTTTGGTTTAATATAATTATTTTTCTATCCTATTGATTATAAAGTATGCAAAATCAACAAATAAATATGGTGATAACAAACAGTTTTGAGCAGTTGATATGCATTAAATGCATATAATATAAACTAACTTGATAAAACAATAAATGCATATCTTCACTGTACTGAAATACAAATAAAATAAACTATAATTTTGACAAAAACCGGACGGATAATTTGATGCGGATGTCTTCGTATCTGCATTCATATCCGCTTTTCCAAATATCGGATATTTATCCGTTTTTCGGATGCAAATGGATTTTGGATTTTTCAGGTATCCATTGACAACTTTAGAAAAGGTGATCAATGGGAGGATAGATGTTAAACATGCATATATGTCCACAATGTCTGGTATCATAGTGACTGGTAGTTAATTGTAATATCCAATGGTAAATCAACCAACAAGTGCTTAACCATATTTATCATAGCTAACAAAAATTGATGTCAGATGAGCAACGTTGAACTGATTAAATAGTCTTCAAAGGGGGAAAAACTCACAACAGTCTATAACGATGTCAGATCATGTCTGTTAGTGGCTATACGCAAGTATCTTATGGGTCCATCTCCTCAGATGACACCGTGTGGCTTCAAGGTATCATGTTTTTAACATGGCACTTTATTTTAAAAAGAAAGATGCATGTCACCCAAAATATAAGGGCCCGTTTGGTTTCGTTTTGAGTTTTGTGTTTTGTGTTTTCAACATACACTACAAAATACAAGAAAACATAAGAAATATTTTTACAATTCTTAGCCATTACAACGATGGACGGGAAATGGAGGAGAGGAATTGTTTTCCGTCCTTTTGTTATGTCTCAAAACACGAAAAATCAAATAAACTTGTTTTCTATTTTCTATGTTAATTTCATTTTTCAAAATTGTGTGTTTTCCAACAATGCATAAGAAATGCACATTTTTGTTTAGACGAAAACACAAAACTAAAAACAGCAAACCAAACGGGCCATAACTTTCTAAAAAAAAGGTAGTGTCACCCAAAATATGACTTTCTAAAAGAAACACGTGTATTTTTTTGGAAAACCTACCAGCGACAAGGATGATTATCAGATAAAATATTAACTATCTGCAGAGACCCTTACATTATATCCTTAATGCACTAGTTACCAGTGTTGTATTAACCAAACTATAAAACAGCGAAGAATGAGAATTTTAAGCTGCCATAAATAAATGAAGCAATTTCGTTTTAGGAATGTGAAGTTAGGTTTAGGGGAAGTCGCTTTGTATCTGTTATTGGGCCAATATACTTCATTTTGTACTTAATTTGTGAACGGGCCACCCATACTTGTTGAAATAAAGTTAATAACCACTGTAATAAAAAGTAGTAAAACTTGGTTCTTTAGTACTTAAAGGCTAAATGTATTCATTGTATGGCACTGATAGAACCATCATAGTCCATGTCCAACAATTTGACTAAAAGAAAACATGGTAATAGTGCTTATTATTAGTTTCCAGTTGGACAAATTTTAGATGTAGACTTCTCAAAAAAAATTATTGTAAAAATAGACTTTGTTCAAAACTTACTGTAAAAATAGTCCTAATTCTCACCAAGCCAACTTTTTGTACATGCGTACTTTAAAAGTGTGCATGTGCAAAAAAATTAAATAAAAATATATGTACAAGCGCACTTTAAACATGTGTATGTACAAAATACAAACTTGTATATGCACACTTTAAAATTGAGCATGTACGAATTCTAACTTGTCCTAAACCAAATCTATTTTATAATAAGTTTCCAATGAAGCCTATTTTTGCAATAAGTTTTTTTTAAGGAGCTTATATTTAAAGGGAGCGTCTATTAACACCCCTTGTTTTGCTTTTTACCCCTCGGTAAATTTAAAAAAATTATTTAGACAAAATTGTCCTTAACCCTGTACCGGTATATTATAAACATTATAAAAGTGGAACCTTAAAAAACCAAGTTCGAAGCAAGTGAGAAAATATAAGAAACCAAGTTTCAAGTGAGTGAGAAAACACAAGAAACCAAGCTTCAAGCGAGTGAGGAAACACAAGAAACCAAGTATAGAGTAAGGAAGGAAATCTAACAAAGGAAGCTGGGAGCGAGTGAGATAACCTAACAAACCACACCCACTTGAAGCGTAGTTAACATGAATTTTCCACTAGTGATACCGTTTATGTGTTTTCTTTTAGAACCTATTGGTCTATGGTATCATATAAAACCTCGCTCGTTTCGGGCGAGGTTTCTTATAAATCCTAGCTCGGTCCGAGCGAGGTTTCATACACAACTCTGCTCGGTTCGAGTGAGCTTTTATATAAAATAAAGTTCAATCTGAATGTGATTTTTATTATAAAAACTGACATTATAAATTTCAAAAAACAGGGTTATTTATGGAATAAAATGAGGGGTTAAAAGAAAATAGCAGGGTGTGTAGTTTTTCTCTAAATAAACGGAGTGTGCAAGGCAAATTTCAGGGTGCAAATAGAGCTAGCCATATTTAAAATTTGTCTGGTTGTATAGCCTCCGAATAGTTGATCACCGTGGCAAGATCAATTCATTATATTATTAAATATCCTACAAATTAATGCCTAGATAAATACGTATCAACAAGCACAACTGCACATGATTTTACATGAATATATTTAGATATCAGTTTTGTAGGTTGAGGGACCCAATCATCAACATTAACTTATTATATTAGTGAAGACGCCTAAAGAAGACAGTGTCAAAGTACGATATATGTACTCTGGTGTTGCAAAAATGGATTTTTCTATGTATAATCTGCTTTACAATGAATTATACCTCTGATGACCGTTTTGGAACTGGAGATAATAAAATATCCTACAATGAAAAATAAGTTGTATTAAAAGTGGTCAATTTGAAATAAAAGTATTATCACCGTTCAATGCTGACCTTTACAATATCAACATTTTCGGATGTAACGGAGAATCGGCCTTTTATTTGCACCATGTTAAACTTGGACCTTTCCTCTAGAGACTCACCAGATCCTATAAGAAGATAGAATGTTGAGCTTCTATATGTGTAATTAATACATTCATTATTGTATCCTTCAGAATAAGTTTACAGGTTTGCAGAATATACATCCATTTTTACAAAAAAAAAAAAGGATAAAACTATACTGCAGAAATTTCCGGATAAAATCAAAACTTATTGCAGGAATTCTAATAGTCCACTGTTATTCTACTGCAATAGATTTTTGTATATGTATTGCACATTTGCACTGTAAAATCTCGAAAATTTTCACATTAATGCTGTGATACTTGTCTTTGTTAAATGCAACGACGTCATTGTTTACATATGATTTTAACTTAGATACCACTTTTTTCCTCTCTTTTAGCTTTGCAGACCGAAATATTATTAGAACTTATATTTGATTGTGCACCGAAGTGCAATATTTTAAACTCTGAATCGTGTGTATTGTCAAAAAAACAAGAGACTATGAGACGCAACTATTTGAGATACTGAGCTGTAACAATTTATAACAGTTCGTGTTACCTCCTGATCGCATAGGAGCTGATAAACTATTAGCAGAAGCACGATTAGGAAGCATCAATGGACCACTGAGAGTTTGATCCAAGTGCAAATCACGTTTAGATTTGTCCATAGCTGGTTGATTGTCACAGTCAAACCTATAAATATATTTAACTATAAAATACTAAAATAATACAATAACTAAGAACATTTGTAGTACATAAAACAAGTACACCTTCAATTTAAGAGAAACAAAAGGAGCAAAATACTAGTGAACCCCGATGTCATTATCAGCTGTAAAGATTCATAAACTTAAAACTGAAGTTTTGCAATCACACGGTATATTCAATGTTATGTGAGTGTGCCTGTGTGCAACTAAATTCTGCATAAATAACATACAAATTTTAGGCTTGCATCTTTGTCTATTATTCCATAATTGAATGAAAAGAACAATAGTGCATTATCAAATAACAATTTAAAACTTCTGCCAGAATTTTGTGTTGCATACATAATTTACAGTAAGTAATAACGTACTGGAAATAAAAACGATAAAATGGACAATCATTTAAAAGCAACAATATACCTGCCAGAGGTATGTGCCCTTTCTGAAAATGAGTTGCTACGCACTCCAGATTGGAAATTTGGCCCACTGTAAGTTGGATGCTTTTTCTCGAGTTGTACCTTCCAATTGTTATTATCCATGCCTTGTTTTGAAGTAGATGGCACTGAATCGTTTTTTTTCTGGGTATTCTCACATCCATCCGGCAGAACTCTGTCTGCAAGTTCATCTACTTTTATTGGTAATTTGATCCCAGACCCTTCTGCAGCACGTATATTATCTCTGCACAAAGAAATTTACATTCCTCCCTGTTAGTTTTAGTAGTAAATCCTCTTCTTTTTTTATCGACAGTGATAAACTTAAAAATGCATGGAAGCTTATGTGAGCTACGGATTACCAAATATCGAGTCCTCAAGGATCAAACAATATGTAATATGAATGTCTGCATAACTTAGATCCAAGGCATGAGCATCATCTATGCACCGAAATATTATACAGTTTTTGTTTGAACAAGGGACAAGAGAACATAAATATATACAACACATGTCCAGCTTCAATAGACGAAAAGAGTAAGAACAGCCAATGGAGGACTAGACATTTGACATGTAAAGCAGTGGGATTGTACTGAATTACACATACATCCTCTTGATTGTCTATGTGCTTACTAAAAGGGACAATTGCTTATAAATATATACGTATGTGAAAAAATAAAGAAGGAAGATCAACTGAAAGCGTATCAAACACAATAAATAATCCATAATGAAATTTTGAAGATTGAGTTTGAATTTAGTTCATGAATTTTGTTACCTAAGGTTGTTATCATCAGTGGCTGTTGGTTTCCCAGGACCAGATCTTGAACTTGACGGATGCTGTAAAAAAAAACATCTTTGCTCAAAGAAACAGCAAAAAAAAAATAAAGCACATCAGATTGTAGCGCAAAAGCATAATTTAGTTGAATGATTTAGCGTTTGATTTCACAGCGGAAAAAAGTAAGCAGATACGTGAGACATTGTCAACATTGTTATTAGCCGTTATCCCAATGAAATTGAGATATTATCTGGCATGAGAATTATGTTTGTCTATTTAGCTAGTTGTCAATAACTAATCATCATGTCTATTATCTAGAATCAACAACTTATTTGTAGCTATGTCATATCATTTCTTATAACCAACATAATGTGTTTCCTGATCCTTCTTAGTTCTACAATTATGCTTTCATAATGTACCTAATAATAGTGTTCAGTGGTCAGACACACATAAACGAGTTTATTTCGATTTATTTTAAAGTCATGTCTGGCTTTGCTCAATGTCTTTATTTCTCACCGTACAGTTTACATAGCTGCACTTCAGCATTAAATTCACATTTCCATCATAATGAAGGTATGACCGTGGCGAATACTTATTTGTGATGACCAAACACCACAGTGATTAAATTCACATTTCCATCAAATGTGAGCTTTGATTGAATAACAATGTGGTCCCTCCTCTATTTTAATTAACAGCTATGATTATAATATATGCTCTTTATTTCTACTAATATCCGAATTTTGGTAAAGTACTGATCTGATGTATCTAAACCTTTTAATCAGATGTATATGTTCATAATCTAATATTGGATAACTTTGACTTAGATGACCATGCTATCAGAACTACATTTCATGTACACCATTAAGAATCGAGATCCAAAACCTCTTGTCTTCAACACCTCTTAAAAAGTATAAACTTGTGGCCCTTCTTAAGATCTGATCTGTTCACATCGCCATAGAAATATAAAGAACTAAGACCTAAGCCATACACAATCAAAAAACAAATAAATGTTCATCAAATATCACCTATAAGCCGCCCTCCAACACCCCCCCCCCCACCCAATGCAAAAAAAAAAAACACCCACAGTCTACACCTTTAGTTAGCATAATTATTACAGAGTCTTCCTTTCTCATTGATGTCTAGCATATCGCATTTTTAACAACTGTTGGAATATTACTGTTTTAAACTAGTATTACTCGCTAAACAAATGCAAATTGCACACCATTAAGAATCGAGATGTAACAAAAAGGAACTACAAATTGATGATCAAGTAAGAAATAACACATTGATTTTACATATATCGAGTCTAGTATGAAACATTTTAGGAAGAATTATGTGTCATCCAACGACTTCTGTCTTGACGTCGGACCTAAACTTCTCGATACAACGTCTCACAAAAAGCAGGAAGTCTCAGACTCTCAAACCAATAATTTGGCAACTAGGGTGGTATTCGCTCTCAAACTCACCATAATGATCTGAAAAATTGACAAGAACATGTTGGAGAAGCCTTGCAATTTTTGGAATGAATTAATTTGATAAAACAATGCTCTATTTAACCTCTTCGTGAAAAATGAAAACCAATCATTAAACGATGCATCTATCTATTATTTTCTTTAATAAAAATGTACACATTAATAGATATTATTTTTTATGATATAATGTGTCATTTCTATGAATGAATACAACATTATGAAAGTGTGTTTAGTTTCATCGGTAATTTCTCCGATTAGATTTCTTTTCATATAAAGCTACATTTATTGATCATAATTGCAACCTAATCCACCATAGATGAATTGGCTGAATATGCTTATGCTAATGCAGACATGATTGAGAATGCAATGAAGAGTCGTCTCATTGGGATACATTGGTTTTTCCTTTGCACATTTTGTAGTGAAATAGAATTGAATATACTCATCAATTAGTGAGGGTATATGTTGAATTGTTGGCTTTCTTTTATACCAAGACAAATGTACTTGCGAGCTGCTTTTCTATACCATAGTTCTATATGTCATGTCTGTATTGTTAATGAACACCCTAGTAATTTTGCAAGAGCTCTAGAAAATTTAGCCTTTGTCATTCTCATAGAAGCACCCCTTCACAGTTACATAGATATATCTTATTAAGATATCCTGCCCTAACCATTTGATTTTTCAATTTATAAGGATAAAAGAAAAAAGGACAGCAGAACCTCTACTTTTTATAATCTGTTACTATGATATCACCATTGAAATAAGTTGAGGACCTTTAGTCCTTGGTGGTTTCTCACCATGAATTGATTGTCGTTTTGAACTTAGATCTTGGGATCTTCATTCAATTAAGTTGTCATCATGTATCAAATGGTATGCTTTAAACTCTTTCCAGTCGACTTCATCATTCTCCCTTTTGACAAACATTCTCTTAGTGGATCTGTGATATTACCATTTAACCACCTTGCATAGTCGACAACCATTATAGCATATGAGAGCAATAATCTCACACTACCAGTTTTATATTTTAAACACCGTGATTCTCCATCGTATATATAGTTTCGATCTCCAGGAGATTGACAGCCATAATATACATAAATTCCACAAACTACTTTTAATCATTGACCATAATTGAATAGCCTTTAACAAAAATTGTACTCATTACGCTTCTTCACAACCACTATAACCATACCACCTTAACCAAACCCCCATCCCCCCCCCCCCAATGATACAATAGTCCTTAAGGCTTATGCATCCCCCAACACGCTTTCTAGATTGACCTGGACATAAACCTCCCATGATACAATAATGTCTTGCGATTTGTCGAGAACCTCATACCTATCTTCCAATGAACCATGGTGGTATTTGATCTCTCTCAAACTCACAATCGTGCTACGAAAAAATGACTGGAATATGCAAGATAAAATTTGCTGAGAAAGTAATGTTTTATGCAACTTTTTTTATATACATCCAATTGAATAATCACAATCAATCATCAAATGGTGTATCTATCCACTATTTTCTTCTTATGAATATGTATTGAATTGGTGAAATGAACGAATCTATAAAAATCATTCAATGGGCTCTACAAGGAATTCGTGAAGGACCCAAGGAGAATTCAGAATCCGAAGTTTCGATAAAACAAAAAATTCCGAATGACTGAATACAGATTGATTACCAAAAATATTCACTCAATTTTGAATTGTGGAAGCAAGAACTTGATGTGAGAGTAGAAGCCCCAAAAGGAGAACTAACAATTTATTTGATAGGAGATAGTAGTGTTTTCCCTTGGAGATGGAAAATTCATCCACCCCTTGATGCAATTTGTGCCAAAGGTAGGACATAAAAAAATTAAAAATCTCTTCTTTATGCTCTAATGCCAAAAATATCAAGTTAGCTCATACACCTTTCTTTTTCATCATATTGATCATTTCAGACCTTTTAAATTTTCTCTTTCCTATTTTTGTTTGTTTTTATTATTTATTTATTTGCGTAATGCAAGTTGACTATAGTTTTACTACTGAAAGGAATTCATAGAAGAAGAGTTAATCCTAAGGGTTCTTCAAGTAAAAACCATTTGGATATGAAATAATGAACCAACGCATGGTGGATTCACAATCCACTGCCTTATTCAAATTGGCTATACCCGCCTCTTATCTAGCTAAAGGGTTTTTTTTTCATTCATTATTATTGTATTTATTCTTACCATTATGCTTAGATCAAGATATTCAACTGAACATAGAATGTCAATCTTTAAAATTTTAAAAAAGGAATAATCAATTGTGGCACATTCGCTAAAAAAACTTCTGCGGCTAATCATTTATCAGGAAAAATTGAAAAGCTCGACATGGAGGAGGAAAAAGAAAAAGAAAAGTAACTTAGTTTTGGACATCTACCATTATATCCAAAATGATTGATCATACAATCTTTATTCATAATAGAAAGAAGCATTTACCAATTTATATAACAGATCGTATGGTAGGTCACAAATAGGGAGAATTCGCGCCTTCTCCGACTTTCACGGGATACAAAAGAAACGTTACACATACACTCTTATTATTCACTGGTGGGAGATAACCTTATGGTAAAGAAAAAGAACTTAAATTCAAGTGGATATATACCCAATAGATATTAGGTATAACCCCTTTGTTCGACGATTCTTAATACGTTAAAACGAAAGACTTATCCATTTGTAGATGGAGCTTCTACAACAGCCAGGTCTAGAGGGAAGTTATGAGCATTATTTTCATGCATTACTTCCATACCATGGTTAACACGGTTCATGAGCCTAAGTGTTAGTTACACGACATTGACTATCAACTACAAGTTGTTTGAACATATAATTATTTTACATAATTGTGTCATTTCCGTGAATGAATATAACATTATGAAAGAATGTTCTTCATTAGCGACTTTTCCGATTATATGTATTTCCGTATAAAGCCACGTTTATTCACCATAATTCCATCAACTCTATCCTATGATGTGTCCAAATCAATAAACGTCATATGCACGTATTTAGCTCCTGTTACTCCATAATTTGTTTAAGCATACGGATAGCCTCCATGGTAAAGCATCTTGGTATGAAACCAAAATGGTCTTGTAATATAGCTACGGGCTATTCGCATTTAAATTAATTCAACTTCATGATGTGACATATTAATTTAATACAAGACAATTAGAGCAATTTTGTATGCCTTTATTATTTTTGTATGGAGAAAAAAGAGTGTTGTTACTCCTTCAATCTTTAGGTACTCCATTTCACCTTATAGTTTTGATTAATTGTTTAATTACCAGTCCAACAGCTTTCTCACCTAAAGACCAAGAATTGGCCAGCAAACCAATTTTTCTCATTCAAGACTTCATAAATGTCCCTCAATGTATATTTTTGCATGAATATTGTAGCTCTACCATTGAAACAACGTTGTTATCATCAATGTCCTGAGCATGACTTTCATAAAAGATTTTGTGATCTTTCTACCTACCTTTGGTTTCACATCTTTCACGCCAAAGATAAGCAAATAAGATACAACAGTAACTTAGTGAAGTAATGAGAAATTATGTTTACCTTCATGCTAATAGAAACATTCGAGCTACCACCATTTTCCTTGGTTCCAGTAAGCTCTTCGTCTTCCACTATCTGTACAAAATGTTAAGGTCGATAACAAATTTAGGACACCAACATTGTAAATATAGTAATCTAAATCCATAGTAAACTTTATTATGAAAATAGAGCGTAAGAAATTAATTAAATAAGAAAGATCGAGAAACATACCAAAGATGCTTGGGCTTTCAGATCTTCAATGTCAAATTTCCATGCACTAACACCTCTTTGGTATTCACTCTGTTCATCCATTGTACAATTTGGATTATCACAGTATCGTCAGCAATTTTTTCCCTTTGAAAATTTATAGAATAATCTTGTACTTAGTTATACTATATTGTCAGCATAAAGTGCACCTCATGCATAGTTATAGTTGATTGCAGATTTATATTATGCTTCCCACTGTGAAAAACTAACATATCTAGTTACAAACATAATGAAACTAACTATAACCCGCCATAAAATTTGAAATTCACTGATATAGACAAAGGAAACCAACAAAAGCTATAAACATCATAATGGGAAAAGGAAGGCAACAATTTCATTAAAAGATCAAAAGCCACTTACTAAAAGACACATTTGGTTTCATTCGCATATGGTACCAAAAAAATTATTCAGATAAGAATGCATGAAGAAGAAGAAAAAAACACCAATAAACAAACAAAACTGACCATTGATAATGCTTCCTGTTTCATAGCCAGTTGTTCGTTATCTTTGAACTGTAAAAAACATTAATTAATCTTATACTGTAATAGGAAAATTGTTAAAACTTACAGCTTTGAAGGTCACTAACCTGGAGTTCCTTAACTCGATCCCAAAGAGGCGGCAAGCCAGACAATAGGCTTTTAACAGACAACTCAGGAGGTTTCACATTCTTGAAAAAACTATGCTTCAACAATTTTTCTGCTGTTGGTCTCTTTCTCTGATCTTTCACCAGACACATTGCAACCATTTCTTTAAAAGACTGATTACAACTGAAAGTTGTTTATTAGACAGCAATATGACAAGCTGACCAACAACTAAGGAAATCTCAGAATTTTATGAAATGTTACTTTGGGCCTTTGGCGGCATGCAACTACAATTATCTATCGTCTGTAGTGCTGTATTTTAATCTTTTGCCTAGCCCGTCATAGACAGTCATTTAAGACTCACAACTGACAGATTATCTGGCGGTAAAAGGACAAAATGTGAACTAGTTTATCGTACTCTTAAAAAGTTGGTACTCCTTGTGTTATTATTTACTTCACAACTGACATAATGGAAGAAATTTTGCCTATTTCACTATTATGTTGCTGGATTCATCCATAATTTATTACAAATAATTGTGCAATACCCAATTTGACATTACCTTTAAAACTATGCATGTCCGAAGACAACAAAAAAGGTTGTTGTGGAAAGTATGCATGCCAGAAGTGTCAACTTAAAGGAAACGCAAGGAGTATTGTACGATGTAGAAAAATACCAATCAATTATTACATTAACTAATAAGAAATACATTACCTTGGAGAACCTTTTATCCCGCTCATAGTCAAGTCCTGGAGGAGCATTTTGAAGGGTCATCAAGAGAACCTGTATGGGTTGGTCCTACTCAGATAACTGATTATGTTTAACTATGTACAAAACATTACTAGACACGAGCCATGGACTAAAAACTTCAGCTACATCTATTATTTTTTTATTTTAATTACATATGTTGGTGCATTAATAATATCAATATTAATACTAATAATAATGAACACTATAGCTTTACAAATCCAGTCAGTGTAAATTTGGGAAATGAAGCAATGTTTTTTGAAGTCAAAATTTAGAGAATAATCATAGAGAAGTAATGTCAGTAAATTTGAAGTTCAGGTCCAAGTAGAGCCAATATAGAAGAAGTTACTAGGGATTGCAAAATTGACAGATACGAGTGCACACACGTATGTGTATGTGTGTGTGTACACACACATACATACGTGTGTGTGTACACACACATACATACGTGTGTGTGTGTGTGTCTTTATATGTACGTATGAGGAGGGATCCAAAGCAACTCCACTATTAGCTCCTTTGTAGCCCCTCAGATAACCTGTATGGGTTGGTCCTACTCAGATAACTGATTATGTTTAACTATGTACAAAACATTACTAGACACGAGCCATGGACTAAAAACTTCAGCTACATCTATTATTTTTTTAATTTAATTACATATGTTGGTGCATTAATAATATCATTAATACTAATAATAATGAACACTATAGCTTTACAAATCCAGTCAGTGTAAATTTGGGAAATGAAGCAATGTTTTTTGAAGTCAAAATTTAGAGAATAATCATAGAGAAGTAATGTCAGTAAATTTGAAGTTCAGGTCCAAGTAGAGCCAATATAGAAGAAGTTACTAGGGATTGCAAAATTGACAGATACGAGTGCACACACGTATGTGTATGTGTGTGTGTACACACACATACATACATGTGTGTGTGTGTGTGTCTTTATATGTACGTATGAGGAGGGATCCAAAGCAACTCCACTATTAGCTCCTTTGTAGCCCCTCAATATTAGTCATTGGATTCAATGAATTAGTGGATGGATTTGATTTGAATATTCAACTCTCTCTCATGCATACATACGTGCATACATACATGTATATATGGAGCGGCTATTGAGACAAACAAAAACACAATATGTGACACAATATATTTCGACCGTTGAATCTTATTGTGTTTACATTTGAGGTTGAGATCAGAGGAACAAATGAGATAAGTTGTGTCATTGTGTGTGTGTGTGTGAGATCTTACATATGTGGTCCATGGGACCATTCTAGAAAGAACAGGAACTTCGTTGTCGCAACAAAAAAAGATAACAAACCTTCATGGGAGGATATTTTGAAAATGGAGCATGACCATGTGCCAGCTCAAGGGCCGTAATTCCAAATGACCATATGTCAGCTCTGAAAATATACAATGTGTTTTAAGTATGCAAGTATCATTGCAGATATTGACAAGACTTGATAATTGCCATAGTTATCTTTCTCTTTGATAACTTCCTAATCAAGGGACAATATTTTTCCTTGGTAATTTACTACAATCCTGTGTTTCTGTCACTCTTTAGTGGTGTGTAAAATGTCACAGCCTGCTCTGAACCTCTGTAGCTAAGCATATCAGCAATAAAGTATGGAGTAGGTAAGTAAAAACTAGTAATCAACATTATTATCTTTGTGCTGTTTCTTTCATTTATATGGTATTTATCAA
This sequence comes from Allium fistulosum, assembly GCA_030737815.1. NCBI lineage: Eukaryota > Viridiplantae > Streptophyta > Magnoliopsida > Asparagales > Amaryllidaceae > Allium > Allium fistulosum. Next base: position 925,226,520 of record CM060901.1, read on the forward strand.
CAGCGCAAATACTTGCAGCCTACAGTGAAAAATGCATATTTCCTATGCTGTGGCTCCTAAAAACTTTTTATTCAATTTTTTTTGCAATTTCTATGCACAGCACTTAAACAATATTTAGGTTCTTTATATTTCTTAAACTAATATTGTTGTTTAAAAGAAAATTATTTTTTCCTCCACACACAGTTTGTATCTGTATCAATATATTATTTAACCATATTTTTATCCCATCAAAACTGAAAATTGTTGTAATAAGAAAGATAATATTATTTTCAGCTATCATAATATGAATGCAGCACGGTGCAATCAAAAAATCATTATTTTTTTGTCTATTTGTCAGGTTTTCGTATTTCATGCGAATTTATTTTTTTCGATTTTTTAGTTCGCAAAAGTTAGATTACCTATATAAAGTTATGCAATTCCATCATATTACCATTGAATTCAAGTACGAGCCTAATCAGCTGTCAATTTTTGTTTTTCAAGTTACACTTGAATATCAAACTCACAAATTTATCCTCTTAGAGTATAAATTATGTTACTATATTTAGTATAAAGTGTGAACCATATGCGAAACACGATCAACAACTGACTTGCCATATCTTCTTCAACCATTTTAGTGGACTGTTTCACCATAATGTGTGAAAAGAGGATTTAGAAGAAAGAATAGATAAAATAGGGTTGGGCGTGATCGTGTTAGGTAGTGACAAAACCGTACTCTAACTAGGTATGGATTCGAGTAGCCAAAGTTAAATGCATATATGGATTAGTATGGTGAGTTTACGCGGACCCAAACTAGTTCAATTAACATGCATACATACAATATACAGCTATGGTTCAGCTAGAATCAGTGGACATTCAACTCACAGAGTTTAGTTCATCAATTGGTGAATGGTGATATATTATAGCTCTAAAATCGTAAGAGTAACACTCCTTTTTTTTTCATCTTATCACTTACATTGCTCATTGCTTTACAAATATTACAACGACAAGGAGTGTAAGTGTTAAAGGGAAGAGTGGTTATCACTTTCCTACACTACTGGTATGTTCATTATGAATGTGATACGTTGCCAGTGTCATAGTTAACAGTTGCACATGCTATTCAAGCTCCCAACATTACTTTAAATCTTCTCGAACTTCTTATTCTATTAATGCAAAGATGTTTCTCACCTACAGTATCCATAATCATATGCAAGCAAAAATTGTCCTGTGCACTAGGCATTAAACAGAAAATTCCTTAAGACTAGAAACTTAACTTACTTGAAATCATATCCATTTCCTGGTTGCAATACTTCAGGAGCCATCCTATTGAATGTACAAGAAGCTCATTTAATCGTATATCACAAACAATTAATAATAATATACAAACATCTTAAAGCAAGGCATTTTATTACTGACCAACAAGGAGTGCCTACAAAAGTATTCCTTGAGCGTTGTCTATCACCATTATCAAACACACAAGCAGAAACACCAAAGTCACCAAGCTTCACCAAGCCTGAACTGTCAAGAAGGATATTCCCAGCCTGCAGTTTGAAGCAACATTAAGCAAACGCCCTCACACTAAAATTATATGTATTAGTATAACACGCACTGCTAATCTCCAAGCATGTAAATACATACCTGGCTGAAATTTAGATACAAGTAGTCTGGTCAACTTTTTTTGTTATAACACAGATACGTATTGGCAATATAAAAAACAAACACTATTTTGTATGACTCTCAGAAAATTAGGTTAACACATACTTTTCAATGTCTGAACAGGGTTGATAGAAGAATACGCTAAAAGATATCCACATAATGGGCCAGGTTTTTTTTTTTTACATGGTTCATTAATGTCAACAATTGTCAATCTCGGGGATCGAACTCATGACCTATAATCTTGTAGTCTAATCTATCACTCAACTGAACCAACTATGTTGGCAGCAGGGGGTAAATTTAATAAACCGCTGAATAAGGAAAATTCAACTGCATGCAAATTTTAGAGCTAACCTTGATATCACGATGGATATGTCCATGCCTATGAAGGTACTCCATAGCCTTGAGAGTCTCTTTAAGGATAGGGCCAATAACTGACTCCTCAAAGCCATCTGGGTATGCTATCTTCATCAAGTGCAAACATGACCCCTCTGTCATGAACGGCATAACCACCCATAAAGAATGTTCCACAACAAATGAACAGTATGCACTAATCAAATTTGGATGGTCTATCAAACTCATTGTTTGAGCTTCCCTCCGTATGTCATCCTACAAAAAACAAAAGTTAAATCATAATATGGTTTAAGGTGGATGCAATTCAAATATTTGAGAATTGCAAATTCACATGGTAATATATTGTGATTTGTGCACGTGAGATTCTAGTACAACGTCCTCTCGTAAATCCCCATAAATCCTGCATGGTTTGGCCTATATAAGTTTTTTCTGGATGGGGCAACTGTGTAGCTGTGAGCTTCTTACTATCAACCCAACCACAAACTTCTGATATTTTTAACATTGTAAGTCGATGTGAGTGGTTAAAAGGCTTCTTCTTTTTTTCTATCTTCGAAATGTTGCTATGCAAGATATTATTTTTTAGCGATGTGTTTTTATTATTGTACCATATTTGAGATAATCATAATGGTATAATATCATATTAACACAAAAAGGGATCAACTCAACAAAAAATGATGATTATGATGTTATAGAAAGGCATTGTTTCTCAGTCATAAACATAATATATATTGTATGTTTCTTTGGTATAAGTTCTAAAGAAAAAATGATATTCTGATGATATGTAGAAGTAAACGGGAAGAAATACAAATTGAAATGGCATTTGTGAAGTGTGGGGTAAAGCTATTGATACAAATTTTGTCTTTCAAAACGAAACAACATTATGTAATCTCTTAAAGCAAAGAGCATTCAATGAAGATAAATAAGTAACCATTAGTAAGATTGGTCTTGATGAATGGGTCAGCTGGGTGACCGTTCCTTCATATATCCCATTTCACAGTGGACCATAGAAATTTTGTAATTAGTATATTTGCATGTGTGTGTAATGTATATGTGTGAGTATGTATGTATACACACATACATACAAATCATGTTTGACTATAGCACGGAGTGGGTGCATGTTCAGTTGGTAGAAACCTTCCGCTAATTTATTTTATGTGTCATGTTCAAGTTGTCAAAAGATATTTCTTTATATTTGTCATTTTTCTTTTTTTGTCCTAGTCATTAGCAATAATGGAGCACTACAGATCTCCTACGTTTTAGGTAGTGTTGTAAGTTTATTGTTCGGTTTGTCCTAGTTTTACACTTTCAGTTGTTTCTGTTTCATGTACTGCCTATATCACGCTTTAATTGGTTAATATAAATAATGTATCTTTGAGTTTATATTTCCTGCTGTAACTGGACATGCATATATTCTTGAAATCCTTTCATAAGTTAACAATGGTATAACGTTATATTCTCCCCCCAAAAAAAAAGCATCAATAAGCAGCAGCTTTATCATCTCATGCATTTTACAAATGGTTTTAGAGTCTAGTTTTGTGCAAGCAGCAATTTTTTGATGGCCTCTATGATCATTGGAGCATGCTAGTGGAGTTTGTTGTTGAGTTTGGAATTGAAGAACCGGCAAGAAATGCAGTTTTGATGGATGCACAGAAAACAAAACACGAAGGGAGGAAGCTAAAAGATTTGAGAGCAAAAAAATTCCTTTTCAAGCAATTGATCATCCTATAGAGCATTATAACATCATTAGACGTTGGGACATCAAAGTCCAAAAATAGAGCTTAAACGCGAAGCCTCACAAAACTTAAGTGAGGCCTTTGACAATATTAATAAGGACTAGGAGATCCTCCATTGTTATCCCAGACGCTCATGTGCAAATCCTAGTATAAAATGTTTACCCCATGGTTTATCAAGTCAATCGACATGCTCTCCAAAGAATTTGCCTAAAAACTTATTAGGCAAAAAGAAGAATTGTGATACCGCTTTTCTTGATAAAGCAAGGGTCAAAAGAGTTATGTTCAGACTACCTATGTTGATTTCATGATAAAGTTCTATACATCAAAAACTTCCTACACTTAACGAACAAGGCTTTACAGCATGAACATAACTTAGATGATCTTAGTACCGATTTCATGATCAATCATCTCAAAACCTACCCTGATGAATATGAACATTGTCAACAAGTGTTGATGCTGTGAAGTTAAACAAATTATAAGAAAGACGTGAGAAAGAAAAGAAAAAAGGATGACCCCGATCGAACTTGTAAGACCCCTCTAAAAAAACCAAGTCAAACTTTTATATTGGGACCCTCTACAGCTCATGTACTCTAACTATATTCCCTTCAGCATTCGTAAAGAAATATCTCCTGGTTAAGGAAGGCCAGAATGCATTTTGGTTTCCTAAACCGTTCTAAGGGGTAAAGGCTTGTATTGTAGGTACCGTCTACTATAAGGTCAACGATTGCATTGATTTCAAGAACAAGATGAAGCATCGATACATAAAAGACACTTCTATAGGTATGTTTATACAGTTGTCTATGCTTGATTTTCCAATTAGTAACTGCTTCCATGAACATCATTCAGGACCCACCAACAGACCCCCAACATTTGCCAGCACAAACGTACAAAGACTTGCCAACTAAACTTCAATTTATCCTTCTTCATTTTTTGCCTTAGGCAAATGAAGGCAAAAAGCTAATTGTATGTCTAATCAACTTTATTCGATAAAATTATATCTTGTCTTATTGCCTTAAGCAACTTTTTTTGCTACACTATAGCACAACGGACTCTAGTGTAACGTAGATAAACCTAAGAACTAGCACATAAACGCAAAAAATTAAATATCTCACTACGAGCAGTTTGAAGAACTTATCAAGGAGCATGCTTTAAGATACTACTGGCTGGCTAAGCCTCTTCAATAAAAATGAAGGAAATGACCTCCAAGCCTTCCTTGGGATTACCAACCAACAAAGTAACAAATATGAGAGTGCCAGAACGGACGCTTCCAAATCCATTTCTCAAAGAAAAGTACACAAGATGTCTTCTCTATGGCACAACCTCAACTATATGACACTCAAGGTATCCAATCCTAATATTCATCCTCTCAAGTCATCAAACCATAACCCCACCAATGGGATGCCCCTCGAATCTCTCTTCATCATAATACTAATAGCTCACCCTTATGCAAGTTATAAGAAATACTTTTCACTACATAAGAAGGCCAAGTTCAATCATGCATGATGTCTCCCATCTCCGGTCAGCATTTGATTGCCACTCCAAAGTCATTGTCTTAAACATACTTGAATAGCTATGAACGACTTACTACGAGGGGAGCAACAATCATTCTAATTGCATGCCAGCACTAACCTCTACTGAATCAACCTTCATGTAAAACTCATGTTCCCTCGTTGCAAAATCGCAAATGTCTTATGCAATTTTGACCAAATACCAACCTTTTTCAAAGAAAATTCATCTAGATTTTCAAAAGCCTTATGGCAATGGGAACGACAAGTCACAAGTGCTCCATTGCATACAAATGTTGATGGTGAGATCTGATTTGGACTTGTACCAAACTAACCTAACCAAGAAGACTGTGTTCAACCTTTTTGAAAAAGTTGACAATGAATAATTTATGACACTCGGCTTATTAGATCAAATGAAAATGAAAATAAAAATAAAATGATGGTAAAGAGTTCACGCACAATTAAGGCGGAAACACAGAATAAAAAAAAACCACAAAGAAGTTTCACTTTTTTGCTATATTTGAAAATATAATTAAATGGAAATATTCTCTTTTCACATTCATAAAGAAAGCAATAATTCCTGGGAATTATCGATAATTTGAGTCGGTTTATCTTGTAGACAAAGTAATGGAGTGCATCCAACTTAGACATCCTTCAGTGTATAGTGGGGGTGTCGCCCTTAAAAAAATGTCGTAGCATGCTAGTCTTTTCTAGCATGCTGGTCTTTTTTCTCAACGTTTAGGTATTGCTTTGAGGGCGACAAATGGATCTAAATTCCCCCCACAACACAAGCCTCTAACTCTTAAGGGTACTGAGTGACTTGGAGACTTTTACATTCAATCATTTCATTTGGTGCTTCTGCAGACTATTTTCATTTTGTGGAAATTAGGTTGAAGGGCTTCTTATTTTCGAATAATAAGTTTTAAAGACAACAATTCTGAAAACTTAGTTTTAAGGACAATTTACAAAAAAATGATAAATCTATTTATCTTTTTAAGTTATACAGGAAAAAGATAAATTGATTTATCATTATTTTTGTATAACTGAAAATGATAACTTCATTTATCTTTTTCCTGTAATTTGTCCTTAAAACTAATTTTTCAGAATTTCTGTCCTTAACACTTATTACGTTGCATAAAGAAGACCTTCGAGTGAAAATCCTCTTTGATTTTTTGTATCATTGGCGGAGTGGGCTTCATTGAATGGGATTGATCATCTTTGCGTGATTGTTGGATTAGATACTGTATGTACGCTAGGATGTTGGTAGTGTTGACATGGCTTTGTCAAAACGAATTTTAGGGTTTCTTCTTTAAAATGTAAGATACTTCATCTTCTTCCATTGTTTTTACTACTTCTTTTAGTTTTTTTTTTCTATCTTCTAAGTCTTCATCGCTAAGTTTGTCCAATTTTCAAAGAACATCTTTCGATGTTGCATAAGTAAATAAATATCACAGAGGAGATCGCGATGAGACCATTTGCTTAGCTTCTTTTTCTCGGCCACCAAAGGGCTTTGTAGCTTTTTATGTTGAATATCTTGATCTAGGTGACATTGTCAAAGAGTGCATGTTGTATATTGAGCTTCTTTCAATCAGCTTTGATACTACTTGAAAGGCTTTATTTTGGTGACTTTTGAGAAGTTATAGGAAATTTGGACGAGTTTGTTAACTAATTACATACATGGTTTATCTTCTATCAATACGTATAGCGGGACTGTGTCAAATATATAAAAGCAATTGCACAATGAATTAATTATCAAAGCAACCACCAAATACATTGACAAATGTTAATGCATCCACACACATTAATTATTGGACAATTGATGGACCGTAATTGGTAAGTGATTAAAAAAACAATTGAGTTGTTGATAATTAACAACTTAGTTGCTCGAGCAATTGATGAGAATTATACCTACCATGCAAGATAATGAATGGGGGAAATGTATTAATTGTGCATCAATTTTTTAACTAAGTATGTTGTTGCACGGTTGATTGCCAAACTCTATACTAAAATTGAATAACAATCAACAATTTATTTGATAAAATTGGAAACTACATGTAGAAAACGGTGCTAGAGTGATTATTTGTATGTGTGTGTGGCACACACATATACATACATAAATGTACGTATATTGAACTACTAAATATATCTATGCATAAGTGTGTGCATGTATATTGAAATAATATTGATATTGAAATAATGTCGATATAAATTTCTTTATGTATGCATGTATGTGTGTATATACATATATGAATGTATGTATATATTGAAATAATATCAATATAAATTTTTATTTTTTTGTGAAAAGTTTGGGGACAAAGCAGAAAATGAACAATATTTGTAGTGTGCTGCTAATGGTACCTTGATTTTCTCTTAACAACACCATTTTTTAAAAATACCAGAAATTTTGCCTACTATACTTCATAATACTATTAATAATCTAGGGGCTACTAATACTTACAAAAATTCATAAATGTTCGAAAAATACATCTAATTTGTTAATATAAGATTCATTTACTCAATTGCTAATAAGTTAATCAAGTTAATGTTGGCAAAATCATAAATAAAGAGTATTAAAAAAATCTCCTGAATCATCTGTATTTTTGTAAAAAAATACATTTTTTTCCAAAAAAAATACATTTTTTTCCAAAAAAAAATTTGAAATTCAGAAAATTAAAATAATATTTATAAAAGTTTACAGTTTTCAGAAAATGTTGTTTTAAAGATGCAGGGATTGATGAATATTTTTGTAAAATTGCTTTCTAAATTTCTTTCCAAAAAAAAGGAAAGAAAGAAAGAAAAAAAGGTGGAAATTGTTGAGCAAGGACATTTTTATTCTGAAAGATTTTGAACCTCGTTATGGTGTTCTTCCGTTCAACTTAAATTAATTGGGGTATTTAATTTGCATGGTCATATCTCATGTTTTGTAATTAATTGTTGAAATAAAAATGCTAGGGCACATTTGTTTTTTCTAAAAAGTTCTTAATGCAATTCTAAAATATTAATCAGAACTTTCATTCTTTTATAAAAAAACTCTTCTGGTTTAAGTTACTTATTTAGAAATAAGTGTTCAGAACTCTTGTTGCTGATTATTACTTGTGAAAACTGAATAACAATTTGTTCTGTTTATATCCTTATTAACATTGACAAATTATTATAAATTCGAAGTTTAAAGTTAACTTTCAAGATATCAAAATTCAATAAAAAAAATCAATCAATAAATTCCAAACTTTTCAAATTTGAGAATACAATTTTTTAAATTTTAGCTTTTGGAAATTATGTTTTCTCTTAAATTCCAAAATTGCAAAATTTTGAAACTAATTATTAGGTCAAAAGTTCTAAAAAATTTAAAATTAAATTTAAAGGACATTACTTTTGAGAATTATAATTTTGGACATTAGAAATTTCATACTTAATAATTTCAAAAACTTAAGAAATATTGTTTAACTTTTTCAGTATTCCAATTTCTCTTAATTAAAACTGCTTGCAGTCTAAAATGATTAAATTTTACAGGAAATTATTATCAAGGATAAAATTTCTCAACTTTTTAGTTTCAAGGACAAACCTTCAGTATTTTAGTTTGGAGGACAACTTTCGTCAGGGATCAGTTTTTAGTTATTGATAGCAGTTTTTAGGTATCGGTTTGTAGTTATCGGCAGCAGTTTTTAGTTCGGTAGCAGTTTTGGAAGAATGTTGTCCTTATGATTAATTTTTAGAAAAATGTTTGTCGTTAAAACATTGAGGTCGTATCCTTGAGGTTAATATACAAATTTTTGTTCTTTAAATTAATTTCCCTAAATTTTACCGCTCTTATTCCAACAAAACTAAATTTTAAAATTTCAAAATTTCAAATTCTTCCTTATAATAATCATTACTTAAAAAATCAATTAATAAAGAGGGGTATTTTTGTCAAAAGAAACATATTGCTTAATTTTAATCAAAAGTTTCAAAATGCAAAAGTAAGTCATTGTTGAGCATGCAGCAATCAGCGATCAAAATTCAGAATTCAGCACTTTAGCATTTTAAACAAACACAGCGTAGAAAGAGTAAAAATTTATAGATTGTAATTAAATTAGAATGATATTAATAAAAGGAAGCACCACCCTATAAATGTTTTAAAATAGGGGGAATTAATTTAAAGTACAAAGATTTGTATATTTTTTGCCTCAAGGACACAAGCCCAATATTTTTACCACAAGGACAAAAATTCTTCTAAAAATTATTTATAAGGACAAACATTTTTCAAAATTATTCATAAGGATAACAAAACTGCTACCAAGCTAAAAACTGATACCTAAAAACTGCTACCTGTAACTAAAAACTGATACATAAAAACTGCTATCAATGACTAAAAACTGATATCTAAATAAAGTTGTCCTTCAGGATAAAATATTGAAGGTCTGTCCTTGAGGCAAAAACGCTGAGAAATTTTGTCCTTGACAATAATTTCCTGTTTAAAATATTGCTAAACTTGTAATAACTTTGGGAGGTGGATTAAAATGATGAAATATCTTATTTCAAAAGTAATTATTGTATTGAACATAAAAGCAATCCCCTAATTGGGCTGCTTAATCAATTTCCAACCAATTCAAATCAAGATCAAATCCAATTCCAATCAAAAAGCACTCACTAGGTTCGCATTGCACCGGTCCAGATTCAAGCATTTAACAGCAACAACCTCATTTGTTGGCGAAAAGATCGCCCGATAAACAGTAGCGGTAGCTCCATTCCCTACTTCTTCTAAAAGCTTATAGTCATCGGCTGACGTGGAGTAGAAGCTACTCCTCCTCATGCTCTTTCCGATGCTTCCTACGGCATGGCTGCTCTTCGCTATGCTTCTGCTGCTACTGCTTTTCCACATAACTTTCTCGCAGTTAATTGAAATCGAGCTCGATCGAATTGAGGACTATTTACTCAAGATTTTTTTGGGCAGAGCGTTGACTGCTGCCATTGATATGGAGGCGAGAAAATTTAAGCGGATGAATGGAACGAAGGAGATGTATTATGACGTGGCCGTGATGGGTGTGGCTCGGTTGTACTCCCGTACGGTTTCGGGTACAGTACGGTATTGGTTGCTGGGTAATTACTTTTGCAACTGTGCCGAAGACAGAAGCAGGGTGTTAGGGAAGTCACGGAATTGTACACATCTGTCCCACCACAAATACAGATTTAAAATAACCAGTTTCATTATATTTGCACTTGCAAATATTTAAAAAGAATTAACGGCAAATATTTGTAGATATTTGTATAGTTTTTGACAAATATTTACATTTTAGAAAAAAATCAAAAAAAATTAGTTTTGATAGTAGAAAACACGGTTAAAATTCAGATTTAATTTCCAGAACGAATTTTTTTTTTTACCGAGATAAAATAATATGGATGTAATTTATAACATAAAATATTAATCTCGGGTTCCTAATTCATAATTGAATTATAAAACGGATACAAATTATTATATAAATTATGTCCCTACTACTTTAAGAGCACACTCGACAATTATTAGCATTCACCAACTCGTTTATTTTCAATCTTTAAAATATGATAACTTTTTGTAAGTTAATCGAATTTAAAAATCGATTTCACCATTAAATCACAAATTCAATAAACTTTTCAACGATATCCATTGTTGATATACAAAAATAAAATTTTAAAAAATATAATTTTACATATCGGTTTTTAAGTACATTTTAGTAGCACAGTTAAAAACTGCATTTTTAATAGTGCAGTTTTTACTGCATTTTAGTAATACAGTTAAAAATTGCATTTAATTGTGTAGTTTTTAACTGCATTTCTAAAATGCATTTAAAAACTGCACCACAAAAATGCAATTTTTAACTGCATTTAGTAATGCACTTAAAAACCATATTTAACTGTAAAATGCAGTTAAAAACTACACCTAAAAATGCAGGTTTAACTGCATTTTAGTAATGCAATAAAAAAACAACACCTAATGCAGTTAAGAACTGCAAACTATGTTGCATTTTTAACTGTGTTTCTAAAATGCAGTTAAAAATTGCACCAGTTGCATTTTAGTAATGCAGTAAAAAAAATTGCACCTAATGCAGTTAAAAGCTGCAAACTATCTTGCAGTATTTAACTGCATTTCTAAAATGCAATTAAAAACTACATTACTAAAATTTTGAAATTTGTGTTTCGGAATTTAAAAAAATTATTACGAAATGCAGTTAAAAACTATGCTTGTGTTTCGAAATTTTGAAATGCTGTTAAAAAATATGATTGTATTTTGAAATTTTCAAAAATTCGAATTTGAAAAAATGAGTTTCGAAATTTTGGTTTTTACATATCCATAATACGTATCATTAAAAAGATAATAAAATTTATGATTTAACTGTGGAAACGGTTGGTTAGTCCGATATCTTTAAAAAAATTATTGTGTTTAAAGATTGATAATTAATAAGTATAGATTTGAAATAAGGGTGCGAGAACAACAGTCGCATATGAAAGAAATGCATGCACATGGACCTAATTTACATAAATTATTATGTAGGAGTATTTTGTTCATTTTAATTATAAATAGGGACTTGTCGTACGAAGCCCCTTTGTAACATGTTTTAAAAAAAGATTTTTCACGTATGAAACTTGAAAATAAGGGATAGGTCCTAATTTCCACATTGATATAACCATTGGATCCAACTCTTGAATGCAAGGGGTCATTGGATTGTCTTTTGTCAAATTCTTTGACTAATCCAAGTCTTTTAGCATTGTTGTTTTTTTCATTAGACTATACTAAATTCTCGAGGAAATAATAGTATGCCAAATAATCATTCACTGTACGATTTTTGTCAACATAAAAAGGAAATATATGAGATTGAGAATTGGCAAGGGTATTATGTTTTAGGTTATTTAAAGGGTTATTAATTTGTAGTTAGTTATCAATTTACCGTTCGTAATAAAAATAATAATTATTATTATTTGTTAACTGGCTTTTTAGTAAAACAGATTTCAACTAGACTTAGAAACTCGAAACAAGAACGAAATGATTTACGAATTTGGAAACACGATCAGAAGGCTAGAAAGTTGAATTCCAAAAGGTTGGATGGAAAAATTGCTAAGGCCATAGCTCGGCATCGAGCTATCATAGGACGGTACCGACCTATAAATCTTCCTCATTTCACTTCCCTAACACCATACACGTCCTATGCTACTCCAACAACTCGTAGTCAAGTGATTTTCCAATTATTTGAATGAGCAATTCCAAGGATTGATGAGAAGAAAGCCAAGAAAACAGGATAATTCAAGTGCTATCAAGAATATTGCAAAAATAAACTCAAAGCCAACTGAAAAAGACTTAGAACAACTCACGTAGACGAAAGAAAAGAAAAGCAGGTGAGATGATGCAGCTTGCACTAAGATACATAGCTCGGTACCGAGCTATGGTTTTGGATCGATGGTATCCAATTTTTCTTGTGTGACTTCATGCTATCTCCTAGGCTTAAGTGCAAGTAGGCTTCTAGACTAGTACCTCTATTTCCCTATAAATACAAGCCTAGTTGTAACCAAAACGAGATCCGATCTCTCTACCATTTAAAACTTCTTCTCCTTCTTCACATTTTAAATCTCCTCCATTAAAGTCACCGAAGAAGCCATGGTTTGCTACTCTAGGACTTAGATCAGCAAATCTCTAATATCATTGACTCTCAAACTCTCTAGAAACATCATTGTAAATTTGAGATCTACTAGATTGTGGTCAAATCTGATAAAATTAGTTGTAATCCGAAGAGAGAACAACTAATAAAAGAGGTTAAAGTGGACGTAGGCCGGAGATTATGCCGAACCTCTATAAAAAAAATTGTATCTCCATTTACCTTTTCTCCTTTTCCTTTACTTTTAGTAGAACTAGTGCTTTCATCTAATTTTTGGGTGTTGATCCATTTTTTAAGTTAACATTTTGATGCTTTCACTGAGAACAAAGCTATATTTCACAACCTAAAGCTTGGATCTGAGATTTGGAGAAGTGAAGAGACCTAACACTAGATCTGAGGCAGGAGCAAGCCATCCAAAGCATGGGGGCAGCCAAGAGATGTCCTTAAATACTCATCAATCCATCTATGTGACCGGAGAAGAGATGGAGAAAATGATGAAGGAGATGCAGGATGGATTAGTGGCTCGACAATAGGAAATGCATGAAGGATTTTTCCAAAGGATGGGACAACAAGACATAGTTAAGACTATTGAAATTCAAAACCAAGGACAAGGAGCTAATGCAAGAACATCTAGAGTTGAAGCGGAGAAAACTGGAACAATGCCCCCACAAACAGCACAACTCGATGCCGATCCAAATCAACTCGGTACTGGGAGAATTATACTCGTGGGCAACGCTGGTGTGAACTTGGGACGTGCTGGAATTCCGGGAGCAAACAATGGTGGTGCTAGAAACGCAGATTAGAATGCAAATGCGCAACAACCAAAGGAATATGTGCAAGAGCTTCCCCATAGGAACAGAGGGTAGAATGAAGCCAGAGTAGGTCAGAATGCTAATGTGCATCCAGAGGAGTACGTGTCGGAGTTTTCCCATAGGAGCAAAGGGTAGAACATCACTTTTGGTCGAAAACTGTCATTGGACGGCGAAAACTGAATTGTTGAGTTGGTAAGGAGGAAATTAGGGATGGACCCCAGATCAAAGCTTAAAGGACATGAGCAGTAATCCATTTACTTATAATATCCAGAATGCGAGGAATCCTTTTGATTTTAAGCTTCCGACACTAGAAACGTACGACGGAAAGTCGGATCCAACGGATCATCTGATGAGATACATCCAACATATGGAGGCGTTGGATGCTTTTGAGGAGGTAATGGGGTGGTGCTTCACATTATACTTAACAGACTTGGCGGCTATGTGGTTCAGACAACTGGAGAATGGGTTCATAAGCACGTGGACCGATTTGGTGAATAAGTTCTTAAGACAGTTCAGAGTTCATGTCGTTGAAGAATGTGATGACGCTATCAAGTATGAAGCAAAGGCTCGGAGAGACCTTGAGATGCTATTTGATAAGGCTCAATGCAGCAGCTGCAACCGTCGATAAAGTAGATCCATCTATAATCTTAATAGCGGCAGTATCTTGAGTCGCAAGCAAGACCGACTTCAAAGTTACACTGAAAAGGGATCCAACGATGGATCTTGTGAAATTCTACCATGAAGTTGAGAGATATTTACGTTAGGAAGACGCCGAAATTGAGGATGCTGAAATTAATGTTGTGGATGACAAAGGATTGTCCGAATAAGGAAACAGAAAGGACAAAAGAAAGAGAAGAGATGATGATAGCTTTGGAGATCCAAAACGGCAAAGGAGAGAATGGAAGTTCTCTTCTTACACTGAGTTAACAAAGACCTATAAGAGGATATATTTGGAAACTATGGGCAAATCCCCGATCGGAAGCCAGCTAGAAGAGAGCCTACTGATCGGGAGAAAAGATCTAGAAAGTTCTACATCTTCCATGAGCTAGATGGACATGAAATGAACGAGTACCGACACCTTCATGATTTGAAAGAAGAACTGGTTCGAAGCAGCCAGCTACAGCAGTATGTGAGGAACTGAACTGTAATGGTATGTCCGGTGCGACCACCATCTGCAATGAACGCATCAAGGAACAACCGGGGATCTGGTCCGAGTCAGGTGCAACTCCCTAGCTTTGCTTTCTCTTAGGTTTAATAATTAGGATAATAATAACCTCAGACCACTTACACGTTTACGAGGCCTAGATTGGTCTCTAGGCATGCTCTGAGTCGGATGTTTGAGATGACTATTTAGGAAAATAATAACCTCGAACCGTTTATACGTGTATGAGACCTAGATTAGTCCCTGGCACACTTTGAGTCGAATGTCTGGGATGGATAATTAGGACTTTTGTGTATTTGCTTTGATTTGAATATTTGGATTTCAAAAAATCCACATTGAATGTGGTGATTGATATTGATCGCTTTAGTCCCGTCCAGAGAGATAGGACCGGAGTGCATGGTGCAAGTCCCCTCACTAAAGAGCGAGCAGATGGACTTGTATGACATTGAGCACTTAAATTCCGTTAGGAGAGAGGAGACCGGAGTGTAGGGTGCAAGTCCCCTTGTCGGAGAGTGAGCGGATGGACTTGTACGATATCGATCGCTTTAAGTCCATTCGGAGAGACGAGACCGAAGTGCAGGGTGCAAGTCCTCTCACTAGAGAGCGAGCGGATGGACTTGTATGATATTGATCATTTTAAGTCCCGTCCGGAGAGACAGGACCGGAGTGCAGGGTGCAAGTCCCCTTGCCAAAGAGCGAGTGGATGGACTTGTACAATATTGATCGCTTTAAGTCCTGTTCGGACAAACAAGATCGGAGTGCAGGATGCAAGTCCCCTCGTCGGAGAGCAAGCGGATGGGCAAGTACAATATTGACCGCTTTAAGCCCCGTCTAGAGAGGCAGGACCGAAGTGTAGGATGTAAGCACCATTGTCGAAGAGCGAGTGGATGGGCTTGTACGAAAAGTAAGTCCCATTACCGGAGAGTAAGCAGATGGGCTTGCTTGGTCGTCGAGTTCCTTTGCTGGAGAGCATGGAGACTTAGCAAGGATCTGAAGAGATCGAACCCTAGATTGAGAGTTACACGATCCAGAGAGATCAAATCCTAGATCGGATCATGAACGATTCGAAGAGATCACGCGTTAAATTGAATTTAAAATGATTCTAAGAGATCGAATCTTAGAATAGAAACAGATTTGATAAAAGGATTTAAATGCCTTGTAATTAGAGAAAAATAGTTAAATCTTGGATGAACATTGGACAATTCCGATATGTGATGTAAGAACTTCAAATGAAACCAGAATGAAGATGATGCATAAACAATGTTTAAGCAAGGCTGGAGTCCTTAGCTATAACGGGTCTGGAACAACCTCTAGTTTGCTGGAGAATCTGAAGGAACTGGATGATTCACCAAGATTGAAACAGCTAGAGAGCTCAACTATCGAAGAATGATTACTGATGGAACATGTTCTTGAGCAAATCACACCTTACATTCGAAAGGCGTACTTTGAGGGTAAGGGTTAACCCGCTTTTTAGCAAAGCATATTTCAACTGGACTTAGAAGATCAAAACAAGAATGAAACGATTCATAAACTTGGAAACATAATCAGAAGACTAGATAGTTGAACTCCATAAGGTTGGAAGGAAAAATGGCTAAGCCATAGCTCGTCACCGAGCTATCATAGGTCTGTACCGACCTATGAATCCTCCCCATTTCACTTCCCAAACACCATAAACCTCCTGTGCTAGTCTAATAACTCGTGGTCAAGTGATTTTCCAATTATTTGGACTGGCAATTCCAAGGATTGACGAGAAGAAAGCCAAGAAAGCGGGATAATTCAATTGCTATCAAGAAGGTTGCACGAATCAACTCAAAGCCAAAGGAAAAGAACTTAGAACAACTCGGGTAGATGAAAGAAAAGCAAAGCAAGTGGAATGATGAAACTTGCACCAAGATACATAGCTCCGTACCGAGCTATAGATAGGTTGGTATCGAGCTATAGATAGGTCGGTACCGAGCTATGGTTTTGGCTTGGTGGTCTCCAATTTTTCTTATGTGACTTTAGGCTATCTCTTAGGCTTCATTGCAAGAGGGCTTCTGAACCAGTACCTCTATTTCCATATAAATGCAAGACTAGCTACAACTAAAACGGAATCTAATCTCTTTGAAACGTGAGACATGTAAGGCCCTAGATATTGGTTGGGTCGATGAGAGAGAACACACCAAAAAGTGACTTTCTTATAGACAAAAGGTATAAGGCCATTCCATTTCGACAAAAGACCATACCCAAGTTCAATAGCTTTGCGTCTGCTATCCTGGTCATGATTTTCTTAAGAGGCTCATATACGGAGCGTCTTGAAATAATACCCGGAGCAGGAGATTCAATTAATCGAGATTCAGAAGCAGAAATTTCACTAGGAGCAGGTGCTATCAGAGAACAATTAGCCTACTCTTCAGTATAATCAGAAAAGGTAACTCCTTATCAGATCCACCGGACGAAAAACTCAATTCCACACTGCTGCTGAGTCGTCGGACTTATCCACCTCAGGGATTCGTGGAATTTCCGTTTTTGGGGATAGCATTTCTCTTCTGCATGTCTATGGAGTTTTTAAAAATCCAAACATCTTTCTCCTTCTTCACATATTATCTCTCCTCCATTAAAGTCACACAGGAAGCCACTATTTTCTCCTCTAGGACTTAGATTAGTAAATCTCTAGTGTTAATGACTCTCAAACTCTCTAGAAACATCATTGTAAATCCAAGATCCACTAGATTGTTGTCAGATGTGATAAAATTATTTGTAATCCGGAGAGAGAACAACTAATAAAAGAGATCAAACTGGACGTAGGCCGGAGATTACGTTGACCCACTTTAAAAATTCTAGTGTCTCCATTTACTTTTTCTTCTTTCTCCTTTACTTTTAATAGAATTGGTGCTTTCATCTGATTTTTGAGTGTTGATCACTTTTTGGGTTAATATTATTATTATTATTATTGTTTATTTTTGCAAGACGAGACAATTTTTATAATGGGTCACCCACTTTATATTTAACAATCGAAACAAGTGAGAGGCACATGTGCCTATGTAGCTACACACCATTACATTATCATTACTAACACAATACAACTACACATTATAAAGGGCATAACTATAACACAAAAAGATAACTACCTAAAGTGAAGCAAAGCATCATCCAAGTTCAACATTACATATGAGAATATTTTCACTAACGAAGATTAGTGAGAGCATCATATTTCCTAAATAAATGCTAATGGCAAAACTAAAGCACAACTTGCAACTATTGGACCAGCTAAAGCAAATGGCTTCCTATTTCATGAAATCTAGCTTGAAGCTTAATGGTGAGCTGAGACAGCATACTCAAACCATCCACAACCACACATGAAGAGCAACTACAACACAATTAAACTGCAAAAGCAGTCCCCAGAATGATGAGTAGGGATGAAACCTGTAACATCCTTTATTTCGAGACCCGAAAATGAACGTCGTAATAGAGACAGGCGTATGCCTAGAGGCAATTGTGTAATTATCACATATATCTAACTTGATAACCAATCTTGTTCGAAATAAATGGTGTTTTCTTTCTATTTTATACTGGATATAATGTGTTATATTAATTAATTAATTTAATTAAAAGTATATTTAATAGAAAATCAATAAACGGTATGTTTTGTGATAGCGGTTACAATATGTTGTAATTACCAGTGATTTACCATAATAAAATAGACATGCCATGTTAAATATTCCTAGTCAAGATGGATCGAGATTAGATATCGATACATTCGTTAAGGCTAGAGTATGTAATGCTATCCAAATATTGGACGGTATATTACTCATAGCTGCTGGGGAAACCAAAAGGTTACGTACTGATAATTATTGGATAACTATGGAATGACTCACTCGATAGTTTTCTGTTTGTTAATATAACTTAGTTCAACTAGAAAATATCTATGTGACAATATTACACAATTCCCTCGACTTGAGAGTACCGTCGAGCTTCAATGTGGAAACTTCGCTTTGATTATAGTTAAATCATGGCACAATATCCATCAAACAATTATAGTTAGGTTAAATGAACGCACTAGAAGTGAAACGCTTTTCAATACAGGATTTCTGTCCTCAGTAATATGAGGTTAGTATCACGGTCACCTGAAGTCAACTCAAAGTCAAAGTCTTTGGCCAGAGTAGTTCGATTAATAATAACTATTATTATTAAACCAAGGACTTTGTATCTGGACTATGAAGTTGAATATGGATGATATTGAAATTTTAACCATTACCAAATTCCAAAAGTCCTAATGTGATATAGTTTTGAAGAAGAAAATTGGTGTAAATAATTATCACTACCAGGTAATGCTTAAAATAACTAAAATTTGATTTTACAGAACCTATGTAAGCGATAATTTTGGCTATAATGTCACACCGCTCTAAGGTGACGTGTGTACATTAATATTCAAATTATTCGAAATTAATCGAAGATTGAATTTACACCTAAAAGTCACACAACCAAAATGTTGAATACTCCGAATACCACCTGATTTAATTAAATTATAATTTTTAAAATTAGTTAAATTATTTAATACTTGTAAAATATTAATTATGAAATTTTATTTGATTTGTGATGAAAATAGTGCATATAAAAAGGTTATATATACACGTATTAATATATGATATCAATGTAGATTTAAATAAGATTTAAATACATTTTATATTGATCGATCTTGAACTGTTTTAGAGGCCTATATTAGGGGAAAATTTGATCGGGTATAGGTGTAGAAAAGGGAGGGTGAATTTGATTTAAAAGGGTTTAAAATGGCAAGAAAAAATAGTGGATATATATCAACTTTTAGCTCATCTCTCTCTGCTATTTAAACAATCTTAACCCCTTCAGCTCTCTCTTTTTTCACTTCTCCTTCATGTAGTTTTGGCCGAATTGTCCCATAGCCTCCTTTATCTTTTCAATTTAACAAACACAAATTTAAATAAAAATAGAGCAATGGTGTGTAGTACTTTCAGTCAGATAGCTCTCTCTGAAAGGATTTGAATTCTGATCTAATCGGAGTTAATCTATTCAACATTCAAGGTGTCATTCTAAGCTATAGTAGTGGTTATATCCTTGTTTACATATTTTTTTTTTCATGTTGTCATATATAGTTAGATTAGTTACTTATCACGAATCCATATATCGATTTGTTGTCTACCTAGAATTTATATTTCTATAAATATAATAATTTTTTTTACATATGTATGTATGTATGTATGTATATTATTCATGGCCTAAAATATTTTTTTTTAAATTTGGAGTAACTGTAAAATGTTATATGAAAGAGTGTTTTAAAAACTATATAATTATACACAAATATTTATAGATCATTTTTTATTATATTTAAACATATTGTTTTGAAAATATATTAAAAGGTTTATTTCATATATATATACACGTTTATTTTAGTAAATCCAAATACACACACACATGCATATATTATATACATAATATTAAAACAATATACTAAGTGTTTTTAAACAATTTAGAAATCTGTATATGTATAATTAAATAAACGTATATAACATAAAACATTAGGAAGTATTTTATTTTAAAAAAAAGGAGAAAGAAATTTCTGTACGAAAAAAACATTCTTATATATATATATATGTACATATACACACACCAAAATCCAAATAGTTTTTAAAGTTAAAAAAACATTCTTATATATAACAGAGTTTAAACTTACTTTTATTTCCCTACACATTTACATTTATTTTATATTAAATATAAATCATTTAAAAATTGAATTTTGAATTTGAATATGATAGATATTTTCAAATCTTGATCTAGATTTGAAATTTGAATTATAATCTATATTCATATATTTAAAAATATCATTTTATGTAAACATATATGTACTTCTATATGTGTGTGTGTGTCCACACACACAACATATATGTATATGGAGAGTCTGACATGTCCATTGCGATGTAAATCCCAACAATTAGATATAGGCATGTTAAACCATGCACACTATACATATTGCATGTGCACGTAAATGTACATGTGTATTTGATACACATGTACACGCTATATATATTATACAATATTAAATAAATTCCTTTTATTAATGAATTAAATTAAATACTAATTTTATTTAAAATTTAATTTATATTAGATCTAAATATATTTAGACTTCATAGGCCCTATAAGATCCAAAATGGTAAAAAATTAAAATTTACTCATTTAAGGCGCTGCATGTTGGTCCAGTACCAACAATGGTATCAGAGCCCAATAGGCTATGCGTTATAAATTAGTAGTATTATGGCTGACTTATTAAAGCCTACCAATATAGTAGGGTGTCTAGAAAAGTATTGTCTAAAGTTGGATTTGGTAATCAAGTACTCTGTCCTACTTGGCTAATAGTCTGATCTAAAAAGATGAATTAAGCCCAAAGGTTTTCGCTAATATAAAGACACAAAATTGATTTTGGGCCTAGGGCTAATTTTCAAAATTTGTTCTGAAATTAAAATAAAATTTTAAATTTAAAAGTTAAATTTCAAAAAAAAAACAAAAGTAATATTTTACATTTAAAATAGTAATCTTTTTATAAATGTTATAAAATAATTTTCAATTTTTTTAAAATAAAATAATTATTTTTAAAAATTATTAATAATTAGTTAGATTAATTAAATGAAAAATTAATTGAAAGTTTATTAATTAAATAAAATAACATATATATATTGATAACATTATCTTAAAATATTAAAGTAATATATATATATATATAATGTTATAAATTAAATATACTTAAGTAAAATTATTAAATTAATTAATTAAATCATAATTAATTAATAATATAATACATATATAAGATATATGTATATAACTGTAAATGTTATGGTGCACTATTCAATTTAAAATGTTAAAAATGAATAAAATTAAATTAAGTAAAATGTTAATTAATTGATTAATTAAATAAATAAGATTTAATTAATAAAATTAATATAAGATTATACATAGATTATTGTATAAGTTAATTAAATTATAAAATATTATATTAGAATTAAACTTATATAATATAAATGTATAATAAAATGTGGAACAGTAAGAAACCCAATTAGACTTAAGGAATAAATACATATGTATAGTACGTATACTATGATTTTATATGCGTCCGACACTTGGATCACGAGGGTATTTCATAAGAAATACATTGTTCTATAAGTCAATATCACTTAATCATATGTATTAAAGATTTGAATCTTTAATATAATTATTATTCTCTACTATTTATGTACTAGTAGATTATTTGCACACTCCTTAGTTATTAAGCTTTCCTCAAGCTAGGGATGTTATGTGTGGTACTAATAATATATAGAATATACGAGGCGAGATAAATTCATATATTTGTTAAGCTTTCCTCAAGGTATGTGCATTATACTTAGGTCATCGCAAAATGGTAGGTACGAGCTAGTGAATAATCTATTTTTATTTGTTGAGCTTTCCTCAAGGTAAAGATGAGATTCGGACAAGAGCCACAAAGTTAGGAGTTGTATGTGGTACAACCGATAAGGAGTTATCCATCGTATCAGGCCTATGACTTATTGAGCTTTCCTTAGGGTCAGAATCCAAAGGAATACAAATACTAACACCCACTAGAGAAGTCGAAAGACTTCTATGTTTCACTTAGGGTTTTAAGAAACATAAAAGTCTAGTGAGAGCCCTATTGGAAAAATAAAATGGTAACATTTAATATTTTAATATCGTAAGAACATCTGCTATGTATAATTAAACTAGTCTACATTAATAAATTTTGTTCATTTAGTATAATTGATAAAGTGTTCATTAATTAAACTATACAAATGAACTGACTTAATATTGACAAATAGAAATATAACATATACTTACCAATAAATTTTACATGTTGACCTATGCAAGCGCCAAATTATACAACTACTAGATACATTAACTTGGTCACTTATGTGCTTAGTTTCCCAAGACAGTACAAGAATATGAGTATTTGATCTATTTCCAATCACAAATAAATGTTATATGGTAAACGGTTGCAACTCGTAATGTACAAAACCTCGATGAAATTAGTTCATTCGAAATAAGCAAGTATACCATAGCGTGAGATCATGTATATGATATAATTTATTACAATCATGATTCTTTGTGTTAAATGTAACACTAAACCTAAAGCTATAAGATAGATCTAAGAACTAAATCAGTGAAATGTCAGTTTTATAAGTTTAGATAAGGTGCAACTTATTTAATGTTACCACCATTCGTGATTCTGAAGGCATAAGGGCAGGCTGACATCAAGAATGTCGAAATCAAAGGGCATTATAGCCAAAGACGAAGGGGATGTTTAATCAATGAAAGGAAGGATGCCATACCTCATCAGTATGAAAACTAATGTCAAAGCCTAGCAAGTGAAAGGACATCGAAATCTTACAATGATGTTGCATACCATCAATTCTGTATATCATTAGGGAAGTGATGATGTCAAAGGAAAGCATATTGCAAGTCATCAACGTGCTCAGAGATGTTGTATATCATCGATGCCGCATCTCGTCTATATCGCATACCACCAAGTGATATAGGCATTACCGAGAAAGAACCATCTACCCGTGGGAGCAATTCACTTATGAATTCTCGGTACAGTTTTGCATATGCAAAGATCCTACTACAGATTCTAGTGTGTTAGCTAATGTCAAAAAAAGGCTAGGGGAACCACTTGGCAACTATCTAAAGAGATTCAGTACAGAAGCACTCAAAGCTGAAGATATAACCGATAGATAAAAGTTGAGGGCAGTATGTTCAGGGCTAATTGAGCAACCCCTTTTTAGGAAAGAGCATTATATTCATGATTGTAAAAATCTATAATACTTCCATTTCCAGGCTGACAAATTCATTTGCATGGATGAAATGTACTATGCCAGGAAGAAATATTAACCAAATAAAGAAGGAGAAAAGTTCGGTTTTAATTATCCTAACAAAAAACCAAAATGGGACTAAAGTAAGAAAGGAAAATGGAAGGAGGTCCCTAAGTCCATTTATATAGAATTAAATGAACCCATCTCCTACATTTTCACCATGGCAAAAAATAGTGGAAACTTCCCCACTTCTTATAAGACAAGGAGCCCATTCTAAGCCCAATAGGGGGAAATTATTGTACTTATCATAAGGTAAATGGGAATAAGACTAACGAATGTCATGCCTTGGCAAAGATAATTCAAAGAATGATCAAGTTAGGATCTCTAAAGGAATTCACTAAAGAAACCCAAAAGACTTCCTATTCTGAAGAGAATGGTCCAAGCATCCAAAGCCTTATTTTTCTATTAGATAAATAGAGAAATTGGGATAAGTACATCTACAAAAAAAGGAATTCATAAAATAAAGGAAAACATCCTAATCCTACCGTAAGGACTTGATCAAAGCACTTTAAGCCTTCGGCCTATCCAGAGCACTGCCTAGAGGGAGGACGGTATAACACCTTAAGCCTTTGCCTTTCCGAAGCGCCTCCTAGAGGGATGACAGTATAGCACCTTAAACCTTCGGCCTGTTTGGAGCGCCTCCTAGAGGGAGGACAATATAGAACCTTAAGCCTTTAGCTTGATCAGAGCACCTCCTAAAGGAGGACGGTATAGCGCCTTAAGCCTTCGGCCTGTATGGAGTGCCTCCTAAAGGGAGGATGGTATAGTGCCTTAAGCCTCCTAAAGGGAGGATGGTATAGTACCTTAAGCCTTCGGCCTGTCGGGAGTGCCTCCTAGAGGGAGGATGGTGTAGCGCCTTAAGCCTGACCAGAGTGCCTCCTAGAGGGAGGATGGTATAGCGCCTTAAGCTTTCAGCCTGTCCAAAGCGCTTCCTAGAGGGAGGATGGTATCACATCTTAAGCCTTCAGTCTGTCCAGAGCGCCTCTTAGAGGGAGGACGGTTTAACACCGATTAGCAATCTTTAGCCTTACCTAAAGGGTATAGATGAGGCAACCTTACATAAGGAAATCGATCAAATAATTTGAACTTTCTCCTAAAGAATGGGTCGGAGCAATTTTCTAAAGGAAGAGTAATCAAATTCGAGCTATTTTACTCCAAGACAAGGCTAACGTAGTCTTCAAGTGCCAGATGGTTTCTGGCTTTCTATTTATATTATTGTCAGATGGTTTTCTGGTCTTCTATTCATAATGTTGCCAGAGGGATTGATCTTCTATCCATATTATTGCCAAATGGATTTTTGGTCTTCTATTCATATTATTGCTAAATGGTTTTTTTGTCTTCTATTTATATTATTGTCATATAGATTTTTGGTCTTTTATTCATATTATTGCCAAATGGATCTCTGGTCTTCTATTCTTATTACTACCAGATGGGCTTCTAGTCATCTTTAAAATTAAAGGCTGTTTATCCCTTTGAAGCAAAACTCCAAGCATCAGGCATAAAAGTTCTAAATGGTAAAGTCAAAAGGAGAGGTTATCAAAAGCTTCACTCTTCAAAGTGCTAAATTAATTTTCCTATAGCGAAGTTCAAATAATAAGAATCTTCACTACTAAAGGAATTTTTAATTTCCTATTAAATGAATTTAAAATTCCCTATTAAGTAAAAGAGGAATTCTTCCAAACTTCTGATTAAGTAATTATTAATCTTCTGTCAAAGCAAATTGTAGGTTTTTGAAGACAAGCCAATGCTCAATTCAAGGTTACAAGCGATATTGCATCAAATTAGAGCTCTAAATAACAAGCTATATACCTCTAACAATTCAGGAAATTCAAGAGTAAGGGTAGATGTCAAATACACTCAAGGTAACAATTGTTTAAATACAAGTTAATTAATTATCTGACATGTTATATACAAGAGTTGTTGGAATAAACAGCAAGGTTGCCTAATTAAAAGTTTACAAACTAAAAATAAATGCTTTGAGCTATCCTTCTCAAATATTTGGCAATTGAAGAAGAATCGATAATATAATGAATCGCCACATCTAGAAGTTGTTTGAGCTTCTTCTCTTTCTTTCAAATAGTTTATGCATCATCGATCAAATCAATCTAAATTTTTAATGCACAATCGAGTGTCTTATTTGCTCCCTTTAGAAGCTAAACCTTGCCCTTTAATTTCTCAACTTCATGCTCAAGAGTGTGCTTTTCACGCTCAAGTCTCTCCACTTTACCCTCATAAGTATTAAGATGTGTGGAAACATTGTCACTCCACTGCTTGTTCAAAAATTAGACGCATTCAAATCTAACTCTTTGGCTCTATCTGGAAATTTCGCCGTCATCTAGACTCGAATGAGGGTTTAATAAAGCAAAAAACTTTTCTTGACCAATCAAGGGGGTAGGAGTAGGAAGGCTGGATTCGCCTCCACTTACGATGAGTTTTAACAATTGGCAATTTACTTGACTTTTTAATAACTCCATTTCAAGATCCATCATCTTTTGATGTAATCGTGCAATTTTTGTGTCAGCTTCGACACTTTGGATGGAAGGTCCAGACTAGCTAATTGTATCTATTTTCTCTTTTAGCTCCTGGATTCTTCCATCCTTTTCTTTAATTTGCTTCTCTAAATCGGAAGTCATCTCTTTTAAACCGCTGAATGTAGATCTTAATTTATAAAAAAATTCATGCCATTTTTGCGCATCCGGATTATCCGGAAATTATAAAGCTAGAGTGCCTTAAAAAGAGAGTTTCTTCTCAAATTCTACCCTGATCCTATCTTTAATAGAATCAAGTCGAACGAGGATATCTAAGCCGCTAGATGTGAGAGTTAACTATTTATCCTAAATAAGAAAGTGGGAAAAGAAATCAATATACAAGAAACATTTTCTTTATTGACGACAAAGGTTTACAAACTTGAACAAATTTAAAATTACACCAACCTTACATACAATTATCTCTTAGAGTTTCAAGGCAGTGATTTTAGGCTTTTTAAGTGACCTAACAAACAAATTAAGACTAGAGTCAAAAGGAACTTTAATTCCTTCCGAGGTATTGACTAGGGGAATGGATAGTAGTCCCATTCTCTAGCCGAAGGGCTAGTATGGTCATATAGCATTTTAGTGTGATTGATTCGAACCTTACTATGCAGTTTATTTGTCTCGTCACCTAAGAAATCAAAACAAAAGTGTAGGAATCATGTATAAACTTCCTGTAGATCTCTAAGAAAACAATGCTTTGCTAATTGAGATGTTTTGAAAATTAAAAATTTCTCTTTAAAATCCCTCTTTAATTTGACAAATTTACTCAAGAGTTCCATGGAAACGGGACTACACGATGGTCCCTTAATCTGTATAATATAAAAGAAATAAGTTAAGTTGCAAGGAAATGAATGCAGTAAAATTCATAAACTACTTGAATCATACAATCATTTGGGTTCGTACAATATCGATCCCTTATAAAATTCAGAAATAAATCTCTCCTTATTATACTTAATCTTCTTGGGAAGAAGAGTATTAGGAGAGGGTGGAATGCTAGCAACCCTAGGAAGGTTCCAACAAGCCCTATAAAGAGAGTCGCTTCCATGATCATCTAAATATCTTTTATAAAGAAGCCTAATCAAGCCCCCACTTTTTCCCTAACAAAAAAACGTTAGTGAGGAGGTTCCTAGAATAAATTTATGGAGAAACTCTACTAAGATCTCCCCATCATCAATGAGCATCAAAAGAGAGTCATTAATTTTGCATTCTCTTTAATAATTCTGTTTCGATGAAGGCGAGCTCTCTTCAAGCGTGGGGCGGACTGCTTTTCCTTGAAAAACCTTAACCATGCAGTACTAGTGGAGAGGCGTTTATATTTGTCAAAAAGTTCATTATATTCATCAATCGATCTATTAGCCTCTCTATTTAACCGAAGCACATCGCTTTGACTCTTTTCATATAAGGTCTCGTAATAATATTTGGTCTCTCTCCCTAACTAAGATAATAAATTTATTAACTAAAGGGTAACAATTAACTTTATGTACTTAAATTATAAATTCCATACCTGAGTGACTGGAACTTGAGGAGCTGAGACTTGAGTCTTTTCTTTCAACTGATGGCTAGGAGGATTAGCGTCTTTCGAAGAAATGTTTTCCTATGGATCACCCTAAAGTTCCGGTAAGTTTGGAAAATCTGCAGTAGGTGATTCCTCACTACCTGATTCGCTACCGGCCCCCATCTTTTGGCCCTCTAGGACTTTTGCCACTACCACCACTATCTTGATCATCGCCATCGTTACCATCATCCTTATCATCATCATTACCATCGTTATCATCATCTTCATTATCCTTCTCCTCTTCGTCTGAATCTCCAGCTCCTTCGAGTGGAGGGTCATCGAAAGACAATAACTTCCTTGGATCGATAGTTTCTTCTTCTGGAAATTCATCCTGAAGTGATCCCTCGGCTCTATTAAGTATGAGATCAAACTTTCTTTTAAATCTAGCATTTAACTCCGAGAGGGAAGGAAAATCAAAGTTTGGGCATTTGTCAATATTGTCACCGTATGCCACAAGAAGAGCATCTTCATAACACTTTTCTATAAATGTAACAAGAGCTTCATTAAGGAAGAAGGTGACTTTTTCCTTAGCATCTTTTATTGTATGATTAGCATGAACCAAGGTGGCATCTTTACTTTCAAGCTGGTTCTCTAAAGATTTTATCCCGACAGTCATTTCGGTCTTTTCTTTATTAGCACACTCAAGTTCTGTTTCATCTTCTCTTCGAGAAACAACTTAGCTTTCTTCTCCTCTTTAAGGGAGGAGTCCCTTCTCGAGAATAGCATTATCTCTCTCCATAATAATATCAGTCATTTAAGTCATAAGAAAGGAGATTTTCTCCTTGAGGTCCACAATTTGATTAGAAGGATTCCAAGAAGTCCATTGAAGGAGAAACACGTGCTTAGCCGCTTGAACACACGATAAACATAAGTTAAGATATAAAAAGTTAAAATTCTATATTAACCAAATAGAAAGGAAATTTTACAAGTAATAGCCGCTGAAGAATAATGTAAAGATGATCTTTCGAGAAAGTTGAAGACTATAATAATGGAATAAGAGAAACCAAAGTCGGAGACTGAGCAGCCAAACGAAGGAGATCCTCAAAGCTAGATGTGGGAGTTTGAATAGAGCCTTCGAAGGAAGAAATTCATCAGGGAGAGGAGTTAAGCCAAGCTCCTCGAATAAATGACAGAAGCTGTTCCACTTAGAGAGTCTTGATTATCACATTGGGACTTTGAGCTGCCAAATAATAATCTACGTTTAACTTCTCAGCAATGACAATGGAAGTCTTATCATCCCTAAGTTTAGGCTTTTTGCTCAGAGGAAGGATTGAAATGTCAACTTGAGCGTCAGTGCTTGCCTTCCTTTTAAATTTGTTAACAGCTGCAGCAATAGATGTTTTAATAGGAGCGGATTTAGTAGGCCTAGTTAAAAACAGAACGTGATCTTTGGTTCCCTTCTCCTTGGAAGCAACAACGAGTGATGATAAGCCTAAATCAAAAGGAAAAGTTCTATGAGGTCACAACATAAGAAATTCTATTTAAGTTATAATGAAATTTACCAAGGGATTCGAGCTGAATAGGAGGTAGAGAAAGCATTTTTATTATCAACGACCAATAATCGCTTTCCCTGAGCATTCCCCTTCATCATCGGGGTACTCCTAATATCCTTTGATGGTCCAGTATCAGAGGATAATTGTGAAGATTTGTCTCTGTTAAAAGTGTAAGTCTATCACCCATACTCTTGGATGCTTGAGTAAGGGACTTAATAGTGTTGTCATTAGAAGGTCTTGGCTATTTAAAAGCGAGATCTAAAAGAAAATATTAATCATAAGAGGATGACAGATGTAATATAAACAATAGTAACAAAAACTTACTAAAAACAGAGAAGGTTCCCTTAATCTTAGAGAAGTAGCATCTGGCTTAGAAAAATTGATTTTCCCACTCCTTCATCTTATTAATTGGATGGATAATTAAACTCTTTGGAAAAAGACTAAGACGATACAATGGACTATCAACTTATTCACTTATCTTTACTGGATTGACCAAGGTATGGAGAGTTGCAGCGCTTAAAGGAGGGAGTTTGGCTTCCCTGGAAAGAACTTCTAAGAAGTTCAAATAAGTGTACGATTTGGGTGTTAGCTGAATCGGAGCGATATTTAATTGCTCCAGGAATCGCAAAAGAAAATCTGGGAAGGTAGATACCCTAAGTGCAAGATATGAATAGGTGTAAAGGCAAAGAACCCTTCTGGAAGGTTGTTTAACCTGCCAGAGGGACCGGCGGGCATGGTTTTTATGTTCATAATCCTAAATTATCGATGAATGGTGTCCACTTCTTCCCAAGTGGTAATGTATAATTGGTTGAGACGATAATTTCCTTTCTTGGCAGAGGGATATGGCTTAGAGCTCTTACTTACTTTTTTTCATTTCATTTTCCTGCCAAGTGATATTATACAAAGTCAAGGAAGTATTAAATACTTTGCAAAATCTAGAATGCTCGTGAATGCAAAATAAAAAATTAAATACTTAAACAAAAGGTAGTTAAAAATTACTCAATCCATAACATTAAAGTGTTAAAGTTCATATTTAGCCATTACATTTGCGACAAGCCTTTAACCACTGAATAATCCATGTAGAATTCGTAAAACACTTGGAAATTTATAGTTAATTAAAAGTTGGAAAGCAACTCTTAGATCCATGGTACGATAATGAATTTATAAAAAGAGATCTGGTTGAAATACCATCCAAAATGTATCTTAAATGCCATGTGGAGTCAATAAGTTGATGTTGAATTTCGCATTAGTGGCCGTTATTAAAAACCACAGTATGATGTCGTAACGATGACCCAATGTCGAAATGGGAGATAAACAATATCAATGAAAAATGTCGAGATGGACTAAGAATAGTTTAACTGATTAATAAGTTCATAAGGATATCGAACGCATGAGTGGTTCATAAATTTACTACGATAACTACAACACAAGTTAGTGAAGTCGCATAAAATTTAAACCATAACATTGAAAATAGTTGTTGAAAAAGAATAATAACACATAGTCAGGATATTAAATTCATATGACAATCAGTTTAAATTGATGTCAAACACATGAATGGTTGTCGCACCCTTGGTTGTTTACCGACATGGTAGGGATTTTGCATTATAGTAACTTTTAGACATTGAACCGATTATCGAAACAATAATGGAGAGGTAAAATTATTTAAAGTCAAACATCAGACCGATTTCGTAGTGCATTCTCTTCGAAATTAAACAATTTAATAATGGGATTTGGGTTCACCATAGCCTATTCATTTCGTAAACAAACTAGAAACCCCCAGGCCTCTAAATCGATATCACCCAACTTCAGTTAATTGATTAAATCCCCCAGCAGTATGGTGATTTGAAGTTAAAATTGTTCGTAAGCATAACAAGTTTATGGTTAAATTAATAATTTGAAGATTAATGGTAAAATTTAATTGATAAACCTTAACCGTCAATTCAAAATAAAAAACCCTTAGTTAAAACCCTAGTAGCAATTCAAATGTTAAATTTCCTAATTAACTTGTCGACTTAATCAAATGAAATAAAAAACATACATTGATTTAAAATTTAATGATGGAAGATTGAAGGTTGTTAAGTAATTTGAAGGATTTTTAAAATTTCTGCTTCAGCTTTGAATTGCAAGAAAAGGAAGAAAGGATGAAGAAGCTCAAGTGTTTATAGAGAAGAAGAAGAAATATAGCCGCCGTTGGATTGGATTTAAGTGAATGGTCAGATCTGGAAAAGAATACCAATAGGCGGTAAGCGCCAAATCGAGGCAATGACTTGAAATGTCAAGTTCCTTCATACTAGGGGCAAATGTTACCACCATTCATGATTCCGAAGGCATGAGGGCAGGTCGACATAAAGAATGCCGAAATCAAAGGAAATTGTAGCCAAAGATGAAGGGGTGTTCAATTAATGAAAGGAAGGATGTCGTACCCTGTGCAGTTAAAGTGCTCAGCAGATTCAATGCGGCGGAGGTGCAAAAATTCATAGCGGGAATACAGCGAGGATATAGCGCGATATAGCGGATGACTCTAAAATAACATATAAAACTCGTACTTAATGTTTTTACAAATATATAAATGGTAATTAAATGAAAAATTAACATTCAATTAAATTATAATTAATACGTAAATAATTTTAAATAAAAACATGTGCGAATATACTGTAAATAAACGTAAAACTGTTATATAACATAATTGAATTTAGTAGAATATTAGAGTATTTTCATTTCTAAAAATATATTAAAAATTCAATTAAATAAATTAATTTCATAATTTTTATAATGTATAAATGACACTTTTTAATTCATTTCTTTTAAAGAAGATATAGCGGAAATAGTGGAATATAGCGGGAATAACGGGATATAACGGAAATAGCGGGGCTTAAAGTGGAAAGGCTATATTCAGTATAAAGGCTAATGTCGAAGACTAGTAAGTGAAAGGACATCAAAATCCTACAATGATGTTGCATACCATCAATTTCGCATATCATCAGGGAAGTGATGATGTCGAAGGAAAGCAGATCGCAAGTCATCAACGTGCTCGGAGATGTTGTATATCACCGATGCCGCATCTCGTCTATATCCCATATCACCAGTGAATGATGTCATAGGAAGCCAATTCTACACTTCATCAAGACAAGGATTGATGTTGAATTGTAGATGATGCCACCTTCTTTTGATGTCGTAAGATATCAGCCTTCAAAAAATGTTGTAAGGCGGCATTGATGTTGAAGATCAACGGTATTTACAAGAGTTGTCGTGCATTATTGAAGCAAGAGAGGGTGTCATCAATCATTAACCCTGCATGATGTTGCATAACAAGAGCATAATGGGAGTTATTGAGAAGCGACAATGATTGGAGGAATGTTATACAAGTGATGTAGTGAATCATAAACCCTCAATTATTCTCGTAGCTCAACAATGCGATAAAGGAAGCCGAATGCCTTCACTTCTTAGGGTGATGTCAAAAGCTGTAAAGCAGGATGTAGATCCTAAGTGTTGAAAGATGATGTGGTAAACCACCAATACACAAAGGATTGCCGAAAACCTTCAAAACAAAGCATGAAGTCGAATACCACCGAGATGGCTGATAGTACCAAAAACCAAGCATGTCAGAAGTGACGCATGACCATGCCGCACCTCTCAACCCTTGTAAAAACAGACCTAGGGGCATGGAGGACGAGGCGATTGATTCTTTTCTCATTTCTTACTTTTTAAACTTTGTAACCCTGAATCAATTTGGGGATTTTAATGCCAATTATAATTTTGCGACTCTTTTTTGCAAACAAGGGCTTGTATATTTACAATCGCATAACATATTGAATAAGGATACATGATCCTTGACTTATGATTCTCATACACTTATGATTCCGAGATGATCATGACTTCATCATTGAACATCCACGCTGCCAACCAGTTGACATAGGGTTTCATTAGCCGATTTCTAACCAAGATTTTACCTATTTCGGGGTTAACAAAGAAATTTGTTAACATTTAATATACTTAAATGTTAAGTATGACTAGATGCAACCTTATAAAGAGTTCATTATGACATTGAAGTAAGGGTTTCCTTTGAATGGTTCGAGCATTTGGAAAGGAAACTGAATGTACGAGAATGGATGAAACTTAAGGCACGGTTGGGATAAAGAGAGTGAATGGTCACTTCTACTTCGTAAAGAAAAATCAGAAACAAGAATTGTAAAATAATAATGGATACTTAACTTTGGAATAAGAAATATGATTTCTATTATAAAATGTATTTTCATATGTATTTTCTACGGGATTCATTTCCTTTAAGTTCATGATATTGGATCTGAAAACTCTCGACTGTACTGGTTAGTAGATGGAATAATTATCCTATATTAAATGATTGAGTGGAGCTTCATATTCCACACCCTATTGTGGTAATGGCGGGAATAGTAAGAGCATGCCATATAGTACTTATTTGTCACATCAAGTTACAAAAAGTATTTTCATAAAACATACCAAACATTATCTATAAAATAACAACCATTTTTCAGCATTGATTAAGAAATGCACATAGTTCTACTTTAATATGAATATTCGTTATAAAATAAAACTATAATTTGGTATTTGTTTTCAAAACAAAAATGATGCATTAGAAAATACAGAAATATCTAAAATTATTTGCAGTTATTTTGAAATTATAGGCTAAAAGCATAGTTTTGACAAATAATTATTTGATTATATGATTGTGAATCATATGGTACCGGTGAATTGTATCTTAGACAATTAAGGTCAAAGCACCTATTCAATAAGAGCGTCATAAGAGTTGATGAACTCTTCGGATTGAAACATATAGATGTTTACAATCATAAGTCTATTAATACAAAAACGGTTTCACGTATTTTGTTGTATTCTGTAACAATTCGGGCCGAGATTACCTGAAATTAAATATAAAATATGATTTAATTTATCTTAATTAATTTTAAGATGAAATTGGTGAATTTTACTTGGTTTGTTTTCAACTTGAAATAAATTTGGAATTAAATAAATAAGAAATTTATAAAATGGGTTTTCCAAGTGAGACAAGTATAATTAGGAGATTTATAGTAAAATGGTTTGAAATTTATATGAATAAATTTCTAAGATGGAACATCAAATTTACAGACCTAACTATAATCTTTGTGCATTTTTATATAAGTGGAAAATAGGTTGAAGGGCTTCTTATTCTAGGGTAATAAGTTTTAAGGACAATATTTCTGAATAATTAGTTTTAAGGACAATTTATAGGAAAATGATAAACTCATTTATCTTTTTAAGTTATATAAGAAAATGATAAATTCATTGTCATTATTTCTATATAACTTAAAATGATAACTTCATTTATCTTTTTTTAGAAAACTATCCTTAAAACTAATTTTTCAGAAGTGTCATCTTTAAAACTTATTACCCTGCACAAAGAAGCCATTATGAGTGAAAATCCCCTTTATATAAATTATATGAATTTATATACATACATTTCGTAGTATGTGAAAATAGGCATGATATTGTAATTAAACTATTAAGGACATTTAATCATGTCAAATGGATACAAAATTATTTTATGAAGTTTGATATGATGGTATCAGGTCTAAAAAGTATTTTATGGAATTTTATTCAATTTATATGAATTTATAAAGATGTGATTTCATAATATATGAAAATCAGCCCGGTTTTGTGTAAAAATACTATGGGATATAAAATCATATAGAATGGTATAAAAATGAGTTCTGAAGTTAAGATACATATATATGTGTGTGAATTATAAATTTAATTATGGATTTATAGATATAAATTCTAAGAGATATGATTTTTTTGATGAGAAATGGAAAATAAACAATGTTTTGAGCTATGAAATGAATTATATCGAAATAAATATATATAATGTATATAAAATATTTTAAAAATTGTAATTTGAGATATCAAGTCTTACTATGATTTTATTTTAAATTTATAATGATATTTAAAGGTATTTTGAAGATATATATGTTAAAAGGCTATATTTCTATTTTTTGGAAACTAGCTTGAAAACACCGATTTATACAACAATTTTGAAACTATTTCTATTTGAAATTTTTGATTAAATGAAAGAAGAAAGGTAGTAGAGAATCATATCTAAATTTAGAAGAAAATGGATCGAGAATCTGATTAAAAATGAGTAAGAAACGAGCAAAACAAAAATCTGATAATAGGCTGCTTGTTTTAGCCGGCCACCATAGGTGCACCGGTGGGACATATTTTGATCAGGTTTTCTAATCAGTCGAAGCCAAATAGAAGGTGGTTTGGTTTGTTGTTCTTCTGGGGTATTCGGGCAGCGATTAGGGAAAGTCTTGGACTAGAATTCCATGTTTGTTTTGATTTAATTTGGTATGTTTGGTTTGATTGAAATTTGAGAAATTAAATTTAGAATTAATAAAACATGTTTTAATTGCAAATTTGTATTTATAAAAGAGAAGTAAGAAGGAAATAATAATACTCTTTCTTATTGGGTCCATGGCAGCCATTTGGCCCATGTAGTAATCTAACTGGTGAGAAGAAATGAGAAATACATTCACTTTTCTCTTCAATTTACTTTAGCCTCAAACCAAAAACTAACTATACCATTTTCTAAACCCTAGAAATTAAGTTTATCTCCAAATCTAAGGGAAATCAAAGGGTTATTGTTAATAATTATAGAAAACGAATTCAGGTAATCTGCTTCATATTCTATTCCATTTTAGAGTTTTAACCTCAGTTTTCAACTTGAAGTGTAATCTTGTGTTATCAATTTCTGAGTTTGACCTAGGGTTAATTACTAATAGAGATTGGCATAGAAGAATCTAGGTTATTATCATCCATTCAAGGTCAAATCGGTGAGTTAATCTCACACTTTTAGCTTATAGATGAATGCTTGTTGCTGTTGTTGTTTTGGATGATTTTGATGTTGAATTAATTCCCATCTGTTGCGTTGTTTACACCAATTGCTAAACTATTTTCAGTTTGTTGAAAATCTCTTCATATGATCATGCATTGCATTCAATTTTTGATGTTTATATGCTTGCATGTTCGCTAATCAGCATTCTAGAAGTCAAGGAAGCCATCGACAAAGAAATGAGCAAAAATGGGCGACAGAGAGCTACCGGCATCGCCTGGGATTCAGCCCAGGCGCTACAACCAGTGGACTGACCCCACCAGACCGGTGCACCGGTAGTGACCTGGGCTGAGCCCCAGGTTACGCCATGTGGCCTCCCCTTCGCGCCCATTCGTCCGTCCGTTTGGTTCCTTTTCAATGTTTGATTGATTTTTGATGCTCCAATTCATGTTGATTTCAATGCAAATTTTGGAGTTTTGATTATGAATTTGTGAATTCATATTGGCTTTATTATGCCATGGAAATACTTTACGGATCCATGATATTGCACACGTGTTTTATTGCACAATTTCAACTAAAGTTTTCAAAGGAACGATTTATAAACCAAACCATTTTCCCAAATCTTTTCAAGTATACATATTTTACAAGAATGATTTTAAAGTAAAATATTTCATGAAATTGCACATTATCAATTGAATGAGAAGGTGATTTAAACGATTTAATGAAACGAGTGATATGAAAAGCTCGTGTTTGTTTTACGGTTAATTCCAAGATTTGTTCGATTGAGCTATTTATACACAAGAGTGGAGTTTACTAGCTTATAGTAGAAGTTTAGGTAAACCTTTATGGCATGAGACACATAATTGTTACTTATTCAGTTTCTATTTGAGAGTACATGACACTTATCGACGAGTTTCTGACTCGCCCTTGGAGTTTATAGGCTTTCGCCTATCTTGGAGTGTATAGGTTTATACATATCTTAGAGTTTTTATAGGTCTTGTACCTATCGTGTAGTTTCTAGGCCTTGTTCCTATCTTGAAGTTTATAGGTCTCGCACCTATCTTGGAGTTTTATAGGTTCTCGCCTACCTTGGAGTTATTATGGGAATTATACCTATCTTGGAGTTTATAGACATATACGTCTATCTTGGAGTTACATGCATGTAGGTGAATTTATTCATCAGTCTTGGAGTTTGGTGCCTTTTCCCCCTTTTGTGAGATTTCTGGATTTCTATTTGAGATTTTTGGATTCGATGTTATTTGTGTTATCACCAAATAGTTTCAGGAATTTTTCTTGTAGAAGCTACTTTGAGTTTTGATATTTGGTGATTTCATTCTTAAAGTTCTAAAGTGTTCTTGATATTTGTCGATATATGACTTGATGACTATATTTGAGATCTAGTTCATTTTATCTATTATTTATCTTGCTAACTCATTTATTTTAGCTTAGACTGACTCGTTTATTATTTTATAATACTCGGGACAGACCGAGATGTTTCAGGTCCTTCAGCTTGATGCTTTTAGAGCGGACTTCCTATCAGTTAGCTTGATGTTTACTTTTGTCATCACTATGTATA
Organism: Allium fistulosum; assembly: GCA_030737815.1. NCBI lineage: Eukaryota > Viridiplantae > Streptophyta > Magnoliopsida > Asparagales > Amaryllidaceae > Allium > Allium fistulosum. Next base: position 925,264,200 of record CM060901.1, read on the forward strand.
TATTGATGTTATGATGTATCTTATGTTAAGCTATACTCCTTTTGTGTACATATTTGTATTTTTGGGATGTGGCACTTTTGTATTATGTAGTCTACATCATGTATCTGTTTGTATTGGTTCAGCCTTATATCTATTTGTATTCCGCTATGTATGATCTATGATATATGATTCTGTAATTTGTATTCATAATATATTGTTCTGGATTTTTATTATAGCCACCGAAGTTTTTTTAAGCCTGAATTGTATGTGTTGATTTCACTTGGGAAGAGAAATATATAACAAATTAATCGACGTATCGATACTCACTTAAGTAAAACTCATGGATGGTTGCTCCTAACCAGACCTATTCTCTACACTAGTAGACGATATTACTCTGTAATATCATTTGTTAGTGTGGGTCTCGGGGTGGGGGCATCACATATTCATCGATGAGTTATCACGGACATGAACATGTGTATTTGATAAACATGTAGTATGTCTATGATGAACTCAAAGAATGTAAAATGGAAGTAAAAAAATAATGTATAATTGAAAATAAAATTGGTTCGATCTGATCAAATAAGTTGGTATATTGGAAAGAGTTCTTAACATACCTAAAAATAAATAAAGGTTTAATCTCAAAATTCACTCCTTCTTATGTTACATAATGATATATCGATAAGGAGTAATCGAACTTTGCCGAGCAAAGTACGATTAATGATTTGTGAAGTTGAGTTAACTTTTTTCTATAAGATCGTGTATGTACATAAGGTTAAAATTAATTTCATCTAAATAATAGTTTACAAGATCATACAAGATAAGGGATTATAAGAAACCCCAACATGTCCTAAGTCAAGGAATTGGCTGTTGTGCCGGTCGAAAGACTACACGTAAGAATTATTCTTGAGGGATCTTGTATGTATCGCTCCAAAAGGAGTTTGGGAACGATCGTCGATGGATGGCCAATTTATGGTTTAAATGTAAGTATTGTAAACTAAAACCAAATTAGTTTTATATATAAGGTAATTCATTAAGTGTTTATGAATATCCATTTTGTTAAAATAAGAAACAATTGTTGTTTCAAGAAATACCAACTTCATAGTGAATGAATCTCTTTTAGAAATTATTGGTAGTAAAATGGATTTGGATATGATCCAAAGATGAAATTAATTACATATGATGAAATGAAATTAACCAAACCTAAATGAACATAGCACATTAGAGTGTTTCTAAGTATTTTCACACATTGAAGAGAAACTATGAGTTTCTTACAAATATTGATAATAGATAATCCTCGATTATCAATTAAACCATTTGACTCTACCACATGGTATGATGCACATATCCGAATTGATTCTAAGTACATTATCATAATATGATTTTGGTAGTTGTATGTGAAGGAATAGGATCCATCAGCCACGAATCAGTCTTCAAGAGTAAGGGTAACACAATTGGAATATAATGAGCAACGTTGATAAGAATAACATTGTAAATTTCAGTTGTTGAAATCATTGTAATAGAGTTGTTATTCAATGTGCTCAAGTTAATTTAGATTTACTCACAAAATTATCGCTTAGTATAATTTTGTGTTTTGGTATATATGTGTTGAAATGGAAAATTCTAAATAACGATTTAGAATATACCATTTGCACATAGTAACCAAAGTGTCTCGAAGTCAGCAGAAGCGATATTGAGTTTTTGTGTTTTAGGATATGATCCAAGAAAGATAAGAAAAGTATCATTCTATAAGCATCAAAATTGATTAAGTATTTTTGATAGAAATATCAAATAGTTTGATTTTCAGTCAAAATGCAAAGGAAGCGTGTGTCCATAAGAAAGAACTATAAAAGGTACTAAAATATTTCTAAAAAGTAAACAACATAATACTGATTGTTAACGATGTACTTATGTTAAAATCAGTTCTAATTTGGTTGTTTAATACTTGATATTGGATTTGTAAATCATATCTTTTAAATAAGTATAAAAGATGTCGGGAATGTCTAAACCAATATGCAAGGACACCTTATTAAAATGTTTAATATGGAATATGTAAGATGAATTCTTTAAGAATTGGTAATATGAATTATTATACATGTTGTATTATCTACAATATCATAATTTGCTCATGTATTTAATGAATGAAGCAAATAACAAATCCAAATTAAGATCACTAAATGGTAGTTTAGAGTGTTCTCGAGGATTTACAAAATACTAGAGAATTGTTTATAGTATTAGCGAACTCTTTATGAAGGAGTGTTCGGGCTCAAACTTCATAAGTGTTATCGAGTATAATATTTGTATTCAAACCTTAATTAAGAAGCTTTAAGTTGGAACTATTCCAAATGAAACATTGTGGCTAGTTCATTGAAAAGTCTAAGTACATTGCCTTGAATAGCACAACAATAAAAGCATGCATATATATATATAGTAATGACCTGCTGGGAAGACAGAGTGTTGGGGGAAAAGAAAGAAAAGACAGAACAGAATTTCACATCGTGACAAGTAATATATAGTATACAACAAATCTTTACAAAATAAAACTGTATTATACATACATCAATCAGAGCAACTAACCAATCATCAACCTAGGCAGTTTTAACAACATGTCCTCACAAATGGTGATAAATATAAACAACCAATGCAGCGGAAATAAAATATATGTGAATACATCTTGGAGGCATCCAGTTCATCTTCTGAAGCTCTAAAGCATCCATAACTATATCTGAAAATATGCTCGGGCAGACCCGATCATCATAAGAAAATAACACCCAGATGAGTCTGGTAAACTAGAATGAGAAACAAAGATCAAATGGATTTTTATGTTATAAAACCTTTCAAAAATAAAGGTATCTCATACGACCCACATAAACACAGATGGGTTTTTACCTTATGATAACCAAACCATTTCATAGGAAATCTTGTGATTTATAATAATACCTAGGGTTTAAAATAATATTGAATCATAGCCGAAATGGTTACATTAATTACATTCCAGCATAATAGGTATACAACTAAATCTGTAAAGGCATGTATTGGAAAATGGATTCTATACAATGAAAATGCTACTGGAGCACCACCTGCCATGGTACACCTCTAGAAAAATGTACCTAGGGCCTCACATGGACCCGCTGCAAATCACGACCGGTCACCCCTTACTGGATAGTACCAAATATGTCGTCACCCTAGTTGCTTTGCAACCTTTTCCTCGAGAACTCTCATGCACATACCAAATCCTTAAATAGTGTTCTAGAAGGGTGATGCCCATACCCTAATGGGTGCAACCCACATAACGCTTTAGGATATCCCCTGTTTTAGTCAATCCCTATGTGAGGCTCGAGGCTACGATTGCCTTTTTAGCAAATCTCACTTGAAATACTAACGATGCCCTCCAGGAAACAATGCAATGCTAGCATTCTTCCATACAAGTTGTTAAAGATATGAACAAACCAAAGGCACTACCTCTACTACATCCTTTTTAGAATTACCCTCAGGATTAGTAGCAAGTAGCCCTTACACTTCAAAGAACTTCGTCTTCGATTATCTTTAAGATGTCTCCAATTTGAACGCTTATGCCGGTTCGAAGTGGTTTTCAGATAATATATTTCATCCTGGTCTCTTCGAATCGACAACGATAGTTTAAAAACTGGCCAAGATTTGATCTTCGGTTATTTAACTATTAAATAAACAAACAATCCAATCAGGGATTTAATTAAGCATGGTTAAGCACATAAGCAACCATTAAGTCTGTTTAATTAATTTTTCGGTAATTAAATTCACTTTGCAGATACTTGTATCAAAATACTTATACAAAGATATATCCACAAACCCTTTCTACCCTTTTCAATACTTGATAAAAATATTGATATACTTATCTCAACTGTATAAGTATACTCACAAAACATTTCACTTTCAACCCTTTTCTACCCCTTTATTTTCTTATAAAATAAATATTCATTATTATAATAACTTTTCTATAAAAATCAATACTTTTCAAAAATACTTTCAAAACTACAAAAAAGGTTAGAGAGAAATAGAAAAGTTCAAAAACTATTTTTAAAATAAAATATCACTAAAAATCCAAAAGGCTTATTTAATATCATTTTCCAAATCAAAACCATTTCCAAACCAAGGCAACAATTAATAATATTTCAAAATACTATAACGAGGTCAATAGCTACTGTAGCACTTAACCAATGCTATTACTACCTTTATTACTAAAAAAGGTCTAACTTTTAGCATATATCAATGTCATATCCAATATGGCATACTACCCAACTATTAGCATCTAACAATATATAAAATAAGTGTATTAATGGAATTTAAATCAATAGGTATATAACTGAAATTTAAAATCGTAGCAATGAGAAATCTGGATTTCTCTACAAAATTCCCTTTATTTCACTTTAAATTTCATTCGCTTTTCAATGTGGAAATTCAACCAAACTAATAAATTATATCTACTATATATCATTATAGTATTCAATCAGAGGTGAGTTAACTCACCAAAATTCCAGCGGTCGCTTAAGCGTTTTGGTTTGATCTGAAATCGAACGGCGTTCAAATTTAGCTCAAATTTCCACTTGCTCCAAACTCGATTAGAACAGTTCCAGTGTGTAGATAATGCTATTACGAACGCAACACAAAAGACCATGTCTCGATTGGACCTCGTATGAGAAGTTATTGATTTAATATGATTTGAATTAATTTAAAACAATAATTACTTTAGTTACTCAACTAATTACCATTAAAACTAATCCCTCTCCAAATCATCTTCTTTCCCACCTAATATTCGTGCACGCTGATACATCAAAGCAGTGCATGATCCTCCCCCAATCTCTCTCCACACTTCACTAAATCGGACGTCGCTACCACCGATAAGCTTCTTATCTCCTCCTCTCTGCATCCATCGCCATCTCGACAAACTCGATCAACCACAAAAATTCGCTACCTGGTGCTTCCCGCTCAAAAACCCTAAACATTACAATTCCCAAAACCAAGCCGCACCACCCTAAAGCGCCGTCGCCAACCCACCTTCACCCGATAAGTTCAACCCCACCATCGTTGAATCCTTACGCCACGTGCATCGACACCGAGGCAAAAACCCTAGATCGACCAAGAACAGTTGCTCCTCCCCAAACCCAATCACATGCAACCATATAGGTATGGATTTGTAGATCTCACCAAAACAAACTCAAAGGATCCTACTTTACAATTTTTGGTTAAGTGGTTGATTTGATTTAGATTTTTGAAGAGGAGGATTTAATTTTCTTTTTACAGTAAAAATGAAAAAAAGAAAAAGAGAAAAGGGAAAGTGAAATGTGAAGAGGGAAAAGTCAAGTTGTTGAATTTTCTAAGTGTTAGGTTAGTTTGTGATATGATTTCCGGTATCTCGCTACTTAAAATTCCATTCTCATAAAAACCGTGAATGACAAAACAAAAATACGATCGCGTACAAAAATGCGATACGATCTCAAAACAATAATAAAATACAATGGTTATCTTAAAATACCATCGTTTGCCCAAAAATACGTCAGACGATGATTTAAATATTTTCTCAATTAAAACAAAAATATATCATCAAAATACGAGTTGTTTTATTAAAAATTGATATTCTTATTATTTATTAAATTTGAATAAATTCTAAATATTTAAATAAATTAAATATTCCCATTCGAAACACTAAAAATTCCGGATCGTTAAATTCTTCCTCTATAAAGGAATTTTGTCCTCGAAATTCCTAAAGAAAGAAAAATGTCATCACACCCTTTAGATTATAAAATCAATTACTTTATAATATCTTATGTTACGAAAAATTTCAACAACACCTACTTTGCACGGCTAAATCTAGAAAAACTACAACTCGCTACAACTGGCCCAAGTCAACAAAAGAAAATGAAAGCCCAAAAGCGGCCTTCCATATTTGGGGCATAAAATCATCATCAACAATATGTACTTATAATATACCTTATAGAGTGTGTATGGCATATAGCAAACACGCCTGTTAAGCAATAAACATGTACTTATTAGTCGACCAAGCAAACTCTACTCATTAAATCAAAAGCAGCAAGCTAGGCTTTGCTTCTATATACCTGTATCCCACTTACAAATGCCATCAAACCATATATAACTTGCATGTCCTAATATCAGAAACATATAATTATATTAAAGCCCATACGATGTACTTATGTCATTCGTATACAATATCAAATCTAAGCACTCGCTCGATCACACAAATTTCTCTTTCGAACTAGTACCGCTCACTCGACTTCCCTAGTGCGGACTCCGGCCAGGTTTCTTGATTAGAAACCTATGATCTCCTTTCATAGCCATATACAATGATAGAAAACTTTAGAATCAAATCAAAAATTCGTATCCAGTGTTCGCCGTCAAGAATCGAGTGAAAAATCCTTGTTCAGATCGATGTAAATCACCCCAAAATCATATACTTAAATCTGAATCAAGAACAGTTATGCGAATAGAATGATCTATGTACAACTTATGTGTTTATTCCATTGGTTTCTTAGCTCCACTATTTACTTTTTATTCACATTTATTTACACCAATAGTATTTCATTTAATACTAAAATCATTTATGAACCATTTCATAAAGCTTTTCTTAAGTTTATAAACATCTTATAAAACACAACTTATGTTTATTAATCACTTTTAAAACTTTAGTTCGTATTCGTATAATACTCTTCTACATCTTAAGAGTATATACACAATATCAATTTGTTTTACTTAACCAGGATAATTTAAAACCTGTCTTAACTTACTATCTTCTTAATTTATAAGTTATAAAAACTTATTTCTTATATTTATCGAAATCACTTAGCTTCAATTTCTCAATTAACTCGGGAGTTTTTAACTGTCCAAAATCATCAAAAATTCTATTTCATTTCAACAAATGAAAACTGCCAATCAATATATAATAGTGAGATGCACAAATCAAACTATCTTAATGCATAAAATATATGCATCCTTAAAATAACTTAACCTAAAACTTCAGAATTAAACACTGAGTTTTATTTCAAATTATTTTGAAATAATAATATACTTACCTCCTTTATATATTAAATCGTACTTTCGGAGTTTAAAACAAAATTTGTTTTACCAAACAACTTTATAGCAAATTACCATGGTAACAATCCCCTGTTAAGAAACTCAAAAATGGGCACCGATGATGCTTTAAAATCCTTTTTAAAATATTTCTATTTATAAATACTTTCAAATTATACCATTATTATTTTTCCCAAAACCTTAAAAAATAATTTTCGAAAACACCGGGATTTAAGTTCTCAAATTCTCAATTTAAATCCTTTTTATTTGTAAACCATATTTATAAATCGTACTTATATAAAATCATTTCATAAATATATATCTTTGTTTAGATTACAATAAACAACTTTTTTAAAATTAAATTTTTAACCCAACATTATCATCGAACGCTTTTAATCAAATCTTGAAATTGAATTCACAAGGTGTTCGTATTTAATTCAATCAAACAATAAATGCTCATAACTGGCTGAGCATAATTAATCAAATAATAAATGATAATGATAGAATATTATCATTTTCTAATAAGCAAACACATCAAAAATAACTATATCAATTTCTGAAAATTACTCTTTTATATGTAAAATATAATTCTAGGTAAAATTATTTCATTTACCAACTTCAAAACAACACCGTGTAGGTTTACCTAGTTCAAGAGTTTAAAAACCCCTATCGATACCGCTGTACCTTCTGTTTCAACCAGAATTCATAAACCACTCAATCGATAAATCAACATGATATAAAACATTTTTATAGCATTAACAAATACGCGCTTATATATATACACTCAAACTCATCCAAGGGTATTACTAACCGTATCTCTAATGAGTTTACCCTACCAAAGCCTAGGAGTTCGCTCAACTTAAGCTCTGGTACCATGTGTAACGACCCACCTTTTCGACCTTCAAAGGTTAACACTAATACATCTATGGTATTCGCGTGCCGAACATCCAAGTGCCGGAAAGACAGATTGTTGGGGGAAAAGAAAGAAAAGATAGAACAAAATCTCATATCGTAACGGGTAGTATATAATATACAATAGATCTTTACAAAAGAAAACTGTAATATACATACATTAATCAGAGTAACTAACCAAGCATTTGCTTGGACAATTATAACAACCTGCTCTACAAATCAATGTAACAGAAATAAAATATACAAAAATATATGTAACATCCCGCTTCCGGAGGCTCAAAACTAACTGCTACAGATGCTGCAGTCATCTATAGGTGTTATTTCTGAGTGATCGAAATCGGAATCTTGAAACTATTGGCAACACAGAAACACAAGAATATGAAAAAATTTAAACTTCAACAAAATAGAATTTCTCATTTCTTATGAATTTCAATTTAAGATTTAATTACATAATCCCAGACGTTAACCTGTTCAGATCACATATACATGCACAAAATATGATAAGAGCGATATATGAAGATGTCCCCTTATGATGATCAGAGAACTAATAAATATGAACTTCACAATTCTTAGTACATCACAGCGGAATACACAAAATAGCTCTTATATAGCTAACACTACCTCCTGCACGTTTCCGAAAGCTTATTCGTCCAAAAACCTGAAAGTCTCCCACTCTCATACTACTCAAATTAATTTTGAGTACCTGAGAGTTTGTGGAGAAACACAAACTTCGAGTCAGACAATAAGTCCGGTATGAATAATCCCCTATCATCTCTTATCATAAATAGATAGTCAGTGAGACCATGCCGCTTAGCGGAATGGGTTTTCCCCTCACTAGTATCCAAAACAAACATGCAAATCATTTACTATGCCCCTGCACCCAAAATGATTAGTCTTAACATAATATGAAATAAAGCCATAAATCATATGTACTGGATATCCCATCCACCCATTTATTAGATATCCCATCTAAAAGCAATTTATTGGATTTCCCATCTAAAAATCAATTTATTAGAGTTCCCTTCTAAAATCTTCAAAATGACTATCCGTCATAGTTTAATAGGACTATCCATCCCAAATCCATTCAAAATAAATGAAGATTATCCATCGTACATTGTTTTATAAAAGTTGGTGTGGGCTATCCACCGCACACTCCATAGTTTTCCTAGGATGACTATGAACCCTTGGGCTTAAATAATTAATTACCCTCCAAAAAATCACCAAAAATCACCAAAAATCAGATAAATCATATACTTCAACATATTAAAATCTCAAAGCATATGAAGATCAATATAATTTGGAATTTAACCAAAACTGAAATAAAACATGTTAATTAACCCATTAACGTTTAAAAACACCTATGTCTTATCCAACAAAGGTTTAAATGGTTATATCCTAACCAAAATCACAAACATGAAACAGGTATAACCCATAACCATTCCAAACACAGAAAATGAGATGATAAACATGATTATTCACCTTGATTGGTTGATTGGAGAATGAGAATATTTCCTAGCTTTAATTCCTTAGCTTATTCTTCAATTTAAACTCTTCATGGAGCTTTTTAATGGCCCGCCGAAATATGTGGGTGTTAAGAATGAGAAAGTGGAAGTTTATTCAGGTGGAGGAAGAGATATATAAAAAGAAATGTAGCCCTATTTCCAAGTTTACCCCTTAGGAAATTCCTCCTTCTAAATTTAGTTAAGTCTTATTTTAGTTCATTCATTTAGACACAGCCAAAGGATTTATTAATCTCATCTCCCTAATTATTCACATTTCTATTTAATTTATCCAATTAGATATCCAGAATAATGCTAATTAAAATTCGGGGTCATTATAATATATTTTGAAGAATCTAGTTCATCTCCGAAGCTCCAAAGCATCCATAACTATATCTAGAAATATGATCGGGTTGACCTGAGCATTATAAGAAAATAACGCCCGGATCAGTCTGTTAAACCAGCATGAGAAACATAGATCAAATGGATTTTTATGTTATAAACCATTTAAAAATAAAGGTATCTAAGAAGACTCACATAAACACGGATGGGTTTTTACCTTTTGATGACCAAACCATTTCATAAGAAATCTTGTAATATTATAATAATGTTTAGGGATTAAAATAAATAATGAATCATAGCCGAAATGGTTACATTAATTACATTCCAGCATAATAGGTATACAACTAAGTCCATAAAGGCACGTAACGGAAAATGGATCCCATACAATGAGAAGGCTACTAGGCTACCACCTGCCATAGTACACCTCTAGAAAAATGTGCCGAGGGCCTCACATGGACCCCCTACAAATCAAAACTAGCCTACCCCTTACTGGATAGTACCAAATATGTCATCACCCCAGTTACTTTGCAACCTTTTCCTTGAGAGCTCTCATGCACGTACCAAAGCCATAAATAGTGATCTAGAAGGGTGATGCCCATACCCTGATGGGTGCAACCTACATAGCATTGAAGCATATCCCCTAGTTTTAGTCATTCCCGGTTGTGAGGTTCGAGGCTACGATTGCCTTTTTAACAAATCCCACTTGGAATGCTAACATTGCCCTCCAATCAACAATGCAATGTCAGCATTCTTCTATACACGTTGTTATTCTTTTTGGAATCATCCTCAGGATTAGTAGCAAGTAGCCCTTGCACTTCAAAGAACATCGTCTTCGATCATCTTCAAGATGTCTTTGATGTCTCCAATTCGAACGCTAATGCCAGTTCAAAGTGGTTTTCAGATAATATATCCGATCATGGTCTCTTCGAACTGACAACAAAGTTTAAAAACTGGCCAATATTTGATAGTCGGTAATTAAACTATCAAATAAACAAACAATCCAATCTGAGATTTAAATAAGCATGGTTAAGCACATAAGCAACCACTAAGCCTGTTTAATTAATCCTTTCATTAATTAAAATCACTTTGCAAATACTTGTATCAAAATACTTTTACAAAGATATATTCACAAACCCTTTCTACCCTTTTCAATACTTGAAAAAAAATATTGATATTCTTATCTCAACTGTATAAGTATATTCACAAAAGATGTCACTTTCAATACTTAGAAATCTTTTCCATATACTTATATCAACGGTATAAGTATATTCACAAAACACTATATTTCCAACACTTAGGAAACATATCCATATACTTACCTCAACGGTATAACTATATTCACACATCTTAAGAAAGATCTCATTTCCAAAATCATATTTAATTCGGTTAAAAACAAATGTTATTTGAAAATATTGGTAACCATATACCCAAAACACTTTTTGATGCAAGTAGACGGGCCTTATAGAAATTAAATCGAATATACTTACCACCACTTCCCGATTTTAAACAGTGCCATCCCTTGATTAATAATGTAGTTGGACAAGTTAGCGTATTATCCTTGACTCGACATACATTCTTAATTCTCTAGATAGAGATGAGTTTCCACACCTTGGAGTTTGTATTAAGTATGAAGAGAATACTTTCTATACCACCATAATTTATAAAGATCATTTATGGAAATTAACTCCCATTTCCTTTATAAAATTCCTTTTTATAAATCTCTTATATATTTATAAAATTATTTTTATAATTATTTTTATAAAACTTCATTTGTAAATTTTCTTTATAAAATACCATTTATCAATTCCTTTATAAAATATCATTTTTAAATCTCCTTTTATAAATCTTTAATTATGATTTTAAAACTTCTCTTATAAATATGCAAATATAATTGTAAAACTCCTTTTATACCTAACAATCATATAAAGCGTCTCATAAATATTTATTCCAAAATATTTCCATCTCCTTTAAAAACAAAATCTCTTTAATATAATAGATAAACCCCTTTATGTTCTTTTAAAATAAACATTTGTTATTATAATAACTTTTCTATAAAAATAATACTTGCCAAAATACTTTAAAACATTAAAAAAAAAGGTTAGAGAAAAATACAAAAGCTCAAAAACTATTTTTAAAATAAAATATCATGAAAATCCAAAAGTCAGATTTAACATAATTTTCTAAATCAAAACCATTTCCAAATCAAAACAACAATTAATAGTATTTCTAAATATTATAACGAGGCCAATAGCTACCATAGCACTTAACCAATGCTATTACTATCTTTATTACTAAAAAGGTTCGACTTTTATATTTATAAATGTCATATCCAACATGCCTAACTACCAAAATTTCAGCATTTTACAATTTATAACATAAGTGTATAAATGGAATTAAAATCAGCAGGCATTGTAAGGACCCGATTCTTCAACTTCCGAATATCGACATCAATACGTCCACTGTATCGACTGCCGAGCCATCGAATGCCGGAAAACCGAATTCTCAGGGTTTAAGAAAGAAGAGGTAGAAGAAAAAGATAGAAAAAAAAGAAAAGAAGAACAACAGAACAACATCAGAATCTCACAGTCGCAGCAGAACAACATATAATAGATAAATGAATAATCTTTAACCAAAAGAACTATATCAGTTTATACATTACATCACATCATCAGAGTTTACAACAACAGAGTCAATACATTAATGGACAGTTATATAAACTTGTCCTCATACAGAATACACAGCGGAATAAATAGTATCATGTACAAGTGGTACGTCTCGCCATCCAGCTCACCACTAAGCTCCACAGCATCCCGAATCCAGAATGACCTGATAACCTGACTCTAGACTGCCCGTGTGGAAATTGGTGGGCACCCAGAGTTTAGGAAGGAAACAATAAACTCCAGGTCAGTCATGGTGACTGGTGTGAGAACTTAAAACAGTTTATCTTTAAAACAAACAACAGGAAGATTTTAAAGTCAATTTCGCAATGCTTTTGGAAAATGAAACTACCATAAGGCCTCCCGCCACACACACAATGCAAACGCAGAATTTGGAGGAGATTTCTCCTTATGATAGTCAAAGATGCTTGATACGCAAAATCAAATACCTTTTGATATTATTATTAGTGCATAGTGTGGAAAACATTTTGAAAGTATAATATTAATCTTAGCCAACATACGACCAGTATCGTATGCCTACTATAGCTACCATCTAAACAGTGGTGACCACCATAAGTAAATGGCAGGTTCTACAACTAATACTGTACAAGGTGCGTATTGGAGTTTGGATTTCCAACAAATGGTCAGGCCAAGGAACTTCCCATTGCCACATAGTTACGCCTCTGGAAAGACGACCCAAGAAATAACCTAACATTACGGTTAGATCTCTGCCAACACAAGGCCGGGTTACCCCTAACTGGGTAACTACTGACACGAATATGTCATCCCCCGATCGTAACCGATCTTCCCGAGGATCCTCGATTCCAACAACCACAAAGAAATAAATTTGCAGCAACAACATAGGTTAAATATCTGGGCTCCATACCATGATACCACCTCTATCCAGAAGGAATGACATACACTAAAGGGGCGCTACCCCCTAATAACCTTGCCGCATCCTTCCTGTTTTGACCATTTCCGAGGTGTGAGGTCCGACGAAGTCTCGTCCACAAAGCTACGCTTTATACAAAAGCTATGCTTTGGGTCAAACAAATGATCAAAGTAATGATCACAAAGATAAATGATCAAACAAATGATCATATCACAAATGATCAAACAATGATCATCACACAGCAACACTCAGCATGCCACGCTACCAAATTGGGAGTATATCACTAATAACCATCAACTACATAACCTTTGAGCTCGTACGTCTCAGAGAAGGGTGTTAAGCTAAGAGAATAAATTCTCCGCCACCAACAGAAATGTATTTGATAGAAACCAGCTTTATATCTCAATTTGTAATGTCAGACATACAATCCATACAAGTCTGTTCCGGGATCGAACAGAACCGAAGGCACTTCTTACGAAGCTCTTGCAAATCCGGATAATTTCCTAATCACGTCCGGACTTCCCGTCACTAAGGGTGATAAAACCTCTATATTGGAGATCAGCTGATGTAGAGTAACTCGACGGTAATCCTTCCGTTTTCAAAAATATCCGGTCTTCAACGCCGGTCATCAAATGCAATCCATTACGACGTATCACATATTCGGAATGGGTTATACAACACAAAGGTCCTTTCTCGGCTAACCCGAATAGTGAGCGCTTATTCAAAAATAAGTGTGGAATTCAAATTCAAACAAATCACAACAAATACCCATTCAAGGTAATTATCGATAGTCGGTTATTTAACTATCAATAGGTCTGCACAGCTTCATCAGATTCCAAATAATTTTCCAAATTATTTATCTTCCAAAAATATCTTTACAAGATATAAAATTTTCCACACTTAACCATTTGAAACAAATTTCAAATACTCACTTTTCAATTTATCTTTAAAAGATAAAATTTCAAACCTTTCATTTTATATTGGAAAAACATTTCCATACTTATTTAATAATAAGTAATTCACAAATCTATTTATTTTCAACACTTGGAAAATATTCAATATACTTAAACCATAGTTAAGTATATATTTCATTCTTTAAGGAAAACGTTCTCTTAAACACATTTATTTGAGTCAAAACGAATGTTACGTAAAACATCATTACGATGACCCAAAATCACTAGTATAGGGATTCGAAATTAAGATAGATATATAAATCCCAATACTATATAAAACATTTCCTTTCGGAAATCATTTACTATAACAACAGTGTTATAGTCCACCATTTCCTTATTTCTCGAAAACGTCTATTTCAACAATGAATGTTGAAATCTATGTATTCGATACTTAACACGTTTTAAAACATCTTTTAAAACAGTTACTTCATTTCGTAATATCACTTCTCCAAAACATATCCATTTTATTTAATAATATATTCACTATCCAAAATCGTGAATATACTTTATTTACCCAATTCAATGTTTCTACACATTTTTATTTAAAGAATTATCCACTGTCCAAAATCGTGGATAAAATTCCCAACCAAACTCTTATTATTACAACATTTAACTTAAAGGATAATTCGCTGTCCAAAATCATGAATATATCTCCTTTAATAACTTTTATGTTTGATTTATCAAATTCAATTGATTTCGAATTTACAAACAATGTTTATAAATCCCATTTCTATTTATAAAACTTCGATTTATAAATCTCCTTTATTATCCAATTCAATTTATATAACTCAATTATATACCGGAAGTCCATATTATAAGTTAAGAACTTATAATCCATTTATTTACAAAATCGTTCTTTTAAAACTTCACAAATTATAAATCTTATTACTTATAAGATTTTATTTATAACCTTATTTTCAACATTAACAGAACTCCTTTTAGAATTCCATTATTTTGATTTATAAAATATATATTTTATAAATCTCATCTATAACCCATTTGTCTTTATTCAAAAATCTCAATTAAAATGTCAAATCTGATTTATAAGTTAATTACTCATAAATCTTTTATTTTACAACATCGATTCATTTTATAACTTCACAATTTATAAGTCTATAAATTTCGTTCACTTATGAAATCCATTTTTTCCACTTTAACACTTATAAAAACTCGTTTTATAATTCCAGTATTCTTAATTTAAATATCAATTTTGTACATCTTTTATATAAATCGTTCATAATAATTCAAAAATCCCAATTTAAAATCAAAATCGTTATTTTTAAACTTCAAAAATGGATCCGATGATGCAACATCACCAATCATCAATCACGACAACGAAACATCACATATCATCATATGATAACAGAATATATCACAATATCTGTAAATAAATCAATACGGTGAGGAATCCAGTTGGATCCCTCCAACCTGTTTCCCTACATCCACAGATGTTAGCACAATACCAATTCCGCTCCAGTACGGAATATCGCGGTATATAGGTTTAATAAATATTATCCGCTATTATGCGGCGCAATAGGGTCTCATCCGCTATAAAAATGCGGGAAATCAACTCCAATATATACATATTCCAATATATATATATATTGCTATATACATATATAATACCAATTTTACTTCAATGTGAAATTATCGCGGTATATGTTTTAAATAAATAACCTCCGCTTAATAACGGCGTATAATGTCTATTTCAACACAACAGATAAAAATTTAACATCCAATCACACAATCAACAATTTTAAATCTAACTATTTAAAATTAACATCGAACAATTTCGATTGAGTGAAAAGTTCTCACCTTGAATTTCAATTCAGTTTCAGCGTTTATTTCGAATAAAATTAAACGGACGTTTAATTTTACCCGAAATTTTCTCTAGCTCCAAATGACTCCAATCCAATTCCATTGCGTAGTGCTCGGCAAAACGATTGCAACGCAAGTCGTTTTGTGCATTTTCGACCTCGTACGACAAAGTTATGAATTTTTAAAGATTGAACTAATTTATATAATTTAAATATTCAATTTTATTTCAATTTTAAACCTAACTCTATTCCAGGCCGTTAGATCTTGTTCCCCAAAATCAAGGCCGTGCCTTTCTCCCTTCTCCCCCCCTCCAGGTTCACGCACGTAAAAGAAACCCATCGGCCGCCTTCAACAATGAATTATCGAGCCTCCAACTTCGATCGTGACGATGATCAGAGCATGCCGTTCCAACGCCCTAGCCACCGTGACCCCTCACCATGGACGACGTGTAGCTCGGCCCCCTGTAGTACTTGAAAAACGTGTAAGGAACAAGCACGAACGGGGGTTGATTTCTTTGCCTATGGTCGATGATTCGAGATTCCCACCGTTGGATGGGAAGATCTTGCTATGATCTACAATTTTCATTTAGGAAGTCTCGCGAATTGCTTTGTGGATTTGAAGAAATTTGAGGAAGAACGAAGTTGAATTTCGGCCATTGAAAATCATAACTGGCGGCTGGCTTCATAAACCCTAGGGTTGATATTCTTTTGCAAAAGTGAAAATATAGGGTGCTTTTATAGAAAATTTACGAAAACACTATTCATCCCGGATTTTCCGAACTCCAAATCAAGCATACCGGCTGACGTTTCTAAGGTTTACCCCGCGTTCCGAACGCAATGGAACGTGTTTCGGGAGCTAATTTGGTCATCTGTGCGAGTTACGAAATTAAACGATCGATTTTAAATTAAACCGATTTAAACCGATTTCGATGCGTTTTGGCTTGCCCCGGACAAACTTAAATCCGATTGACATGAAATTTGAAACCATACAATAATATCACATTACGGATCCGATGAAACTAGTTTCGTCGAAATCCGAGACTGTTTGAAAAATGACTATTTTAACTCGCCAAATTAATATTAAAACAATTTCGATGCGTTTCGAATTGCCACGGTCAAACGACAACTCCAATTGCTACGAAAATTGAAATCCGATAATAACAAACTATTAAGGATCCAATGGAACTAGCTTCGTCCAATTCTGAGACTGTTCAAAAAATGGCTAATTTCACTAGTCGATTTAATATTAAAATATTAAATTTTCACAAATTAACTTTAAATTCAATTTTAAAAGTTTTATAACATCACTATAACTTCAATATGATTAAATAAAACTTTATACATCATTTTTATTCACATTTAATCCAGATTTCAATTACTTCTGGAATTTCAACTATTAAATTATCAACATAATTGTCCAAATTAAATCCAATATTCGAAAAATAAATTATTCGACTTATTAATTCTACTTGTTAATATTTAAAATCAATTAAATATTCAAATTTCAATTAATATAAATTCTGGGTCGTTACAGGCATGTAACTGAAATTTAAAATCACAGCGATGAGAAATCTAGATTTCTCTACAAAATTCCTTGTATTTCACTTTAAATGTCATTCACTTTTCAAAGCAAAAATTCAACCAAACCAATAAATTATGTCTGCTATATACCATTATAGTATTCAATCAGAGGTGAGTTAACTTACCAAAATTCTAATGGATGCTTAAGCATTCTCGTTTGATCTAAAATCGAAGACGTTTAATTTTAGCTTAAATTTCCACTTGCTCCAAACTATATGAAACCAGTTCTAGTGCGTAGATAATGCTATTACGAATGCAACACAAAAGATCACGTCTCAATTGGACCTCGTATGTGAAAGTTATTGATTTAATATGATTGGAATTAATTTAAAACAATTAATTAGTTTAATTACTCAACTAATTACCACTAAAACTAATCCCTCCCAAAATCATCTTCTTCCTTACCCGATATTCATGCACACTGATACATCAAAGCCATGCATGCTCCTTCCCTAATCTCCCTCCACACTTCACTAAATCTGACGCCACCACCACCAACGAGCTTCTCTTCACCTCCACTCCGCATCCATCCCCATCTTGACAAAGTCGATTAACCATAAAAATTCATGATCTGATGCTTCCCGATCGAAAACCCTAAACATCGCGATTCCCAAAACCACGCTGCACCACCCTAAAATACCGTTACCAACTCGCCTTCACTCGATAAGTTCAACCCCACCTTCGTCGAAGCCTAACGCCATCTACATCGACATTGAGACAAAACCCTAGATCAGCCAGGAATAGTTGCTCCTCTCCAAACCGATCGCACGCAACAATATAGGTATTGGATTGTAGATATCTCCAAAACAAACTCAAAGGATCCAAATTTACAAATTTTAATTAAGTGATTGATTCGATTTAGATTTTTAAAGAGGAGGATTTAATTTTCTTTTATAGTAAAAAAGAAAAAGGAAAACGAAAAGAGGGAAAGTGAAGCGTAAAGAGGTAAAAGTCAAGTTGTTGAATTTTCTAAGTGTTAGGTTAGTTTGTAATATGATTTCTGTTCGCGTACAAACCACGAACGAAAAAAAAAATGATCGCGCACAAAAATGAGACACGATCTCAAAACAATAATAAAATACACTGGTTATCTTATTCTGTGGAATTTCAAAAATACCATCGTTTGTCGGAATATACGTCTAACGATAATTTAAATATTTTCCAAATTAAAAATTACGACAAAATCCTATAAATAAAAATAAAAATATGTCATCAAAAATTGAGTTGTTTTATTAAAAATTAATTTTCTTATTATTTATTAAATTTGAATCAAATCTGAATATTTAAATAAATTAGATATTCCCAATCGAAACGTTAGAAATTTCAGATCGTTACATATATATAAATGTACAAATTTGTAATTGAGCTAGGGATCATTCCAAGTATTGAGAATACTATATTATTATATGATAACTGATTTTCGATATATATATATATATATGTATGTATGTATGTATATGTATGTATGTGTGTGTGTGTGTATATATGCATATTCATGTTATTGAAGAAAAAAATTATTATTTTATATTAAACATAAATCATTTACAAAATTGAATTTTGAATTTGAATTTGAATTTGAAAGACATTTTCAAATCTAGATATAGATTTAAATTTTGAATTTCAAAATTTGAATTTGAATTATATTTGAATTTAAAATATATATATTTATATATTTATGCATCCCTTTTTATGTAAAACTATGTGTACTTGTGTATGTATATATACATATATATCTGTGTGTATGTGTGTGCATTTATTTTCAATTGCAAATATTATTTTGTAATTATATATATACACATACTGGAAAGCATATATGTATATGGAGGGGCTAATATGTCCCCTGCGATGTAAACCCCAGCACTTAGATACAAGCATGTTAAACAATGCATACTATACACGTTGCATGTGTATGCACACGTACATGTGTATTTGATACACCTGTACACGTTATATATACAAATTAGACAACATTAAATAAAGTCCATTTATTAATGAATTAAATAAAATAATGATTTTATTTATAATTTAATTTTGGTCAAATTTAAATATATTTAGACGTCATAGGCCTAATAAGATTCAAAATGGCAAAAAATTAAAATCTACCCATTTAACCCACTGCGTGCTGACCCTATTCCAACACGTCGATGATGCTGCTAAATTATTTTCATGCGTTAAAATAAGATTAGTTTTTTTTCAACAACATTAGTAAATAGAACAGCTAAATTCTTTTATTGCATAGAATTGTTTTACATAAAGTCATTACATATTCATTAACCTAATCTATGCCTATGCAGGGGTAAATATAATAAAACATAAATAGTAACGTCATGTCCTACATATGAAGATGTTGACATGCAAACAACCAGTTATCCATTCTAGTTTTACAACAGAAGAAATTTAAATAATGTTAATTAGCAAATAAACTACATGCTTCTTCTTCGAAGCCTTTATTCTTCTGTTCCAAAAGCAACATGTCTAAAGCTTAAACTCAGCCTAATCGAATTAGTACCCATGAGTTTTTGGAAGATAATACAAGCACAACAGATATAAAGCCAGGTATGAGTAGTACATTACCCCAAACAACAATTCATATGGTGAGATCATACCGATAAAACATAGAACTGGTTCCCCTCGCTAATTCAATCGATAGCACTTATACTATACTATGTAATAAAACATTATACTATATTCAAACTCAATCATCAATTCTAACATAAGGGTGAGATTTAACCTTCGCAACAAATGCCAACTAGGTTCTACAGTCAGTTCGTCTAAATTTCTACAATGTCGAGGTTGGACATTTTAGGTTGCCACTCGGGCCTTTATCCTAATTTCTTATTTTTATCATGAACAGACAATTGGGTTGCCACTAAGGCCTTGCACCACTGTTATCGAATATAACGTCATAATCAGACAAACGGTTGTCACTAAGGCCTTACACCAATGTTGTTGAATACATTTTCCTGTTTAGACATATGGTTGCCACTAAGAACATGCACCAATATTACCAAATATAATTTCATGTTTATACATGTGGTTGTCACTATGGTTTACACCAATGTTACTGAATATAATGTCGTGTTTAGACATATGGTTTCCACTAAGGTCTTCCACCATCATTACCGAATATAACGTCGTATTTAGACATATGGTTGCCAACAAGGCCTTTGTAACGACCCAGAATTTTGGTTATTTGAAATTGGGATATTTAGTTGATTTTAAATATTTAAAGGTTAATTTATAAATTTAATGACTTGAATTTTCAAATATAATGATTTATTGGATAATTTAATCGCTGAATTAAATAATTGGAATTTGCTTAAATAATTGAATTTTGGGTTTTAAGCTTGATAAAAATAATTTCAAGGCTTATTAAATTCCTATTATTAGGAATGAAGATAATAAAAACTTTTTAATTTGATTTAAGAGTTATTTAACTGATTTTTCAAATATCTCGTTTTAATTAACGAGTAAAAATAGCCTTCCAGGGCACAGTCTCGGAATTCGATGAAACTAGTTCCATTGGATCCATAATAGTGTATTATTATCGGGTTTCAAACTTCGTAGCATTTGGTGTCACCGTTTGGTCGTACGAGATAGAAACACGTTGAATTTAATATCGAAAATTTAATATAATAATTGGGTTCAAAAAGCTATCTTCTCCATACGATCGAATTGAGACTCGAGACTTGTTCCATTGCATTCAGAATAGGGTATGACATTAGGGATGCTAGGAGGCACGCCTTGATCGGGGTTCGGAATGAATATGTAGATATTTTGAGAATTTTAAATATATATATTATTATCATCATTCACATTAGCCGCACTTTTTAGTCAAACCCTATCCTACAGCAAGTCACCCTATATCACAAGCCTATGTTATCTTTTACAAGACGCTTCTCTCTTCTTCTATTTAAAATGCAGCACAACACAAGAAAAAAAAGATAGCATCTTCATTTTTAAAAATAAAAATCAAACTCGATACAAATCAATAAATCACGAAATTAGTTTTCAAATTCATGTTTTAGCATAAGCTTCAATCTGGTATACATTTTGTGGGTTGCGCCTTCATATTTGTATTCGACAGAGGATAGGCGAATTGCAGTTTTAGCTAGGGCTTGAGATTGTAATCGATTGAATCATCGATTCACGATTATAAGCTCGTTTTTGGATTCGTTGTGGTAAGGCGTTCGCGTGGGCAAGCTTTGAGGAGGTGCGGTGCCAGATTAGGTCACGCGACCTGTAGCAGTCACGTTTGAGTTTGGCCATGTCGCGAGTGAAGGCGATGGACCATAGGGTGATCGAGGGTATCAGGCAAGTCGAGTTTGAGACGACATTTCCGTTGGCGAAGTGGGTTTGTCGAACGGAGGCCTCTAGCCCTGTGTCAGTTGTTTTCGTGCACGGTAGTTTGGGTTCTCAGGTGATTTTCGTGCACAGGAGACATTGGGGAAGAAGATGTTGTGGTGGGCTTTGTTTCGGGCCTGGCCGTATGTTTCTTTTGGGTAATAAACTTGAATTTGTGACTAAGTAAATATAAATTGTTTTTACTAATTCAAATTCTTATGATTGCACTAACTCGTTCATTTTAGGTCGGATTCGAACACAACTTTTTATGTTGCGTTTGTAATAACCTATTCTACGTATAGGAATTGGATTGGAACAATTTGAATCTTCTAAAATTTTAACTAAATTCGAACGCTGTTCAAATTTAATCGAAATCAGAAAATGGAGGCGACAACTGGAATCAAAAGGTGAGTAAATCTCAGTCAATTGGACTGCTGGTATTAATATAAAATATTTAAAATTACTTATTGGTTGTTTGGATAGATTGATAAATTATTATTATCAGTTGGATGTTATATTATGTATATTAGTATATATATACACACGTTAGTAGTTGGATATATTTCCCGCCTATTGGAGCGGATGAGACCCTATGCATCCCGCATAATAGCGGATGGCCCTATATTACCGCGATATCCTGCCTCGAAGCAGGATTGGTATTTTATGTTATATAACATCTGTGGTTGTAGGGAAACAAGTTGGAAGGGTCCAACTGGATTCCTCAATTATATTGATTATTTTTCATATATAGTGATATATGACGTGTGTGAATAATCTGATATAGATTATGTTATGATTTGATTTATTGGATGCTATAGTAGCACAGGCCCTAATTTTGGTATTATAAATACATAAATAATATTTTTGAATTTTAAAAAGGAAATTCAAAAGCGATTTTGGAAATGAAAATATTGATATTGAATTTTTAGGATTTTTAAGAAGGAATTGATTTGGAGGAATAAATGATTTGATTTTGGATATTTATTTAGCTGTTTCGTAAAATGGTTTCAAATAGAGAATTTTAAATTGAGTATTTTTAAACAATGAATTTTTAAATGAGGTTTCTTAAAAGAGGAAATGGAAGTCGAAATCGATATTTGGATGGTTTTGTAATATGGTTTAGATTATTTAAGAAATAGATTTCTAAATGGAAGTTTAAATGGAAACTGATTTATAAATGGAGTTGTTAATATAAATCGGTTGTTAATAGAGAATACTGCAAAGGAGTTTAAATTTTTTTTATAAACGATGTTTGTAAATAAAGTGGAAAATTTTATCATTTGGTAAATTGAGAATATAAATCACCATGTGAATTTAAAATGAGATATGGAAATTGGTTTAGAAAGAAATAGTGGGATCTATTTTGGAATTGGAAACGTAAATCAATTTGTGATAAATCGAGAGAGAGAATTTATAAATATAAAAGTGGTTATGTTGAATGTTAAAAATAGAGCTTTATTGAGAAGTTAAGTTGTTTTAAAAGGAAATTTTATTTATTAAACTATGTAGTCTAAAAACTATTAGTTGGGTTGAAATATTTCGAATAAAATTGGTTATTCAAATATTTTATATTAGTTGAAAGGAGTTCTAATTTTTATAATAAGCTTTGTAAATCGATTAGTATTATTTACAAATGAATTGGAAATTACTTATCGTTGTTTATTTGAAAGGGGTTTGATATTTTAAATAGTTACTTAAATGGCTTGAAAATTTATTACTATTATTTAAAAATACTTATTTTATAAATATAAGGTTTTGAAAATTGATTGAAGTTATTTATAAATTTTTCTTGAGATTTGTAAATGGGGTATTATTCAATGGAGGTGATTGTATAAGAGGAATCGTATAATGGAATTCTGGAAACTTAGGGAAATTTTCAAAGAGTTTAAATACGAGAACTTCGAGAATGAATCAGAATTCATAAAAGAAGTTATTAATTGCTGAATGGGATTATAAATAAGTATAATGGGTTTTGGAAATTGTAAAACGGAATTTATTAATGATTCCGAAGATTTATAAGATAAACTATGAAATATTCCCTAAGTTGATACTAAATGATTTTGGAGAATATGTTTATAAATATTTTCCTAAGTATTGAAAAGGAGGGTTTTGGAAATAATTTAAGTGTGAAATAACTGGTATAGAAATATTTTTTCTAAGTGTTAAAAATTGAATTCGGAAATATTTCTAAGCGTGAAATGGTTTGAAATATCTTATTATGGATATAAGTATTTGGGATTGTTTTAAGTATTGAAATGTTGGAAGAGATTTGAATATATATCTTGTAAAGATATTTCGAAATAAATGTTTTTGAAAGATTTATAATATGGGCCTGGTTACTGTTGTGTATATTATTTGATAGTTAAATAACCGACTATCAAATATGGCAAAATTCGTTAACCGTTTCGAAGAGACCGAGATCGGATTTGATTATCCGAAAACCCCTTCGATCCGATTTGTATGTTACGAATTTTGATATCTCAAAGATAATGGAGATGGTGATCTCAAAGGAGATTCGGTTTGTCCAGACCCACGACAACTTGTATGAATGAATGCTTCATTACATTGTTGCTTGGAATGCAGTGTTAGCATTCCAAGTGGGATTGCTATTCAAAAAGGTAAACGTACCCTCAAGCCTCATCAACCGGGAAATGACTAAAATAGAGCATGCATGAGGGCTAAGTGGGTCGCTCCCATTAAGGTATGTCATCATTTATCTAGATTACCCTATTATTATGGATTTGGTTGTGCATGAGAGATCTCGATTACGATCGGAAGACCGGGATGATGACATATTCGGTACTAGTAGTCAAATGCTAGGCCGGTTCTATGTGGCAGGGTACAGGATGTTCTTGTCAGACCCGGGTGCATTGATCTAGAGATGCACTCATCGGAGGTAGTTCCTTACTTGGTCATAGTATGGAATCTATTCTCCAATAAGCGCCGTACGGTTTTGATTGTGCCCAACTATATTGAAATGTGAGATGCAAGCATTTCAGCTATTTTATATTTATATTCATAGACACTATTAAAATATCAGATGATTTGATATAAAATTTGTTTTGGTTATCGTAAGGTAAAAACCTGTTATATTTATGTGTGGCGGGTCTTACGAGATATCTTTTTTTTTTTCAAAAGGACTTTTGAAAGTAATTAAATTCAAATTGAGTGTGTTTTCTCACACTGGTTTTCCAAACCGACTCAGGTGTTATTTTATTATAATGCTCGGGTCAGACCGAGTATTACAGATTCAGGTTAGGGTGCTATGGACCTCAGGAGACAAGCTGGATGACAGAGATGTATTCCACGTACTTGAGTATATTCCCTAGTGTGTGTCAGGCTGTATAGTCAGCTCTAGTAAGGACAAGTTATAATAACTATCCAGATTGATTGTTGATTGTTGTACTCTGATGATTGTGTGCATATTAATAATTACAGTTTCTTTTATGTAAAGATATGTATTTATCTATTATATATTGTTCCGCTGCGATTGTGAGATTCTGTGTTATTGTTAGTTTTCTTCTATCTACTTCTTTCCCTCTAACTATCGGGTTTTCTGGCATTCGATTTCTCGACATGTAATATAGTAGACGTATTAGTGTCGATTTTCGAGGGTCGAAAATCCCGGTCGTTATAGCCTTACACTAATCTTGCTGTATATAGTCTCGTGTTTAGACTTATGATTGCCACTAAGGCCTTACACCATTGTTACCGAATACAATGTCGTGTTTATACACATGGTTGCAACTAAGGCCTTACACTAAGTTTTATTATCTAAAATGTTACTACTTATCATCTCTTAGTTTTCTTAGGCTTAATTCCAATTTTGCACTTTTAAATTAGTTACTGCATTTTGTGTTATTATTCTTTACCTAGGAAATTTCATCACCAATAGGTACCGCAAGCCTCATTTTCCTTTAAGCTATCGAACGTCTGAAATTTAAGCTATTACATGTCGATGTCTACTGCTATCGAAGGTTGTGTTATTGTATGCCAACCTATCGCATGCTAAGATATTGTTGCTCAAAATGTAAAGGTATCGAAAATTGAGACTCAAAGCTATCGTGGGTCATAAACTAAGGCTATTGAAGGTTGAGCTATCACATGCCAATCTATCGCATGTTAAGCCATTGAAGCTTGAACTTTAGGGCCTATCGCATATCATGATTTAAAGGCGATCGTAGGTCAAAACCTGCCATATGTCAAAATCTATCGCATGCCATGGCCTATCGCAAATCAAAGCCCATCAAAGGTTAAATTCCTAAAGTTATCACATGTGAGTTTACAAGCACTACATGTTGAGTTTACAAGTTATCTCATGATGCATTTACAAAATATCGCATGTTAAGTTTACAAACTATAACATGCCAAGTTCTATTATCGCATGCCAATATCTAATGCTATCACATATTAATAAATTATAGTTATCTCATGTTGACAATTAAAGCTATCGAGTACTGAACATTCTGAAGTTATCACAGTGTTGGTTTCATACTTATGTTTAAAACTATGAAAACTCGCACCTCCCAACACACCGATCCAAAACCTAGTGTGACTTTCAGACTCTCATTGTGCCAAAAAGTACGAATTGTTGTGGTTTTTATAATATTATAAAGACTAAATTAACAGATATAATCTAAGATATACTACACTTTAAGAACTCACAATGGAAGGAACAAAACATATAATACTAAAAAATATCTGTCTTAGAAAATATCCAACTCACAATCGTGGAAAACCAATATTTGGTCCAATACAAAGTATACAGAAAATATCACTCCAAGTCTAATAAAAGAGATAAAATGTACGATAAGATAGATAAATACATGGGGAGAAAATATGATAAAACCAGTCTCTGAAGATAAGCTCGATTCTCCAAGTATCAAGAATGGGCCAATCACCTACTGTAAACACCCCCACCTCTATACCAGTACTATCCAAGAGTATTACGGAGTAATACTATCATATAATATAGAGAATGAGGCGATATGCGGTACACACATGAATATTCTCTTGGACTCATACTGGTACATACTAAACATCGAATATAACTCACCAACAAACGTACACAGTATCAACACAACACAAAAACACATGTGCCTCTAAGATAGAACTATACATAATATACAGTAAACATCATAGATCACAAAGTCAATCGCAGCGATAATATATGATATAAAATATAAAAAATGTGTCCAATATACATCACAATGATATACACATGAGAGACTATACAATACATGAAAATAATCTAATATATCAAATATCAAATCTCCCCTGTGCCTAGAAAAAACATAAGCTGGTCTCATAGTCCCTGTACCTAAAAAGTCTCGGATTGACCCATTATTATATAAATAACACATGGGTCGGACTATATCTAAATCAGGGGTATAATAATATGATAATATCCATAATATCAAAAGTACATGGTAGTATATGCATGGTGTATATATCTATATAATTAAAATATCACAGAGAATCACAAATTCATCACATAATCTCAAATACAATAAAACCATGCATAAAGATGTCATTAACCATATAAAAGCACTCCAAATCATAAATCATATAATCAATAACAAATGGGTGAATCATCCATATCTGTAGTCATCATCAAAGTCCATAAATCATCAAATATGAGATGTCATCAACTTTATCTCTCAATCTCAAATAATAAAATACTATCATCAAAATATTGTAAAATAGACCGTTTGGCCGTAAAATATAAGGCATCTACCATCAGTCAGACAAAATAAAAGATATGAGAATCCACTATATTCTGGACACCTATCCACATATAATATCATCTCATCATATAAATAAATCAGAATAAGTCATGATGGAAAATGAATGTATGATAGGCATAAAGTCCTGGTTGAGTCATATATATATATATATATATATATCAATATATGGGTAACCCTAGGTCGCCTAACCCATATCTTTACTTATGTAAGGTGTATCGATAGAATATGCCAAACTACCACTCCGTTAGAACCAAAAGGAAGACTGATGGCCATTTGCCTACTCCAAGAGCCCAGGGTCACCTAACCCGATCTGCTCCTACAGTCTTTAGTTACCTCAACGGACATCGTGACACATATCCACCAATGGCTCATCAACACGTAACCTCATTCATGACCCTATTTTGCCTCCATAGGTAAGAGACTGACCTATACGACATAACAAAGGAGCTATAGGGCACCTAACCCAAATCTATGATGTGGGGGCACCTACCCTATGGGTCACCTAACCCAAATCACGTGATGCATAGCACAAATATATCTAATATAGTGTTACGAATTTAAGGCACAACCCCCAGATTAAGTCACTAGGGTCGATTCTAGCCATCTGGTCCTCTCTAGCACTAATGGAAGAAATACATCATGATAATGTACACAATATCAATAAATATAAGGGCTCGTACCTTGCTCGCACCTACGAGCGTCACCTCACATAAGTACAATCTCATAATCCAAATCTCATCACGTGAGTGTCATCTTCTTAGAATAAATAACCCAATAAATATCACAACAGCGTCCCATACCACTACGTGATAGTCAACTGTTTATTCATCGCTCATAAACTACACTTAATCTCCATAATATAACTAGTTCAAAGAATAACTAGAGAAATATTACCGAATGCGGCAGCCCAAACAGTATTATAACTCTGTTTATTCAGATTACTTATCACATAGAATTAAAATAACAAAATCAATATAAAAATGTTACGAATCTACAAGAAGGATGTCATCGCCATATCATATCCAAATACTAACCAAATCAATTAATGGTAAATCATTCATATTA
Organism: Allium fistulosum; assembly: GCA_030737815.1. Lineage (NCBI taxonomy): Eukaryota > Viridiplantae > Streptophyta > Magnoliopsida > Asparagales > Amaryllidaceae > Allium > Allium fistulosum. The sequence continues at coordinate 925,293,047 of CM060901.1, forward strand.
TTTAGTTCAAAATAAAAGAAAAGGGAAATCAGAAAAGTATAATAAAATAAATAATCGTATATATATATATATATCAAAAAATCAGTCAATGTTTAGTAATATATCATTCACAACATCAAAATTAGTATAGGAAATTATAAAATGTACAGATCAAACAAAAACTCCATTTGATTCAGAAAGGGAATGATAATAAAATTCAACAAAATCTTGCTTTGAACAATTAAATATAAGTCAAATATTTAGATGTATATAAAGCACACATTTCTAATTCATAAATAATAATACAACTTATAAAATACACTTTAAAGTACTTAAATATTAATTAGAAAATTATTATTCAAACCAATTATAGATTTCTTTTCAATAAATTAATAAATTTTAATAAAATTTCCTAAAACAATTTTGTATCCAAAATCAATAAAATCTTTAAATTACATTATATTGAATAATATTGTAACTTTGTTTATATAATTCCAAAATAAAGATTTAAATGACCAAAACATTTCCTAATCTTTACTTATATATATTTTAAAACATTCAAAACCACTTTACAAATCAAATATCCATTATAGAAGTCTTTCCACAATTTTATATAATTAGTTACTATTTTAAATAAATTAATATATATATATATATCAATTTCAAAATAAATTACATTTATTTCAAACCATAAAATATAATTTAGTATTTTCAATTTATATTGAACTAATTGAAAGTGAGAATTTCTTTTGAATCATTCCATATTTGAACTTCTCATATTAGAGAGAAGAGATTTATTTATCTATTAAACAAATATCCAAAATCATTTAATTATTTCATAAGAAGAATTCTATATTTTTCCAAAGTATAAAAACTCTTTCCATAAATTTAAATAGCCTTCATTATAAAATACTTAAAAGTAATATTATTATTTTCATAATATATTTATAAAATAGCATTTTATTTTTCCATTAAAACTATTTCAAACTTATAAATATATATTATATTATTGATTTTAGAAAGGGTCTCATAACCAAAAAGAAAACTATATTTATATTTATAATTAAAAATATATTTATATATTTGAAAATAGCAAAATTAAATAAAATTTTGTCAAACACTTTTTTAACACTTATAATGAAATTTTAAAGCCCATGAATAATTCTTCATAGCTTTTCAAAATCTTTTAAACAAGAAAAATAATAATTATCTAAATTTAAAAATTATGGAATAAAATTACTTCACCAACATATCAATCAAACATCACTATAAATATATTTCGTCCCACCCGAGTCGACTTCCATCGAGTTCCGGTCTTCCATAAAATACTCACATTAACATACTAATTTGTATATAGTTCCATTTGCAAATTGACACATCCAATCAACATAATCAACTAACTTTCAAACAACATTCAACCCCAAATCAAAGTACCAATCCATCCATTCAACACATCATTTCAAGAAACAACCAATACTTCATTCAATTTCAAGTAGAATTAACCTCAAAATAAAATGAAAAGAATGACTTATGATGTTTGCGTAATTCGTAGCAATCAACAAACAATCAGCAATCCAAAGCCCATGCAATTCAAATCATAATTTAGATATGGGATTGTGAGTGTGATTACTCATCGAAAATAATGTACGTCATCCCTTACTGGCAATTTCAACCATTCCAAATGCTTCCATCTCAATGTTTGCCCACTATCTCAGGCCAACATCCTTGCTCCAACCTTGTACCACTAATTCTAAGCCCAAGTCGCATGCAAATATGCATACTGAAGCATCCCTAACACTCACCAATACCTATGCTCGCCATAGCCGCCTCTGCCCTTGTATCAACTACGCGCTGTCGTGCTTTAGGTCGCAAACAGTTCTATAACCACGTAAGCTTGCGCATGTCTCAGCCTCTCACCTCCTCCAACGTAGGTGCCTCCTATGTCGATCACGATGTTCGATTAATAGTATTTTTTTGCACGTAATTTAAATTTTCATAAAGGGGATTAGGGCTGGTTGAAGAGCATCAGGTCTCGAGCAGGTGAATAAGGTCCTTAATATTTTGGGACCTAAGTTAAAAAAAATGAGAGAAGGAAAGTTCTAGGTCAATGTTAACTTTTTTCCTGTTTTGCCCTTTTTTTAAAATTTCATTTTTTTTCCTTTAGATAAATTCTTTTATTTATTTGTAAATAGACTTCAATTAAATTCAACTTGACGTACACTTCATTATACTAGATATATTTCAATAATTGGAAAATTTCATTCAATACAATACTAGTTTATTTTATTATTTAATTATTCATTGTATTAGCGTAAAATAAATTTATTTACAGTAAAAAAATATTTTTATATTTAATTAAAACATTTTATTCGATTTCAATATTATCCAAAAGAATTTATTAGTTTAATTTTATTTATTAAAAAAATCTTTCATTAAATAGAATTTTATTAAGTAAAAATTTATTTCCAGGAATAATAATTATTAAACCTAAATTCAAACATTTTATTTTAATTAAATTTTATTTATTATTGCGGCACAGAAAGCATGGTTGTTACAAACTCCACCTTTATGAAAATTGTGTCCTCGCAATTTCTTATAGGGAGAGGTCCAACAACTCATACCTCGACTTTCCTTGTACCTATCGTCTTCTATCAAACCAAAGCTTACACAATCCTCTATGTGGCTCTTACATTCCAACTCATCTTATCGTATGCTACTACTTCAAATAGATTCAATTTGCGACTTTTTATTTCCGCATACGATATATTTAGATAAATTTTTTCTCTATATCGGTTTTCAAAAAATTTCGGCAAAGTCTCCTTTGACGGATATCATTTCAAAAAATCAAAGCACAATATAATTATATGATATACATCTCCGAACAAGCATCCCAATACGTGACATAAAACATGGGGAAACATGATAATATCAAAATATATCGATATACCGCAAAAAAGTACATTTCAATTATCATTTAAGTGAGCTAGTTTGCTTTTACGCGAGCAAGATCAAGTTTGCACCACATCCAATCCAAATAATTTTCTTGTACCTACGTTCAACTTTAGCAAACATTATAATATCATGTACATGGATACAAAAGAATACTACATTCCCATCTCAAAGAAAGAACATAACATATTCATTTAGAAAATTTTGCAACTAAGTTTAAGTGTTAAAACACAATCATTTATTTCCAATAAATTAGAATCTTCAATGCTGAAAATAGTTTTATCTAGTTTATTTATTTATAGTCTATTTAGGTAAAATAGCATAAATTTTGGTGGTTATGGCAGCATTGTTGGAGAACCACAAACATAGATATTATTGTGACATAATCTCATCATCTCTCTTTTAAATTATACAAAACACTTAGCAATAGTAACTTATACATGTTATAGTGAAAATGCAGCATGCTTCTTTTTGACAAACCAACAATAGTTTAGACAATTTTTTTTGGTTGGTTAACCTTACCAAAGTCTGCACATAAAGAAAGCATGGTGTTTAAAGGCATTCAGGCCATTCAATATACAAATTCATCCTCATATTAGTTTGCATATGAAGAGGCATTAAGATTTAATAACTTTCTAGACAAAAGTTGAACATCTCCACTTGCAAGCTTAGGCCGTGGCTATCCAAAGTCCAAGACTCGATTTCATAGGCTTTAATTTGATCGTAGCGAAGCTATAGTGAATTTTCGTAAATTCAGAAACCAATGAAGGTGATAAACTCTATTTATATTATGATATTTTAGATGATATATATGTTTGGCTATGATTGGTTGTAATGATTGTGAACCATGTTTGGATACTATAATATGTTTGTTTGGATGTGTAAATAATTCACGTTTAATACACGTCGAATATCATAAAAAAAATCACTTTCCTTTAATAAATGAAATGACATATATGAGATTAATAAACCTCTTTAAAATGGTTTAAAATAATTTATATATGTTTTATAAAAATTTAAAAGCGTTTCGACAAAGTTTGGAAAGGATATGAAAATTGAGTTAAAATAGGCGCATCGCATAACGGTAGTTCGCAATTTTACGCCGTTAAAGTTTAAATCCATTTATACGAAGGATTCAGAGTCGGAATTCTTTGGAATAAGAATTTTCCAAACTCTTATAATCATAGTTTCAAACAAAAAAAGATCAATATTTCATTTAGTGGATTTTGCAATATAAGCAAAACAACTTTTCAAAATAGTCGCGCTTTGGCAGTTTGGAAACCAAAGCGATAAATTCTTCAAAATTGGTATTTTTAATTCTTTAAAAATATAGAATAAATTCTAAAAATATGTTAAAATGTTTTAAAAGAGATTTTAGTTATAAAAATGAATTTCTAAATGATTTAAAAGTTGTTTTGATCAAATAAGCCTTAAAAGCACTATTCGCAGCACTTTTAATAACTTTTGAAATATGGCTTTAACCTAAAATATTATTTCGCAAATATTTTATAAATGTTTTCAAAAAAATAATTAAGTATTTTAAAGATAAAGTTGCATTGTTATAATTTATTTTAAACAGTTTAAATAAATGGTTAAAGGAAAAGTTATTATAAATAAATGATTTAATCTTGGCTCTAAAAGCTGATTGGTAGACTGGATTTTTCTATTCGTGAAATCCGAATGTGAGGTGTTTAAACTCAGGAGATGTTCAAGAGCAACAGTGCCTTGGCTCACCTGGCCTCTTTCCCGGGCGAGTGATAGATAAGGTCGAAATGTCAGAAACGAGGCGAGTATAAAAGATTCAAATTTACAAATTTAATACAACTTGGGTTGTGTCGAAATAATCTTCTTATACTTGGTATTAAATTCCAAAGAGGGAACCCATACTATCCATGTGAATTTAAAGGGCAATTCCACCGTTATTAGATGGATAGTAAAGGTTGAATATGGAAAATGATATTGAGTAGAATTAGTATAATTTCTATCGACCCTTTTTACTTAATAAGCTTTTGCAATGTGATTTATGAGAAATGATTTTGATTTTGTATTTCCGAAGATAAAGAGAGGTTTAATGATTCCGTATATACTGGAAAAGAATATGATCTAAAGACTTATATCACTAAAAGAGATATTTTATTTGATAAAAGATATTGATAAATGAAATGATAATCACCCTCAAGCTTAACATCTTTTATCGATGATTGGTTCGAAGGAACCGAGATTGGATTTGGGTGATTCCTATCTGAAAACCACTTTGAACCAATATACATGTTCGAAGTGAAGACATGTAATGATAATAAATTAGAAGATATAATACATGGTTGCTTGTCACTGACCGTAAGAGAAATTTCCCATATCATATATATATGGCAGTAGTATCTTCATTTGATCTTTGATGCAAGGGCTGCTCAATACTAATCGTAGGGGTGAGTTCTAACAGGATGTAGTAGGAGAGTTCCTTCAGTTGTCCTGTTCCTGGACAACTTGTATGGACGAATGTCTAGCATTGCATTTCTAAATTGCACGTTGTGACGACCGCCCATGACCCCTGCACTGAACCTAGAGATAGTGCGCTGTAAAGTGTGCCAGGCGACCATGGACGATTGCCAGGGTAAATTAAAATAACAGAATCTATCGTATTACTCACAGCGCATGGACAAAATACAATAGAACATATATATATAGTGAAGCTTCACAGAATAGAATCTCATCAATAAAACTTCATAATAGTTGAATACAAACATCTGAATAGTCAATACAACAAGCCTCACTACAAAACACTCAGAGAAAATACAAACAGCGGAACACCCAGTACATATAGTAAGAAGATAATATGCAACCCTCCAGCTCGTCTTCGATATCAACACCGTGGAAAGCAAGAACAGCACCTGTCACCTGCTACCTAGTCTGCCCGTCCCAAAATGGACGAACATCCCAAGGCAATAAGAGTTAAAACATAAAGCCTTGAGTCAGACAACAGTCTTAGTGAGCAGTAAATTAACTAACAACATACCAAAAGAGCATAAAGGAAAAGGAATAGGAATACAACCCTCCCACTCCACCTCTTTCTACAGTGATAGCCCCCAGACACACACTAAGTAGAAGCAATCATAGCAAAGCACACAATTTAAGGTAAAGCAATAATCACTCGAGTCAAGGGCGATGTTTTCCGAGTACAAACCCCCAAGGCCTAAACCAAGATCAGATAAGCCCCAGAAAATACCGCTCTTGAGACCGAATGACGATACAACCAAACATCCATGACTCTGGCTATCACTGTTATCATTGCCTTGATATCATCGTTAATTGAATGACCGGCACATTCTTTCAGCCGTCCGTCAAGGGCTAATGGAAACCCCGGTTCTAGACATAACTCCCGCACGTCATCGTGACCCGTGCCTAGGACTATCGAATCTGCCCAGAGTACTTGACTATCAATCATTAGCCTTCAGGGACTATCGAATCTGCCCAACGTACTCTTGCTTTGAGCATGCTAGAACCTTCAACAACGATAAGATCTCAGCCTTCTAGTCATCCTCCTCGACGACTATTTCCATACTAGCTCAAGCGCCTCTCGAGCAGACCATTATCCTCTAACTCGAACCATTTCACCGAGTTATCAACATGCTTGGAATGATCCCGTCTGGATTAGACCAAGACTATCTCATATCATGCCTCGCTTCAATACATCCTCGCAAAGCTTCATCTCAACATCATCATCAAATCTATGCATAAGAGCTTCATCATCCGCTACGTATGCCACAAGCAGCTTTCCAAATTCAAGAGCCTTTCTCTTGGCTTTTGAATCATCTTCGGTCTAAATCAAATCATCAATCATCTAATTCATAGCAATCAATCAAGTCAAACATTAATCCAAACAATCAAGCATTCAAATATGATCTAAGTAGACAATTATAACAATAATGGCAATTTCGTAATTAAAGAGTTGAAAGTCTAACAAGCATGAAAACATGAACAATATCTCTATAAACTTGATGAATGAACTTGCATAGGTTAACATGTAGTAAAATGGATGTCAAATCATCATGAACAATGAATCTATATGGATCTACGCATAAAATTGGGAAAATGCATGGAAATCACTATTTTAACACCAAATCAAGCCAACGATCCGATATACTCCTTTGGATCCGTGTGAGAGATAATCACCACTCACCAAATCACCTAAACAACCCCAAATCAACACACTTCAGATCTGGACAGCAAAGGATCTAGCTTGATCTATCACGAATCCGCTTCAAACGATGAAATCTCACTTCAATGGATGAAGATAAGCTCTTGAATCTTCAACTTGATCTTCGATTTGGATGGATGAAAGCACAAGATTAAAGTGGAGAAAAGAAGTGAAGAAGTGTAGAAGTCGAGCTCTAAAAATGGCAGCACTTCGTCGCTTCGAAATCCGGATCCCAAAAAGTGAGAAATGGACGAGTATTTATAGCTGAAAACTTAGGTCGTCTGCCTCTATAAGTCGTCTCCGACTTATCCCTCTCTCCGACCTAACACTCCAAACGACCTACGACCTAACAACAACTCCGACTCAACAACCCCAAGTCTCTATGACTTACGACTTAACTCCCACCGACCTAAAGTCTTCGACCTAACACGTGATACGACTTAGCATATGCGCGCATCCAAGTGTCCTACGACTTAACAGCTTTGCCGACCTAGCAAAGTTACGACCTAACCAAGATCCGACTTAACTGGGTTACGACTCAACTCCTAAGTCATCTACGACTTAACGTACCCAACAACCTACGACCTAAGCCCATGCGCACTCACGACCAACCGGACCCACCTATCTACGACTTAATGCGCGCGCGACTTAACTGGTTAGCCGACCTAACAGGATAGCCGACTTAACACATGCGACCTAGCGACTTAACAACAGTCGCGACTTACGACTTAACGAATGTGCGACCTCACTTCTGCGTGACTTAACTTCCTAACTCGTCCGCGACCTAACCCTTGGCTGAAAACTCCCTTAAGTCGCTCTATTCCTTAACTCGCTAACTCGTTTAGTCCTTAGGTCGCTAACTCGCCCAACCAACCTAACTCTTAACTCGTCGATTCCCTTAGGTCGCAGACTTTTCTTAAGTCGCTCACGACTTATCACTTAAGTCGTTAACAACCTATGATGACGCAACTGGTAAGTTGGAGCTAAAGCTCCCTAAGTCGCACACGACTTACTACATGTCTTAGGTCGTTCACGACCTAAGACTTAGACGTATCTCTGCCCAAAATCTGGAACGACTTAACAATGCTAAAAATTCCAGATTTTTACGAACTTTCGATTCGTAAAAATACGGGTCGTTACATTCTCTCCCCCTTAGGAATTTCGCCCCCGAAATTCCAAACAAACAAAGCAATCAAAGGCTATTCCGCACGCCTACCATTCATAGCCATCAACAAACCATGCATCCAATTCTAGCCTAGCATGCAGAATTCTAAAACTTAGAACAAGTTACAATGTCGTTAGATGACACGACACCTTAGGGCCATACCTTGAAGAGTTCGGGATGAGCTGCTTTCATCCTCTCTTCCACCTCCCATGTACAGTCGTTATCATCGTCACTCCATTGTATCTTGAGCAACTTAACTATCTTCCTCCTAAGCTGTTTCGTGTCGGTTTCAACAACACGAAGCGGCTTACGAGGTCTTCTATCGACTGGATCAACTTCGAAATCTTCACAGCTATCAGCAGAAACCACTGTATTCGAGTCGTGCACATACTTCCGTAGATACGATACGTGAAAAACATTGTGCACGCTCGACATCTTCTCTGGTAACTCCAATCTGTATGCGAGCTTTCCAACTCGCTCGATGATCGGGAATGGTCCAACAAATCTCGGAGTCAATTTTCCTTTCTTCCCGAATCGAATAACATTCTTCAATGGAGAAATCTTCACAAAAACCATATCACCAACGTCGGATTCCAAATCCTTACGACGCTTATCGGCATAACTCTTCTGACGGTCTTGGGCTGCTTCATTCGTTGCCGAATGACCTCTATGCACTCCGTAGTCTGTCGAATCATCTCTGGCCCAAGCATCATCTTTTCTCCGGCCTCTAACCAACATGTTGGAGAGTTACACGGTCTTCCATACAATGCCTCATACGGTGCCATACCAATGCTTGACTGGTAACTGTTATTATACGAAAATTCCACCAAATGTAGGTGATCTTCCCATGATCCTCTGAAATCCAAAACACAAGCTCTGAGGAGATCTTCCAAAACTCGGTTGACTCTCTCGGTCTGACCATCTGTTTGAGGGTGATAAGCTGTACTCAAACACAACTTGGTTCCCAAAAATTCCTGGAAGCTCTTCCAAAATCCACTAGTGAACAATGGGTCTCGATCGCTCACTATACTCTTCGGAATACCATGGAATCGAACTATCCATTTAACATACGACTCAACCAACTTTGATGCAGTCCTAGTCGATCGAACAGGAATGAACCTCGCACTCTTGGTCAGACGATCTACGATGACCCAAATCCCTTAATTTCCCGTTCTTGTCCTAGGTAACCCATCAATAAAATCCATCGATACTTGCTTCCACTTCCATGTAGGAACTTCTAATGGCTGAAGCAATCCACTGGGCTTCTTCTGCTCAGCTTTCACCAACTGGCAGTTCATGCACTTGGAAATGAAACTTCCAACATCCTTCTTCATACCTTCCCAGTAGTAGGTTCTCTTCATATCTCGATACATCTTATTTCCACCTGGATGAATTGTCAGCTTCGAGTGATGACTTTCCTTCAGAACTTCACTCCTCAATTCATCTATATCGGGAACAACTAGTCGTCCTTGCTTCCGAAGCCAACCCTCTCGATCGACCTCGAATCCTTTATCCTTTTCTGGATCCAATCCAGATTCCAATTCACGGATAATCTTGACAATCTTATCATCTCGCTTTTGACTCTCGCCAATCCTTTCCACAAGAGTCGGTCTTATCGATAAGTTTGCCAACATCTTAGGTTCCAATTCACATCTGGGCCTGAAGTCAAAACCAGCTAAATACTCGAGACTCTTCCATTCTGAAAACATGGCTCCCAATCCTGCATGTCTTCGACTTAACGCATCTGCCACTGCGTTACCCTTTTCCCGGAGTATAAGCTATACCAAAATCATATGACGCCAAAAACTCTAGCCATCGTTGCTGCCGAAGATTCAAGTTCTTTTGGGAGAAAAGATACTTCAACGACTTATGATCTGTAAACAACTCGAATCGAACTCCCAATAGATAATGTCTCCATATCTTCAAAGCAAAAACAATCGCCGCTAACTCCAAATCATGAGTCGGGTAATTCCTTTCATGCGGCTTCAGTTGTCGACTTGCATACGCAACAACTTTATCCTTCTGCATCAGTACTGCTCCAAGTCCAGTACCACATGCGTCGGTGTAAACCACCATCTCATCATTCCCACTTGGAATAGTCAAAACAGGAGCACTCGTCAATCGCTCTTTCAGGATCCCGAAAGCTTGCTCACACTTAGCTTCCCATCTGAACACTTGGTTCTTCTTCGTCAATCCTGTTAATGGTGCAGCTATCTTGGAAAAATCCTTGATAAATCGACGATAGTATCCTGCTAATCCAAGAAAACTTCTCACATCAGATGCATTCTTAGGTCTAACCCAATCCTGGATTGCTGCCACCTTAGCGGGATCAACCGCTATTCCACTTCCAGAGATAACATGGCCTAAGAACCTCACTTCACTCAAGTGACACTTCGAAAACTTAGCCTTCAACTGATGTTTCCGCAAGATTTCCAAAACAATACGCAAGTGCGTCTTGTGCTCTTCTTCAGTTCTGGAATAAATCAGAATATCATCCACGAACACAAGTATGAACTTGTTCAACTGATCTCTGAACACTCTATTCATAAGATCCACAAAATATGCTGGCACGTTAGTCAATCCAAATGGCATTACCATCCACTCAAAGAAACCGGATGGTGTTCGAAAAGCAGTCTTCGACACACTATCCTTAGCTACTCTCAACTGGTGAAATCCCGTTGCCAAATCCATCTGAGAAAACACCTTAGCCTCGTGAAGCTGATCAAACAAGTCATCTATTCTCGGCAATGGATACTTGTTCTTCTTAGTCACCTTATTCAGCTCACGATAATCCACACACAATCTTAATGACCCATCTGCCTTGGTTGCAAACACAACTGGTGCACCCCACTCGGACACACTACGCCGAATGAATCCTTTCTGTAAAAGGTCATCAACCTGCACCCTCAACTCCTGCTGTTCCCTAGGCGCCATCCACCTAAGAGGCATCACAACAGGTCTGGCTCCTTCAACTAGATCTATACGAAACTCGATCCCTCTATGCGGCGGTAACCCTTTGACCTCGTCAAAGACATCCTCGAATCCATTCGCGATTGGCACCGATGACAGTCCATCCCGTGGAACAACCAGCGAATACATGAAGCTCATGAAGACGCCTTCTTCATGCTTACATCGTATCACAATCTTTCGCCCCTCCACATTCTCAACTGTCACCTCCAACCTTTCGCAATCAACCTTTGCCGCATACTTCCTAAGCCAATCCATACCCAAAATAATTCCGAACCCCGCAAAGTTCAGAACAAAACAATCACAAACAAAAGAGCAACCATGACTCGATACAATCAGACCACGGCATAACATACACAAACAAGACGAACCCCCAACTGGATTAGTCACAACCAATGGCCTATCAACAATATCCGGTTCTAAACCCAACCGGCCTACAAGTTCACTACAAACAAACGAATGCGACGCCCCAGTATCAAACAACACTCTAACTGGAACACCACATAGGAAAAGAGTACCTTGAACCACCACACTCTTTCCTTTCTCTTCAGTAGTAGGAGCTTTCGAAGACGACGGAACAGCTCCCAAAGCATAAGCTTGCACAATCTGCTTGTCCCTCCGCGGTTTTGGACAATTCTTCCTGATATGCCCCGGCTTGTCACAGTTGTGACACTTCATCGGCACCCTCGGATTCTTACAATCCTTGGAGAAATGGCCCTTCTGCTGACAGTTGTAGCAGGTCACTTCGCCCTTCAGCTTCTTCTGACCATCATTACCCTTCTACTGTTGCTGCTTCCTCTTCCTGTTTCCACCCTGCTGTGGTTTAGACTCACCCCTGGTCACAGCAACAACAGATCCTTCCTTAGGAAACAGACTCTCATGCCTGAGGGCTTTCTCCACAAGCTTCTCAAATGAATCGTCCAAATGATCCACCAACTGTCTCCCAAGATAACTGTCCAAGCCTGTCATAAACTTCTCATTCTTCTGGTATGCAGATTCAATATACGACTGGGTATACTTGGACAAAGCTTCAAACTCCGAAACATACTCAAGAACTGGTCTTCCTCCCTGCTTGAGCTCCACAAACTTGTTGAACAGAACAGACTTCTGAGCAGTGGAAATGAACTTAGCTTCAAATCTGGCTTGGAATTGCTCCCAAGTAATCTCTTCCTCCGGAGTATTGATGGTAATAGAGTTCCACCAATCAGAGGCTCTTCCTTGAAGCTGCCTTGATGCTAACTTCCTCTTAGTCACATCATCGATTCCCAAATCACCAAAGATCCTTCTACAAGCATCTATCCACCTCTGGACTTCGATGGTTGATTCCGTTCCCAAGAAAACCTTTCCTCCAAGAGTAGTATAGTCCTTACACAACTTAGCAAAATCCACCGGTCTTGGAGTTTGAACTTGAACTCCAACATCCACCGATGGCCCCGGAGCTGGCTTCCTTCTCATGATCGAAGTCATCATAGCTTCGAACATAGCAGCATAATCAGCAGCCCCTTCAGTAGCACGGCCTTCCCTAGCAGCTGGTCTCCCTCTTTGACTCATTCTCAATATCTATAAAAAGGAATGATTAGCACACCTAGAGAAACAACTGCATAAAGGACTCAAACTCTACTAAGCTACTATATTATATATAGTAATCATCCATCAAAGTACAATTACGTCTCTCATACGTAGTTACGTCAGCGAGCGTTGGGTAAAATCGATTAACCAAAGCTCTGATACCAAATGTGACGACCGCCCATGACCCCTGCACTGAACCTAGAGATAGTGCGCTGTAAAGTGTGCCAGGCGACCATGGACGATTGCCAGGGTAAATTAAAATAACAGAATCTATCGTATTACTCACAGCGCATGGACAAAATACAATAGAACATATATATATATATATATAGTGAAGCTTCACAGAATAGAATCTCATCAATAAAACTTCATAATAGTTGAATACAAACATCTGAATAGTCAATACAACAAGCCTCACTACAAAACACTCAGAGAAAATACAAACAGCGGAACACCCAGTACATATAATAAGAAGATAATATGCAACCCTCCAGCTCGTCTTCGATATCAACACCGTGGAAAGCAAGAACAACACCTGTCACCTGCTACCTAGTCTGCCCGTCCCAAAATGGACGAACAACCCAAGGCAATAAGAGTTAAAACATAAAGCCTTGAGTCAGACAACAGTCTTAGTGAGCAGTAAATTAACTAACAACATACCAAAAGAGCATAAAGGAAAAGGAATAGGAATACAACCCTCCCACTCCACCTCTTTCTACAGTGATAGCCCCCAGACACACACTAAGTAGAAGCAATCATAGCAAATCACACAATTTAAGGTAAAGCAATAATCACTCGAGTCAAGGGCGATGTTTTCCGAGTACAAACCCCCAAGGCCTAAACCAAGATCAGATAAGCCCTAGAAAATACCGCTCTTGAGATCGAATGACGATACAACCAAACATCCATGACTCTGGCTATCACTGTTATCATTGCCTTGATATCATCGTTAATTGAATGACCGGCACATTCTTTCAGCCGTCCGTCAAGGGCTAATGGAAACCCCGGTTCTAGACATAACTCCTGCACGTCATCGTGACCCGTGCCTAGGACTATCGAATCTGCCCAGAGTACTTGACTATCAATCATTAGCCTTCAGGGACTATCGAATCTGCCCAACGTACTCTTGCTTTGAGCATGCTAGAACCTTCAACAACGATAAGATCTCAGCCTTCTAGTCATCCTCCTCGACGACTATTTCCATACTAGCTCAAGCGCCTCTCGAGCAGACCATTATCCTCTAACTCGAACCATTTCACCGAGTTATCAACATGCTTGGAATGATCCCGTCTGGATTAGACCAAGACTATCTCATATCATGCCTCGCTTCATCACATCCTCGCAAAGCTTCATCTCAACATCATCATCAAATCTATGCATAAGAGCTTCATCATCCGCTACGTATGCCACAAGCATCTTTCCAAATTCAAGAGCCTTTCTCTTGGCTTTTGAATCATCTTCGGTCTAAATCAAATCATCAATCATCTAATTCATAGCAATCAATCAAGTCAAACATTAATCCAAACAATCAAGCATTCAAATATGATCTAAGTAGACAATTATAACAATAATGGCAATTTCGTAATTAAAGAGTTGAAAGTCTAACAAGCATGAAAACATGAACAATATCTCTATAAACTTGATGAATGAACTTGCATAGGTTAACATGTAGTAAAATGGATGTCAAATCATCATGAACAATGAATCTATATGGATCTACGCATAAGATTGGGAAAATGCATGGAAATCACTATTTTAACACCAAATCAAGCCAACGATCCGATATACTCCTTTGGATCCGTGTGAGAGATAATCACCACTCACCAAATCACCTAAACAACCCCAAATCTACACACTTCAGATCTGGACAGCAAAGGATCTAGCTTGATCTATCACGAATCCGCTTCAAACGATGAAATCTCACTTCAATGGATGAAGATAAGCTCTTGAATCTTCAACTTGATCTTCGATTTGGATGGATGAAAGCACAAGATAAAAGTGGAGAAAAGAAGTGAAGAAGTGTAGAAGTCGAGCTCTAAAAATGGCAGCACTTCATCGCTTCGAAATCCGGATCCCAAAAAGTGAGAAATGGACGAGTATTTATAGCTGAAAACTTAGGTCGTCTGCCTCTATAAGTCGTCTCCGACTTATCCCTCTCTCCGACCTAACACTCCAAACGACCTACGATCTAACAACAGCTCCGACTCAACAACCCCAAGTCTCTACGACTTACGACTTAACTCCCACCGACCTAAAGTCTTCGACCTAACACGTGATACGACTTAGCATATGCGCGTATCCAAGCGTCCTACGACTTAACAGCTTTGCCGACCTAGAAAAGTTACGACCTAACCAAGATCCGACTTAATTGGGTTACGACTCAACTCCTAAGTCATCTACGACTTAACGTACCCAACAACCTATGACTTAAGCCCATGCGCACTCACGACCAACCGGACCCACCTATCTACGACTTAATGCGCGCGCGACTTAACTGGTTAGCCGACCTAACAGGATAGCCGACTTAACACATGCGACCTAGCGACTTAACAACAGTCGCGACTTACGACTTAACGAATGTGCGACCTCACTTCTGCGCGACTTAACTTCCTAACTCGTCCACGACCTAACCCTTGGCTGAAAACTCCCTTAAGTCGCTCTATTCCTTAACTCGCTAACTCGTTTAGTCCTTAGGTCGCTAACTCGCCCAACCAACCTAACTCTTAACTCGTCGATTCCCTTAGGTCGTAGACTTTTCTTAAGTCGCTCACGACTTATCACTTAAGTCGTTAACAACCTATGATGACACAACTGGTAAGTTGGAGCTAAAGCTCCCTAAGTCGCACACGACTTACTACATGTCTTAGGTCGTTCACGACCTAAGACTTAGACGTATCTATGCCCAAAATATGGAACGACTTAACAATGCTAAAAATTCCAGATTTTTACGAACTTTCGATTCGTAAAAATACGGGTCGTTACACACGTACATTGATTTTTACAAACGTACATCTGTTCGGTGGTGCAGGAGGTAACTCTCCTATACTTAACACCCTTCTTTGAGACGTACGAGGTCAAAGGTTGTACATTTGTGGAAATTAATGGTGTGTGATGGAATTAGCATGCGACATTCGAGTGAAATGTGTGCAATGAGAAAGGTAATCGTTACCTCGTGCCTCATCACTCGGGAATGACAAAAACATGGTAGATGCGACAAGGCTAAGTGGGTTGCTCCCATTAGGATATGGTCATCACCTTTCTTGATTAGCCTCTATATTTCGGGTATGTTTTGTATGATATGATAGCTCTCAGATAGGTCGGGAACGACTGGGGTGATGTCATATTCGATACTATCTATGGTAAAGGTAGGTTGTTTCTATGTTGGTAGTGGTTGGAGCCTCAGGTGCATCCTCTAGAGATGTATTGTCGGAAGATAGTCCATTACCTTGCCATTGTATGGAATCCGTTCTCTAATACAAGCCTTTACGGTTTTAATTGTAAACCTATTATGTAGTCGAATTTAACAAACGTAACAATTCCAACTATGATTAATATGTTATTTGAAAGGATTTTCAAAGAATGTCATTAAAGACAATATCCTAGATTTTACGTTGAATTGTTTTAGTTATCCTAAGGTAAAAACCCATTCTATGTTTATGTGCGGCGTGGTTTAATGAGATGCCCTTTGTTTTCAAGTATCCGTATTTTGAGTTTCTCACACCGGTCTCATGACTGACCCGGAGTTTATTCCTTTTCACTTAAAACTCTGGGTACCCTATTTTTCCGGGTAGCCAAGTAGTCAAGTTTAACTTGGAGCACTGTGATTGAGCTTGAGGTCTGTAGCTGAAGATGTTCCTATAGATAATTCATCATTTCCATTTCCACTGGATTAGTTTACTGATTGTATTCAACATTTTTAAGGACATAGATTTATAGCTGTCCAGGATGATTTATAAGATAGACTTTGATAAATGTATTTAAAATTTCCGCTGTAAAGATCATATATATTGAAATAATATATGTTATTTCATTTTTTTAAGAATCTGTTTTGTCTTTATTTTCTTTTTACTCTTTGCTATCCGTCTTTCTGGCACTATGTTTTGCGGCATCTGAATACCGAGGGTGTATTAGTATCAAATTTTGAGGGTTGAATGGGCGGGTCATCAAATTTGGTATCAGAGCTTAGGTTGAGCGAATAACTGAGCCTGATAGGAGTAAAGTCTTATCAGAGATAGGGTTAGTAATACCCTAGAATGAGCAACTCATTAGAGATAGGGTAAGCAATACCCTAGAATGAGCTGAGAGTATTATATAAGAGCGCGTATTTGTTAATGATATATAAAAATGATTTATTTTGAAAGTTATATATGGTCATATTTTGACAATAAGATTATTTTAAATATACCCAAGGTCATATTTTAAATATAAAGAATATATTTCAAAAAATATAGTTTTTTATGATATTAAAATCATAAATTGGATAATTATTTTAAAAACAAGTTAGTTAAATTAAGAATAAACATCTTGTGATTAGAATTTCACAGTTTGACAATAAGATGTTTAATAATGGTATTGAGAGGATTAAGAATAGGGAGAAAAACTTAAGATTTGGATACTGAGAACTTTTATTTAAAAGGTTTTTTTTCTAAAGGATTTTGAAAGTCAATGATAATAATGTTTGGAAAACATTTTTTTTAAAGAATCAAAAGGATTTTTGGAAAGAGATAAAACATTTTGATAAAGATCTCAATTTGTTTCCTAAGTATTTATCAAACCTTGGTTTGAAAAGCAGTGTATTTGTTAAGTTAGGATAAATACTTAGCATCTGCTTCTAAGTATTTGTGTTTATATTTGTAGAATCCATACGGAGGGATGTATTCAAAATGAGAAACCTCAAGAGAAAATTGGGGTGAGAAAGATGATCTAACCATTCTTTTAAGTGATGAGGAAGAACCCATAGAAGAAGAATATGATCTGTATACTCATAGAGACAAAGATGATTACCAGATAGTGAAAATGCTTATACCTCCCTTAACTCCAGATCTGGTCATAATATCCGATAACAGCCGCTCTAGCCTCAGAGGGAAGGGGGATCATTGACCCCGCTAGTTCAGAATTCGAACCTGAAGAAGAACCCATGGAGGAAGAGTCTGAACCAAAGAAGGACCCGAATGATATAATATCAAATGATTCATACCACAATAGTGGGGGCAACAATATGGGAGATGGAGGTGGATCATGTTATTTGGCATGAGGAGTCATTAATTTTATATGTTTAGTGGGATAATATGGAAGATGATGAAGTGGAAGCTGAGGAAGAAGCTGGGGAGGAATTCGAGAATCCCAAGGAGATGGGAATGCAAGGATTGGAGGAATTAGAGGAAGGGGAAATGTTGTAGAAAGTACCAATCGGATTAGGACATGTTCCATGGAATCAGCCTTGGCTACCGTATATGGAAAATGAAGACGGAAATGAAGCTGACAACGCACAAGAGGGTGAGGATAAGAATGTTGGGGAAGTTTCATTGGAGTTTGGATATTGGAGTGCACCATCGGCAAGAAATTTAGAATGATGATTGAGATTGTGCTTGAAGACTAGTTTATATCTATCTAATATTAAGTATTTAGTAGTAGATTATAAGTAAAGCTTGTGATAAGGTGATGTTGTGGTTAGCCATGTATTTGAAGTTGTATTATGAACCTCTATTATGTACCCAAGTAGGATTGGTATAACTTAAGAATGACCCAAGTGTGGCAGAAAGGATGGATGTAAGATATATAGTTGTATAATATAACTATGATCTTTCAATTAGACTTCATTCATTTGCAATTATACAAGTCACTTAAGAAAACTATAAGAATTTTTTGTAAAGGAAACAAAGCTTAAAAGAAGATTTTTCTTTGTAAGATTAAAGGTTATGAAATAAATATTAGAAATTTAAATAGGATTTATCGACAAAGAAATTTCAAAAAAAGAAAAATAAAATTATAATAGTATTATTCCAAGTAAAGGATAGTTGATTTCTTTTGAAAAAGAGATAGACATATTTTGGGGCAAATATTTTGAGATGATTATCAAAGTGTTAAAATAAAAGAAGAAAGTTTTATAGAATTATTTTTGAATATTAATAAGTATGTATGTTGTAAGTAGATCATTTCATCGCAAGATTCTGATCTAAGATTCGAGTGCAGAACTTTGAGGTGTTTACACCAGTCTGAAAAAGGACTTATCACTCGATTCTTGACGATGAACGTTAACGAGGGTTTGTGGTTGGATACTTGAGTTTTCTATCATAGTTGAGAGCTATGCAAGGAAAACTAAAATTCTGATTAGAAAGCCTGATCAGAGTCCACACTAGAGGATTGGGGATCAATACTAGTTCGGAAGTAAAAGTGTGGATTCAAAGAGTAGATCGAATCAGATATTGCATATGAATGATCTATATACATCGTACGAGTGTAAGTTTAAAAATAAATATTTTAGGCAAACACCTTTAGGTTTTGCGTTGTAATTTCGAGGATGAAATTCTTTTAAGGGGGGAAGTATGTAACGACCCGCAAATTTATCAATTTGATAAATTATATTTATTTTTAAAATACTAAAATAGTAGTTTTTAAACATAGATTATGATGTTTTGAACAAGAATGATGGCAATCTTATTTTGAATAAGTATTTACAAAAATATAAACTTTGAAGGAATATCGGTAAAATTGCCGAAAATCGTTTTATCAACAACACCTCTATAATTACCAGAAGTCGCGCACGAAGCTGAATGCATACACTTATTTATCCATTTAAACAAGAATAGGAAATACAATTATTTATTTTATTTTTGGAAATAAAATGTATTTATGACATCATCAGGGATGTTATCAATTTTATATATTTTCTGAAATTTAAATTGAGATTTAATGATTTAATAATTATTATAATTATTCAAATAAATGTTTTAAATGATAATAATTCATTTTAATTATTTATGAAGTGATAGTAATCATTTATAATAGTTTATAAAGATATATATTTGATTTGAAATTATATGAAAATTGGTATCGCTTTATCGATATAATAGCACTTTCTGTAAACAATTGTTTAATATTAATTTATAATGTTTTATAATTCAAATGAGATCCTTTTAATTAGTTAAAAAAGATAAGAAATAATTTTTTAATTTTGTTTACATTTATATGTAAATTAATTTATAAGTGAAAATGTGACTAGGAATCAGCTTTTCGATTTTCAACGGTTTAACGAACGAAAGTTGGTCAAAGTCATTGCAACCATACTTATATGTCTTGTGCATATATATAAGATACACATGCACACCCTAATATATACGTGAACATATATATACAAACAAATATACATATACACTTATATATATATATATTACAGAAATATCTAAGATATTTTCACACTTAAAATGCAAATTTCACTTCACTCTTACACACATCAACTCACACACATAGAGCCACATAGCAAGAGTGTTTGGCATGCATGGTGATGGAGGAGGAGGGTGTGGTGGTGATGAAATGGTGATCACATAAATATCATGATATTATTATTCACTTCTTTGCCTATAAATACCACCCTCCATCTTCACTTCATTTGTTCATAAATTCCTAAGCTTCTTCACTGCTTTATGCTCCACATTT
Source organism: Allium fistulosum (assembly GCA_030737815.1). Taxonomy (NCBI): domain Eukaryota; kingdom Viridiplantae; phylum Streptophyta; class Magnoliopsida; order Asparagales; family Amaryllidaceae; genus Allium; species Allium fistulosum. Next base: position 925,313,527 of record CM060901.1, read on the forward strand.
TCTCTGCTTGGAAAATTTATGAAGAAAAATTAGAAAAAAACTAAAATAAATTTATATAAGTATATATACATTAGCAATCCACTTCAAAACCAAGGCAAATCACTCCTTTCTTCGCTCTAAACCCACGGCCACACCTCCTACCACCCAAGGCCAAGCCCATCTCCACTTGCAAGCTTAGGCCATGGCTATCCAAAGGTCCAAGGCTTGATTCCATAGGCTTTGATTCGATCGTAGCGAAGCTATAACGAATTTCGTAAAGTTAAAAACCAATGAAGGTGAGAAAATCTATTTATATTATGATATTTTGGATGATATATATGTTTGGCTATGATTAGTTTTGATGATTGTTAACCATGTTTGGATACGATAATATGGTTGTTGGATGTGTAAACAATTCACATTTAATACATGTCGAATATCACAAAGGAAATCACTTTCCTTTAATAAATAAAATGGTATATATGAGATTGATAAACCTCTTTAAAATAGTTTAAAATGATTTAAAAATATTTTATAAGCATTTAAAAGTGTTTCAACAAAGTTTGGAAAGCATATGAAAATTGAGTTAAAATAGGCAAGTCACGTATTGGTAGTTCGCGATTTCGCATCGTAAAAGTTTAAATCCATTTATACGATGGATTCGGAGTTCTTTGGAATAAGAATTTTCCAAACTCTTATAATCATAGTTTTCAAACAAAAGAAAAGGATCAAGATTTCATTCAGTGGATTTTGAAATATGAGCAAAACAAGTTTTCAAAATAGTCGCGCTTTGGTAGTTCAAAACCAAAGCGATAAATTCTTCAAAATTTGTATTTTAATACTTTAAAAATATGGAATAAATTATAAAAATATATTAAAATGTTTTAAAAGAGATTTGAGTTATAAAAATGAATTTCTAAATGATCGAAAAGTTGTTTTGATCAAATAAGCCTTAAAAGCACTATTCACAGCACTTTTTGTAGCACTTTTAATAACTTTTGAAATATAGCTTTAAAATTAAGTATTCTTTCCCAAATATTTTATAAATGTTTTCACAGAAATAATTAAGTATTTTAAAGATAATGTGAAGGTTTAATAATTTATTTTAAAGAGTTTAAATAAATGGTTAACAGAAAAGCTGTTATAGATAAATGATTTAATCTTGGCTGTAAAAGCCGATGAGTAGACTAGATTTTTCTATTCATGAGATCCGAATGTAAGGTGCTTAAACTAAGGAGATGTTCAGTGTAACGACCCAGAATTTATATTAATTAAAACTTGAATATTTAATTAATTTTAAATATTAATAAGTAGAATTAATAAGTCGAATAATTTAAAATTCGAATATCTGGATTTAATTGGATAATTAAATCGATAATTTAAAGTTTGAAATTACAGAAATAATTGAAATCGAGTTTAATGTGATTAAAAATGATTTATAAAATTTTATTAAATCATATTGAAGTTATAGTGATGTTATAGAACTTTTAAAATTGAATTAAAAGTTAAATTGTGAAAATTGAATATTTTAATATTTAATCGATTAGAGAAATTAGCCATTTTTCGAACAGTCTCAGAATTGAACGAAACTAGTTCCATTGTATCTGTAATAGTTTGTTATTATCGGATTTCAATTTTCGTAGCAATCGGAGTTTTCGTTTGACCGTGACAGCTCCAAACGCATCGAAATTGTTTTAATTTTAATTTGGCGAGTTAAAATGGTCATTTTTCAAAAAGTCTCGGATTTTGACGAAACTAGTTTCATCGGATCCGTAATGTGATATTATTGTATGGTTTCAAATTTCGTGTCAATTGGATGTACCGTTTGTCCGGGGCAAGCCAAAACGCCTCGAAATCGATTTAAATCGGTTTAATTTAAATTGATCGTTTATTGTCGTAACTCGCACAGATGATCGAATCAGCTCCCGAAACCTGTTCCATTGTGTCCGGAACATGGGATAAACCCCAGAAACGCCAGTCATCGCGCGTAAATCGGAGTTCGGAAAAATCACGAATGAATAGTGTTTTTCGTTAAAATTCTATAAAAGGAACCCCTCTCTTCTAACAATTGAAAACCCTAGTTCAAAGAGCTCAGCTGCCATTCTCAAAACCTACGGCCAGAGATTGTTCACGTTCTTCCCCTCCAATCTCTCAATCCATCAATAATTTCGAGAAAGTGTCAACTAGCAAATTGAAGAGCTCGTCAAGCTCTTTAATATCAACGGTAATGATTGGAAACGATGAAGTGGATCAACAGCAAAACTCGTTCGAATGTCACACAAATGGGCATGATTTTCCACGCAATAGGACAGCCGAGCTTCATGGGATCGCCGACGATGGTAGGCGGGGGAAGTAGCTTCGAGATGCCAGCACTTGATCGTTCTCTAGATGGTCGGATGGGTCGCGATATATTGGGTTTTAAGGCGGCTCGAATGGGTTATCTCGATCGCGTGAACGAAGAAGAGGGGAGAAGGGGATGGGCGGTCCAGATTTGGAGGAAAGAAATCCAACAGCTTTGATAAGCATAGGTTATAAAAAAAAATTTGTAAATAGTTTATAATTCAATCGTGTAATATTTAAAATGTTGTAACTTTTTGCTATGAGGTCGGAAATTTACGAAACAAGCGGCGTTGGCTTCGTTTCATCGAGCACTACGCGATGCAACTGGATTGGAGTCGTTTAGAGCTAGCAAAAATTTCGGATAAAATTAAACGCTCGTTTAATTTTATTCGAAATTAAACGCTACAAATTGCTATCGGAAAATCAAGGTGAGAACTTCTCACTCAATTGAACAGTTTCGATGTTAATTTTAAATGGTTAGATTTAAAATTGTTGATTGTATGCCTGGATGATAATTTTGTCTGTTATTGATTGAAATAGACATTATACGCCGTTAGTAAGCGGAGGTTATTTCTTAAAAACATATACCGCGAATATTTCACGTTGAAGTGAAATTGGTATTATTTATGTATATAGCAATATATATATATATATATATTGGCATATGTATATATTGGAATTGATTTCCCGCCTTGTGTAGCGGATGAGACCCTATTGCGCCATTAGTAAGCGGATAATATTTACTAAACCCATATACCGCGATAATTCCGTACTGGAGTGGAATTGGTATTGTGCTAACATCTGTGGATGCAGGGAAACAGGTTGGAGGGATCCGACTGGATTCCTCACCGTATTGATTATTTACAGATATTGTGATATATTCTGTTATCATATGATGATATGTGATGTTTGATTGTCGTGATTTATGATTGGTGCTGTTGCATCATCGGATCCATTTTTGAAGTTTAAAAATAACGATTTTGATTTCAAAAGAGATTTTCAAAGTGATTTTTGAAAGTATACGTTTTATTAAAATTTTGGAATTGATTCATTTTAAATAAATAAACGTTAAAATTGTTATGTTATGAAAATTAGGAGATTTGTGAAATATAACCAAAGAGTGGTTTTTGAAATAAAAAATTGATTTATTTGGAAAATGGCTTAAATTGGGATTTTGGCATTTTAATGAGATATGAATGGAATTTGTTAATAATGAGATTTATAGGTTGAAGTTTTTATAAATAGAAATGGAATTTATAAACGTTGTTTTATAAAATCCGAAACCAATTGAGTTTGATAAATTAAACATAGAAGTTTAATAAAGGAGATATATTCGCGATTTTGGATAGCTAATTGTCAATTATATGATAGGTGTAGTAATGAAGAGTTTGGATGGGAATTTTATTCATGATTTTGGACAGTGGATAATTCTTTAAGTAAAATGTGTAGAAATGTTGAAATTGGTTAATGAAGTATATTCACGATTTTGGACAGTGAATATATATTATTGAAAAAATGGTTATGTTTTGGGAAAGCGATATTATAAAATGAAGTAATTGTTTTAAAAGATGTTTTAAAACGTGTTAAGTATCGAATACATAGATTTCAACATTCATTGTTGAAATAGACGTTTCGAGAAATAAGGAAATGGTGGACTATAACACTGTTGTTATAGTAAATGGTTTCCGAAAGGAAATATTTTGTGTAGTATTGGGATTTATATATCTATCTAAATTTCGAATCCCTATACTAGTGATTTTGAGTTGTCGTAACGATGTTTTACATAACATTCGTTTTGACTCAAATAAAATTTGTGAAAGAGAATGATTTCCTTAAAGAATGAAATATATACTTAATTATGATTTAAGTATATCGAATATTTTCCAAGTGTTGAAAATAAATGATTTGTGAATTACTTATTTTTAAATAAGTATGGAAATGCTTTTCCAATATGAAATGAAAGGTTTGAAATTTTATCTTTTAAAGATAAACTGAAAAGTGAATATTTGAAATTTGTTTCAAATGGTTAAGTGTGGAAAATTATATATCTTGTAAAGATATTTTTGGAAATTAAATAATTTGGAAAATTATTTGGAATCTGATGATGTTGCGCATCTTTATTGATAGTTAAATAACCGACTATCAATAATTACCTTGAATGGGTATTTGTTGTGAATTGCTTGAATTTGAATGCTACACTTATTTTTAAATAAGCGCTCACTATTCGGGTTAGCCAGGAAAGGACCATGGGGTCGTATAACCCATTCCGAATATGTGATACGTCGTTATGAATTGCATTTGATGACCGGTGTTGAAGACCGGATATTTTTGAAAACGGAAGGATTACCGTCGAGTTACTCTACATCGGCTGATCTCCGATATAGAGGTTTTATCACCCTTAGTGACGGGAAGTCCGGACGTGATTAGAAAATTATCCGGATGTGCAAGGGCTTCATGAGAAGTGCCTTCGGTTCTGTTCGATCCCGGAACAGACTTGTATGGTTGTGTGTCTGACGTTACAAATTGAGATATAAAGCTGATTTCTTTCAAATACATTTCTGTTGGTGGCGGAGAATTTATTCTCTTAGCTTAACACCCTTCTTTGAGACGTACGAGCTCAGAGGTTATGTAGTTGAAATTTATCAGCGATATACTCCCAATTTGGTAACGTGGCATGCTGAGTGTTGCTGTGAAATGATCGTTGTTTGATCATTTGTGATATGATCATTTGTTTGATCATTTATCTTTGTGATCAATTCTTTGATCATTTTGTTTGACCCGAAGCATGGCTTTGTGACAAAGCGTAGCTTTGTGGACGAGACTTCGTCGAGCCTCACACCCCGGAAATGGTCAAAACAGGAAGGATGCAGCAAGGTTCTAGGGAGTAGCACCCCTTAGTTTATGTCATTCCTTCTGGATAGAGGTGGTATCATGGTATGGAGCCCAGATACTTAACCTATGTTGATACTGCTTATTATGTGGTTGTTGCGAATCGAGGATCCTTGGGAAGATCGGTTACGATCGGGGGATGGCATACGCGTGTCAGTAGTTACCTATTTTTGCAGAGGTAACCCGGCCTTGTGTTGGCAGAGATCCGGTTAGGTTCTCGGGTCGTCTTTCCAGAGGCGTACCTATGTGGCAATGGGAAGTTCCTTGGCCTGACCATTTGTTGGAAATCCAAAGAAACAATACGAAACTTGTACGGTTTTAGTTGTAGAACCTATCATTCACTTATGGTGGCGCCCCACTGTTTGGATGGTAGCTATAGTAGGCATAACGTGAAATGCCTATGCTGGCTAAGATTTATATTATACTTTCGAAATGATTTTTCTACACTATGCACTAATAATAATATCAAAAAGGATTTGATTTTGCGTAGTAAGCATCTTTGACTATCATAAGGAGAAATCTCCTCCGATTCTGCGTTTGCATTGTGTGTGTGTGCGGGAGGCCTTATGGTAGTCTCATTTTCTAAAAGCATTGCGAATTGACTTTAAAATCTTCCTGTTGTTTGTTTTAAAGATAAACTGTTTTAAGTTCTCACACCAGTCACCATGACTGACCTGGAGTTTATTGTTTTCTTCCTAAACTCTGGGTGCCCACCAATTTCCACACGGGTAGTCTAGAGTTAGGTTATCAAGTCATTCTGGATTCAGGAGATGCTGTGGAGCTTAGTGGCGAGCTGGATGGTGAGACGTACCACTTGTATATGATATTATTTATTCAGCTGTGTATTCTGTATAAGGACAAGTTTATATAACTGTCCATTGTTGTATTGTTGTTGTAAACTCTGATGATTATGTAATGTATAAAATGATATAGTTCTTTGATTTAAAGATTATTCATTTATCTATTATATGTTGTTCCGCTGCGAATGTGAGATTTTGATATTGATTCTGTTTCTGATGTTGTTCTTCTTCTCTTTTTCTTCTATCTTTTCTTCTTCCTCTTCTTTAAAACCCTAAGAATGCGGTTTTCCGGCATTCGTTTGCTCGGCAGTTGATACAGTGGACGTATCGATGTCGCTTTTCGAAAGTCGAAGAATCGGGTCCTTACAACGTGGTATCAGAGCATATGGTTAAGCGACAACCCTGCTCTGTTGGGTGTTACTCATTAGAGATAGAGTCAGCAGTACTCTAGAATGAGTTGAGTGTAATAATAGATACGAGCGCGTATTTGTTAGTTAATATAAAATTGTTTTATATTGTGATGATTGGTTTGTTGAGTGGTATATGGATTCTGGTCGGTATTGTTCGTACAACTCTATCGATAGGGATCTCTAAACACTTGTTCAGAACAATTTGGCATGATATTGTTTTAGAATTGGGTAAATGGAATAATTTTACCTCGATTATATTTTATATATAAAGGAATAATTTTTTCAGAATTATTAAAGTGTATATGAATTGATTGTTTGTTTGTTGGATAAGTTGAATAAAACACCAATCTTAAAAAGAATAATTGTATAAGAAAATGAATTATAAGATGGAATTATAATTAAAATGATTTACAATTGTGAAATGATCTTGTATATAAGAAGTGAAATTTTATAAGTAAAAGATTTGTAATGAGATTTATAAATCAAGAAACTTTTTGAAAGAATTTAAGCACTGAGTTCACTATTGTTGCTGGGAAATAGTACGGTGATGACTGCAGCATCATCAGTATCATTTTCGAGTTTCTGTGTGATTGATTTGCTACCCATAGTAAATTGAAATTGAAGTTTTGTTGTGATAAACAAATTTGAAATTAAATCCAAGTTGTAAAGTGATAAATATAAGTGAAATAAGATTTATACTTATGATATGAGATAATAAATTTGACTTTGGTAAAAGTTAAATAGAATTGGATTTATAAGTGGAAACTTAAGTTAATTTGAACAAATGAAGTTTGAAATGGAATATAACTTAAGTAATGTTGAACGAAGTTGATTTTGATATCAAAGTAAGTTAATAAAGTGAATTTATTAAATGAATGTGAACTTGAGTTATATAAATAAAATTCAACCTTATTTGCAAAATGAAGTAGCAATTGAATTGAATAAATGGATTGGATGTTAATCAATTGAAGGTAAATAATTGATATGAAACAATGAATATAAGTGTTAATTCATTAGAAGCTAATGAAGTTGAAAAATTGAATAAATTGAATGGAAGTCAATTTAATATCAACCAATTGGAATTAAAGGTGTTGAACCAAATCAAATGTAAATTGAATAAATTTGGTTGTAATGGATGTACATTGGTTGTTATATGGATGTTACTTGATTGTATATAAATTCATTAAGTGCTAATGAAATTGAATTAATTAAAATGGAAAGCTATGTAATAAGATTTAAATTGAAAGTGAAGTAAATTTAAATAGAAATTGATTCAAATTGGAAGTGAACTAATGTGAATTTAATTAGTGACTGTAAACTAATTGGAAACGAATAAATGAATGGTAGTAAAATCCAAGATAAATGGATTAAATGTGATTAAATTGAAAACCAATTCATTGAATATTAATGAGAAATGAAAGTAAACTGATTTGGTTATGGATTTGTGGGATGATTATTGGATGATGATGGTTTGATGGTTGCATTGTTGCTTCTGAATGCATTTGTTGTTGTTGCATTTGCTATATTGGCACATATTATGTTGCTATATGATGTATATCGATATTATTTTCTATATACATGTTCTCATTTGTTTGATTGAGTGTTTAGTAGGTGCGGATGGCGTTTGCTTTGCATTTGGAGCTCGCTTTCGCGCTATATTAGCCGTATACGCTCGCTAATAATATATAAGGTACATATCTCGGATTAAATATCGTACTTTTACACTTTTTCCCTACGGGATGCCTTATCACTTGATGAGATGTATATTTGTGATATATATACATTGTCTTTTTTTTTCGGATTGAGCCGCGCAAAGGAGGTTATGGCGAAATTTTCCGAAAATTTAAGGCGTTAGAATATTTTTGAGAAATTGGAAAATTTTGAAAACAAAGTATGATTTGAAAACTTAGTAAACATTTTGTAGGAAGTTTAACTATTGGATTTTGGAAAAGTTAAACACTTAAGAGATTTGTAAATCTAATTTGAACAGTTTGTTTTGGGAAGTTAATAGATTTTGTATCTTTTTCTTACTTGGTAATTTCGAGGACGAAATTCTTTTAAGGGGGGAAGTTTGTAACGACCCAGAATTTATATTAATTAAAACTTGAATATTTAATTAATTTTAAATATTAATAAGTAGAATTAATAAGTCGAATAATTTAAAATTCGAATATCTGGATTTAATTGGATAATTAAATCGATAATTTAAAGTTTGAAATTACAGAAATAATTGAAATCGAGTTTAATGTGATTAAAAATGATTTATAAAATTTTATTAAATCATATTGAAGTTATAGTGATGTTATAGAACTTTTAAAATTGAATTAAAAGTTAAATTGTGAAAATTGAATATTTTAATATTTAATCGACTAGAGAAATTAGCCATTTTTCGAACAGTCTCAGAATTGAACGAAACTAGTTCCATTGGATCCGTAATAGTTTGTTATTATCGGATTTCAATTTTCGTAACAATCGGAGTTGTCGTTTGACCGTGGCAGCTCCAAACGCATCGAAATTGTTTTAATTTTAATTTGGTGAGTTAAAATAGTCATTTTTCAAAAAGTCTCGGATTTCGAAAAAACTAGTTTCATCGGATCCGTAATGTGATATTATTGTATGGTTTCAAAGTTCGTGTCAATTGGATGTACCGTTTGTCCGGGGCAAGCCAAAACGCCTCGAAATCGATTTAAATCGGTTTAATTTAAATTGATCGTTTATTGTCGTAACTCGCACAGACGATCGAATCAGCTTCCGAACCCTGTTCCATTGTGTCCGGAACGTGGGATAAACCCCAGAAACGCTAGTCACCGCGCGTAAATCGGAGTTCGGAAAAATCACGAATGAATAGTGTTTTTCGTTAAAATTCTATAAAAGGAACCCCTCTCTTCTAACAATTGAAAACCCTAGTTCAAAGAGCTCAGCTGCCATTCTCAAAACCTACGGCCAGAGATTGTTCACGTTCTTCCCCTCCAATCTCTCAATCCATCAATAATTTCGAGAAAGTGTCAACTAGCAAATTGAAGAGCTCGTCAAGCTCTTTAATATCAACGGTAATGATTGGAAACGATGAAGTGGATCAACAGCAAAACTCATTCGAATGTCACACAAATGGGCACGATTTTCCACGCAATAGGACAGCCGAGCTTCATGGGATCTCCGGCGATGGTAGGCGGGGGAAGTAGCTTCGAGATGCCAGCACTTGATCGTTCTCTAGATGGTCGGATGGGTCGCGATATATTGGGTTTTAAGGCGGCTCGAATGGGTTATCTCGATCGCGTGAACGAAGAAGAGGGGAGAAGGGGATGGGCGGTCCAGATTTGGAGGAAAGAAATCCAACGGCTTTGATAAGCATAGGTTATAAAAAAAAATTTGTAAATAGTTTATAATTCAATCGTGTAATATTTAAAATGTTGTAACTTTTTGCTATGAGGTCGGAAATTTACGAAACAAGCGGCGTTGGCTTCGTTTCATCGAGCACTACGCGATGCAACTGGATTGGAGTCGTTTAGAGCTAGCGAAAATTTCGGATAAAATTAAACGCCCGTTTAATTTTATTCGAAATAAAACGCTACAAATTGCTATCGGAAAATCAAGGTGAGAACTTCTCACTCAATTGAACAGTTTCGATGTTAATTTTAAATGGTTAGATTTAAAATTGTTGATTGTATGCCTGGATGATAATTTTGTCTGTTATTGATTGAAATAGACATTATACGCCGTTAGTAAGCGGAGGTTATTTATTAAAAACATATACCGCGAATATTTCACGTTGAAGTAAAATTGGTATTATTTATGTATATAGCAATATATATATATATATTGGCATATGTATATATTGGAATTGATTTCCCGCCTTGTGTAGCGGATGAGACCCTATTGTGCCATTAGTAAGCGGATAATATTTACTAAACCCATATACCGCGATAATTCCGTACTGGAGCGGAATTGGTATTTTGCTAACATCTGTGGATGCAGGGAAACAGGTTGGAGGGATCCGACTGGATTCCTCACCGTATTGATTATTTACAGATATTGTGATATATTCTGTTATCATATGATAATATGTGATGTTTGATTGTTGTGATTTATGATTGGTGCTGTTGCATCATCGGATCCATTTTTGAAGTTTAAAAATAACGATTTTGATTTCAAAAGAGATTTTCAAAGTGATTTTTGAAAGTATACGTTTTATTAAAATTTTGGAATTGATTCATTTTAAATAAATAAACATTAAAATTGTTATGTTATGAAAATTAGGAGATTTGTGAAATATAACCAAAGAGTGGTTTTTGAAATAAAAAATTGATTTATTTGGAAAATGGCTTAAATTGGGATTTTGGCATTTTAATGAGATATGAATGGAATTTGTTAATAATGAGATTTATAGGTTGAAGTTTTTATAAATAGAAATGGAATTTATAAACGTTGTTTTATAAAATCCGAAACCAATTGAGTTTGATAAATTAAACATAGAAGTTTAATAAAGGAGATATATTCGCGATTTTGGATAGCTAATTGTCAATTATATGATAGGTGTAGTAATGAAGAGTTTGGATGGGAATTTTATTCACGATTTTGGACAGTGGATAATTCTTTAAGTAAAATGTGTAGAAATGTTGAAATTGGTTAATGAAGTATATTCACGATTTTGGACAGTGAATATATATTATTGAAAAAATGGTTATGTTTTGGGAAAGCGATATTATAAAATGAAGTAATTGTTTTAAAAGATGTTTTAAAACGTGTTAAGTATCGAATACATAGATTTCAACATTCATTGTTGAAATAGACGTTTCGAGAAATAAGGAAATGGTGGACTATAACACTGTTGTTATAGTAAATGGTTTCCGAAAGGAAATATTTTGTGTAGTATTGGGATTTATATATCTATCTAAATTTCGAATCCCTATACTAGTGATTTTGAGTTGTCGTAACGATGTTTTACATAACATTCGTTTTGACTCAAATAAAATTTGTGAAAGAGAATGATTTCCTTAAAGAATGAAATATATACTTAATTATGATTTAAGTATATCGAATATTTTCCAAGTGTTGAAAATAAATGATTTGTGAATTACTTATTTTTAAATAGTATGGAAATGCTTTTCCAATATGAAATGAAAGGTTTGAAATTTTATCTTTTAAAGATAAACTGAAAAGTGAATATTTGAAATTTGTTTCAAATGGTTAAGTGTGGAAAATTATATATCTTGTAAAGATATTTTTGGAAATTAAATAATTTGGAAAATTATTTGGAATCTGATGATGTTGCGCATCTTTATTGATAGTTAAATAACCGACTATCAATAATTACCTTGAATGGGTATTTGTTGTGAATTGCTTGAATTTGAATGCCACACTTATTTTTAAATAAGCGCTCACTATTCGGGTTAGCCAGGAAAGGACCATGGGGTCGTATAACCCATTCCGAATATGTGATACGTCGTTATGAATTGCATTTGATGACCGGTGTTGAAGACCGGATATTTTTGAAAACGGAAGGATTACCGTCGAGTTACTCTACATCGGCTGATCTCCGATATAGAGGTTTTATCACCCTTAGTGACGGGAAGTCCGGACGTGATTAGAAAATTATCCGGATGTGCAAGGGCTTCATGAGAAGTGCCTTCGGTTCTGTTCGATCCCGGAACAGACTTGTATGGTTGTGTGTCTGACGTTACAAATTGAGATATAAAGCTGATTTCTTTCAAATACATTTCTGTTGGTGGCGGAGAATTTATTCTCTTAGCTTAACACCCTTCTTTGAGACGTACGAGCTCAGAGGTTATGTAGTTGAAATTTATCAGCGATATACTCCCAATTTGGTAACGTGGCATGCTGAGTGTTGCTGTGAAATGATCGTTGTTTGATCATTTGTGATATGATCATTTGTTTGATCATTTATCTTTGTGATCAATTCTTTGATCATTTTGTTTGACCCGAAGCATGGCTTTGTGACAAAGCGTAGCTTTGTGGACGAGACTTCGTCGAGCCTCACACCCCGGAAATGGTCAAAACAGGAAGGATGCAGCAAGGTTCTAGGGAGTAGCGCCCCTTAGTGTATGTCATTCCTTCTGGATAGAGGTGGTATCATGGTATGGAGCCCAGATACTTAACCTATGTTGATACTGCTTATTATGTGGTTGTTGCGAATCGAGGATCCTCGGGAAGATCGGTTACGATCGGGGGATGGCATACGCCTGTCAGTAGTTACCTATTTTTGCAGAGGTAACCCGGCCTTGTGTTGGCAGAGATCCGGTTAGGTTCTCGGGTCGTCTTTCCAGAGGCGTACCTATGTGGCAATGGGAAGTTCCTTGGCCTGACCATTTGTTGGAAATCCAAAGAAACAATACGAAACTTGTACGGTTTTAGTTGTAGAACCTATCATTCACTTATGGTGGCGCCCCACTGTTTGGATGGTAGTTATAGTAGGCATAACGTGAAATGCCTATGCTGGCTAAGATTAATATTATACTTTCGAAATGATTTTTATACACTATGCACTAATAATAATATAAAAAAGGATTTGATTTTGCATAGTAAGCATCTTTGACTATCATAAGGAGAAATCTCCTCCGATTCTGCGTTTGCATTGTGTGTGTGTGCGGGAGGCCTTATGGTAGTCTCATTTTCTAAAAGCATTGCGAATTGACTTTAAAATCTTCCTGTTGTTTGTTTTAAAGATAAACTGTTTTAAGTTCTCACACCAGTCACCATGACTGACCTGGAGTTTATTGTTTTCTTCCTAAACTCTGGGTGCCCACCAATTTCCACACGGGCAGTCTAGAGTTAGGTTATCAGGTCATTCTGGATTCAGGAGATGCTGTGGAGCTTAGTGGCGAGCTGGATGGCGAGACGTACCACTTGTATATGATATTATTTATTCAGCTGTGTATTCTGTATGAGGACAAGTTTATATAACTGTCCATTGTTGTATTGTTGTTGTAAACTTTGATGATGATGTAATGTATAAAATGATATAGTTCTTTGATTTAAAGATTATTCATTTATCTATTATATGTTGTTCCGCTGCGAATGTGAGATTCTGATATTGTTTCTGTTTCTGATGTTGTTCTGTTGTTCTTCTTCTCTTTTTCTTCTATCTTTTCTTCTTCCTCTTCTTTAAAACCCTAAGAATGCGGTTTTCCGGCATTCGTTTGCTCGGCAGTTGATACAGTGGACGTATCGATGTCGATTTTCGAAAGTCGAAGAATCGGGTCCTTACATTCAGGAGCAACCAGTGCCCTGGCTCATATGGCCTCTTTCCTCGGCGAGGGATAGATAAGGTCGAAATGTCTAAAACGAGGCAAGTATAAAAGGTTCAAATTTACAAATTTAATACAACTTGGATAGTGTAGAAATAACCTTCTTATATGTAGTATTAAATTCCAAGGAGGGAACCCATATTATCCTTGTCAATTTAGAAGGCGACTCCACCGTTATTCGATGGATAATAAAGGTTGATTACGGAAATTGATATTGAGTAGAAATAGTATAATTTCTATCGACCCTTTTTACTCAATAAGATTTTGCAATGTGATTTATGAGAGATGATTTTGATTTGGTATTTTCAAAGTTAAAGGGAGGTCAAATGATTTCGTATATACTGGAAAAGAATACGATCTAAAGACTTATATCTCTAAAAGAGATATTTTATTTGATAATAGATATTAATAAATGAAATGATAATCACCCTCAAACTTAACATCTTTTATCAATGATTGGTTCGAAGGAACCGGGATCGGATTTGGGCAAATCCTATCTGAAATCCACTTCAAACCAATATACGCTTTCGAAGTGAAGATATGGAATGATAATAAATTAGAAGATAGAATGTAAGGCTGCTTATCACTGACCCTTGGGGGAAATTTCCCATATCATCTATATGTCGCAGTAGTATCTTCATTTGATCTTCGATGTAAGGGCTGATCACTACTAATCCTAGAGGTGATTCCCGGCAGGATGTAGTTGGAGAGTTCTTTTTTTGTCCTATTGTTGGACAACTTGTATGGATGAATGTATGACATTGCATTTCTAAAACGCATGTATATTGATTTTTACAAACGTACATCTGTTTGGTGGTGCAGGAGGTAACTCTCTTCTACTTAACACCCTTCTCTAAGATGTACGAGCTCAGAAGATGTTCATTTGTAGAAATCAATAGTGTGTGATGTAATTGGCAATGTGGCCTTCAAGTGAAATTTGTGCTGCGAGAAAGATAATCGTTACCTCGAGCCTCATCACCCAGGAATGACAAAAATAGAGTAGATGCGGTAAGGCTTAGTTGGTCGCTCCCATTAGGATATGGTCAATACCTTTCTAGATTACCCTCTATATTTCAAGTATGTTGTGTATGCTATGAGAGCTCTTGGATAGGTCGGGAATGACCGGGGTGATGTCATATTCGGTACTATCTATGATAAAGGTAGGTCAGTTATGTGTTGGTAGTGGTTGGAGCCTTAGGTGCATCCCCCTAGAGATGTACTATCAGAAGGCAGTCCCCTACCTTGTCATTATATGGAATCCATTCTCCAATACGAGCCTTTACGGTTTTTGTTGTAAACCTATTATGCTGTCGAATTTAACAAATGTAACAATTTCAGCTATGATTAATATGGTATTTGAAAGGATTTTCAAAGAATGTCATTGAAGATAATACCCTAAATTTTGCGTAGCAAATATTTTGGTTTTAATAAGGTAAAAACCCATTTCGTGTTTATGTGCAGCATGGTCTTATGAGATACCCTTTGTTTTCAAATATCCATTTTTTGAGTTTCTCACACCAGTCGCATGACTGATCCAGAGTTTATTTTCTTTTCCCTTAAACTCTAGATGCCCTATTTTTTCGGGTAGCCAGGTAGTCAGATTTAACTTGGAGCACTATGCTGGAGCTGAAGATGTTCCTGTAGATAGTTCTCCATTTCCACTTCCACTGCATTAGTTTACTGATTGTATTCAACATTTTTTTAAGGACATAGATTTATAACTGTCCAGGCTGATTTATAAGATAGATTCTGATAAATGTATTTAAAATTTTAGCTGTAAAGGTCATATATATTGAAATAATATATGTTATTCCATTTATGTAAGATTATGTTCTGTCTTTATTTCTTTTTACCCTTTACTATCCTTCTTTCCGACACTTGGTTTGTGGCACGTGAATACCGAAGATGTATTAGTGTCAATTTCTGAGGTCGAAAGGGTGGGTAGTCACAAACACCCATATAAAATCACTCCAAATCACAAATCATAGAATCAATAACAAATGGCTGAATCATCCATATCTGAAATTATTGATGCCAAAAATGGATCAACACCCAAAGATATATTGTTTGGAACCTATGAGACCTAGATCTAGCAGATAATAATATAAATAAAATAAAACCAGTAGAAAAAAGTAGAGAGATACAAGATTTTATAGTGTTGGGTAATCCATGACCTACGTCCAATTTATAGCTTTGTTGCTTATATATTTGATGTAGTTTGTTTGAGATTACAAGAGATTTGAAAGAGAATAAGTTACTAGTACGGGGGTTAGATAGATTCTAAGTCACAGAATTTCCTAGAGTAGCTGCCTTGGTGACTATTGTATGGAGGAAGAAAATGAAGAAGAGGTAGAGCTTCCACGTGCTAATAGCAGAAACCAGATCCTGTTTTAGTTACCTCTGGGTTTTTATCTATAGAGGTAGCGATGATGTTGGGTCAAAAGCCCGTTAGTAGCAAACTCTAGTAGGAGGCCTAAAGCAGCATAGAAGAACTCAAACCCATACGAGTTGCAAAACAACTCGTACCGAGTCAAATGACTCGGTACCAAATCATTTCTTTAACTGGAAATGGCTCAACCCCTTTTCCACTTTCATCCCATATCCGAGTTGATGTGTTTCATGCCTATTCTCTCGATGTTTGGTTGGTTTTAGTAATAGTTCCTTCATCACTTGGATTGCTTGTATATCTGAGCCGTCATCTCTTTAAATTTGGCGATTCGTCCTTAAAATCTTTTGAAAAAACTTGGGCTCGTGTTAGAGGAGTAGAGAAGAGGTGACACGAAGTTAGTGAGTCATTTTGGAGTGTGAAAATTACTCGGCACTGAGTTAAATGACTTGGTGCCGGATTGTTTCCTTAATGACTTTTGAGGTGGAATTTTCCATGGTCTCTTCTTTCACTCTTCTAAGCATCCCTACCAAGTTTCAAGTCATTTCATCTTCGTCCTAACGTTTTAGCTTCTATTGATCTCTGCTTGGTTAAAAATTTGGTTAACATTTGCACCCCAGAGTATGCTTTCATTGAAAACAAAGAGTGCTCTAAATTGAGACAAGTTCTGGACTGTTATCCTATGAATTCTAGTTAGTTGTTTGAATGTCTTCTTGAGACGTTGCTTATACTTGGCTGATTTTCCATTAACCGTTCAACTTGGTTCCAACCGAAATTCCATTTCCTGCGTTGGCAATGTAACCTGTACTCCGAAGACTACGTTAAGCTCTAGGTTAGCATAGAAATTCTCTACAACGTTTCTGGGATGGAATTGGGAAGATAAATAACCGAGTATCGAGTTGTTTAACTCGGTACCGAGTTATTTGGGTTCCCCCAAGCTACATATTCCTGTACTTACAAAATTTTCAAGTCCTACTTTCATTTGCTTTGACTTTCCTCGAGCTTTCCTATGCCGAGCAATTCTAGGGTTTCTACCAAAATCACTTACCGCTAAACTGTCTCCCACTCACGCCTTCGACCTGACACCATCTCAACTGCCCGCTGCCGCTTCTTGGTGCCACCGCCGCTCCTTGCAAATGCTTGCCGCCGCCATTCCTTCTCCCAAACGACCCGGATCTGAGCTAACTTAAGCTCTAGCACCCAATTCATTTTGAAGGTTGGCAGATGTTGGTGGATCTTATGAAGCGATGACAAACTTCAGAATGTGACAATGGTGACGATAATTTTTTCTTGGCCGATTTCAATTTATAGGGGGACGGTTGAATATTGGATTGTATTTGATCGGTGGTGTAGTTAAATTTCTGCTCTGGTCAAATGCAAGCTATTCCAGAGCCAAATCCAGATCTCTGATTTTAACCATCTCTCTGGGAAATCTGGCTAAGTCTCAATCATCGAACAGATTCTAATATGATGATTCATTTCTAAAAATTAGGCGTTTTAGACGATCCCGTCGCACTACTTTCTATTTTTGCACTTCAGTGATCCTGAAAAGAAAAAACTTTCCTCGTTGCTCCGGACAACGGATCTGTTATCAATTTTTTCAATTGATAACGGGTAAGTTCTAAAGGAGATAATTTTAAAGTGCAATGTGACTTGTTTTTCTAGCGTGAGTGAGCTATCTGCATAGGATGATCCGTTCATGGTGTTCGGGACACTGAATTCACTTCACATAGATAACACTGCACTTGTCCCGATCAATGCTCGAAATCCGACTGGTCAACACACATCGGCTTCCCTTGGATTTCGAGCGTTATTATGATGGGAATTTCATTCAAAATAAAACATACTTAACAATGTTAAACTTCGAATTTTATCGTTCAGAATGATTCACGGATTTACTCACTTTAAGTCCGGTGAAGGAGCGTCTACACCTTCAAAGGTTGGATCCTCGACAGCTCCGGTATCACCATTGGTTCCTGCCTGACCAAGGCAACCAGTTACTTCAGAGTATTATGGCCTACAAGTCCTAGTAGGGCCTGTAATTAGTTAATTGCCTCGCGAACTTAGAATTCTGCATGTCTCACCGGAGTAGGCGCCTTCGGTCCTTTTTGCTAGATCACTTCGAAATATATGTCTTCAGCATCACATTTCTGAAGATGGTGTACTCTTGTCGAGAGCAGAACTCATACACAACCCTCCGCTGGACTTCACTGCTTACAACCACTATATGTGCTTTGGTGGTGCTATTCCATCGTTTAATTGATTCCTGATGGTGGTGTTACAAGAACTTGGACTAGCTCTGTTCCAAGTACATTCGAATGACTACGCGCCCCTAAGTTCGCTATACATCCTGTTCATGAATAGGTTCAACCGCCCCTTAAGATTTTTCAAGTTAAATCATCTCTTACAATTCAAGAGGAAGCAAGATTGTCCATCTTACATGATCATAGAAGCTTGGAAGGGGTGCAAGTTGATAGAAAATCTCCATAATAAGCGCTCGGCTTTTAAGAATGACTACTTTTTTGCTCGATGTCTGGAGGGGTTTAACTATCTCTGGCTGTTTGGGAGTAAGCTTCTATTTCTTTGTTTCCTTCGAGTTAGAGTTTGCTAGTCTCTAACTTGCTTCATATTTCATTGTAGGCATTCCGGCTCGGGATGGTAGTGATGAGCGAGGACATGTGATATTTTAAAGGCAGTTAAAGCTCCCCAGCGTTCTGTTGATTTCCTTCTGACCAACGAAAACCATCGAAGGTATGTCCTGCTTCATCCAAGGAGATCTGTTACAGCCGAGTCCCCAGCCCTAAGTGATTCTAGGATGTGAACCCGTTCCTCTGCACTCTCTCGTAGCTCCTACAAGAATGCTCAAGGGGATGTAGTTGGTCCATCGGGTAAAGTACGGCCTGGAGAAGAACCTGGGGTTAAGACCGATTGCCTGCTGGAGAAGATATCCCAGGGGATAGGGATGATATGAGTAGGATGCCTTCAATCCTGGAGGAGGATGAGTCAATCCGAAGGAGAGAAAGGAAACAACTAATGGTAGTAGAGGAGGGGGAAGAGGCTGCAGATGATCACGATGACCATGATTTCCATGCCACCGAGGAAGGAATGATTCCCACCGTGAATCGTCGAAAATGAGCCCCGATCTTCCCAACCTGCCTCCTCCAGAACGGCTAATTACTAAAACTTCTTAATCAACTGGAGGCTATGTTTCGGTTACCTCTATAGGGGACACAACACGCTCACGCCCTCTAAGAAACATCTCCATTCATCTGGGAAAATTTAGGGACTTCACAATTAGTGATATTATGAGCGAGATTGGTTCAGATATCACCCTATCTCTAGGTGATTTCATAAGAGAAGGTGGGAAGACTCCGACTTTGAAACTATGCCGATATGGTTGGTAGAGTATATAAGGGTTCATCGGCTCTACACACTCCACTTAGGATAGCATCATGGACACACATTCCTGCATTGAATATAGTTTCAAAGTTCCAACATTAATTCTGTTCTTCTCCTTATTTCAGGTACGATGGGTATAGACTCTTCATTCAACTCTACCAACACTCTAGCTCTTACAATGATCAGAATCCAGATCCACCTCAGCATCCTTACAGTGAAACTGATATAGAGAGAAGGAAAAGGAAAGATAGAGAGGATGACGATGAAGCTCGTTGTGCGGAGAGAGATCGTGAGAGCGAGGAGAAGAGAAGAAAGGATGGTGAAGGTGATGCCACTAGCTATATTCACAAGCACCACAAGGACTCCTACGATCATTGTGGGCCTACAACATCTATCACTCCTCCCTACACCGAGGTTCATACTACTGCCATATAACAAATCCCATCCTCCTGGGCCATTAGTCCTGCTGCTATCCCTACTCCTAAACATGCCGAAATGTATACGCTTCCGCCGGGTACAGCTACCCACACTTGTTACTACACAGGGGAAAATTCGATCGGACTATAAAACCCATAAACAATACTATCTCTCTTTGAAATCTTAAGACAGTCCATGAGGATTTGGAAGCTGGGTTCGAGTGGTACGTCATGTCTGAGCTCTTTCTGATGTGAATCGAGTTAATTACTAACAGATTCATTCCTTTGAGGTGGAAAGGGATGACTACAATAGAATGATCAAGGATCTTGATAACGAGATAACTTAACTGAAGATAGATAGAGACATCGCCTTGAAGGGGAAGACTGCAAGTGATAAGTTGCTGAAAGAAGCGACCCGGGCGCATGAAAGAGCATGCCTTCTGATTAAATATCAGCTTAAATATGCTCATAAGGAATCATTTAAATTGAAGGAGCAAGTCACTGAAGGAGAGAACACCATTAAGGCCCGGGATCTAACCATTGCTGAACATGCCGCAAAACTTACTCGGCTCCCTAAGGAGAATTCAAAATTGGCCAAAGAGAAAGAGAAGCTTGAATTTGACAAGTTGGCATTTGAGATCGATCACTTGGTTACTTGGGAGGAACTTGTGGAAATTTAGAGATTACATGTAGATATGACGATTTGGATGGATACTGTAGTATTACAATTCTATGCTCACACGGTCATGCACAAAAGGAGCTTGAAGTGGCTAAGAGATAACTACCCTAAGACTCTCTCCATCGTTTGGGGGGAAGCATTGATCTGGTCTAAGCAACTCGGGGGCATCCGCTCTGAGGAAGAACAAATGGCCGACCACCTCAGTTCTGAGGACATAGAATTTCTTGCGGTTGGTAGAGGGATTCTAAAGAAGAAAGGAAAATGCCGCTGCTGAGGCCGCTGCTAAGGCTTTTTTTAGCCCGAGTTCTTTGGGTTAAGAAGAAACATCCGCTCCTAAATCTCATGAGCCAGCAGCAACCATTCCCATGCATATAGGGGTCGGTTCTGCAACCACCCGCACCCTTCCAGCTTCTAAAACTATGCACGAGTCATACCTGTCCCCAGTTATTGAGTGACCCATCAAAATGAAAACTAGTGTAGGGGGCTTTGAAGTTGAAGTTCATGATCAAACTCCTAGCTCTAGTATTTCTCTCGTTTCTTCAGTACTCCAAATTAGCTTTAGTTCACTCCGTATTCCTTTACTAAACTATACAACTGTTTTTTCCAACTTGTAGGTCAACAGTCTCTCTTGTCTCTACCTTCAGCTGCCAAGGGCTCTAGAGTCGCTGCCATCTTCACCGCTTTCCACCACTGTCTCCATGGCAGTTTCAAGTTCAATTCTAGTTTTGAACTTTGGTCCTGGACCAAACTCTGAGCAGATAGGAGCATTGCAAAACCAAGAGGACCTCTCCATGTTTCAAGAAGAAGATGTGAAGATCACAGGAGGGTCAAACCTGATCGACAAGGAGACAATGGCGGAGCGACTTAAGAAGGAGAAGGAGAGGCTGCAAACGAAGAAAGAGACAGAAGTGGTCAAGCGAACGACTTTAACTACAATCAAGATTCGGAAGTCGAAGGACGGAGGCATAACTGCTGGAGAATTTGAAGGATCTGATCCTACCACAGAAGGAGAGTCTACGCACTTGGAGGGTGGCAATATTACCCCCTCAAAGGAAAGCAAGAGAAGGTCAAAGTTGGAGACTCGTTCATGCAAGACTGGGAAAGGTGGTTGGAACGGCAAGAGAGGGAAGACTCAGTAGCATGTGTGTCAGCTAAACATTTTACATTTTGTGTCATTATTTCTATCAAGTTTGTATTTTTCCTTTTCTTTTGAGTCTAAAACTGGCCGATATTTTATGGGTATGGCCCCCGCTATTTGTTCATGTATGTAAAAAGATATTAGTAATGTGAGATTAGCTTTCTGTTGTAATCTCTCTTGTGTACCTTTCTCGCATTTTATGCACTGTTGTTTTGTGTTATTTATTTACCATAACTCTATGCATATAAATAATATTCCTGCCTTTATTTAGCATGTTTCGATACTTAGCTCTGTTGTGACTGCCAAAATATTTTATTCAACGTAACGGAGCTATAATATGACCCAATGTTGCCCACTCTGCAGCTATTTCCGTTTGAGTCCAATTGAGCTCATTTTGACCAAGTATTGGTATATATGCCCCAGTCCATAGGATTGATCACTCCGGATGTTGAATCAGAGAAATTGTTTAGTGACCAGGTACTCCTAGCAATTCGTTTAATTGCCCCCAGTCTAGCTCGCTCGATAATTCCTAACTTCGGGAATTTGTAACTCTGTTGCTTGATTCCAAGCATTTGGTTCTTGATGTTGTCAATTCTTTTGCTGCAATTGACTTCATCTAAGTCACATCATCAGCTAATGTTAACCTGGATGTTCCAATCGAAAAGATGTGTTATCGTAGTCTTTCGTCATAACAAATTCTTCCAACTTCAATGTTGAGATCCTGTTCGTGCATTAATTTCTATCTCTGGAAACTTGTGCACAAATAGCTCAAGTCCTTGGACTTTCCTTTGACGCTGCCAATCTTCGGCTTCAGTTTATTCCTTTTCCTATCGCTTATGTATGGGCAATGTCAAGTTACGACAAATATGATTTGATGTCTCAACCAACTTGGTGGTTTGCAATTTCCCGGTGTTGCCGGTACAACACCAGTAATTTAAAAGATAGGGATCATTTTTCACCTCAATCTGGCAATGCTTGTGCTGTTAAAGCGCTCGGCAGATTCAATGCTGTAGAGGTGCAAAAGTCATAGCGAGGATACAACGATGATATAGCGGATGACTCTAAAATAACATATAAAATTCGTACTTAATGTTTTTACAAATATATAAATGGTAATTAAATGAAAAATTAACATCCAATTGAATTATAATTAATACATAAATAATATTATATATAAAAAAGTGCGAATATACTGTAAATAAACGTAAAACTGTTATATAACATAATTGAATCTAGTAGAATAATATAGTGTTTTCATTTCTGAAAATATATTAAAAATTCAATTGGATAAATTAATTTCATAATTTTTATAATGTATAAAGGTCATTTTTCAATTCATTTCTTTTAAGATGATATAGAGGAAATAGCGGAATATAGCGGAAATAACGGGATATAGCGGGGCTTAAAGCGGAAAGGCTATATTTGGGGCTATATGGAAAAATCATAGAGGTAGAAATCTGCTATGAGATATAGTAGGGTTGTAGCAGGGTAATAGCAGGGGATTAATTGCACAGGGCGATGCAGGTCGATTTTCCCTGTCGACTCTGTGGTTTGAGTTGATTTTCCCTATTAAATCGTCGGTTTGCAACCTTACCGACATTGTCGAAGCAATGCTAGTTCTCAGAAGGTTTGGATCGATTTTCCCCATCGATCCGATAGTTTGAGTCGATTTTTCCCGTCGACTCGGCGGTTTGGAACCTTCCCAATGTTGCCAAAGCAATGCCGATTCTCAGAAGATTTGGATCGATTTTCCCTATCGATCCGATGGTTTGAGTCATTTTTCTCCATCAACTCGGCGGTTTGGAACCTTCCCGACATTGCCGAGCAACGCTAGTTCTTAGAAGGTTCGAAGCGATTTTCCCCGTCGATTCGGTAGTTTTAGTCGATTTTCCCCATCGACTCGATGGCTTTGAACCTTCCCGACGTTGCCGATGCAATGCTGGTTCTCAGAAGGTTTGGATCGATTTTCCCCATCAATTGTGCAGTTTTGACCTTCCCAACGCTGACATTCTTAGGACAACGCTGGTTCTTAGAAGGTAGAGGATCGATACTACCCGTCGATTTGATGGTTTAGACCTTCTTGATCTTGCCAATCTTGAGACAATGCCAGTTTTCAAAAGGTTGAGAATCGATATGACCCATCAATCCGGTGGTTTTGACCTTCCTGATGCTGTCAGTCTTAGGGCAACGGCAGTTCTCAAAAGGTTTGGGATCGATATGACCTATTGACCACACGGTTTGAGTCGATTTTCCCCGTCGACTCGGCAGTTTAAGTCGATTTTCCCCATCGACTCGGCGGTTTTAACCTTTCCAACAATGAAAGTCTTCGGACAACGTTGGTACTCAGAAGGTTGGGGATCGATATGACCCAGCGATCTGGTGGTTTTGACCTTTCCGACGCCGACAGTCTTGGGACAACACCGGTTCTCAAAAGGTTCGGGATTGATATGGCCCGTTGATCCAGCGGTTTAGACCTTCTCGATGTTGCCAATCTTGGGACAATGCCCGTTCTTAGGAGGTTGAGGATTGATATGACCCGTCGATCTGGCGATTTAGACCTTTTCAACACTGCCAGTCTAGTGAGTCTACACTCCTCATCCGTCATTCGAGGGCAGAGGAGCATTTTCTTGGCCACGCAGCTAGTTGCCCCTTACAGGAGTTTTGCTTGCAAGAACATGGTTCCATTGGTTCAAGAAGCAGATTTTATTAATGAGTAGAAGAAATGGAAAGTCCCGCCTATTTACAATGACCCCGGTGTCCAGAGGAGACTTATTTGGAAAAGGAAGATGGATAAGGTTAAATGAAGTAGCGTCGCTTTAGGTTGCTGCTCTATTCGGGTGATCAACTAGTCAGAGTGCTATTTTATAACCATTTTTCCATCAGTTTGTCGTGGCCCTTCTCCGTTGGGTCCAGGCAGTTTTCCTTAGGCTAGTGGACCCTGGGGTTCCGCGGCTCCTTCACCGTTCTGCGTTGCTTTGACATACTGCTAGAGCTTATTATTACTTATCAGCTCCTCAATCAGATTCCTCGGGTCTCGACATTCTTTGGTGTTATGCCTGTGAGTTTCATGGAAGCGACAATACTTCCTGGAACGTTTCTTCTGCTCCGTCGCTTCCCTCTTGGGTTGCTTCTTATATTGCTTGGTTCCTTGAGTGGCAAGACATATATTCTCCAATGTGGCATAAAAGGACTTGTAATCTTCCAATTTGAAGTTCTTCGGACATTTTGCATTCGTTGGTGCCCGTTACAGGAGTTTTGACTTCTTTTCGTCTAATTACCAGAGTTTCCAACGTTTGCCACAATGTTGCTTTGGATTTCTTCCTTTGATTGCCCATTGTTGACCTTTCCTTAACCCGGTCCCGCTTCTTCCAACCGCAAGAACTAATTTGCCTTTAAGTGAAATTCTTCCGTGGTAGTGGGTTGCTTCATCTTTAACCATCTACCAAAATCCATATTCGGGTGTATGCCCTGGACCAAGGCCATAAATATAAGATCCGCCTTCAGATTGCTAACTTCCGTAACAACAATGTTGAATCGGTTAAAGAAAGCTTTCAGAGACTCCTTGGGTCCTTGAGACAAGCTAGATAGAGACATCACATCCTCTGGTCGGGTAGCATGGAGCTTGAACTGCTCCAGGGACAGCTGAGCTAATTCGTTAAAGTAGAAATAGACTTTGGTGCAAGCTTCGTGAGCTACATAGACACCTACAACGAACATCATCCTTGGCTCTGGCTTCATCCATATGTTATTCATATTTGAGTAAGTGTTGTTTAGGATCAGTAGTTCTGTTATACGATGGCATTGTAGACATGGTGAATTTGCGGGGATACTCTTCTCTTAGAATATTCTCAGTAGATGGAGTTTGACTTGGTGCAGAACCCCTGTTTTCATTTTTCCTACCCTTGCTTTCTTGCACCAATCGTTTGACCATGTCAGCGATGTACTCCTTGCTGGCACGGTAATCCGAAGGTCAACTATCAGGGGCTACTACTAAGTGTTTGACTTCGCAAACGGTCTTGGTTTGTCGACTGATGTCTAGGCGCTCCTATCTTTGGGAGTACCACTCCTTCGGAATTTCGTGGATGCGCGGTCGGTTGAGCTGTCGTTGTCTGAACTCCAACTTTATCAGCATCAACATCCAACTCCAAATTATCATCATACAGCTACAAGTCTACTTCCTCAGCAGATACATCCACGGCATCACCTTCCCTAGCACCATCTGCATGGGCATTTCTCTTAGTACCGAATGAAATAATCTTGGTACGAACCTATTTTCTTGAGGGGAGCACTCCTGCTTTCTCCTGCAAGTCCTCCAGCAACTCCACAACTACTTCATTTTGCTTTTGCTTCCCATCTCTCAAGTTTAGGCCAGAGACAGAGGAATTTTCTTGTTTTATAATAGTTGAAGTTTCTCTTCTAGTTCTCCTAGTGGTGCAGGGTTGTAGATTGAACAAAGCATCCATCTTACCCATGAGAGCTTTTTGGTTATCCGTCATTTTCTGGTTAAGTTCATGGATCATCTTATCAAGTTCTCCTCTAGTAACAACTTCCTATTGAGTAGAGGATTCTGGTATTGCATTTCCATTATTAACTTCCATTAGATGAGTGTTTCCTTCATCACCATTAGCCACTGCTCCTACAGATCTTCCGGAGGCAGTTCTTCCATTTCTAGGAGCCATTGATTTCCAATAGTAATTCTTCAAATCCTCCAAGTAGAATTTCTTGATCTAACTTCTGGATCTATCCAATCCAAAGTTGAGAGCTAGATCTAAGCCTGGATTCAGTTCTCTTAGTGAAAGCACCAAAATGTTGAAAATAATGGATCAACACCCAAAGATATGTTGTATGGAACTTGTGAGGCATAGATCTAGCAGATAATAATAGAAATAAAAGAAAAGTAATAGAAACTAAGTAGAGAGGCACAAGATTTTATGGTGGTTGGGAAATCTATGGCCTACATCCACTTTATAGCTTTGTTACTTACAGATTTGATGTAGTTTGTTTGAGATTACAAGAGATTTGAAAGAGAATAAGTCACTAGTATAGAGGTTAGATAGATTCTAAGTCCTAGAATTTCCTAAAGTAGCTGACTTGGTGACTATTGTGTGGAGGAAGAAGATGAAGAAGAGGTAGAGCTTCCGCGTAGTCATGGCAGAAACCAGATCCTGTTTTAGTTGCCCATGGGTTTGTATTTATAGAGATAAAGGAGATGTTAGATCGAAAGCCTTTTAGCAACCGAGTCTAGCAGTCGACCCAAAGCAGCACAGAAGAACTCAAACCCATACGAGTTGTCAAAACAACTCGGTACCGAGTCAAATGACCCAATACCGAGTCATTTCTTAACTGTAAATGGCTCAACTCCTTTTCCACTTTTATCCCATCTCCGAGTTGATGTGTCTCATGCCTTTTCTCTCGACGTCTGGTTGGTTTTAGTGACAGTTCCTTCATCACTTGGATTGCCTGGCTATCCGAGCTGTCTTCTCTTCAAACTTGGCGATTTTTCATCAAAATCTTATGAAAACATCTGGGCTCGTGCTAGAGGAGTAGAGAAGAGGTGACATGAAGTTAGTGAGTCATTTTGGAGTGAGAAAATAACCTTGCACTAAATGACTTGGTGCCGAGTTGTTTCCTTTGTGAATTTTGAGGTGGAATTTTTGAGGGCCTCTTCTTTCCCTCTTCTAAGCATCCTTACCGAGTTTCGAGTCATTTCGTCTTCGTCCTGACGTTCTAGCTCCTATTAATTTCTGCTTGGTTAAAAACCCGATTAACAGAAATCATCATCAAAGTCCATAAATCATTAAATATGAGATGTCATCAAGTATATCTCTTAATCCCAAATAGTAAAATACTATCATCGGAATAGTGTAAAATAGAGTGTATGACTATAAAATATGGGGCACCTACCCTTAGTCAGATAAAATAAACGATACGAGAATCCACTATATTTTGGACCCCTATCCAGATATAATATCATCTCCTCATATAGATAAATCAGAATAAGTCGTGACGGGAAATGGTTGTATGATAGGCACAATCTCCTAGTAGAGTCATATATACATAAATATGTGGGTCACCTAACTCTGCATCGCCTAACCCATATCTTTACTTATGTGAGGTGTATCAATAGAATATGCCAAACTACCACTCTGTTAGAACCAAAAGGGAGACTGATGGCCGTCTGCCCACTCCAGGAGCCTAGGGACAGCTAAACAGATCTGCTTCTACAGTCTTCAGTTACCTCGACAGACATCATAACACATATCCACCAATGGCTCATCAACACATAGCCTCATAACGACCCTACTTTTCCTCAATAGGTAATAGACAACTGGCCTATGTGACATAACAAAGGGGCTATAGGGAACATACCCTATAGGTCACCTAACCCAAAAACTGTGATGTGGGGCACATACTTCATGGGGTCACCAAACCCAAATCATACGACATGCATAAAATATAAATCGAATATAGTGTCTCGGATCCAGGGCGCAACCCCAAGATCAGGCCGCTATGGTGGATTCTAGTCATCTGATCCTCTCCAACGCTAATAAAAGGAGTACATCATGATAGTGGGAGACAATATCAATAAATACAAGGGCACTACCCTACTCGCACCTACGAGTGTCACCTCACGTAAGTACAATCTTGTAATACAAATCCCGTCACGTGAGTGTCATCTACTTACAATGAATAACCGAATAAATATCACAACAATGTTCCATACCACCGCGTGATACTCAAACGTTTATTCATTGCTCAAAAACTACATTCATCTCCATAATATTCTATATAATGAGTCCAAAGAATAACCGAAGAAATATTACCATATGCCTCATTCCAAACAGTATTATAACTCCGTTTATTCAGATTCCTCATCAAATAGAATAAAAATAACAAAATCAATATAAAATTATCACAAATATATATAGAAGGATGTCATCGCTATATCATATCCAAATACTAACCAAATCAATCAACGGTGAATCATATATATTATTCAATTCAATATAAAAAAGATAAATCAGAAAAGTATAATAAAATAAATTTATCAAATATATATATTAAACAATTAATCAATATTTAATAATATATCATTCATAACATCAAAATTAGTATAGGAAAATAAGAAATCATAAAATGTAGAGATTATGCAAAAATTCCATTTGATTCGGAAAAGGGAATGATAATATATTTTAAAAAATATTTCTTCGAACAATTAAATATAAATCAAATATTTAAATGTATATAAAGTACACTTTTATAATTCATAAAAATAATACAACTTATAAATTACACTTTAAAGTACCTAAATATTAATTATTATTCAAACCAATCTTAGATTTCTTTACAATAAATTAATAAATTTAGATAAAAATTTTAAAATCAATTTTACATTCTAAAATCTTTTTACAATATTATATATTGAATAATATTGTAACTTTATTTATATAATTCCAAAATAAAGATTTAAATACCAAAAAAATTTCCAAATCTTTATTTATATATATTTTAAAATATTCAAAACTACTTTACAAATCAAATATCCTTTATAGAAGTCTTTCCATAATTTTATATAATTAGTTACTATTTTAAATAATTTAATATATATATATATATGTGTGTGTGTGTATATATATAAACTTCAAAATAAATTACATTTATTTCAAACCATAAAATATAATTCAATATTTTCACTTTATATTCAACTAATTGAAAGTAAAACAATTTCTTTTAAATCATTCCATATTTGAAATTCTTATATTATAGAGAAGGGATTTTTTTATTTATTAAAAACATATCCAAAAACATTTAATTATTTCATAAGATGAATTATATATTTTTCCAAAGTATAAAATATCTTTCACTAAATTTAAATAACCCTCATAATAAAATCACTTAAAAGTAATATTACCATTTTCATAATATATTTATAAAATGGCATTATATTTTATTTTTCCTGTAAAACTATTTCAAACTTATAATATATATTATATTATTGATTTTAAGAAGCGTTTTATAACCAAAATGAAAACTATAATTATATTCATAATTAAAAATATATTTATATATTTGAAAATAGCTAAACTGAATAAAATTTTGTCAAACACTTATAATGAAATTTTAATACCCTTGAATAATTTTTCATATCTTTTCAACATCTTCTAAACAAGAAAAGAAATAATTATCCAAATTCAAAAATTATGGAATAAAATTACTTTACCAACATATCAACCAAACATCACTATAAATATTTTTTGTCTGACCCGAGTCGAGTTCCATCGAGCTTCGGTCTTCCATAAAATACTCTCATTGACATACTAATATGTATATAGTTCCATTTGCAATCGAACAGTGTTCCACTTGCAAATTGACACATCCAATCAACATAATCATCTAACTTTCAAACAACATTCAATCTCAAATTAAAGTACCAATCCATCCATTCAACACATCAATTCAAGCAACGAACAATACTTCATTCTATTTAAAATTGAATTAAGCCAAAAAATAGAAAGAAGGGCTAATGATGTTCGTGTAATTCATATCAGTCAACAAACAATCAGCAATTCAAAGCACATGCAATTCAAATCATAATTTAGATATAGGATTGTGAGTGTAGTTACTTACCGAAAATGTACACCATCCCCTGCTAGCAAAATCAACCATTCCAAATGCTTCCCTCTCAACGTTCGCCCACTGTCTCAGGCTAGCATCCCTACTCCAACCTTGTACCACTAATTCCAATCCCATGTCGCATGCAAAGACACATATTAAAGCATCCCTAACACCCACCAGCACCCAAACTTGCCACAACCGCCTCTGCCCTCGCATCAACCACGTGCTATTGAGCCCTAGGTCCCAAACAGTTCTATAACGACACAAGCCTATGCATGCCTTAGCCTTATGCCTCCACCAATGCTGGTGCCTACCATGTCGGTCGTGATGTTCAATCGTTAGTAAAAAAAATTTATCTCGCGTGCGATTCATATTTTCAAAAAGGGGATTATGGATGACTGAAGAAAATCAGGTCTTGAACAGGTGAATGGGGTCCTTGATATTTTTGGACTTACGTTAAAAAAATGAGAAAAGGAAAGTTCTAGGTCAATCTTAATTTTTTTCCTATTTTTCCCTTTTTTAATTTCATTTTTTTATAGGTAAATTCTTTTATGGATTTGTAAATAGACTTCAATTTAATTCAAATTGACCTATAATTCATTATATCGAATATATTTCAATACTTGGATAATTTCTTTCAGTACAATACTCGTTTATTTTTATTTTTTAATTATTCGTTTTATTAAAGCAAATTAAATTTATTTATACTAACAAATATATTTTTATATTTAATTAAAATATTTTATTCAATTTCAATATTATCTAAGAGAATTTATTAGTTTAATTCTATTTATTAAACAAAATCTTTCATTAAATATAATTTAATCAAGCAAAAATTTATTTCCAGAAATAATAATTATTAAAACCAGATTCGATCATTTTATTTTAATTAAATTTATTTAGTACTACGACATAGAAAGCAGGGTTGTTACACCTGCTTCCCCGTCCACCCGTGGTAAGGAAAAAGAGGGAAAAAGAGTAGGTCAGACAAAAGTCTAGCGAATGAGTACTAGTTTAATGTGTGATGATCATGTGCAGTTAACTTTAATACTACTCTAGATGACAAAGGGTATGTTACAAGTGTCCGTGAATTCCTAAGGTCCATTACCCAAGGGTTCTTGTCCAATACATATCGATACTACAACTTGTATAAGCTACTACAAGGATCGAACTACATATCGAATCTCATAACCAACGATCGACCACCGCTCCTAGAGCTACCCAATAAGAAAACACCGCCCGTAGGCTACTATGGGAACTTCTCTCCTAATAATACCCATAACTACTCCTGGAGAGGGAGAACCCAGGATACTGACTCGCCGCTGTGTCTTATCGTCTACACCCGTGTTCACCTCTTGATCGTAGTGTAATGCCTCTTATCGTATTGCGTCGGTGTCCACCAATATCACGTCGCATTAGAACCATGCATACAAGAACTCCCATTAGTACCAGACCACTTCTTTACCTATATTGCCACTTATCATGCTACGCCGGGCCTGACTGTCCATAGAGAATCTCCTGTTAGCACCGGGCTCATCCACTGGCATCTGTCAGTGCTGCACATCCACTATAGAACCTCTCCGTGTGTGCTTATATTGTGAAAATATGTTGCCCCTAGCTGATCACTCGACTCCCAATTGTTAAGCAACATACCTAACATCGAAATGACTAGCATCCTCTGATAGGGAACAAGCTTCCCTACTATCTCTAGCATATACACTTAGCCCAAAATAGGGTACATAAATAATTAACATTTATATAATGTTTATCTTAAGTGATATAATTTTTATTACTAACCGGAGGCTTAGGCCGAGGTTTGGATTTTGCATTTTACATGTCAACCAGTCGACCGCTAACCCTAAAAGGTCGACCATTGGGGATCAAGAGTCAACCGGTCATTGGCTAAATTTTTGGGTTCTTCAGATTTTAAGCATCGATTGTTATTTTTCATTTCTTGCATTTCATTAACTATTTACAGTGAATCCTAATTAGTAAGTTAACCGGTCCATGTTTTCAATTTCAAAACTAATTTGTTAAATCTAGGGTTTACTTATTTTAGGGTTTTATAGGTTAATAACAAAAAGGTATGCAAATATCAATGTTAGGTTTATTAAATTACTGCAATTCCAATTTTTACTCTAAATTTACAGGTTTCACATTAACGTTTTACAATTTCAATTATAGTTTATAAACATCTTAGATCAGTTAGAGTAGTTAAACCTAACTGTAATATTCATCTAATCAAATTGTTCCCACTCACCTCAAGCCTAAGCTCCTCCTATTTGCATTCCTTGAGAATCACCCTTCCGCATGCTAGCTCCGCTTGCTCCATCTAAATCCAATTGCTTGGTTCCTATTTGCTTTTCTTGAGAATCATCCACGGCGATCATTGTCCTTAGAAATTTTCTAATGCAGTATGTACATATATATGCAACGTGAAATGCATGTGAATCTATACTAATGCAAAAAAGTAGGTCGTCTACTTATCCAGTCGACCTTCTATCATGCAAATGCTTATGCCATGAATCCAAAATGTATGCAACATTCTAAGTGATATACTTGCAATTCTATATGTATGCATAACTATATAACCCAAATGGAACATTCATATGCATAACATCCACTTAAATAACATCAATAAAGAGATAATAAGCTACCAAATGTGAGTTTATGTGTGTGGATAACTAGAGGATATACTGTCTTAAACGTGTAAAATACAATAGTTCAAAAAATACATCCATTAGCATCCATCATACATAAGACGTCCTTTTGACATGTTTACAACCATTTCTACCATCCATTGGACTCTACCTAAAGTGTATACCAACTAGGTCCTACACCTAAGTAAGCTATACTTATGAGAATTATATTGGAAACGTACCAAAAAAGAGTTGTGGGTGAGTAGTTGATCAATGATTTTTGGTATAAATAAAAATCATGATTCAATTTTACCACATGCGCACGACGTCTGTTGTAGTGTTGTGCGAATACGGGTCGAATCCACAGGGAGTTTGTTAATCGCTAATGTTTATATAAATTCTAGGCGAGTTAGAAGACATTTGTGAAATTGATTCCGATGAATTAAACATATGAAATTACTAAACTTAAAGAAAAATGAAATTGCAGAGAAATATATAAAGGAAGAAGAAAACAGTAATATTTGAGCTACGGAAATTGAATATTTAATATGGGAACAAATAGAAAGCTAAGAGATCTACTGGCCTCTTGACAAACTAATAGATCCTAAGTAAGATCGAAATGGTAAAAATAGAAGCTATATAGAATGAAATATAACCAAAAACCGAATTGAAATACAATGAAAGATTTTATTATTGAATAAAGATTTGATTACATGAAAATAAATTAAAAATAAAAGATGAAGAACTTATCTAATGGAATCCTAAAAGAAAATCTAAGAGAGATTCTTAAATGCCAAGATGACCTCAAATGTTTCTAAGTGGAGGTATGTAACGCCCCACTCCGAGACCCACTGTAACAAAGAGTATTACGGGAGTAATACTGTCTATTAAAGCGGAGAATAGAGTATAGTGGAAGCGACCATTCGTAATCAAGCTATAACTATCTACTGAATACGTCGAAAGGATGGTATCTATATTTTTTTTCAAGTGGTTCGACATATTCAATAAATATATATTTATAACGAAATTACAATGGCTAAAGACCTATCAGAATAAGCATAGTAATAAATGATAAAACATCACAGAACAAAATCACATAACAGATATAAAATCCCAGAACAATACATCGTCAATACAGATCCAAATACTATAAGTGGGTACAAAGCCACTGCCCACACATGTGAGTCAAAAATATGTACATATCAAAGTCTAAATAATAACAGAGTAGCGGAATAGTGGACAAATAAAAGCGCTATCTATCAGCATAGCAGATAATGTCCAAGCGGAAACACAGAAGCTAAGTCCAGAGACCTAACCTGAAACAACTCGGTCTGACCCGAGCGAAAAACACTCGGGTCAGGCTAGCTAAACAATCAGTAATAACTGAGATATATAATAATGCGGTACATAAATGAAACAGTACTTTTCCTAAGAGAAGAGTATTTTGGACCACATGAATATAATGACGGTCCCTAATCATCAATCAACAATAAAAATCTCCAAAGAGAATATCAGCACCAAAGTGTTGAATAAATAAAATCGCCTCATATCATCGGCGTAGCCAAAGCTATATAAAGTTGCCCATAGCCAATAATCCCAAGAGTGACCAGAGTCTGTAATCAATGCCCAAGCAAAGATCGATGCTCCAAAGAGCAATGGGGATATACTGAAAAGTCAATGAAATCAATCACTGAAAAGCAGTGTCTAGAGACACTGTGAATCCACAAGGTAATCGCACTTACATCATATGGTTCCATAGAACCAACACCGAATGGCGGTACTCGAATGGATATAAAAATTATCAGATAATACAAGTATAGCACGTGCATCGACCAGAGTCGTTATTGCCAAGTACTGTAGAGTTGTGATCGATCACTCGCACAGATGAGGAACGCACGAGATGACGAGATCCTTCCCAGAAGGATAAAGTCCCAGTGGCACATGCAAAAAAAAAAGAAACTGCTCCATAGAACAGGTGTCCAGAGACGGTTGCCCAGAGGCGTGGTGACCCAGAGGTCCAGTACTGGCCGCCCAGAGGCTAATGTGTCACAAACTTCTTGGAGAGGAACCCGTAAAGTGTTAACAATGAGTCCCATATCCCACGTTCGCACTAAACGGTTTACTAACCAATAGCAAGCTCACACTCCAAACAATAAAAAGTCCACCTCGTATCATCGGTAAACTAGACCCAAAGGTCAAAATGATCAATCGAATAGGTCGGGGATTAACCGGAAAGAAAATACACACGGTTCCATAGGCCGGAGATTTCCTAACCGTTTAAGCACCTTTCCACTTCGCTCGACGTGCTAAAAAGTGAGTGTGAGATTTTTATTATAGAAAATAATGGTGCGAAACAGTTTTATAATTGATTTTGAAATCACTTTAAAACGACTTTTGAATACTCTCCTATTATGGAGTAAATAGTTTAATAATTAAAAAAATACATTATATAATAATTTCGAAAGCCATTTAGGAGTGAAAAATCCTTTGAAAATAATTCATAAACACGTGTACGAAATCTAGAGACAAATCTCAAAGAAATCGATAAATCAGAGAATCACTGAAAACCAATATTCGTGTTGGAAAATATTCCGAATGGTTGTGAACCAAAGTTCGACAATTTCTGATTCGCAATTGAAACCCAAAGGTTCATTGCAGAAACAATCAATTTGAAGCGATTGCACCAAAATGGTGCAACCCGGACTCGGTTGCACCAAAATGGTGCAACCGGTGGGTCGGAACCCGGCTGCACCAAATGGGTGCAGGCCATTTTATAAAGGCCGGCTGCACCGCATGGTGCAGCCCATTTCTGTGAACCATGCTGCACCATGCGGTGCAGCTGGTTTGGTCCAGCCCCAGCCCGCTTGGGCTGGGGATGTAGTAGGAAGCCCTAGCCCGCTTGGGCTGGGGATTCGGTGCAAGCCCCTAGCCCGCTTGGGCTGGGGATGAGGTACAAACCCCCAGCCCAAGCGGGCTGGGGCGAATTAACCAGCCCCCAGCCCAAGCGGGCTGGGGCGAATTAACATACCCCCAGCCCAAGCGGGCTGGGGCGAATTAACATGGCCCCAGCCCAAGCGGGCTGGGGTGAATTACAAGCCCCGGCCCATGCGGGCCGGGGGAATTAGCAAGCCCCAGCCGCATAGGCTGGGGAGTATAGCGGGACAGCCCACCAAGGGCTGGCCTGCTTCTGGCTAGCCCAACCGGGCTAGCCTGCTGCGCCCGGGCAGCAGCCTGGGTGCAACCCAGGCCTGCCCTGGTGCACTCAGATTCCTGTTTCAGCCTGTTTTCAGGCTGAAACATTCCGGCCAGCTCAAAATGCTGGTTTTGGTGATTTTGGGGTGTTTTTTTTCAAGTTTTTGGCATCAAATTTCACCAATATCAATCACTAACTACCCTATTATGATTACTACACTATATCAAAGGGAACAAAGGGCCAAAGCTTAGCATTACCTTAGGAAGCAATATCACAAGCACCTTATGTGCACACCCCAAATGAAAGCAAAGATGATCAAAGAGCTATGATTCACATGTTACATAATAAAACATGTGTTACTAACTGATTACTGAAATCAAAAGATGATTAAACACATATTAGAAGAGGTTTTTAGCAATATACCTCTCTAGAAAGCAACAAAGACCACTATAGCATCAACCCAAGTTAGCAAAAGATGATTAGGAGGCTATAAGATCAAAAAAACACATAAAACATGTGTTACCAAATAAATTTCAGAAATTAGAAAGATATAAAAACGGATTTGAGGTGGGTATTTGCATTACCTTTGCATAGAATGACTTGCATAAGCTAAAACTAGAAGGAGATGAAGATAGAGGCCATTTTTGTTAAGAAAGCTTTAGGAAATGATTAGGGTTTTGATTAGGGATGAATGAATGAGGTTAGGAGAGTTTGAGATAATTTATAGAGGAGGTTTAGGGTGGGTTATTGGGCTAGGTTTAGTAACCCAATAAGAAGAGAGTTATTTACATATTTCCAAAAATTAGTCTAAGTGTTCATATATGTGTATAAAACTCATTTTTCTTATCCAAACCCGTTTTAAAATCTCTCCTAAAATATTTAACTTTCCAAAAATAACATTTTATCCTCATTTTAAAATCCCATATTTCCCATTTAATTAAAATAGCCTTTTTCAAATAAATTTTTGTTATTCCAAATTCTTTTATGCTTCATTAAAATAAATAAAAATCCTAACTTTTATTTATTAAGTGGTAATGCAAATCCCGGGTTGTTACAGACTCCCCCCTTAAGAAAATTGCGTCCCCGCAATTCCTTAAGATAGATGTCGTCTATAACGTCAAATCCACAAAAGAAGTGATAGTGATAAAATAGAGAATTCTCACCCGCAGAAGAAGATGGGAGAAAGCCAGGATAAGAGCGCTCGATAGATTCTCTGGTCTCCCAAGTGCAGTCCTTAGGATTCGGTGACCATTGAATCTTCACGAGTGGAACCTCTTTGTTGCGAAGGCGTCTAACCTCCGAATCAAGCACACGAAGAGGTTGCTGCTCCAAAGATAAATCAGGTAAGATCTCTAAATCAGGCACAGCACGCGGCTCAATGATAGAATCAGGATCGTGGACACACATGCGAAGCTGGGAAACATGGAACACGTCATGTATTCCAGAGAAGTGAGCAGGTAGAGCCACACGATAAGCAACGGGGCCGATGCGTTCTGTAATAGGAAATGGTCCAACATAGCGAGGAGCCAACTTCCCTATAGAGCTGAAACGCACAACCCCCTTCATGGGAGATATCCGAATAAAGACATGGTCACCAATGGAGAACTCAAGAGGCTTCCTACGGTTGTCCGCGTAGGATTTCTGACGGTTCTGCGCCTTTTTCATTCTCTGACGAATAAGCACGACCTTCTCAGAAGTTTCCTGAACTGAATCTGGACCTAGAATAAGCTTCTCGCCAGACTCTAACCAACAAGCAGGAGAGCGACATGGCCTTCCGTAGAGAGCCTCGAAAGGTGCCATGCCGATACTAGACTGAAAGCTGTTGATGTAGGAGAACTCTACAAGCGGTAAGTGATCCTCCCAACTACCTCCGAAATCCAGAATACAACAACGCAAAAGATCCTCTAAAACACGATTCACCCTCTCTGTCTGACCGTCGGTCTGAGGATGATAAGCAGTCGAGAGATTCAGCTTTGAGCCCAAAGCTGACTATAGGCACTTCCAGTAGTGACTAGTAAAGATAGTGTCTCGATCACAGACGATAGAGCTAGGAATGCAATGAATTCGAATGACTTCCTTCACATATAGCTTGGCAAGCTGAGGAGCAGTCCGAGTGGACTTAATAGGAATGAAATGAGCTGATTTGGTCAAGCAATCGACGATGACCCAAATAGAAGTATGGCCTGACCTCGATCAAGGCATACCGTCAATATAATCCATGGATATCTGATCCCATTTCCACAATGGAATCTCTAGCGGCTGAAGAAGACCAGATGGACGCTGATGCTCAGCTTTGATCTGTTGACAAGTCATGCAACGACTTACATAACTTGCAACATCACTCTTCATGCCCTCCCAATAAAATAGGCGACACATGTCGGCATACATCTTACTCGACCCGGGATGTATAGTGTACTTAGTGCGATGACACTCGTCTAGAATGTCACGCCTAAGTGATAAATCAGATGGTACCAAAATACGGTTCTTCCTGCGAAGACACCGATGAGAATCAATAGAATAATCCGACAATGTCTCATCACTGGATCCCGACTCAAGGAGATGAATATATCGCAACAAGTTTGGATCCTGCCGCTGAGCATGGGCAATGCGATCCAATAGAATAGGTCGAGCTTCCAAGCTGAATAGCAAGATCTGAGGATCAGAAGATGGAGCTCGATTTCGAATATCACACATAGAAAGAGTCTCAAGAATATCCCACTCGGCTATCATCATAGAAACTACTACTGAGTGCTTGCGACTGAGTGCATCAGCCACACGATTACCCTTGCCAGGGGTATACTGAATGTCTAAGTCATATGAGGCGAGAAACTCAAGCCATCGCTGCTGCCTCATATTGAGATCCTTTTGACTGAATAAATATTTCAGCGACTTGTGATCGGTGTAAAGAGTGAAGCGTTCGTCTAATAGAAAGTGAAGCCACGTCTTCAAAGCAAAGACGATAGCTGCCAACTCAAGATCATGAGTCGGATAGCGAACCTCATTCGGACGTAGCTGCCTAGAAGCATAAGCAACTACCCGATCCTTCTGCATAAGCACAGCACCGAGGCCGCTACCACAAGCGTCGGTGTAAACAACAAGATCCTGGTTACTCTCAGGAACCACAAGGATAGGAGCATGAGTGAGAAGTTCCTTCAATCGCTGGAAAGAAACTTCACACTTATCAGACCAAATAAAGCAAACCCCTTACGAGTCAGAGTCGTGAGGGGAAGTGCAACACGAGAGAAATCCTTGATAAGTCGACGGTAATAACCCGCCAGACCAAGGAAGCTGCGAATATCATGAACGTTCTCAGGCTGCTTCTAATTCTGAATAGCTTCAATCTTGACAGGATCAACAGAAATACCCTCAGAAGAAATAATATGACCCAAGAACTTGACCTTACTCTCCCAGAAATGGCACTTAGAGAGCTTGGCCCTAAGCTGATGCTGACGAAGAGTATCCAAGACGATCCGCAGATGCCGAGCATGCTCTGCCTCGGATCTAGAATAAACAAGAATATCGTCGATGAAAACCAGAACGAATCTATCGATGTATTCCCAGAATACTCGATTCATGAGATCGACGAAGAAAGCCGGAGCGTTCGTCAAGCCGAACGGCATGACCAACCACTCAAAAGAACCATAACGAGTGCGAAATGCTGTAAGAGGAATGCTGTCTTCCGCGACTCGTAGCTGATGGAATCCAGTGGCAAGGTCAAGCTGAGAGAAGACCTTCGCACCGCTCAATTGGTCAAACATGTCGTCTATCCGAGGAAGTGGGTAGCGATTTCTGATGGTCAGCTCATTGAGCTTGTGATAGTCAATGCAAAGCCTAAGAGAGCCATCAGCCTTCTTAATGAAGACCACAGCAGCACCCCATAGCGAAGAACTGGATCAGATGAACTGCTTCGCTTCAAGCTCAACTAACTGCTTCCTGAGTTCCTCATTCTCCTTAGTAGACATTCTCGTAGGAGGACGCCCAACTGGATGAGAGCCTGGAATGAGATCGATGCGGAACTCAATAGCTTGCTTTGGCGGCAGTCCGGATACTGGCTCGAATACATCGGGGAAATCCTGAACAACAGGAATACGAGATAAGTTCAAATCCTCATCTCGTGAATCGAGAGAGAATAAAGTAACATCAGAAAGCCCAACATCTTGAAGAACAATAGCTAACGGAGAGGACGAGTCAGGGTGATGAATGAATAATATCCGCTCCGAACAAATAATTTTGGCGTCGTGCTGAACGAGCCAATCCATGCCAAGAATCATATCAAAGCCCAAATACTCCATAACGTGGAGATTTGCATGGAAAGAAAAGCCACACAGATCAATATCTATATCCTCACAGAGCAAGCTAAGGGTCATGGATCCACCAATGGGATTCACAATCCTTAGTGAAGAAACAAGACAAGTAACCTCCAAGGATAATGCATCTACTAGCTCCTTTGATACGAATGAGTGAGAGGCACCCGTATCAAAAAGAACTCTAATAGATCTACCATGAAATAAAATAGAGCCTTCAAGAACGGAAGGATGTGTACCTTTAGGCTGAGCAGAAGTGGTAGGAGCCTTGGCAGCATTAAGCCTGCCAGGCTTGGCACTAGCTGGAGCAATAGGACAAGCGGAGATCCTGTGTCCCTCCTTCTTGCAGAAGGTGAAATAGAGAGGTTTGGGACACTCTCGAATAAAGTGATCTGGAGAACCGCAGTTGAAGCATTTCTTCGAAGGACGTGTCCCACTAGGCTGAGCAGGAGTCTGGGACTGAGGACAAGTCTGAGGCTGAGTCTGAATAGCAGAACTGCCAGTCTTCTTCTTCTTGTTCCAAGGCTTGGTCTTCTGAAATGGATCCCGCTTCTGATTGGGGTTTTTGGAACC
Organism: Allium fistulosum; assembly: GCA_030737815.1. Taxonomy (NCBI): domain Eukaryota; kingdom Viridiplantae; phylum Streptophyta; class Magnoliopsida; order Asparagales; family Amaryllidaceae; genus Allium; species Allium fistulosum. The sequence continues at coordinate 925,354,553 of CM060901.1, forward strand.
CTCACCATCCCCATCGCTATGCTCCATCTCGACTGACTCAAGATGTAGAGCTGCATCGACTAGCTTCTCGAATGAGAGCTCAAGCTGTAGCATAAGCTGCCTCTTCAGATATTTCTTCAAGCCCTCAACAAATTTGAGGTTCCTCTTATAAGGAGTAGCAATGAACTCAAGGCCGTACTTGGACAGGGCCTCGAAGGAAGAGACATAATCGGATACAGAGGACTTCCCCTACTTGAGATCAAGAAAGCGGGGAGCAAGGGAGTTCTTCTCTGACTCTGGGATGAATTTGAGCTCAAATCTCTCACGAAACTGAGCCCAAGTAAGTGTGGTCTCATCGATCTCGGCAATAAAGAGTTCGTACCAATCCATGGGACGACTCTGAAGCTGACTGGAAACAATAAGAACACGGTCATGATCCGGGATATCCATACGAGTGAAAATGCGCTCGCATACCCGAATCCAAGCCTGGACCTCTAAGACAGTCTTGGAGCCACTGAACGGCTTCCCTCCGAGATGAGTAAAATCACTGCAGAGACGCACAAAAGCAGACTTGCGCGGAGCATTAGCAACTGGGGATGGAGACTGAGAATGAGACTGGGAGTTCCGAACCAGCTCCATGATCTGGTCGGTGGTCATGAACACGCCCTCTGGATGAGTGTTGCTAGACTGCCCAGCAGCGCTGGTCTGACGTGTGGTTCTCCCTCTTCCCCTTCCAGACATACTGAAAGTCAAACGGGAATTAGAGTTAGACATGATTCAATGATAGATAATTAATTAAGGAATACTACGGAATATAACAGATTCCTATACATATTCCTAACTTATCTATCAATAAACATAAGAAAGGGATTTGATTTAATTCGAATCTAATTAAAATGTATTGTACTAAGTGTATATGTTCTGTGTTTATTATGCTTATTCCTGAAACCAGGCTCTGATACCAAACTGTAACGCCCCACTCTGAGACCCACTGTAACAAAGAGTATTACGGGAGTAATACTATCTGTTAAAGCGGAGAATAGAGTATAGTGGAAGCGACCATTTGTAATCAAGCTATAACTATCTACTGAATACGTCGAAAGGATGGTATCTATATTATTTTTTCAAGTGGTTCGACATATTCAATAAATATTTATAACGAAATTACAATGGCTAAAGACCTATCAGAACAAGCATAGTAATAAATGATAAAACATCACAGAACAGAATCACATAACAGATATAAAATCCCAGAACAATACATCGTCAATGCAGATCCAAATACTATAAGTGGGTACAAAGCCACTGCCCACACATGTGAGTCAAAAATATGTACATATCAAAGTCTGAATAATAACAGAGTAGCGGAATAGTGGACAAATAAAAGTGCTATCTATCAGCATAGCAGATAATGTCCATGCGGAAACACAAGCTAAGTCCAGAGACCTAACCTGAAACAACTCGGTCTGACCCGAGCGAAAAACACTCGGGTTAGGCTAGCTAAACAATCAGTAATAACTGAGATATATAATAATGCGGTACATAAATGAAACAGTACTTTTCCTAAGAGAAGAGTATTTTGGACCACATGAATATAATGACGGTCCCTAATCATCCATCAATAGTAAAAATCTCCAAAGAGAATATCGGCACCAAAGTGTTGAATAAATAAAATCACCTCATATCATCGGCGTAGCCAAAGCTATATAAAGTTGCCCATAGGCAATAATCCCAAGAGTGACCAGAGTCTGTAATCAATGCCCAAGCAAAGATCGATGCTCCAAAGAGCAATGGGGATATACTGAAAAGTCAATGAAATCAAACACTAAAAAGCAGTGTCCAGAGACACTGTGAATCCACAAGGTAATCGCACTTACATCGTATGATTCCATAGAACCAACACCGACTGGCGGTACTCGAATGGATATAAAAATCATCAGATAATACAAGTATAGCACGTGCACCGACCGGAGTCGTTATTGCCAAGTAATGTAGAGTTGTGATCGATCACTCGCACAGATGCGGAACGCGCTAGACGGCGATATCCTTCCCAGAAGGATAAAGGCCCAGAGGCACATGCCGAAAAAAAAGAAACTGCTCCATAGAACAGGTGTCCAGAGACGGTTGCCCAGAGGCGTGGTGACCCAGAGGTCCAATACTGGCCGCCTAGAGGCTAATGTGTCACAAACTTCTTGGAGAGGAACCCGTAAAGTGTTAACAATGAGTCCCATACCCCACGTTCGCACTAAACGGTTTACTAACCAATAGCAAGCTCACACTCCAAACAATAAAAAGTCCACCTCGTATCATCGGTAAACTAGACCCAAATGTCAAAACGATCAATCGAATAGGTCGGGGATTAACCGAAAAGAAAATACTCACGGTTCCATAGGCCGGAGATTTCCTAACCGTTTAAGCACCTTTCCACTTCGCTCGACGTGCTAAAAAGTGAGTGTGAGATTTTTATTATAGAAAATAATGGTGCGAAATGGTTTTATAATTGATTTTGAAATCACTTTAAAACGGCTTTTGAATACTCTCCTATTATGAAGTAAATAGTTTAATAATTAAAAAAATACATTATATAATAATAATTTCGAAAGCCATTTAGGAGTGAAAAATCCTTTGAAAATAATTCATAAAACACATGTACGAAATCTAGAGACAAATCTCAAAGAAATCGATAAATCAGAGAATCACTGAAAACCAATATTCGTGTTGGAAAATATTCCGAACGGTTGTGAACCAAAGTTCGACAATTTCTGATTCGCAATTGAAACCCAAAGGTTCATTGCAGAAACAATCAATTTGAAGCGGTTGCACCAAAATGGTGCAACCGGTGGGTCGGAACCCGACTGCACCAAATGGGTGCAATCCATTTTATAAAGGTCGGCTGCACCAAATGGGTGCAGCCCGTTTCTGTGAACCATGCTGCACCATGCGGTGCAGCTGGTTTGGTCCAGCCCCAGCCCGCTTGGGCTGGGGATGTAGTAGGAAGCCCCAGCCCGCTTGGGCTGGGGATTCGGTGCAAGCCCCCAGCCCGCTTGGGCTAGGGATGAGGTACAAACCCCCAGCCCAAGCGGGCTGGGGCGAATTAACCAGCCCCCAGCCCAAGCGGGCTGGGGCGAATTAACATGCCCCCAGCCCAAGAGGGCTGGGGTGAATTAACATGGCCCCAGCCCAAGCGGGCTGGGGTGAATTACAAGCCCCGGCCCATGCGGGCCGGGGGAATTAGCAAGCCCCAGCCGCATGGGCTGGGGAGTATAGCGGGACAGCCCACCAAGGGCTGGCCTGCTTCTGGCTAGCCCAACCGGGCTAGCCTGCTGCGCCCGGGCAGCAGCCTGGGTGCAACCCAGGCCTGCCCTGGTGCACTCAGATCCCTGTTTCAGCCTGTTTTCAGGCTGAAACATTCCAGCCAGCTCAAAATGCTGGTTTTGGTGATTTTGGGGTGTTTTTTTCAAGTTTTTGGCATCAAATTTCACCAATATCAATCACTAACTACCCTATTATGATTACTACACTATATTAAAGGGAACAAAGGGCCAAAGCTTAGCATTACCTTAGGAAGCAATATCACAAGCACCTTATGTGCAAACCCCAAATGAAACCAAAGATGATCAAAGAGCTATGATTCACATGTTACATAATAAAACATGTGTTACTAACTGATTACTGAAATCGAAAGATGATTAAACACATATAAGAAGAGGTTTTTAGCAATATACCTCTCTAGAAAGCAACAAAGACCACTATAGCATCAACCCAAGTTAGCAAAAGATGAATAGGAGGCTATAAGATCAAAAAAACACATAAAACATGTGTTACCAAATAAATTTCAGAAATTAGAAAGATATAAAAACGGATTTGAGGTGGGTATTTGCATTACCTTTGCATAGAATGACTTGCATAAGCTAAAACTAGAAGGAGATGAAGATAGAGGCCATTTTTGTTAAGAAAGCTTTAGGAAATGATTAGGGTTTTGATTAGGGATGAATGAATGAGGTTAGGAGAGTTTGAGATAATTTATAGAGGAGGTTTAGGGTGGGTTATTGGGCTAGGTTTAGTAACCCAATAAGAAGAGAGTTATTTACATATTTCCAAAAATTAGTCTAAGTGTTCATATATGTGTATAAAACTCATTTTTCTTATCCAAACCCGTTTTAAAATCTCTCCTAAAATATTTAACTTTCCAAGAATAGCATTTTATCCTCATTTTAAAATCCCATATTTCCCATTTAATTAAAATAGCCTTTTTCAAATAAATTTTTATTATTCCAAATCCTTTTATGCTTCATTAAAATAAATAAAAATCCTAACTTTTATTTATTAATTGGTAATGCAAATCCCGGGTTGTTACAAGGTATTTATAGAGATTTCTACATCCAAATCTAAAAACAGGAATGTTCTAGAACCTTTTGACTTGGTCCATCTCTAGAAACCTCTGTACCGTGTGCTTTCCATATTATTCTAGAAACTTCTTTCTCAAACATACTCTAGAAGCCCCTTGATTTGGTGTGTTCTAGAAGTGTCTCTCTAGGAGATATGAATGGATAAAAAAATTTATGCCTTGTGGGATTCGAACCAATGACCTCCTAGTAAATGCAGATGCTCAAACCAGTTGAGCTATAGTAGTTCTTATGCAAGAATATACACTTTTTTTTTCTTATCACAGTCTTGAAGTTAAACCATTTTTTTGAACCATCTCTCCATTAATTTCTTCATTTCTAACAATCAAGAACTTATAATAAAACACAACAAAAGGACAAAGTAATACTGGCTTTTGGATATTAAAATGTGTAACTATGTAGTTTAAAATATTCAATATTTGATGTTCGTCAAACACCCCCACACTATAACCTTTATTCGTCCTTGAATAAACTTTAACTAAATTTATTAGCCACACTTTCGTAGGGAAACACGATTGCATTTAGCGTATGCAACAAGCCTTTAAACCCCTAGGTATCCGTAGTAAGATGAGTTGTGTCTCGTGAGGGTTTTTAGCGGATATTACAGAAAAATTCAAAATGCTACATGCTATGCTTTTATTGCAGCTATATGAATGCAAAAAGTACGAGAATCGATGAATCCGTTTAATTTGAAAAGCTACAACATTGTAGTATACACATGTACCAGTCAAAATCTAGAAATCTTAGTTCATCACCTAGTCACAAACTTCAAACAAAAATCAAGTTCTCATCACACTCGACTCGCTTACTAGTTGTTTCAATTGAAAACATAATGCAACTATGAAATTATTATTTTTATTTGATTGTCAAAGTTTGCCAAGTTGTATTTCTCTTTCCACTTGTATAATAAGTTCAAATCGATAAACTATAGAGAATGCCTTAAAATAAATCACTTTACCTCTCTTTATTATTTATTTATTAGTTTTTTAATTATGCATACACCTAACACATGGACCAAGGTATACCACCTATGCACTGCCTTTCGACTTACGTGAGAATGGAATAGAGCTTGGCGGATTGTGCAAACCGACTCTAACAATGTCAGTATATGTCGGTGATCCTTAGGTGCCTGTTATCCCGCCTTTTGGCAAGGCCAGGACATCAAGAAGCCGGCTAGAGAACAAGGATAACACGCCATGGATATCACTGAATTTTGTCCGAGCCCAGAGTGAGCTACAATTGATAGGACACGACAAGAAAGGCCATAGAGATCAGCACCTCAAATTTCAAGTCGATCCGGACTCATACACTCAAGATTATGATCGAGTCGAATTGGAGGGAAAGAGCCCAGATTTCGTATCCATCACTCTGGGCGATTTCGTATCCATCACCGAAGCCCCAGTTCGAATCCATCATGCTTCGTATCGATCAGCTCCGGATCCATCGAGGTACCCAGGTTCGACTCGATTTTCTTCGTATCCATCGAACTCGTATCGATGGACTTCACACATACCAGCAATTGAAGGACTTCGTATCCTTCAGCCAGTGTCAGTTTCGTATCCATCAGATGATGCATACGTCGTATCCATCAGACATTGCTTACTTCGTATCCATCAGCCAGTGCCTACTTCGTATCCATCAGATAGTATTTGCCTCGTATCCCAGGATGAAGTCCTACTCGAAACCATCAGGTCAACCAGCTTGGATAACGTGTCACCTCTCGAAGGAAACGGGGCAAGATACATGGAGTCGAAGCAGTCAACACGGAGCAAATACCGGATCGAGGCGAAGAGCGCACACCACGTCATCCCTCGATGCGAATGCGCCGAGATATATGGAGTCGACGCGGTCAACTCGGAGTGAAGAGCGGATCGAAGCGAGGCGCGCGCACCACATCACCTTGAGAACGCGTGCAGTCATCGAGACGAAAGGATGGAGTCGAAGCAATGGAGACGAGCAGAACAGCCAGCGTTAAAATCCATCTCGTATCGACGATATCTCTCAATCCACTGATCCAAACACCATGAAATTTTAACTGAAGGCTGCACACATAACAAGGAATGTCTCCACCAATTTTGAGCTCAATTGGAAGTAATCCTGATCGATACGAAATGATTTCGTATCGATCACAGATTGGCTTGAAACTCTCTGGAAGTGGTCGAATGGGCCCCCTCACGTGTCTGGCCAAGTCTTTCGGAGTTTGAGCGAAATCCAAGCCTCCTACGCCTATAAATAGAGCCCCAGAATCAACGGAAAAAGGATCTTTTTTCTCTGAAGCGCCCAGACTCTGCCGGATTGAGATTTGCATCATACTTTTGCTGTCAATTTCGAATTCCAAACTGTAATCCGCTGTTCATCGCTGTAAACGCTTGTAATCATTGAAAGAGAATCAATAAAATCATCAAAACTTCATAGTGGACGTAGGCTATACGCCGAACCACTCTAAACTGCTTGTCTGTTCACTTTGCATTCATATTTGTTGGAGTTTTTGTTAGATAATCTCTGTTTTACATTTATAATCTTCATTTTATCTCTTCAAACAACTCCCGAAGAGTGTTGTGCCCATTTTTGGTACAAACACTTTGGTGCTTTCACTGAGAGGAACCAGCTTTTTCTCCTGCTCGTTGGATCTGCCGTCGATACCGGATTGCACAAATCCAAGAGGAAGATCCAGATATCCAGCCCGGAATCCTTCCATTCTATTCAGATTTGCTCAGAATCTAGGAAAGGACTCCACCACCGACAATGGTCAGCACAAGAACTGGCGCCACCGCCACAGAGCAAGAAGGCAGAGACAGGCAAAATCCAACACAGCCGCCTTCTTCCAATCAAGACAATGCCACTCAGTCAGACTCAACGGGGCTAGTCACCCGACAGGAGTTTCAGGTATTGCTCCAGGAGCTGACCCAAAGCCGTCAGCAGTTGGCAGAACAGTTACGCGCCAATATCGAGCTGACCAACCAGCTGAACCGCCGGGGGCACAGAAGGTCCAGGAGAGATGATGTCTCCGGAGCGTCTACCGAAAGCTCAGCTTCATCTGATTACCACCGCCAGACTACCCGTCCTCGACTAGAGGGGAATCGCGCTCAAGCTGCTGAATATCAGCCTACCTTAACTGTTGGGCAGCTAAGGGTAGGACCGTCGACTAGTTTCCAAACCGGTCCCTCAACACGAGGAGGTACTGCCCCACAGTACACCACCGATAACCGCGCCACAACTGCCGCAGCAGAGACAAGGGCTGATACCCGAAATCAATCTGAGCCGATCAATCAACAGCGAGGACATACTCCTGAACCTTATGTCCCAGAAGACGTTGAGCCAAGGAGGCGAGATACGGGTCGTCGACAACGCCCGATCCCTACTCGCGCCGTGGAACCCGACCACGCCTTAGCTCATCACGCTCCGAATCCGCCTGTTTCAGATATATCAACCATGATACGTCAAATGATCCGCGAGAGTCAGGGGCTCACTAATGATGACTGGGGAATTTCCCGTAGTCATACCCCTTTCACAGACGAAGTGTTACATGCCGAACCCCCCAGGCGATTCAGAATGCCGACTCTCCCGATGTATGAAGGGAATAGTGACCCCAACCAGCATATTCTGAAGTATGAATGGTCGATGAGCGCTGCAAGGGCCGACGACGCAGTGAAGTGTCGGAGTTTCCCCATCTCTCTGGGAGGAGTCGCGACAATGTGGTTTACCCGCCTACCACCTAGATCAATTTCTTCGTTCGATCAATTGGCCAAGAGGTTTGTGGAGCAATTCCGGATGCATGTTGCTAGGCCGAAGGACGTCAACACCTTGTCCAGCGTCACTCAAGCTCCTGGAGAAACACTCAGGCGTTACTTGGAGAGGTTCCACACAGCATGCGTCGAGATCACCAATCCCAACGATAATTCAATCTTAATGGCTCTGACCAAGGGGATTGATCCTGATTCTGAATTCGGAAACTGGCTGGCTGGAAAACCGCCCGCGTCGTTGGACCGTTTTTACTCCAAGGCCGCTCAATTCCTGCGGCAGGAGGATGCAAAACAGTCTAGGAAGCAGGACGATGCGAGGCCTAACATTGAAGGAATACAGAGCAATGTGGCAGTTAAACAGTCCGGCGAGAGTTCCGGGAAAGTTCAGCTCAACATACAAAACAAGCAAACCCAGCAGAGAGGAAACAATGGCCAGAACAAGAAGAGAGATGAGAACCGAGGTCCACGACGTAGAGCTCAGATGTTTGACAGTTATACACCGCTGAACACGTCATTGGAAAACGTATACTTGCAGACTTGCAACACCGTACAGTATAAGAAGCCTGCTCCGAAGCCCTCATCGGAGAGACAGATTCAGACAGGAAAATTCTGTAGGTTCCATGAGAGCTATGGACATAATACCAATGAGTGTCGACACTTACAGGACCTCATCGAGAAGCTGATTAGAGAGAGGAAGCTAGATCAGTTTGTACGGGCGCCGCAGCCTGGCGGAGCGGGCCCCTCAAATCAAAATCGTTCACAGAATCAGGAAAGAGAGGATGAACCCGCTCGTGCGGGCGGGAGATTAGTTATCAACACAATAAGTGGTGGTCCCCATCCGGCAGACAGAAGCTGGGGGGAAATGGAGTCGTATGCCAGTTCTATCAGGCATGCGGACTTCGAGTGTTATAGTAATTGCGAGGATGGGACCCCGGCAAAGCAACAAAAGATAATGTCCGATGATATCGTGTTCAGGAGCCGAGACGCTGATAAAGTTGAAGCCCCTACTATCGACCCACTAGTCATATCCGCCCAGGTAGGTCCTGCTTGGATGAAGAGGATCCTGGTTGACAGTGGGAGCTCTGTAAACATCTTGCTCAAACGGGCTTACGATCTGATGAAGATGGAGACAAAGGATTTGAAACCCTGTTTATCCAGAATCCATGGTTTCAATGGAAGTGCCACGATACCCATCGGAATAACTGAACTCCCAGTCGAGTTAGGCGTTGGAGAGCGCCGGAGGGTCCGCATGTTACAATTTGTTGTGTTAGAGATAGATTCGCCATACAATGCATTTCTGGGACGACCAGCTTTGGCCGAGTTCAGGGCGGCGATCGCCCCATGGTGTTTGACTCTGAAATTTCCCACTGATCATGGGATTGGAGTTGTTCAAGGAGATCAGGCCTCGGGAAGGGCCTGCTATGTTGCTGAGCTGCGCGGGGCGCAACGTAAAGAGAAGGGTAAGGGCGTAGAGGAATCTCTCTGCGTCCGTTCTATCGACAATTGACAATTGGTGCCTGGGCCTCGGCCCGGGCACCACGACCAATTCCTGAAAGACCTGGACCCCAGGGACAACGAGGATAGAGACGAATCAACGGAGAGCCAAGCCTCTCCAGCCGAACTGACTGTGGACGTCCCAATCAGTGAGGATGATGATTCAAAAATGCTAAAAGTTGGGTCCCAACTAAACAAGCAGACACAGCAGGAGTTGGTCGAATTTCTTCGGGCGAATCTCGACGTCTTCGCCTGGACACACTCTGACATGTGCGGGATCTCGCCGAGCATTGCAAGTCACTCCCTGAATATAGATCCACGACATGTCCCGGTGAAACAAAAAAGGCGCGGTATGGATCCAGAGAGATCTGCCGCCCTTAAAGAGGAAGTTGATAAGCTGCAATCGAATGGGTTCATTCGAGATGCCTTGTATCCAGAATGGGTGTCCAACCCTGTACTAGTTCGGAAACCTAACGGGAAGTGGAGAACTTGTGTTGATTACTCTGACCTAAACAAGGCTTGTCCAAAAGATAGCTTCCCACTTCCACGAATCGATCAGCTCGTAGATTCGACGGCCGGGCATGAACTACTATCCTTTATGGACGCTTATTCCGGTTACAATCAGATACCCATGCATCTGCCTGATCAGGAACATACCAGCTTCGTGACCGACCTGGGACTCTATTGTTACAAAGTCATGCCGTTTGGTCTAAAGAACGCTGGAGCAACATACCAACGCTTAGTCAACCGAATGTTCGCTGATCAGATTGGGAAAACTATGGAGGTTTACGTGGATGACATGCTGGTAAAGTCCCGATTCTCCACAGATCACGTCAGAGATTTGGGTTCAATGTTCAGCATCCTCCGGGAGTACGGGATGAAGCTCAACCCACTCAAATGTCACTTTGGCGTTGCATCCGGAAAATTCCTTGGGTTCATTGTCAACGCTCGAGGAATAGAGGCGAATCCTGAGAAGATCTGGGCTATCAGAAATTTGCAAACCCCTAGAGCTATAAAGCAAGTCCAGAGTCTAAACGGGAAGGTCGCAGCATTGAGCAGGTTTATTTCAAAGTCCACCGACAAATGCATTCCTTTCTTCGACCTGATTCGGAAGGGCAAACGAAACTTTGAATGGACCACGGAGTGTGAAGGCGCGTTTCGATCATTAGTTCAACATCTCTCCACGCCTCCGATCTTGTCAAAACCGGTTGACCACGAGCAATTATATCTCTATCTGGCAGTATCAGAACATGCGATCAGTGCTGCCCTAGTCCGGGAAGAAGACAAAGTGCAAAACCCGGTCTACTATGTTAGTAAGCGACTAACAGGAGCTGAAAGAAATTATCCAAGGCTGGAGAAACTGGCTTATTGTCTGGTCATTGCCTCAAGGAAGCTCCGTCCCTACTTCCAGGCTCATCCGCTTACTGTGTACACCGACCAGCCATTACGACAGGTCCTTACGCGGCCTGAGACGTCCGGTAGGTTACTCAAGTGGAACATTGAGCTAAGCCAATTTGATATCGCATACGCTCCGCGGAGGGCCATTCAAGGACAAGTCCTGGCTGATTTCATAGCCGAATTCACCGTCCCGGAAAACTTACCCGAAACCAGTGAATCTCCCGAATACATCTGGAAGCTGTATACTGACGGTGCGTCAAATGACCGGTGTTCGGGCGCGGGGGTTGTACTTGAAACTCCCGAGGGCCGATCCATATGTTATGCTCTTAAATTCGACTTTCGTGCAACTAATAATGAAGCCGAATATGAAGCCCTCCTGACCGGCCTAAGGCTTGCCAGAGATTTGAGAATTGTCGCTGTAGAAATTTATTGCGATTCGCAGTTAGTGGTATGCCAGGTGCGAGGAGAATACCAGGCAAGAGACCGAAGACTGGCCGCTTACTTGACACGAGTTCAGGAAATCCTAAACCAGTTTGATTATTATGCCATCTATTATGTGCCTCGGGAACACAATCAGAAAGCCGATTCACTAGCGAAGTTAGCCAGCACAGGCGAAGCGCAACAAATGGGACTTGTCCCCGTTGAAACTTTGGCCACTCCAAGCATCGATCGGATAGAAATGGACTCTGTATTTGAAATCGCTCCCAATAGAGAGTCCTGGATGACTCCGTATCGGAATTACATTGAGAATGGGGTGCTACCTGAACCTAGAAATGAGAAGAGACAGATTCAGCGAAAAGCCTCGCGGTTCATCATCCAAAACGGAGCCATGTACAGGAGAGGTTATTCCGTTCCCCTCCTCAGATGTATCGCCCACGAGGAAGTCAAGCGAGTGCTACATGACGTGCACGAGGGAGAGTGCGGTGATCATACCGGCGGGCAAGCTCTCGCTAAAAAGATACTCCGATATGGGTACTACTGGCCGACGGTGAACCGAGATGCGGCAAACTATGCCCGGAAGTGCGATAAATGCCAGATACATGCCCGAATTCCGAGAGCTCCGCCAACTGAGATAACCCAAATGGTCAGTCCCTGGCCATTCGCAATGTGGGGCATTGACATCATCGGCGCTTTGCCTTTAGCAAAAGGCGGTGCGAAATACGCCATTGTCGCAGTTGATTACTTCACAAAATGGGCCGAGGCCGAAGCCCTAGCAACCATTACGACAAAGAAGGTGATAAATTTCGTGGTTCGCAACATCATCTGTCGATTTGGACTCCCGCATACTATCATCACTGATAATGGAACCCAATTCGAGAGCGCAGAATTCAAGAATTTCTGTCAACGGTTTCATATCCGCAAAAAGTTCTCGGCTGTCGCACACCCCCAAGCGAATGGACAAGTTGAAGCTGTCAACAAGGTTATAAAATCGATCCTGAAGAAACGATTAGAGAAGGCTGGGGGCAAGTGGGTCGATGAACTTCCTATGGCATTATGGGCCTATCGAACGACCCACAAAACCGCGACCAGACACACTCCGTTTTCCCTATCTTATGGCTCAGAGGCCGTTATTCCGGTCGAGACAGAAGTGCTCTCTCATCGCGTGACTTATTATGATCCAAAAACAAACGCTATACTCCTAGCCGAGTCTTTGGATCTATTGGATGAAAAACGGGAGGAGGCTGATTTGAGAGCAGCCGCACATCGAAGTCGGGTCGCCCGATTGTACAACACCAGAGTTCGACCTCGAACCTTTGAACTCGGCGACCTCGTGCTCAAGAGAATTTACCCAGTTCCTTCACACATGAAACCAAACTGGGGAGGGCCGTATGTAATTACACGAAAGCTCGGAGAGGGTACATTCAAGCTGTCGACTGTTGACGGTCTCGATTTACCGAGGGCTTGGAACAGCGAAAGTCTACGCCGCTACTACATATGACAGGCTTTATTTATTTCATTCTATTTAGCAATTTGTTTCTGCATTTCGAAATTTGAATTTTGTAATAAGGCAACTGACTTTGCCGCATTTTCTTATTTCAGCAATAAAATGCCACTTCTTCGAGCCAGAGCTGTGATTCATTATGTACGATATGCAACATCACGATGCACGAAGAGCTAAATCCCATCACACAATGGGACTTATTCAAATGGAGAGTGGCTGTGATACGACCGGCCACTCACTAGGCGAAACCCGAGCTCGGGGGCAAGCCATGACACCGATATTAATAGGATTGACACACGACAATCCTACAACCAGCTCCATATTCCCAGAGTGCGAAATGGAGTATAAACATCTAACTCCATATTCCCAGAGTGCGAAATGGAGTATAAACATCTAACTCCATATTCCCAGAGTGCGAAATGGAGTATAAACATCCAACTCCATATTCCCAGAGTGCGAAATGGAGTATAAACATCTAACTCCATATTCCCAGAGTGCGAAATGGAGTATAAACATCCAACTCCGTATTCCCAGAGTGCGAAACGGAGTATAAACATCTGACTCCATATTCCCAGAGTGCGAAATGGAGTATAAACATCCAACTCCATATTCCCAGAGTGCGAAATGGAGTATAAACATCTAACTCCATATTCCCAGAGTGCGAAATGGAGTATAAACATCCAACTCCGTATTCCCAGAGTGCGAAACGGAGTATAAACATCTGACTCCATATTCCCAGAGTGCGAAATGGAGTATAAACATCCGACTCCGTATTCCCAGAGTGCGAAATGGAGTATAAACATCCGACTCCGTATTCCCAGAGTGCGAAACGGAGTATAAACACTTAACTCCATATTCCCAGAGTGCGAAATGGAGTATAAACATCCGACTCCGTATTCCCAGAGTGCGAAACGGAGTATAAACATCTAACTCCATATTCCCAGAGTGCGAAATGGAGTATAAACATCCGACTCCGTATTCCCAGAGTGCGAAACGGAGTATAAACATCTGACTCCATATTCCCAGAATGCGAAGCGGAGTATAAAACATTTAACTCCATATTCCCAGAGTGCGAAATGGAGTATAGACATTCAGCTCCGCATTCCCAGAGTGCGAAGCGGAGTATAAACAGTCAATTCCATGTTCCCAAAGTGCGAACAACCGCTCACGAGATGACGCATATCCCCGGAGTATGGATGGAACGATTCATGAGAGAACGGGCGTAGTTCGACCACTCGGTCCTCGCTCAGTACCATCGCAAGCTGATCATCACACCTTGACCCCGAAGCTGGGGGCAGAAGCAAATGTTAGTCATTGCCCGAAACTATACGATGTTCAGCTCCGATGCGATTCCCTATCACAACTCGAGTCCGAAAGTTCCATACTTAACAAGTAAAAATGAGCTATTCTTGAAGCAATCAAAAAATGCAAATACACTGGACCAAAGTCCGGACACTGCAATATTCAAGCATAGAAAGGAACGCAAGCTGAAGCTAAAAGACAAAATTTTATTCCAACTAAACTCAAAAACAATGCTTCGTACATGAGATCTTTCCTAAAATGTTCCTACTAGCAGGGGCCGAACCCGCATCTAAACACGGCCTACAAAAGGGAAGAGACAGAAAAAATAACAAAAGTCCCTAACTGTCTATGGAAAGAATGTCTACTCCTTCTGCTTCCTCAGCTTCTTCTTCTTCTTCGAGGAACTACTGGAGCCGCCAGTACCCTTCCGCTTGGAGCCTTTCTCCCTAGGCAGGCTCCCCCCGGGTGAAGGCATGATGTCAACGTCCTCGTCTGAGCTGGACTCTATAGGGATGCTTCCCGCAGGAGGAGTGGGAGGAACAGACTCCGCAGCCGGAGGAGGGGCTGGTACACCAGTATCAGTAAGTGTGCCCTCAGGAGACATAGTCATAAGAGGAATGGGGCACTGTGCTGGTGCTCCGTCATCCGCATCACCGCCTCCGTGCGCCGCAGCCGCCATCTCGGCATTGATCTCAGCTAACAACGCCGCTTCCCGCCGTGCCCTGGCCTCGCTAGGAGCCATAGTAGTTTGGGACAGGGTATCAGATGTAGCCGTGAATCCACCCAAGCCAAATGGCAAGTCCGCAAAAGGATCACTTTGACGGCCGAGAAGCTCGTTTATCATCTGCTCGTCGAAAGAAAGTGAGCTCCCCTCCGTCACTCCAACCGGTGCCATTGCTGCGACGGAGGTCGCCTCAGAAACGATGGCTCCTGGCGCATGACCTAATACTTGGGTGATAAGAGGCGCGGCTGGTGCAACTCCTGTCACTGATCAAAGGAAAAGACATGTCATTAGCAACATTTCAACACGGGATCTTCAATCCAAATATACTGGAAGTTAGTTCAAAGTACCTTCCTCGGTTTGGCTCGAGGTCGTCTGAACCGCTTCAGAAGGATGTTCCTTAATAGGAGATAAGTGCGGTTGATCTGGGTCGTACGCTGGGATAGGCTGGGAGTAGATCATTGAAGTTGGCTCAGACTGAGATGACACGACAATCTCAGAACTTGTAACATGGTGTTCCACACCAGAGCTCTCTCCGACCTCCGGGACCTGAGCACCAAGCCTCACCTTGTCATGGGAAATCATGGAGTCATGGAGAACCTTCTTTTCGTCATCATTAAGGATGCGGTTCTCCAGCTCGAACTCATCAGGGGCTTCGTCAGGGTGCCCAGATCTCTCCTCATCCACCAGTAGGTTCCAGGCGTTATAGAGATGTGTGGGGTAATCGTCAAGCCATGTCAGGTCTCGGTGCCTTAGCACATTGGCGTTGTAAGTGACGAGTAGCTCCTCCACCTCGGCCTCAATCCTGGCCTCCGCCTGCCGTACTTTCTCCTCAACTCCAGCCTCAGCCTCACGGGCTTGTTGTACGGCCGCCTCTTTCTCCTTTTGAAGTGTCACTGCCTGGTCACAGGCTTCCTGCGCAGAGACATTAGCTGCGTCTTTTTCCTTAGCCATCTCTGAAAATTTTGACTTTAGCTCATTAAGCTCCTTGAGAGCGGCATCCCTCTCGGCCGCAATGGAAGTGTTCCTGTGACCCATGTCCTCAATAGCGGTGTAATGTTCTTGCTTCATCCTGGCCATGGCAGCGGTCACCTCGTCAACTTTCTTTAAGGCCTCCATTTCAGACTTACGAGAAGACTCGGCCTCAGAGTTAAGCGCTTTTATGATTTGGTCGTTGCGACCCAGCTCCTTCTCAAGTTTCTCGATGGTGACGCCCCGCTCGAACGCCACTTTAGATGCCTTCCTCGCGGCCCGTCCCCACTCCCTATACTGGAAAAAGATGTCCGCGACATAATCGTGGATAGTGGTTTCCGCGGTTGGCGGGATTCTCTTCAGGTGCGGGGGAAAGACATATCCATCAAAACAGATGTCAGGAAATTCCTTCCTCATCTGTGCCAATTTGAGCGCTCCCTCGCTAGACGCCTCGGTCGGGACCGACACAGTAGCCGAAGAGGTGGCTATTTCGGTCCTGCGCGGAGGGTCGGACCTCAAAGCTTGGGAAGGCGGCCTAGACCGTGAAGTTTCGGAGGGACGAGTAACGGCGACCACAGGAGGTGCAGAGGTCCTGGGGGGAGGAGAACGAGATCGGGATCGGTGAACATGTCCCCTATCTCTGTCAGACTTCTCCTGACCAGAGTGTCCAGCGTCATAATCCCTCTCGCCCTCTCTCCTGCGTGGCTCGTGATAACGGCGCTTACGCAAACTACCAAGCACGGAACCTTTCCCGGACATCGTACCTGAAAAGAAAACAACAAAGAATCAGTAACCGTTTGCGATGTGTTGATTGTGGTTAGAAAAATGTGTTGTGCCGTGAGGAGTGTGTGAATGTGTAACCCCCCGGACCAACCAGAAGTGTCAGTCGCATCGGCAAACTCAGACTCGCTGACATCGGCGATATGTCGCGGTCCACCCGACCCAACATCGTGTTGCTCCGGCTCGATGTCAGGGACTGGAGGGTCAGTACGCCCTTCAAATTGATCTTCAGCTTGCGGGGAGGACGCCTCCGTAATCTTGACTCCTGACGAAGGGCGGTGCAAAACCACAGACTTCCGCCTCCCAGACTTAGGCTGTTTCGAAGCCACAGCTTTGCCTTTCCTCTTAGCATCGGACTCTGGAGTTGCATTAGCAGGTCCGGCCAATGGTTCTTCGTCAGTGTGGGTTTTCTCGGAGTCGGGTTCCTCGATTATCACGACCCTGGGCTTCATCTGCTTGACCTTTTTCCTGGAGACGGTCTTTAATGCGCCGTCAAGTCTTATGCTCTGCCTCCGACCAATCAGCCCAAGGACTCTGAGATTCCGATCTGTCAATAATAGTTCAATATTCCTTTCTTCGCTAGGAATCTCTTGGAGGACCCGAACTATCTCTTTGTAATAGCCACCCTCAGGCCGCTGGATGATAGCTGAAAGAAAAAGAGGAGAAGACGTAAGTTTAATTTCACTCCGAAAATTGCCCTGTCAATTATTTGGGAAAAGAGACGATACTCACGTCTGAATAGCCATCTTCTGGCAAATCCCGGGGGACATCGGACATAGAACCACTCCGACTTAAAATAGCTTAGCCTAGTCCACGACCCCACGACGACTTGGCAGTTCCTTACAGACTCCAAGAACGTATAAGATGGGCTGTCAGTCCGACTCTTGAAGTTAAACAAGTATCTTATATCGATCATACGGGGAGGACGATGGAGGTACTCCATGAATACAACGAACAAGCTGTTGAGTGAGGCATATCCGTTTGGATGCAATTGAGACGGAGCGATGTCCAGATAAGCCAACACTTCTCTTATATAGTCGTTGAATGGAGGAAGTGTGCCGGCTGCGCACGCGTGCCGATTAAAAGCAGTATACCCCTCCGGGGGATTATGTGGCCTATCATCCGGTCCAGGCAACAATACCTCATCCAAAGATAAACCATGCCTTAAGCATATCCTCCCCAGCATGTCTTCGGAGATATTGGAGGAGACGGAATC
The DNA here is from genome assembly GCA_030737815.1 of Allium fistulosum. Taxonomy (NCBI): domain Eukaryota; kingdom Viridiplantae; phylum Streptophyta; class Magnoliopsida; order Asparagales; family Amaryllidaceae; genus Allium; species Allium fistulosum. The sequence goes on from CM060901.1 coordinate 925,372,506, forward strand.
AGGTGGACTGTTAATGAAGGACGCGTTGGGCAACTCGTCCGGAGCTGGGCCAATAACTTCGGCCTCGATGACCGGAATCTCAATTCTAGGAAGGACAGGGTTCTGAATTTCTTGCTGCTGCGAACTTGACGGTTCCATCGCCAGCTAACTCACGAGAAACCATCATTAGATGACAAAAAGCCCGTGCGTTCCCCAGTGTAACGTGCATGAATGTGTTGTGTAGTGCGAATGCTGTGCGTGACTTGAGCAAATTCTGCAGAATTAAAGAAAATGTGCAAGCGACGAGATTCTGGAAGTCAAACAAACATGACCGTCATCGCTGACCGTCATGACTGCGCCATCCAGATGATAACGATCGATTCAAGATTGAAGAGTTCGTTGTAATTTTCTGTTAAAAGGCAGTTCCATCGACGAGCTTCGAAAGTCAGTCAAATATGCAATCCTGTAGTCAAGTCCGATTATGCAAGGCAGAAGCTCGTCGGAATCAAATGTAAGAACATACAAAAGTTCGCTAAGTTCGTCAAATTTCATCATGGAATCGATCGTAGTTCAAGTTCAAATTCATTCGGAGGCATGATGTCTTTTGTATCGATCCAGTTCGAATCGATACTTTCGTATCGATCAAGTCGACTCGATACCTTTTGTATCGATGTCAGTTCGTATCGACCGGAGGAGGAGATTTCGTATCGATCAGGTAAGTTTACTTCGCATCGACCAAGGGTAACGGCTGTGAGACAACCAAATGCAATAACTTCGCATCGATCTGTGGTTATCGATATGGGACCGATGAGATCTCTTGGCCTTCGTATCGATCAAGAGAGATAGATTTTCGCATCGATCACGCTGGCCAAGCGCTTACATCGATCATCTCAGTTCAACACAAGCCCCTACCACCTTAGATCGATGCGAACCTCTGCATCCCCTTTAACCCATCAGTCGATGCGAAATCATGAAAATCTGGATCGAGTCGAATCCTCCTATCCCAGATCGACACGAACTAGTGGTGAAGCAATCACTCCAGAACTCCTTCTTCTCCGATTGAAGCGAGCATGGCCATGGCCATCCTCGACCAAGTTCTGGTCCAGATCTGGCCTTGGCACCACTATAATCGATAATCGGCAAAGGCACGATGGATCTGAGATCTGAACTTCGTCGCTCAAGTGTAGCTGTGATTGCTCGTTTACCTGAATCGAATTGGAGTTTGGGGAAATTATAAGATGATGTTTGATCGATTCGAAGATTGAAATAATTCTTCTCTCCTGCTTGTCTGTGGATCGATACGAGAAGGCAGAAGACAACAGTAAAAGTAAAAGGTAAAAAAGTGAGAAATGGCAAAGTCCCAGATATTTATACAAGGCCTAGGACGGAACCGAGTCGATTCGACTCCCAGTCAATCTGACCGGTCGCAACCAGTCAAGCAGCGCATCGATGCGAGCATTCGTATCGAACCCCTTAACCTTTATCAGTTCGAAGCGCACAGGGAGGCTACGTGAAAACGATGGGTAGGCGCACGCGCTTTTCTCGCATCCATCAAGCCGTGCATTCATCGAGACGAAATGTTCACCAGACACCATCGTTTCGAAGCATCCGGGTTTTGAGCCATCGATTCGAAACAGAGCAGATCTGTTGATACGAGCGTCAATTTCGTATCCATCCGTATCTATCGATGCGAACATCCATTTCGTATCCACCAGATATCATCAATTCGAACCAGGATTCGCCACCATTTGTGACCATCGATACGAATGATTGTTTTCGTACCCATCAAGTCAACCCACATCGATACGAAAGAAGGCTTTTTGGCTTTGAGCATCGACTCGTAAGCGGACCGATACGAGAGAATGGCTAAGGGGTACGATTTCCAAAGCTATTCGAAGAAGGCCTACAGCTTTTCAAAGCACGTCATGTTTTCACAAGACGTACTTTGGGGGGCAAATGTTATCCCGCCTTTTGGCAAGGCCAGGACATCAAGAAGCCGGCTAGAGAACAAGGATAACACGCCATGGATATCACTGAATTTTGTCCGAGCCCAGAGTGAGCTACAATTGATAGGACACGACAAGAAAGGCCATAGAGATCAGCACCTCAAATTTCAAGTCGATCCGGACTCATACACTCAAGATTATGATCGAGTCGAATTGGAGGGAAAGAGCCCAGATTTCGTATCCATCACTCTGGGCGATTTCGTATCCATCACCGAAGCCCCAGTTCGAATCCATCATGCTTCGTATCGATCAGCTCCGGATCCATCGAGGTACCCAGGTTCGACTCGATTTTCTTCGTATCCATCGAACTCGTATCGATGGACTTCACACATACCAGCAATTGAAGGACTTCGTATCCTTCAGCCAGTGTCAGTTTCGTATCCATCAGATGATGCATACGTCGTATCCATCAGACATTGCTTACTTCGTATCCATCAGCCAGTGCCTACTTCGTATCCATCAGATAGTATTTGCCTCGTATCCCAGGATGAAGTCCTACTCGAAACCATCAGGTCAACCAGCTTGGATAACGTGTCACCTCTCGAAGGAAACGGGGCAAGATACATGGAGTCGAAGCAGTCAACACGGAGCAAATACCGGATCGAGGCGAAGAGCGCACACCACGTCATCCCTCGATGCGAATGCGCCGAGATATATGGAGTCGACGCGGTCAACTCGGAGTGAAGAGCGGATCGAAGCGAGGCGCGCGCACCACATCACCTTGAGAACGCGTGCAGTCATCGAGACGAAAGGATGGAGTCGAAGCAATGGAGACGAGCAGAACAGCCAGCGTTAAAATCCATCTCGTATCGACGATATCTCTCAATCCACTGATCCAAACACCATGAAATTTTAACTGAAGGCTGCACACATAACAAGGAATGTCTCCACCAATTTTGAGCTCAATTGGAAGTAATCCTGATCGATACGAAATGATTTCGTATCGATCACAGATTGGCTTGAAACTCTCTGGAAGTGGTCGAATGGGCCCCCTCACGTGTCTGGCCAAGTCTTTCGGAGTTTGAGCGAAATCCAAGCCTCCTACGCCTATAAATAGAGCCCCAGAATCAACGGAAAAAGGATCTTTTTTCTCTGAAGCGCCCAGACTCTGCCGGATTGAGATTTGCATCATACTTTTGCTGTCAATTTCGAATTCCAAACTGTAATCCGCTGTTCATCGCTGTAAACGCTTGTAATCATTGAAAGAGAATCAATAAAATCATCAAAACTTCATAGTGGACGTAGGCTATACGCCGAACCACTCTAAACTGCTTGTCTGTTCACTTTGCATTCATATTTGTTGGAGTTTTTGTTAGATAATCTCTGTTTTACATTTATAATCTTCATTTTATCTCTTCAAACAACTCCCGAAGAGTGTTGTGCCCATTTTTGGTACAAACAGTGCCCAACCCATGCACTGCCTTTCGGGCTTACGTGAGAGTGAGACAGAGCTTGGAGGGTGTGCACAACAACGCTAGATATACTAGCAATATTGGATACCCTTGGTTATTATTGTTATTAGTACCATTAGTTTTTTTGTCTTTTCTAAGAGAGAAAGATAGGGTAATGCAAAAGCATTTAAGCACCTCTTAGTTATAAAGATTTGAAAATTGTTAACACATGTACTTTAGACACCCACCTTTAAACGATGACACCAAATATCAACAAAATTAATAGTCCACACTTATGGATCAACCTATATACTAGCTTCACTATTATCACTTGTGATTTAAACTTCTCATTTTATTTTCCGTTTGAAGTTAGTGATTCAAAAAAAATTCTTTCGAATGGCTAAAACAGTGCACCTACTTTGTCATGTCTATTCAAAATAATAAAAATTCAAATAATTTTTTTAAAATATTTTGTGCTAAATGCATATGCCTCAAAGAAATAAGAACTTACATGCAAATGAATGCAATCTGTAAAAAAAATGCAAAATTTTTGGAAAAATATTTGCAAATTCGAAAAAACCAACATGAGCCTTCCCCCACACTTAGATTTAACAATGTCCTCACTTTTCAGAATGTTTTCTAAACTTGAATGACAGTGCCCACAATTGGAAGCAATGTAAAACGATTTGTAATATAAAATGCATTTTAACAATATGCAGAAATGAATTATATATGAAATAATACATGTGTTTATGATGAATACGATGCAGAGATTGCTACCATCTTATTCTTCTGCACTTGGTTTTAATGTTATGTTTCCCCCTCACACTACGCTTTTGTATGTTTCCTAATAATCAAATTCGTTTTCCTAAAAATTCATTTTTATACCAAGATTTATAATCGATTAAGTTGAAATCAAGGTTTCTTGAAAGTAGAAAATCTTCCACCCAAGTTTTATGCACAATGTGACTCATGTACTCAACAAATTTATCAGTGTAATCCTTCAAAAATAGATGATCGTGTATAAGTATAGTTGAAATGGTATAAGCACTATGTTGACCGTCTACTAATAATTTATATAGCTTAGGTTCTTCGTTTCGAAGAGGTGATTCAAGATTATGTTCAATATCAAGTGTCTTATTTGTTGGCATTTCAACTTCTCATTAAGTTCTAGATCAAGCTTGGGTTCACCTTTACCACCAGTTTCATTAGTTAAACTTTCAATTTCACACATAAAAGTTTCATGTTTTTCCTTGACTGTGATTTCTTAAAAATTAAAATTCTCAAATTCAGAGTGGTAATTCAAATTTAACTCATCTTTATATGACAGTTCATTCTTGAACAGTCCAAAAAATTTGTGTTCACTATATTCGTCTTCTTTAACTAAATCAGCAATAACTTTATAATCTTTGAAATTTTCAACCTCAAAAATCATTATTTTTATCTTGTTCGTGTTAGGCAAAGAAAGATCGAAATTCAAACTTAAATCATTTTCTTTAAAAGAATTGAAATTCCAATTAGGCTGTGAATTTTAAAAGAATCAAAATCCAAACTTAAATCATTAGGCTGTGAGTAAGATTTGGATTATCATTTGATTCGTTGCCTGTTTGGATTTCATTTTTTTTCATCGTATTGTTTCAAGAGACTTTCAAGTAATTTGACAATTTCCATATATTTTCCTTGGGAAGAGCTAGTTTCAAAACTACAATCCAAATCATTTTCATGATCAAAATTATTTCCAAATGCATTTTCATTTTGATTTTCATGCATATAATATTTTCTGATATGAGTTATTTTCAAAATTATAATCCAAGTCATTTTCATCATCAAAAATATTTCCAAACTTATTTTCGTTTTCATTTTTGAGAAAAATATATCGGTCTGGAGAAACGTTTTGACAATGGAAATTCGTTTGAAAATTATTTTGACATCGAGAATTGGATTCATAACCAAAATCATTAAAGTTGGATAAAAATTAGAAGTTTGGTTATTTTCAAAATCATGACTTGAATTATTTTGAAAATTGTTCATGGTGGGAATCCTTTTCAAAATTATTTTTGTACCCATATTGATTTTGAGGAAATTTTTTTTTGATTCGTTCGATATTCTAGTTTTCTTTCTTTTCTCAATAAATTCATGACAAGTTTTGACCAAGAGTTCTATATAACTTTTTTCATCATACTCCAAATCTTCTAGTTGAAATCTTTTTGATGGCTTTTTTTATAAAAAAACTTATTATAATCCAAATCATCCCAACTATCAAAATTATTTTGATATTGATTTTCATTTCCATTTCCATTTTCATAAAAATCATATTGATATTGAAAATCGGTTTGAAAACGAAAATTATTATTTTGGTAATGAAAATCATTATGATGTTGGGAATCTGGTTCGTTACCAAAATTGTTAAAATTAGAAAAAAGAATTTAATTTTGGTCATTTTCAAAATTTTGATTTGGATTATTATGAAAATTTTGCATGCTTTGAAAACTGTTTATGTTATAACCAAAGTCTCTTCCACTATCAAAATTATTTCAAAGTGATTTTCGTACCCGTATTGATTTTGGGAAAATTTATTTTCGGACTCAAAATTAATTTGACGTGGATTAGGCACATAATAAAAATTATTAAAATTTGGATTAAATTGGTAATTTCGATTATTTTTCAAATTTCGACTTTGATTATTATTGCCATAAAGTAAGTAAAGTTTTTTCCTTTTTTGGATAACTGTTTGATGAATATTCTATACACCGATTTTCAGACTTATTTTAATGCTTTAAATGACAATGTAACACAAACACAAAAATATAACTATAATCGGAATAAAAGTAAACACTTACAGAGTTAGCATGCCATCCCAATTTGCCTTGACGTTCGATCGTGAAGTTTGTTGACACTGCTCCCAAATCTAGTGCTTGCGGTGGTCTTCAATATTCGTCCACCTTTCTTCCTTTCTTCCTTTCTTATTCTTTTCTTAAACAAAAAATGTAAATGAAAAACAGTAATAGAAATGTTTTTTTGATAGAAACTATGTAAATTGAAAAAAACATTTTTTTGTTATGTGTGAGAAAAGCAAAAACAAAACCTACAAAATAGAGTAGAAAGGGAAACAAAGCAAAAGTAAAACTAACACGAATCGAATATTAAATAAACCATAAAAATTAATTTAACTCCCCGACAACGGCGCCAAAAACTTGATCGATGATTTTTTATGTAAACAAAAACCGTGATTTGATTTTACCGCAAGCGCACGACATCTGTTGTAGTGTTGTGCGAATATAGGTCAAATCCGCAGGGAGTTTATCAACTGCAAATATTTATCTAAATTCTAGGTGATTTGGACGACATTTATGAAATTGATTTCGATAAAGTAAAACATACGAAATTACTAAAATTTGAAGGAAAAAGAAATTGCAAAGAAATATATAAATAAAGAAGAAAACAACAAAATTTGAGCGACGGAGATTGAATATTTAATATGAGAACAAATAGAAAACAAAGAGATCTATTGGTCTCTTGGCAAACCAATAGATCCCAAGTAAGATCGAAATGGTAAAAACAGAAGCAAAATAGAAAGAAATATAACCGGAAATTGAATTGAAATAAAATAAAAGATTTTATTGCTAAAATAAAGATTTGATTACATGAAAATAAATTAAAAATAAAAGATGAAAAACCTAAATTGATGCCCTAATAGCATCCTAAAAGAAACTCTAAGATAGATTCCTAAATGCCAAGATGATCTCAAATGTTTCTAGGTGGTGGTATTTATAGAGATCTCTACATCCAAATCTAAAAACAGGAATGTTCTAGAACTTTTTGACTTGGTCCATTTCTAGAAACTTATGTACTATGTGCGTTCCATATTATTCTAGAAACCTCTTTCTCCAACATACTCTAGAAGCCTCTTGATTTGGTGTGTTCTAGAAGTGCCTCTCTAAGAGATGTGAATGGATAAAAAAATGTGTGCTACGTGGGATTCGAACCAATGACCTCCTAGTAAATGCAGATCCTCAAACTAGTTGAGCTATAGTAGTTTTTGTGCAAGAATAGACACTTTTTTCTTATCACAGAGTCTTGAAGTTAAACAATTTTTTTTGAACCATCTCTCCAATAATTTCTTCATTTTCTAACAATCAAGAATATGCAATAAAACACAACAAAAGGACCAAGTAATACTGCCTTATGGATATTAAAATGTGTAACTATGTAGTTTAAAATATTCAATATTTGATGTTCATCGGTAGCGTGGATCTTCTCCACAGACTCATATATACTCTCCGCTGGATCATCCCCACATTGGAATTTAGCAAACCTTATCTCCTTGTTGCATAGTCGCTTTGTGCCATGCTCAAGCATATGAGTGGGTGGATGACAAATAAGTGACCCCTATCAACCACTACCTCCTCTAGTTGATTCGGCTTGACTATGGTAGCCGTATTGTGCAAGCATTTCTGCAAGTGTGACACATAGAAAACATCATATACTCCCACTAACTTTTCCAGAAGCTCTACTCTATATGCCAACTTCCCTACTCTAGCAACTATCGAAAAAGGCCCTACAAACCTTGGTGCTAGCTTCCCCGATCTACCAAACCTCACAACATTCCTAAGGGGTAAAACCTTCACAAACATCACGTTGCCTACTGCGAAATCTAACTCCGTATGTATCTTGTCAACATAAGATTTCTGCCTATCCTAAGCAGTCTTCATTCTTCTATGGATCAAGTCTACCTTCTCCGATGTCTCCCTCACTATATCTGACCTAAGAATAACTCTACATGTAGTGTCCTACTAACACGACAGTGATCTATAGGGTCTACTATATAATTCGTCAAATGGTGCCATACCAATGCTAGTCTGATAACTATTGTTGTAGGCAAACTGTACTAACGGTAAGTGATTCTTCCAAGAACCTCCAAAGTCCAAAATGCACATCCATAGTAAGTCCTCCAATACTTGATTCACTCTCTTCATCTGTTTATCCATCTGCAGATGATATGTGGTGCTCAAGCTCAACTTAGTCCCTAAAGCCTCCCGTAGACTCCTCAACAACTCACTGCTGAAAAGAAAATCTCGATCACAAACTATACTAGTAGGAACTCCATGTAACCTACTGACCTCTCTCGCATATAGAGCTGCCAGCGATGCCGCGGTTCTCATAATCCTCGTTGGTATGAAATGAGCGCACTTGGTCAACGGATCGACTATAACCCAAATGCTCTTGTTCACTCTCTTACTCCTCAGTAAACCATCCACGAAATCCATAGAAATTATTTCCCACTTTCACTAAGGAATATCTAATGGCTGCGACAATCCTTCTGGCTTCTTCTACTCCGCCTTTACCTCTAGCAAATCATACATCTAGCTACGTACTCTGGCATATACTTCTTCATACCGTTCCAATAGAAAACTCTCTTCATGTCGTGATACATCTTATCACCACTGGGGTGAATGGTCATCCTAGAATGGTGAGACCCAACTAGTCCCACATCTACCAAATCCATACTACGAGGAACACAAAGCCTACCATCCCTACGTAACCATCCTCTCGAGTCAATTGTATAACGCCTCAAATGACTTCGATGACTCTTCTCTTCCAATCCTCTTAATAATACCTACTGGCTCTTTATCCTCCTTCTGCCTTGAACCAATACACTCCATCAATGTAGGCTACACATCTAAAGTTGCTAGTAATCCTGGAGTAATACTTGATGATGGTCGAAAATCAAAAGTAGAAATGTACTCCAAATGCCTCTACTCTAAGAACATGGAACTCAATAGTACACGCTGTCTGCTCAAAGCATCGGCCATTACATTACCCTTGCCCGATGTATATGAGATATCATAGTCATACAATACCAAGAACTCCATCTGCCTTTGCTGCCTCACATTCAAATCCTTTTGGGAGAACAAGTACTTTAAGGACTTATAATCTGTATACAGCTCAAATCACTCTCTTAAAAGGTAATGCCTCTATGACTTGAGCGCAAAGACAATGACCGCCAACTCAAGATCATGGGTAGGGTAGTTTCTCTCATGGGTCTTCAACTACCAACTAGCATAACTCACCACCCTTCCTTCTTGCATCATGACCGTGCCTAACCCAATACCACATGCATCGGTATAAACTGCAAATGGCCTCCTCCCGTTGGGTAATACCAAAACTGGTGCCTTGTCAACACTTCCTTTAATTTGATAAAAGTATTTTCACATTTTGCATCCCATGAGAAAATTAGATTTTTCTTAGTAAGATGGGTCAGGAGGCCTGAGATCTTCGTGAAGTCCTTAATGAACTTCCTATAGTAGCTCACCAAACCAAGGAAACTTCTCACCTCCATGGTATTCTTTGGCACATGCCAATCTTGAACTGCTGCCACCTTACTGGGATTAACCGCTAATCCACTTTTTGAAATGATGTATCCCAAAGAGTGTACCTTCTCTCTCTAAAAGTCGAACTTCGAAAACTTCACCTTCAACTTATGCGCTTGGAGTGTACTGAGCACTTCTCTTAAATGCGACGCGTTCTCCTCCTAACAAAACCCTTATCCCACAGCTCGTTTACTTGCTTGTTTAACTCGCATCTCTCCTTTGGAGCCATATGACTTAATGGTAAGGCAATGGGTCCGACATTCTCCACAAGATTAATCCTAAAATCGATCTCTCTCTGGGGCAGGAGACCGGTAACCTCAGCAAAAACGTCTAGAAAATCTCTAACTACAGGTACTGCATTTAACTCTTCATGTGATAGGTCTTAGAATATAAGTAGCTCAACATAATCAATCCTCGGGGGTTGCAATAAACCTCCAAGCTATGTTCACTACACGTGATCAATCTAACAACCTTCATATCACGGTCTAAAATAGCCTCATACGTCATCATCCAATCCATGCCTAAAATCAACCCAAACCCAGAGAATCCCAATACAAAGGCATCACAATCAAACTCGACCCCTAAAATGAGCAACTTCAAACCTCTACATACCATAGACAAATGCGTCGATCCTCCCATGGGGTTTGACATAACTACTGACTATACTAGTATGCAAGTTTAAGTCATCAACAAGTCTACTAGAAATGAAAGAATGTGATGTCCCATTGTTAAATAGAGTGTGAATAGCTACACTGGAAAGAGTCAACACACCTTCGATCACCACTTTCTTTCCCTTGTCCACCACTGGCTGCGCACTCGAGCTAGGGACTGCCTATAGTGCGTAAGCTGGAACCATCTGGATAGAAGTCTGAGTAGAAGCTCTCGGTGGTGCTGTCCAAGCTCGCTTCAGATGCCCATATTGATCGTTGTTATAACACTTCATCTTTGAGCAATTCATTTTGTACTCCTTAGCAAAGCGCCCCTTCTTGCCACACTTTCTACATTGCATGTCCTTCCTCTGTATCCTCCCCTTGGGCCCAAATCCTCCCTTCTTCTGATTTTTCCACTACCCCTTCTCTCAAGCCTTCTTGGGTTCCTCCTTTACACCCTCCTTGGAGATGGTATTGGGCAAAGCCATCTCCACTAGACCCTCATAAGCAATGTTTATAGGAATATGACTCAAAGCTAAACCTAAGGGAGGTTGGTTCAGCTCTTCAACAATCTTTAAAGCCTTCTTATGCGGGGTATCGATCAGTCTGATCCCAAATCTAGTTAGCTCATTGAACTGATTGACATATTCTTTTACTGACAAGTTTTCTTTGCTTCAAGTGGATAAAATTCTCCAATTGGACGCCTTCCTTTACCCTAGAAAGAAACTTCATTTCGAATCGCCTTTGAAACTCCTCCCAAGAAATCTGCCCTCCATAAGTCTCGGACTCAACAACCTTCCACCAGCTCAACACCTTACCCTATTATTGCCATGTAGGTAAATGCCTCCTTATCTTATCAGTCAAACACATCTAGCCAAAGATCCTCTCACAAGCGCGGATCCATGTCATCAAATCCACATAAGACTCTATCACCATATATGCCTTTCCTCTAAGGATAGAAAAATATTTGCATAGCTGAGTAAAGTCTGTAGCGATAGGTGGGCGAGTAGGAACAACACCTATCATTCTCTCTCTCTACAAGCTCTCTAGTGGGATTTAGCTCATCCAGTCCCCATGCCTGAAGGTATTGGCAGAACTATACCGGGATGTTCACACCAAGAACCTCGGCCGCATCGCCGGAGCCTGAACCTGCAGGATCACTCATCTTCTATTTGTGAATTCTAAGAATTTATTAGCAACTTTTCACGGATACTATAGGCCTAAAAAAGAGAGATAACATAGGTACGAATCTAAGGTAGCATAGGCACGAAAAAGAGAGATTACGATATGTATAAAATCTTTGGAAAGAATTTTTTAAATCTCTACTTATATGCATATATATTTTTAAAATCCATTTTGGAAATTTTTAAAAATAATTTTTTTCAAAAACTTTTCAAATACGTTCTCTCAATACTGTCCTAATCCCTAAGGAACCTTGAACCTATACTCTGATATCACAACCCGCACCTCCCAACACATAGATCCAATGCCTAATGTGACTTTTGTACTCTCTTCATGCCGAGAAGTATGGATCATTGAGGGTTTTTATAACATTATAGAGACTAGATTAACGTATATAATCTAAGATATACTACACTTTCAGAACTTACAGTGGAACGAACAAAACATATAATAGTGAAAAATATCAATCTAAAAAAATATCCAAATCATAGTCTCAGAAAACCAGTACGTGGTCCAATATAGAATACATAGAAAATATCACTCCAATTCTGATAAAAGAGATAAAATGTACTGATAAGATAGATAAATACATGGAGAGAAAATATGCTAAAAGCAATATCCAAATATGAGCTCGACTCTCGAAGTATCAAGAATGGGCCAATTACCTGCTGCCTTGTCCACCTATAGTGGAGAAAAAGAAGGAAAAAGAGTGGGCAGACAAAAGTCGTATGAATGAGTTCAAGTTTAATGTGTGATGATCATGCGCACTTATCTTTAATACTACTCTAGATGACATAGGGTGTGCTACAAGTGTCGTGAATGTAACGCCCCACCTCTATACTATACTATCCAAGAGTATTACAAAGTAATACTATTAGATAATTCGAAGAATGAGGCTATATAGGGTAAACACGTGAATATTCCCTTAGACTAACACTGGTACGTATTAAAACATCGAATAAATAACTCACTTATACTTACACAGTATCAATAAAAAGAAATAACACATGTGCCTCCAGGATAGAAAAATACATAGTATACAGTAAATCACAAGTACATCGAGTCAGAATAGCAACAATAACATATATATAATACAATAATCCAACAAAGGTGCAAATCATCTCAAATTATCTTAGTATAATGTGATGAACAATCAATATATAACTCAACAAAACTTATACAATGAATCAATGTCAAATAAGTGTCATATAATAATCCTAACATAGGACTCCTCTAAGCCCAATATAAAAATGTTGGTTATGTCATCCTTATACCTGAAATGTCTTAGACTGACCCGAGCAATATAATATACACACAGGTTAAAATATGTCTAATCAAGAATCCATAATATAGGTAATATAGGGTAAACAATAATTAATAATATGATAGCTCTAACGTAGATAACCAAATTATCATATAATATGTCAATGAAAGCATATAAATATGGAATATATGCCTTTATAATATATATAATACTTTAAATATTCGTCATGGCATCACATCAATCAAATAACTCAAATCCACATGAAACAGTCAACCTTGAAATCAAAAGATATCATCACCCACATAGAATCACATCAAATCGGAAATCATAGAGTAAGCATAAATGGGTGAATCATACATATCCAAAATAAAAAATAACCAATAATGAGATATCATTGTGTGAAGTCAGGCAGGAATGAAGCAATTTCCACAATCTCTCTCAATCTCATATTATAAAGTACCATTATCAAATCAATAAAATCAACAAGAAAGATTTGAGCCAGCTCAGAACAATATCCATATATAATCGGTAATAAGTAGGTCGTCTGCCTATAAAGAATAGGCTGTCTGCCTACGAAGGATACAAGGTTGACTATACTCTGGACACAGTCTCAGGTATAATCTCATATATACATAATATATGTCTATCTACCACCCACACACATCCTCAAACACCGGAACCAGACGAGACACTGATAGCACGTTTGCTTGCTCCAAGAGCCACACATGGTCCAAATAACATGACTTCTATAGTTATCGGTTACTATTACCTCTCCACTCTCGGTATCGTGACAATGATCCACCATAGGCTTGACCACATGTAGCCTCTTCGGTCACGACTGCCGAAATATGCCCCTATTGTAACTGGTTGTTGGCCTATGTGACACAAGAGGCAACCAAATCCAATGACGTGCATCAAATATAGTATACAACAACGCTGTCGTGGATCGAGGGCACGATCTCCTCGATCAGGTCGCCAGGGTGGATACCGGCCTATCTGGTTCACTTCCAAAACATAAAGGGAGTCAGACAAAGGTAGACATACACATAATGTACACAAAATATGTGGCTAACAAGTAGTCTCCATATATACTCACCACGGTGAGTAACTCTCACAACATGTATCTGTATGAGTGTCATCTACGGGCAAATAATAACTGAATAAATAACACAACGGCATTCCATACCACCACGTGTTACCAGTCTATTTTTTCAATGCCCATACATCACACTTGCTCCTTCAATATTCTATATAACGAGTCCAAATAATAACTAGAAAAGTGTTACTGAAAGTCCTATACCGGACGGCATCACTAAGTTGTTTATTCAGATTTCTCGTCACATAGAATTAAATATCACAAAATCAAACAGATGGATGTCATTACTGTATCACATCAAAGTCTCCAATCAAACCAATATCAATGGTGGATTATTTATATAATTCAATTACATTTATAAAAAGAAGTATAATTAGAGAAACAAGATAAAATAGATTAACTAAAAGATATATATATATATATATATATATATATAATGAGGATTCCTCCATTTGAAGCTTTTGCAATTACTAAAATGTCCTTTTCACTTTCTTTGTATGGCAAGGATATTATTGTCATTACGTTGTCCACGTTCACAATTACAATACTACTTTCTTTTAACTCTTTCTTTTAGATCTCTTTCTTTTAACCCTAAATAACTCTTTCTTTTAGATCTCCTCTGCATAAAATTGTTCTTCTATTCCCTCAGGTGCTTTATTATTTTCCAGCATGGATCAAAATCCTTACTCGCAACTAATTTCTTTATTTTTTAGGTTTTTGATCCACCAAGTTTGAAAACCTAGCATGGATCGTTACATCCAAGCATGAGTATTAATGTTCTGATTCTGGAATTTTGCCATCAACTGAATTAAATCTTCTTTTAGTGGGACCTGCTGGAACTTAAAATAATTGTCGGAGTTATGATAGCTGTAACATAAAACCCATATTTTTACATGTGCTTGCTTGCAAGTATTGCTGATTGTTCATTGTAAATGTCCATGGATTTACTTAATTATTAAGGGTGTATAGTTTTAATTGATAGAAAATGAGATATCATTAATAAACCATGATCTAAATCCCATAACATGTTTACAATCAAGTCAATCATGTCAGTAATGCTGCAGTTTAATTCTTCATGAGGTCGACAGTGGAAATTTTTAACTAAAATTAGTTTGTGATGTGCATAAGGAAGAAAGTTCTTCTCTGCTTTGTATTTTACTTTAAACTTTGCTTAGTATTTTAAGATCCAACTTCTCTATTATGACAATATCAGTTACCTTTTAGCTAGCAGCATTATTGGAAACATAAGTAGTCTTTCTTATCAATTAAATTTTAATTAATTTGATTTACCATTTACATTAAGGATTTTTCCATGAGCATTCCATTAAAAATAATATCTGAGTACGTCTAATTTTATATGTATTATGGAACATTTCCATGTGTAAGGAACATTCATTAACTTTTCCACTTGAAATTACATGCACAAAAAGCAGTAAAAGCTCCCGGTTTCCTTTGCAGATCCCAACATTGAGGACTTGCGGTATGACATGTTTTATATGCAATATATCTAAATGTGTATTTATATTTCATTCTAAACTTACAAATTTATGATTGATAGTCTAGGAAACAACTTTATATTTTTGGAATTTCTAGGCAATGACTGGGTTTGCTGAATCTAAGGTTTTGTTTATTTCTTTTCGTTTTCTGCTTAAAAGGATGGGAGATCTATTACTATTTTTGACTAAACAGTTTAAGAATTATTTCTTTTGTAATACTTTAGATATGCTATCCATATCTTTTGTACTACTTTAGATACGATATCCAAATCACATGATCATGGATACTCGAAACTATGTTCATAAAAGTTAGACTATCAACCAAACTTGGTAATTTTATTCATCAGTTTTAATTCAGTAGTAGAATCATGTAAATAACATGCATATGTTAATGTTTCACAAAGGAAAAAGAAGCAAAAATAATTTTTTAAATTGGACAATGCTCAGGCTGTACAAATGAAGAAAAATCAAATGAGCATCATATTGTAAAGCTGAAAAGATGATTCTGCATGTATACATTGAGCATCACAATCTTCTTATCATTAAAAAGTAGCTCTTTATAGATCATAGAAGCAATCTCTATATGTAACAGCTTGAAGTCCTAAAAAAATGCAGAACATATTCATCAAAGGGTGGATACTATTACCATCGATTTGGTTAGTATATTAATGTACCTAATAGAAGTAAATAATATTTCTTTTTAGTTAACATGTTAGCTAATCCAACTTTTATTATCAACACATAATTGATATTGCAGTAGAACCTAATAACTTAACTTATATAACCAGATTAAACGTAATTCCTAATCCTAAGAAAAGCTAATGAAAATAAAAATAAAAGTCCAATCAGTGATCAACTAGCATAAAAGTGGTTCTAAATCCACAATCTTTTTGAATCAAAACATATTACAAAATAAAGAAAAAAATTAAAAAGAAAAATAAAATTACAAACATTTGAAAAATGCAACACAAATAGTAACCAAATTTTTACAGTGTTAAATAATATTTATTCTACTCGCATAATTTGTATACTAAAAAACAAATTGCTCATGACATTAAGATTGTATAGTTATGATACTAATACTGCTCTGTGAGAGCTTATAAGTGATCCCGTTTTTTTTTTTTGTTATAGCGGTGATGACGAATGTCCAAACATAGTTAGATTCTCTCAAAGTAAACTAAAGGACGAGTTTGAAATTCATATCATCATAATAGCTTTATGTAAGTCTACAAACACGCATAAAATTTGAAACAAGTCAAACAACTTTTATTCCTGTTTTTATTTGAAGTTTATTAGTGTCTACACAATATATTTTTCCCTTTCACTATTTATACAGATACCAAATTAATGCTTGAAAGTATAGCAACGAGTTTTCAATGTATTTTTTCAAACTATTTAACAATAAAAAAAGGTTAGCTCACATAATTTGTTTATGTCAAGTATCATTTATGCACGATAAATAAATTTGCTTTCAGTTTCTTTGCACACGTCCAAAGGACGTGCCAAAGGTACTGGTATATATATATATATATATAATACAATCAAATCAATATACAACAATATATCAATTGCAACGCATAATCTTATAGAACAAAATTAATACTTAGAAATGGATAATAAAAAATAAATATAAATTTTAGAATTAACCAGATAATTTAGTAAACTCAAATAATATACTCAATAATAAATCAGGTGTATCATATCTGTATAATATAACAAAACTCTGAACATTAGAAATAATTTATAAATATATATTTATTAAAGTTTAAGTACATTAGATTCAATTAGTAGTAAAACATAAATAAACATATTTATTTCCTAATTGTAAATATCAGGTGCTAGCGCTCACATGATGTTGTGCATAAATGCACCTGTTGTATACACAAAGTTGCACATAATTATATAAACTCACAAGGCCAAAATAGAAATAATAAGAAATGTAAGAATAGCAACAAATCAGGCTCACACACAAAACACACTAATACACAATTGCATAAATACATAGCATATATACATAATTTAACACTCAAAGTAACCTCCCACACATACACAACACGCATCAAATATGTCCCAGCAAATCACATACCCATACACAACAACACACGCACCCAAACAAGGAAATGCACGCACATGCATAAAACCCAGCTACTCTTTTTTAAATACAGCGCACACTTACACAGATATACATATAACAATGTACCCTAAAAACCCGACATAGCACACACAATTGCATAGACCTGCGAATTCACAATACAAAGTTCCACTATTTAAATATATTTATATATATCACTATGGTACCAATTACTAATGCTTAATTTATAGCTCAATTTGCTATATATATATATATTGGTTTTCATTCTCATGCAAAAATAAACTCACCCACTCTAGCTTATACACGCACACATGCCCTCTATTATATACATTCACACTCTCCTACTCATCCTTCATCCAAACTGACACAACACGCTACACACACTGACGCAGCCTCAACACACTCATACACAACACACTATACACACATACACACATCAACCCAGGACACTCACGCTCAACGCAATTTGCAAATGCAACACAGGTTTACACACACAAATAATCACCTAAGCCTGTACACTGCACACACGACACATGCATATATACTTGAACACACAAAGCTAACATGCACACAAAACACAAACAATTAAACACGCACACACACATGAATATAGGACACAACTCATCATCACACACATACACTTACACACGCATCTAATACACGGACTGTAAATCACACACAGTATTAACATACATGTAAACACCATACATAATACTTATATATTTCATGATTTAGGTGATTAGAACATAGATGTGTGAGTGTAAATTACTTACCTGCTACCATGAATCCTTCTTCCACTATTTTTTCCCTTACTCACGCACTCACGGATCTCCATTCAATAGTAACGAGAATTGATACCATAGTTGCATGTCAGTATGGAGATACGCTCGTTTGAATTTGAGAATTTTACATAATTTATATAATTTGATTTTAATTTGTGAAGTGGTGAAAGTTAGGCTAATTAGCTTCGGGAGGAAGAAATATGAAGATGATGGGAATATTCACGTAAGAGTTATGTGGTAAGAGGAGAATTCTGGAATTATTAGTTTGGACAGCGAAAACTGGGGCTTAGGCTTGTAATGTATGGGTATGGGCTTAAAACATATAATAATAAGTAAATTATATTTTTATTTTCTTTTTCATTTTTAAAACTAAGTTTCTATTCTATTTAAATAAACACATCACTTTTGTAAAATTTATTTTCCATATTTTAACTTATTTAAATTTTAAATGTCATATTTCCACGATTTAAGTTATTTTATTCAATTATTTCTAAACCAATTTATCAAATAAATTTTCGTATTCCAATTTAATAAATTAAATTACTGTTATTAACTTAAATTAATTATTTATTAAAAATCAGGTTGTTATAGTGAATTCCTACAGCCCCTTATCTAAAGGTTCTTGTCCAATACATACCAACACTACAACCTGTATATGGTACTACAAGGATCGAACTACGCATCGAACCTCATAACTAACGATTGGCCACCACTTCCAGAGCTACCTAATAAGAAAACACCGTCCATAGGTTATTGTAGGAATTGCTCTCCCAATAATACCCATAATCCATAACTATGCCCAAAGAGGGAGAACTGAGGTACTGACTATCTCATCATCTACATCGCTGACCACCTCTTGATCATAGTGTAATGCCTCTTATTATACTGCGTCGGTGTCCACTTGTTCCATGTTGAGTTAGAACGGTGCATACAAGAACTCCTATTAGTCCTGAGCCACTTTTACAGAAAATTGTACCAGCAACGATGTGCTTGCGGTCATTCCCTAAGAATCTAGGGTGTATTGCCGGTGTTGAATCGTCTGGCCGATAGTCATTTCCTGACCAGGGAGAAGCTCGGTTCATCGACTATCAATGGTGAGCTTCCAAGTTGATGGTCATATCTGATCATGGGTAAGTTTAGTTTTCCATTTTTGGCAGAGTTTTAGGTGGTCGATCATCAATGGTGAACTATCTAGTCGGTGGTCATATCCTTACCATAGGTAAATTCGGCTCGCCATTGCCGACCAAAGTTATAGAGGGCTGATTGTTAATGGCGAACCACCCAGTCGATGGTCATGTCCTAACTATGGGAAAGTTCGGTTTACCACTGCCAGCCAGAGTTATAAGGGGACGATCATCAATGGCGGACTACCCAGTCGGCGATCATTTCTTGACCATGGGTAAGTTCGGTTTGCCACTGTCGGCCATAGTTGTAAGAAGCTGATTATCAATGGTGAACTACCCAGTCGATGGTCATGTCCTGGCCATATGTAAGTTCGGTTCAGCACCGTCAGTTGAAATTATAATGGTTGATCGTCAAAGGCAAACTACCCAGTCGGTGGTCATGTCCTGACCTCAGGTAAATTCGGTTCGCCACAGCCGACCAGAGTTATAATTTCGATCATCAATGTAGAACTACCCAGTCGACGGTCATGTCCTGATCATGGGTAAGTCATGTTCATCGCTATCAACCAAAGTTTTTTCAAGGATAAGTTCTATGTGATTATGGCGCAGCTTGCCCTCGAGTAGCGAGTTTAAATTGTGGAGCTTTTAAGATGCACAGTTAGCATGAATGCAGATTCGACGGGCTTTGGTCGCTTAACTTCATCCCCATTAATCATAGATGAATATTAAGTTAGTCGAGAATAATGACTATGACCTACTCCTTAGCTTAAGCATTCACAATAATTCACGTATAATCGTGAGGCATCTGACATAATAAGATTTCAAGGAACATACATTTTATTAATAATCGTTTCATAATTGTATTAATTACACAATAGTAGTACAACAAGAAAGACAATAGAGATTAAGTTAAATAATGACGAATATTCTATGCATTCTAAGCTTTATAGATGACATCTACTATGCTGAGGTGAAAGCTCCATTGCTCATGTCTTTATGGATGACATACAGTCCCTCCTAGATCCAGTCGAGCGCTCCTGTCTAGGGAATATCCACTTCAGCACTAAGTCTCCTTGAGAGGGTGGTGTTTGACTTCAGAATTATACTACTGGGCTATCCTTTGCTTATGCACCTTAATTTTCAAAGCAGCTTCATCATGCCTTTCATCAATCAAATCCAATGACATATTCAGTAGCTTCTTATTCTCATTCGGGTCATAATGAATCCTCCTATGGGATGACACTGCGGTCTCCACTAGTAACATCGCCTCTGATCCGTAACCTAAGGAAAAAGGGGTATGTAATGTTGTTGTTGTTGTTGTTGTAAAAGAAATGTGATAGGCCCATAGTGCCAGAGGAAGCTCATCCACCCATGCTCCTTTTGCCTTTTCAAGCCACTTATAAATGATGGCCTTAAGAAACTTATTAATCGCTTCCGCCTGTCCATTAGCCTACGGATACGCTATTGCATAAAAAATCTTCTTTATTCCATGCTGCCAGCAGAAGTCGGTAAATTCCTCACTGTTAAACTATATTCCAATGTCAAAGATGATTTGAAGGAGAACTCCATACCTGTACATCACATTTCTGCCAAAAGATTTATAACCTTGGCTAAGACACCTTAATAAGTGGTTCAGCTAGTCAAGTGCCATTATGACGTACTTAGCTCCACCCCTGGGCATGGAAGTTCACCCATCATATCTATTCCCTAGACCGTAGAAGGCTAAGGGCTAACCATGTGTGTCAACTCAGTTAGGGCAACCTTAGGATCTTCACAAACCGCTAGCATTTGTCACACTTCTTAGCATATTTCATCGCGTCATGATTTAATGTCGACCAACTGTATCCATACTGCAATGCCATCTTCACCAAAGTTTTCCCCCTAGTACGGTCTCCACAGCTGCCCTGATGTATATTCTCCGGCACCAATTTAGCTTCCCTTCCGGCTAAACACCATAATAGTAGGTTAGAAAACCCCCTTCGGTACAAAATTCCATCTTGAATGATGAACCAGGATGCCTTCCGTAAGACCTTCTTGGCTTCGTTTCTGTTGTCCGATAAAACTCCCTCACTCAATACCTTATGTTCGGTGTTATTCAGGTTTCCTCCCTGTCAATGGTCGCAAGCACATTCACTTCATCAAATCTAGGGCTTGGTAGGTCATCATTGGTATCGATCCTAACAACGGTTCGTCTCCTGAACTCGCCAATTTTGCTAACTCATCCGCATCCTGATTCTCTTCCCATGGAATGTATTTAATCACATAGCACTCCATCTCGTTAAGTTATGCCTTCACCTTTCTTAGGTTAGATACTAAGCATTATCCTTAATCCTGGAATTTCCGTAATACCTGATTATGACCAACTTAGAGTTGTTGTGGACGCATAGGGACCTTATTCCCAATTCTCTGCCTATCCCTAGTCCTGTTATTAGTGCCTCATATTCGACCTCATTGTTCATTTCCTTAAACCCTAACCGTACTGTGTAGCTCAACTTCCTCCCCTCTGATGTCAATTGCACTACTTCAGCACCAAAATCATGCTCATTCTAAGCTCCATCCACGTACATTCGCCATTTAAGAGCTTCCTCCTCCTAGGATTTAGCTTCATTGTCTCTAATTGTAAACTCGACAATAAAATCCGATAGATTTGCCTTTGATCACCGTCCGAGGATGACATGTAATTTTGTACTGACACAACTTAATACTCCACTTTATCAGCCTTCATGATGTATCAAGCCGATGTAGGACCTGCCTCAATGGTTGATCGATCAATACTTGAACATGATGGGACTGCAAATAGTGCTTTAATCATCAAGATGCTATTAGGAGATAGTACGACAACTTCTTGAGCTTAAGATATCTGGATTCTGGTCCAATGAAGTGCTTACTCGCATAATACACTGGTCGCTGCACCCAATCTTCTTCCTAAACCAATGCTGCACTCATGGCGTGTGTTTACATAGCTAGTATAAATATAGATCCTCCTATTCCACTGGCGCAGAAAGAACTAGCAGCTCCTCAAGTGCTCCAGTAGATTAAGGAATGCATATAAGCACTCAATCATCCAGGCAAAATTACTTTTCTCCTTCTTTGATGCTTTAAAGAACATAATACAATTATTAGGAGCCTTAGATATGAACCATCTCAATGCTGCTAATTTGCCATTCAGGCTCTGCATCTCCTTCGATATTTCGGGAATCTTGATGTCTTTTAATGCTCAGATTTGCTCTGAGCTAGCTTCAATTCCTCTGGCATGCACGATAAATGCCAAAAACTTTCTAGATGAAACCCTTGAGGAACATTTTAATGGTTTCAACTTCATCTTGAATTCCCACAAAATTTGAAACATCTCATCTTGGTGAGAAATGTGGTCCTCAACCTTCCTTGATTTTGCCTACATGTCATCGACATACACCTCCATTGTACTTTCAATTTGACTAGCAAAAATCTTAATCACCAAGCTTTGGCATGTTGCTCTTGCATTCTTGAGTCCAAACAACGTGACTTTATAACAATAAAACTTTAAGTCAGCGATAAAACTAGTGTGTTGCTGGTCTGGGACATACATATGTATCTAATCATATCTAGAATATGTGTCCATAAAAGATAATAGCTCATGTCCCGCAGTTCCATCTACCAACTGATCAATTCTCAAGAGTAGGAAATAATCATCAGGACATGCATCACTCGAGTTGGAAAATTCAATACACATTCGCCATTTTCCAATTGGTATTTGCACCGAAACCAGATTAGCTATCCATTCCGGGTAGCGAGATTGCCTATTGAACCCATTCACCAATAAAGTCTCTACCACTTATTAAGGTTGCCACCCATTTGGAACCTATACTCCTTTTCTTTTGCTTCATCAGGGGCTTTCTTGGATCGATGCTCAAGGCATGGCAAGCAATTAAGCAGGAAATCCCATACATGTCCGCATGGGAATAGGAAAACACATCTTGATTATCTCGCAAGAATCATATCAACTGTATTTTTAGACCTTGTTCCAGCCTAGATTCAATCTTTATAAGTTTTGTTGGGTCATTGTGATCTACCTTCACAAACTCTATTACCTTTTCGGGCTCCACTACAACCCCCTCTCCTCCATTTCTAGCATCAAATTGATTATAAGGACCACTTGTAAACCTGAGCAGAGGGGCCTCCATTAATTGCCATATGGTCGCATTTTTGGTACATAGTGCAGCCTCTTCACTCTTCCCTTTTTCCAGATGTTTATTTTCTCAAAACTCCAGCACATGATATTCCTTAGAAGCACAAACTCTATTACCTTTTCGAGCTCCACTGCAACCCCCTCTCCTCCATTTCTAGCATCAAATTGATTATAAGGACCACTTGTAAACTTGAGCAGAGGGGCCTCCATTAATTGCCATATGGTTGCATTTTTGGTACATAGTGCAGCCTCTTCACTCTTCCCTTTTTCCAGATGTTTATTTTCTCAAAACTCCAGCACATGATATTCCTTAGAAGCATCCTGGTTTCCCTTTATTGCACATACTCCATGAGCTGTAGGGAGTTTCATGGTCAAACACCACTGGGCTACCATCGTGCATAAATATGATAAGGCAGACTATCCCAAAAAGACATTGTACGCATAGAATCCAACCACCAAGATGAAAGTTTGCTTTCGTATAGTTGATCGGGTATGGGTTCCTAGCCAGATAAACAAATCCAGCCTTCATAAGGGCATTTTGCCTTCTCTTGTGAAGCCATGTCGTTGTTGATCGCATGGTGTGACACCCTTAATGGACAATCCCATCATGTGAAATGGATCCTTGAATAGGATGTTCATCGAACTCCCACCGTCCCCTATCATCTGATGCACTTCTATTGGCCCGAGGATTGCCGATATCACCATGGGATTTACATGCAGATACTACTTTCCCTACAAGTCACCATGACTGAATATTATCTCATCCTGCTCCCGACGAGGGGACTTAGCCTTATGCTCCTTGCATATGGTCTACATTAAAGCTTCTTCATTCTTAAGAGACTTTGCATATCTTTCCATCTCAACCCAACTTTTGTCAATGGCATGAGGTCCTCATATTATGCTATTAATCACCAATCTCTCATCCTTCTCACGATTAGCACTGGTTACTTCTCCTCCATTTTGCAGTAAGGTTGCTCTAGGGTTTACCATATATGAATGTGGGGAGGATTAGGATTTCTGACGTACCACACCTACTTCTTCTTTCTAATGTATTCCTCAATAATGTCTCACATATGACGACATCCATTAGCGTTATGTCTATGAGATTCGTAGAATCTAAAATATTTTTCTGTATGTATGTCTACTTCAGTCTCCTTTCTCGACCGAGGCCTATTGTACTTAAGCTCTGCTTATGTTGCGAGATAGATACTTTCTACGATGTCGTTTAGGTCCGTTTAAGCATCGAACCTCAGTCCAGGCCAGAACCTCCTATGTTCCACTTTCCTTTCACTGGAACCGCTTTAATTGTTATCCTTCTTCTTTTCGACAAATCTACTTCCATTACCCTTAACAATAAAATTAACACAGTTAGACGCCTCTGATGACTTGACAGCCATTCCACTCTATCGACCGGCTGCAGCTTCCTTTAATCTCATATACTTTGCTGCCTCATAGAAGAAATCCCACAAAGTGGAACAGGTTTCCTTACTTAATCTTTGACCAATCTTTATGTCTGGGTGCATGCCTCCACATAACGCCATAAGAGTTAGTGGTTCATCGACAATCTAGAAAATAGCTGCTGTGGCATTAATTTGAGTTAAGTACGACTATAGTGTTTCATCCTCACCCTGCTTCACATTTAATTGTAAATATTGGTCCTTAATTGTTCCACGTGTATCCGAAATTGGCAGATGAACTTTTCTTTTAACATCCCCATGAATGAATTGAGCTAGGAAGAAGGTGATAGAACCAACTTGTCGCTAAGTCTACCAGGAATAAGGGAAAACACTTGCATAAGACTTCCTCTGTTGCTCCACTCATTAGCATATGTTGCACTTACCACTATAGGTATACTAATGGGTCAGTTAGACCTTGATAAGGGTCCATGGTGGGTATTCCAAAGCCCCAAGGGTTCCAGGCGATTTTTATTTCCACAGAGAATGGGATACGAATTATCACTCCAATTCCTCGTTCTACTTGTTTGTGACACACACATTCTCTTATGATCTATGCCGTCCGGTCTTCCGGTGTAGGCGATGAGTGGAACCGTGTCGACCTCTCCCTCTAGGGTGAAAGTCTTCTTTCGCTTCTTTTGTAATGACTTTTCTTGAGATCTCAGCCTCGATCTTGGCTTTGGGATTGTTCATGGTGGTAAGGTCACCTTCTATCAGTTACCATTTCTGCTAAGGCAGGGGAGCATCGCCTTGATCGAGAGTGTTTGTCCATGGCAGGTCCTAACTCAATGCCTTCCCAGTCGGTTTGGCATCGAACTATTCCACGGGCACAACTTCAGGACGAATCTTTACTTGATCCACTTCCTTAGCATTCACTTTCCTGCTCCTCGATTCTACTTATCAGATCCACTACCATAATATGACCTCCTTTGCCTTTTGGAACCCCTAAATTAGGATCATCCTCGCACTTCAATGTTATGTGTGATAGGTTGCATCTGCCCCAAGCGTGTCATGATTTGGTCCATAATAGCTTGTTGTTGGATAGCAAACCAAGTATCAAGCTACGTCACAACTCTATCGAAGTCACCTCTGGTGATAGTGTCTAGTACTGGAGTGTTGGATGATTGGTTGTCCTGACTGGTAGCTATTTGGTTAGCATTCCTGCTAGTAGCAATTGCCTTGTTCTTCGATCTCGGAGGCACGTGGAGAATCAACTCTCGGTGAAAACACCAACAATATTTTCATAAAAAGTAGACAAACATCTCCAATCGATTTATTGTTACAGCAAAGTAGAAAGGAATATAGAGTAAAATACACATAAATTTACAGTTGTTCGATCTATACGTGCCTACATCCACTGCTCATTTTTATTTTTTATTCACATATATAATTTACAATGATTTGAATACAGAATTGTAACGACCCGTAAATTTCCGATAATTAAATTTATTAATTAATAAGTTTTGGAATTTAATGTTGTGAAAAATTAAAAATTTAAGATTTAATAATGAGAGAAATAACTAGAATGTAATGTTAGTAATCTTAATTTAAGGCAATTGACAACTATTTTAATGCAATTTCAATTGATTAAAATGATTGTAAAGTTAAATTTGGATATAAATTGCAAAGAAGTAAATAAACCAAATGTTGTAATAAACGGTGAAATTGTATGTTCGTCTCTAACCGGAATAACAAATGTTGAATTTGAATAAAGGATGGAGTGAATGTTTTAGTGAAAGAATAACATAAGTTGTTATTTGAAATGCATCTTGGAGAAGTTTATTTTCACTAAGATAAAACATTTACTTTGTAAATAGTGTGTAAATTTTGTTGTATATGAAATTTTATAAAACTTGTTTGAAGTGGTATAAATGAAAAGAAAACAATGTTTTATAATTAGAATTTGTTTGAAATTAGTAATGAAATGAATAGGAATTAGATTAATTGAAATGTTTCAATTAAAAGTGTAATGACCCGTAAATTTTCGATAATTAAAATTGTTAATTTAATAAGTTTTGTTATTTAATATTTGAAGAAATGAAAAAATTGTGACTTATTAATGAAAATAATAACTTAAATGAAATGTAACAATGTTAATTAAAACTAATTATTAATAATTGGAATGAAATTTCCAATTAATTGAAGTAGTGTAAATGTTATAACTTGATTTTAAATTTAATATAAGGAAACAAACGTAAACATTGAATTAATTAATGAATTAATATAATAACGGTAATTGAATAAAATCAACGTTCTGTAAGTAATTTTAATATTTGTTTGGAAAAAAATAAACTTAAGTGTAATAAAAGGGTAAAAGGTAACAAATGGTTATCTGTTACAAATTTAATAAGTCAATTGTAAATAAACGTAAATAAATGTTACATTAATGTGGAATAAGACAATAACTGTAGTGTGAACGTAATAAAGGGTATAGTAATGTAAAATTTATTTACATGACAACCATTGATGTAATAAAAGGAATGAAACCAAGATAAAATAATTAATTGGGATTTTAATTATAATAAATGTGTAAATGTACCAAAAATCCTATAAAATTGAAATATAGTATTAGATACAAATAAAGATGGAAATGGGAGTATATTAATGTAATGAAATGTAAAACAAATGTCAACTATGTTAATAGATTTATAATTGGTTGAATTTACAGGTTGAAATCAAAGTTAAGCAATTCATTTGAATTAAATTTTATTAATTGGATTTAATTACAATTGAAGTTAAATACTGTAATTGGTAAAATAATGGACTTTAAATTGGATATCTAGATTTGTTTTGGATTATAGTAAATGTCCAAGTAATCTAAAATGATAGAAATTGTAAACCATTAAATTTGAATTGAAAAGTGATTTAATTAATTAATTTATTAATTTATTTAATTAACTGAAATATAGCCATTTTGGCCACTGACTCGGATTTTGACTAAACTAGTTTCATCAGATCCGTAACGGTGAATTATTATAGGATTTCAAGTTTCCTAACGATCATACTTGTCGTTTGATCATATGGGCTCGAAACGCCTTGAAATTTATTTAATTGAAATTAATTGAAATCGATTTGAAATAAGCTGATTTTGGCATAACTTCTTCATACGATGGAAATAGGACTTGAAACCTATTCCATTGAGTTTAAAATATTTGAAATCATCTATTTTGATATATGGGTTGACCCATTTTCGTTCTGGAGTCAAAACGGGCTTTTCGGGCCATTTATCGTTCAACGTTATAATCAAATCTTATCCATTCATCTCACTTCTGACCTGTCTATAAATACCTCATTATAAACCCTAGTGTTCCTCAACTCAGTTTGTTTGTACGTACAATTTCATTTGTTCCTCTCTTTCCAATGGCAGACAAACCTTATTCCCAATTGCAAATTCCAAATCAGAACCAAAACCAAATCAAAAATTCAAACTTCTCAAACTATATCGAATTTTATATCGATTTGAAGCTCTCAACGAGCGCATCTCAGATCTGCAATTCGTTTTTCATTTTTGTTCGTCGTTTGTTCAGTAAACGTCGAACTATTCACGGTCGTTCAATCAGGCATTGATCAATTTCGTCCGATCGACGAATCGGAGGTATGGATATGTAGAGGGGACCGAGTGTTGTAGATCAGCATGGTTCAGGGGTGAAATCAATGGTCTAATCGCATGCAAAAATTCAGTTAGGGTTTCGAAACCCATGCGGCGGCTGCGTTCTCTGAAATCGCGAGGTGGTCGTAGGCCTTCGGGCGTCGCAGGCGGGGTCGCAGGCGAAGTACGGGGTGGTGGCGACGGCTTCTGAGTCGTGCGATCATCAGGCAGCGGTGAGTCTTCATGCGTGAGATCGGGGTGATGGGTAGGTTTACTGTAGGAGAAGGTATCGATGACGTGGTAAATCATTTATATTATTTTATTTAATTTAATTCAAACTATAATGTTCTAACCTTAATAACTTCCTCATACGAGGTCCGATTTACGCGCGATTTTCTCCATTGGGATCGTATCGGAAATCCGAACATTTTGATGCTAGTTTGGACGAATTCTGAGACCGTTCAAATTTTGGGCTTATTTTGAATTTAAATTCGATTTAAATTCAAAGGTGAGTGTTTTAACCCACTCACAACTTCTAAAATTTCTTATGTTTGTTAAATTTAATTTATGATGTGATTAGAAATTTATTTATGGCTGTTTGATAGTTTTAAATTTCTATTCTCAATTAATTTTAATTTATTTGAATTAAATCGTTATTTAATTTATTATTGAATATAAATTGCCAGTTAAATACCTGTTATTGATTATCAATTTTATATTGATATTTATTGATTGATTTGACGATGTTTGAAATGGATGTTGATTGTTGATATTGGATGAATGAATGTTGTATTTATATTGTTATAACTGGAAGTTCACTATGGGTTGAAATGATACATACCCGAATGATCAATAGATTAAGGAAAAATCGTTATTGGTTGAAATGATAGACTCGAGCGATTTTATGGATTCATATTTCGAAATCGCGGATTGAAATGATAAATATCCGTATCACTTGACCCTAGGGTAGAGAATTATATACGGACACCGGATTGGTTAAATTTAAATGATTTCGAATCCTTAAATTTTGCTTTGATTTAGAAGATATTTTTGAATTTTTTTTTTGATTTATATGAATTGAATTCTTATCGAATTTCGAGTTTTATACTAAAATTGAATTGTTTTGAAAGAATTGTTAAAGGAATAAAATTGAAATTTTATAGTGAATTTGAAATATAAGTGAAGTTTATCGAAATTGAGTTATAAAAATTGTTGAAATATAACTTTGAAATATATTGAAACTGGAGTAATTAAACCGATGTTTCAACATTGATTTGAAGCGATATTGAATTAAATATTTTATTGAGAATTTGAATTGGAAGATTTGAAATTTGGTTTTGGGACATTGAAATGGTCCAAATGAATTGGAATGAAATAAATAGTTTAAACTGATAAAAATTTCAAATTCATTTTTTTAATATAAACTGTTTTAAAAATATATTATTTCAAAATTTATAATTATTAAGATTTTTAAAGTATTAAACTATTTTAACCTGTATTAATTATATTAAATCATTTTAACCTATATTAAACCATTTAATTTATTCAAACTAATTAACCTATTTTAACTTAAATCTAACTAATCTACTTTAAAGCTATTTAATCTATTTTAATTATATTTAATCTATTTTAAATCTATATTAACTATTTATAACTAATTAAAACTATTTTCTTCTAAATTCTAAACTAAGTAAAATGGATGGGTTTATATTCAAATTCTCGATTTTTAAGTGAATATGGTTAATGATGTTATAACCTAAGTTGGGAATTAAATAACATATTTGGTTTAATATGAAATTTTGAATGAGAGTTAACCTATTTTGGAAATATGACTTTTGAAAGGAAATATAATTTTGAACTATGATTTCAATGTAATATAATTTCGGAAGTAAGTAATGATTTCGAAAATGATATGATTTGAATTGAATATGATATCTTGATATCAATTATGAAATGGTTTTGGAAATGTAAAAGAACCATCCGGTGTGTAATAAGAGATTGGTTGTTAAAGAGACCGGGATCGGATATGGGCATACTCTCTGTCGATACTGAAAACCACTTTGAAAACTGTGTACGCGGTGGAGATTCCAGAATGAAGTAGGATGGTGGCGACGATCCTAAAGGTATATACGTGGACCTGACTCCCATGAGTTAGCTTAAGGTGGCTAAAACAGGAGCAATTGACGGGCTAAGTGAGGTCATTCCTCCGATCGGGTACATTCCATCGATACTATATTCTGACTTTGCGATTTATTTGGTGGCCACCCCTTGATTTTTTTATTCGGGAGAGTGTTCCGAGGTGGGCGGTAGTAGTTGCTATGCGTTAAAACTAGTTTGGAAGTGTAATTGGTATATCTACCCTGGCATTGCCTAGTTGTGTCGTGTCACCTACCCTAGCGCGCCTTCTACGAGTTTGGTTTGTACCATACCTATGGAGTGCCCTCTGACGGCACCCAGTACGGGTGGGATTACGGTACTGTATAGACTATGGGAAATAAAAATGTGTTAAGG
The DNA here is from genome assembly GCA_030737815.1 of Allium fistulosum. Classification (NCBI taxonomy): domain Eukaryota; kingdom Viridiplantae; phylum Streptophyta; class Magnoliopsida; order Asparagales; family Amaryllidaceae; genus Allium; species Allium fistulosum. Next base: position 925,403,661 of record CM060901.1, read on the forward strand.
GGGAAAATGTAACGCCTTAACGCTATTTTGATAGTTTATATTACTGTAGACATATTATAATAGCGTATTGTACTACATTGTAGATAGTTTAATGGATCCTTAGGAGATGTGAATCTCTAACATCTCTTAAGTTATTGCACTCACGTTAGACACTGGATAAGAGATGTAAAACCCTGTAAACATCTCCGACGCCGTTTACACTCATATTTATTTACCGTTGATTTAACTCACATAAGATCTTTTAGTTCTGACTCGAGTGTTTTGTCTTTTCAATTCGCTCGGGTCAGCCTGAGCATTTCAGGATTTGAAGACCTTATTTCTGGAGGACGAAGACGAAGATTTGTACTACTATTATTTACTATATTTATTCCACTGCATTCATACTATTCTGCTGCATTATTATTTGTTTATCTCTGATATGTGTAACTCTGATTATGTATTGTATAAGTATAATCAAATGATTTGTAAACAGCTTCATGAACTGTATTTGATTATTATATTTTGTCATTCCACTGTGAGATTCTGTTTTGTTTTATTTCTTTCTCTTTTTATTATTTACTCCAAATAACAATCCGTCCTTCTGTATGGTTTGAGTTGGCATGTGTGTCTGCTTAAAGCATACAATAAGGCAGGACGTTACAGTTGGTATCAGAGCCAGGTTTAGCGATTACCTTAGCTTTGTGGGGTCTGTCTCTGGTAGTAATACCGTAGAATGAGTCATTGAGAGTATATATATATATATATATATATATATGAGAGAGAGCGTATTTGTTAGTGTTATAAAGGTTTTTATATTGTGTTAATTTGTTCCGTTTTGTATTTATAAATTCTGGTCGGTACATAGGACGCTATGACATCGATAGGGATTTCTAAATGCTTAATAGGTCTCACAGACATAATATTGTTTTGAAATATAGGTGAATGAAATAATTTTGCCTACTATATATTTTGTATATATAAAATAATAGATTTTATAAATGATATAATTGGTTGTAATATGTTGGTTGTTAGGTAGTGAAATTTATAAATATAGGTTGGAGATAAGATTTGAAAATAAGATAAATGAAATTTGGAAATTTAGAACTTAAGTTCCCGGGTTTTTGAAAATTTCTTTTGAATGATTTTGGGATATAATAATAATATTATTTAGAAGTATTTTCTGATATAAATATTTCAATATAATTTGAAAGAATTGCTTTAATGAAATTTTGGAAAGAAATAAGTTATGTACTCCCCTCTCTGTCACTGGAAAATAATTTCGGTGATGAGTGCACGCATCATCGACATTCATTTTCGAGTTTCAAAGTGGGAAGGCCATTGTAGTAGTTTTACTACAGATCTATTTTGATAAACAAATAATTTTTTTTTAAAGTTTAAATATGATTGGATATAAAGTTATGAGTATATATATACACATTATTTTAAATGATTTGAAATGGAACCCGACATTTAGTTCTTAAATTTATATGAATTAGAGATTTCAATCATTGAAATGGAATAAATTTTTTAACTATTTAATAATTGAAACTTCTAAATGAACATAAGAATTGATATGCTAAGTTATAACTGAAATATACAAGGAATTTGAAATTTGTAACTTGTAAACGAAAAGAATATGAAAAATAAGAAATGATAATTATTGAACCTTAAGTTAATTAAAATAAGTAAGTCAAACTTGTGTAACTTTCAATTGCATTCTTAAAGACATATATATAACTTACCAATTATAAAAGTTGAAATATTAAAAGAATATGGAATGGAAATTTTTACAAGTAAAACTTATGTAATGGAAGTGTTCAATGAAATTTACTTTTATAAATAAGAAATTTGATATAAAAATAGTTATAAACTTGAGTTAAAATTGTAATACTACTAATTAAATGAAATAGAAAATGAGTACTGTAAGTAAAGGATTTTGAACTTAGGTTAATATTGAAACTATTTATAATTAAAGTAAATAATAAAATGAATGTAATGCAATAAAAGAATTGACATGATATGAATAAATGAAAATGAATTTTGTAAGTAATAAAGGAAAAATAAATGAAATAAACACTGAATGAATGAATGGGAATAAAATTTTGTAAGAGATAAATGTAAGTTAAAGAAAAATCCTTGTATGAATGAAAAGAAAAATAAAAACTGTAAATGTTGTGAAAGAAATTTAATAAGAATAACTCAAGTACATTGTAAATTATTGTTTGTTTTGGTTTGTGGGTTGTTTGGGATAGGATACTTCTAATTGTTTAGGATGTATGAATAATCTATTGAGTTTATCTAAGACTGTTGAGTAAATGCTATACTTAGTAGTTATTTGTCATTTTATGTGATTAAAAGTGTCTTAACCCGAACAAACCATTTGTTTGTTTGCTATGGATGGATGGTTGATTATATTGATTTCATATGATGATTGTATGCTGTGATTGCAAGTGATTGTTGTTTTATATTGATTTGTTTGTTAGTGGTTGAAACAACTTTAAATATTTAATTTTATATAATTATTAACTTTTTTGGATTATATAAGTGAAATACAGGTTATGGAAGCAATAACTACTGCTTTTAGTTTCATAAATTAAGCGTTAATTGCCTGACAAATAGGTACATTCTCGGATTACGGTTTTCTAGCTAGATTATATTGTTTTCCCGCTGTTGGGATATATTATTTGAAATTTTTGTGATATATATTGTTTTATTTATATTATTATTTTTTCAGACCTCTCCGTACAAAGGAGACTCTGCCGAAATTTGTTGAAAATTTTTGACTTAGAAAATTTTGAGAAATGTTTTCCAAAATTTATTACTTTGAGTATAAAAGAATTTAATGGTTATAAATTTATATATTTTATTTAAATTAATTAATTTTGTAAATTTATTTCTTTATAAATTTAATATTTTGTATAAGATTATCGATTTCTTAATTCCTCCTTTCCCTTTCCTTTTCCTTTTCGGGGACGAAAAGTTTTGAGTAGGGGAGAGTGTAATGACCCGTAAATTTTCGATAATTAAAATTGTTAATTTAATAAGTTTTGTTATTTAATATTTGAAGAAATAAAAAAATTGTGACTTATTCATGAAAATAATAACTTAAATGAAATGTAACAATGTTAATTAAAGCTAATTATTAATAATTGAAATGAATTCCAATTAATTGAAATAGTGTAAATGTTATTAGTTGATTTTAAATTTAATATAAGGAAACAAACGTAAACATTGAATTAATTAATGAATTAATATAATAAATGGTAATTGAATAAAATCAACGTTCTGTAAGTAATTTTAATATTTGTTTGGAAAAAAATAAACTTAAGTGTAATAAAAGGGTAAAAGGTGAAAAATGGTTATCTGTTACAAATTTAATAAGTCAATTGTAAATAAGCGTAAATAAATGTTACATTAATGTGGAATAAGACAATAACTGTAGTGTGAACGTAATAAAGGGTATAGTAATGTAAAATTTATTTACATGACAACCATTGATGTAATAAAAGGAATGAAACCAAGATAAAATAATTAATTGGGATTTTAATTATAATAAATGTGTAAATGTACCAAAAATCCTATAAAATTGAAATATAGTAGTAGATACAAATAAAGATGGAAATGGGAGTATATTAATGTAATGAAATGTAAAACAAATGTCAACTATGTTATTAGATTTATAATTGGTTGAATTTACAGGTTGAAATCAAAGTTAAGCAATTCATTTGAATTAAATTTTATTAATTGGATTTAATTACAATTGAAGTTAAATACTGTAATTGGTAAAATAATGGACTTTGAATTGGATATCTAGATTTGTTTTAGATTATAGTGAATGTCCAAGTAATCTAAAATGACAAAAATTGTAAACCATTAAATTTGAATTGAAAAGTGATTTAATTTATTTATTTATTAATTTATTTAGTTAACTGAAATATAGCCATTTTGGCCATTGGCTCGGATTTCAGCGAAACAAGTTTCATCGGATCCGTAACGTTGAATTATTATAGGAATTCAAGTTTCGCAACGATCGGACTTGTCGTTTGATCGTACGGGCTCGAAACGCCTTGAAATTTATTTAATTATAATTAATTGAAGTCGATTTGAAATAAGCTGATTTTGGCATAACTTCTTCATACGATGGAATTAGGACTTGAAACCTATTCCATTGAGTTTAAAATATTTGAAAGCATCTATTTTGATATATGGGTTGACCCAATTTCGTTCTGGAGTCGAAACAGGCTTTTCGGGCCATTTATCATTCAATGTTATAATCAAATCTTGTCCATTCTTCTCAATTCTGACCTATCTATAAATACCTCATTATAAACCCTAGTGTTCCTCAACTCAGTTTGTCTATATGTACAATTTCATTTGTTCCTCTCTTTCCAATGGCAGACAAACCCTAATTCCCATTTGCAAATTCAAAATCAAAACCAAATCAAAAATTCAAACTTCTCAAACTATATCGAATTTTATATCGATTTGAAGCTCTCGACGAGCGCATCTCAGATCTGCAATTCGTTTTTCATTTTGGTTTGTCATTTGTTTAGTAAACGTAGAACTATTCACGTCCGTTCAATCAGGCATTGATCAATCTCGTCCGATCGACGAATCGGAGGTATGGGTGTGTAAAGGGGACCGAGTGTTGTAGATCGGCGTGGTTCAGGGGTGAAATCAATGGTCTGATCGCATGCAAAAATTCAGTTAGGGTTTCGAAACCTATGCGGCGGCTGTGTTCTCTGACATCGCGAGGTGGTCGTAGGCCTTCGGGCTTCGCAGGCGGGGTCGCAGGCGAAGTACGGGGTGGCGGCGACGGCTTCTGGGTCGTGCGATCATCAGGCAGCGGCGAGTCTTCGTGCATGAGATCGGGATGATGGGTAGGTTTACTGTAGGAGAAGGTATCGATGACGTGGTAAATCATTTATATTATATTATTTAATTTAATTCAAACTGTAATGTTCTAACCTTAATAACTTCCTCATACGAGGTCCGATTTACGCACGATTTTCTCCGCTGGGATCGTATCGGAAATCCGGACATTTTGACGCTGGTTTGGACGAATTCTGAGACCGTTTAAATTTTGGGCTTATTTTGAATTTAAATTCAAAGGTGAGTGTTTTAACCCACTCACAACTTCTAAAATTTCTTATGTTTGTTAAATTTAATTTATGATGTGATTAAAAATTTATTTATGGTTGTTTGATAGTTTTAAATTGCTATTCTCAATTAATTTGAATTTATTTGAATTAAATCGTTATTTTATTTATTGTTAAATATAAATTTCCAGTTAAATACCTGTTATTGATTATCAGTTCCATATTGATATTTATTGATTGATTTGGATGATGTTTGAAATGGATGTTGATTGTTGATATTGTATGAATGGATGTTGTATTTATATTGTTATCACTGCAAGTTCACTATAGGTTGAAATGATACATACCCGAATGATCAATAGATTAAGAAAAAATCATTATGGGTTGAAATGATAGAATCGAGCGATTTTATGGATTCATATTTCGGGATTGTGGATTGAAATGATGTAACGACCCGTATTTCTACGGATCGAAAAGTTGTCAAAATCTGGAATTTTCAGCATTTTTGGGTTGTTTCAGTTTTTGGTTGGATATTTGCTAAGTCCTATGTCGTGAACGACTTAGTATAAGTCGTAAGTTGTATACGACTTAGGAGATGGAAGTGACCCAGGGCTTGGAGATAGGTTGTTAGACGACTTAAGAAAGACTAGTGGTTGGTTAGGTCGTAGGCGACCTAAGGGTTAAGTCGTGACCGAGTTATATGTTAGGTCGCGAAGTGGTTTGGGTCACGTGTTAGTTTGGAGAGACCTGTATAATGTTGCGACCTAGAGAGTGAGCGACTTAGGGGCTTACCTGTTAAGTCGTTGGGTTGCTTATGTCGTATAGGAAGTAAGTCGCAGGTTGAGGCTTAGGTCGTAGCCGAGTTAAGGATAGTTGGCGACTTATAGGATCGTGACCGAGTTAAGTGGTAAGTCGTGAGCGACTTAAGGGAAGTGTGCGACCTAAGGATTTAGCGAGTTAGCGTGTTAGCAACCTAAGGAGTTAGGTCGCATAAGTATTAGGTCGCGTGAGTTGTTAGGTCGCTGGGCTTTGGCTATGGGTTAAGTCGTATAAGCGCCTGTGTAAGTCGCAACCGACTTAGTAGTTGGCTGTTAAGTCAAAGGATGGGTAACCTAGCTAAGTCGGAGTCTGTTAGGACGAAGGCTTTGTTAAGTCGTAGCTTGGTTAAGTCGGAGGCCCTTTTCAGTTAAGTCATAGGCGCATGCTATAAGTCGTAACCGACTTAGGAGATAGCTGTTTTGTCGTGAGTCATAGGCAGATGAGTTTTTAGGTCGGCAAAGCTTTAGGTCGTAGGTCGGCATGGTGTTAAGTCGGCAGCGACTTAAGAAGGCAGCCGAGTTAAGGATTTCAGCTATAAATAGGAGGGCTTTGTTCCATTTTTGGGATCCGGATTTCAAAGCGACGAAGTGCTGCCATTTTGAGAGCTCGACTTCTACACTTCTTCACTTCTTTTCTCCACTCTAATATAGTGATTCCTTCCATCCATATCGAAGATCAAGATTGAAGATTCAAGAGCTTAGATTGAAGATCTTCATCTTTTCAAGAGAGATTTCTTCGTTTGAAGCGGATTCGTGATAGATCAAGCTCGATCCTTCGCTGTCCAGATCTGAAACGTGTAGATTTGGGTTTATTTTGGTGATTTGGTGAGTGGTGATTATCTCTCACACGGATCCAAAGGAGTAGATCGGATTGTTGGCTTGATTTGGTGTTAAAATAGTGATTTCTATGCATTTTTGTAAACCTAAGTGTAGATCCATGTAGATCCATTGTTCATGATGATTTGACAACCATTTTTGTATATGATTAACCTATGCAAGTTCATTCATCAAGTTGTAGAGATAATTCTCATGTTTTCATGCTTGTTAGACTTTCAACTCCTTAATTACGAAATTGCCATTATTGTTATAATTGTCCATTTTGCTTATATTTGAATGCTTGGTTACTTGGATTGATGTTTGACATGATTGATTACTGTGGATTAGATAATTGTTGATTGGTTTTAGACAAGGTGGTCGAAGATGATTCAAAAGCTAAGGGAAAGGCTCTTGGATTGGGAAAGCTGCTCGTGGCATATGTAGCGGGATGATGAAGCTCTTATGCATAGATTTGATGATGTGATGTTGAGATGAGGCTTTGCGAGGATGTAATGAAGCGAGGCATCATGTGATGAAGACTTGGTCTAATCCAGACGGGATTATTCCAAGCATGTTGATAACTCGGTGATATGATTCGAGTTGAGGATAATGGATGCTCGAGAGGCGCTTGAGCTAGTATGGAAATAGTCGTCGAGGAGGATGACTAGGAGGTTGAGATCTCATCGTTGTTGAAGGTTCTAGCATGCTCTAAGCAAGAGTACATGGGGACGCCCAAAAGACTAAGTTGATGGTCAAGTACTCTGGGTAGATTCGATAATCCTAGGCACGGGTCACGATGACGTGCGGGAGTTATGTCTAGAACCGGGGTTACCATTATCCCTTGACGGACGGCTGAAAGAATGTGCCGGTCATTCAATTAACGGTGATATCGCAGCAATGATAACAGTGATAGCCAGAGTCATGGATGTTTGGTTGTATCGTCATTCGGTTTTAAGAGCGGTATTTCCTGGGTGCTTATCTGACCTTGGTATAGACCTTGGAGTTGGTACTTGGAAAACATCGCCCTTAACTCGAATGATTATTATTTTACCTTAAATTGTATGCTCTGCTATGTTGCTTCTACTTAGTGTGTGTCTGGGGGCTATCACTGTAGAAAGAGGTGGAGTGGGAGGGTTGTATTTCCTATTCCTTTTCCTTTATGCTCTTTTGGTATGTTGTTAGTTAATTTACTGCTCACTAAGACTGTTGTCTGACTCAAGGCTTTATGTTTTAATTCTTATTGCCTTGGGCTGTTCGTCCATATTTGGGATGTGCAGACTAGGTAGCAGGTGACAGGTGCTGTTCTCTTCTCACGATGCTGATATCGAAGACGAGCTGGAGGGTTGCATATTATCTTCTTATTATATGTACTGGATGTTCCGCTGTTTTGTATTCTCTGAGTGTTATGTAGTGAGGCTTGATGTATTGGCTATTTGGATGCTTGTATTCAACTATTATGAAGTTTTATATGATGGCATTTTATTCTGTAAAGCTCCACTATATATATGTTCTATTGTATTTTGTCCATGCGCTGTGAGTAATACGATAGATTCTGTTGTTTTTAATCTACCCTGACAATCGTCCATGGTCGCCTGGCACATTTTACAGCGCACTATCACTAGATTCGGTGCAGGGGTCATGGGCGGTCGTCACATTTGGTATCAGAGCGAGGTTAATCGATTTTATCCAACGCTCGCTGACATAACTACGTATGAGAGACGTAATTGTATTTTGATGGATGATTAATATATATAATATAGTAGCTTAGTAGAGTTTGAGTCCTTTATGCAGTTGTTTCTCTCGGTATGCTAATCATTCCTTTTTGTAGATATTGAGAATGAGTCAAAGAGGGAGACCAGCTGCTAGGGAAGGCCGTGCTACTGAAGGGGCTGCTGATTATGTTGCTATGTTCGAAACCATGATGACTTCGATCAGGAGAAGGATGTCAGCCCCGGGGCCATCAGTAGATGTTGGAGATCAAGTTCAGGCTCCAAGATTGATGGATCACTTGGACGATTCATTTAGGAAGCTTGTGGAGGAAGCTCTCAGACACGAGAATCTGTTTCCTAAGGAAGGATCTGTTGTTGCTGTGACCAGGGAAGAGTCTAAACCCCAGCAGGGTATAAACAAGAAGAGGAAGCAGCATCAGCAGAAGGGTAAGGATGGTCAGAAGAAGCCGAAAGGCGAAGTGACTTGCTACAACTGTCAGCAGAAAGGCCATCTCTCCAAGGATTGCAAGAATCCGAAGGCGCCGGCGAAGTGCCACAACTGTGACAAGCCAGGGCATTTCAGGAAGAATTGTCCAGAACCGAGTAGGGACAAGCAAATTGTGCAGGCTTATGCTTTGGGAGCTGTTCCGTCATCTTCAAAAGCTCCTACCGCAGAAGAGAAGGGAAAGAGTGTGGTGGTTCAAGGTACTCTTTTCCTATGTGGTGTTCCAGTTAGAGTTTTGTTTGATACTGGAGCGTCGCATTCGTTTGTTTGTAATGAACTCGTAGGCCGGTTAGGTTTGGAACCGGATATTGTTGATAGGCCATTGGTTGTGACTAATCCAGTCGGGGGTTCGTCTTGTTTGTGTATGTTATGCCGTGGTCTGATTGTGTCTAGTCATGGTTGCTCTTTTGTTTGTGATTGCTTTGTTCTAAACTTTGCGGGGTTCGGAATTATTTTGGGTATGGACTGGCTTGGGAAGTATGCAGCAAAGGTTGATTGCGAGAGGTTGGAAGTGACAGTCGAGAATGTGGAGGGGCGAAAGGTTGTAATACGATGTAAGCATGAGGAAGGCGTCTTCATGAGCTTCATGTATTCGCTGGTTGTTCCACGGGATGGACTGTCATCGGTGCCAATCGCTAATGGATTCGAGGATGTCTTTGACGAAGTCAAAGGGTTGCCGCCGCATAGAGAGATCGAGTTTTGTATAGATCTAGTTGAAGGAGCCAGACCTGTTGTGATGCCTCTTAGGCGGATGGCGCCTAAGGAACAGCAAGAGTTGAGGGTGCAAGTTGATGATCTTTTCCAGAAAGGATTCATTCGGCGTAGTGTGTCCGAGTGGGGTGCACCAGTTGTGTTCGCAACCAAGGTAGATGGATCGTTGAGATTGTGTGTGGATTATCGTGAGCTGAATAAGGTGACTAAGAAGAACAAGTATCCATTGCCGAGGATAGATGACTTGTTTGATCAGCTTCACGAAGCTAAGGTGTTTTCTCAGATGGATTTGGCAACGGGATTTCACCAGTTGAGAGTGGCTAAGAGTAGTGTGCCGAAGACTACTTTTAGGACACCATCCGGTTTCTATGAGTGGCTGGTAATGCCGTTTGGATTGACTAACCCGCCAGCATATTTTGTGGATCTTATGAATAGAGTGTTCAGAGATCAGTTGAACAAGTTCGTACTTGTGTTCGTGGATGATATTCTGATTTATTCCAGAACGGAAGAAGAGCACAAGACGCACTTGCATATTGTTTTGGAAATCTTGTGGAAACATCAGCTGAAGGCTAAGTTTTCGAAGTGTCACTTCTAGAAGAGTGAGGTGAGGGTCTTAGGCCATGTGATTTCTGGAAGTGGAATAGCGGTTGATCCCGCTAAAGTGGCAGCAATCCAGGATTGGGTTAGACCTAAGAATGCATCGGATGTGAGAAGTTTTCTTGGATTAGCAGGATATTATCGACGGTTTATCAAAGACTTCTCCAAGGTAGCTGCATCGTTAACAGGATTGACGAAGAAGAACCAAGTGTTCAGTTGGGATGCTAAGTGTGAGCAAGCTTTCGGAATCCTGAAAGAGAGATTGACGAGTGCTCCTGTTTTGACTATTCCAAGTGGGAATGATGAGATGGTGGTTTACACCGACGCATGTGGTACTGGACTTGGAGCAGTACTGATGCAGAGGGATAAAGCTGTTGCGTATGCCAGCCGACAACTGAAGCCGCATGAAAGGAATTACCCAACTCATGATTTGGAGTTAGCGGCGATTGTATTTGCTCTGAAGATGTGGAGACATTATCTATTGGGAGTTCGATTCGAGTTGTTTACGGATCACAAGTCATTGAAGTATCTTTTCTCCCAAAAGGATTTGAATCTTCGGCAGCAACGATGGCTAGAGTTTTTGGCATCGTATGATTTTGGTATAGCTTATACTCCGGGAAAAGGTAACGCGGTGGCAAATGCGTTAAGTCGAAGACATGCAGGATTGGGAGCCATGTTTTCGGAATGGAAGAATCTCGAGTATTTAGCTGGATTTGACTTCAGGCCTAGATGTGAATTGGAACCTGAGATGTTGGCAAACTTATCGATATGACCTTCTCTTGTGGAAAGGATTGGCGAGAGCCAAAAGCGAGACGATAAGCTTGTCAAGATTATCCGTGAATTGGAATCTGGATTGGATCCAGAAAAGGATAAAGGATTCGAGGTCGATCGAGAGGGTTGGCTTCGGAAGCAAGGACGATTAGTTGTTCCCGATATAGATGAATTGAGGAGTGAAGTTCTGAAGGAAAGTCATCACTCGAAGTTGACAATTCATCCATGTGGAAATAAGATGTATCGGGATATGAAGAGAACCTACTACTGGGAAGGCATGAAGAAGGATGTTGGAAATTTTATTTCCAAGTGTATGAACTGCCAGTTGGTAAAGGCTGAACAGAATAAGCCAAGTGGATTGCTTCAGCCATTAGAAGTTCCTACATGGAAGTGGGAGCAGATATCGATGGATTTTATTGACGGATTACCTAGAACAAGAACGGGAAATGAAGGGATTTGGGTCATTGTAGATTGCCTGACCAAGAGTGCGAGGTTCATTCCTGTTCGATCGACTAGGACTGCATCAAAGTTGGCTGAGTTGTATGTTAAGTGGATAGTTCGATTCCATGGTATTCCGAAGAGTATAGTGAGCGATCGAGACCCATTGTTCACTAGTGGATTTTGGAAGAGCTTCCAGGAAGTTTTGGGAACCGAGTTGTGTTTGAGTACAGCTTATCACCCTCAAACAGATGGTCAGACCGAGAGAGTCAACCGAGTTTTGGAAGATCTTCTTAGAGCATGTGTTTTGGACTTCGGAGGATCATGGGAAGATCACCTTCATTTGGTGGAGTTTTCATACAACAACAGTTACCAGTCAAGTATTGGTATGGCACCGTATGAGGCATTGTATGGAAGACCGTGTAACTCTCCGACATGTTGGTTGGAGACTGGAGAAAAGTTGATACTTGGGCCAGAGATGATTCGACAGACTTCAGATTGTATAGAGATCATTCGGCAACGAATGAAGGCAGCCCAAGACCGTCAGAAGAGTTATGCTGATAAGCGTCGAAAGGATTTGGAATTCGACGTAGGAGATATGGTTTTTGTGAAGATTTCTCCACTGAAGAATGTTATTCGATTCGGGAAGAAAGGAAAATTGACTCCGAGATTTGTTGGACCATTCCCGATCATCGAGCGAATTGGAAAGCTCGCCTACAGATTGGAGTTACCAGAGAAGATGTCGAGTTTGCACAATGTTTTTCATGTATCATATCTACGGAAGTATGTGCACGACTCGAATACAGTGGCTTCTGCTGATAGCTGTGAAGATTTTGAAGTTGATCCAGTTGATAGAAGACCTCGTAAGCCGCTTCGTGTTGTTGAAACCGACACGAAACAGCTTAGGAGGAAGGTAGTTAAGTTGCTCAAGATACAATGGAGTGATGATGATAACGACTGTATGTGGGAGGTGGAAGAGAGGATGAAGGCAGCTCATCCTGAACTCTTCAAGGTATGGCCCTAAGGTGTCGTGTCATCTCGCGATATTGTAACTTGTTCTAGTTTTAGAATTCTGTACGCTAAGCTAGAATTGGATGCATGGTTTGTTGATTACTTTGGATGGTAGGCGTACAGAATAGTCTTTGATTGCTTTGATTGCTTGGAATTTCGGGGACGAAATTCCTAAGGGGGAGAGAATGTAACGACCCGTATTTCTACGGATCGAAAAGTTGTCAAAATCTGGAATTTTCAGCATTTTTGGGTTGTTTCAGTTTTTGGTTGGATATTTGCTAAGTCCTATGTCATGAACGACTTAGTATAAGTCGTAAGTTGTATACGACTTAGGAGATGGAAGTGATCCAGGGCTTGGAGATAGGTTGTTAGACGACTTAAGAAAGACTAGTGGTTGGTTAGGTCGTAGGCGACTTAAGGGTTAAGTCGTGACCGAGTTATATGTTAGGTCGCGAAGTGGTTTGGGTCACGTGTTAGTTTGGAGAGACCTGTATAATGTTGCGACCTAGAGAGTGAGCGACTTAGGGGCTTACCTGTTAAGTCGTTGGGTTGCTTATGTCGTATAGGAAGTAAGTCGCAGGTTGAGGCTTAGGTCGTAGCCGAGTTAAGGATAGTTGGCGACTTATAGGATCGTGACCGAGTTAAGTGGTAAGTCGTGAGCGACTTAAGGGAAGTGTGCGACCTAAGGATTTAGCGAGTTAGCGTGTTAGCAACCTAAGGGGTTAGGTCGCATAAGTATTAGGTCGCGTGAGTTGTTAGGTCGTTGGGCTTTGGCTATGGGTTAAGTCGTATAAGCGCCGGTGTAAGTCGCAACCGACTTAGTAGTTGGCTGTTAAGTCGAAGGATGGGTAACCTAGCTAAGTCGGAGTCTGTTAGGACGAAGGCTTTGTTAAGTCGTAGCTTGGTTAAGTCGGAGGCCCTTTTCAGTTAAGTCATAGGCGCATGCTATAAGACGTAACCGACTTAGGAGATAGCTGTTTTGTCGTGAGTCATAGGCAGATGAGTTTTTAGGTCGGCAAAGCTTTAGGTCGTAGGTCGGCATGGTGTTAAGTCGGCAGCGACTTAAGAAGGCAGCCGAGTTAAGGATTTCAGCTATAAATAGGAGGGCTTTGTTCCATTTTTGGGATCTGGATTTCAAAGCGACGAAGTGCTGCCATTTTGAGAGCTCGACTTCTACACTTCTTTTCTCCACTCTAATATAGTGATTCCTTCCATCCATATCGAAGATCAAGATTGAAGATTCAAGAGCTTAGATTGAAGATCTTCATCTTTTCAAGAGAGATTTCTTCGTTTGAAGCAGATTCGTGATAGATCAAGCTCGATCCTTCGCTGTCCAGATCTGAAACGTGTAGATTTGGGTTTGTTTTGGTGATTTGGTGAGTGGTGATTATCTCTCACATGGATCCAAAGGAGTAGATCGGATTGTTGGCTTGATTTGGTGTTAAAATAGTGATTTCTATGCATTTTTGTAAACCTAAGTGTAGATCCATGTAGATCCATTGTTCATGATGATTTGACAACCATTTTTGTATATGATTAACCTATGCAAGTTCATTCATCAAGTTGTAGAGATAATTCTCATGTTTTCATGCTTGTTAGACTTTCAACTCCTTAATTACGAAATTGCCATTATTGTTATAATTGTCCATTTTGCTTATATTTGAATGCTTGGTTACTTGGATTGATGTTTGACATGATTGATTACTGTGGATTAGATAATTGTTGATTGGTTTTAGACAAGGTGGTCGAAGATGATTCAAAAGCTAAGGGAAAGGCTCTTGGATTGGGAAAGCTGCTCGTGGCATATGTAGCGGGATGATGAAGCTCTTATGCATAGATTTGATGATGTGATGTTGAGATGAGGCTTTGCGAGGATGTAATGAAGCGAGGCATCATGTGATGAAGACTTGGTCTAATCCAGACGGGATCATTCCAAGCATGTTGATAACTCGGTGATATGATTCGAGTTGAGGATAATGGATGCTCGAGAGGCGATTGAGCTAGTATGGAAATAGTCGTCGAGGAGGATGACTAGGAGGTTGAGATCTCATCGTTGTTGAAGGTTCTAGCATGCTCTAAGCAAGAGTACATGGGGACGCCCAAAAGACTAAGTTGATGGTCAAGTACTCTGGGTAGATTCGATAATCCTAGGCACGGGTCACGATGACGTGCGGGAGTTATGTCTAGAACCGGGGTTACCATTAGCCCTTGACGGACGACTGAAAGAATGTGCCGGTCATTCAATTAACGGTGATATTGCAGCAATGATAACAGTGATAGCCAGAGTCATGGATGTTTGGTTGTATCGTCATTCGGTTTTAAGAGCGGTATTTCCTGGGTGCTTATCTGACCTTGGTATATACCTTGGAGTTGGTACTTGGAAAACATCGCCCTTAACTCGAATGATTATTATTTTACCTTAAATTGTATGCTCTGCTATGTTGCTTCTACTTAGTGTGTGTCTGGGGGCTATCACTGTAGAAAGAGGTGGAGTGGGAGGGTTGTATTTCCTATTCCTTTTCCTTTATGCTCTTTTGGTATGTTGTTAGTTAATTTACTGCTCACTAAGACTATTGTCTGACTCAAGGCTTTATGTTTTAATTCTTATTGCCTTGGGCTGTTCGTCCATTTTTGGGACGGGCAGACTAGGTAGCAGGTGACAGGTGCTGTTCTCTTCTCACGATGCTGATATCGAAGACGAGCTGGAGGGTTGCATATTATCTTCTTATTATATGTACTGGATGTTCCGCTGTTTTGTATTCTCTGAGTGTTATGTAGTGAGGCTTGATGTATTGGCTATTTGGATGCTTGTATTCAACTATTATGAAGTTTTATATGATGGCATTTTATTCTGTAAAGCTCCACTATATATATGTTCTATTGTATTTTGTCCATGCGCTGTGAGTAATACGATAGATTCTGTTGTTTTTAATCTACCCTGACAATCGTCCATGGTCGCCTGGCACACTTTACAGCGCACTATCACTAGATTCGGTGCAGGGGTCATGGGCGGTCGTCACAAATGATATATATCCGTAAATATAAAATTTCAAAATCGCGGATTGAAATGATAAATATCCGTATCACTTGACCCTAGGGTAGAGAATTATATACGGACACCGGATTGGTTAAATTTAAATGATTTCAAATCCTTAAATTTTGCTTTGAGTTAAATGATGTTTTTGAAATAATTTTTTTTGATTTATATGAATTGAATTCTTATCGAATTTCGAGTTTTATACTAAAATTGAATTGTTTTGAAAGAACTGTTAAAGGAATAAAATTGAAATTTTATAGCGAATTTGAAATATAAGTGAAGTTTATCGAAATTGAGTTATAAAAATTGTTGAAGTATAACTTTGAAATATATTGAAACTGGAGTAATTAAACCGATGTTTCAACATTGATTTGAAGCGATATTGAATTAAATATTTTATTGAGAATTTGATTTGGAAGATTTGAAATTTGGTTTTGGGACATTGAAATGGTCCAAATGAATTGGAATGAAATAAATAGTTTAAATTGATAAAAATTTCAAATTCATTTTTTAATATAAACTATTTTAAAAATATATTATTTCAAAGTATCTAATTATTAAGATTTTTAAAGTATTAAACTATTTTAACCTGTATTAATTATATTAAATCATTTTAACCTATTTTAAACCATTTAATTTATTTAAACTAATTAACCTGTTTTAACTTATTTTAAATCTAATTAATCTATTTTAAAGCTATTTAATCTATGTTAATTATATTTAATCTATTTTAAATCTATATTAACTGTTTGTAACTAATTAAAACTATTTTCTTCTAAATTCCAAACTAAGTAAAATGGATGGGTTTATATTCAAATTCTTGATTTTTAAGTGAATATGGTTAATGATGTTATAACCTAAGTTAGGAATTAAATAACATATTTGGTTCAATATGAAATTTTGAATGAGAGTTTAACCTATTTTGGAAATATGACTTTTGAAAGGAAATAAAATTTCGAACTATGATTTCAATGTAATATAATTTCGAAAGTAAGTAATGATTTCGAAAATGATATGATTTGAATTGAATATGATATTTTGATATCAATTATGAAATGGTTTTGGAAATGTAAAAGAACCATCCGGTGTGTAATAAGCAATTGGTTGTTAAAGTGACCGGGATCAGATATGGGCATACTCTCCGTCGATACCGAAAACCACTTTGACAACTGTGTATGCGGTGGAGATTCCAGAATGAAGTGGGATGGTGGCGACGATCCTAAAGGTATATACGTGGACCTGACTCCCATGAGTTAGCTTAAGGTGGCTAAAACAGGAGCAATTGACGGGCTAAGTGAGGTCATTCCTCCGATCGGGCACATTCCATCGACACTATATTCTGACTTTGCGATTTATTTGGTGGCCACCCCTCGATTTTTTTTCGGGAGTGTGTTTCGAGGTGGGCGGTAGTAGCTGCTATGCATTACCACCGGTCTGGAAGTGTAATTGGTATATCTACCCTGGCATTGCCTAGTTATGCCATGTCACCTACCCTAGCGCGCCTTCTACGAGTTTGGTTTGTAACATACCTATGGAGTTCCCTCTGACGGCACCCAGTACGGGTGGGATTACGGAACTGTATAGACTATGGGAAATAAAAATGTGTTAAGGGGGAAAATGTAACGCCTTAACGCTATTTTGATAGTTTAAATTACTGTAGACATATTATAATAGTGTATTGTACTACATAGTAGATAGTTTAACGGATCCTTAGGAGATGTGAATCCCGAACATCTCTTAAGTTATTACACTCACGTTAGACACTGGATAAGAGATGTCAAACCCCGTAAACATATCCGACGTCGTTTACACTCATATTTATTTACCGTTGATTTAACTCATATAAGATCTTTTAGTTTCGACTCGAGTGTTTTGTCTTTCGAATTCGCTCGGGTCAGCCTGAGCATTTTAGGATTTGAAGACCTTATTTCTGGAGGACGAAGACAAAGATTTGTACTACTATTATTTACTATATTTATTCCACTGGTTTCATACTATTCCGCTGCATTATTATTTGTTTATCTCTGATATGTGTAACTCTGATTCTGTATTGTATAAGTATAATCAAATGTTTTGTAAATGGCTTCATGAACTGTATTTGATTATTATATTTTGTCATTCCGCTGCGAGATTCTACTTTGTTTTATTTCTTTCTCTTTTTCTTATTTACCCCAAATAACAATCCGTCCTTCTGTATGGTTTGAGTTGGCATGTGTGTCTGCTTAAAGCATACAAAAAGGCGGGATGTTACAGAAAGGAAACATAAATGAAACTGTAATGAATGAGTTAATATAGGAACTTGCATTTTGTGTTAATATGGAATGAATATTTTAATTAAGATAATTGCATGTTTTGAGACGTATAAAATTAATTTTTCCTTTTGAATAAGTATGGTTTTGGAAAAAAAATTGGATTTTAGAATAATATATATATAAACACACTTATTAGTATTCAAAGTTTAAAATACATCAGAGGGTTCAGGGTTATATAAGTGTTGTTAAATGAATTAGAAATTACCTTTTATTAACAATTGTACATTAATTACACATGTTCACATATATTTATTTTTCCGTTTCATATATGGTTAAACTTTTAAATTTGTTTCATTAATGTGACCGTTATAGTAATTAAAAAAAGTAAAGTAAATCATTTTATAATGCATAGATAGATATATATTCATTAATTAATAAAATTGGTTTGAGCAACATAAATAAATGAACAGATTGATTGGTTGATTAATTGATTGATTGATTGTTAATTGATTGATTGCATTAATGGAGTGTGGACATATATTAACGTAAAACGAATGTTTTAATAAAGAAGTAAATGATAAATATGTGTATATTTGGGTTTGCTGAAATGAATTAATAGGTGGAAGTTTTGGAATTTGGATCCCAAATGTTTGTTTACAGTATATAAGTGGTCCCTTCATTTACTTTACATTTATTATCACATCCACGTTTTCTTACTTTTCATTTTCAAGTTCTTCGTGTAGGTTTCATTTGAGCATCCATTTAATTGTTAGATCACTCATTCATTTCTTATTAATTAATAGTTGCTTCAATTGATTTATTTATAATTAATAATTTCTGCATTCTTTTCATTTGTTTCTCATTTATTCGTTTGCTCCTTTCAAGTGCTTTACCTGAAGCTTTTTCCTTTTTTTTTCCATTTTTATTATGAACATCCAAATTAATTATTTGTAAGTAAATTTCTAACTCATGTTTGTAACCAATAATGTTAATAGATATGTTTGAATTACAATTTAAAGGAAAACAATTAGATTAACTATCTTCCCAGTAATCAACGTATGTTTTGAAATTTAATTATTGGAATTAATAGCAACTAAAATCTTTCCATTAATAAGAAATAGAAGTGAATTGTAATTAATCAGTGATATATGCAACTTACATTTTGTGTTAAAAATATAATAATTTTAATGAGAAATATTAAGTTGATTGGTGTGTTCAAAATTATTAATTGTGTGTAAAAAAATGGTAAAATTAACATATATTTATGTGTATATTTGGAGTTAATGAAATGTATTGAAGGGAATATACGTTTTAAAATTAAATTTCAAAAGTTGTTTGCAGTATACTAATTCTTCCATTCTCATTAATTTATTACCTTACTTTATTCTGTCGCCATCTCACGTGTTCGTTGACCTCTCTCTTTTGCATATTTCATTCCATTTGTTCTTTCACTTCTTGCCATAAATTGAACTATTAATGAGGCATTACTTTGCATTTGAAATGAAATGTGTATGTGCATTAATTCATGAATTCATTTACATACACTATTCACCTATGCATGCATTCATTTTCCTTCAAAAAAAACTTTTCACCTAGCACGTCTGTCTAAACTGAATTAAATGCTCTATATTTTCTTTGTGCAATGAATAGTCTTAAATATGTTAGAATTTCATATTCCACTATTCACGTTCATTAATCTTTTCATTTATTTAACTTCTCGGATTTCAACCACCCCTTTCATTTATTTATTTTTATTATTTCTTTTATTAATACATGCCTTTTTTGGTTTTCCTGTAAGTTTCATTTATTTACATTGAGCCTTGCCTTGAATCGTTTCCTATTAATGAAATTAATTGAGGTAGCACACGTTTGAAATTTTATACCAAACTTTTGCTTGCTTTGTAAACATGTCTTTTAAAATTCAAATGTGTATCTTTCATTCTTTATTTAATACCTGCCACATTTATTTTCTCATTTTTGTTTGTTTCTTCACTTTTAGTTGTTCCTTCTTCTTTTCTCTGAAGCTACATTTTTTTCAAACCTGAGATTAATTTTATATTATATATATATATAATTTTTGTTTAACCTTTCTTCACCTCCCTTTTTCCTCCCTCCTTCTACTTCATTTTCTTCTCTTTTCCCAACAAAAATTTCTTCAAATCTACATTTTTTTTCTTCTTCTCCTTTTCAAAATTTCTCCTTCAAATTTAGATTATACAAACTTCTCTTTCTCCTCCAAAACCTTCAAATATAAAAAACGAAAGAAAGAAAATCAAAGTTAAAAGAAAGAAAGAAGTGGCGGATCCAAACCTAATTAGAGGAAGGAAAGCTAAAAAGGTGAGTGATTTCAGATGTTTCAGTTCGCTAAGTTTGAAAAGTCCAAAGAGCGCAGATTCAACCCACTCACACAATACTAAAATTTCCATTGCAAGTTAAATAAAATTTATAATGAGATATATAAATTTTTTTATTGGTGTTTGTTGGTTTAAATTGACATTTAAATTGATATTGATTATGAATTTACATTAAATTAAATTGACATTTAATTTTATATTAGGATTTAACTAATTGCTAAAACCTCGATATCGATAACTATTGATTGTTGTAATATATTGGTTGATTTGGATGTTGTTTGAAATGGATGCTTATTGATTGATATGTTGGATGTATGGCTGTTTATTTATTTTAATATGTCCCCGTTATCACCGTGTATATTATCGACATCATTTAAATGGTCATCTAAATCATTTAAGAATTGGATAACTAAGACATTTAAATTATGGGTTCAAATGATGTATGCCCATACAATTTCTTGAATTTGGATTATGTATTGGAATTGAATTATTTAAAAGGTTTAAGTTTTAAATTTAAACTTTGGATTTATTTTAATTAAAATGATTAAGATTGGTATTTCGAATTATTTGAAATCTTTTAAATAATTATATTCACATTGTACACTTGGTAGGAAATGAAAATCCCGTAACATCCCTGAAGCCATTACAGTAATATTTCTATTCTACTTATTTTTATTTGACTTATATAAGATCTTTTAGTCCTGACTCGAGTGTTTTGTCTTTTCTTTACGCTCGGGTCAGTTTGAGCTTTTTGGTGTATTGAAGACCATTTTATTTTGAAGGATGAAGACGGAGATGAGTCTACTATTTATTATTAATTATTGCATTACATCATGTGTTCTGCTGCATTATTTATTTATTTCTGCTCTATGTATAACTCTGATTTGTATTGTAAGAGTGTAATCAAATGTCATTTGTAAAACAGCTTCATGAACTGTTTATTTGATTATTATATTTTATCATTCTGCTGCGAGATTCTGTGTTTTGTGTTTCCTTCTTTTCTATTATTTTCTTATTTACCCCATGAACAATCGTCCCTTTTGAATGGTTTGAGTTAGCATGTGTGGTTTACTGTCGATTTAAATCGTCCAAAAAGGTGTGGGTCGTTACAGTTGGTATTAGAGCTTTGGTTTTGACATACCTTAGCCTATTGGGGTTAACTCATTAGAGATAGGGTAGTAATACCTTAGAATGAGTTGTATGAGTGTATATACGAGACCACGTATTTGTTAGTGTTATAAAAATGTTTTATATAAGTTTTGAAATGAAATTATTTTTCCTAATATTATTGATATATATATATATATAAAGGAATAAACTTTTATAACTAACATAGTTATTTGTAATGTGTTTGATTTATGAAATGGTAATATTTAGTTATTATTATTTATTGTTGATTAGTTGAGTTTTTGTTAGTTTATAAGCATTGGCTAATTATTGTTAATTGAATTAATGGACTAAACACTAGTTTAATAATGGTGTATTAAGGAGAATAAAATGAATAATTAGGATATTTGTTTATGAAATTGAAATGTTGTTGTGAATTTTGTTGTTTGTTGATCGGTAGTTTCAACTATTAAATTAAAATGGAATATCTAGATATTTTGGATAATCGAAACCTTCTAAATTAATATATGAGTTGAAACCTAGAAATTTTGTTGAATTATGCAGTTGAATTTGATAACCTTAATTTGAAAGCAAGTGAAACAAGGTTTAATTTGTTATATCTATGTCTAGTAAATGAATAGAATTGTTGTATACATTCTTGGCATGTAATGTAATAATATACAAGTGTGAACTTTAAGCCTTGGGATGTTTAAATTGGAATTATGATTAAGGAAACGTTGTAAATGAGATTAAATTGGAAAAATATGTTTATAAACTTAATTAACATTTATGAAATGTGTCATAAATAAATTGAAAGGTAAAGGTGAAACTAAGTGGGATAAGCAAATATGAATTAAAAGTGAAATGATTATAAATAAAGTCATGACTTGTAAATTGTTATGAAATAAATGGATGTTGCAATAAATGGTTATAAATAAAGTTGTGGTAACTTTAAACTCGAACAATGTCTTATAAAAAGGAATTAAGCTTTTATAAATTTGTTATGAACTTAACAAAATTCCTTATGAAAAGATTTGCAAATAAATGTAGTATTAAATGAGAAATATTACATGTGAAAATGAATGTAATGTAAAATGAAGAGAAATATAAGCAATGTTTGGGAATGAATATATTAATGTTCTATATTAAATGGAGAAATTCCGTAAAACAAATATTTAAGTATGAAGTGATATTTGTGTTAATAAATGAGATTTATAATGAGGTTAAATTGAAAATTTAATTGTGATGAAACAAATTGGAGTAAATACGTAAGTTGGAGGTATATTGTTTTATTTACATAATCAATTTGAACCAGATTTGAGTACAAAAGTTCGATGTGAATTATACCATTTCGTGTTAAGATTTTCATTCGATTCTTGATGGCGAATATTTGATATGGATTTTGGTTTGATTCTAGAATTCTCTATCATAGTATATGGCTATGCAAGGAGAATGATGGTTTCTAGTCAAGAAACCATATCGAAGTCTGCATTTGGGAAGTCGAATGGAAAATACTAGTTCAAAAGCGAACTTGTGTGTTTGAGCGAGTGATCGAATGTGGTTTGCAAAATGATGACATATGTACATCTTATGTTCTAATATTATTGATATGTTTTGATGCTGAAATTGAAAGTGGTTGGGTTGGATATCTTTGTAATCTAAATTGGAATTTTCTTTTATGCAAAACTACTATTAATTTAAAACCATTTTACAAAACTATTTTCTTTTATTTTTCATATACAAACTATTTTATTCTATTTTATTTACAAAACTATTTTACAAACTATCTTATTTACAGAACTATCTTACAAACTATTTTTCAGACAATTTTATACACAAACTATTTACAAACTATTTTATTTACAAAAACTATCTTACAGACTATTCTACAAACTATTATATACAAAACTATTTTACGAAACTATTCTAAATTCAAAAGCTTTTATAAAGTAAGATGTTCAATCCCATAGGGCTCTTCATGCAGCGCAATTGATTTTGGAATAATTTTGATTCTTATATAAGACGGATTTATATAAGTATAAAGTGATTTTGAAAACTGTTGATTTTGGAAGGTATTTGACCTGAAAAGATAAATCTTATATGTAACGGAATTTATATAAGAATGATTTGATATATTCGAGATTTTTTTTGGCAAAGCCAGCGGGGTTGACTGGCCCCCTACCAGTTTTATTGCATCACAATAAAAAGATTCAAAACAAACTTTGAACCAAAGAGAAACAGTGAGAACAAAGAAGAAAAGAAAACAAATAAAAAAAGGTGACAACAACTCAATGAGCCCACTTAGATATCATGTTAGCAGGGAAATGGCAAGCAAACCTTTTCATTTGCATGTGTGTCCTTACCCTAACTTCAGACCATAGTGCAGTATTACATTTTCTGATATTGTCAAACACAATAGTGTTCCTTTCATTCCATATCACATCCAAGTAAATTTTAATGCATATCACCAATTCTCGAGAGTTGAAGGTCTTCCACCGAGTTGCCTTATAAATAATATTCCAGTTTATACTAGAGTTAGGAGATGCAATAGAGCAATGTATCTTGCTTGTTATTCTTTCAACCAGATCTTTAAGAGCAGGGCATTCAAAGAAGAGATGCTCAGCAGTTTCAACATGTTGATCACAGAAAACACACTCGGGGCAACAACACATCCCATAATTGTTTAAAACACCTCTGGTCAGGAGAGCACAGCTAACTACCTTCCACAACATGAGGTTTTCTCTCGGGGAAGAATCAGGAGTCCATAAAATAGTATACCATTTAGCAGCTGGCAAGACAGTGTTAAGGTGAAGGTGGTTATAAACTAGTTTAACACTATGTAATTTGTTGTTCCATGACACAGCAGTATTGAGATCACAGCTGAAACTAATACTCTGAATAGTACTCCATAATTGCCTTACCACTTGACTACTGTTGTAGGGAAGTAGAATTCTTCCATCAGTATAATAATCACTAACTTTAGCTTCACAGTTTACAGCAGATTGCACAATCAAAGCGTGATCAAATAGTCTTGAAAGAATCAAGCCTTTACTCACCCAAGGTTCGTCCCAAAAACTGACAGCAGTGCTAGAGTGGACGTGATACTGAATCATAGGAAGAAAGATATCCCTGAGCTTCAGAATATTTCTCCAAGACCAACTACTGTCCTGAGGTATGTCCATCTTCCAAAACTTACCATGCTTAATGTTATGAGTCCAAATCCAGTTGACCCAAAGACTGCCCTTTTTATGTAGCACATCATCAAAATGTTTACTGAAAGCAGCGATGTTCCAGTTTTTAGCATTAATAACTCCTAGACCTCCCAACTTTAATGAAGTCTCAAACTTTGTAAAGGAACACGGCATAAGTTTCTTATTGTGCAGACTACCAGTCCAGAAGAATCTTAACATGGCAGACCTAATCAGGTGCAGAAGCCTAGCTGGAAGTATAATAGAGCGAGCCCAGTAGACCAAGGAAGGGAAAACAACAGCTTTTATGAGAACTAGCCTTCCACTTTGAGACATATTCCTGCTCTCCCAAGCATTCATAACACTAGTAATCTTATTGTAAAGGGGGAGACAATCAGCAATGGATATTCTTTTGGTAATTAAGGGAAGACCGAGATACTTCATATCATTGAGCATACAAGAGAACCCACTCAAGTGGTACAAACTTGAAGCATGATCATCAGAAACCCCAGCAACAAGCAAGGAAGATTTAGAGTGGTTGATGGAGAGGCCAGTCATCAGGAAAAAGGACTGAAAGGCATTTAAAATTGCAGTTAAGGAGGAAGCTTCTGGTTTAGTGAAAATCAACACATCATCCGCAAACATAATGGAAGAAATCTGATGGTGAGAGCACTTGGGATGGTACTTAATATGCTTAAGAGAGAATTGGTTCTTGAGGATAACATTAAATACTTCCATAACCAATAAAAAAATATAAGAGGAGATAGGATCCCCTTGCCTTATACCTTTTTGACTTCCAAAGTAGTCAGCAGGCCTACCATTAATAAGAACAGAGAAAGTTGGGGTGGAGATGCAAGTATAGACCCAAGAAACAAAGATTTTAGGGAATCCCATCAGAGCCATTATCCTAACAATAGACTGCCAGTGAATTGAATCATATGCCCTGGATATATCAATTTTGATTGCAGCTGCTGGAGAGACATTTCCTTTGCCATACCCTTTCAGCAGCTCTTGGGCTAGAAGTACATTGTCCAGAATATTCCTAGTTGGGATAAAGGCTGCTTGATTGAGAGACGCAACTGATGGCAGAACACAAACAATACGAGTTGCAAGTATTTTAGAGATGCATTTGTACAATACATTACAACACGAAATAGGCCTGAAAGAAGAAACTTTAGTAGGAGGAGAAACCTTAGGAATTAATGCAATGTTTGTAGAGTTGACTTCTTTAAGAAGTTTACACTTGTTATAGAAATTATGGATGGCTTGACAGAAATCATGCCTAAGCACAGTCCACGTAGCAATGTAAAAGGTTACATAAAGACCATCAGGGCCACCAAAGGAGCTTTGGTTCATGGAGAAAAGGGCAGACTTAATTTCTTCATCAGTTACTGGTTTTATTAAGGCATCAGATTCAATGTGGGAAAGGCAAGGCAGTGAAAGGGAAGAGATTAGGTTGAGATCAGGAGAGAATCCAGAAGAGTTGCCAAGAATAGAAGAGAAGTATTCAACAAAAGCTTTGTCCACTGTTTCGAGATTATTGATTTTGGAAAGTACTTTATATGAAAATGAAATCTTATATATAATGGAATTTATATAAGTATGATATCAAAGTTATGATTTTGAAAGGGTACTATATATGGTATGTTATATTTTGAAGTAAAAAGTATGGGGAAGTACCCTCCGCGAAGAAGTATAGTATGATATGCTTCGACCCAAATGGACTTGGGGAATCCAGGAATGGATTCGACCGATAAACCCTAATATACTTGGGAAAATTCAGAAATGGATTCGAACCGATATGGTTGTCCGGACTTAAACTCATGAGTTCCTCGATTTTTTTTCCAGGGTAGATGGTTCTTTAGTTTACCCAATGGGGGCGCCTTTGATCCTGGGATCTGTTGTTTATGGATCTTCCGGGAAGGAAGTGCATCCATTGCGTAAATCATTGAATCAGCAGTTGCCACTGCAGCAGGGGTCGATGGTCCCTTGTTTACGAATTGGCTACAATATTTTTCTAGAACCCGGAAGGTGGAAGGATCTTCTGGAAAGTTTTGTGTCCATTGCGTAAACACTGGATCAGCAGTGGGCCACTGCTATCGTAACAACATCAATTGTCATCAGATTTTGAGCGGTACTTCTCATACCTGTATTTTTAGTATTTTTCACTGGGTGTTGAAATAGGTCTACTAAGTTCTTGGAGATTTCTAGTCTTACGCCTGATCAACGTACGACCAGAGTCTGCAAGAATGAGGATAAACCTATTAAGACATCGAGTTATAAAAGTATTTTGATAAAGTATTATATAAAGGATATTTTGGTCATTTTTTTCTTTTCTAAATACTTTAAAATGTTTAAAATATTATTTATTTATGTACAACATGGTTTATTAGTTAATTATTAGTGATGTAAATATCGTGAGAAATTATTAATTCAATAAAACATATTTAAAGTTAATGATTATTGATTTGTTAATAATGACGTTTAAAAGTATTTTGAGATTTAAAACTAATAAAATTTATAAATAATGGATTTAAGGTTTTCAATAACTCCTTTTTAAATATAAGTAATGATGTAAATAACTATTTTCAAATAGTTTACATATTTATAAAGATTTTATTTAAAAATTTTAAATGGTACTTATAAATGAAGCAAAATATTTTACAGATGAATTTTTCCGTAAAGTATTAAAGTATTAAAGATGATTGATTTGCAAATGAAGTTTTCAAATGAATATTTCAAGTATATATAAGTTTCTTTGAATGTAAAATTAAAGATATTATATAAATGGAAAAAAATTGATTTGCGAAGTTTATTTATAGTAATATACTTAACAAATAAATTTGAATCTCTATTTTGGAAGTATAGTTTGAAATATTTACTTGATTTTGAAGTACTAATAAAAAATTTGTTGGTTTATTTACTATTTGAATTTTGTATTAAACTGTAATAAATGTTTTCCATGATTTGAATATTCATTTTAAAACAAGTGTGTACAATTAATTATGAAGATATGAAATTTTATACTTTGATTTAGAAATTTAATATAAGATTTGAGTATACTATTAGTTTCAGTTTAATAATCTTGAGTTTATACTTATTTTAAAAATAATGAATCTAATAAATTATTGGATTTAAGGAACTTTATTTTAAAGCTTATTACAAATTTTTGATATAAATTTCTAACATTGTTTTAGACTTTTGAAAAATCTTTGCATAATGCTATGAAGATGTTTTAAATATATCTTATATTTTTACTAAGTGAAAGAGGTTAAATGTTTTAATTAAATTTTTAGATATATTAAAATATTTCTTTTCTCATCAAGGGTGAATACCAAAAACTTAAATTTTTATTCAATAACTGAATTAAGTTATAAACTTAAGTAAGGCAGTAGAAGGTTAAGTAATATTTTTTGAAATGATTCATTAATGACATAAATCTTTAATGGAAACCAAATTATGTAAGTGATTGATCTTTATATACATAAATGAATGAAAGGTAAATGATGAAAAAAACCAATAGAATAAACTTAAATAAATTTAAAATTCTTGTTGTTTGGCTAATGGGAAGTTTGGAAAAGAATACTTCTAGTTGTTTGAGGTTGTATGACTAATCTATTAAGTAATTATCTAAGGTTGTTGAGCATAAGGTACACTTGATAGTTTACTTATCACCTTGCATGATTAAAAGTTTTTGAACTAAGCAAACCATTGGTTTTGGTTGCTATGGATGTATGATGGATTCTTTGGTTGCATAAATGATTGTATTGTTTGTCTGATTATGTATTATATTGATTTGCTTTTGTTGCAAATTGAAACAACTTAAATATCTCTCTAATACATAATTCTCACTATTTTTTATTATATAAGTGAAATACAGGTTTATGGAAGCAATAGTTACTGCTTTTGGTTTCATAAATAAAGTTGTTTTCCCAACAAATAGGTACGTTTTCAGATTACGGTTTTATAGTGATATTTTATTGTTTTCCCAAAGTTTGGGATATTTATTTTTGAGATATGATATATATACATTTATTATTGATATTATTATTTCTCCCGGACCTCTCCGTACAAAGGAGACTCCACCGAAATTTTTCGTGAATTTTTAGACTTAGAATTTTTTTTGTAAAAGTAAAGATATTTTCAAACTTTTATTAACTTGAATATGAAGGATTTAATTGGTTATTAATTGATATATTTATTTCAATATTTAATTATGTAAATTAATTGTTTATAAATTGAATGCTTTGAATAAGATATATTAATTGCTTAACTCCTTTTTTTCCTTTTCGAGGACGAAAAGTTTTGAGTGGGGGAGAGTATAACGACCCGTAAAATTTCGATAATTAAATTTATTAATTAATAAGTTTTGGAATTTAATGTTGTGAAAAATTAAAAATTTAAGATTTAATAATGAGAGAAATAACTAGAATGTAATGTTAGTAAGTAAGGCAATTGACAACTATTTTAATGCAATTTCAATTGATTAAAATGACTGTAAAGTTAAATTTGGTTATAAATTGCAAATAAGTAAATAAACCAAATGTTGTAATAAACGGTGAAATTGTATGTTCGTCTCTAACCGGAATAACAAATGTTGAATTTGAATAAAGGATGGAGTGAATGTTTTAGTGAAAGAATAACATAAGTTGTTATTTGAAATGCATCTTGGAGAAGTTTATTTTCACTAAGATAAAACATTTACTTTGTAAATAGTGTGTAAATTTTGTTGTATATGAAATTTTATAAAACTTGTTTGAAGTGGTATAAATGAAAAGAAAACAATGTTTTATAATTAGAATTTGTTTGAAATTAGTAATGAAATGAATCAGAATTAGATTAATTGAAATGTTTCAATTAAAGGAAACATAAATGAAACTGTAATGAATGAGTTAATATAGGAACTTGCATTTTGTGTTAATATGGAATGATATTTTAATTAAGATAATTGTATATTTTGAGACGTATAAAAATAAAATTTTCATTTTGAATAAGTAGGGTTTTGGAAAAAAAATGGATTTTAGAATAATATATATATAAACACACTTATTAGTATTCAAATTTTAAAATACATCAGAGGGTTCAGGGTTATATAAATGTTGTTAAATGAGTTAGAAATTACCTTTTATTAACAATTGTACATTAATTACACATGTTCACATATATTTATTTTTCCGTTTCATATATGGTTAAACTTTTAAATTTGTTTCATTAATGTGACCGTTATAGTAATTAAAAAAAAGTAAAGTAAATCATTTTATAATGCATACATAGATATATATTCATTAATTAATAAAATTGGTTTGAGTAACATAAATAAATGAATAGATTGATTGGTTGATTAATTGATTGATTGATTGTTAATTGATTGATTGCATTAATGGAGTGTGGACATATATTAACGTAAAACAAATGTTTGAATAAAGAAGTTATTGATAAAAATGTGTATATTTGGGTTTGTTGAAATGAGTTAATAGGTGGAAGTTTTGGAATTTGGATCCCAAAGGTTTGTTTACAGTATATAAATGGTCCCTTCGTTTACTTTACATTTATTATCACATCCACGATCTCTTTCTTTTCATTTTCAAGTTCTTCGTGTAGGTTTCATTTGAGCATCCATTTAATTGTTAGATCACTCATTCGTTTCTTATTAATTAATAATTGCTTCATTTGATTTATTTATAATTAATCATATCCGCATTCTTTTCATTTGTTTCTCATTTGTTCGTTAATTTGCTCCTTTCAAGTGCTTTACGTGAAGCTTTTTCCTTTTCTTTTTTTCAATTTTTAATATGAACATCCAAATTAATTATTTGTAACTAAATTTCTAACTCATGTTTGTAACCAATAATGTTAATAGATATTTTTGAATTACAATTTAAAGGAAAACAATTGGATTAACTATCTTCCCAGTAATCAACGTATGTTTTGAAATTTAATTATTGGAACTAATAGCATTTAAAATCTTTCCATTAATAAGAAATAGAAGTGAATTGTAATTAATTAGTGATATGTGCAACTTAGGTTTTGTGTTAAAAATATAATAAGTATGTTAAGGAGAAATATTAAGTTAATAGGTGTGTTCATTATTATTAATTGTGTGTAAAAAAATGGTTAAATTAACATATATTTATGTGTATATTTGGAGTTAATGAAATGTATTGAAGGGAATATACGTTTTAAAATTAAATTTCAAAAGTTGTTTGCAGTATACTAATTCTTCCATTCTCATTAATTTATTACCTTACTTTATTCTACCGCCATCTCACGTTTTCATTGACCTCTCTTTTGCATATTTCATTCCATTTTTTCTTTCACTTCTTGCCATTACTTGAATTATTAACGAGACGTTACTTTGCATTTGAAATGAAATGTGTATGTGCATTAATTCATGAATTCATTTACATACACTATTCACCCATGCATGCATTCATTTCCCTTCAGAAAAAAAACTTTTCACCTATCACGTTTGTCTAAACTGAATTAAATGCTCTATATTTTCTTTGTGTAATGAATAGTCTTAAATATGTTAGAATTTCATATTCCACTATTCACGTTCATTAATCTTTTCATTTATTTATCTTCTCGGATTTCAACCACCCCTTTCATTTATTTATTTTTATTATTTCGTTTATTAATTCATGCCTCTTTTTGTTTTTCTGTAAGTTTCATTTATTTACACGTGAGCCTTGCCTTGAAATGTTTCCTGTTAATGAAATTAATTGAGGTAGCACATGTTTTGAAATTTTATACCAAACTTTTGCTTGCTTTGTAAACATGTCTTTTAAAATTCAAATGTGTATCTTTCATTCTTTATTTAATACCTGCCACATTTATTTTCTCATTTCTGTTTGTTTCTTCATTTTCAGTTGTTCCTTCTTCTTTTCTCTGAAACTACATTTTTTTCAAACCTGAGATTGATTTTATATTTTATATATATATATATATAATTTTTGTTTAACCTTTCTTCACCTCCATTTTTCCTCCCTCCTTCTTCTTCATTTTCTTCTCTTTTCCAAACAAAAATTTCTTCAAATCTACATTTTTTTCTTCTTCTTCTTCTCCTTTTCAAAATTTCTCCTCCAAATTCAAATTATACAAACTTCTCTGTCTCCTCCAAAATCTTCAAATATAAAAAAAAACAAGAAAGAAAGCAGTGGCGGATCCAAACCTAATTAGAGGAAGGAAAGCTAAAAAGGTGAGTGATTCAACCCACTCACACAATACTAAAATTTCCATTGCAAGTTAAATAAAATTTATAATGAGATATATAATTTTTTTTATTGGTGTCTGTTGGTTTAAATTGACATTTAAATTGATATTGAATTTGAATTTACATTAAATTAAATTGACATTTAAATTGATATTGAATTTGAATTTACATTAAATTAAATTGACATTTAATTTTATATTGGGATTTAACTAATTGTTAAAACCTCGATATCGATAACTATTGATTGTTGTAATATATTGGTTGATTTGGATGTTGTCTGAAATGGATGCTTATTGATTGATATGTTGGATGTATGGTTGTTTATTTATTTTAATATGTCCCCGTTATCACCGTGTATATTATCGTCATTTAAATGGTCATCTAATTCATTTAAGAATTGGATAACTAAGACATTTAAATCATGGGTTTAAATGATGTATGCCCATACAATTTCTTGAATTTGGATTATGTATTGGAATTGAATTATTTGAAAGTTTTATGCTTTAAATTTAAGCTTCAGATTTATTTCAATTAAAATGATTAAGATTGGTATTTCGAATTATTTGAAATCTTTTAAATAATTATATTCACGTTGTACACTTGATAGGAGATGAAAATCCCGTAACATCTCTGAAGCCATTACAGTAATATTTCTATTCTACTTATTTTTATTTGACTTACATAAGATCTTTTAGTCCTAACTTGAGTGTTTTGTCTTTTCATTACGCTCGGGTCAGTCTGAGCTTTTCAGTGTATTGAAGACCATTTTATTTTGGAGGATGAAGACGGAGATGAGTCTACTATTTATTATTAATTATTCCACTACATCATGTGTTCCGCTGCATTATTTATTTATTTCTGCTCTATGTATAACTCTGATTTGTAATGTAAGAGTGTAATCAAATATCATTTGTAAAACAGCTTCATGAACTGTTTATTTGATTATTATATTTTGTCATTCCGCTGTGAGATTCTGTCTTTTGTTTTTCCTTCTTTTCTATTATTTTCTTATTTACTCCATTAACAATTGTACCTTTTGAATGGTTTGAGTTGACATGTGTGGTTTATTGTCGATTTAAACCGTCCAAAAAGGTGTGGGTCGTTACAAAAATATTATGATTTGTAGTGCAAATATGTCAATCTAGAGCAAAGTTTTCTATTCGCTAGTTCTTAGTGGTTCTCAAAAGTCATCCCTATTGCTATTGGAAGCTTAGATATTTATAAGTGTGAAGAGATATGGAGGTCAACCTGATAAAATAGGTAGTTTCCCAATATAACATGCATGGTTTGGTTATTTCCATATATAGAAGATACGATCCAGATCTTCCTTATATTCCATATTGCCTTTCCTTAAATATCTTCGGTTTAGCTAAAGTAGGCTTGTTCGACGGTGCTTGCTTCGATAGATGTGCATTGATGCCTTTTTGGCTGAGTAGATAAACGGTCCTCTTTTTGATCGATATTGTAATATACCGGACAAGAATCTTGCCTGGGGTTTGAACCACATGATAAGAAATCTTGCTTGATAAGTCATCTATTGGACAACAATTTTTGTCTAATGGTGAGACCACCGGATAAGGAATCTTATTTGGTAGTTTATCTACCAGACATCAATTTATGTCCGGTTGTGAGACCACCGGACATGAATTTATGTTCAGTTGTCTACCTATTGGATAGCCTAACTAGTGTTGCATTACTTCATTCTTTCTTTATGACTTCACTTCGACTGCCTTTGGGTTCTTTTCCCTCTCTACTGTAAGGTTGTTCGGATGCATTGTACTTCTTATGGCACACACACCTTTGTCACTCTTGCACTGGCTTGATTAACTTGCCTCTATCATTCCACAGGTGGAAACGCATATAAAATTAAGTATATATGTTTTTAATTAATATACTCTTAATTAATTATTTAATTTAATTAACTATATTAATTAGAGGTATTTAAAATATGAATTTAATTAACTTATTCCACATAAAATGTAAATTTTTTAAATTTATCTTATTACCATTGTGATTTTTTTAATTTTAGGTTTAACATTTAAAACTAAAATATATATATATTACATTTTCAAATGTTAATTTGCAAATTAGCCCAAGGCCAAATAACGTTGGACTTTACATTTGGGCCAACCTTTTGGACTTACTTCACCCATTGGGACATGCAATAGTTACGGAGGGGAAAATACTTTATATTCAACCCATAGCCTAGACATTATTGTTCTAGACTTCCTTTAGATAGAAAAGTTTATGTTTTGCCTCTAATGGTGGCTAATTAGACTACATAAGCTATGCAGCTTTAATAAAATTGTTAGAAATGTGAAACAGCTTACCTCTATACCCATACTATCCAAGATTTTTACTAAGTAATACTATCAGATAATACGGAGAATGAGGCTATATGGGGTACACACGTGAATATTCTCTTAGGCTAACACTGGTACGTATTTAAGCATCGAATAAATAACTCATCTATACGTATACAGTATCGGCAGAAAGCAATAAACAAGTGTGCCTTTTGGATGGAACATTACACAATATGCAGCAAATAATAGAGAACAAAAAGTTAGAACCACAGCGATAATATATAATATAAAATATACAAGGTATGTTCAATATACAACACAAGGATATACAAACATTAAATTATATGATACCAAGATGATATACAACAATATTATATGCCAGTCTCCTCTATGCTAGAATAACAGAAGCTGGTCATACTGTCCCTATACCTAAAAAGTCTTAGACTGAACCGGGTATCATATAAATAACACAAGGGTCAGACTATATTTGAATCAGTGGGTCCATATACATATATAACTCAATATATGCAGGGTGTAATAATATGATAACAATATCAAAATGACTCAAGCTAACCATCATAATGCCAATATATATATATATGGTAATGTATGCATGGTGTATAATTAAAATATCATATACCATCCCCAAAGTATCACATAACATCAAATATCACAAAACCATGCATAAAGGTGTCATCACCCATATAAATGCGCATCAAGTCGGATATCCTAAAATCAACCTCAAATGGGTGAATCATCTATATCTATAAATCATCAATAGTTGAGATATCCTCAAGTATAATCAGGATAGCATACAACAATGCCCAAATATATATATATATCACAATCTCAATAATAAAAGCATTATCATCAACCTATAGGATAGGAGAGGCTACCTATTAGTATAGTAAAAGATATGAGACTCCACTATACTCTGGACACCTATCCAGGTATAATCTCATTTCCTTATATATGGATAAATCAAAATATATCGTAATGGGAACGACTGTACTATAGACATGAAGTCCAAAGTAGAGTCATATATACATCAATATATGGGTCACCTAACCCATATCTATAATCAAGTGAGGTGTATCAATAGTATATGCTAATCTTTCACTCCGTCAGAACCAGAAGGGAGGTTCATGGTTACACATCGGTTGTAGAGTCACACAAATGGGTCACCTAACCCGATTTTACAGTCTTCAGTTACCTCGACAGTTATCATGACAAATGTCTACATATTGCTTTACACGAAGCACTCGGTCACGACCCTGCACTTTCTTCCATAGGTAACAGACTGCTGGCCCAAATGACACAGAGCTATAGGGCACCTAACCCAATATATACTCTCTATGGTGTCACGGATCTGGGGCTGGACACAATTATCAGGCCGCTAGGGTGGATACCATGCTAACAATCTTGGAGTACATAATGATAGTAGCAAATAGTAATAATAAATATAAGGGCACAAACCTTGCTCATGCCTATAAGCATTACCTCATGTAAGTACAATCACATAATACTATTCCCATCATGTGAGTGTCATCTACTTACAATGAATAACCGTATAAATATTACAACAACGTCCCATACCACTACGTGATAATCGTTTATTCACTGCTCATAAACTACACTCTATCACCATAATATTCTATATAAGGAGTCCGAAGAATAACCAGAAAAATATTATTGAAAGTCCTATACCAAACGGTATTATAACTCTATTTGTTCAAATTCATCGCCACATGGAATTAAAATCATCATAACAAAAATATCCTAAAAATAGCAATATCATGAATCCATACAGAAGGGTGCCATCACTGTAACATGTTAAAACCACTAATCAAACTAATGTTAACGGTGAATTCTTTTTACAAATCCAGGTCAATATAAAAGAAATGAGAAATTAGGAAAGTATGAGGAAACACATTAATCATATATTTATATATAAGTGTGTGTGTGTCTATAACGATCATATCAATTTTTAATAGTAAATCATTCACAAGATACAATCATAATAAAATAGAGATAAGAATACTAGAATCGCATAATAATTGTTCTAGAATTAAATTGAATATTTAAATAAACTTTAAATTAGTAATACATATTTTCTTTAATCAAATATAAATATAAACATAATACGCTTCAATTTAAACTTATTAATAATAAAAATTTACTTTAAAATACTCAAGTTATTAATTAGAAAATATTTCTCATTTTTCAGCATTTATATAAAATTTAGATAATTATTTTAAACCCAAATTGGATTTTCTTTCAATAAATCAATAATTTTAAATATATTTAAATACTGAATTTTTAAATAAAATATTTCTCATAAAATTATATATTTACTTTATTCAATTTCTCACATTTATTTTCAGTGTAAGTATAATTATTTACTATTAAAATATACACATACAAAATAGCATAAAGCGGGACTCGAACTCAAGTGGATTGGCAGAAGAACACAAGCCCTTACCACTAGACCACACATGTTTGTGTAACCTGTTGCACCACCGGTCGACATTTTACGGTCAACCGGTTGGAGCTTAGGGGGTCGACCAATAGACCAACCGATCGTGTACTCCCGGTCGATCATTTTGATCAAGTTTTGGCCATCTTCCACTCCAGACTTGCAATTTTCATTATCAATTCAATGCAAATTCTAGTATTCAATCCAACAATCAACTACTTTTTTTTACATATATATAGAATTAATGGTTTACATGTAGATATGTGAGTGCGAACACTCACGTGTAGCTTTCATTTTCTTCTTTTGCATAATCCATACCTCCAACCCAATGTCTAAAGATCAACTTCAACATTTTTATAGTGTAGTTTGATGTCAGGAAGCATATAGTTGAGTTTGGAGATTTATGGAATTTTCATTTCATTTTATTTTGATTTTTAAAGTGGGATTAGGTTTTGAATCTTTCACTGGAAGATGATGAAATGAACTTCTGAAACCAAACTAAGATACGAGATATTGTCTAAGGCAGAGAATGAAATTTCTAGATATAAAATAATCTAGACATTATAAAAATCAGGGTTTATGAGTTTAGGTTTATAATTTAGACTAGGGCTTAAGTACATATATTACTAAACATTTATTTTCTTCTTCTTATTCTTTTTAAAATCCATTTATTAAATAATTCCAAAATTTCCTATTAAAATAAAATAAACTCCTTCCCCTTTATGAAATATATTTCTAATCCTATTTATGACTAATTTTATTCTTTACAAAATTATTCAGTTACTTTTTATATAATTAAATTCATTTAAACTCAAGAATACACACACACGCGCGCACACACACAGATATATATATATATATATATATTATACTAATATATTTAATTTCACTTTTTATTAGCAAATCACAACTTTTGAAACATTTAATTCCCAAAATAATTCAGTTATATCACTAGTTACTTTATTATAAAATTCCAATATTCCCGAATAAATCCAAAATTATTCATATTTAGTATTATAATTTCATTTTAATTAATTAAATCACTATTATTAACTTTAATTAATTATTGCACTATTGGGTTGTTATAGACTTCCCCCTTAAGAAAACTGCGTCCTCGCAATTCTTCATTGAGGAAAATCTATAACTAATTAAAACTTAACCATACTATTACCAATTTAAATTTAAATACAAAGAAATTAATCATTAAAACAATTTCACAATACTCTATCCTTACTGTTTCGAGTCGGCACACACAGTCGTCTGCATTAACTTGATAAGTATCAAATAGAGTAACATAAAAATCAATAATTAGACCCTTTTTACCATTGGCTTGTCACAAAAATCCAATCTTAACATCAAAGTACAAAAATATTTATCACTCTCCAAAGAATACTTATATACAATAGGTTGTAAACTTCATTTTACTTCAAAAATATATATACCAAATTTGAGAACTACTTCCATAATTATAGAAAGCTTAATTTTAAATAATCCCTTTCTAATTTTTTTTTTCAAAATTCTCATTTTATAAACAATTTAAATACTAATCGAAATTTGGATTCTAATCAAGTATCTTCAAATTGCTTCAACTAAAACCAAACCCTTTCCAAAATAACTTTCTCTAAAATTTTCACTTCACAATTCCATATAAACACTTTTCAAAATATCCCATATATTAGCCCCTTTGCCAAAACTTTTCAAATATATATATATATAGAATACTTACGCATATTTATAAAATTTTCAACCTTTCAAAACTAAAACAATGTCCCTTACCAAATCAAGTCTTAAATAATTATTTTCATCCAAAAGAAACTTATCTAAACCCATTGATTATTTAATGTAAATGCTTTTCAAAACATTCCTTTCAAACTTAGCTTTTCACTACGAAATCAAAGTCAAACAAATTCTTTCCTTTAGTATTTAGTAACATACATAACAAAAGAAATTTTCTTTCCCTTATAAAATTTTCTTAATCTCAAAATATTAGACTCAAAGAATTATACTCTTCAAAATATTTCACATTCACTCAAATTGAAATATTTAAGCTATATATAATAATTCATATTCACAAAAATTAAAATATCCACAGAAACCAATTCAAGTCATAAACAATCTTCCGTAAATTACAAACAATTAATTTCAACACACCACGTGCATATGTATACTTATAAAATATCTTTTACAATCCATTTTTATATCAAAATAGTAAATATACTTTCATGTCGAAATATTCACCAAAATTTCTTTCCTAAATCATATCAATACTTTTCCAAATAATATACCTTTCCATACCAAACTATTCCTTTGGGTATTTATCACTCACTATATAATGTCTATAATATCACATAATCACAAAATCAAAGTACTTAGACTATATATAATATTTCATATTAATGTAAGTTGAAATTCCAAAACTTAATAAATTTAACCCAACTTCTATGGAAATCAACTCAAGTCATACACAAATATTCAAAAACTTTACTCTATCTGTCTCATCATATAATATATGTATTTAAAATTCTCAATATTACAAAGTTAATAAAATTGCCTCGCCAACCAATACCATTGTTTACCAAGATTTGCTGGCAATTGTCACTTAAAATATTTTTAACTTTTTGAAAATACATTTATCAATTCAAAACAGCTCATTATAAAGTAAAATAATTAGTAATTTTTCAAATCGATCACCTAAAACATTAAAATTCTTACAAAATAGTTTTCCAAA
Source organism: Allium fistulosum (assembly GCA_030737815.1). Lineage (NCBI taxonomy): Eukaryota > Viridiplantae > Streptophyta > Magnoliopsida > Asparagales > Amaryllidaceae > Allium > Allium fistulosum. Next base: position 925,442,773 of record CM060901.1, read on the forward strand.
CAGTCTTCATTTTTTTCGATCAATTTTAGATAAATTATCAAACTATATATTTAATTTCAATAACTGCTCATGTGCTCATAATTAAAATATTCAAAACTATAATTTTCAAAATATAGCTCAATTTTTTTTAAACACTATTCAAAATTCATAATCTATTTTACAACATTTACTACATTTTCTTTGAATATCTTCTATTAATAAATTTGAAACTAATTTACCCATATATCTTTATATCCATTTGTATACAAACACCATTTTACCTTTTGAAATGTTAAACCTATAAATTGTGTACACTCATGTCCTTTTATCAAAGGTCCTCAAATATGTATAAATGCTATATATAAAGCTTTAAACATATTTGTTATACTTAATACTTTAAAAGTGATAACCATATTTATAACCAAAATTAATCATTTAATAAATACATCCAATTAAGTTTTATTACTTCAAAATCTTCTAAGTAATTTATCATAAAATTTATTTCATAAAATCATTCTATAGCTATTCAAAATATTTGTTCCTTCAAAAAAATTTATCTTTTCAAATCTTTGGAATTCTTCACAAAACATTCTAATCTTCTCAAAATAATGTGTCAAACGTCTCATCTTAGTATTTAGGAATCCCTATCGATAACGTTAGCCTGACGCATCAATTAGAATTCTTAAACCACTCATCGGATAAATTAACAACAAATCAATTTCAAAACTTCTATGAACGTTATCTTCACAAATTATTTAATATACTTGCTTATATATAGCTTTTATTAATTCATTTTGAATATTTATCTAATAACATACATATAATATATATTTTTTCAAGAGATTTCTAATAATAACATTAGATAGGTTTCAAAAAACATTTATTAATAAAATATTTATACATATTTATCAAAATCTTTATTTCTAACAAATACTTAGTAACATGTTACTCGGCTTTGTGATCCAACAATATCTAGACGAGTCAAAATGTTCTAATGATCAGATAGCAAAGGAAAAAACTAGAATGATAAACATAGAACTTAGATTCAATCAAAGCTTAGAAGTATAACAACAAAATTATCAAATAACTATGGAGGTGCTCTACCCAACAAAGCATTTTGAAAGGACAAAGTTTAGAGACAAAAGACCATTAACAAGTCTTGTATCGACATCGAACAAAGCCCCTCAGGTCGGTATCGAACTATCTTGCTTCAACAAATCGAAGCATATTAATTCCTAAGCAAAGTCTAGAGAGAAATGAAAGTAAGGCACACCGATAAGATGGATCGCCAATGATCCATGTGTCAAATTTCACTGGACAAATACAAAATTTATAACCAACGAGCTAAGTGCGTTGGATCATCACCGATCAAAGGATGCCATCCAAATCTAAACCTTTTTCCAACTAGTCAAAATATAAAGGCAGATGTGAAGCTAAGTATCCAAGAGCCACGAATCATCATCGAACCATTAAGGAACTTCAAGAGGTCAACCTAAGCTTAGCGAAACCTCATCATGGATCGCAACCGATCCATAGGCCTCAGATCGGTACCAGTCTAGGGAAAAATTTCTGGTTTGACCATGATCTTTTCAGGAACCCTTCTTTAGAATGTGGAGAACGTAGGGAGAACGTGGTGGGGACAAATTTGATAATCTTTTTCTATAAATAGGAGATGAGAGGCACCATTTCAGGGCCTTTTTTGCATTCTAAATTTCTATGCTGTTATAGGTATTTTTTGGATTATCACCGATCCAAGACCACCGACCCATAAGATCTCACTTGTAAAAATTTAAAGAAATCATTAACAAAGTTCAAGTGGACGCAGGCCATTGTTTAGCCGAACCACTATAAATTGCCATGTGTTGTTTTTATTCATTTTCCTTTTAGTTTCTTCATTTTATTCTCTTCTTTAAACTACTTGGATGCTTGTGCCAACTTTTAGTCTAAACATTTTGGCGCTTTCATTGAGAATGTTTAACTTCTTGCTATTTAGTTTTATTTTTAACCTATAGATTTCTTTAATCCATGAAGTAGATCTACAACTTCTGTTCCAGAGATCCATGATTATTCATATTTCCCTAGAGGCCATCACAATGTTTACCAAAGCAATACCTAAAGAAATACCAAGGAAAAATTCACTACCTCCAGACTCACTAATGACGTTGAGAATGATGGCTCTCAACACATCGAAGAAACCATTCAGCTTGGCACTACTGAAATCTAGACCGCTTCAGATATAATCAGTAGGGTTGAGTTGGATAAGATAATGAAAGAACTGAACGAAAGCTGCTTGAAAGCCAAAATGCTATGATGAAGCAGATGATAAAAAACTAGATTTAATGACCCAACTATTTTGGGGTCGTAGAAGCAACATGGGGGAATTATCGCCTTTTGACTCAGAATAAGGAAGTTCCTCCTCATCTGGTGAAAATCATAGAGAATGAAAGCAAATAATAAGTGAAAGTGGGCTGGAACCATAAAAATGTGTTAGGTAGAACTCAGATTGGTAATACATAACTCAGTACCGAACCATTTTTTTAAGGTCGATACCAAACTAACACACCGTGGCTCGAATGATGGTGACTTTGTTGATTTGCATGATAGTGTTGGTAACGACGTTGACCCTATTGTTGGTATTTAAAATGTTGTAATTCAAATGACTCTTGTTGACCCATCGCATAGAAGTCCTAGAAATCGATCAACTGGACAAACAGTTCCCTAAGGATAGGAGAATCCAGATATCAAGGAACTAGTCGAGACCGTTTGCAAAGCCAAACACTTAGGGAAGGCCTTGATTATCGTCATTCAATTAATCCAATAGAGCCCGAGTCTCTAGCAGATATAGTGAGGAAGTTGGTGAGAGAAAACTAGCATAGAAGTAATAATGATTGGGTTTCTTTCCTAGTAGGAACCCGTTCATCGAAGAAATACTACGAGAGGAATACCTTAGAAGGTTTATTATGCCCACATGTTGTCTTATAACGGACATATAGATCCGAGATAGCATTTGCTAAAGTTTGAATGTCACATGGATAGCTTGAGGGCTACCAGCGCCACGCATTGTAGATGTTTTCCAAATATTTTTGGAAGGAGTGTCTACAATGTGGTTACTCGGCTGCCTCCATGGTCCATATCTTTGTTTGATCAGCCCTAGAAAGTTTGTGGAGTAGTTTAGGTTGCATGCTACTCACCCAAAGGACGTGATGTCATTGTCCAACATTTTTAGAATTATGCAGAGTCTTTGAAGGACTTTTTGAGTAGATTTAACATGGCTGTGAAAGAGGTAAGCAATGCCAAGGAGGACATTATTTTGATGGTTCTGATTAGAGGAATACATCCCGATATAGAGTTTGGAAAATGGTTAAAAATGAAATCCCTACCGACCATGGGGTATTGCGCTTGGAAGAGGCAAATGTAACTACTAGGAAGGTCGATGGTGGAAAATCAGCTGAGGTGGTTTAGAGTAACGTGGATGTGAAATAAACTGACGAGAGTTTTGGGAATGTTGCTATTATTGTAGGAAACAAAACCAATAATCAGAAGAGAAACAACTAAGGTAATGGAGGTAGGAAACTAGACTTTAAGAAACGTCCAAGGTTTTCGAAGCATGAGGATTATACAATGTTGAATGATACAATTTAGAACATCTACCTTGTGATGCAAGGTACTGAGCACTATAAGAAGTGAGCTCGAAGGGAGTCAACTGAAAGAGAGAATGTCTGGGAAGTACTACTGCTTCCATGAGACGCATGGCCATAATACAACCAAAGGTAGGAATTTAGGAGATGCGATCGGGGATTTAATCCGAAAAAAACTACAGTAGTACGTGGAAGTTCCGCAAGATAACAGGCAAGGAAATTCTCAAACCCAAAGGCAGTTGCTCCAACGGGGTCGGACTAGGCCTAGTGTGGATTAGCCTAGGTAGCTTATTAAAAGACTCATCATCAATCGGATAACTGGTGGATCTCATTTAGTTGAGAAGAGCTGGAATGAGATGGAAAGGTACGGTAGCTCGTTGAGACACGTAGTACAAAATATTTGCTTTTCCATTGAAGACGGAGCTCCAGCAAAGCAATTGGAGACTATGACAGATGATATTGAGTTTAGAAACTTTGATGCTGATGGGATCGAAGTGCCAACGTTTGACCCTTTGGTGATAGCGGCCATCATTGGGCCAGCTACTATGAGGAAATTTCTTATTGATTGTGGAAGTTCTATAAATATTTTATTTAAGGAAGCATACGACCATATGATAATGGATGGTCAGGATCCAAAGCCATGTAAGTCCTGGATTTAGGCATTTACCAAAGAGGCTGCAGAGCTTATTGGGTGCGTTGACTTATCAATGGGTTTAGGCGAAGGTAACCACAAGAGAGTGCAGGTCGTGACCTTCGTTGTGATGGACACATTTCTGCATATATAACCATTTTGGGCCGACCGTTCCTCGCCAGCTTCTGGACGGCCCTAGCTGGTGTCTAACAATGAAATTTCCTACGGAGAATAGGGTAGGAGTCATCCAAGGTGATCAGAACATAAGGCGTGAATGCTAAATTGCTGAGCTGAGAGAAGCAAAGCGGTGTGAAAAAGGGAGGGACATGGAGAAGATTCTCGATGTCAAGTCAATTGATGCATAGTAATCACCGCCAAAGCCTTGGTTTGGTCGGTATAGCAGATTTCACAAAGTTATAGATCTGAGGAAAGAGCCAGAGGATGCGAGGGCGGCCCCAGCTGAGTTCATGATCAACATCCTAGTTAGTCAAGATGACCCTACCCAGGCCCTGAAGATCAGATCTCAACTCAGTATGAAGATGAAAAAGGAGCTAGCAGGGTTCCTGCGGGCAAACTTAGATGTGTTTGCCTTGACACATTCTGATATGTGTGGATATCATTAGAGATAGCATGCCATGCATTGAATGTGAACCCCTGATGTCCTCCCGTGAAGCAAAAAAGGTGAAGTTTGGGTCCAGAGTGATCCGCTGCACTGAAGGAAGAAGTGGATAAGCTAAAAACTAATGGGTTTATCCATGATGCTCTATACCCTGAATGGGTATCCAACCTAGTGCTGGTCAAGAAGCCCTACAAAAAATGGTGGACATGTATCAGCTATCCAGACTTGAATAAGGCATACCCAAAAGTCAACTTCCTATAGCTAAAGACCGACCAGCCAGTGCACTCAATAGCCGATTATGAACTGCTATCATTTATGAATGCTTATTACGACTACAACAAAATTCCAATGTGCATCGTAGATAAAAAACACACCAGCTTCATAACTGACCTAGGACTATATTGTTTGCTTGTTATGTTGTTAGGTCTGAAGAATGCTTGAGCAACCTACTAAAGATTAGTAAATTCGATGTTTAAGAATTAGATCGAGCATACAATGGAGGTCTATATGGATGATATGTTGGTGAAGTTACAGTGATCGATGAACCACATGGAAGACCTATTAAAAAAATTTGGTGTGCTTTAAAGATATGGGATGAAGCCTAGTCCGCTAAAATGCTCGTTCAACGTCGCGTCAAGGAATGTCTTAGATTTCATAGTAAACTCAACGGACATAGAATCCAATCCATGTGGAATATGCATGTATATGCTTTTTGTTTGATGATAATAAACATATATACATTCATTTAAATGTATTTGATATTGCACTATTTTATTTTTCACAGATTAAATAGATATTTGCTGAATAAAATAAATTACACATAATTTGAATACAAACGAATTTTTTATTCAAACAAATATTTATTACATTTTTGATAGTACAATTTCAAGCTCTCACTATATACATCATTTTTGATCATAATACAATTACATCACGATTTCATAGTTACATCATTTCCTCACTACATATCACTCACACTCGTATTTATCTTCAACTTCATTCCAGTTTGAATCCAGCATCTGAGCAATCTGCAAAAATATACATTCACGCAGTAAAATTGAAAAGGAAATGTTTTTGCAGTATAAAACAAAATGTGTATTTTGAAAATATTATTTGCCTCAGTTATTTGGGTTGTTCGTCATCATTTGATTTTGAATTTATCACACACATGAACAACTTGTGACATGCACAGTGTATCACTGTACATGCCACAAGGCCGTGCACACCAGTATATGTATATACACTTGATATATTTACAGGGACAAGTGAGCACAGGTCAAACCCAAATACAGGATTCAACTCAAGTGCAAAATAAAATAATGTCACAAGGTCAAATCCAAATCGGATTCAACTCAGGTGAAATTCGAAAATCAAATTCGAATACAATCAAGTGGTCAAGACAGTCTACACAAATTCAAGGAGGCACCAAGCAACCAAATAGCAACAAAACAGACTGAAGTGATGAAGTCACAAACCAAGTTCAACAAGGCAAATGCATGCAGACAGTTCAATAGAGAAGTGCACAAGCATCACAAGGCTGAAGTCTACAAATTCAATCAAGTCTACACTGCAAAGTACTGAAGCACTATATCAACAACAGCTACAACAACACAAGTGTGTACATGAATACAACTACAGGTCAATTCGAGTATACCATAGAGAAACAATGAAGTCAGAGATTAAAGGCATGCCAGAATTTCACAAAATCAAATATGGTTCCATGCCAAAGTCAATAAATCGAACAAGTCGAGTATGCTACAGATCAGACAACTAAAAATGCCGAAGCCAACAATTTAAATACCAGAGAAGTTCGAACTCATCAAAACAGTAGCCAGAAAATCACAAAATCAGAAATGTGTTGAATGATTCGAAGTCAACATCGTGATGATCAAGGAGTTGAAACTCAAGCCGTGAATATCACGTAATATAAAAGCAAAATATACGCATATGGAAAAGGTCAAAAACTTATCACAATCATTCAAACAAAATCGTATGGCCGATACTAAAATATAGACAAATATATACGAACGAATATTCAGGGATTCGATCTATATATAAACACCCTAATCATCATCGGCAATTGGCATCGAATTCAAGCAATCAAACCACAGAACAAAAAGGCACAAATTACATACCGAAGTCAGGTGACGAATTCGATCACAAATCGAAGAGCAGCCGTGTGCAAGACAAAGAAATCAATCGATCGACTAAGCAACGTAGTTCGAAATCAAACTCGATCGACCAGTATAAAGTCGGCATCTTCGAATACAAGCCCCAATCCAGAATCGCCAGAGAACAATCAAAGCCCTAATTCAAGAATCAAACAAAGAGGACCCAAAGCTCAAATTCGCCAGTGACAGAGATTCGAGGAGCTGAAGCTCGTAATCGCCAGAGAAGCGCAACATCGCCGAAGTCTTAATTTGTGAATCGCCATTTCTCAGGGGATCGGGCTAGTGAAATAACAAAAGGGATCGAAGAGATAATACCAGGCCAACATTTTTAATCGAAATAAAAAGTGAAGCGGGCCGTTGATTTTTTAAAAGGGGCCGGTCTAGTTTTTAGGGTTTTAAAGTTTTAATTTTTTAGTTATTTTTAGGCCGGGATTATTTTCTAGAGCAAAATCAGTTATCAAGTTTAAATTTCAATTTTGCTCCAGGTTTAAACTGTATTTTGTTTTTCAGTCTGTATTTTCAAAGTCCAGTCAGAGTGAATCACCACCTAGGGTTTAGGTGTTGTCAGATTGTCAAGTTAGAATTAGTTCAGTGAGCAGGGGGGCTGCGAGTTTGCAAAGCTCTATAGGCGGGAGCAGAGTTTGCGAGTAAACGAAACTCTATAGGCGGAGCAGGGTGTGCGAGTCTGTAGGAGTGTTTGTGAGCGGGAGCGAGTGTCTGCGAGTCTGTCAGAGTGTTTGTAAGCGGGATACTGTTTAATTCTAATAGAAATCTGGGAATGCAGCAGTAGGCAGGGGTTGCCGAAGCTGGGTAAATTCTGTGTGTGATTTACTTTACTGCATATTTATTTATCAGCTGTTTGTTTCCACATTTAATTTGAGAAAATTTGCGATAACCCTATTCACCCCCCCCTCTAGGGTTAATCTAGATCCTACAATCCAGAGCAGATCAAGGTCTCAAGGAATGCCGGAGTCCCGAAACAATGCAGGAGGAGCATAGCCTGAACGGGAAAGTAGCCGCATTGAGTCAATTTATTTCAAAGGCTATTGACAAGTGTATACCGTTCTTCGATACCCCTAAAAAGGGAAAAAGAAAATTTTCCTGGATAAAGGAGTGTAAGGACGCCTTTTATGCCTTACTTGATCATCTAAAAAGAGCACCTGTCTTATTAAGGCCTTTGGAAGGAGAGCATCTATTTATTTATTTGGCAGTATGCGTTCATGCTTAAAGTGCTGCCCTAGTACGCGAGGAAGCTAGGATCTAAAGGTTGGTATATTACATCAGCAAGCGATTAATGGGGACAGTAAGGAATTATTTGAAGCTGGAAAAGTTATCCTACTGCTTGTTGATTGCATCAAGGAAACTTCGTCCCTACTTTCAAACTCGTCTAATCAAGGCACTGTCTGACTAACCTCTAAGACATGAATTGTACCGCCCTAGACTTCAGCGAGGTTGTTGAAGTGGAATATTGAACTAAGTCAGAATGATATATCGTATCTGTAACGACCCGTAAAATTTCGACTGTTTTAATAACGTAATTAGTTGAAATTTTGTGGAATTTTAAAAAGATAAAAATTTTGAAATAAAAATTTAATATTTGGAATACGTCTAGTTAAACATAGCAACTGGTAAATTTTCGTCCGAAAATATGAAAGTTTATTTCGCGCGTAAATTCACTTCAATTTAATCAGTTAAAAAGTGATGAAAATAAAATGTTTCCGAAACCTAAATATTTTTACATAGAAAAATTCTAAACCATCTTCTGAGCAAGATATCAGTTTATCGTTTTTCCAAATTCGGACATCTTTGGCTCCGTCGATCTTATTTTTCAGTGTTTTTCTTGCATTTTCCGCCAGTTGAAAATTCGAAATTTTATAATTCAAATCGTATCACTGATATTTGTATATTGTATTGATCGTCTCATCAAGCTGATCTTCACGATATATTTATACGTTCGTTTCGGTGTCCAGTTCACGGTGAAACGGATGACCGTGTCGGTTTCGAATTGGTCCTTTTGTCTTCCGGTGACTATTCATTTCTTAACGTTAAGCCAATAGCCATTTAAATTTTTTTTTGTATTCCTTGCAATAAATTGTTCGTGACCATACACTTTCTACCGTTTCACATTTGAACTGTTCATGCGGTGTCTTCACATTTTCCAATCTTTGTTTATTTTCGTTGTTTCCCAAAAACGTGCTATCCCTTTCTCATATACTCATGCATCCTTATGTTGTTTGTTCATTTTCCATTGTTTACCCTCTGCAACATCAACCCATCTCCTCCAGGCCGATCACCACAACCCGCGTCCGCCCTTCCCATTCCCAGCCTCGACCACAACTCATCTCCTCATCAACCTTCTTCCACCTGACAACCAGCAGCGACAGCCACCCGAACCACCTAGAGAAACCCATCCATTCCCACTGCCAGTAGCCACCGAAACATAGCCAAACATTCCTCCCACCAGCCACTTCTTCCTACCCACTGACCCATCAGTGCACACTCACCCATAGCCCATCACAGTTGCCAAGCCTTCCCACCTACCAGACCTCATCAACCCGTGACCATCTCTAACCCAACCGCCTTCTCCCTCCTTCTTCACGCAACTACACATCCATCCACTTCGACCCACCACCACCTCATCAACCACCAGGCCGAAGCCTTACATTCTACACCACAACCTCCTTTTCGTCCTAGGCTATTGAGTCGCTCCCCTCTTCTTTTGCACAAGTAAGGTATATATATATAAGTTACAACAATTATACAATATTTTATTTCATTAAAAAGTATATATTAGTTACATAATATGTACGATTTTAAGCTTATATCAGTTGTTGTTATGAGGTGTATATATAAATTGTCATATTTGTATATCTATTTAAGTATTTTGTATTCGATATGTATGTTGGCCTGTTTCTGAAAGCCTGAGGCTTGTTACTTCTCTTATCTGTTTATACTATGTATATATTAAACATATACCGCGTTTTGTTATATATATAATTTTTTTTATATAACAAGGTATTCGCAGACATTTTATTATACATATAATTGTTTCTAATTAATATTTATCTAAGTATGACTTGTAGTTATAAAGTAAATTTTAACTGAAGCCTATAATATAATATAACTACATGTCTATAGTTTATATTTTCTGTTCTGAAACAAACCTTTTTAGTTAAAAGTAAATTTATACAAAAGCTATTGTTTTTTTAGATGTTATGTATACATTTGATATGTCATTGGTTTACTGTATGACAAAAAGGGGGTTTAGACTTAACATATATGTCAGGATATTTTGCAAGTGGGCTTCTCTTGTATATAGGTTTAGTACTGTGTTTTGTTTTTCATGTATGATATGGTACTGCATTTATAGGTCGGCTGGGTAGCATGTTATAGAGTATATAATATATTGAGTGAGGTTATACTAGTTTATAAATATATATATATAAAAAAATGGTAAAAAAATAAAATAAAAAATATTAAGCTATTCTGCAGTAGATTAATAGCACTACGAGTACTTGTCAAAGTTAAAGTGCCTTTATGCTTTACATTATGTTAAAAGCTACTTATAACAAAATGTTCGAAATTAGGCTACAAAATATATCAGTCCTTTGCTGTATGATTCCAAAAGAAATATATAAACAGAACAGAATGCGTGCATCTTGATCCTCCTTAGCTTCCAATTCAATGATTGGATAGTTGAATGCCTTCTAGTGGAAACACCAACTCGTCAATAAAGTCAATGTATATAATATTGGGTTTTAAAGGGTTATAAGTTCATAAGTTATATATTTACACGTGCGTAATTTAAAATATGATTTTGAAAATTTTATATTATTTTGATATTTGTCTTAAATTAAAATTCTTGGAATTATATATAGATAGTATAATAATAATGTATATTTTCCCGTTTCTATTCCACTGATTTGATTCATTTTCATCAACTTCTATTTATCAGCTTGGATCGTTGAATTCGCGCCAATCTAACTTGCTTTGGAATTTGTTACTCGAGTTTGCAATTCAGTCCATTATCAAACCTCTCTAGCCTTGAAAGGTGAGCAATCACTCACGATTAACGTTCTTTTATTTATTAGATTTGATTTCAATTGAAACGACAATTGAAATATGCTGCTGTTAGTTAAATACACTGTTATATATGTTAGTGCCTGTATCAGTTCACCTGTGACATCTGACACCATTATCTATTGATTATTTATGCGATGATAATACAGTTTGGCTGATAATTGATTGATTGTTGATGTTTATATTGGACGTTAAAATTGTTAATGTTAAAATGATAATTGTATGCAATTGAACTTGATATAGGATAGTTAAATGTTAAATTGATTAAATGACATTTGTATAATATGACCCCTTTTAACTATTAAATTGATTAACACGTAGGATTTGTTTAATTACATTTTGAACCACTGAATGTATGTTGTTAAATTGATGATGTATGAAATTGTAAATAGATGACAAGTGAAAAACCGTAATGTAATAATCTTTAATCTACATGAAATGATAGTGTAGATTCTAGAAATAATTATATTAATTCGTACAAATAACAATGCGAATTAATCCGGTTATTTCGGGATTATTTGAATTGATTATTGGATTGTTATTGATTGTTGTTATTGCTTGTTTATTTACTTTGACACCATCCCAGTTATCACACTGCAAGTTCCCTTTACTATGCTTTGATTTTTGGATTGAATTGGAATCAGGTTGAAATGATAAATACCCAAATTGAACTTTGACCTAGGATAGAAAATTAAATAAAAACCCGATTAGTCAATAATTTGATTTAAAAGTAAACGAAGATTTTATTTGAATAAATAATATGGTTTTGAAATGAAGTTGAAATTTGAATTTTTAATGAAAGGAAGATGTTAATATTTAATAATCTGAAACAAAATATTAAACAATGTAATTGATGAAAGAATATTGTTTAATTTGAAATGAATTATAATTAAGTTTGAAATTATTAAGTTTGAAATGATTTAATAATTAAGTTTGAAATTATAATTAAGTTGAAATTATTAAACTTGGAAATTATTTAATAATTAAGTTTTGAATTGTTTAATAATTAAATAAGATTGGATTATTTAATGATTAAATTGAATTGAATTCTTTAATAAGTAAAATTGAACTTTTGAATAAGTGAATTTTTCTTCGTAAATAATTGAAATTGAGTTTTCTTTATTAAGTAAGTTTTGGAAAATTATTTAAGAAAGTAAATAAGTGAAATTGAATTTCTTTAACAAGAAATGAAAATGTGATATTTTTGGAATTAATGTAAGACTTGTAATTGAAAGAATTGATTTGACGAATTTAATTTAATTCAAAATTGTAAGTTTTGATTTAATGAAGTTGAACTTAAGAAATTGATTTAATGGATTGGAAATTTAATAGAAATTGTTTTAAATGACAAATTACTTAACGAATATTGAATGAAATCGATAAATGAGTTTAAATTGATTTGAATGTTAAATTAAATTAATTTAAATGATTTCGGAATGAAACTGATATACGAACTTGAATCGATATTTGAATTGTTTTAAATAGAAATTGAAATGGAATTATAAGATTTTGAAATTGTGAATTGGAATTTTCGAAACGTAAATTTTGGAAATTGATTTAGAAAGACAAATGAAATGTTGGTTTACGAATTGAAATTGAAATTGAAATTGATTTGGTTTTTTGAAATATATAAACGACCAATCGGTGTAATAATTACGAAAGTTATTAAAGAGACCGGGATCGGTAATGGATATACTCTCTATCTAAACCGAGACCACTTTAATAACTATACGCGGAGTGATGATCCAGAATGAAGTGGTTGGAATGATGTACGTGATGACTGAAGAAAGAGAACGATAATGGATAGCCTTGACACTTGTGTCAAATTGGAAATGACTAAAACAGGAGCCGTGCCGGGCCAATGGAGGATTAGCTACCTCAAGTTGACACACTTCTTCGAACTACTTATACTTGTTGTCGATTGGTGCACCCTTGATTTTTGGAGTGTTGTTTCACGGTGTTGCGGGCGTTGCGTTCTCACCAGTCCGAATCAGGCGAACGGTAGTATCACTACCTTGGGTATAGCCTCATGTGCCTTGTCATACTTGTATTCCATTTATGCGCGACCACTACGATTTTGATTTGTACTTTTAGTATATGGATTGCCCTCTGGTGACTTCCGGTTTTGGGGAAACTACGGTCTTGTATATGCTTTTGGGAATAAAAATGTGTTAAGGGTGGAATGGGCCATGACTTAACGCTATTTTGATATCTTTATATTACTGATAGACATTATCTACTTATCGTACATTACTACCTAGTAGATAGTTTAACGGATCCTTAAAGGATGGTTATTCCAAACATCCTTTGAGTTACTTGTATTTCAATTGCTATTTCACTTGAGTTGGATTTATTAATATAAGAATGTTAATCCTGACTCGAGTGTTTTGTGTTTTGCTTTACGCTCGGGTCAGACTGAGTGGTTCAGCTTTTGAGACTCACCTTTGAAGTTGGAGCTCTGCTTGAAGATCCAGCTATCTATCCAGCTTTCAGATATTCGATGATTCCAGTGATGTATTCTGATTTGTATCTGATGTATCGTATTACTCTTCTGTTGTAAACTCTGATGTATTTTATATATTCATATAGTAGCTTCATGAACTGCTATCTCTTTTATTTCCGCTGCAATTATTACTCTATGTCTGTGATCTGTGATTATATTTATTTACTGTATATGTTCAGTTTTGCCAAATTTAAATTAACAACGCGGTATTTTGAGCAATTCAATTCCGGCATGAGTGTCTACCTATACACTTATAATGGATGCGAATGGTCCAAAATTCCAGGTCGTTACAGTATCATCCACGGAGAGCGATCCGAGGACAAGAATTAGCTGATTTCATTGTTGAATTCACCACCTAGGATGAGGAGAGAGAAGAGTGCATGGGGAAAAAATGCTTAGTGGAAGTTATACATGGATGGAGCATCCAACGAATGTTGCTTGACAATAGGAATGATTTAGGTAACCCTTGAGGAACGATCAATCTCTTATGCCCTGAAACTTGAACTCCCCACAACAAACAACGAAGCATAATATAAATCTCTAATTGTGGGGCTCAAGATAGCGAAGGAATAAGGAGCCAAAACCTTGCATATATATAATGACTCTTAATTAGTGGTTTGCCAACTGAACGAAGAGTTTCAGGCTAAGAGTGCAAGGCTAACACCTTATTTGACAAAGTTTCTGGAACTACTAAATGATATTGAATGCTACACGATAACACATATCTCTAGGAGAAGAACAACAAAGGCCGATTCGCTTGCCATGCTCGCTAGCTCTGGGGATGCGAATCTTATGGATTTAGTCCTAATGGAGGTATTTTTAGCTCCACGCATTGACCAAATGAACGTCGATTGGATCTTGGAGGCTGCAGTAGAAAAGGGGTCATCGATGACTCCGATCAAGGAGTACTTGCTGAAAGGAAGTTTTCTGGATGGAAGAAACGGATAAAGAAAACTTATGCACAATGCTCCATAATTCATTGTCCAAGAAGGAGTATTGTGTAGGAAAGGTTTCTTGGTTCTCCTACTGTGATGTGTCACCAATGAAGAAGCCAAAAGGATCCTTGCAGATGTATACGAAGGAGCCTATGGTGATCACATTAGAGGTAGACATTAACCTGAAAGATTCTTCGCTACGGATATTTTTGGCCAATCATGGACCGAGATGCGGTCGATCACACCAGAAGGTGCGATAGATGCCAAAGATTCATGAAAATTCATAGAGCCCAATCGATGGAAATTACCTAAATTGTCAGTCCATATCCGTTTGCAGTATGATGGATTGATATTATCGGTGTGCTACCAATGTCGAAGGGTGGAGCAAAATACGCCATTGTTACGGTTGACTATTTTACAGAATGGGTCAAAGCGGATCCTCTTTCCACAATCACCTTGAAGAAGGTGATAAATTTCATAGCCATAAAATTATCTACCGATTTGAAATCCTACAAACAGTCATTTTCGTTAATAGAACTTGATTCGATAGTGTTGAATTCAAGAGTTTCTACAGCAAATACCGGATGGAGAAAAGGTTCTCGGCGGTAGCACATCCACAAGCAAATGTATAGGTAGAGGCGGTGAAAAAACCATCAAACCCATCCTAAAAAACCAACCAACGAAGGCCAAGGGCAAGTAGGTCGATGAATTACCCTTAGTACTTTGGGCTTACCGAATGACCCACAAATCGCGACTGGCCATACTCAATTCGCCTTGGCCTATGAATTGGAGGCCACGATTCCAATTGAGTTAGAAGTGCCCTCTCATCCAAAGATTCATTATGATCCCAAGATGAATGAGGAGCTCCTAGTAGAGTCCCTTAATATGGTCAATGAGAAGTGTGACAAGGCTGATTTAAGGGCTGCTGCTCACCAAAAACGGGTAGCTCTATATTATAATGCGAAGTTCTGGAGTTGGACCTTCGAGATCGGTGATCTCATCCTTAAACATTTCTTTCCTGGTCTAGTGAACATAGGCTTGAGCTAGGAAGGTCCGCACACTATTGAACATAGGCTAGGAGATGGAACATTCAAGCTAGCAACTATTGATGGAATCTCACTTCCAAGGAAGTGGAATAGCGAATATCTATGATGCTATTTCACTTTAATGTATCTTTGTATATACTTAACAAAGCTTTGATATAAACAAGGCAAAGCTTTCCATTCTTGTGAATATAAAATGAATTGGCTTGGGGGATCAATGGATGTGTGTTCTCATTAGCCTAACCATGCGCTGTGAATAACAATAAAATTAAATATTTTGCATTTATATAACATAGGTATATAGGTACCTGAAGATAGGTACCAATCAAAATTTGTGACCCATGATCGGACATAAGAAGTGTGACCATTCTAGATATCCAAAGGTAGATATCGATTAAATTCTTAGACCCATGACTTGGGTGTTGAAGTATAAATTCACGAGAGCTGATCGAGATGATACACCGTCGGACCATTGCCCAAAGATAGGCAAGGTCGACTTACAATGCCCAAAGATAGGTGCCTTACATGATTAAGTCCCGGAGATAGGGCATAATGGGAAAGTGGTCCTCTTAGATAAATGCGATCAATGCCCAAAGTTAGAGTGGTCAGATGCGAACGTTTGGAGATAGACGTTCAAGACTCCGCTTGAGGTGGATAATCATGGTTAATGCCCAGAGATGGGTAGGATCAAACATGGGTATCCAGATGATAGGTATCGAAGATACCACTCCCCAATAAGGGGTTACATGTAAATCCAACTTTATCACCAATCAAACAGAACCTGTAACAACCCGAAATTTAACCCATAATAATTAACTCATTAATTAATGAAATAATAAAATAACTTTGTAATATTATCATAATTGAACCATGGGAGTTGCACCATTGTGTCCGTGGTAATTTTCTGGTCAATTTCCATATATAGAATGTCAAATCCGAGCTAATATAAGGTAGAAACAAAATAAACAAGAAAAGAAGAAAAACGAAAAATAAATATTGGGCTAGATCGACCAAGGGGTCGACCTAACCACGCCCTAGGTCGACCTAGGGGGAGGAGTGATTGACTACCAGGTCGACCCGCCTACGTTATTAAACGAAGAATTACATTCTTCGAGTACAGGCGATTTTAACACGTCATTTTTGTTCCTTTGGCTCATCTGGTCCCTCCGTGCTTCCATCCGATGGCTCCTATTCAACCTATGACGTGGTTGCATCCTATTCAATCCCCAAATATAACGGTCCGAGGTCCACTTCTACCCCTATAAATAAGACCCTTTTCAAGAAGGACCCTAAAAGAAATAATATTTCCAAGGAGAGAATCTTTTTAATAAAAATATTTTAATACCCTCAAGTGGATCCATGAAGACCAAAAGGGAAGAGCTTAGGACCACAGGTGAGTGATTGTAATTATTTTAAAGATTTCTTTAAGTGATTTAAAATAACGAGGTTTCCAATAGTTTTAGTTTTACTACGATGTTTGGAATAACCTTTTTAGTAGTTTATTTACAGTTTTTAGAATTATTTTCAGTCTATTTCTTTTAGCTGTTCTTTTCAGTTGATTTTACTTTATTTCTGTTAATTCTAGCTTTTCCATTTAATTACAGTTTATTTACAGTATTTTAATTTATTTACTGTTATTTATGCGTTATTTACATCCTTTTCCTATGCTTTGGATTTTCTTTTATTTTCAGATTTCTTTTATTTCTCCTTCTTCTTCGCGTATGGATTAGAATAGATTAAACGCGAATATGGATTAAAATTATAAGAATACTGAAATAACGGAAGATAAGATGTAAACTGTAAAGACTGTAATAAAAATGGAATTAAGGCCGAAATTGAGCCTAATTATGATATTAATGTTAGAATTTGACTAATTAAAGATAATTGGCTTAGTTATAACTTAGAATTATAACTAAAAAGAGTATAAGATGAAAGATGCTTATTTTTACACTTATACCTTGGGTTAAGTAATAAGCATGATTATAACGTAGGTTATAATAAGAAATAGAACAGAATGAGGCTTATTTTAAGACTTAGGATAAACTAATAAGCAAAGATAGCAGAGATAAATTGTAAAGGCTTATTTAAATAATTTATCTAAGTTAATAAGCAAAGATGAAAGTAGGACCTGTACCAAATAGCATTGCCCTATTATTTCTATGGACACGGTGTTTCACATAATCCTGAAGTGAGACGAGGGGCACGCTTATGCTAATAATGGTAGTAATTGGTCAATAAGTAGAAGTCCAAATCTTGGGGATTTGGGCAAGGGGCGCAACTAGATATTGTTTGGATGACGGCTCAGTACCAACAGCATTTTCCCTATTTTCTATGGATACGGTGATCTCACATTAGCCTGAAGTGGGATGAGGGACACGCTTATGCTGGAGCTTGAGGTAATAAGAAGACCCAATAGGTGGAACAATATGTAACATGAGCATGGTGGCGGTTACGCGTGCGACTTCCATTCGGGTGCTCAGTAATTGTTATGAGTTCCAAGCGCTTAGTATGTGTGCCTTTCGTAGGCACCATTGCCTTCCGTGTAGGGAGCTATATAACGTCTAGTCCACTGTAGATACTTTGCCTATCATTCGTAGACACCATTTCTGTATAGGGAGTTATATAGCGTCTAGTCCACAGTAAGGTCTATGGAGTAGCAGGCCAACCAAAGGGTAGAATTATGATTTCAGCCTAATTATAGGATTAGGAATTCAGCCTAATCAAAGCAGCTATCAAAGACAAGTGCAAACAATCAAAATAATCAATTATGTTAATTCGTATTTATTTCCAGCTTATTCCTTATCCCTATTTCCTTTGTTTCCTTTATATATACTAGAACTGTTGTTAGGTTTATTACTTTTACTTTTCTTAAAGATTCTAGTAATTACTATCATTCACCAGACTTTTAGTCTGACCCACTCCTCTATTTTCCCCTTTTTCTCCCCCATAGGCAATCATTGGCAAGGAAGATAGACCGCAGCTTCTTGGAGACTTGGAGACCCTATCATGTATTCCTTTTTATTATTTCCAGCATTTTGTTCTTTTTTGTACTAGCACTGTATTGAGGGAAAGTTTGTGTTTGTACTCTGGTTTTTCTGATGAGACTGAGATTTTATTATCATAAGACAATTGTATTTGGTATTTGGAACATATGTGGTTTGTTTGAAAAATTTATGAAGTATAAATTATTAAAATCGCTTATTGTTTTTAATTACTTTTGTTGTGTTATTATCTATCTATTTTGTCTTGTGAATCATAGTCTCTACTCTAGTTTTAGTTATACCTACAATGCACCATGCCTTTTAGTGTGTCCTTTTGGGTATACTAAGGGGTGTGGGGTGTTTCAGAACCTAACTAGCAACAATAAGAGGAAACTACAAATCTAACTAAGTGGTAGTAAGAAATCCACTGTCCACATATAATTACAATGGTTGGTTAACGCACTATAATTCATGTGCAATTGTAGTAAGCATAAACGACACAATAGAAACAAAGTATATAGACAAATGAATGCAAGGTTTGAAAAGAGGCTACTTTATTCTTTATTAACAAACTTTTTTCGACAAAAATGGGGGTTGTACTCGCACAATACTAGCCTATATACACGAATTTAAGGCTAAACAACCAGCAAAATAAAAACAAAAGAAAAACTGCACCTATGCATTCTTTCTTTTCTTTCCTTTCTTCAATTCTACGGAAGAGTGTGTAGTATGCCTTTTGCTTGATCTCCTGCCTTTACCCCTTTGGAAAAATAACCTTTGGGGTCGGTATCCTAATCATAGTCACTCCCTAGAGATTCAAGAGTCTTACTTTGGCAACTACCGGAAGAGGAGATAGAAGTGCGAATGACAATCGGCATCGTAGGCAACAAAAATGAGAGAGAGGAGGAGGAACAATATCCAATTTTCCTTCTTGATGTCCTTGACCAGTATGGTTTGCGACTTTTGCATCTCCCACATCATTGGCCCCGAGGAATGCTCAATGACCCTGGTGATGACAATATCTTCATCCACTTGCATCTCACGAGGATTGTCCATGGTCTCTTCTTTTAGAGCATTGATCATTTCAGCATCGAGACCTAGAATGGTACCTGCTAGAGAGGCTGGAGGTGGGATGGAGGCATACACAATGATTAATTCGGTCAATGTAGCTTGTGTACCCAAATGCAAGCCTCCTTCTGGCAAAGGAATAAGGGCAGGTTGACCTGAAACTTGAAAAATTAAAAAGTAGAGATTAGAGACATCAACCTATGTCATATGAGCCATCTCGAATACATGTGAGGTTGATGATATACGTCCGAGAGAAACAGATGTCGTATGAGTTGGAGTACCAATAGAGCCTCCTTCCTTTATAGGAGATAAGATAGGTAACTTCAAAAGCAATTCGGTACCATGAAGTCGAGCACTTAGAGGTTATAATGGACGTCCAATGAGGATGTTAGAGACTTGGAAATGTCGGAAGTTATTTCGACCGTAGAAATAACAATAAAGCTAGGAGGAGGAGTAACAACATTGATGGTTGACGGCCCTGATGTGGAAGAAGTGGTATTGCCAAACATACCTGCCATTGGCATTGAAGTCTATACCGTAACTCCTTGAGGAATAGGACTTGAACCCTCGCTCGAACATTCTAAACCAAGTTCAAGTTGAATCCCCATGGATACACTAGTTTGGGGGACAACCTTAGGGAGTAGGAGGAGTTTGCCAGCCTCAAGTGCCCTTATATCTTCTTCCTCCATAAGGTGGACTTTAACTCATCCTTATCAATTTCAACTCCGTCGAAATGTTCTCGCTCCTACTTCAAGATTTCCTTCCAAGCCATAGCTCGGGCCTAGGGATCCCCTCATCCAACCATCTCAAATTTCCACATTTGATGATGTTCATGTAAAATTGCACATGGGTAGGCTCAATCTCAGATTTGATTTGGCCTTCGACGGCCTTGACTATTCATCAGCTGTCCTTGCCCAAGCCTCGGACTCATCACTTAGTTGTCGAGTGTCCAACAACTCATTACAGTAACCCTGGGCCTGAGTAAGAGCGTCATCTTTCTCTTTCTTCACTATCTCCAGCATTTCCTTTAATTTCTTTATTCCTAAAGCCTACTCCTCCAGAGTCTTCTGGAGTTTTTCATTTTCCAATATGAGAGTGTGACTCCTGTAGTGCGTAGTCTCAACTTGTCTTCACTGGGTTTGGCGTTCTTCTTCAAAGGACTTTGTTTTTTACTTCATATTTTTCTTAGCATCATCTAGCGAAGCCATAAGCTGTTCAATTTCCTTGTCGAGAGCAGTAAAAATGCACTTATTTTCTTACTCGAGATGCTCCATCCCATAAAGGGCTACCTTTCTCCATGATACTCTAAAATAGCTTTGGCTATCTTCTTCCAATTCTGATACTGGTCGTGTATGTCACCTAGACAAGCCAGATCATCAGGCCTAACATGTTGAGAGATATCTTTTAAGTAAGGAACAAACAGGACATCATCAAGAAAATATTTTGGAAAGGCACTCTTCATGGCGGCTAAGTGTGAGTTTGAAGAAACTTTGCTCTCTGTAGTAGTAACGGCAGCACGAAGTTTCTCTTTTCGAGACCTTCATTTGGAACTGTTAGAGGATACCAGCCTAGAAAGCTGATTAGATCGCCGTGGTGCTTGGGAAGACCCTATTGGTTGCATTGTTGTTGGGCTAAAATAGGAGTAATTAGAAGTTCAATAGAGGGGACGTGATCAGGTCTCTTCGAGAACCTATCCATACTATGTGGCAAAGGAGAGTTCGATCTACGTCGGGGAGGTGAAACTCTATCAGATTCCCCATGGCGCTAATCACAAGGCCTATAGCCTCTGTCATGCCTTTTATAGTCTCGCCTTTTGACGTCTACCTGAATCTGACCCGTGACATGACTCACGAGGACAAATGGATGGACGAAGCTTCTTGCACTTGCCTTTATAGCTCTTAAGAAGTTTACATTCCGTGGAATCTGAAAATAAAAGATAGATGAGTTAGAACTAGAAAGATGGAGAAATAACGCAGGCAGTGCAAAAGTGTGGTATTGTGCAAGTGTTGATGTGTCCTAGTGCCCCCCACAGATTGTGGACTTGAAGTTTGCTAATAGGGTTTATTTCCCCTGCTCTAGTTACAGGCACATCAGTCGGTAGACGAATAGGAGAACCGATATCACCAATACTAATATTACAGAGACCAAAAGAACTAAACTCATCTAGTATACTACCAAAGGATCCATAAATATTCCCCGATAGAGGGATGGGTGTCTCCTCTATTGTGGAAGCTGGTGGAGGCTGTGAAGATGTCCAAGATGAGATGATTTTTATTTTTGGCCGTCGGGAAATAAGTGGCCCATGAGCATCACCACTCTCATCGCTAGAAGACTCACGGTCAAGGTCTACATCCTCGTCACCACCTCCATTATTACTTTTCTCCCCATCTCTCTTTCCTACTTCTCCCATTCTGGGATCAATAACATAATCTTGTATAGGGGGCTTTTCTCGACCCTCTCCAGCATCAACTTCAGCCTCGACATCTTGTGCAGGCTCAGCATCCTCTTGAACCTCGTGCACGTGGCCTATACTACGACCTTCTTCAAATAGGTTATAAACTCGCAGATTCTTATCAACAAGGAGGAGTCTCATGTCCCTTTCTTCAAGAGGAATCTTTTGGAGAGCTACGAGGATGCCCGCTAAGCCTACGCTGTTGGGTCTTCTTGAATCATCTACAAATACAAGTGGTAACAAAATTAACAAACAGCACCATAATGTATTCATTAGAAGAAAGAGTGAGAAACTAAACTTACACCCTGACAACCGTTTTTGTGCAAAGTCAAGAAGGCAGTGCACAAAGAAAAACCCGTCTTTAAAATAACTTAATTTGTTCCAAAGCCCAATCGTTATACGACAAACTCTGGAAGGTTTTAGGAAAGTAAGTGAAGGAGTCCCTTTTTGGCACTTAAAGCCATATAAGTAATAGGTCTCTTTAACAGAAGGCACCTAGTTCAAATGTTGAACGAAAATCATATACATGTTGTTCAGAGAGGGATAATTGTTTGGATGTATTTGGACCGGGAAAAGCTTAATAAATTGAAGAATTGTACGAATAAAGTGATTGAAAGGCAGAACACTTCCAACCATATACATATATCGATTACAAGCTATATACTACTTGGGTGGATCATGTGCCCGGTGAAAGCGTGTAGGGCCTAGTACATCTTCATAAGGAATTCCATTCCTCTTGCATATTCGTCCGAGAGACGCCTCGTGTACTTTCGAAGCTGGAGAGTCCCGAGGGTCTGTTAAAACAACAGAATCACCAATGTCGATATAGAGAGCAATCCCAACTGTAGCCTCTTCAACCGACATGAAGGGAACCATCTCTAAGGGCTACTTTGTCTAACAACTAGGTGGTTGAGGTTGAGAAAGTGTTAAAGCATATCTCGTGATAGGCAATGTCGAAGAACATGATTCTGTATCAGACTCGATATATTTTGATGTTGATTGACCTGCTACCATTGCAGAGAGACGAAAAGAACGTCTATGATCCATCAATACTTAAAAAGTTCATACATAAGGGAGGTGATCCAGGATAAAAGCTGTAACGCCCCACCCCGAGACCCACCTTAGTAAAGAGAATTAACGAGTAATTCTGTCTACTAAAGCGGAGAATAGGGTTGGTTAAGGGCGACCATCTATAACTTTGTCTTAAACATCTACTGAATACGTCGATAAATGCAATATGATTTTTCTTTTCTATCTCAATGGATCGACATAGACAGTAAATGCTTAATCCAAA
Source organism: Allium fistulosum (assembly GCA_030737815.1). NCBI lineage: Eukaryota > Viridiplantae > Streptophyta > Magnoliopsida > Asparagales > Amaryllidaceae > Allium > Allium fistulosum. The sequence goes on from CM060901.1 coordinate 925,466,167, forward strand.
ACTATAGGTGGCTAACGGATCTATCAGAACAAAATACAATAACTAAATGTAAAGCACATCACAGAACAGTAATCAATATCATGTATATACATATACACTGATACATGTTTAGTACAATACAATATGAATACAATAAATGTGGTACTCGACCACACCTTATACATTGAATCAAATATAAATACATCAGAGTACGCGGAAGAATATAAATTACTCAAGAGAAAGGAGAGCTGATATCCAGCATCAACTTCAAGCTAATTCCAATAGATGATACCTGAAACAACTCGGTCTGACCCGAGTGAAAAACACACAGGTCAGGCCGGCTAGAACTTATTAGTAGTAAGGATCTCAGTAATAAGCGAAAGGGGTGAGAATCACTCCGTTGTTGCCAACGGAACGACATGTTATTCATCATATCATTTATAAGACAGGGGACATCGGGGATTTATCTATCTATTTCAAAGGAATTCAATAAGTAACATGCATATGGTTTCTCTTAAGGACATCTCTAAGTAAAGTGGATAAGGGATGAGAACCATATAATAACTTCATAAAGAAACATCAAATCATCATAATCTATCAAAAGAACTCATTAAGAGTTAAAGGAAATCATAATCGAAATCACCATATAGAATAATATGAATGTAGCCTATATCATACTCAAGGCCATATTCAAATAACACATCATAAAAAGGTGAAATCGAACATAGAAAACTTCATAGAAAATTGCACGTGCTTTTCGTCTTGACTAGTACTACTATTATTTGGTACCATACGTCGTGATGACTTGGGGTCATTAACATCTTAGCATCTTGATCATCTTGATTGACTATAGTCGAATATCGCGATGACACCCAAATCATAAAATCCGAGCAAAACATCATGATGATTGGAATCTAGTAATGACATCAAGAACATCATAATGATTCCAATCTTATACTCGGTTTGTAGTACTAATAACATCTTGAATGTGTCACAACATCTCGAATAGGAACCCAATGGGTGTTAATGTACGTCTCATACCATACATTCGCACCTATTGGTTTACTAATCGTTAGTCGATGCCACATTAGAAAGCTGTCATAAAAATCCAAATCAAACATACACCGCCTCGTCTCATTGGCGAGTGTAAAGCACTCAACTCATCGTGTCTCATACTTTGATGAGTTTAAAGCGACATCAAAACTTGTCTCATTTCATCGACAAGTAAAAGTCCATCTTAAACATCACAACCATCATCAATTCATCATAACAATCCCGCCTCATGTCCTCGGCAGGTAAAAATATCATAAGACAGTACTTCAAAGCTAATTCACTATCAGATAAAAATACTTAAACATTCATCATCAAACTTATTCAACAATATTTAAAATCAGCGAAATTTGCAGTGAAACAGCTAACGAAAACGCAAATAGAAGCAAAAGAACAATCTACCAAATAGGGGCCCGTTTGGTTTTGTTTTGAGTTTTGTGTTTTGTGTTTTCAACATACACTACAAAATACAAGAAAACATGAGAAATTTTGTACAATTCTTAGCCATTACAACAATGGATGGGAAATGAAGGAGAGGAATTGTTCTCCGTCCTTTTGTTATGTCTCAAAACACGAAAAATCAAATAAACTTGTTTTCTATTTTCTATGTTAATTCCATTTTTTGAAAATGTGTGTTTTCCAACAATGCATAAGAAATTCGCATTTTTGTTTAGACGAAAACACAAAACTAAAAACAGCAAACCAAACGGGCCCTTAGTTTTTGGCTAACTTTGGACAGTAATTTGGGGTGCCAAAACAACCCAGATTTCAGCCAAATTTTGCTGTATTATATTATGATATGATGACTATAACATATCAAAAATTTAGAGCAATTCACTACAAAATGAAAGAGTTATGATTTTTCTAAGTTGATGTATTTTCGGCCAGTAACCAGAGATCAGTTTTTGGCCATTTTCAAGCATAAATTTTCCAGATCAAAACAACTCCAAATTCATTGAAAATTTCCAGTAACATTGAAAAATCCAAGTACTGCAACATATCAAAAATTCAGGTTCATTGAAAGTAAATTGAAGAAGATATGATTTTTCTAAAGTAATGTATTTTCGGCCAATACACAGAGATCAGTTTTTGACCATTTTCAAGCATAAATTTTCTAGATCAAAACAACTCCAAATTCATTGAAAATTTCCAGAAGAAATGAACAATCCAAGTTTTACAACATATCGAAAATTGAGACTCATTGACTATAAATTGTGGAAGATATGATTTTTCTAATTGATGTATTTTCGGCCAGTAATCAGAGATCAATTCTTGGCCGATTTCAACCAATAGTTTCCTACAGCAAAATAACTCAAAATTAAATGAAAATTACCAGAAATGCAGAGTTTCCTGACTACAACAACATATCAAAAAAGAGATCAATATGCTAAAAATTGAAAAAGATATGATTTTTCTAATATGACCTATTTTCGGCCAAAACACAAAGATCAATTTTTGGCCGACTTCAACCAATAATTTCCTATAGCAAAATAACTCAAAATTCAATGAAAATTTCCAGAAAGATACTGCTGCCCGACTTCAACAACATATCAAAATCTGAGATCAATTGGCTTAAAATTGAAGAAGATATGATTTTTCTAATATGGGGCTTTTTCAGCTAGCAAAACAGAAAACAAAGCCGATAAATTGAGCAATTCCATCAACAATTGATAGCAAAATTTGATTTTTTTTAGCTTTAGCTTGCTGTAAGAAACTCTTACCTTGCTTACCACTTGATTTAGCAATGGTTTCAGCAACAATATGATGGATTTTGAAGGGAAATGGCCTTCAAGAGCCTTGTATACACTCTAGTTTGAAGACTCTCTTCTTTAATTTGCAAAAGATTTGGTGATTTGGTTTTAAATTGAGAAAGCCATGAAATTTCCTTTTGTTCTTTTACTGTAAAATTTTGTTGAGAGGAAGAAGAAAATGAAAATACGTACAGTTTATTTTTTTCCTCAACAAGAAATTTCTAGAGGATGGGCTATGGATCTCATTCAAACACTCTTAGCCCAAATAGTATACTTAGTGAAAAAAACAAAGTAATGTGTATATATTAACCTATTTTACACTATATATTCATATTTCAACATTTACAAGCCAAGTAAAATACATACATCAATTTGCTTTGAAATAAAATAGTTATTGTGACAAAATAAAATTTATTTTAATAATAAAGTTATTTCAATAATAAAACACCATTTTTTTTAAGAATATTTAACACTTTACACAATTTTAGTGTAAATACACTATTTTTAGAAAATAACTTGTTCAAAAATTATTCTCTTAGTCAAATAAATTGTAATACCATTTTACCACTTTTAAAACAACAAACTAATATTTTCACACAATATTTCATCTTTTATTTTAATAAAATACAAGTTTTCTTCACATTTTCCCTTTTATATTCAATAAAAGGCTAATATTGGCAATTACTATGAATATTATCACATTGACTTAATTAAAATACAGTAAATGACTAATTTCACTCCAATACCTCAAAATAAAGTTTTTAAAACATTATTTCCATCAATTTGCATTTATTTCAACAATTAAATGTTGAAATACATCACTTGGTAAATTTATTAACTCAAATTTACCTAAATTCAATATTTTCCATTTTATTTAACCAAAACACCAAACAATGAATTTTAAACCCAATATTTAACTCCATACATATTGTTTATTTGAAATACACAATTTAAACCAAAGTTATTTCTTCATTACATTCTATTCACCATATTAAATTATAACTATCATTATAATTTAGTATCATCAGTAATCTCCAATACCAGGGTTGTTACAAAAACTTTAACCTTTGTGCTAAAGAGTAGCCCAGTGTAGCCAATGTATATGACCTAGTGGATACTGTTATCTGTCATTTTGACCCGGCTATATCGGAACTGATTGGACAAGTTAGACTCGACTGTCATCAAGACCAGTAGCCCAAGATGACTGTGAGGTCCAGAAATCAAGTGCAGGCAATGATATGAAGCGCCGGTCAACCAAGACCAAGAGATAAGCTCTCTAGAATATTCTATGTACGGATTAGTATCTCCCCCCGACAGGGGATCGGTGTCTATCCCTTCCCCTTGGGGATCAGTACGTATCCTCAATTTTTGTCCCAAATTGGGTGAGATCGATAAAGAGTGACAAGGAAGGTTCCATGAGGCTATATTTCAAATCTCAAGTCGTTTAGAGCTTGAATGCTCAAGTTATGGGCAAATTACTTCACCTAATAAAGGGATGGGTATAAATCGGATTAGCTAAACTCAATTTTGCAGCGATGATCGGTCAGTAACTCAAAATCTACACATGCTAGAAACATGAAACTTAGAGCACAAGCTTACTACAACATGTAGAATGCCACCGGGGGATTTCATTCCAATTAGAGAAAGTTGGAAGGATCGGCAGAACTCCCTTTAAAGAGATTGACAGAAATCAAAATTCAAGCAACACTACTTCACATAAAATGCGATATCTCACAAACTGTACATCGGAATTGCACAAAATTTTAGTAGCAAGTAGCTAAAATCATGAGGCACCCTTCATAGGGATTGCAGCCCATTTGGACGCACTAATAGGGATCGATACTGATCCCTATTGTGTGTCCCGATGGACTTGGAAATTTTTAGGTGGCCTTGTCTTGGTCTCCCGAAACTTCTGCAAAAATTTCAGTCCGATCCGTGGACGTCCTCCCCTATAAATGCAGCTAGGTCATTAGAAAAGGGATCATGCTTTCTCTACCGAGGCTCTACCATTTTTATTCTTCACTTTTGTACTAATGGATCCCAGCTATCCAAACATTCTTGTAATCATAATCAAGTGAAAGATCAATAAAAATATAAAGTGGATGAATGCCAAGACTGCTGAACCACAAAAAAATCTGTGTGTTCATTTATGATTTTTGTTATACTCTAATTTCATTCTTTATTTAATCTCTACTAAATTCTATGGGGCATTGATGCCCATTTATGGCATCAACAAATACCAATGTGTATTGGCCAAGCAGATCCCATACATTGACGGGGGAGGGGTAGTGATGCGTGACACAATCTTTGCGACGTGTGTGTCAAGTGTCTAGAGCATTGTAAATGCGAACGTTCTATGTAGAAAGCTTGCTCATGCTGGCAATACATTGCGTAACTGAACCGTGCGTAAGATTTTATTTGCTATCGTATGATTTACGATGACAAAACCGTTTTCCTGAGTGACATGGGATATCACTTTTTAGGAACACTAGAGTGAAGTGTCTAACTTCAAAAGATTAATAAATAGCCTATTTGGATGTCGAAGCATGTTCAATGGGACTGGTATCGAAAACCATCCCAATGAACGTGGTCGTTGATCACGACTCGATCTAATTCGCTTGAATACTCCACTTCTCCACTACTAAAATTATAGAAAAAATTTAGTTTAAAAATGCTTAGGAAACTTTTTGTAAAAAACTTTACTACTCAAAAAACCCGAGCTCAACTCTAGCGTGATATATAGCCGACCCAAAGCATAGTACATAAGTGAATGACTCAAGTCGTCCCTAAGGAATCCTTGTAGCTGCTTTGAGTCAGCCAGAGCTTTCTTAAAAAAAGTCAACTTTGAAAAATTCCCAAAAATGTCCCTATGACCTAGCTCGGTATCGAACCAGGAGAGGGGGTTGATAAGATGGAGTTCAAACAATGAATGAGCAAGATCAACGTTTAACAGTCTGTGAACCACGTGATGCCATACCACTACCTACTTATGCTAATTCGAAGATGATTGTATTCAAAATTTTCTCAGGTCTAAAGTTCAAATCGAAAGCATGGTTGGTCTCTTATAGATGAATGCTTAAAGGAAATGGATTTGATGGAGATTAGTGCAACAAGCGGAAATGGCATAAGGCAATGGCAGCAGTTCAAAGTTGAAGGTAAAGTTACAGCAGGGTTCGACAATAGCGACCTCGAGTTCGAAAATATGAGAACAACCTAAATGATTAAGAAAAGAGAGTGTGAGAGGTTAACTCGTTTTAGTACAAGCGATGAACCGGAATAGCCTAGGATTCAGGCACCGAACCAAACATCTTTGATCATTACCGATCCCAAGTGTGTGTGTATATATATATATATATATAATAAAAAAGTGGTGAAATTAATGAAAAGATGAATGATGGTAATGGAAGATAATGTGGAGTGCAATGCAAAATAGGACAAGAGCCTAAGCAAAGAAATCCTATCCCAATCGATCCAAATAAAAGATTGTCGATGACCTTCTAGATTTAAAATGACAAATTCAAGCGATGTGCTTTAACTCTTATACTACCCGGAAGATGTAAGATTGAAACTGTTCAAAGTTACATAACAATCTAAAAAAGACATATAGTTTGGTGAAGGCGATCCAAAATTTAGAAGATGTCGGTTCAAGAATAAAACTCGAAGTTAATAGTTTATCTTGATCCAAAGAATATGTTGTTAACAGAAGATATACTTTAAGAGGCAAATATTACCTAGCTTTGTGACGTAACCATATCTGGATGAGTCAAAATGATAGCTGAGATCCAAAATAATAAACACACAACTTAGATTTCATTCGAAGCCTAGAAGTATAGCTACAAATTTCTCAAATAACTATGGAGGCAGCCCACTCAATAAAGTACTTTGAAAGGCCAAAGTTTAGAGATAAAGGAAAATAGTCTTGGATCGGTACCGAATCAAGCCCCTCCTATCGGTGCTAAACCATCTTACTTCATCAAACGGAAGCATGTTACTTCCCTAACAAAGTCCAGAGAGAAATGAATGTAAGGCACACCAATAGGATGGATCGCCAACGATCCACGAGTCAAACTCCAATAGACAAATACAAACTTCAGAATGCACGAGCTAAGCGCTCTAGGATCGTCACCGACCCAAGGATACCATCCAGGACTAAACCTATTCTAACCTAGTCAAAATCTAAAGGAAGTTGCGAAGCTGAGTATCCAAGAGCCATGGATCATCACCGAACAATAAAGCAACTTCAAGAGATCAACCTAAGCTCAATGAACCATCATTATTGATCACTACCGATCCATATGCCTCAGACAACTGCTGATTTGGCCACGATCTTTTTAGGCAATCTTCTTTAGGACATGGAGAAATTAGGTAAATGTGGTAGAGACGAATCTGTTGATCTTCGCCTATAAATAGGAGGCGAGAGGCACTATTTTCGTATCATTTTTTCGACATTCTAAATTTTTGTGCTAATATAGCTATTCCTTGGATCATCACCGATCCAAGACCACTGATCCATAAGATCTCACTTGTAAAACTTGCAGAAAACATTAATAAAGTTGAAGTAGACATAGGCCAGTGTTTAGCCAAACCACAATAAATTATCGTGTGTTGTTTTTATTCGTTTTCCTTTTAATTTCTTCATTTTATTCTCTTCTTTAAACTACTTGGGTATTTGTGCCAACTTTTTGTGTAAACAAACATCAAAACAGTTTCATACATTCTTTAAGTGTATGTTTAAACAACAAACCATTTCAATAAACAATATATAATATCAAACAAACACCATACACATTTATTCATAATAATTAAAGAACAAAATTTGAATTCATTCCACAACTTCAATAAATACACACATATATTCAACCAAACAATAAGCGAAATTAAATTCAATAAAAACAATTATCAATAACCAAACAATCATAATAAACAATGGCCAATGCACTCGGTGGAAAATATATCTATCTGTTCCCCTGTGCACAATGATCAAAATCAAATCGAAATATAACAATTCAAAATTAAGCCACCGAAAGTCTAACATTCAACACTAACTCCAACTCTACTGGACGAACAACTCTTCCATCTTCACTACAACAAATCCTAATTATTTCTGAAAAATTTAAAGTAAAAATATCATATATATGAAAATAAAAAATACGTTCCCAAATGATTACCCCAGTGTGTGTGTGTGTTTATATATATAAACTATCTATTTATTCTAAGGTAACTACCCAACTCACCCAATGGAACGGGACTCCAACTATCATATAAGGTCTTGACTCATGACTCATGTATATAACGTATTGTTTTAAACCTGCTCTGATATTAAATGAAACACCCCACCTCTATACCAATACCATCCAAGAGTTTTACTAAGTAATAACGTCATATAATACGGAGAATGAGGCTATATAGGGTTCACATATGAATATTCCTTTGGGCTAACACTGGTACGTATTTATATATCGAATTAATAGCTCATCTATATTTACACAGTATTGCACAAAGAAATAAACACGTTTGCCTTTCGAATAGAACAATACACAATATACAGCAAATAATAGAGAACACGTATCGCAACGATAATATATAATACTAAATATACAAGGCATGTCCAATAAACAACACAAGAATATACATACATGAAATTATATAATACTCAAATGATGTACAAGAATACTATATACCAGTACCCTCTACACTAGAACAACACAAGTTGGTCATACTGTTCCTGTACCTAAAAAGTCTCGGACTGAACCGAGTATTACATAAATAACACACGGGTCGGACTATGTCTGAATGAATGGGTCCATATACATATATAGCTCAATATGTACAGGGTGTAACAGTATGATAATAATATTAGAATGACTCAAGCTAACCACCATAATGTCAATCTTATGTGGTAATGTATGCAAGGTATATAATTAAAATATCATTGATAGTCCCCAAAGTATCACATAATGTCAAATATCACAAAACCATGCATAATGTCATCACCCACATAAAAGCACATCAAATCAGAGATCCCGAAATCAACATCAAATTGGTGAATCATCCATATCCAGAAATCATCAATAAACGAGATATCCTTAAGTATATTCAAGTTAGCATACAGTAATGCCCAAATATATATGTCAACCTCAATAATAAAAACATTATTATCAACTTATAGGATAAGATAAGTAGCCTATTAGTATAATAAAAGATACGAGAATCCACTATACTCTAGACACCTATCCAAATATAATCTCATCTCCTCACATATGAATAGATCAAAAATATATCATGATGGGGAATGACTATACAACGGACAAGAAGCCCCAAGTAGTGTCATATATACATAAATATGTGGGTCGCCTAACCCATATTTGTACTTAAGTGAAGTGTATCAATATTATATGCCAATCTACCACTTCATTAGAACTAAAAGGGAGACTGATGGCCACATGTCAAATGTAGAGTGACACACATAGGTCACCTAAACCAACTCTACAGTCTTCAGTTACCTCGACGGTCATTGTGAAAATGTCCACCTATTGCTCATTTACGCGAAGCACTAGGTCATGATCCTGCACTTGCCCCTATAGGTAAAAGACCGCATGCCTAAGTGACACTAGGCTATAGGACCTACCCTTTGGTTACCTAATCCAATATATACTCTCTATGATGTCACGGATTCAGGGCGCGACCCCATGATCGTGCTGCTAAGGTGGATAGTAGCCATTTTGTAATAGCCCACACCTCACTTAACGCAGATATTGTCCCCAACTTAGTCACCTCCGCCTCATGGGCTAAGCCAAGGTGTGGGGTTTTGTTCCTCAAAAGGCCTCGACGTTGTTATAAGGTGAAGGTTTTTGGTATATAAGCACCCACTTCATAGTGTTTTTCCGCGATGTGGGACTATTATTCCCATTATGAAGGGGTGTTACAATCTCCCCCCTTTAGAGCCCAACGTCCTCATTGGCTCATGAACACAACACCACCCAGGCGTCGTGACTGTAACACGTACAGACCACAATTCTGACTGGGTATGGCTCTGATACCATTGTAACGGCCCACACCTCACTTAACGCAGATATTGTCCCCAACTTAGTCACCTCCGCCTCATGGGCCAAGCCAAGGTGTGGAGTTTTGTTCCTCAAAAGGCCTCGACATTGTTATAAGGTGAAGGTTTTTGGTATATAAGCACCCACTTCATAGTGTTTTTCCGCGATGTGGGACTATTATTCCCATTATGAAGGGGTGTTACGCATTTGGTCCTCTCCTGCTAATAGTCAAGGAGTACATCATGATAATAGTATATAGTACTAATAAATATAGGGGAACTTACCCTGCTCACACCTATGAGCATTACATCATGTAAGTACAATCTCATAATATTATTCCTTTCACGTGAGTGCCATCTACTTATAATGAATAACCGAATAAATATCATAACAGCGTCTCATACCAATATGTGATACTCAATCATTTATTCACTGCTCATAAACTACACTTTATCACCATAATATTCAATATCACGAGTTCAAAGAATAACCAGAGAAATATTAACGAAAGTCCCATACTAGATGGCATTATAATTTCGTTTATTTAGATTCCTTGTGACACAGAATTAAAATCAACATTACAAAAATATCCCAAAAATAGCAATATCACAAATCCATACAGAAGGATGCCATTGCTATATATATCAAAATCACTAAATAATTAATATTAACGGTGAATCATCTTATAAATCTAAGTCAATATAAAAGAAACGAGAAATCATGAAAGTAATATAAAGCAAATTAATCGAATATATATCTAGTGATTAAATCAATATTTAATAGTAAATCATTCACAACATAAAATCTTAATATTATAGAGATGAGAACACTAGAATCGCAAAATAATCATTCTAGAATTAACTTAAATATTTATATAAACTTTAAATTAGCAAATACATAATTTCTTTAATTAAATATAAATATAAACGTAATATGCTTTTATTTAAATTATCAATCACAAAATTCACTTTAAAATATTCAAATTATTAACTAGAAAATATTTCTCATTTTTAGAAGTTATATAAATAATTATTTTAAACCCAAATTGGAATTTCTTTCAATAAATCAATAAAATGTATCTGAATACTGAATTTTTAAATAAAACTTTTCTCATAAAATTATATATTTACTTTATCCAATTGTCACATGTATTTCCAATGCAAATAGAATTTATTAATTATTAAAATATACACATACAAAATAGCATAACGTGGGACTCGAACTTAGGTGGATAGACAGAAAAGCACAAGCCCTTACCACTAGACCATACATATTTGTTAACTAGATGCACCATCGGTCGACATGTAGCGGTCGATTAGTTGGAGCTTGGGGGGTCGATCGATAAACCTACTGGTGGTGTATTCCTAGTCATCATTTTCATCGAATTCTGATCATCTCCCACTCTAGACTTGTGATTTTCACTATCAATTCAATGCATATTCAAGTATTCAATCCAACAATCAACCATACACATCACACGCATATATATAATTAATGATTTAAACATAGATATGTGAGTGCGAACATAAACATGTAGCTTTCCTTTTCTTCTTTTACACAATCCATAACCACAACCCATTGTCAAAACCTCAACTTTAACATTGTTATAGGTGTAGTTTGATGTTAGGAAGCATATAGTTGAGTTTAGAGATTTATGGAATTTTGATTTCATTTTATTTTGATTTTTAAAGGGGAGATTAAGTTTTGAATCTTTCACTGGAAGATGATGAATTAACTTCTGGAACCAAAATAAGATACGAGATATTATTTTCAAGTCCGAGAATGAAATATCTGGATGTAGAATAATCCAACATTATAAAAATCAGGGTTTAAGAGTTTGGGCTTCTAACTTAGATTTGTGCTTAAGTATATATACTACTAAACATTTATTTTCTTCTTTTCATTCTTTTTCAAATCCATTTATTGAATAATTCCAAAATTCCTTACAAAAATAAAATAAACTCCTTTTCCTCCATGAAGTATATTTCTAATCTTATTTATAACTAATTTTAATCTTCACTAAATTATTCAATTACTTTTAATATAATTAAATTCATTTAAACTCAATGTTACATTAATATATTTAATTTCACCATTTATTAGTAAATCACAATTTTCAAAACATTAAATTCCCAAAACAATTCAATTACATCACTAATTACTTTATTACTAAATTCCTATATTCCCGAATAAATCCAAAATTATTCATATTTAGTATTAAAAATTCATTTTAATTAACTAAATCACTATTATTAACATTAATTAATTACTGCTCACTACTGGGTTGTCACAATCGCGGTCCATTTCGTAGTGGGTGAAATATGTAAATTTCAAAAGAATTCCCTATTTAGATTATAATGAGCTTACATAATCTATTGGTTAGCATTATATCCAATCTATTTATTGAAATAAAATCATATTTTATTTTTAACATTCTATTTTTAATTAATTAATCATATTAATTAATTAAATTGAAGTTTTATTTGAATATATCATATATAATTATATTCATAACATGACATGGTAACAATGATATATAAACATGTGTATAACTATATACACACAAACACATATATAGATTTTAAGATTTATATCTACTATATATACATATAGATTGTACTTATATATACATATGACAAGTTCATATGTATGGGGAAAATAAATGTTTAGGTATATGCATATTCTTGAATATACTACAATATATGTATATGTTTTATATACACATAATAATAGTACCATATATATGCACATGTAATATATATGTGTGTGTGTGTGCATGCACGTGTGCATGTGTGTGTATTCCATAAAATTAAGTTTATGTAAATAATAATCCAAGAACAATAAGCGAAATAAATTTCAAATTTATCTCTCATTAAGGAAACGTTAAAATAAATATCTAAGGGAAATGGAAATGCCTTCCACCTTCCTTCTTGCAAACTCCTAAGTAAATCCAGATCTATGTCTTAGATTGTAATTTGTATATTCCATAACTAATCATAGATAAACATAAATGACTGTTTATTAACAAATACCTAATATTACATCAACTCTAATTTGTATGAGATGATTAATGTAACACTACACCTCTATACCCATACTATCAAAGAGTATTAATGAGTAATACTATTTGATAATATGGAGAATGAGGCGATATTGGGCTGTCACATGTGAATATTCCCTTAGGATAACACTAGTACATATTTCAGTATCTCATGTAACTCACCTCTATGTAACTGGTATCAGCACAAAGCAATAAACATGTATATTTATATGATAGAACAATAATGATATAAAGTAATAACAGAGAAGATGGAGTCATCAAACGCAATAATAAAATATAATAAATAAATATACAACACCGGGTGGGTCTACAAAAATAAGTCGTACACCCACTATCTTCAAAAATACACAAAGTACAAGTCCTGCATATACATCCCAACAATACATCAACACACACATAGTGTGTTTGTGTTTGTATATATATATATATATATATATATATATTTACACACACACACTTATACATATATGTAAGTAGGTATATAAGAGGCTACACAATATACATATACAATCCATGGCCCAACTGTTACATATACATACACAAATCTTTTATAGAATTTTTAAATATTTCAAAATATCACATTTATGTTTTAAGAACAAGTTCCATGTATATTTTGAGAAATCTTCAACTATTACAAAAACATATTTATTATGATTTGTTGACCTAACTTGAGTCGGAACAAACAAATCTAAGTGAAGTAATTCTAATGGTTGATTAGTTGATATTTCATTTATAGATTTAAAAGAAGATTTTCTTAATTTACCTTTTTGACAATCATCACACAGATTACCTACTTTAAAATTCATTTTCGGAAGACCTCTCAATATTTCATGTTTCACTATTTTATTTAATAATTTAAAGTTAATATGATAGAAACATTTGTGCCAAAGCCATGAATCATTAGAGTTTGCTACAAGGCACATGTTAATGTTGTTATCAACTTTCATATTTAAAATGTAAATATTTCATTTTCTTAATCCTTTCTAAATTAGTCTTTCATTTAAATCAAAAAACGATAATTATCTTTTTCAAAATTTATTTCAGAACCTTTGTCACATAATTGACTAATAGTTAAAAGGTTATGTTTTTAATTTTTTAACTAAGTAGATGTTTGTAATCAAAGATTAATTATATAACGACCTAGAACTTTGGTTATTTGAAATTGGAATATTTAATTGATTGTAAATATTTAAAAGTAATTTTATAGATTTAATAACTTGAATTTCAGATATAACGATTTGTTTGATAATTTAATTGCTGAATTAATAATTGAAAATTGGTTAAAACATTGAATCTTGAGTTTTAAGCTTGATAAAAATAATTTAAAGGCTTATTTAATTTATATCAATAAGAATGAAGGTAATAGAACTTTTATATTGAATTTAAAAGTGATTTGTTCGATTTTAAAAATATCTCGTTTAAATTAACATATAAAAATAGCCTTCCGGAGCATAGTCTTGGAATTCGATGAAACTAGTTCCATTGGATCCGTAATAGTGTATTATTATCGAATTTCAAATTTCGTACCGTTTGGAGTTATCGTTTGGTCGTACTGAATAGAAACGCACTGAAATTAATATCGAAAATTTAATATAATAATTGGATCCAAAAAGCTATCTTCTCCATACGATCGAATTAGGACTCGAAACATTTTCCATTGCGATTGGAATAGGAGTATAACATTATGAACACCTAGCGGCACGCCTCGATAGAGATTCGAGATTTTGAATTGCGTAGATCAAGATATTTTGAAATTTAATTAATAAATTGACTGGTCAACCCTTCTTTTCAGTTGTCTCTCTAACTTACCATCAGCCACCCTATGATGTAGTGATCTGACCTATCCCTTCTTTATATGCTTCCTCCTCTTTAAATAGTCCAGCCGAGCCCAAGAAAGAAAAAAAAAGTGAATGGCAACCATAAAAAATCATTTCTCCACTTATACTAAACTAAAAATCATGAAATTAATTTTAAAAATCTTGTATTTTTGATGAGCTTCAATCTGGTATGGCTTTGGAAGGATGCGGCTTTGAGTGGGGTGATCGACTTTGATGTCGTGGGCAAGTTCTTAACTAGGGTTTAGGCTATCTCGAGTATTGGGCGTCGATGTGGTTATGTGAACTTGGATTCATGATCAGGGGACAAAGGCGCATGCGTGGCCAAGTTTTTGGAGGTTGCGGTCGAGTTTGAGGGGGTCGCGACTCATGGAGCTCGGCAGCAGGTAGGTGGCTACGTCGTGATTGCCCTGGTGAGTTCGAGCTCGAAGTTTTTGATATGGGGTGGTTGAGATTGTCAAGAGGAAGGTGATGGCGAAGTTAGTTTTTGTTTTCGGCGTATGGATCATGGTATCAGTTGAAACGTGCACGAGTTGATCGAGGGTACTGTGCGTGTTTGTGTACAGGGGACGACCTTTGGGGGAGAAGCTGATCTAGCGGGCCGGGTTTGTTAATGGGCTTTCTTTTAAAAAAAATTAGTTTATATAATTTATTGTTTAAAATAAAATCGTTAGATTGTAAATTCCATATCTTGTTAATTTTAGGTCCAATCAAGAAGCGGTTTGTTGCGTTGCGTTCGTATCGACGAATGCGACGCATAGGAATTGGATTGATTTAATTTAGAGCTTCTGGTAATTTTAGCTAAATTTGAACACATTCGAATTTAATCGGAACCAGAATGCAGGAGCGACAATAAAAATCAAAGTGAGTAAATATCACTCATCTTGGATAATTGGTTGAATTTTTAAATAGTTAAAATTTATTATTGGATGATTGGTTGAATTGATAAACTATTATCAGTTGAATGTGATATTATATATATTATTATATATATTAGTAGTTGGATATATTCCCGCCGATTGGAGCGGATGAGACTCTATGCGCCCCGCATAATAGCGGATGACCCTATATACTACGATATCTCGCCTCGAATTGGGATTGGTGTTTTTATGTTATCTAACATCTGTAGTTGCAGGGAAAACAGGTTGGAGGGATCCAACTGGATTCCTCAAAAATGTTGAATTTAATTTCATATATAGTGATTTATGATATGTTTGAATAATCTGTGATAGATTATAGTGTGATTTAAATTTATTGGATGTTATGGTAGCACTGGCCAAGATTTTGGTATTTGAAAATACCGTAAATATATGTTGTGAATTTGAAAGAATTTAAAAATGGATTTTGGAAGTAAAATATTTTTATAAAGTTTTGGATTAATTGATTTGGATAAAATAAATGGTTTGACTTTAAATTTGTACTTAACTATTTCGTGATATTGTAAATAGAGATTTTGGAATGATGTATATAAACGATTTTAAATAATAATTCTTAAGTGATACTTGTTTAAATATAAAAGGTTTTAAAATAGAGATTTTTAATAGATTAGGAGAAAAGAAGGGAATTTGAAAATAAATATAAAATTGGTTATACTGGATCTTAAATAAGATTTCTAAATTACGAAATGGAAGTAGAATCGAGATTTGGTAGGTTTTGGAATATAGTTTGGGTTATTTAAGAAAATTGATTTGTAAATGGAATTTAATTTAGAAATCGATTATAAAGAAATTTTAAAGGAATTAAGTGACGTGAAACCGTTGTAAACTGGAAATGAAACTATGGGATTTATAAACAATGTTTATAAATAAAGTGAAACGATTATCATTTGGTAAATTGAAGATATAAATTCAAGGTAAGAATTTATAGTGAGATGGGTAAATCGGTTAAAAAAGAAATGATAGATTTTACTTTTGGAAATGTGAAAAGGGATTTATGAAATTAGGGACATAAATCAATTGGTGATAAATCGAGAGAGATTTATAAATATTAGATTGGTTATATTGGAATTGAAAAATATATTTTTATCGAGAAGTTGAGTTGTTTTAAAAAAGAGGATTTCAATTATTAAACTAGGTGATTTAAAAATGTTTTAGCATAAAAATACTTTGGAAAGTTAGTTGTTTAAATATTTTTAAATTGTCAAAATGAATTATATATTTTATAAACAGGTCTTGTAAAACGATTAGAATTTTATTAATAAATCAGAATTAGTCAGTATTATTATTTTAAAAGATAAATTATTCAATATTAATATAGTTTTATATAATAACTTTTATTTAAGAGTATTTGCCTAAATTAAACTTGGAAAAATATTAGAGGAACTTTATAAGCATTATTTTGAGATAATTATTAAAAAAAGTTTACGAAAAGTAATGGTATACTTTCATGGCGAAATCGGGAGGCAGAGATTGCCTACAGTTAAGTTTGGATTTCTCTGGGATAGAGACGTAATCATTGAGCTGCGAATCCATGGTTGATACCGCGTGGTGCTTTCCATATTTATTTTAAAAGTTTTTTTCAAATATTTTCGAAGGGAATGGTTTGTGAACATACTTATTTCGATCAGATAAGTATATACCTTTTTGATAAAGAGATTTAATTTATTGAAATTTAAATTAAATAAGGCTTAGTAATTTCAGTGGAAATTGAAATCTTTGGTTGAATGATTGTTTATTTGATAGTTAGTAACTGACTATCAAATCTGGACTAAAAACATAACTTTGGAAATATCTTGGAGAAACACGGGGATTATATGGTACAGTTACCGTCGAAGGTGCTATACTGTACGTATGAACTCGTTTCGTTCGTCTAGGACGATGATAAGGAAGTCCGTCCACTAACGGTTAAGAGATGATCTTCGACCTTATTTTCGTTCGTTTATTCCCTAAAGAACCGAGGTTGAGTTTACTGGAAATATCGGACATTGTTTCAAAGAGACCGGGGTCGAATAAGTTATCCAAAAACCACTTCGATCCAACGAATACGTTTCGAAGTGAAGACAAGAGCATGGAATCAAAGATGGAGCATTGACATGCAAGGGCTAATCGCTACTGATCCCGAGGATGATTCCAAAATGGATGTAGTAGGAACAGTGCCTTCGGTTTCGTTCGGACCCAGAACGGACTTGTATGGATGAATGCTTTCAGCACATTGTCATTGGAGGACAATGAGCATTCACGTGAAAATTCCTTAAAAAGGTAATCGTAGCCTCAAGCCTCATCAACCGGAATTATTGAAAATCATGGGAGATGAAGTAA
Organism: Allium fistulosum; assembly: GCA_030737815.1. NCBI lineage: Eukaryota > Viridiplantae > Streptophyta > Magnoliopsida > Asparagales > Amaryllidaceae > Allium > Allium fistulosum. Next base: position 925,484,143 of record CM060901.1, read on the forward strand.
GGCTAAGTGGGTCGCACCCAATTAGGGTATGTTATCACCTTTCTAGATACCCTCAGATATATTATAAATTATGGATACGGCGACGCATCGAAAAAGAGCTCTTGATAAGGGTGGGAACACCCGGGTGGTAATATATTCGGTACTATCCAGTTTAGGGGTAGAACCGGTCTTGTGTTGTAGGGGATCCCAGTGAGGTCCTCGGTACATTTTTCTAGAAGTGTACTATGATAGGTGTTACCCCAGTGCCAAGTTATTGTATGGAATCTCCAATACATGCCTTTACGGTTTTGGTTGTAGAACCTAGTATGTTGGAATTTAATGAATGTAACAATTTCGGCTATTTGAATAAGTATTTGTACTTAGACACTATTATAATATCAAATGATTTTGATATAAAATGTTTTGGTTATCGTGAGGTAAAAACCCATCGTGTTTATGTGTGGTGTGGTCTTACGAGATACCTTTGTTTTTCATAGGATTTTTATAACAGTAATAACTCAAATTGAGTGTGTTTTCTCACGCTGGTTTTCCAGACTGACTCGAGTGTTATTTTATTATAATGCTCGGGTCAGACCGAGTATTACAGATTCAGGTTAGGATGTTATGGAGCTTAGGAGACGAGCTGGATGACAGAGACGTATTCCACGTAATTGGTTATATTCCGCTGTGTGTTAGGCTGTATAGTCAGCACTAGTGAGGACAAGTTATTATAATTGTCCAGTATTTAGTTGTTGGTTTGTTGTACTTTGATAATGGTATGTATAAATAACACTTATAGATCTTTTTGTATAAAGACATGTTATTATCTATTATATATTGTTCCACTACGATTGTGAGATTCTGTATTGTTGTTTCTGTTTCTTCTTCTATCTTTCTTTCTCTTTTCCCCTAACTATCGGGTTTTCCGGCATTTGATTGCTCGACATGTAATACAGTGGACGTATTAGTGTTGATTTTTGAGAGCCAAAAATCTTGTACGTTACAAATTCATATTACCATTATTGTTGACATCCCCTATTCCGATGATATTTCCTTTGGAATTATCACTGAAAGAAACAGTGCATATATCTATAAGTTTGATATTTGTTATCATGCTAGAGTTTCTTGTCATATGGTTGGAACACCCGTTATCCCAAACCCATCTTTTCTTTTTGCTAATGTCAATGGATATCTACAAAAAAATAGATAAATTTTTTGGTACCTACTTCCTTGTTAGGGTCCTGAGATTAAGTTTTAGGTAACCATACCCAGGAGGGTTTGGTAGAACTTTTGATAGAATAATTAATATTATTATGAGCATCTAGTAAAAATTTCTCTATATGTTTCTTTCTAATTAAGTTGTTGTTTATCTTTGGAAACCATATTTTCATTATTTTATTCTTAGAGATACCCACTTCCTTTTTTGACTTGTTACTTGATTTTTTAAATTTTAAATATATCGAACTATATTTCTTTGGAGTTTTGTTGTTTTTACTTTTCTTAAAACCTAAACCATTTTTGTTATGAGATGGTCTTGAAATTTTATCACATTCGATAAAATTTTCCGACCTTTATTAAATTTTGAAACTATTTAGGAAGCTTTTCTATTTTTTCTTTAACGTCCATATTTTTTGATTTAAAGGTTCTATATTTGAAACTAATCCATAATTTTCTTTTGATAACTTGAAGTTTTCATCTCTGTATGTCTTAAGTTCATCCTTAAGTATTTTGTCAAATTTTCTAATGAATTTTGTGAATTTCCAAACCTTTAATTCTTTTAAGTCATTATTTTATTTTCTAAAACATTATTTTCTATTTCCAAATAATCAATTTTAGATTTTAAATTTTCTACAATTTTTTAAAATCTTTTAGTAAGTCAACATTCTTTAGATAATTCTAACTTTTCTTAGAACAATATTTTAGTTCCATTTTCAGAGTTAGATTTTTCTATGGATTATTTTTTATTTTCGGTAACTTCTTCAAAAATAGGTTTTCCATCTATTTTAACATAGTTATTTCTCATTTAGCTTTACTTCAATTTAGTAAGGTTTCTTTATGAGTTTTTCGAAGATTTCTAATCTTTTTCTTTAATTATATGAAAAATTCGAAAAGAGGGTTCGAATCCCTCTCTCTCCACTCCCCTCGATCGCTTCAGACTTTCAAAATCTTTTTATTTTATTTTATTCCTCACGTCCAGGATTATGGACCGGATCATTAGATAAGAATCCAAAGATGAAGAGAGAAACAATGATTATTATATGTTAAGTTAGATTGTACTTCGTCCTCTGTAACATGAAGAATTTACTTGCTCTTCATTGCTATCACTTTCCGAAGATGATGAGGAATCAGGGTCATCCAATGTGGCTTGAAATGTTCGCTTCTTCTTCTTGTTGTATTTTTCATATTTATTTTTTCATGTAACGACCCGAAAATTCCGAAGCCGAAAATTCCAGATAGTTATGAAAAAGAAGAAAGAGATAGAAGAAGAAGAACAGAAAACATCATCATCTCACATTCGCAGCGGATAAAATATAATAACAAATAATAACAGTTTACAAGAATACTGTATCTATAGATTACATTTTAATACATCAGAGTTTACATATATTTAGTCACTGAATACATTCAATTATCATGGCACGGATACACAAAAATATACTGCAGCGGAAATACTCTATACGTTCCTGCCATCCAGCTCGACTCCTGAGCTCCAGAACGTCCGTACCTGAAATCTGTAATACTCGGTCTGACCCGAGCATTACATCAAAGTAACACCCGGGTCAGGCTGGAAACCAGCGTGAGTAACTCAAGTAACATGAATACCAAAGAAAACAACTTAAATAAACCCGGGTAATTTTTATCAAATTAACCAATCCACAATTTGCTCCAGACAACACTGATTTCGTATCTAAATTTCTAATTACCTAACCTAGATAAAATAATCCAATTTACTTAAATTGTCCCACTCCAGCTTATTGATTTCACAACACAATTTATAAAGATGTCGAAGTGGTTTCGGGTATTTCCTAATACCCGATTCCCGGCTTCTTCGAGTTTTCATGCCATCCTATTCCAAGATATCCAAATGAAAACACAACATTTCATATCAGAGGTGTCAACACATTCAAAACATCCAATACATTTCATCATCCATAAGCAAAGCTTAACCACATACGAATCAAATGATTCTAATTGCATTTTCTAACCACATTCACTTAGATTATTAATTAATTCCAAATCAATTACTTGATCAACCCCTCTATATCCATTCATCTTAATTTTCAATCCTGGATTAATTATTTCCCAATTCCGTTCAAGTAATTCTTTTTAATTACTTACACGATATTAATTACTCTTACCAAATCAATAAGAAATCTTTAATTTCCTCACAAATTAATTTACTATAATCAATTACGTTAATTCTTAATTACCTATATTAATTGACTACTCATAAGTCGCTTATTATGAATTAATTAATTTCAATTAATTAAATCTTTAATTTCTTCATTAGTTATATAAATTAATGATTCCCAATTATGTTTACTTTAATTCGATCACAATATTAATCATTCTCGATCACCCACAACCTGTAACTAACTATTTTCTTATTTACTGCATTAATAAATTAATTTCGCCGTAATTCGTTATTTCAATTAATCTCTTAATTAATTACACAAAGTAATCCTATTTTATTAATTACATTAAGAAATTTCTTGTCAAACCATCCCATGATTATTTTGATTCGCTTACCCTTAATTAATTTATTACTCAAACCCTTCATTACTAGATTAATTATTCCAACTCATTAATAAATTCAATTAGTAATTATTCATTTAAATTTTTTCCTACCTATTAAATGAATTTCCAATCATTAAACCTTTATTGATTTTTAAATTGAACCATTATCTTATTTACGCTTTAAGTTTAAAACCAATAAAAACCCCAAATGCTTTGAGTCGAACAAAAATCAACTCGAGAACCAACCAAAACCATAATTACCCGATCATCAGTTCACAGAGCACATCATAGCAATTCAATCATACTGCCAAATACCTAAATTTAATTATTTAAATTTAGATAAAAATCCAAAGACGTGAGAATACTCACCTTCATTTGACAGCAACACACAAAACTCGCAGAACTTCCCAGACCCTTGCGACTATACTACACTTGGCTCTCCACAATTTCAAACGTTATTGACTGCAGCTCAACACAACGTCGACTCCATCACTAGCATAGGTTTTTCCCCCGCCTATTCGAACGAACGAAGCCATCCCCCACCACCTACAGCAGGTCGCTATGCCCAAACGCCTCCGCCAGCCCTCGCGACCCTCCAACGCCACCACGCGACTTCGCGTTCGACAATCAACAGCACACCTGAAAATCGAGCTTCACGCCGCAGTTCCCAAATCCCATCGACTAAGTCGAGTAGCAACCCTGACTCGAAACCCTAAATTGCGCACGATGCTAGCAGCCGCATCCCATCGATGCTCTCAACTCTAAATCCAAACCAATAGGAGTGAAATCGAATTCGATTATCAACGCGAGCAAGGAGTTTGAGGATAAATCTCGAAAAAGGGACGCGCGGTGATGCATATCTGGAAAGAGGCTTCGGCCATTTTCGTTTCCTTCAATTTTTTTTTAATTTTCTTTTTCGAAGTCTAACTGATTTGGAGAACTGAAAGGAAGCGAAGTAAATAAGGAAGTATCGGCCATTAATACACCCCCCCTTTTTTTATCTCGGTTTTTTGTTTTGAAAATTAGAGAGGGGACGGAGATAAATATCGATTTGGAGAAGCTTCTCGTGTAAGCGTGTTTGTTCATAAAAATATCTCTGACTAATTGACTTTAAATTTTATTATATTATAGAACTTCAAAATGTCTCGTAAATCGTCAATTACAATTTTCGAACTCTTCTTAAGAAATGTCGCGAGACGATAATAAAGCTTTACCCGTATTCCGAACACGATAGAACGTGTTTCGAAAGCTAATTTAATCGTATGTGGAAGTTAGCTTTATAAATCGATTTAAAATATTAAATTATCGATTTTAATTTCGACGCGTTTCTTTCCCGTACGAGCAAACGATAAATCCAAGCGCTACGAAAATTGAAATCCGATAATAACTAACTATTACGGATCCAATGGAACTGGTTTCGTTGAATTCCGATACTATGCCTCGGAAAGCCATTTTTAGATGTCAATTTAAACGATATATTATAAAAATTGAACGAATCATCTTTAAATTAAATTTTCACCATTCTATTATTTTCAGTATTATTAATATGAATTTTATAAGCCTTCAAATTATTTAACAGGCTTAGAAATTCCAAATTCAACAATTTACCCAATTTCACTTATTAAATTAAATATTTAAACTATATAATTCAATGATTTAATCATCAAGTAAATATTGATATCTTGAATTTAGGTTAAATTATCTTTAAAATATTTTAAAATCAATTTATTATTCCATTTCAAATTATAAAAATTTCTGGGCCGTCACATTCCTCCCCCCTTAAATAAATTTCGTCCCCGAAATTACTAGTTAGGAAGAATGGTATTCTACCCGTTTACCTTTCCCCCAAAACCAACAGTTCAACATCTTACCAATTATCTTTTATAAAAGACCCCCTTATCATTCCTATTAACTTCCAAAACTCTCCCACAGTTCTTAAACAATACCCTTTTCTCAATCATTCAAATTTAAATTTAAATCAAATTTTGAATTATCAAATTTTCTCAAAAATTTTCCAACTCTCTAAATTTTCAAGAAATTTTGCCAGCGTCTCCTTTGCGCAGCTAGCTCGGTACAACTACAAAAGGCCTCTACGGGCTCCCAAATTCCAAAAAGAAACAGAAAGCCAAGTGGCTAGCTAAAAACCCAATCCAATTTCATACAGAAATGTAAATACATACCTTTTAATCGGGCAATTCAAATTATCTCCTGAAATCAATACCAATTTTTTTCTCTCTTCTAAATACCTGCATACCTTACTTGGCCATAATATTCAATCGTAACCTGTCAAATCATTTTATACATTTTCTTACATAGGTTTCATATCTACTTCAATTCAAATTAGTTTCTCCATTTCCCTATGATTTCAATTTGTCTTCCATTCGGAATATTGAATTTTATCCTCATTTATAACTGATTCATATTAGTTTCATCTACTAATTTACTTTAATTTCCAATTTGAAATCATTTGCCGCTAACAAATATTTTTCCAAAAATTTAAAAATTTCTAACTCCCAAAATTTTCTAAAAATTTTGGTAGAATCTCCTTTGTACGGAGGAGCTTTTGCAATTTGACAAAAGAGATAAATATATATACATCGACCCACACGGTCGGAAAAGCAAAAATAGTTCATATCTCCTATTTTATTGCGTAGGCGTACCTTTATTTAGCATTTTAAGCAAGCAGCTTATAAATTTAAGCAATTAGGGCAATCCAAACCAACCAAACGGCCTTCAGGCACCTGTACTAGCTCAATTTAAATATGTAAGTGCCGTATATAGAAATTTTATTAGCATTTCACTTACTTCGATAGCTAAACTCATGCATTACATAAACAATAAGCACCAAATGTTTTCCATAAGCACTTTATATGATTTAAAGCTAATTCCAACTACTTCCAACCAATTCATAAGCCATTCCATTCAAATTTAATGATTTGCAACTCAATTTCTTACCTTTAATTGATTTTTAATCCAAACGAGACTATATTTTCTTCAAATGATTCAAAATCAATTTTATTTATCTCTATCATCTCATAGAATTTTAATTGCTTTTGTTTACGTTAAACGACAATTATTTTTATGCAATTTCGACGACATTCGCTTAATAGAGTATTTGTTTAGTTTATGTAACTATCCCCATTTCATTTCTAATTTATTCACCAACCATTCATTTAGCTCGACATATTTCGTTCTTGTATACTACCAGCCATTCCCAAATTAATTCAATCCAAGCTTTTGTTAAATGGGCTTTCACTCTCATTCGAAGTCAAGATTCCATAAATTTTAAACTTAAGTTAAATTACTTTAACTTATTCCAACATCAAACTTAAGTTTACTTCTATTTGATTCTTATTTAATCAAATTCCATTAAATTCAGTTAGCCCATGCATTTTGATTTTAATTCTAATTCACCTTCTCAATTTATCAAAATAGTATCCAGCACACACTTAATTATTCAAGTTAATAGGCCACCGATCTCAATTAACCCATTTAAATTATTATTGCTTACTTAATTCATTTTCAAATTTATTTTATTAATACAAGGCCATTCTCAATTTATTTCTATTCACTTGGATTCTGTTTGCAATTCTAACAACTTTTATTATAATTCACTTCCATTTCATTCGACAACACTTCCATTATATCTAATTTGCTTGCAAATTTCGTTAATTATCCAAATCACACTTGAATTTTATTTGTAATTCAATCCCTCACTATTTCAATCCAACTCTATTTTATTTTTTTATTTTTATTTTTACAACATCTCTTCTTATTTAATTCATTATCAAATCCAATTCAAATTCTATTTATAATTCGAGTTCATTTCCAAACTCCATTATTAACTTACAAATCCATTTATTTACCCGAGTTAATTTTTTTTTTATTATTATTAACATACTCTATCAACAATTATTTAGCTAATTATCTTACTTTCAATGTTTAAATCAATATTCGATGTTATTACTAAAGATCACTTTATTAAATTTTCCTGAACTCAATTTTTCATAATTCCAATTTGGATTTTCTTTCATTTTTCAAAATTTCAACACTTTTATTTTAAAATTTTAGAAATGCTTTTTAATCCACCTCTTACTATTAAAATAGCTGTTTATAAAAATACTTTTTATAACTCGATGTTTCAACCAGTCCATCCTTGTTCTCACAGAAATTCAGTCATACGTTGATCAGGCGTAGGACTGAAAATCTACAAGTACTTAGCAGACTCATTTTCAACATCCAGTGAAAATACTTAGAAAAATAATTTTACTTGAAAATATAGAAAACAATTTTTGAAAATAGAGGAAATATCTTTGGTGAGAATGCTCTGGAAATCATCACACCCATCTATGGTCACAGTTACATCCTGGGTTACGTTGCCGTCGCAGCAAAAGTCCATGTAACTGATTACACCATAGAACCCACGACAGATCGCAGTTACATCCAGGGTTACGTTGCCGTCACAGCAAAAGTCCATGTAACTGCAGGCTCTCAGCGGCCTCACGATTACGCTGTCGAAATGAAACTTCTCCACTCCTACATAGGTCGCAGTCTACCGATGTAAAATCAAACATAGACTGTTGGCTCTCAGCGGCACACACGACTTTCGCTATGTTACCATAGTGTCACAGTCTACCGATATAAAATCAAACGCAGACTGCTGGCTCTCAGCGGCACACACGACTTTCGCTATGGTACACTACTCATAATCCTCAGGAACTAGTTTTGTCCGGACTCCTCACAGGATCAACTTTAGAACCTCCCCTTAGAGGCTCAAGGCAGTACCACCCAGTGGCACTCCTGAGAAGTTCATTTCAAGAGAGCACCTTTTTCCCCAGAGCAAATCTCAAAACACTTTATACTATACACATATAGTATTTCAAATCATACATCTAATATGAATTTCACACAAGGCTCCTTTACACAAATCGATTTCCAAAATCGATAAATTTCAAAGTAGGCTTTTCCAAATCTCAATATTGATTTTACCCAAAAATCAAAAGCCCTTTCAAATCCAAAGGTTCCCAAAACCTTATTCCAAAATTCTCATAAGATCCTTTATATATATATATATACAGATATATATAATTTTTAAAACTTTGGATCATTTTCAAACATGTATAAAACTCCTTTTATACTTCAAACACTTTCAAAAATCCTTTTCTATTTACATTCACTTGAATTTCCATTCACATACTCACAATTGCTTTAATTTCATGGGATTATCACTTCAATCCTTATCTCAATTGAGTATTTAACCAATAACAGTTTGAACTCCGACCGGTTTATATTTAGAAAATAGCTTGAAATTTTTAAAACAGATAAGTAGTTAAAAATAATTATTAGTTTGTAAAATAGCAATAAAATAATTAACTAGTTGCAAATAATTAGAAAATAGTTAAATAGTTATAAAAAATTTAGATAATTGCAAAATAGTCGTAAAATAGTAATTAATTTATAAAACAGTTAAAAAATAGTAATTAGTTTAGGAAACAGTTGAAAAATGGTTAAATAGCTCCAAAAATAATTGTAAAACAAGTATAACATAATTTGTCTTAAGGAAGGAAGGTTGTATATATTTAATAGCTTGGAAAAATGAATTTATATTAAAACAATTTATACTGAAGATAGTCCAGAGTCAAAACTGTCCACTTTCCCATCAATTCAATTTAAATTTCCACTTCCATTTAAATTGACCCAATTCCAATTTAAATACTCCAATTTCCATTGGACTTGATTCATTCCCAATTCAACTTTAATTAATTCTCAAATTTCAAATCAAATTCCATTTGATTTTTACTTACTCAACTTTATTTATAACTTCAATTTTACAACTTCTATTTATAATCAATTTCATTCACATTTTACTTTTAACTCGGAATTATACATTTTATTTAGCCAATATATTTTTATTATTCCGTAAACATTTTAATCAAGATTCCAGAGTTTAAACAAATTTCCAAAATTTCAGTATCACCTTAGAATTCAACTATATCCAAAATTCTTTGGAAAATTCAATTATCTCTTTGAATTTCAAAACCAAACCCAGTTCACAAGCAAATTCCAATTTAAATCAATTTGTTAGCAATTTCTCTTCTAGAAACTCGAAAATGAACATCGACGATGCTGCAGTCATCACCGACGTTATTTTCCAGTGACCAAAAGAGTTCAATGCTTTTATCTCACTAAAAGCATTTCCAAATATATTTTTTTTCAAATCTCCAAGATTTCAATTTCAACACAAAAATATTTTTTTTTTGAAATAATACCATTGTTTCTCCAAAGCCTTGGGAAACCACTTTCAAATCCAAAGGAATTTTAAAATTTCCCAAAATTCCAAATTCCCAACCCATCCAATTCATATTTAAACATTACTCTGGAATTTTCATCTTACTTTGTTTTCAAATATTCTCTGGAATTCTATTCCAATTTATAATCTCATTTATTTCAATTTATAAATTACATTTACAATTTATATTTCAAATTCCATTTTGTTATATAAGTTTATTCTTCAACTTTGGTTATAGGTTTCAATTTGGTATTTTATATTACTTCTTAACTCAATTCCAATATTTTAACAACCAGTCACCTAAATATTTATTAGAAGGAAATATTGCTTTATATATCAAAATATATATTTTTATATAAAATCATTTAAAACCTTTATATAAGAAAATAACAAGTACGCTCTCATATAAATATATTCAACTCATTCTAGAGTACTACAGACTCTATTAAATGAGTAATTCCCACCAGAGCCAAGGTTCTCGCTTAACCTTTCAGCTCTGATACCAAATGTAACGACCCGAAAATTCCGAAGCCGAAAATTCCAGATAGTTATGAAAAAGAAGAAAGAGATAGAAGAAGAAGAACAGAAAACATCATCATCTCACATTCGCAGCGGATAAAATATAATAACAAATAATAACAGTTTACAAGAATACTGTATCTATAGATTACATTTTAATACATCAGATTTTACATATATTTAGTCACTGAATACATTCAATTATCATGGCACGGATACACAAAAATATACTACAGCGGAAATACTCTATACGTTCCTGCCATCCAGCTCGACTCCTGAGCTCCAGAACGTCCGTACCTGAAATCTGTAATACTCGGTCTGACCCGAGCATTACATCAAAGTAACACCCGGGTCAGGCTGGAAACCAGCGTGAGTAACTCAACTAACATGAATACCAAAGAAAACAACTTAAATAAACCCGGGTAATTTTTATCAAATTAACCAATCCACAATTTGCTCCAGACAACACTGATTTCGTATCTAAATTTCTAATTACCTAACTTAGATAAAATAATCTAATTTACTTAAATCTTCCCACTCCAGCTTATTGATTTCACAACACAATTTATAAAGATGTCGAAGTGGTTTCGGGTATTTCCTAATACCCGATTCCTAGCTTCTTCGAGTTTTCATGCCATCCTATTCCAAGATATCCAAATGAAAACACAACATTTCATATCAGAGGTGTCAACACATTCAAAACATCCAATACATTTCATCATCCATAAGCAAAGCTTAACCACATACGAATCAAATGATTCTAATTGCATTTTCTAACCACATTCACTTAGATTATTAATTAATTCCAAATCAATTACTTGATCAACCCCTCTATATCCATTCATCTTAATTTTCAATCCTGGATTAATTATTTCCCAATTCCGTTCAAGTAATTCTTTTTAATTACTTACACGATATTAATTACTCTTACCAAATCAATAAGAAATCTTTAATTTCCTCACAAATTAATTTACTATAATCAATTACGTTAATTCTTAATTACCTATATTAATTGACTACTCATAAGTCGCTTATTATGAATTAATTAATTTCAATTAATTAAATCTTTAATTTCTTCATTAGTTATATAAATTAATGATTCCCAATTATGTTTACTTTAATTCGATCACAATATTAATCATTCTCGATCACCCACAACCTGTAACTAACTATTTTCTTATTTACTGCATTAATAAATTAATTTCGCCGTAATTCGTTATTTCAATTAATCTCTTAATTAATTACACAAAGTAATCCTATTTTATTAATTACATTAAGAAATTTCTTGTCAAACCATCCCATGATTATTTTGATTCGCTTACCCTTAATTAATTTATTACTCAAACCCTTCATTACTAGATTAATTATTCCAACTCATTAATAAATTCAATTAGTAATTATTCATTTAAATTTTTTCCTACCTATTAAATGAATTTCCAATCATTAAACCTTTATTGATTTTTAAATTGAACCATTATCTTATTTACGCTTTAAGTTTAAAACCAATAAAAACCCCAAATGCGTTGAGTCGAACAAAAATCAACTCGAGAACCAACCAAAACCATAATTACCCGATCATCAGTTCACAGAGCACATCATAGCAATTCAATCATACTGCCAAATACCTAAATTTAATTATTTAAATTTAGATAAAAATCCAAAGACGTGAGAATACTCACCTTCATTTGACAGCAACACACAAAACTCGCAGAACTTCCCAGACCCTTGCGACTATACTACACTTGGCTCTCCACAATTTCAAACGTTATTGACTGCAGCTCAACACAACGTCGACTCCATCACTAGCATAGGTTTTTCCCCCGCCTATTCGAACGAACGAAGCCATCCCCCACCACCTACAGCAGGTCGCTATGCCCAAACGCCTCCGCCAGCCCTCGCGACCCTCCAACGCCACCACGCGACTTCGCGTTCGACAATCAATAGCACACCTGAAAATCGAGCTTCACGCCGCAGTTCCCAAATCCCATCGACTAAGTCGAGTAGCAACCCTGACTCGAAACCCTAAATTGCGCACGATGCTAGCAGCCGCATCCCATCGATGCTCTCAACTCTAAATCCAAACCAATAGGAGTGAAATCGAATTCGATTATCAACGCGAGCAAGGAGTTTGAGGATAAATCTCGAAAAAGGGACGCGCGGTGATGCATATCTGGAAAGAGGCTTCGGCCATTTTCGTTTCCTTCAATTTTGTTTTAATTTTCTTTTTCGAAGTCTAACTGATTTGGAGAACTGAAAGGAAGCGAAGTAAATAAGGAAGTATCGGCCATTAATACACCCCCCCTTTTTTTTATCTCGGTTTTTTGTTTTGAAAATTAGAGAGGGGACGGAGATAAATATCGATTTGGAGAAGCTTCTCGTGTAAGCGTGTTTGTTCATAAAAATATCTCTGACTAATTGACTTTAAATTTTATTATATTATAGAACTTCAAAATGTCTCGTAAATCGTCAATTACAATTTTCGAACTCTTCTTAAGAAATGTCGCGAGACGATAATAAAGCTTTACCCGTATTCCGAACACGATAGAACGTGTTTCGAAAGCTAATTTAATCGTATGTGGAAGTTAGCTTTATAAATCGATTTAAAATATTAAATTATCGATTTTAATTTCGACGCGTTTCTTTCCCGTACGAGCAAACGATAAATCCAAGCGCTACGAAAATTGAAATCCGATAATAACTAACTATTACGGATCCAATGGAACTGGTTTCGTTGAATTCCGATACTATGCCTCGGAAAGCCATTTTTAGATGTCAATTTAAACGATATATTATAAAAATTGAACGAATCATCTTTAAATTAAATTTTCACCATTCTATTATTTTCAGTATTATTAATATGAATTTTATAAGCCTTCAAATTATTTAACAGGCTTAGAAATTCCAAATTCAACAATTTACCCAATTTCACTTATTAAATTAAATATTTAAACTATATAATTCAATGATTTAATCATCAAGTAAATATTGATATCTTGAATTTAGGTTAAATTATCTTTAAAATATTTTAAAATCAATTTATTATTCCATTTCAAATTATAAAAATTTCTGGGCCGTCACATTTATTTTTTCTTTTGAACTCCTTTTCTCATTATTCTAAGTGGACATTCCTCTATTATGTGACCAAACTTATTGCATCTGAAGCATTTAAGTCCAGAATTGTTATTTCCATTATTGCCTCTCTTTACTTGCTTTATAAACATTCTATAGTTCTTTGGAATGAAAGCCATTCCATATTCATAAAGTTCTGAATCATCTTCAACTTGGAATGTGATAGTTTTCTTCTCTTAATTTTGCATTTTTATTTCTTATAAATTCATTTCATAGGCCATTAAATTTCCGACTAACTCCTCAAGCTTGAGTTGTGAAAGATCATTAGCCTCTTCGATGACTAATACTTTTCCTTCATAATCACTGGTTAATGAGTTTAAATTTGTTTTAACCGTGTCAAATTTAGATATGGCCTCACCTAAACCAATAAGTGCATGACACTACACAAAAAAGCTATTTCGTAATGGTTTTGGGCCGTTGTGAAATGGAGTGGCAAAATTTAGCAATGGCTCAGAGCTACTGTGAAACAAGATATAGCAATGGCTCAGAGCAGTTGCTAATTTAAAGTTTGCAACCGCTTTTAGCCATTGCTATTCTTGTAATTAGCAATGGCTTAACGCAATTGCTAACTAACATTTAGCCATCGCTAATTTTGGTTAGCAATGACCTAAAGCCGTTGCAAAATTCTACAATTAAAAAAAACCATTTTGACTGGTCCTCTATACACCATTACATATATATAATAGCATCAACACCCAAACATGTAAACTGAGAAATGATACACGAAGCCACATTCAATTTCAATGCCTATTCCACAGTCTGTCCATAGCCCTAGTTTTCTATAACCTAACTCCAACTCATAGAAAAGTTATAAAACATAGCTTGAGAACCAATTATTTTTGCGGTAGTAGTTCAACTCAATAAGAAACATTCATTCTGTACTCGCTAGTGAAAATGGAAAACTTAAAATTTGTGGAATGCTAATGATGCTAGAAAGCACCATCCACTGATAAAAATTTATCCAACGAGGTAAAAAAAATCATCAAAACTCAAATCATACATAAATCAGTAGACTACATATTGCTTGTACTAATGGTATAAATTTAAACATATGCAGTTTGATACTTCAAGACCCTGACTCAAAAGTTAACTGATGGTAAAAGTATCTCTTACAGTTGCTAGAAGGAAAAATAGAAGTTAAAAAGGTTTTAGAAGCCTTGATTCAACTTCACATGCCACCAAAATACAATAATCCATCCATTAATTAAAGATTCAATGTTAATACATAAATCACTAAATTCAACACGATTCATTGTTAATGCATAAATCACTAAACTCAACAAGATTCAATATTAAACAAAAATCCAACCAGATTCAATAAGCATTCTAAAAGCTCCTGAACAAATAGTACCGAAGTATTGATATTGTGTTTTATTTTATAAAGAGGAAGACAAAACAATTATTTTCGGGTATCAACAATTTCTGCAATTTGACCAAAGGTGATACTGGGGAATCACCAAGTATGCAACCTGTAAAGCTGATCTAAATCTACAATCATAGTAAGAGAAAAATAGAATGCTGAATTGAATTAATGGAGCATCTAAGTTGCAATCTGTCCTAGAATGAGTCATTAGTTGCCTCCCAGATATTCTACTGAATTGTTAATTATATAAAACAAATCATGTTCTAAATTTCATAAATCATGCGAACATAAATAATTTATAAATTAACCCCTCATTATGTTTTAACTGCTATATGAAAAACTTTGTTATAAAGCATATATTGTACACATATTGCCAGTTTGACAAAAAAAATATACTTTTCATCAGCGGTGTTTAATGTAGAAGACAAATGCATAATGGAAGAACATTAATAAAAGCACCTTTTTAGGAAATACTTATCGAAAAATGAAATATGTATCAAGCAAAATCAGAAAGTAGGTTTTAATACTCTGTTTTTATCACATGTACAATTGTTAAATTTTGTGACACTATATGATGGAGAATTGAAGAGGATGAATGTAGCTTGATGTCGGAGAAGACGGTTCGCAAATCGGAGTCCGAAGGAAGAAGATAGGAGGGAAAGTCTGGTGCTGGTTTTGTTGTTAGAGGTCAGATGTCTGGCTGAGAGGGCCAGACGTCTGACGAGGTTCAGGCTGTTTCCCGAAACCTCCTACAGACATCTGGTCCCTCTTGCCAGACGTCTGGGCCTGTCTGTTTCAGCCATACTGAACCTGGCCTTAGACGTTTGAGGTCAGAGGTCAGACGTCTGAGGTGGTGTAATCCTGTTTTTCCTGGGCCGGGTTATCTGAGCTGTTTTGTGATTTGTTGAAGGACAAAGTGGTCTTTCGCCAAGGTTTTCTCTATTAGTATATATACTCTCTTCAGGTCTGATAGAAGAAGGGATCAAGCAATCTAATCTAGGGTTTAGTCCTCCATTAATTAGGGTTTTAGGCAAAACTCTATTTCTTCAATTCTAATCTCCACAAACATTGATTGTTATTGAATAGAACATTGTAATCAATCTATTGTACTCTTCTCATTTGGTGATAATAAAAGATCTCTCTCAAAGTGGATGTACACTAACGCGATGTTAGTGGAACCACTATAAATCAGTGTGTGATTTACTGTTTTCGTTATTGCTTATCATATATTGCTTGTGGTGTTATTGTGATCGTGTTTGGATTTGGTTTTATTTAATTCTTTGAGTGTTTGGTTGTTTTGCACTATCTATCACGATCTAGCATTTCCGCGTGCGTTTGGGGATTTTAGTTTGAGCGGTCTCGATTGAAATCCACCTTGACATTTGGTATCAGAGCTTTGGAGTTGGTAGGTGGTTGTTGAAATGCTGGAAACGGAAAACTCTGAAACTTGAATGGTTAGTCCAAGTAGTATAGCGCCGTATGTACGTGGGTCGTATGTGGCGTCGGGATCGCAATTGGTAATCGACAAGTGGAATGGCAATAATGATTTTGAAAAGTGGCAATGGAAGATGAAAGCGGTTCTAAGGAGGAATCGGGTACATCGAGTGGTGTTTGATACACATTTGTTGCCGGCGGACATCTCGGATGTCGAGAGAGAGGAAATGGAAGAGTGGGCATTTACTACACTTCAACTTGCTATGGGAGAGAATGTGATTTCTGAAATTAGTGGTGAGACCACTGCTAAGGGAATTTGGGACAAGTTGGAAGAATTGTATATGAAGAAGTCTTCAACTAATCGTTTGATCTTGTTGCGAACGTTTTTCACCTATAAGATGAAAGAAGGAACTTCGCTAAAGGCACATTTGAATGTGTTTGATGATTTGCTAATGAAGATGAAGGCAGTAGATTTGAAGATTGAGGAAGAGCAAAAGGCGATGATATTGTTATGTTCGTTGCCGGACCGTTATACGGGTTTCTCAAATAGTTTGATCTATAGCCGGGATACATTGACATTAGATGATGTCAAGACGGGTCTTCTTAGTGAGGAATTGAGAAATCAAAAGAAGGAGTTGAGTGTTGGTGGTAGTAGTGCCGGTAATGGTCAAGGTTTGTTTGTGGAGAAGGAAAGATATGTGAAGAAGGACAACCGGGGGCGTTCTAAATCAAGGAATCCCGGTTGGAGAGGAAAATCAAAGGAAAGGAAAGGCAAGTGCTATATTTGTAAGAAACACGGTCATTGGAGAAATGAATGTTCGGACAAGGAGAAGGGTAAAAGGGAAGTAGCATCTTCATCTATAGCGGTGGAGAGAGGTGTTGGTGAGGAAGACGTAGATGTGTTGACGGCGGTAGCATCGGATGTTTCCGGTAGTGAGTGGGTGCTCGACTCGGGGGCGTCGTATCATATGACGCCTAATAAGAATTGTTTTTTTCTCTTGTTGCTAAAGAGGGAAATTCAATTATTATGGGAAATGGTGCTATGTGTATGTCTCAAGGCATTGGTTCCGTGCAAATTCGAATGTTTGACGGAGTGGTTCGTACTCTCACTAATGTACGCTATGTTCCGGGACTTCGGAAGTCTCTTATCTCTTTGGGGCAATTGGATTCTCTTGGTTGTAAGATCACTATTGAGAGTGATTGCTTACGGGTTTTGAAAGGGGCACTTGTGGTCATGAAAGATGCTAGGGCTCATGGTGTTTATTTGCTTCGTGGAGAGACCGTAGAAGGTGAAACTTGTGTAGTTGTTGATAGTTCTCGTGGCTTGGATGCGACAAGGTTGTGGCATTTGAGGTTGGGTCATATCTCGGAGAGGAGTTTGGAGATTCTTCGGAAGAGAGAGATGATCGATGGTGAGAGTTTCAACAAATTGGAGTTTTGCGAAGAGTGTGTCTTGGGGAAGCAAACAAAAGTATCATTCGGTGAAGGAAAACATGATTCAAGAAATGTTCTTGAGTATGTGCACATGGATGTATGGGGACCGGCACCGGTAGCTTCTTTGGGAGGAGCAAGGTATTATATTTCCTTTATAGATGATTTTTCTCGTAAAGTTTGGGTGTATGTAATGAAGGCTAAGTCAGAGGCATTTGCAAAGTTCAAAGCATGGAAGGCTCTTGTTGAGAATGAGAGTGGTAAGTCTTTGAAGGTTCCTAGGTCCGACAATGGCGGGGAGTATGTTTCCGGAGAATTATTAGAGTTTTGCAAGCATCATGGGATTCAGAGACATTTTACTACACCGGGAGATCCGCAATCAAATGGAGTTGCGGAGAGGATGAATCGTACTCTACTAGAGAAAGCTCGATGCTTGAGATTGACATCGGGTTTGTCTAAGGGATTTTGGGCCGAAGCTTTGTCAACCGCGGTGCATATCATTAATCGAATTCCATGCTCGGCTATTGATAACAAAATTCCGGAGGAAGTGGGGAAGGGAAAGAGTATTGACTTGAGCTATCTTCGTGTCTTTGGAAGTCCGGTTTATGTGCATGATCCGGGTAATGATAAGCTTGAACTAAGAGCTTTCAAAGGGTTTTTGCTTGGTTATACGGATGGAGTGAAAGGCTATCGGATTTGGAATCCGGAAAAGAAGAAGGTGACAAACTCTCGTCATGTTACTTTTGATGAGTCGGCATTGTTCAAGGAGAATGAGAGCTCATCGGATATTCCGGTCTTGGTTCGTGATGAATCGAAGGAGAAGGAAATTATTCCACCATTTCGTCCAAGTGGTAGAGGTAGAGTAGTTGAAGATGATTGTGAAGAAAATGCAGTTGATGTTACATCACAAAGTCCACGTGGTGCCTCTAGTAGTGTTGGTGATGAACACGAGCCTGGAGAAGTTTCGGTTCAAGGTGGAGCCGAAAGGAGTTTGGGTGAAAATATTGCTACTCGGGTTGGGCGTCGTCCCATAAGACCACCCGAAAGATATGGTGATTGTAACTATCTTAGCTTTTATGATAAGTTGGACTATGCGCTTCATGTAGTCCAAGATAAGCCAATGGACCTTGATGACGTCATGAATTCGAGTGATAGCTCGAAGTGGATTTGTGCCATGGAGGAAGAGATGCAATCATTGATGAAGAATCGAACTTGGAGTTTGGTTCCGCTTTTTAAAGGAAACCGTGCTATAGGGTGCAAATGGATTTACAAGGTGAAGGACGATGGAAGATACAAGGCTAGGCTAGTGGCTAAGGGGTTTGCACAGAGAAAGGGTATGGAGTATGATGAGATATTCGCACCTGTCGTACGCCATACTTCCATACGGATATTACTTGCCGTAGTTGCTATTTACGACTTGGAGTTGGAGCAACTTGATGTGAAGACCGCCTTCTTGCATGGTGACTTGGATGAAGAAATTTACATGGAGCAACCGCAAGGTTTTGTTGTAAATGGTAAGTCAAATATGGTGTGCAAGTTGAAGAAATCACTATATGGGTTGAAGCAATCACCTAGACAATGGTACAAGAGATTTGATCATTTTATGCTTGAAAACGGTTTCAATAGAAGCATCAAGGATGCTTGTGTGTATTTCAAGAAGTTGGGAAATGATTGTTGGGTGTATTTACTCTTGTATGTGGACGACATGCTCATTGCTTCGAAGGAAAAGAATGAAATCAACAAGTTGAAATTGCAATTAAAGTCGGAATTTGAAATGAAGGACCTTGGAGAAGCAAAGAGGATATTGGGCATGGAAATAGAAAGGGATCGAAAGCATTTTGAGTTGAAATTGACTCAAAAGGAGTACATTAAGAAAGTGCTTTGCCGGTTTAGCATGGAGAATGCAAAGGTGTCAAATACACCTTTACCTTTGCATGTGAAGCTTTCGAGTAAAGGGTCACCTATCTTGGAGAAAGACAAGGCTTATATGGGAAAGGTGCCATATGCAAGTGCGGTTGGAAGCTTAATGTATGCTATGGTGTGTACAAGGCCCGATATAGCAAATGTCGTCGGGGTGGTTAGTCGTTTTATGTCTAATCCGGGAAAATCGCATTGGGAAGCTGTGAAGCTTATATTGAGATACCTTAGGGGTACGTCATCTCATGGTCTTGTTTTTGGCGGTAGTGGGAAAAGGAGTTGCAACTTAGTTGGTTATTGTGATTCGGACTACGCCGGTGATAGAGATAGGAGAAAGTCAACTTCCGGTTATGTCTTCACACTTGGTGGTACGGCCATAAGTTGGAGATCGAGATTGCAAACCGTAGTAGCTTTATCCACTACGGAGGCGTAGTTGATAGCCGCGGTGGAAGCGGCGAAGGAAGCACTCTATTTGAAGCGATTGTTGTGTGACTTGGGGATTGAACACAATAGCATTGATGTTCAATGTGATAGCCAAAGTGCTATTCACTTGGCGGAGAATCTGGCATTAGCTCACGGACTAAGCATATAGAAGTGAGGGAGTCATTCTTGGTAGCCATGGATGAGGATAAGCAAGTATATCTTCGAAAGGTGCACACAAAAGAGAACGCGGCGGATATGTTCACTAAGGCATTGCCGGTTGAGAAGTTCGAGCATTGCTCGGACTTGATTCGCTTGGAGAAGTGCTAGGTGCCACGGGGTGGCACGGTTGAGAGAGATACTTGTGTAGATGAGGAAGAGTATTGTTATGAGATTGTCGTTCTATCTTCTTGGTGTAGTGCTAGTGTACACTCCTAGTGCTCTTGTCTTTGGTGAGACGGTGTTTGAATGTTTTCAACATTTTGTTGACGGGTGGGGGCTTTGTGCCTGAACTCGTTGATGGAGTGCAATGGGGGGTGGCTTTGCCGGAACCCGTTAGGGAAACATTCATGTTTGGTTGAAGGTAGAAGTGTTGGTAGTTGGAGCTATCGGTTGTTGATGGTATGGTACCATTGGTGTTGGAGATGGATATACTGTCAAGGTGGAGCATTAAATTTTGTGACACTATATGATGGAGAATTGAAGAGGATGAATGTAGCTTGATGTCGGAGAAGACGGTTCGCAAATCGGAGTTCGGAGGAAGAAGATAGGAGGGAAAGTCTGGTGCTGGTTTTGCTGTTAGAGGTCAGATGTCTGGCTGAGAGGGCCAGACGTCTGACGAGGTTCAGGCTGTTTCCCGAAACCTCCTGCAGACGTCTGGTCCCTCTGGCCAGACGTCTGAGCCTGTCTGTTTCAGCCATACTGAACCTGGCCTCAGACGTCTGAGGTCAGAGGTCAGACGTCTGAGGCGGTGTAATCCTGTTTTTCCTGGGCCGGGTTTTCTGAGTTGTTTTGTGATTTGTTGAAGGGCAAAGTGGTCTTTCGCCAGGGTTTTCTCTATTAGTATATATACTCTCTTCAGGTCTGATAGAAGAAGGGATCAAGCAATCTAATCTAGGGTTTAGTCCTCCATTAATTAGGGTTTTAGGCAAAACTCTATTTCTTCAATTCTAATCTCCACAAACATTGATTCTTATTGAATAGAACATTGTAATCAATCTCTTGTACTCTTCTCATTTGGTGATAATAAAAGATCTCTTTCAAAGTGGATGTACACTAACGCGACGTTAGTGGAACCACTATAAATCGGTGTGTGATTTACTGTTTTCGTTATTACTTATCATATATTGCTTATGGTGTTATTGTGATCATGTTCGGATTTTGTTTTATTGAATTCTTCGAGTGTTTGGTTGTTTTGCACTATCTATCACGATCTAGCATTTCCGCGTGCGTTTGGGGATTTTAGTTTGAGCGGTCTCGATTGAAATCCACCTTGACAACAATGACCTTACAAAAATTTTGTACAAATGACCAGCATATGGAACAATCTGATACACTAAAATACATAGTAGTTGACGTAAAAGGGATGAACCAAAAGATTGACATAAAAAGGATTAGACAATACAAGGAATTTGGTATAAGTTAATTATCTGAGAAACTTTTGTACATATTTCATGTGTATTCTCTTTATAGTTTAAATGTTCATTCTTTAAATGTTCATATGTCTATTTTGTTTGCTTTAGGGTCTTACTTTTTGCTAACTACTCAAGGCTTATTCGAGACAGCAAAGAGGAATGTCACATAATTTTTCTCGCCACTAGCTAGATGGAGAATGCGTCATTCTTTGATGTTTGTAACCTTTCTTAAGAAAGTAATTTTTGAAGTATGGGCAGAGAGAAATGGTAGCCTTCAGAGGTGAATCGAAGACAAAAATAATGCTTGTAAAGAAGATGTCTTCATTTATGAAGAGAAAAGTGAGAGGGCTCAAGGAGTATAACCAATTTAATTCAATTTTGGTTGAATTATTTAAATATTTGTATATTAGGTCGTGAGGGGGTTGAGTATGGCACGATGAGGCCTAAAGTGTAGACAATGAAACATATAAGCTTGGTGTTTTAGCATAGTAGTAATGAACGATCCAATGAATATTAGTAGGCATTGATGAAACATTGAAGCTGGGACTGAGACGATACAGTAGTAGACTGGTTGGAGGTGATACACCATCTACGACATTCGGACAGAACTAACAGGGGATCAGTAATTGCTGATGATGTTTGAACTGAAATGCAAGGATGAAGTTATAACATCACTTAAAAGCATGCAGAACTGAAGTGCTGCTAGTGGTTTTTTGATATCACTACAACAAAACAGCCATTTTACAACGGACAAAGCCCGTTGTAATATGGGTTTCGCAACGGACATGCGCCCGTTGTAATAGGCCTCGTTGTAATAGGTCTACCGTATTTTACAATGGACAATGAACGTTGTAATACACCTTTTTACAACGGTCATCGGCCATTGCAATAGGCTCTATGACAATAATTAAAGCCTGTTGTAAAAGACTATAATACAACTGTCATAGCCCGTTGTAATACATGATATTGCAACGGTTTCTGACCGTTGCAAAATAAATGCAAATTTAAAAAAAAATTACAGCAGCATTCATGCACTACATCCATACCAATAATGAATAATTTAACGAGTAATAAATATTATCATAAAACAACCAGAATCACATACGAAAAGACTAAAAGCTAGAGTCATAAAATTCCAACACATTCCAAAAAGTTAGATAAGTTTACATCGACATAGGTCTAATATACACATGACAACTAGTTACGTAACAGCCCAATACTGCATAATTACTTCATTTATAATTACGTATCAGCCCAATATCACTTCCTCCCAACTACTACAACCTCCTCCATCAACTGTTCCATTACAATTACCCCTCTGCAACCCTTCTATGTACATCAATCTGCTACCACCAGCTACCTCCTCTACCAATCACTGCCTCAAACATCCACTTGCACGTCAAAATCCTTACTACCATACTTCATACAGCAATTGCTACCTTGCGCTTTGTTACCTCTACCACCGCCTCCACATCCACCACAACCTCATCAAAACAACCACTTCAATCCCCTGCCAGTCACCACCCCCAACATCCCAACCAACCACACAAACTGCTTGCCCATACCATCCATCTACTCATACCACACCTATCCACATCATCCAAACTACTGCATACAATACTTCATTCACTCACAAATTTCCTACATTCTACGACAAGCGTACATACATCACATTCCCATCTCCTTTGGCAATAATTCATCCACACTACTGCACCTCCCTCTATCATAACTACATTTCATATCCCCTCTGCATCCTCTACATATCATTGCCATATACTAATCAATCATTACCTAAACCTCTACCGTTAAACAAAACTGCATTGCCACTTCTTCATCCCTGATCACCACAACCACTACCCTACATTATGCATTCCATTGATTAAAACCCAATTCTTCGGTATAGTCAGATTGTTGCAAATACTATTTGATTTTAACTATCAACAAAAATATTAACTTGTTAATTCTATTTACCTTCATTGGTGCACTGAATGAATTCTCATCCATCAAATTACTCGAG
Organism: Allium fistulosum; assembly: GCA_030737815.1. Taxonomy (NCBI): domain Eukaryota; kingdom Viridiplantae; phylum Streptophyta; class Magnoliopsida; order Asparagales; family Amaryllidaceae; genus Allium; species Allium fistulosum. The sequence continues at coordinate 925,508,013 of CM060901.1, forward strand.
GTAAGAACTGTTTTTGTCGCACCAGATGAGCTAATGATAGCATTTTGTAATCCAGACACCATTATATTAAGATTAACAACATCGCTTCCGTAGTTCACAACCTGTATATTTAACATATTTTTATTCAGAATAGATGGACATTAATTTACACCAAATTAAAACATACTATTAAAGCATATATATTTAACCAAATATCAAGTGTTAAATAAATATATAAAGATCAATCTTTTCAACAATAAATAGAAAGAAAAAAATGTAACCTTTATTTTTAAGTATGTATTAGAATTTTTGGAACTCTGCCATACAGTTGCAGAGGCAACCAATGAGCTCGAGTAACTAGACTGAATAGTAGTAACTAGACTGAATAGTGGTGCATAGCTGGCCATTTCCACAGCATCACTACAGTAAAATTTATGAGAGAGTCACTAGAAAATAAACTAAAATAGTATGTAAACTAAATGGATTTCCTTTTTTTTCCTTTTCCAAATTTGACCATATTCCGTCAAATGCTAAATATATATCATATGCATTATCCACATAGGAGTTCTTTGAGTATATACTACATATTTAGTTTTCTGGATATCATAGACACATATGTCAAGTTTCTAAAAATATGTATGTACCTGTTTCTTTCTAGCCTAATAAGGAAAGCTGCTTCTGCCAATGCTGCTAAAAGGCTTCCAGACCCAGCATCCACTCCATGCACGGCATATTCGCTAACAAAAGCCTGCAATGTTTTTTATATACAAGCAAAAAAGCACACAACAAGCAAGTTTATTATTATTTTATTTTTTATTTAAAAAAAAATGGAAGTTGTGTAATGTATAGTTATACCTTCGGTCCAGTATGAGGTGCATGATCAAACTGATGGACCATCGAAAGCATATTGGATGCAGATGTATAAAATGTCATGTATGAACCATTTGCTCAGTACAATTAATATACGGTAATATGAAAACGAGTATATAAAAAGATTAAATTGAATGGAGATTATTTCAAACAACTTACATGAAAATCATAGAGATCAGAAGCATTATACAGGCTGCACCATATTGGGCCTAGCCAACAATGTAATAAGCTACTGTATTTCCGTATATAAGCATGAACCAATGATCAGTTTTGTATGCAATAATCATTTGAGATAATAAAGCACTTTCTCTCTTCAATATCTGCATAATTTTTAATGTGGTATCGGAGCCACAAAAAGTACAGATTAGGGATTGTTTATGCCTTTTTTATAGTCAGTTTATTGGCATTAATATTTATTTTTTAAGTGATAAGATAAATATATTATTTAACTCGGTAATTTTTTTCTACCATCTTTTTTTTATATTCTGTATTGATTACTTGTATCCTGTATTACAAAATTTGCCTCTTTTATTTTGTTTTTATCCATGCTTAATTGTAGTGTCATGAACTTATTTCTCCTTTTGTTTCCCATTAGAATTTCAACATCCAACATTCATACTAATTACATGTAACATGCAAACAATAATATGTCTGTGTGTGTTTTATAATTACGTTTATTTCACAAAATTTCACATTACACAAATAATTTCCAAATTTCAAAGCCAATGGTATTTTTGTCTATACAGTATATTGGTTTTTTTACTAAATTTAAAGGATTAGTCAAGTACTAGCATAACAACTTAGTAATAAATGAAGATGCATATAAGGCTACATGCATTCTCACTAAACTAATTTTATATATCACATGCATGTAGAATTTGTTCTTTTACCAAATTTGAAAACCAATAAGAAGAATACAAATACCAAATGAAAATAGTAAAACATGAAACTAGCCTGAAAGAAGACCATTAACACTAACTACCGACCAAAAACTATAATTTTTTCAATTATGAAACTGAATATATTATATAAAACTAAAGAACCTATATTATGAAAATAGAAAACCCAGGCAAATGAATTTGCTGACAAAGTTAATCATAATTTGTATCCCACTAACTCTTCTTTAACCCCTACTTTGCCTTAAAAATTTACCTGACATCTCATCCCCTCTAGCCACAATTTCCCAAGCAACAACATCCCTTATATTCACATTAACCAGCCAAATATATATGTAACTCACATATTGAAGTTATCATTTATATATTTTCGTAGTTGTAGTAAATTAAAAACATAAAAATTGGTTGAGAATATTGTAGAACTTTTAAATTTTAATACGATTATGAAAGGAAGTCTGAACTTTAACATTATACATTTTTTTAGAATATTACAGAAAAAATATATCAATCATATCTTACAAATATCAATTTGATAAATTATATGGTACAGAAGTCTAGCTACAATTTTACAAATGTCCCAAAAAAAACCTGAAACGGTCTTTAGGCAGTATGAGTCACACACATATAGCTGTTTTCATAAATCAACAAAATAATGAACTTTCAATATTATTTGCTAGATAGTTCAGTGTTATAATATGGTTGTTATAATATGCTAGTTAGTTCGGTGTTATAATATGGTTGTTTTGGATCATATTATAACTTACAAACAGAATAATGAACACGCATGATCCACTCATCAAACAAAATCCTGAAACAATAGCATGCAAAAATAAAACATTAAAAACAAGAGTATAAGTCACTGATGAAGCAAAAAAAAATAGCATCAGCGAATAATCTTAATCTGGAACAATCTGTATAAGAGGAATAAAATAAGTAAAACTTACTAATCTATTATTCAGTGATGCCTTTGTAACCCCTCTGCCTATATACTGCTCCTCTTCCTGTCAGGTACAACTGTCATTCAAACCACCAGACAGACCCTTCACCACTTCAACCCTTCAACATCTCCAAATTACTGCTGTCAACCCTCCCATAACACCATATACGAACCATTGTGCTCGACCACAACAGTACATCACATCGCAGCACTCGAGCATCATCGCAACACCATTGCAGCTCTTCCTTCATCCTCGACATCACCGCGAACAACCCAAAGACTATTAATCCATCCCCAACCGAACTCGAACTCTTCACCAATCGCCGAATTGAACAGAGAATCACCTACAACTCGCATCCAAATCCTCATCTCCACCACCCGCACCCAAGCTTCGAATACCTAAGACCAGACAAATTGAATCTGGGAAATGCAAAACGAGTAAAATAATTTCTAGAATTGAACTCGAATCAAAGGTCGAGCAGAATCAATATCGAAAAAAGGAAAAAATCGCATACCGTTTTTGACAATCGAACTCGACCCAATTGAGGTAGCCGCAGGCAATCACTGATAGAGGAAAATATTCGAAGCATCATTGACAAATTGAAGCGGCGCCACAAAACCCTAACTTATTGAAGAAGAACAAACGAAGAGCAAAGCTGCCATTTTTCCCAAATGAATCAGGCCGAAGATAATATAAAAATTAATAGGGGAATAATTTTTAGTTGGGCCAGCTCCTTTATATTATAAATAGCGCTTCTAGTTTTATATATTGCAACGGGCGTAATATGCGTTGTAAAATTGGCATCTCTTACAACGGGCATTTTGTGACCGTTGTAAAGTTGGCATCTATTACAACGAGCCTGAATGGACCGTTGTAATAGCCTTCTATTACAACGAGCAACCAATGCCCGTTGTAAAAAGGGCATTGTATATGGCATCTTTTACAACGGGTCTGAATGGACAATTGTAATAGCCTTCTATTACAACGGGCAACCAATGCCCGTTGTAAAAAGGGCGTTGTAATAGGGTATTTTTGTTGTAGTGTATAAAGAATGCCCATCAGAGAATGTACATTAGTTTGAGAGAAATTAAAGGCTACAACTATGGGGAGAACACACATGAAATGTGACGTTGACTGAAGAACATGCTACTATTGATGTAAATAGGTTCTGGTTTGATGGTAGGGTATTTAATGTCAATCATTATCTTTATACTATTTACCGTATTGCTTCAATGCCAGTGCACCATTCATAGGATGAAATGGTTTAAAGGACACTTGATAGAAATAATCAAGGTTGTAAAAATTCTAAAACATATCAAATTGGAATTCAAATCTTTCCAAACTTGTTATTTTATATAATATTCAAATATGTCCAAAATTCTAAATGTTCAAAATTCAAGCTAGCTATCCAATATTCAAACTTTTTATTTTATCCAATATTCAAATATGCTCCCAGTAAATCAACATTAATCATGTAAATCAAAGGGGTGTTAATTAGTGGAAAACCGACCACCCACTCACATTTTTGTCATACAATATTCAAATATGCATTGGTGGTGTATTTTTCCTTGAATTCTAGTACTACTTCCTAAAACTGAATTGGTTTATCACTGCATTAAAATCACCGAAGTATAATAATAATATATACCCACTCCTGCACCTAAAGATATCGAATAACATTCTTTGGACGACATGCATAATCATCAATTCCAATTTCACCAAAAGTCATAACAAGATGATCATTTTGTTTGATTGTCTTCTCATCTGGTAGAAGTATATTGTCCACCACCAACTTTTCATGTATTGGAGGTACAGGTTTCCCATGTATAGTGGATGCTATCGAAACTTTGCATACAGAACCTATTGCAATGACTTCTAGGTTATAGTTCAGTTTTTCATATTTTTGATTGGCCAAATCGAACCAATTCAACGGATTAGCAACGTTATTGTTCAGCATTCTTCCAATACTTTCCAAACGTGTTCCACTTCCTCCTTTATTGGAAACAATCTTCCGTATGTAATTTCCTTGACCCATGTATCCCTTGGATAAGTCGACCAACGTCTTTAATTTACCCTCCACATTTTCCATCATAGCTTTCAAGTCTTACGGGTCTCCTTGAGTCCTTTTGAGTTGTTTACATGCAATAATAGAAGCCTTAACTTGAGTCCTTGATATCTTGGTTCTAATACTTCGAGTTTGGCCCCTTTTATCCATGCCAAACGCTTGTGATAAGATGTCTTCATCCAATGGAAAATCTTCTTCTTCGCTATTATTGATTGATTCCTTTGCTCTTGCAATTTTACCCTAAAATATGATAATACTTGAGATATTATATATATTATGGAAACTTTTTAGAATATTTGAGTTATTATTTATTTAACTTATGAGGTACGAAGAAGTCATATCTGATATGGTTCCATCCTTTTTCGTGTGATTTTTCTCTCATACTTGACAACATGTGATTTCTTCTGTTGGATTTGCACAAGCCTACAACCAAAAAGGAAATATTATTATACTTGTAGTTGTAGCTACATTAACCAACCGAAGAAGAAAAATAATATCCAAGGTTATCAAATGTGTTATATTATTTATTTAATGTAAATTTTCTTCAAATAGTATCATGCACTAAATAAATAGACAATCTTCTTCATCTTGATAAAATTGACGAAGATGCATCGCAGCTCTTTTTTTTTCTCAACATGAACACTAACATGTATTCCCAAGATAATTTTAAATATTTATGCAGATGTTCTAAATTACTAAAGAAAGCAGATCATATTTTGAAATCTAAAAGCTAATCAGTACATTACTACATTTCTTCTTTGTTCACATAAGCTATTTGATTTTAGTATATGTTACCCATTAAGATGACCAATAATAGATTAAATTCAAAATTTGAACTGTTGTAGTACAAAAAAAACATTTATTTTTAGGTTTTTCTATTATATACTTCCATCCTCTTAACACATGTATTCATCCCAAATTTAACATGTAAAAACATAAAAATCTAACAAGGTACAGAATTACAAGATTTTAGTATACAAAAATTAGTTATCCTAAATTGCTTACAGATAACGAGTCATACATAAGTGGGTCAAGCTTGTTTGAAACAAGTACAACCATCCACAAAAAAATACATAACCTATACTTATTTAATATGCATTATTTATTTAATAAAAAAAGATGAAGCAAACATACCATTTCAAGTTCTACTACAGCGTGATTTATATGTCCAATGTGATGACCTAGTTATCTAGTGATCTATTTTTTTGCCTAGATCTCTTCTTTCGCTTGCACCAGGGTTTGCTTCATTTTTCAAGAACCCATCCCAATCTTCTTGGTTAATTTTTGGCAGACAATTTTTCAACCTATCTTAGTCATTATCAAATTTGTCATAATAGTTTGTCCTCGATTCGCTCTTATGGCTCCTAAATGACCCGGACATTAAAAAATTCCTTTGCATCTAACTCTAGTTCAAAAAATGTCTATGAAAATTAAGAGTTACTTACTTAGAAAGAAGCGATGTGGCAAAATATATTTACAAAGAAAACTGAAAGTGGTATATTTTAGCTTACTAGCAATCCAGTCCAAACGCCATCTTATATTTTTAAGGTACATTATCCAGACTTTTATATGTGATCAGCACATGAATTCATACTAATTTACCAATTAGACAACCTATTTGTCCAAAAAAAATTGAAATGGGAGAGCCATATGTGTTTACCTCAACATTCTTAGGTTGTGTAGAGGATAATTGCGTATTTGAATGAACTGATGCTTCTGCGGCTTCAACCATTATTACTTTCTTCTTTGGTTATAATCCAAACGATCAAGACCACCTAATTAAACATCAAGTTACAAACATTATTATTCTCTTCTTGCGTAATTTTTCAAACGTCAATTTACACACCTAATTAAGGATGATAAAATAACAATACCAAAGTGATTATTACTAATGGTTTGACTGTGATAAGTATACATAGAAAAATAAGTTGACCATAAAGTTAATAGCAAGCCTGATTCACGACCAAATCTCTTTAAAAATTCCACATTGCTACCAAAAACTTGAATGATGATTATAAGAAGTGAAACATTTGACTTAGTGAAGGATGTGGAGATGATAAAAACTTTGATTTGTTAGCCGATTATCAAAAATGAACTTGTAACGACCCAGAATTTTAGATAATTAAAATTCGAATATTTAATTAATTTTAAATATTAATAAATGGAATTTAGAAGTCGAATGATTTATTTTTCGAATATTGGATTTAATTTGGTCAATTAAATCGATAAGTTAAATAGTGAAATTCCAGAGGTAATTGAAAATCGAGTTTAAAATGATTTAAAATGATTTGTAAAATTTTATTTAATCATACTGGAGTTATAGAAAGGTTATAGAACTTTTAAAATTGAATTTAAGGTTAATCTGTGAAAATTGAATATTTTAATATTTTTATCGACTGAAAAATAGCCAATTTTCGAACAGTCTCAGAATTGGACGAGACCAGTTCCATTGGATCCGTAATAGTTAGTTATTATAGGATTTCAATTTTTGTAGCAATTGAAGTTATCGTTTGACCGTGGCAACTCGAAACGCATCGACATCGTTTTAATTTTAAATCGTCGAGTTAAAATAGTCATTTTTCAAAAAGTCTCGGATTTCGACGAAACCAGTTTCATCGGATTCGTAATATGATATTATTGTAAGATTTCAAATTTCGTAATTTTTGGATTTACCGTTTGTCCGGTAGGAATCAAAATGCCTCGAAATCGATTTAAATCGGTTTAATTTAAATTTATCGTTTAATTCCATATCTTGCACAGACGATCGAATTAGCTTACGAAACCTGTTCCATTGTGTCCGGAATGCGGGGTAAACCCCAGAAACGCCAGTCACAGCGCGTAAATCGGAGTTCGGAAAAATCACGAATGAATAGTGTTTTCGTTAAAATTCTATAAAAAGGACCCATCTCCTTCTACATTTGCCAAACCCTAGAAGAAACGTTCAGCCGCCACTTTTATATTCTAAGGCCAGAAAACGTTCAACTCCCTCCTCGTTTATCTCCAAATCCGTCAACCGATTCAGAAAACTTTCAACTGCAAATATGTAGAACTCGTTGAGTACGACGAATCCAACGGCTATGATTGGATTTAGATATGTAGTTTAGCGGCAATTCTCGTGCAAAGGCTGTATGTTCGCGTGCGTTTTTCGAGGCATTGGCGGCGCTAGGGGGGTGCGGTCGGCCAGCGTGGGGAGCTAAGGTGATGGCGGTTCGAATGGTATAGCCGTGATGGGATTTCGTTGGGTTTAAGGGGGAGCGACGTCGAAGTTTAAGGGGCAGCAGTTGGGTTTCTCGAACGCGAAACCTGGAGGGGGGGAAGAACGTCACATGTGGCCTGGATCTGCTGGTTTCAAAATGGAGGGTTGTGATAAAAATTAGGTTAAAATTTAAAATGAAATTGTAATTATTATTTGTATTTAAAAATCGAGTAAACTTTGAAATGTGATAACTCTTTGCTGCAAGGTCGGAAAATTACGAAACGAAAAGCGTTGGCTTCGTATCGTCGAATACTACACGATGCAACTGGATTGGAAGCGATCGGGGTCAGTGAAACTTTTGAGTGAAATTAAACGGCTGTTTAATTTCATTCGAAATAAACGCTGAAATCAGAATTAAAATCACGGTGAGATCTTCTCACTCAAATGAATGTGGAATTTTTGCAGTTATTATTGATTGATATGATTGCTATATTGGATGTGATATTAGATATAGTAGGATATATATCTATATATAGCAATATATACATATTGGCATATGTATATATTGGATTGTTGATTTCCCGCCTCGTATAGCGGATGAGACCCTATTGCGCCGTTAGTAAGCGGATATTTTTATAAAACCCATATACCGCGATAATTCTGTACTGGAGCGGAATTGGTATTGTGCTAACGTCTTTGGATGCAGGGAAACAGGTTGGAGGGATCCAACTGGATTCCTCAACTGTATTTACTTATTTACAGATATTTATATATATTCTGTTATCATATCGATATATGATATTGACTGTTGTGATGGACTGATTGGTGTTGTTGCATCATCGGATTCAGTTTTGAAATGTAAAAATAACGACTTTTAATTTAAAAGGATTTTTTTTAAAGTAATTTTTTGAAAGTAGACGTTTTATTGAGTTTTTGAATTGATTTATTTCAAATAAATAAACGTCTAAAATTTTAAAGTTATAAAAGTTAAGATTTTTGTGAAATAAAATCAAAGTGTGATTTTTGAAATAAAAGTTAAGAAATTTATGAAATGGTTTAAATTGGGATTTCGAATATTGGAAACGGTTTATTTAAAAGATGTACAAAATTGGATATTTATAAATTTGAAATATTGGGATTATAAGACAAGTTTCTATAAGTATTTAAAATGAAGTGAAAATGGGATTTCATAAGTTAATGAAATCTGAAAGTTTAAATTTTGTAAAGTTTAAAAGAACGATTTCTTTTAAAATAAATGAATTATAAGTTATATTAACTTATAAATTGAATGGGTCATTGAAGAAGACGTATAAATCGAAGTTGTTATAAAATGGAAATTGAATTTATAAACGTTGTTTTTATAAATTCGAAAATAAATCAAATTTGATTGATTTTAAATATAGAGATTATTAAGGGAATTTTATCCACGATTTTGGACAGTGGATAATTCTTGAAATAAATATGTAAAAAGGGATTGAAACTTGGTTATTGAAGTATATTCACGATTTTGGACAGTGAATATATTATTGAAAAAAATAGTATGTTTGGGAAAGCGATATTATAAATGAAGTTAATTGTTTTAAAAGATGTTTTAAAACGTGTGAACTATCGAAATCATAGATTTCAACATTTATTGTTGAAATAGACGTTTTCGAAAAATAAGGAAATGATGGACTATAACACTGTTGTTATAGTAAATGATTTCCAAAAGGAAATGTTTTTTTTTGTAGTATTGGGATTTACATATCTATCTTAATTCCGAATCCCTATGCTAGTGATTTTGAGTCGTCGTAATGATGTTTTACGTAACATTCGTTTTGACTCAAATAAATGTTGTCAAAGTAAATGATTTCCTTAATGAATGAAATGTATACTTAATTTTGATTTAAGTATAACGAATATTTTCAAATGTTGAAAATAAAAGATTTGTGAAACACTTATTATTAAATAAGTATGGAATGTTTTCCAAAATGAAATGAGACGTTTTGAGATTTTATCTTCTTAAAGATAAATCGAAAATGAATATTTGAAAACGATTGAAAATCGAATATCAGTAGATATTCGAAAATATAAATTCAATATGGAATTTATAAAAGAAAGGGAAGTTGTTTAAAAATAAAAGTTGATTTAGTTTTGAAGTGTGGATATTTTATATCTAGTAAAGATATTTTTAAAGATGAAATAATTTTGGAAAATTATTTGGAATCTGATGATGTTGCGCATCTTTATTGATAGTTAAATAACCGACTATCAATAATTACCTTTAGATAGGTATTTGTTGTGAATTGGATGAATTTGAATGCCACACTTATTTTTGAATAATCGCTCACTATTCGGGTTAGCCGGGAAAGGACCATGGGGTCGTATAACCCATTCCGAATATGTGATACGTCGTTATGAATCGCATTTGAAGACCGGTGTTGAAGACCGGATATTTTTGAAAACGGAAGGATTACCGTCGAGTTACTCTACATCGGCTGATCTCCGATTTAGAGGTTTTATCACCCTTAGTGACGGGAAGTCCGGACGTGATTAGAAATTTATCCGGATATGCAAGGGCTTCGTGAGAAGTGCCTTCGGTTCTGTTCGATCCTGGAACAGACTTGTATGGATTGTGTGTCTGACGTTACAATTTGAGATATAAAGCTGATTTCTTTCAAATACATTTCTGTTGGTGGCGGAGAATTTATTCTCTTAGCTTAACACCCTTCTCTGAGACGTACGAGCTCAGAGGTTATGTAGTTGAAATTTATCAGCGATATATCCCAATTTGGTAACGTGGCATACTGAGTGTTGCTGTGAAATGATCAGTGTTTGATCATTTGCGATATGATCATTTGTTTGATCTTATATCTTTGTGATCATAGGTTGATCATTTTGTTTGACCCGAAGCAGGGCTTTTTGAGAAAGCGTAGCTTTGTGGACGAGACTTCGTCGAGCCTCGCACCCCGGAAATGGTCGAAACAGGAAGGATGCAGCAAGGTTCTAGGGAGTAGCGCCCCTTAGTGTATGTCATTCCTTTTGGATAAAGGTGGTATCATGGTATGGAGCCCAGATACTTAACCTCTGTGGTTACTGCATTATTATTATCTATGTGGTTTGTTGCGAATCGGGGATCCTCGGGAAGATCGGTGACGATCGGGGGATGGCATACGCGTGTCAGTAGTTACCTATTTTTGCAGAGGTAACCCGGCCTTGTGTTGGCAGAGATCCGGTTAGGTTCTCGGGTCGTCTATTCCAGGGACGTACCCATCGTGGATAGGAAGTTCCTTAGCCTGACCATTTGTTGGAAATCCAAAAAAACAATACGTGACGTGTACGGTTTTAGTTGTATTACCTGCTATGGAATGTGGCGGTAACCTGCTATTGAACATAGTAGCTATAGTAGGCATACGATACTGGTCGTATGTTGGCTAAGATTAATATTATACTTTCGAAATGTTTCTACACTATGCACTAATAATAATATCAAAAAGAATTTGATTTTTGCGTAGTAAGCATCTTTGACTATCATAAGAAGAAATCTCCTCCAATTCTGCGTTTGCATTGTGTGTGTGGTGGGAGGTCTTATGGTAGTTTCATTTTCCAAAAGCATTGCGAATTTGTTTTATTTTCTTCGTGAAAAATAACTGTTTTACGATCTCACACCAGTCACCATGACTGACTCGGAGTTTATTGTTTCCCTTCTAAACTCTGGGTGCCCACCAATTTCCACACGGGCAGCCTAGAGTTATATTATCAGGATATTCTGGATATTCTGGAGCTTGGAGATAAGCTGGATGACGAGACGTAGTATTTGTATCTGATAGTATTTATTCCGCTGTGTATTCTGTATGAGGACAAGTTATATAACTGTCCATTGTTGTATATTGACTCTGATGATTGATGTAATGTAATAACATATATAATTCTTTTGTTTTTTTTAAATGATATTCATTTATCTATTATATATTGTTCCGCTGCGATATGTGAGATTCTGATATTGTTTTCTGTTTCTGCTCTTGTTCTGTTGTTGTTCTTCTTTCCTTTTCTTCTATCTTCTTCTTCTACCTTTTTCTTCTTTCTTAAAACTATAACTTTTCAGGTTTCCGGCATTCGATGGCTCAGCAGTCGATAAAGTGAGTATCGATGTTGAATTTTCGAAAGTCGAAAATTTTCGGGATGTTACATTTGGTATCAGAGCATATGGTTAAGCGACAACCCTGCTCTGTTGGGTGTTACTCATCAGAGATAGATCAGCAGTACTCTAGAATGAGTTGAGTGTAATAATAGATATGAGCGCGTATTTGTTAGTAAATATAAAATTGTTTTATATTGTGATGATTGGTTTGTTGAGTGGTATATGGATTCTGGTCGGTATTGTCCGTACAACTCTATCGATAGGGATCTCTAAACACTTATATAGAACAATTCGGCACAGTATTGTTTTAAATAGGGTAAATGAGATAATTTTGCCCAAAACTATTTTTGTATAGAAAAGAAATGTTTTTCTATAAAGTACTATAGTATATGGTTGCATGGATGTTAGGAAAATAATAACATTGAATTATTATATGAAATTGAATAAGAAATTGAAATCGTAACTCCAAAGTTAAGAAATAAATTCACATGCAAATGAAATTAAAGAATGTAAATTATAAATGTGATTTGTAATTTAAAACGGAATTCCAGAGAAGTATTTGGAAATGTTTGAAAAGAATTTGAAAATTTTGGAGATTTGGAAAGTTTAAATCTTTTTGATTTGAAAATGAATTTCAAAGGTTTTGAAAAGTATTCTTGAGAAGATGAAAGCTCTAAACTCTTTTCGGTCGCTGGAAAATAACTTCGGTAATGACTGTAGCATTATCGATGTTCATTTTCGGGTTTCCAAAAGAGGAATTGCTGCCAAATTGTTTTAAATAAAAGTTGTTTGAAAAATTTGGATTTTGTTTTAGAAAATTCAAAAGATAAATTTGAATTGTTTTCAAAAATGGTTTTGAAAAGATTGAAAAGACTCTGGAATTGAGTATTGAATTATGAAAATAAAATTGTGAATGAATGAATCAATTTGCAATTGCAAGTACATGAATGTAAATTGAATTCGAATTGAAATCCAGTTTAGTATAAGTGGTTATAAACCAAAATAGTGAATTGAAAATAAATTTTGGGAGTGAACGAAAGAATAAAACTGGAATTGAAACTGAATGTTGAAAACAAATTTGAATAAAGTGAATTACAATTTGTGATAAATTAGTAAATGAAACTAATTTAAAATGATGCAGTTGTGAATGAAAGATAATTGATAAAATTCAATATTCAGAAGTTAAACACAATCCAAATAAGATTGGAATTGTGAATTGAATTCAAATGAAATTTGAAATGTGAAATTGAATGATAATGGATATATAACTTCAATAGCGAACTTAAAGATGATATAAGCAGTTATATTGAACATTTTGTAATCGAATGTACGAAATGGTTTGAATATATGTAACTAGATATTATGGCTAGTAAGATATACAGGTATTGTAAAGGAATTGGAATTTAATTTCGAAGATAATTTTGAATTGCTCGACAAAAGGTATGTATTTAAATTCAAATATGAGATTTGATGACTTATTTCTCTAGCCGCTTGGCTTTTTCTTTTCTTTTTGAAATCTGAGAGTCCGTAGGGACGTTTTGTAGTCGTACCGTATTAGCCGCGCAAAGGAGACGCTGGCGAAATTTTTCGGAAATTTAGGGCGTTAGAAAATTTTTGAGGAATTTTGAAAATTTAAAATTTGAATTTAAATTTGAATTGTTAAGAAAACAATGATGTTTGAAAACTATGAAAGGTTTAGAAATTTAGTTGAATTAATAACGAATCTTTAGTAGAAAGATTTGTTTTGATAAATTGATAAAACTATTGAATTGTGAAAAATAGTAGACAAGTTAAGGACTTTTTCTTCCTGACTTGTAATTTCGAGGACGAAATTCTTTTAAGGGGGGAAGTCTGTAACGACCCAGAATTTTAGATAATTAAAATTCGAATATTTAATTAATTTTAAATATTAATAAATGGAATTTAGAAGTCGAATGATTTATTTTTCGAATATTGGATTTAATTTGGTCAATTAAATCGATAAGTTAAATAGTGAAATTCCAGAGGTAATTGAAAATCGAGTTTAAAATGATTTAAAATGATTTGTAAAATTTTATTTAATCATACTGGAGTTATAGAAAGGTTATAGAACTTTTAAAATTGAATTTAAGGTTAATCTGTGAAAATTGAATATTTTAATATTTAATTATCGACTGAAAAATAGCCAATTTTCGAACAGTCTCAGAATTGGACGAGACCAGTTCCATTGGATCCGTAATAGTTAGTTATTATAGGATTTCAATTTTTGTAGCAATTGAAGTTATCGTTTGACCGTGGCAACTCGAAACGCATCGACATCGTTTTAATTTTAAATCGTCGAGTTAAAATAGTCATTTTTCAAAAAGTCTCGGATTTCGACGAAACCAGTTTCATCGGATCCGTAATGTGATATTATTGTAATATTTCAAATTTCGTAATTTTTGGATTTACCGTTTGTCCGGTACGAATCAAAACGCCTCGAAATCGATTTAAATCGGTTTAATTTAAATTTATCGTTTAATTCCATATCTTGCACAGACGATCGAATTAGCTTCCGAAACCTGTTCCATTGTGTCCGGAACGCGGGGTAAACCCCAGAAACGCCAGTCACCGCGCGTAAATCGGAGTTCGGAAAAATCACGAATGAATAGTGTTTTCGTTAAAATTCTATAAAAAGGACCCATCTCCTTCTACATTTGCCAAACCCTAGAAGAAACGTTCAGCCGCCACTTTTATATTCTAAGGCCAGAAAACGTTCAACTCCCTCCTCGTTTATCTCCAAATCCGTCAACCGATTCAGAAAACTTTCAACTGCAAATATGTAGAACTCGTTGAGTACGACGAATCCAACGGCTATGATTGGATTTAGATATGTAGTTTAGCGGCAATTCTCGTGCAAAGGCTGTATGTTCGCGTGCGTTTTTCGAGGCATTGGCGGCGCTAGGGGGGTGCGGTCGGCCAGCGTGGGGAGCTAAGGTGATGGCGGTTCGAATGGTATAGCCGTGATGGGATTTCGTTGGGTTTAAGGGGGAGCGACGTCGAAGTTTAAGGGGCAGCAGTTGGGTTTCTCGAACGCGAAACCTGGAGGGGGGGAAGAACGTCACATGCGGCCTGGATCTGCTGGTTTCAAAATGGAGGGTTGTGATAAAAATTAGGTTAAAATTTAAAATGAAATTGTAATTATTATTTGTATTTAAAAATCGAGTAAACTTTGAAATGTGATAACTCTTTGCTGCAAGTTCGGAAAATTACGAAACGAAAAGCGTTGGCTTCGTATCGTCGAATACTACGCGATGCAACTGGATTGGAAGCGATCGGGGTCAGTGAAAATTTTGAGTGAAATTAAACGGCTGTTTAATTTCATTCGAAATAAACGCTGAAATCAGAATTAAAATCACGGTGAGATCTTCTCACTCAAATGAATGTGGAATTTTTGCAGTTATTATTGATTGATATGATTGCTATATTGGATGTGATATTAGATATAGTAGGATATATATCTATATATAGCAATATATACATATTGGCATATGTATATATTGGATTGTTGATTTCCCGCCTCGTATAGCGGATGAGACCCTATTGCGCCGTTAGTAAGCGGATATTTTTATAAAACCCATATACCGCGATAATTCCGTACTGGAGCGGAATTGGTATTGTGCTAACGTCTTTGGATGCAGGGAAACAGGTTGGAGGGATCCAACTGGATTCCTCAACTGTATTTACTTATTTACAGATATTTATATATATTCTGTTATCATATCGATATATGATATTGACTGTTGTGATGGACTGATTGGTGTTGTTGCATCATTGGATTCAGTTTTGAAATGTAAAAATAACGACTTTTAATTTAAAAGGATTTTTTTAAAGTAATTTTTTGAAAGTAGACGTTTTATTGAGTTTTTGAATTGATTTATTTCGAATAAATAAACGTCTAAAATTTTAAAGTTATAAAAGTTAAGATTTTTGTGAAATAAAATCAAAGTGTGATTTTTGAAATAAAAGTTAAGAAATTTATGAAATGGTTTAAATTGGGATTTCGAATATTGGAAACGGTTTATTTAAAAGATGTACAAAATTGGATATTTATAAATTTGAAATATTGGGATTATAAGACAAGTTTCTATAAGTATTTAAAATGAAGTGAAAATGGGATTTCATAAGTTAATGAAATCTGAAAGTTTAAATTTTGTAAAGTTTAAAAGAACGATTTCTTTTAAAATAAATGAATTATAAGTTATATTAACTTATAAATTGAATGGGTCATTGAAGAAGACGTATAAATCGAAGTTGTTATAAAATGGAAATTGAATTTATAAACGTTGTTTTTATAAATTCGAAAATAAATCAAATTTGATTGATTTTAAATATAGAGATTATTAAGGGAATTTTATCCACGATTTTGGACAGTGGATAATTCTTGAAATAAATATGTAAAAAGGGATTGAAACTTGGTTATTGAAGTATATTCACGATTTTGGACAGTGAATATATTATTGAAAAAAATAGTATGTTTGGGAAAGCGATATTATAAATGAAGTTAATTGTTTTAAAAGATGTTTTAAAACGTGTGAACTATCGAAATCATAGATTTCAACATTTATTGTTGAAATAGACGTTTTCGAAAAATAAGGAAATGATGGACTATAACACTGTTGTTATAGTAAATGATTTCCAAAAGGAAATGTTTTTTTTTGTAGTATTGGGATTTACATATCTATCTTAATTCCGAATCCCTATGCTAGTGATTTTGAGTCGTCGTAACGATGTTTTACGTAACATTCGTTTTGACTCAAATAAATGTTGTCAAAGTAAATGATTTCCTTAACGAATGAAATGTATACTTAATTTTGATTTAAGTATAACGAATATTTTCAAATGTTGAAAATAAAAGATTTGTGAAACACTTATTATTAAATAAGTATGGAATGTTTTCCAAAATGAAATGAGACGTTTTGAGATTTTATCTTCTTAAAGATAAATCGAAAATGAATATTTGAAAACGATTGAAAATCGAATATCAGTAGATATTCGAAAATATAAATTCAATATGGAATTTATAAAAGAAAGGGAAGTTGTTTAAAAATAAAAGTTGATTTATTTTTGAAGTGTGGATATTTTATATCTAGTAAAGATATTTTTGAAGATGAAATAATTTTGGAAAATTATTTGGAATCTGATGATGTTGCGCATCTTTATTGATAGTTAAATAACCGACTATCAATAATTACCTTTAGATAGGTATTTGTTGTGAATTGGATGAATTTGAATGCCACACTTATTTTTGAATAATCGCTCACTATTCGGGTTAGCCGGGAAAGGACCATGGGGTCGTATAACCCATTCCGAATATGTTATACGTCGTTATGAATCGCATTTGAAGACCGGTGTTGAAGACCGGATATTTTTGAAAACGGAAGGATTACCGTCGAGTTACTCTACATCGGCTGATCTCCGATTTAGAGGTTTTATCACCCTTAGTGACGGGAAGTCCGGACGTGATTAGAAATTTATCCGGATATGCAAGGGCTTCGTGAGAAGTGCCTTCGGTTCTGTTCGATCCCGGAACAGACTTGTATGGATTGTGTGTCTGACGTTACAATTTGAGATATAAAGCTGATTTCTTTCAAATACATTTCTGTTGGTGGCGGAGAATTTATTCTCTTAGCTTAACACCCTTCTCTGAGACGTACGAGCTCAGAGGTTATGTAGTTGAAATTTATCAGCGATATATCCCAATTTGGTAACGTGGCATACTGAGTGTTGCTGTGAAATGATCAGTGTTTGATCATTTGCGATATGATCATTTGTTTGATCTTATATCTTTGTGATCATAGGTTGATCATTTTGTTTGACCCGAAGCAGGGCTTTTTGAGAAAGCGTAGCTTTGTGGACGAGACTTCGTCGAGCCTCACACCCCGGAAATGGTCGAAACAGGAAGGATGCAGCAAGGTTCTAGGGAGTAGCGCCCCTTAGTGTATGTCATTCCTTTTGGATAAAGGTGGTATCATGGTATGGAGCCCAGATACTTAACCTCTGTGGTTACTGCATTATTATTATCTATGTGGTTTGTTGCGAATCGGGGATCCTCGGGAAGATCGGTGACGATCGGGGGATGGCATACGCGTGTCAGTAGTTACCTATTTTTGCAGAGGTAACCCGGCCTTGTGTTGGCAGAGATCCGGTTAGGTTCTCGGGTCGTCTATTCCAGGGACGTACCCATCGTGGATAGGAAGTTCCTTAGCCTGACCATTTGTTGGAAATCCAAAAAAACAATACGTGACGTGTACGGTTTTAGTTGTATTACCTGCTATGGAATGTGGCGGTAACCTGCTATTGAACATAGTAGCTATAGTAGGCATACGATACTGGTCGTATGTTGGCTAAGATTAATATTATACTTTCGAAATGTTTCTACACTATGCACTAATAATAATATCAAAAAGAATTTGATTTTTGCGTAGTAAGCATCTTTGACTATCATAAGAAGAAATCTCCTCCAATTCTGCGTTTGCATTGTGTGTGTGGTGGGAGGTCTTATGGTAGTTTCATTTTCCAAAAGCATTGCGAATTTGTTTTATTTTCTTCGTGAAAAATAACTGTTTTACGATCTCACACCAGTCACCATGACTGACTCGGAGTTTATTGTTTCCCTTCTAAACTCTGGGTGCCCACCAATTTCCACACGGGCAGCCTAGAGTTATATTATCAGGATATTCTGGATATTCTGGAGCTTGGAGATAAGCTGGATGACGAGACGTAGTATTTGTATCTGATAGTATTTATTCCGCTGTGTATTCTGTATGAGGACAAGTTATATAACTGTCCATTGTTGTATATTGACTCTGATGATTGATGTAATGTAATAACAGATATAATTCTTTTGTTTTTTTTAAATGATATTCATTTATCTATTATATATTGTTCCGCTGCGATATGTGAGATTCTGATATTGTTTTCTGTTTCTGCTCTTGTTCTGTTGTTGTTCTTCTTTCTTTTTCTTCTATCTTCTTCTTCTACCTTTTTCTTCTTTCTTAAAACCATAACTTTTCGGGTTTCCGGCATTCGATGGCTCAGCAGTCGATAAAGTGAGTATTGATGTTGAATTTTCGAAAGTCGAAAATTTTCGGGATGTTACAGAACTCAAGAATCAGTTTGTTACCAAAAGAAAATTGCTTTATGTAATTCAAAAGTACTAACTAATTCTAGTATCATAAATCATTATTCTTCATTCCACTTCAACTACAAAGTGATAAAACTTGTGAGTGTAGCAGTATCAAATATTAAAGTTTTAGTGCAGTGGAAGATAAACTATTAATGGATGAAATAAAAAGAATGCTAACAGAAGTAGCAACTAATGCAATTAAGTCTGACTGGAATCAATACATCCAAATCTCTGCAAAGGTTTCTAGAGAAAAAAAAGGTGAAAAAAACTGATCTTGTTTAATAATATACTTTACTTAAATTTAAATGTATAGTTCTATTTATGCATTCGTATCAAGTAAAAAAAATTCCTATAAATCTGCAGCAGGCAATATACATGTTCAAAAACTAAAGCATGTACTCTTCATTTCTATATTACTAATTAGTTGATCAAAGGAACATGTTCTCAAAGTAGGCTCTATTCCATTGCCTTTTTCATAAGGTAGCTTCGTTTCCCTAATTTATGTAATGGTAGGAGCCTAACATAATCACTTTTATAGATAACATAGAAGTTTTTTGGCTCTTGGTAAGAAAACATCTTTATAGGTCACTTTAATGAAATGAAATTTAATACTAAACAATGTGATGATTGAATCTGTAATATGAGCAGAACTTATTTAAAATCTTTAACACCTATACTGTATTAAGCCACACGATTCATTTTCTCAAACTCAATAAATTGTTCCAGGTTAGAATACAGAATTGTGTTTGTATATTTTCCACAATGTTGTTTTGTACTCACTAATTAATCTACCAAGATTATCAAAAGATTATGTATATATTGAATATGTTGTACTTGTGCAGGTGCAAAAGGAGTTGAACCATCATCATTTCCAATATAAAATAAATGCGTGTTTCCTTTATATATGATAAGAAACCATATAAAATATACATCTAAAAGATTTAGCTACTCTAACTAAACAACACACCAAGGCTACCACTCTGAAACTTGATGCTTAAATTAGTTTTCATTTTGAAAGAGAAAAAGTGTATTAAAAAAGATAGCTTATGAATAATATATAGTGACTCGATCATTTTAGATTTCATTTCAATCACCATAGATCCTTAACAAAAATACGACACGCTTTATGACTGGACCAAATTGTTATGAATTATGTTCTAGTATGAATATTTTTTGTGCTATGACACCATATTCAGATGCAGTTGACAATATGATCATTTAGAGAATGCTCGTTACATGGGTGGATCTATAGTACCAAAGCAGATCAATTAAGGCCATACATACCCGAAGAATAGTACTCATCAAAACAATAAATCAAGTATCTGTTTGATTAACAAGTACATATATACATGTAAAAATAAATAAAAATGATATGTTCTGTCATATTGCACTTGCAAATTTATAAACAAATTGGCTACTGTAAACACGACATACTGGTGAATCATAGGAATATTACAAAACTAGAATAAAGGATTATAATGTGTTATGTGTATTAGTTATACCTTGAATGAAAATTGAAACAAAAATAAAATGCCCTTTAGAAACTGTGAACAAGGAGGAGAATAAGCTGCACGAGTCCCAAAGTAATATTTGAATACTGCTATATCTACAGAAATAATATGAAAAAGAAATAAGCAATATGTTGACCAGATTACACATCAGTTGAAATATAATGTGATCAGAAGAACATGTAATAACCGCATGCTAATACGACATAAAAATTAGATGTATCCAACAATATGCCAATATGAAATAAAAATATAATATTTTTAGCAAGTATCTATACAACAATACTTGAATCAAAGAACTTACTAAACCTCTAAGTTCTTAGAGTTTCAAAATTGTATGGAAAGATCAACATTAATCAGCAAAAATGATGTTCATATACAATAAACATTTCAAAAGCTGAATAATATCCATAGTGAAGAAATTCTAACTTTAGTCACACTTGAAATTCAACTCAATTCAATTAAGAAATACACCTTATATTAACATATGCATTTGGTAAGGTCTTCTAATTTTTTATTGTCTTCAAAAGCTGATGGATAGGCAGTAGGAAACTCGATGTCATCTGGATTTGTATTCAACCATTAGTGTTTGTAAAACCACAAATCATCCGTTACTTTTTAAATCTTTTGAGTAGAACACTTGATTCGCTTCCGATGCAAGAATAAATGTCTCATCGTTCACTCTATCTTTGGCCCTTAATTTCCCTAAGTTAACTGTGATCAAGTTTGAAATAGGATCTATCTTGCAACCACTGACATTATCTTTAACCTTTACCCAACCACAATAAAAAAACCATTTGTTTGAGGCCAATGTAAACCAAATCAATTATCTACTGATTAAGTCTATAATACATTATTTCTGCATTCTTATAATTTTTATCCTTCCCACTCGATCTAAAATTTATAATTGCTCTTATACATATACCACTGTCTTGTGTTACCATCTATTATCGTAACTTTTTGGGAAACGTAAACCCATTCACTTGGTACTTCATACAACTACACGCCTTGAACTTCGGCCTGTTCACCAGCCACTAAAGAGTTGAATTAACATCGTTAGTCTTCACCAATTAAAAAAACCACAATAAGTGAAAAGCATGGTCATTAAGGTGTATGATCCACTTAAATACACGTGAAATACTAAAGAAGGTTTAATACCTCACCATGTAACCAAAGATTAAAACTTTGACAAGCTTCCATGAATGTAACCCCACTTAGAAGTTGATATTTAGTACTTTTCACATGCATGTTATACCCCTTGTGACAAACACATTTCGAAATGTATATATGACTTGATTTAAAACAATGGGAATTCAGGACAAATTTGTGAACTTAATTCTCCCATTCATCCAATCCATGGTACTTATTAAGGACCCATCTATGAACTTGTTCAATTTGCATTTGGGTGAAGGTTATACCTTTACCACTATCTAGAGGCATCTTACCAGCAAACTTATCA
Source organism: Allium fistulosum (assembly GCA_030737815.1). Lineage (NCBI taxonomy): Eukaryota > Viridiplantae > Streptophyta > Magnoliopsida > Asparagales > Amaryllidaceae > Allium > Allium fistulosum. Next base: position 925,530,191 of record CM060901.1, read on the forward strand.
TCCTTGTCTAAAAACACTTTGTGTCACATACCGAAATTTTCGACTTTCGAAAATTCGACATCGATACTCACTTTATCGACTGCCGAGAAATCGAGTGCCGGAAACTCCAATAGTGAGGGTTTTAAAAAGAAGAAATAGAAGAAAAGATAGAAGAAAAAGAGAAGAAGAAGAAAGCAGAAGAAGAAAGAAGAACAACAGAACAACATCAGAACAGAAAACAATATCAGAATCTTACACATCGCAGCGGAACAATCTATAATAAATAAACACTAGTCTTTTAAAACAAAGAACTATATCAGTTTTATACATACATCAACAGAGTCAATATACAACTTAATACAACACAGCAAATCAAAGGACAGTTGTATAACTTGTCCTCATACAGAATACACAGCGGAATAAATACTATCAGATACAAATACTACGTCTCGTCATCCAGCTTATCTCCAAAGCTCCAGAATATCTAGAATATCCTGATAACCTAACTCTAGACTGGCCGTGTGGAAATTGGTGGGCACCCAGAGTTTAGAAGGGAAACAATAAACTCCGAGTCAGTCATGGTGACTGGTGTGAGATCGTAAACAGTTATTTTTCACAAAGAAAATAAAACAAATTCGCAATGCTTTTGGAAAATGAAACTACCATAAGACCTCCCGCCACACACACAATGCAAACGCAGAATTGGAGGAGATTTCTTCTTATGATAGTCAAAGATGCTTACTACGCAAAATCAAATCATTTTTGATATTATTATTAGTGCATAGTGGAAAATCATTTCGAAAGTAGAATATAAATCTTAGCCAGCATAGGTACCATTATATTATGCATGCTATAGCTGCCTCCTGAGGAGACAGGTTATACAATTGAAATCGTAAAGGCTCGTATTGTTTCTTTGGATTTCCAACAAATGGTCAGGCTAAGGAACTTCCTTTTCCACGATGGGTACGTCCCTGGAATAGACGACCCGAGAACCTAACCGGATCTCTGCCAACACAAGGCCGGGTTACCTCTGCAAAAATAGGTAACTACTGACACGCGTATGCCATCCCCCGATCGTAACCGATCTTCCCGAGGATCCCCGATTTCCAACAAACCACATAGATAATAATGCAGCAACCACATAGGTTAAGTATCTGGGCTCCATACCATGATACCACCTCTATCCAGAAGGAATGACATACACTAAGGGGCGCTACTCCCTAGAACCTTGCTGCATCCTTCCTGTTTCGACCATTTCCGGGGTGTGAGGCTCGACGAAGTCTCGTCCACAAAGCTACACTTTCTACAAAGCCATGCTTCGGGTCAAACAAATGATCAACCTATGATCACAAAGATATAAGATCAAACAAATGATCATATCGCAAATGATCAAACACAGATCATTTCACAGCAACACTCAGTATGCCACATTACCAAATTGGGAATATATCGCTGATAAATTTCAACTACATAACCTCTGAGCTCGTACGTCTCAGAGAAGGGTGTTAAGCTAAGAGAATAAATTCTCCGCCACCAACAGAAATGTATTTGAATGAAATCAGCTTTATATCTCAAATTGTAACGTCAGACACACAATCCATACAAGTCTGTTCCGGGATCGAACAGAACCGAAGGCACTTCTCACGAAGCCCTTGCACATCCGGATAAATTTCTAATCACGTCCGGACTTCCCGTCACTAAGGGTGATAAAAACCTCTAAATCGGAGATCAGCCGATGTAGAGTAACTCGACGGTAATCCTTCCGTTTTCAAAAATATCCGGTCTTCAACACCTGTTTTCGAATGCAATTCATAACGACGTATCACATATTCGGAATGGGTTATACGACCCCATGGTCCTTTCCCGGCTAACCCGAATAGTGAGCGCTTATTCAAAAATAAGTGTGGCATTCAAATTCATCCAATTCACAACAAATACCTATTCAAGGTAATTATTGATAGTCGGTTATTTAACTATCAATAAAGATGCGCAACATCATCAAATTCCAAATAATTTTCCCAAATTATTTCCTTTCCAAAATATCTTTACTAGATATAAAATTTCCACACTTAACCGTTTGAAAACAAATTTTCAAATATGCACTTTTCAATTTATCTTTAAAAGATAAAATTTCAAACCCTTCGTTTCATATTGGAAAATCATTTCATACTTATTTAATTATAAGTAATTCACAAATCTATTTATTTTCAACTTTTGAAAATATTCGATATACTTAAATCAAAATTAAGTATAATTCATTCTTTTAGGAAATCATTTGCTACAACAACTATTTGAGTCAAAACGAATGTTACGTAAAACATCGTTACGACGACTCAAAATTACTAGTATAGGGATTCGAAATTAAGATAGATATGTAAATCCCAATACTATATAAACATTTCCTTTCGGAAATCATTTACTATAACAACAGTGTTATAGTCCATCATTTCCTTATATTTTCGAAAACGCCTATTTCAACAATGAACGTTGAAATCTATGCTTTCGATTCATAATACATTTTAAAACATCTTTAAAATGTTTAACTTCATTTTTAATATCACTTCTTCTTAAATAAATCCAGTTTTATTTAATAATATATTCACTGTCCAAAATCGTGAATATACTTCACTTAACCAAATTTCAATCATCTCTACACATTTTATTTCAATAAAGATTCGCTATCCAAAATCGCGAATATATCTTCTTTAATAACCTCCTACATTTAATTTATCAAATCCAATTGATTTCGAATTTATAAAACAACGTTTATAAATTCTATTTCTATTTTCTAACAACTTCAATTTAATAAATCTCCTTTATTAACAATTCGATTCATAACTCAAATCTTATACCAACAATCCATATTATAAGTTAAATACTTATAATTCCTTTATTTTACAAAAACATTTCCATTTATAAGTTCACAATTTATAAATTTCATTTATTTATAAATTCTTAAAAATTCATTTTAACGCTTATAAAAACTCGTTTTATAATACCAACATTTTAAAGTTATAAATATCAATCTTGTACATCTTTTACATACATCGTTTTTAATAATTCAAAAATTTCAATTAAAACCATTTTATAAATTTCTTAACTTTTATTTCAAAAATCACACTTTGATTTTATTTTCACAAAAATCTTAACCTTTATAACTTAAAAATTTTAGACGTTTATTTATTTGAAATAAATCAATTCAAAAATTCCATAAAACGTATATTTTCAAAAATCACTTTAAAATCCTTTTAAAGTAAAGTCGTTATTTTTAAACTTCAAAACTTGAATCCGATGATGCAACAGCACCAATTAGTCAATCACAACATCAAACATCATATATCAACATATGATAACAGAATATACATCAATATCTGTAAATAAATAAATACTGGTGAGGAATCCAGTTGGATCTCTCCAACCTGTTTCCCTGCATCCACAGACGTTAGCACAATACCAATTCCACTTCGAGGTGGAATATCGCGGTATATGGGTTTTATAAAAATATCCGCTTACTAACGGCGCATAAGGGTCTCATCCGTTATACGAGGCGGGAAATCATCAATCCAATATATACATATGCCAATATGTATATATTGCTATATATATATAGATATATCCTACTATATCTAATATCACATCCTATAGCAATCAATCAGTCAAATTAATAACTGTAAAATCCACTTTTCAATCGAGTGAGAAAAATCTCACCTTAGCTTTTATTTGCAATCCATTTCAATCCTTCTTTTGTTTTCTCGATTTATAGACCTTGTATAAACATTTAATACAATTTATCAATATTCGAAAGACTGAACAATTAATTTCTTTTCAATTGTTTTAGATTAACAAATTTATTCAACTAAAGTTTTTAGTTTAAAAATTAAATTTTCTTCTTTAATCATTTTCTAACAATAAATTACTTTAAAATTATACTAGTAAATATGTATGTATATATTTTCCCTTATTTCCAAAATAAATTATATAGGTATAGAAATCAAAATTTTTTATATAACATTCAACCTTTTAAAAATCCTACTATATTCTTTCAAAATATTATTATTATCATTATTTTTTTCAAGCTGCATATATTTTTCTCTGTATATTTAAATCTTGACTGTCATATGCATATTTACTAAATCAAAACAAGAATAACTTTTTATACCTTACTGTATTGATTTGAACCCCGCCCAGATTCGATCAAAGTTGCCTACAGTTCGCGACGCCGTCTCTGTCGAGTTCACTAGCCCTAGCTTGACAACCTATCAGGCGAACCCTGCTTCGAAATCGATCCAAACACGCGAGCTTCTCCTCCCAGCTTCGATCGCAAGTGCACGCGCGAACCCTAACGGCGAACGACTGCACCGCCACCTCCACGCGCCTGCTCCACTTCGAGTATCCAGCCTCCTACACGATTCGCGAACCCAAAATCCATGCGCTCGTCTGAACGAGATCCACAACACCGCCTCCCTCTCTCGCGACACACCGGTCAACGCCCAATCCTATGAAGACCGAAGACCTAGCTACTCCCCCCAATCGCCTACGCGCGACTCGCCTACGCGCCTGCCCACACGCTCGCCCATGCTCGTACGAGATCGCGACAACACACGCTGCCATCTCGAGAACTCAGAACCACCATCGTGAGCGCGACGCTCATCGCGAGCCCCTTCTTCTCGTCGCCGCCATGATTTGATAAGTCGCAGCCATTTATTTTGAATTTATTGAAGAGGATGATTCGCAGCTCCCTATTTGCTCTCGCGATTGAATAGAAGGATTTGGCAATTAGATTTTGAATTGAACGAATTTATTTTCGTTTGTCTTCTGAAAAGAAGGAGGGAGTATCGGCTATTATAAAATGAAGGACGACATGATTTTTCCCGTGATGCTCGGCGCGTTTAAAGGCTGAAACAAAGGGAACGAGATGATGTTGTTTTGTACGAGAGGAGACAGTTTAGTGGCTGATTGTTGACAAATTTAAATTTAAATTTAAATTCGAATTCGAATAAATTTCGATGCGTTTACACGTCGTACGGTCACGTATTAACTCCGAAAAATACGAAAATTGAAATCCGGCAATAATACAACATTCCGGACCCAATGGAACTGGTTTCGTCGAATTCCGAGACTGTCCCTCGGAACGCTATTTTTAAATATCAATTCGAACGATATAATTTCAAACTGAACAATTCAATTTCAAATTCGATTCTGAAGCTCCAATTATCTTCAGTATCATCAATATAAATATTAAAAGCTTTCGAAATATTCTTCTTCAACTTAAAATTGAAGATATAAATTTTTATTCAGCATTCAATAGATTAAATTTTATAATTTAATTGCCAAATTCAGAGTTATATCGAGAATTCAAATTAAATCATCGTTCAAATATTTAAAATTAATTAAATATTCTCAATTTAATTTGTTCAAAATTCTGGGTCGTTACAGACTTCCCCCCTTAAAAGAATTTCGTCCTCGAAATTACAAGTTAGGAAAAAAGGTCCTTAACTCGTCTACTATTTTTCAACATCTAATAGTTTTATTAATTCGTCAAAACAAATCTTCCTACTAAAGATTTGTTATCAATTCAACTAACTTTCTAAACCTTTCATAGTTTTCAAACAATATTGTTTTACTTCAAAGTTCAAATTTAAATTCAAATTTAAACTTTTAAAATTTCTCAAAAATTTTCTAACGCCCTAAATTTCGCCAATGTCTCCTTTGCGCGGCTAATACGGTACGACTACAAAACGTCCCTACGGACTCTCAGATTTCAAAAAGAAAAGAAAAATGCCAAGCGGCTAGACAAGAAAGTAACAAATCTCATATAGAAATTAAAATACATACCTTTTGTCGAGCAATTCAAATTTTATCTTCAAAATTAAAATCCAATTCCTTTATACCTGTATATCCTACTAGCCATAATATCTAGTTACACATTCCCATCATTTTGCAAATTTGATTACAAAATTTCAATATAAACTGCTTATACATTTTTACTTCACTATTGAAGTTATACATATTCATTTTCATTCCATTTTACATTTCACATTCATTTGAATTCAATTCACCATTTCAATTCAATTTAACTTCTGAATATTGAATTTATCAATTATCTTTAGTTCATAACTACACTATTTTAAATTAGTTTCATTTACTAATTCATCACAGATTCCAATTCATTTTCTTCAAATTTGTTTTCAACATTCAGTTTCAATTTCAATTCATTGCTTACAACTTCAAAATGAATCTCAACTTCCAATTTCAGTTTCATTTAATTGATTCACTTGTACTTATTTTAATTTAACTCCATCCTTTAAGTTAAATTTATTCTATCAAAATTCAATTTGCATAGGTTATCAACTTACAATATTTCATAAATATTTTTATATATAGTATTCCAGAGTCTTTTTAACCTTTTCAAAACCATTTTGAAAACAATTCAAATTATCCTTTGAATTTCGAAACAAAACCCAAATTTTCCAAACAACTTTTATTTAAAACAATTTGGCAGCAATTCCTCTTCTGGAAACCCGAAAATGAACACCGATGATGTCGCGATCATCATCGGAATTATTTTCCAGCGACCGAAAAGAGTTTAAAGCTTTTCATTCCTTCAAAACATTTTTCCAAAATCCTTTGAAATTCATTTTCAAATCAAAAAGAATTTAAACTTTCCAAATCTCCAAAATTTTCAAATTCTTTTCAAAACATTTCCAAATACTTCTCTAGAATTCCGTTTCAAAGTACAAATCACATTTATAATCTACATTCTTTAATTTCATTAGTATATGGATTTATTTCTTAACTTTGGAGTTACGATTTCAATTTCTCATTCAATTTCAGTGATGATAATTCACTATTATTACTTCCTAACATCCATGCAACCATATACTATAGTACTTTATAGAAAAACATTTCTTTTCTATACAAAAATAGTTTTGGGCAAAATTATCTCATTTACCCTATTTTAAAACAATACTGTGCCGAATTGTTCTATTCAAGTGTTTAGAGATCCCTATCAATGATCGTTAATTACTCGTATTGACCAGAATCCATATACCACTCAATAAATCAATCATCACAATATAAAACAATTTTTTTTATATTCACTAACAAATACGCACTCGTATCTATTATTACACTCAAACTCATTCTAGAGCACTACTGACTCTATCTCTAATGAGTAACACCCAACAGAACAGGGTTGTCGCTTAACCATATGCTCTGGTACCACGCTGTCACATACCGAAATTTTCGACTTTCGAAAATTCGACATCGATACTCACTTTATCGACTGCCGAGAAATCGAGTGCCGGAAACTCCAATAGTGAGGGTTTTAAAAAGAAGAAATAAAAGAAAAGAAAGAAGAAAAAGAGAAGAAGAAGAAAGCAGAAGAAGAAAGAAGAACAACAGAACAACATCAGAACAGAAAACAATATCAGAATCTTACACATCGCAGCGGAACAATCTATAATAAATAAACACTAGTCTTTTAAAACAAAGAACTATATCAGTTTTATACATCAACAGAGTCAATATACAACTCAATACAACACAGCAAATCAAAGGACAGTTGTATAACTTGTCCTCATACAGAATACACAGTGGAATAAATACTATCAGATACAAATACTACGTCTCGTCATCCAGCTTATCTCCAAAGCTCCAGAATATCCAGAATATCCTGATAACCTAACTCTAGACTGCCCGTGTGGAAATTGGTGGGCACCCAGAGTTTAGAAGGGAAACAATAAACTCCGAGTCAGTTATGGTGACTGGTGTGAGATCGTAAAACAGTTATTTTTCACAAAGAAAATAAAACAAATTCGCAATGCTTTTGGAAAATGAAACTACCATAAGACCTCCCGCCACACACACAATGCAAACGCAGAATTGGAGGAGATTTCTTCTTATGATAGTCAAAGATGCTTACTACGCAAAATCAAATCATTTTTGATATTATTATTAGTGCATAGTGGAAAATCATTTCGAAAGTAGAATATAAATCTTAGCCAGCATAGGTACCATTATATTATGCATGCTATAGCTGCCTCCTGAGGAGACAGGTTATACAATTGAAATCGTAAAGGCTCGTATTGTTTCTTTGGATTTCCAACAAATGGTCAGGCTAAGGAACTTCCTTTTCCACGATGGGTACGTCCCTGGAATAGACGACCCGAGAACCTAACCGGATCTCTGCCAACACAAGGCCGGGTTACCTCTGCAAAAATAGGTAACTACTGACACGCGTATGCCATCCCCCGATCGTAACCGATCTTCCCGAGGATCCCCGATTTCCAACAAACCACATAGATAATAATGCAGCAACCACATAGGTTAAGTATCTGGGCTCCATACCATGATACCACCTCTATCCAGAAGGAATGACATACACTAAGGGGCGCTACTCCCTAGAACCTTGCTGCATCCTTCCTGTTTCGACCATTTCCGGGGTGTGAGGCTCGACAAAGTCTCGTCCACAAAGCTACGCTTTCTACAAAGCCATGCTTCGGGTCAAACAAATGATCAACCTATGATCACAAAGATATAAGATCAAACAAATGATCATATCGCAAATGATCAAACACTGATCATTTCACAGCAACACTCAGTATGCCACGTTACCAAATTGGGAATATATCGCTGATAAATTTCAACTACATAACCTCTGAGCTCGTACGTCTCAGAGAAGGGTGTTAAGCTAAGAGAATAAATTCTCCGCCACCAACAGAAATGTATTTGAAAGAAATCAGCTTTATATCTCAAATTGTAACGTCAGACACACAATCCATACAAGTGTAACGACCCGTAAATTTAACCGGTTTTAATAACGTAATTAGTTGAAATTTTGTGAAATTTTAAACGATAAAATTTTGGAATAAAAATTTCATATTTGGAATACGTCTAGTTAAACATAGCAACTGGTAAATTTTCGTCCGGAAATATGAAAGTTTATTTCGCGTGTAAATTTACTTCAATTTAATCTATTAAAAAGCGTTGAAAATAAAACGTTTTCAAAACCAAAATATTTTTACATAGAAAAATTCTAAAGCATCTTTTGAGCAAGATGTCAGTTTGTCGTTTTTCCAAATTCGGACATCTTTGGCTCCGTCGATCTTATTTTTCAGTGTTTTTCTTGCATTTTCCGCCAGTAGAAAAATTCGAAATTTATAAATTAAATCGTGCCACTGATATCTGTATACCATTTCGATCGTCTTGTTGTGCTGATCTCAGCGGTATATTCATCTCTGTTTTGCGAACAACGGTACGCCGCGAAATGAGTAAACGGTTATCCGTAGCGGTTGGTTATTGAAGTCTATTGGCTTCAGCATGGCTTTTCTTATCCTCTGAGTAAATCAACAATTATTTTAAATTTCTCCAGAACTTAATTCTGACGTTTGGGGAAATGCTGCTTCAATTGTCTTTGGTCAATTCATTTTTCCATTTGGCAATTGAAAGTCATTTTATTTCAAACTGTTCGTTTATTAGTCTCTTACTCTTCCTATCTACCTACCTGTTGAATTCAAAGCAGCACTTTTGCTTTTCAGATTTCCTAGGTACTCAACAAATTGGGTGTGGCTTTCCATTTTCGGTTCACTCAAAATCTCACTAATAAAGAAAAGAAAAGGAGATTCGGTTTCGTTCATATTTCCTTATCCCTTCCTCTCCCTTCTTCACTTCACATAATCAGTTCCACGCATGAATCCATCACCGAGCTTCCACCTTAACCCGTTACCGCTGCATTCTCCCTCCACTCCGAGCCTACCCACGCCTAAGCACGTGACCCCCTCCTCTTCCAGCCCTCTGGCGACCAACATCTCTACCAACTCGACCCAAACCTTCCTCTGCCATGACCGAGCTCTACCACCACACTCACTGCCTCCGCTAGCATGGCCTCGTCTTCCCACAAACCCATTTCCGCCGATATCAGCTCCTCCCCGGTAGCAGCACGCGAGCACCAACGGCCAACCCAAGCAACTCCATCCTCCTCGACCGCACATCCACCATCGCCTGCCTTCCTACCTCAAAACCAAATGCTCCACCAAACTGTCGAGCTTCATCACCACCGAGACCCCTAGCCTCCCCTTTGCCGCTGCCTGGCACCAGCGCCTCCTTGCCACGTCAGCACTCCCGAAGTCCATCAGCCACACCAAAGCAACAACCTAGCCTGCTCGAACCCAACCCTTCACTGTGCTCTACTCGTGCATCTCTTCCTTCTCTTTCAGCCTTTGTCTGATTGGCTGTAAGTAATGTTTTTCTTTTCGTTTGTCTTGTGTTTCGGTTGTCTTGTGTTTCATTTCTGTGGGGTTCGACTATTATATAATTTGTAGAGATAATTATAAAATTTGATTCTGGTTGTTTATATACTGTTGTTTCTATATGCAGTTATATATATATTTGTACTTAAGCTACATGAGCTGATAATTTGATCAGGGTATAGGTCCATTTCTAATTTATATCAAGTTATCTCTGTTGGTTTTGAAGTTGAAATCAATGTTGGCCTATATATATAATATATAGCCTGCGTGTATACCTATTTGGTGGTATACACCATATTGTTTGCAAAGTTATGTTTTGTTGTAGTCTTTGTAATAGTATGCGTGTTTTCAGTTGCAGCTATATATATGGTTGAGTATATAAATTATATAAGTCATGTAACTTTGGTTTTATATATATACAAAGGGTTTTCAAAATAGTACATTTAGCTTGTAATTTGTTGTACCGTTTATAAATATTAGCATAAGGTTGATAGGTATTAGTATGTAACATAGGTACATTTTATATATTATATTTAAACCTGTTCGTCACGCATATCTTCAACCTAAATCTATTTTGTCCTTATTTACATTTTACTAGTAAAAAAAACATTGTTTATGTAAGTTGCATGTTAGGGGCATTACATATTGAGAGATTATTTACTGTTATAATATAGAAGTATATTGATCCACAGATGTAAGTTTAATAACGATTTACAGTTGAAAATATATATTACTGTTTTAGTATATTGGTAAGTTACGCATAGGCTTATATATTAGTTTTACATGTGTATTGCTGATTTCAAAATAAAATGTACATAGGCTTATGATAATATTGATTTGGAAATAAATAAATTTGTATATATGTTATTTAAATGGGTGTTTTGACAAAATTTGGTTTTAAGGGAAAATTTTAGCGTATATTTGTTCCAGTTATATCAAGATAGTTCTGATTCGTTTTCCAATTTCTATCTATCAGCCTTGTCGTCAAATTCGTGCCAAGCTTGCTTTACTTTGGAATTCATGTCGAAGGCGTAACTCATTCCATTGTCTATCTTCTCTAGCCTCGAAAGGTGAGCACTCACTCACGATTAACGTTCTTTTATTTATTAAATTTGATTTCAATTGAAACGACAATTGAAATATGCTGCTGTAGTTATTTACACTGTTATATATGCTATTGCCTGTATCAGTTCACCTGTGACATCTGACACCATTATCTGTTAATTATTTATGCGATGATAATACAGTTTGGCTGGAAATTGATTGATTGTTGATGTTTATATTGGACGTTAAATTGTTAATGTTAAATGATAAATAGTATGCAATTGAACTTGATATAGGATAGTAAAATGTTAAATTTGATTTAATGACATTGTATAATATGACCCCTTGAACTGTTAAATTATTGACACGTAGGATTTGTTTAATTACACTTTGAACCTCTGAATGTATATTGTTAAATTGATGATGTATGAAATTGTAAATAGATGACAAGTGAAACCGTAATGTAATAATCTTTAATCTACATGAAATGATAGTGTAGATTCTAGAAATAATTATATTAATTCGTACAAATAACAATGCGAATTAATACGGTTATTTCGGGATTTTTTGAATTGATTATTGGATTGATATTGGTTGTTGTTATTGCTTGTTTATTTACTTTGACACCATCCTTGTTATCACACTGCAAGCTCCCTTTACTATGTTTTGATTTTGAATTGAATTGAAATTGGGTTGAAATGATAAATACCCAAATTGAACTTTGACCTAGGATAGAGAATTAAATAAATAAAACCCGATTGGTCAATAATTTGATTTAAAAATAAAATAAGGATTTTATTTGAATAAATATTATGGTTTTGAAATGAAATTGAAATCTGAATTTAATGAAAGGAAATTGTAATATTTAATAATCTGAAACAAATATTTACAATGTAATCGATGAAAGAATGTTGTTGATTTGAGAAATGATTGGATAAACTTTGAAATGATTTAATAATTAAGTTTGAAATTATAATTAAGTTTGAAATTATTAAACTTTGAAATGATTTAATAATTAAGTTTTGAATTATTTAATAATTAATAAGATTGAATTATTTAATGATTAAATTAAATTGAATTTTTGAATAATTGAATTTTACTTCGTAATAATTGAAATTGAGTTTCTTTATTAATTAAGTTTTGGAAAATTAGCTAAGAAGTAAATAAGTGAAATTGAATTTCTTTAACAAGAAATGAAATGTGATATTTTTGGAATTAATGTAAGACCTGAAATTGAAGGATTTGATTTGATGAATTTAATTTAATTAAATTGTAAGTTTTGATATAATGAAGTTGAATTTAAATAATGGATTTAATGAATTGGAAATTACTTAACGAATATTGAATGAAATCGATAAATAAATGTAAATTGATTTGAATGTTAAAACTAAATTGATTCTAATGATTTCGAAATGAAACTTTTTACGAACTTGAATCAATATTTGAAGTGTTTTCAATATAAAGATTGAAATTGAATTATAAGATTTTGAAATGGTAATTTGGAAGTTTTGAAACGTGAAGTATGGAAACTGTTTTGATAGACAAATGAAATGTTGGTTTACGAATTGAAATTGAAATTGAAATTGATTTGGTTTTTGAAATATATAAACGACCAATCGGTGTAATAATTACGAAAGTTATTAAAGAGACCGGGATCGGTAATGGATATACTCTCTATCTGAACCGAAACCACTTTAATAACTGTACGCGGAGTGTTGATCCAGAACGAAGTGGATGGTTTTGATGAACGCGTTGACTGAAGAAAGAGAACGATTTTGGATGACCCCTGACATGACTAAAACAGGAGCCGCGCCGGGCCATTGAGGATCGCCATCTCTAGCGGACACACTTCTTCGATACCATATCTATTACTATTGTGATTCGATTTGGGTGCACCCCTTGATTTGGGAGTGTTGTTTCACGGTGTTGGGGTAGTAGCTGCTATGCCCAACATCAGTCCGGATCAGGCAACTACTAGTATCCTAGTTGGTATCGCCTCATGTACCTTGTCATACTGATTATCCTATTCACGACCACTACGATTTTGATTTGTACCTTTAGTATATGGATTTCCCTCTGGTGACTTCCGGTTTTGGGGAAACTACGGTCTTGTATATGCTTTTGGGAATAAAATGTGTTAAGGGTGGAATGGGCCATGACTTAACGCTATTTTGATATCTTCTTATATTACTGATAGACATTATCTACTTAGCGTACATTACTACCTAGTAGATAGTTTAACGGATCCTTAGAGGATGGTTATTCCAAACATCCTTTGAGTTACTTGTATTTCAATTGCTATTTCACTTGAGTTGGATTTATTAATATAAGAATGTTAATCCTGACTCGAGTGTTTTGTGTTTTGCTTTACGCTCGGGTCAGACTGAGTAGTTCAGCTTTCGAGACTCACCTTTGGAGTTGGAGCTTCGCTTGGAGATCCAGCTATCTATCCAGCTTTCAGATATTCGATGATTCCAGTGATGTATTCTGATTTGTATCTGTTACTCTTCCGTTGTATTTAGTTTAACTCTGATGTATCGTATTACTCTTCTGTTGTAAACTCTGATGTATCTTATATATTCATATAGTACCTTCATGAACTACTATCTCTTTTATTTCCGCTGCACTTATTACTCTGTGTCTGTGATCTGTGATTATATTTATTTACTGTATATGTTCAGTTTTGCCAAATTTAAATTAACAACGCGGTATTTTGAGCAATTCAACTCCGGCATGAGTGTCTACCTATACACTTATAATGGACGCGAATGGTCCAAAATGGCGGGTCGTTACAGTTGGTATCAGAGCTTTGGTAGCTCTAGGCAAAACTCAACATATAGGGTAAATGTATTTACAGAATCACTCTCATTCGAGTTTCAATCTCTTCCTGTTGACTCGATTCCTTTGAATTTTGGAACGTTCCCTACGGTTCTTAATTTCCTTCGCGTCCCTCACTATTCGTCTTCTTTCAATTCTGGAACATCACATAACTCCACTTCGAATGACCCTTATAGTGAATCGGCGGTCTCGCCAATCTTCGAATGATTCGTAAAGGAGCAAAATTCCTTTACAATAGGCATTGATTTACCGGAGATTTCTGTATCCTCGGTTTATGATGCTATCTATCTCCTGCCATACCTGAATTCTATTTCTTGAGATCGAATGACGATTTACCTCGGAATTCTACAACGATCTTATTCTTGAAGTTACGGACGACCCGGTTAAGGTTGCCCGTGAATTAAATAAACTCATCCATCTCCCGATTGGGGTAATTGAATTATCTTATCTTCTGTTTCAAACTTATTTTTGAATCAAAATTCTCTTTGATTTGAGTCAACAAATTTGAGTCCCTATACTTGTTTTGAAATCCATCCTTGTATCGTCGTGCGAGGTAGTGCATTTGTTATTAATATAAAAAAAATGTTTCTTTATTGTGTTGTTTGAGTTGTTGATGTTGATTTGGGTTTCCGATCGATTCGTCTGATCAACGCTATCGATAGGATTTCCAAAACACTTGAGCAGAGCAAACTGACACAATATTATTTTCAAATTTGGAAAATGAAATAATTTTTTTTTGATTATATTGTGAAAATATAAGTAAGAATTTTCTGGAATTTAAAAAGTAAATTAAATTGCTTGTTTGAAATGATAATATTTGATTATCATTTATTGTTCTAAATCAATTTATAAATTGATTTGGAATTTGAAATGAATTTAATTCAGAAATCTGAGAATTTAGTTTCTGGTGATTTCGAACTTTGGGTTTAAAATTTTAAAGTATATAGTATTGAAAGTATTTTCGAACAGAAATCGTTTTCAAAGAATTTTAAAATGTTGAAATCAGTGCTCTTCTCTTTGTCGCTGGAAAATAATTTCGGTGATGGCGGCCGCATCATCGACATTCATTTTCGAGTTTTGAATTGGAGATACTATTCTGTAGCTTTACTACGGTTTTGTTTTGAAAAATATTTTGATTCGAATATCTTCAGTATAATTTGATTTATATATATATAGGTATCTTATTTTAAAATTTAATTTGATTGGATATAAATATATTATATATCTCTAAACTGTTTAAAGTTAATCGGAAATCTAATTCTTCAATTTTGTTAAAGGATGATTTACTTATAAATAAAACCAAATTTTGAATAAATATTTAAACTTGAATAATAGAATTGGGAAAATTTTATTTGTATATTGTTCAACTGCATTCTAATACAACTTACCTAAATCATTCAGAAGTTGAATATGTAATTGGATAATATATAAGATAAATTGAATTTATAAATAAAAATTTGAGTGTTTATAATAAATGTTATACACTAAATTTTGATTATAAAGATGTTAATTGAGTTAGATAGGATAAAAAGTAAACTCAGTTAATAAATTTGTTTTGAAAGAATTATGAATTGAAATTTGATCAACATATGAAAATACCCTGAATTTAAAAGCAATTAATAGAGGTAAGTTAATTTAAATCGATCTTTTATGTTTTAAATTAATTTATATGGGTTAAATATATGTGATTAGATATATTAAGTAGAATAAATTTAACAATAATTTGGAATAAAGAAGAATTTAAATTGTTGAAAAAAAATATGATTATAATAAAAGACTATTCAAATGTACGGTTTTAGAAATTGTGAATTAAAGATAATGGGATAATAAAATATTGAATTTAGAAATAGTTGAGATTGATTTTTTTTTGTGAAATCAAATGGATTAAATTAAATTATTGAATATCAATTAATTTAAATTTGAATCTATATGGTTTAAATTAATTGTTATTTTGTATTTCAAATCTGTTTTTTTTCTGGTTGTTTTTATTCTCCTACCTCGTTCCTTTTCGGGGACGAAAAGTTTTGAGCGGGGGAGAGTGTAACGACCCGTAAATTTAACCGGTTTTAATAACGTAATTAGTTGAAATTTTGTGAAATTTTAAACGATAAAATTTTGGAATAAAAATTTCATATTTGGAATACGTCTAGTTAAACATAGCAACTGGTAAATTTTCGTCCGGAAATATGAAAGTTTATTTCGCGCGTAAATTTACTTCAATTTAATCTGTTAAAAAGCGTTGAAAATAAAACGTTTTCAAAACCAAAATATTTTTACATAGAAAAATTCTAAAGCATCTTTTGAGCAAGATGTCAGTTTGTCGTTTTTCCGAATTCGGACATCTTTGGCTCCGTCGATCTTATTTTTCAGTGTTTTTCTTGCATTTTCCGCCAGTAGAAAAATTCGAAATTTATAAATTAAATCGTGCCACTGATATCTGTATACCGTTTCGATCGTCTTGTTGTGCTGATCTCAGCGGTATATTCATCTCTGTTTTGCGAACAACGGTACGCCGCGAAATGAGTAAACGGTTATCCGTAGCGGTTGGTTATTGAAGTCTATTGGCTTCAGCATGGCTTTTCTTATCCTCTGAGTAAATCAACAATTATTTTAAATTTCTCCAGAACTTAATTCTGACGTTTGGGGAAATGCTGCTTCAATTGTCTTTGGTCAATTCATTTTTCCATTTGGCAATTGAAAGTCATTTTATTTCAAACTGTTCGTTTATTAGTCTCTTACTCTTCCTATCTACCTACCTGTTGAATTCAAAGCAGCACTTTTGCTTTTCAGATTTCCTAGGTACTCAACAAATTGGGTGTGGCTTTCCATTTTCGGTTCACTCAAAATCTCACTAATAAAGAAAAGAAAAGGAGATTCGGTTCCGTTCATATTTCCTTATCCCTTCCTCTCCCTTCTTCACTTCACATAATCAGTTCCACGCATGAATCCATCACCGAGCTTCCACCTTAACCCGTTACCGCTGCATTCTCCCTCCACTCCGAGCCTACCCATGCCTAAGCACGTGACCCCCTCCTCTTCCAGCCCTCTGGCGACCAACATCTCTACCAACTCGACCCAAACCTTCCTCTGCCATGACCGAGCTCTACCACCACACTCACCGCCTCCGCTAGCATGGCCTCGTCTTCCCACAAACCCATTTCCGCCGATATCAGCTCCTCCCCGGCAGCAGCACGCGAGCACCAACGGCCAACCCAAGCAACTCCATCCTCCTCGACCGCACATCCACCATCGCCTGCCTTCCTACCTCAAAACCAAATGCTCCACCGAACTGTCGAGCTTCATCACCACCGAGACCCCTAGCCTCCCCTTTGCCGCTACCTGGCACCAGCGCCTCCTTGCCACGTCAGCACTCCCGAAGTCCATCAGCCACACCAAAGCAACAGC
Organism: Allium fistulosum; assembly: GCA_030737815.1. Taxonomy (NCBI): domain Eukaryota; kingdom Viridiplantae; phylum Streptophyta; class Magnoliopsida; order Asparagales; family Amaryllidaceae; genus Allium; species Allium fistulosum. The sequence continues at coordinate 925,547,707 of CM060901.1, forward strand.
CTAGCCTGCTCGAACCCAACCCTTCACTGTGCTCTACTCGTGCATCTCTTCCTTCTCTTTCAGCCTTTGTCTAATTGGCTGTAAGTAATGTTTTTCTTTTCGTTTGTCTTGTGTTTCGGTTGTTTTGTGTTTCATTTCTGTGGGGTTCGACTATTATATAATTTGTAGAGATAATTATAAAATTTGATTCTGGTTGTTTATATACTGTTGTTTCTATATGCAGTTATATATATATTTGTACTTAAGCTACATGAGCTGATAATTTGATCAGGGTATAGGTCCATTTCTAATTTATATCAAGTTATCTCTGTTGGTTTTGAAGTTGAAATCAATGTTGGCCTATATATATAATATATAGCCTGCGTGTATACCTATTTGGTGGTATACACCATATTGTTTGCAAAGTTATGTTTTGTTGTAGTCTTTGTAATAGTATGCGTGTTTTCAGTTGCAGCTATATATATGGTTGAGTATATAAATTATATAAGTCATGTAACTTTGGTTTTATATATATACAAAGGGTTTTCAAAATAGTACATTTAGCTTGTAATTTGTTGTACCGTTTATAAATATTAGCATAAGGTTGATAGGTATTAGTATGTAACATAGGTACATTTTATATATTATATTTAAACCTGTTCGTCACGCATATCTTCAACCTAAATCTATTTTGTCCTTATTTACATTTTACTAGTAAAAAAAAACATTGTTTATGTAAGTTGCATGTTAGGGGCATTACATATTGAGAGATTATTTACTGTTATAATATAGAAGTATATTGATCCACAGATGTAAGTTTAATAACGATTTACAGTTGAAAATATATATTACTGTTTTAGTATATTGGTAAGTTACGCATAGGCTTATATATTAGTTTTACATGTGTATTGCTGATTTCAAAATAAAATGTACATAGGCTTATGATAATATTGATTTGGAAATAAATAAATTTGTATATATGTTATTTAAATGGGTGTTTTGACAAAATTTGGTTTTAAGGGAAAATTTTAGCGTATATTTGTTCCAGTTATATCAAGATAGTTCTGATTCGTTTTCCAATTTCTATCTATCAGCCTTGTCGTCAAATTCGTGCCAAGCTTGCTTTACTTTGGAATTCATGTCGAAGGCGTAACTCATTCCATTGTCTATCTTCTCTAGCCTCGAAAGGTGAGCACTCACTCACGATTAACGTTCTTTTATTTATTAAATTTGATTTCAATTGAAACGACAATTGAAATATGCTGCTGTAGTTATTTACACTGTTATATATGCTATTGCCTGTATCAGTTCACCTGTGACATCTGACACCATTATCTGTTAATTATTTATGCGATGATAATACAGTTTGGCTGGAAATTGATTGATTGTTGATGTTTATATTGGACGTTAAATTGTTAATGTTAAATGATAAATAGTATGCAATTGAACTTGATATAGGATAGTAAAATGTTAAATTTGATTTAATGACATTGTATAATATGACCCCTTGAACTGTTAAATTATTGACACGTAGGATTTGTTTAATTACACTTTGAACCTCTGAATGTATATTGTTAAATTGATGATGTATGAAATTGTAAATAGATGACAAGTGAAACCGTAATGTAATAATCTTTAATCTACATGAAATGATAGTGTAGATTCTAGAAATAATTATATTAATTCGTACAAATAACAATGCGAATTAATACGGTTATTTCGGGATTATTTGAATTGATTATTGGATTGATATTGGTTGTTGTTATTGCTTGTTTATTTACTTTGACACCATCCCTGTTATCACGCTGCAAGTTCCCTTTACTATGTTTTGATTTTGAATTGAATTGAAATTGGGTTGAAATGATAAATACCCAAATTGAACTTTGACCTAGGATAGAGAATTAAATAAATAAAACCCGATTGGTCAATAATTTGATTTAAAAATAAAATAAGGATTTTATTTGAATAAATATTATGGTTTTGAAATGAAATTGAAATCTGAATTTTAATGAAAGGAAATTGTAATATTTAATAATCTGAAACAAATATTTACAATGTAATCGATGAAAGAATGTTGTTGATTTGAGAAATGATTGGATAAACTTTGAAATGATTTAATAATTAAGTTTGAAATTATAATTAAGTTTGAAATTATTAAACTTTGAAATGATTTAATAATTAAGTTTTGAATTATTTAATAATTAATAAGATTGAATTATTTAATGATTAAATTAAATTGAATTTTTGAATAATTGAATTTTACTTCGTAATAATTGAAATTGAGTTTCTTTATTAATTAAGTTTTGGAAAATTATCTAAGAAGTAAATAAGTGAAATTGAATTTCTTTAACAAGAAATGAAATGTGATATTTTTGGAATTAATGTAAGACCTGAAATTGAAGGATTTGATTTGATGAATTTAATTTAATTAAATTGTAAGTTTTGATATAATGAAGTTGAATTTAAATAATGGATTTAATGAATTGGAAATTACTTAACGAATATTGAATGAAATCGATAAATAAATGTAAATTGATTTGAATGTTAAAACTAAATTGATTCTAATGATTTCGAAATGAAACTTTTTACGAACTTGAATCAATATTTGAAGTGTTTTCAATATAAAGATTGAAATTGAATTATAAGATTTTGAAATGGTAATTTGGAAGTTTTGAAACATAAAGTATGGAAACTGTTTTGATAGACAAATGAAATGTTGGTTTACGAATTGAAATTGAAATTGAAATTGATTTGGTTTTTGAAATATATAAACGACCAATCGGTGTAATAACTACGAAAGTTATTAAAGAGACCGGGATCGGTAATGGATATACTCTCTATCTGAACCGAAACCACTTTAATAACTGTACGCGGAGTGTTGATCCAGAACGAAGTGGATGGTTTTGATGAACGCGTTGACTGAAGAAAGAGAACGATTTTGGATGACCCCTGACATGACTAAAACAGGAGCCGCGCCGGGCCATTGAGGATCGCCATCTCTAGCGGACACACTTCTTCGATACCTTATCTATTACTATTGTGATTCGATTTGGGTGCACCCCTTGATTTGGGAGTGTTGTTTCGTGGTGTTGGGGTAGTAGCTGCTATGCCTAACATCAGTCCGGATCAGGCAACTACTAGTATCCTAGTTGGTATCGCCTCATGTACCTTGTCATACTGATTATCCTATTCACGACCACTACGATTTTGATTTGTACCTTTAGTATATGGATTGCCCTCTGGTGACTTCCGGTTTTGGGGAAACTACGGTCTTGTATATGCTTTTGGGAATAAAATGTGTTAAGGGTGGAATGGGCCATGACTTAACGCTATTTTGATATCTTCTTATATTACTGATAGACATTATCTACTTAGCGTACATTACTACCTAGTAGATAGTTTAACGGATCCTTAGAGGATGGTTATTCCAAACATCCTTTGAGTTACTTGTATTTCAATTGCTATTTCACTTGAGTTGGATTTATTAATATAAGAATGTTAATCCTGACTCGAGTGTTTTGTGTTTTGCTTTACGCTCGGGTCAGACTGAGTAGTTCAGCTTTCGAGACTCACCTTTGGAGTTGGAGCTTCGCTTGGAGATCCAGCTATCTATCCAGCTTTCAGATATTCGATGATTCCAGTGATGTATTCTGATTTGTATCTGTTACTCTTCCGTTGTATTTAGTTTAACTCTGATGTATCGTATTACTCTTCTGTTGTAAACTCTGATGTATCTTATATATTCATATAGTAGCTTCATGAACTACTATCTCTTTTATTTCCGCTGCACTTATTACTCTGTGTCTGTGATTATATTTATTTACTGTATATGTTCAGTTTTGCCAAATTTAAATTAACAACGCGGTATTTTGAGCAATTCAACTCCGGCATGAGTGTCTACCTATACACTTATAATGGACGCGAATGGTCCAAAATGGCGGGTCGTTACAACAAGTCTGTTTCGGGATCGAACAGAACCGAAGGCACTTCTCACGAAGCCCTTGCACATCCGGATAAATTTCTAATCACGTCCGGACTTCCCATCACTAAGGGTGATAAAAACCTCTAAATCGGAGATCAGCCGATGTAGAGTAACTCGACGGTAATCCTTCCGTTTTCAAAAATATCCGGTCTTCAACACCTGTCTTCGAATGCAATTCATAACGACGTATCACATATTCGGAATGGGTTATACGACCCCATGGTCCTTTCCCGGCTAACCCGAATAGTGAGCGCTTATTCAAAAATAAGTGTGGCATTCAAATTCATCCAATTCACAACAAATACCTATTCAAGGTAATTATTGATAGTCGGTTATTTAACTATCAATAAAGATGCGCAACATCATCAGATTCCAAATAATTTTCCCAAATTATTTCCTTTCCAAAATATCTTTACTAGATATAAAATTTCCACACTTAACCGTTTGAAAACGAATTTTCAAATATTCACTTTTCAATTTATCTTTAAAAGATAAAATTTCAAACCCTTCGTTTCATATTGGAAAAGCATTTCATACTTATTTAATTATAAGTAATTCACAAATCTATCTATTTTCAACTTTTGAAAATATTCGATATACTTAAATCAAAATTAAGTATAATTCATTCTTTTAGGAAATCATTTGCTACAACAACTATTTGAGTCAAAACGAATGTTACGTAAAACATCGTTACGACGACTCAAAATTACTAGTATAGGGATTCGAAATTAAGATAGATATGTAAATCCCAATACTATATAAACATTTCCTTTCGGAAATCATTTACTATAACAACAGTGTTATAGTCCATCATTTCCTTATATTTTCGAAAACGCCTATTTCAACAATGAACGTTGAAATCTATGCTTTCGATTCATAATACATTTAAACATCTTTAAAATGTTTAACTTCATTTTTAATATCACTTCTTCAAAAATAAATCCAGTTTTATTTAATAATATATTCACTGACCAAAATCGTGAATATACTTCACTTAACCAAATTTCAATCATCTCTACACATTTTATTTCAATAAAGATTCGCTATCCAAAATCGCGAATATATCTTCTTTAATAACCTCCTACATTTAATTTATCAAATCCAATTGATTTCGAATTTATAAAACAACGTTTATAAATTCTATTTCTATTTTCTAACAACTTCAATTTAATAAATCTCCTTTATTAACAATTCGATTCATAACTCAAATCTTATACCAACAATCCATATTATAAGTTAACTACTTATAATTCCTTTATTTTACAAAAACATTTCCATTTATAAGTTCACAATTTATAAATTTCATTTATTTATAAATTCTTAAAAATTCATTTTAACGCTTATAAAAACTCGTTTTATAATACCAACATTTTAAAGTTATAAATATCAATCTTGTACATCTTTTACATACATCGTTTTTAATAATTCAAAAATTTCAATTAAAACCATTTTATAAATTTCTTAACTTTTATTTCAAAAATCACACTTTGATTTTATTTTCACAAAAATCTTAACCTTTATAACTTAAAAATTTTAGACGTTTATTTATTTGAAATAAATCAATTCAAAAATTCCATAAAACGTATATTTTCAAAAATCACTTTAAAATCCTTTTAAAGTAAAGTCGTTATTTTTAAACTTCAAAACTTGAATCCGATGATGCAACAGCACCAATTAGTCAATCACAACATCAAACATCATATATCAACATATGATAACAGAATATACATCAATATCTGTAAATAAATAAATAATGGTGAGGAATCCAGTTGGATCCCACTAACCTGTTTCCCTGCATCCACAGACGTTAGCACAATACCAATTCCACTTCGAGGTGGAATATCGCGGTATATGGGTTTTATAAAAATATCCGCTTACTAACGGCGCAATAGGGTCTCATCCGCTATACGAGGTGGGAAATCATCAATCCAATATATACATATGCCAATATGTATATATTGCTATATATATAGATATATCCTACTATATCTAATATCACATCCTATAGCAATCAATCAGTCAAATTAATAACTGTAAAATCCACTTTTCAATCGAGTGAGAAAAATCTCACCTTAGCTTTTATTTGCAATCCATTTCAATCCTTCTTTTGTTTTCTCGATTTATAGACCTTGTATAAACATTTAATACAATTTATCAATATTCGAAAGACTGAACAATTAATTTCTTTTCAATTGTTTTAGATTAACAAATTTATTCAACTAAAGTTTTTAGTTTAAAAATTAAATTTTCTTCTTTAATCATTTTCTAACAATAAATTACTTTAAAATTATACTAGTAAATATGTATGTATATATTTTCCCTTATTTCCAAAATAAATTATATAGGTATAGAAATCAAAATTTTTTATATAACATTCAACCTTTTAAAAATCCTACTATATTCTTTCAAAATATTATTATTATAATTATTTTTTTCAAGCTGCATATATTTTTCTCTGTATATTTAAATCTTGACTGTCATATGCATATTTACTAAATCAAAACAAGAATAACTTTTTATACCTTACTGTATTGATTTGAACCCCGCTCAGATTCGATCAAAGTTGCCTACAGTTCGCGACGCCGTCTCTGTCGAGTTCACTAGCCCTAGCTTGACAACCTATCAGGCGAACCCTGCTTCGAAATCGATCCAAACACGCGAGCTTCTCCTCCCAACTTCGATCGCACGTGCACGCGCGAACCCTAACGGCGAACGACTGCACCGCCACCTCCACGCGCCTGCTCCACTTCGAGTATCCAGCCTCCTACACGATTCGCGAACCCAAAATCCATGCGCTCGTCTGAACGAGATCCACAACACCGCCTCCCTCTCTCGCGACACACCGGTCAACGCCCAATCCTATGAAGACCGAAGACCTAGCTACTCCCCCCAATCGCCTACGCGCGACTCGCCTACGCGCCTGCCCACGCGCTCGCCCATGCTCGTACGAGATCGCGACAACACACGCTGCCATCTCGAGAACTCAGAACCACCATCGTGAGCGCGACGCTCATCGCGAGCCCCTTCTTCTCGTCGCCGCCATGATTTGATAAGTCGCAGCCATTTATTTTGAATTTATTGAAGAGGATGATTCGCAGCTCCCTATTTGCTCTCGCGATTGAATAGAAGGATTTGGCAATTAGATTTTGAATTGAACGAATTTATTTTCGTTTGTCTTCTGAAAAGAAGGAGGGAGTATCGGCTATTATAAAATGAAGGACGACATGATTTTTCCCGTGATGCTCGGCGCGTTTAAAGACTGAAACAAAGGGAACGAGATGATGTTGTTTTGTACGAGAGGAGACAGTTTAGTGGCTGATTGTTGACAAATTTAAATTTAAATTTAAATTCGAATTCGAATAAATTTCGATGCGTTTACACGTCGTACGGTCACGTATTAACTCCAAAAAATACGAAAATTGAAATCCGGCAATAATACAACATTCCGGACCCAATGGAACTGGTTTCGTCAAATTCCGAGACTGTCCCTCGGAACGCTATTTTTAAATATCAATTCGAACGATATAATTTCAAACTGAACAATTCAATTTCAAATTCGATTCTGAAGCTCCAATTATCTTCAGTATCATCAATATAAATATTAAAAGCTTTCGAAATATTCTTCTTCAACTTAAAATTGAAGATATAAATTTTTATTTAGCATTCAATAGATTAAATTTTATAATTTAATTGCCAAATTCAGAGTTATATCAGGAATTCAAATTAAATCATCATTCAAATATTTAAAATTAATTAAATATTCTCAATTTAATTTGTTCAAAATTCTGGGTCGTTACACTTTGTGAGTATGTTTATTGGTGCCATCACCTCCTTTTGCCATATACTCCATGTAGTAAAGACTAGCTTTGTGACGCCCCACTCCGAGACCCATATTAATAAAGAGCATTACAAAGTAATAATGTCTGTTAACGCGGAGAATAGGGTTGGTTAGGAGCGACCATCCGTAACCTTTGTCTTAAACATCTATTGAATACATAGATTGGGTGCTCTAATTTTTTTTCTTTTTTATCTTTCTCAAGTGGATCGACATTCTCAATAAATATTTAATACAAAACTACGGTGGCTAACGAATCTATCCGAACAAAATATAATAACAAATGCAAACAGATCACAAAACAACAATCAAACATATATATACATATACACAGATACATCATAGTACACTACATAGTGATACAACAGAAGTAGTTCATAAACCACAATATTTACATCTAGTCAAAATGAATAGATACATATCAGAGTTTACAAAACAACTACAAAAAACTAAACAAAAGGTGACTAGTAGATAATCCAAAGCGGAAGCAGCATAGTAGAAATCCACAATACGTGACTAACTGGAAATAACTCGGTCTGACCCGAGTATATAAAATACACGGGTCAGTCTAGCTTAAATAGCTAATTAGCATATGATAGGTGAAATATAAGGATAAGGGATAATATTTCTTCTCGAGAGAGAAGGAGCAACACAATTATACATCAACAACAAAATGTGAGATAATATCACTAAATACTTCATATAGAAGTTTCTCGAAAGAGGCAAGTTCAATAATAATATCAAATAATCACAAATATTCGCCTCATATCATCAGCATGTACAAAAGCCAATGTAATGGCTTCCATCAACTATAACTCCTAATAGGAGATTACAAGTCTTAAAATTCTTCAAAGAATGACAACCTCAGATAATTCCTAAAATAGAAAATCTCAAATCTCAGAAATTCGCCAAAAGATGGCAATCACAAATGGCTCCTAAAAAGGAGATCATAAATTTCAAAATACGCTAAGAGATGGCAATCACAAAAATCAATATATGTAGAACTCGATTAAGAGTTCAAAACTCCAAAAATGTAATCACCATATAATAATTTCTCAAACGGCTCTAAAGGCCCAATAATCTCGAAATGGAAAAACATTTGGAAATCACAAATAAATCATGAAATACCACAAAAGATTGCACGTGCTTAATAAAATGGCCGAAGCTCGCCAAGTATTGTATCTCAAATAAGGCGCCAAATACGTCCCGAAGGACAAATGACCCGAAGTTCTAGTACTAGCAATCAACCCGAAGGTCCATAAAAATAGCTTCAAACAAACAAGTTCGAAATTAACCAAAAAAGTAAACGCATGTGTCCTATACCATATGTTTTACTAAATCATTCAATTCACTTTCTCATACGCTCGAAGAGTGCAAAAACGTGTATTTTATATACAAAATAATTTGCTTTGAGAAAACTAGTTTAAAAACAATTTTTGAAATCGTATGGTAACCAAACCTCTGAAATTCACTTTATTATAGAGAATATATATATATATTTAATAACTTTAAAATCATTAAAATATTGTAAAAATATTTAATTTGAAAGCCATTTTATTCTAAAAATCATTTCGAAATTGTTTTAGAAAACCCATGCTCGAAAACAACAGAAATCAGCGAAAACGCCATAAATCGGCATAAGAAATCATCTCAAAACTCGTCCATCCGAAATACAAATCATCTAAAATGTTGGCTTACCTATTGGTAGGTTAAAGCCCTTCAAAACAGCTCAAAAATATCACAAAATCTGGTTGCAAAATCAGCGCAATATGCTGAAATTTGCGATGCTGATGGTCGCGACTTCTACAGCCTAATTTTTCTTGTTGCAAACATAAGCAGGTTTAGGTCGACCTTCACAATGCTTAGGTCGAATATAAGGTCGACCTATACATTGTCTGGGTCGCCCCGAAGGTCGACCCCTGATAGAGTTAGGTCGACCTGATGGTCGCGACTTCTACAACCTAATTTTTCTTGTTTCGATTCAATTTTTGAGCAATGATTCAAGCAATTCCAAGATGAATTAGAACATGAAATTTGACATGCATAATCTACTACACATGGACAACAATCCAGAATAATTTCGGCATGATTTCATGACAAGAATATAGATATACGAACACAAGAAGAAGCACCTTAAAATAGTTTTCACTGTATATTTTCAAGCGACATAATTTCGTTTAAAGCAAGCAATATTTGGCAGTTTCGAGCATACAAACCTACTCTAAGCTAGAATTTGTGAGTTTTTAAACTCACCTTAGCACAATATTGAGCAAGCTAGAGCAATTTGAGGAAGATAGCAGCTTTTTCCCTTGGTTTAACTGTAGGAACCTAAGAAATGAAAATATACAGACATGCAACCAAGAAGAAAAAGAGTTACAGACCACTCAACTCTCAAAATTTGAAATTGATGAAATAAGTTTGTGATTTTGGTTTTGATTACCTATTATTCTCTCTAATTTTCTAATTTTCCTTGATTTATCTTTTTATTTTGATTAGTTTGATGCTAGATTTGAAGAGTTAAAGCAAAGCAGCCATTTTTTTCACTAGAAGAAGAGGAAATTTTTGTACGTACAGTATTTCTTTTCCTCCTCCCTTGGTAACCAGAAAAGAGTAGTTGGATTACTGGGTTTGGGTTTGAACCCAAAACCACCCAATAAGCTTATGTTAATACTTATTTAAGTTTAATTAAGATAATTCATGTATTAACATTCTATTTCACTCCATTTTCCACTTTATTTACACATATTTTACCAAATAAATTTATACAACATATGTCTATTTCTACAAATTTTTTTTCCACATTCAAAATTTAATTTAGCCATTAAAACTATTTTTCATCATTAAATTCTTATTTTTACTTAAATACTTCAATTCACACCTTTAATTAACACTATTTTTAACACCAAAATTTACACAAAAATCATTTTCTTGTTTAATTAAATGTAACAAACCTTTTTAACATCATTTTTACATCCAAATATTATTTTTAACCAATATTCCACCTTTTTATTTACATTATTTACCATATAAATTTTTAATACTTCATTAAAATTTACAAAACTCAACACTTGGCAATAATTTCCAAAATTATTGCATTTTGTCAAATTAAAACCATGAGATGCTTATTTTTAACACAAGTAACATAATAAAGTTCTTAAAACTTCATTTCCAACATTTTATGTTTATTTTCAACATTATTTATTTATTTCAACAAATTATTGTATTTTACCAAAATCAATTGTTTATTTAAAATAAACAATTTTAACAAATTTTCTCTCCAATTTATTTTATTTCTCTATATTATTAAATTATAACCACCGTTATAATTTAATTTCACAGGTAATCACCAAACCAGGGTTGTTACAAGCTTCTTGTACGGTATGTCCTTCTACAATTCATCTTTCAATATATCTATTGTTGTGCATATATCCTTTAAATGTTTTCATCAACCTATGAAGGTAATCAATTATAAATAACTAGTAGCTAGTTAAATCAAATGATGATGAACAAAACTGAAATTAGTAATTTACTATTCAAAAGGATATGTAACGACTCGCCAATTTATCACTTTGATAAATTGAATTTATTTTTAAATTAAAGATGATAATGCAGATAATATCATTTCAAGTAATGATAAGTAATAGCAAACTTATTTTGAATAAATATTTACGAGAATATTTTCCTCAAAGAATTTATATCGATTAGTGGCATCGTATTTAAATATAGATTTATTTAAATTTAATCTAGATTTAATGATTTAATAATTATTTTAATTATTCAAGTTATTATTTTAAATGATGATAACTTATTTTAAATAGTTATAAAGTGATAATGAATCATTTATAATAGTTTTATAAAGGGTTATATTTAATTTGAAAACATAAGGAAAAATCATTATCGTTTTATCAGTATAATAGAGATTTTTACAAATAATTTTTAATATGAAATTATATGGTTTTATAATTAAAATGTAATCATTTTAATTAGTTTAAAATGATAGAAAATTTATTTTTGAATTTTGTTTACAAATATATGAACGTTAAAGTATAAGTGAAAATATGACCAATAATCGGTTCTCCAGATTTCAACGATATAACGAACAAAAGTTATTCGAAGACGTTCGAAGTGTTATGTACCTACATGTACATACAAATATATGTTGCATACACATGATAACATGCACATAAACATAAATGTATAAATATAATTATGTATAAGAAATATAACATAAAATAAATAATGTATTTTAAAGATTTCTTACTCTTTAAGCATAAAGAAGTCAACATATGTATACATCTTCTCTTCCTTTTCATTCCTTTTCTTCTTCATATTTTTCAAGCTTTTTCCTCCACTTTAATGGCTTCCATCCTAAAAGAAATAATGTCCAAATTTATTTCAAAAAGAAATTAAAATCATAAAATATAGTTAAAAATAGTTAAACACCTCAAAACAAGCTCGAATCTCCATCTCTCCACCTCCTAAACCCAAGACACCACCATCCACCACCCTTGGCCATGAGCTCCACCTCTTTACCACCATAGGCCGTGAGAACCAAGGCTAGACCGATCCATTTCAAGGATCCAAGCTCGATTTCGTAGAGTCTCATTTCGAGATAGCGGAGCTATAGCAGTTTTGAAACTAGTTCGAGTGAAAATGAAGGTGAGATCTCCTAAATTATTATATTATATTTTAGATGATGGTATGATGTTGCGATTGAATTTTTAGTATGCTTTGATCATCAAGTTTGGTTGTTTTCGTATGAACGTTGAATATATATGCAAGTCATGAATATACACGTCGATAAACACAAAAGGAAATCACTTTCATTGATTTAATGAATTGGTATATATAGAATGTTAAATCTCTTAAAAATGGTTTAAAATGTATTTAAAATGTTTTGTAAACATTTAAAAGTGTTTTGGTGAAGTTTGAATGAGAGTAGAAAATTTAGTCAAAAATAAGCGCATCACGTAACGGTATTCCGCGATTTCGCGCTATAAAAGTCAAACAAGTGTAAAAGTTGGAATATAGCTCGGAATTCTTCGAGATTAGAATTTTCTAAACTATTATATCCATAGTTTTCCAATGAAGAAAGAAAATTGATATTCTGATAAGTAGATTTTGAAATATGAGTAAAACAAGTTTTGGGAAAAATCCCGATTTTGTAGTTCGGAATCCGAAAATGGATTTCTTCGAAAATGATGCTTTTAAACTGTTTAAAAATGTGGAATAAATCTTATAAATCTGTTAAAATGTTTTAAAAGTGATTTGAGTAATAAAAATGAATTTTCAAAAAATAAAAAGTCGTTTTGATTAATATAGCTTAAAAGGCACTTTTCGTAGCACTTTTCTATAACTTTTGAATTATAGCTTTAAACTTAACGATTCTTTTTCGAATCTTTTGTAAATGTTTATAATGATTTATAAAGTATTTTAAACATAACTTAAGGATTTATAAAATGATCAAATGATTTAATGATTTAGAGTCGATCAAATAACTTGACCGCCTTATGGGTATCAGAGAGATAGTGTCTAGGCTTGGGTTTGGAAACCAGTTTCCTGCTCCACATGGATATCCAGACTGGCCCGACGAAGGGGATAGTTAATTTGATTTACTTGGATCGAAATTTCAAAAAGGTAAAGAAAAATATTTTTCAAGATTTAAACAACTTGGATTTTATAGAGATCATCTTCTGGTACTCAGTGTTAAAGCCCGAAGAGGGAACTCAAACTATTCATGGAATTTAAAATGTGATTTCACCATTATTCCATCCATAGTATTTGTTGAATACGGGGACTGATATTGAGTAGAATTAGATGATTTCTATAGATTCCGCTCACTTAATATTTACTGGTTTTGGGATTAACATCCTAGATAACATAGTTTCAACTCAATCAAGAATTAAGAGTTTTTGAATTAAGAAATCTTTGCTAAGATTTAAATGAAATGATTTTTCGAAATGTTTTCCTAAGTGAAAAATGAAATGATTTAGAATTATTCCAAGATTTAAAAAGGTTTTAAGAAATCAAAGGTTTTGATAAGTGAGGTTTAATAATCCCGTATATACAGGAAAGAATGTTTTATAAATGTATATCTCTAAAAGAGATTTTGATAAAAAGAACTTAGTAAATTAAAGAACGTTTCCCTATTCACAAAACTTCTTTTTATCGATTGAAAGAACCGGGATCGAATCTGGGGTAAATCCTATCCGAAAACCACTTCAAACCAATGTATTCGTTCGAAAAATAAAGTACTGATAGAGAAATTGAAGAATGAAGACTAGGGATTTTTAGATGAAAGGACCGCTTATTGATAATTCTGGTTAACTCCCAAATACTAAAGTAGTAGTGTTCCCTTCATTTCTGAAATTCTTTGGGTTGCAAGGACTTCTTGCTACTAATCCTAGGGTTAATTCCCGATAGGATGTGGTAGGAGAGTGCCTTCGGTTTCGTTCAGTCCTAGAACGAAGTTGTATGGATGGATGTCTGACATTGCACTCTTGAGATTTACATCATTGACTTTTATAAACGTACATCTGTTTGGTGGCGGAGAAGGCAACTTCTCTTAGCTTAACACCCTTCTCTGTGACGTATGAGCTCAGAGGTTGTTTGTTTGTGGAAGTCAATAAGTGATCGATGGAATGGTAGTGTGGCATTCAAAGAAAGATGATGTGCAATAAGAAAGGTAATCGTTACCTCAGGCCTCACACCCGGAAATGACCAAAATAGGGTAGATGCGGCAAGGCTATGTGATTCGCAACCATTAGGGTATGATCATCCCCTTCTAGATATATTTCTACCCACTATAACATTCGGGTTTTAATTAATGTGGTGTATGCTAGAGCGTGCTCGGGTAGGTCGGTAACGACCGGAGTGATAACTTATTCGGTACTATCTAGGAAGAGGTAGGCCGGTCTCTTGTTGGTAGAGGTGCAGATGTTCTATTGACCTCAGTACATTCCTCTAGAGATGTACTGCCGGAAGGTGGTCCCTTCACTTGTGCAGTTAAAGCACTCGGCAGATTCAATGCGGCGGAGGTGCAAAAAGTCATAGCGGGGATACAGCGAAGAAATAGCAGGATATAGCGGATGACTCTAAAAGAGCATATAAAACTCGTACTTAATGTTTTTACAAATATATAAATGGTAATTAAATGAAAAATGAACATTCAATTGAATTATAATTAATACATAAATAATTTTAAATAAAAACATGTGCGAATATACTGTAAATAAACGTAAAACTATTATATAACATAATTGAATTTGGTAGAATATTAGAGTATTTTCATTTCTGAAAATATATTAAAAATTCAATTAAATAAATTAATTTCATAATTTTTATAATTTATAAATGTCAGTTTTCAATTCATTTCTTTTAAAGAAGATATAGCGGAAACAGCGAAATATAGCGAGAATAATGGGATATAGCGGAAATAGTTGGGCTTAAAGTGGAAAGGCTATATTTAGGGATATATGAAAAAATCACAGCGGTAGAAATATGCTATGAGATATATCAGTGTTATAGCGGGGTAATAGCGGTGCATTAACTGCACAACCCTTCACCTGGTTATTTGTATGGAAACTCATTCTCCAATAAGAGCTCGTAAGATTTTAGATGTAGAAAGCCTTGTATTACAAGGTGGTATGCTGGAATTTAACCAATGTAACAATTTCGGCTAAGATTGATAGGTTTACTTGGAAATGCTTTCAAAGATATGTCATGAAAAATAATATCAATTATTTTGATATAAAATGTTTTGGTTATCATAAGATAAAAACTCGTTCCGTGTTTATGTGCGGCGTGGTCTTATGAGATATCGTTTTATTTTCAAAACGTGTATTTTGAGTTCTCACACCAGTCCCATGACTGTCCTGGATTTTATTTTACCTTTTCCTTAAACTCTAGATGCCCTAATTTTCCCCAGGCAGCCTAGTAGTCAGGTTTAGCTTAGAAGAAGCTGGATGGAGCTCGAAGCATGGAGTCGGAAGATTTACTGAAAATTTTGTCTATTTCCACCACATTCTATACTATAGTATTCCGCATTTGTAAGGACAAGGTTTATAAGTCCATGTTTTAACTTTGATAAATGTATTTTAATTTCCGCTGTAAAGATTATTTGTCAAAATAATGTATGCGAAATTCTATTCTGCCTTATTTTTCTTTCTTACCCTTGAGGATCCGCTTCTCCGGCACTTGGATTTGCGGCACATGAATACCGAAGATGTATTAGTGTTGATTTCTGGGAGTCGAAGAAACGTGTCGTCACAGGAGACATCTACATATATCTAAAAGGGCCACAAATTAATTCTTCACCAACTAAATGAACCATAAGGTGGATATTGATACAAAAAAATGCAGGTGAAAAATATTTTTCAAACACACACTGTTAACCCGAAAAATGGATCAACACCCTGGTTTTAATTTGAAAGCACCGGCCTTAACGACAATCCAGAAAATAGCAACATAGATCACAAAAGTAAGTCAATAAAAAGAAGTAAAGATAAAAGAGACACGGAATTTTTATAGTGGTTCGACAAAATCTATGGCCTACATCCACTTTATAATTTATTTATAACTTGTAGTTTCATATTACAAGAGATTTTGAGGAGGAGAGGAGAAGTCATATTTTCTGTTTCATTTCCTTCCCTTTTTCTTTTGCAATACTAGGTGTATTTATGGCTGTAAGCCTTGACCTAGTGCTGGCATGGAATTATAGTGACGTTGACTAGGCTGATATTAATTGCACTCTAATCTTCTTATTTAAGGTAAGGATGAAGGTAATTAAGGAATATTTGATATGGAAATGGTTGGCATTAATTAGTAACAAATAAGCAGGTTATCATGGCATTTATTGGGCATTAAATCCGGCTTTGATGGGTAATGAATTGGTATTTATGGTGGAGATATAGCTGGTTTTTATTAATTATTTGAGGTAATAAATGCAAGGAAATCGGGAAGTAAATCTTTAATTTCTTCTTCAAGGATGTTGACTAATTTGATGGATAACATTTGCCCCCTGAAGTATGCCTTGTTGGCAACGAGGTATGCTTCGCTCAAGAACTTGTGTTGGTAGAAGAAAATTTGTTGGCATCAAATTCTCATCTCTCTGGATGTTTGACAGATGTTAAGTGTCGGACCATTCGTGCACAAGGAGATAGTTAATCATCATTATTCGAGAGCATTCATATTCAAGAGATACTTTAGAGAGCAGTTCTCAGGTCGCTTCTATAACCTTTGATTGAACGCAAGAACGATGCTATAAAGATTTTTCAAACGTGTCGCCTTTAGGAACGAATCAGAGCATGGCTATGGACCATTCGGGGTCGCTCATCACATGTGTAAGTCATTCTCTAAGCACTAACCTTTAAAACTATTTTTATGCAAGAAATCATTTTTTATGAGGTGTCGCTCCTGGGAAGGAATTAGAGCATTGGACCGCTTACATTCGGGATCGCCTACATGAGTAAATCGCTTCCCAAATGCTAACCTTTAAAGCATTTTTTGATGATGCACAATTCAAATGCAGAAAGGAATCTAAATTCTAAATCTCATTTTTTTTAGTTCAGTTCAGTTGATGATACGATAATTTCTATTTGATTAGCAGACCCTAGAGTCCGGTACTTTTATGAGTGAGGGGCTTTGCATGCCCCCTATTTTTGGTCATTGCTGGTTGCCTCTAGCTATTCTTCATGGTAGAAGGAAAGTTTGAATGAGAGGACGCCTCCTGGCTGCCCCATTACTGAGTTCCTTCCATAGTACTTTTCCTTGTATGAGGCTTCTTCATCTTCTAAAAGCTAGATCTAGGAACCTGTTTTCTAGATCTAAATTTTTCCGTTCAGATCTGGAGTTGGATCTTCTTCCTAACATAGAATAAGCTTCAGATCTAAGATTCCCTTGTTCTTCTCAGTGAAAGCACCAAAATGTTAAGCCAAAAAGTAGATCGACACCCTGGTTTGAATTTGAAAGCACTAGCCTTAATGACAATCAAGAAAACAGCAACACGGATCACAAAAATAAGTAGATAAAATGAAGAAAAGATAAAAGAGACACGAAATTTTTATAGTGGTTCGGCAAAATCTATGGCTTACATCCACTTTATAATTTATTTATCACTTGTAGTTTCAAATTACAAGAGATTTTGAGGAGGAGAGGAGAAGTCATATTTTCTGTTTCATTTCCTTCCCTTTTTCTTTTGAAATACTAGGTGTATTTATAGCTGTAAGCCTTGACCTAGTGATGGTGTGGAATTGTAGTGATGCTGACTAGGCTGATATTAATTGCACCATAATCTTCTTATTTAAGGTAAGAATGAAGGGAATTAAGGAATATTTGATATGGAAATGGTTGGCATTAATTAGTAACAAATAAGCAAGTTATCATGGCATTTATTGGGCATTAAATCTGGCTTTGATGGGTGATGAATTGGTATTTATGGTGGAGATATGGTTGGTTTTTATTAATTATTTGAGTTAATAAATGCAAGGAAATCAGGAAGTAAATCTTTAATTTCTTCTTCAAGGATGGTGACTAATTTGCTGGATAACACACACATTGCTTCTACCGAACTAGCATTTTCTTTTAAAAGTTGTTCCCTGTTGATCACCTTTGAGCACAAAATGTTAAAGAATAAACTAGTCGATGTACAACATTACACGGATCTTATGCTATGGATAAGAATGTTGAATTTATACCGAAAGTAATTGTTGCATTAAGATGTAGTAATCGGGCGACTTCATATTTATTAGTTCAGGAGGATTGATGCTCACAATGTTGTGGAAGTTAGAAGAGAACTTGCTAGGCACTTTCAGGTTTTTCGAAACGGTGCAAAACACTATCTTTTCTTCTTTGCTCAAAGTGAAAGTTGCCTCTGGTGTGGTTATTTTATTAATTTTAGGATCTTCGATCACCTATAATTTTTTTATACCCATGGTTTTCAAATGCTTGCGTGAATTGATGTTGTATTTTGACTTGTCTTTGTGACCCATAATTGTGTCGATGAGATGCTCGGTGACATTCTTCTCCGTACGCATAATAGCAACATTATTTCAAACCAAATTTGCTTTCCAATATGGAAAATTAAAAAGGATGGTCCTCCTATACCATGCAGGAACATTGTCAAGTTCTTCTTTATCAGTTTTCTTTTTCCGTTTTCAATCGATTTCTGGTTTGTTTTTACCAACTTTTACCCTGATATTCGCTACCTTATCTTCAACTTGGTAAACATTCAACGACCATGGAGGACGACGATATTCTTGTTTGTTATTTAAGTTTGCCTTATCATCTCGAAACTTGTGTTTGGAAGGAAGAAATCTTCGATTTCCTATGTAAAACATCTTCTTACTTTCGGAAAGATAATAAGAACATATGTCTTCCTCACAAATAGAACATGCAAAATAGTCGTGAGTTGTGCACCCTGATAAAGTCTCGAGTGTAGGGTGATCATGAATTGCGCACTCCACTATAGCTCTCATTATGAAGTTAAATTTATTAAACGAGTCAAATGCAATGACCCCTTCCCATAACTGCTTTAACCCGTGTATCAATGGTTGTTAATAAACATCAACATTCTTCCATGGTTGTTTTAACCTAGAAATCAACAAATATCAAAAATGAGAACCCCCTTTTCGTGCACATACATGGAGGAAGATTACACGGTACTACAACTACTGGCCAACAACTGTAACGGTAAACTAGAGACGCATATTATTGAAACAATCCATTGCTATTCCAAGTGTAACAGTCCACCTTGAGATGGACCTACATTCTGACCAAAAAATGGCCCACCAAAACTTAGACCCATTTCAAAGCTGGCTATTGGTTGGTAAGAAGAACAATATAGAGCTATTTATCTACACATTCAGAATCTCACAACCGAAGGATAAAATATAATAACAACAACAATATTCATTTTATCATAAATTCAAAATTTCATTTAAAACCATAAAAAATCATACATGATTACCGTTAAATATCCATGGTACAATATTCCAAAATTACAACATCATTTTTATTTCAATGGTACATAGAAAACTATAGAAAATAATAAGTAAATAAATAGACTATTGCCACAAGTCTCATCAAAGTCTTCGCCTTCAGCATCATCCTTCTTAACCTGTGTTGCAATGAGGAGGGAGTCAGAACATCATATATTTGGTGAATTAAAATCTTGGCCCTTACTATATTTGCACTTGGGAAGTATAATTTAAATAGGAGTATGTCTTAAATATTTTATGTGCACGTAAATGTGCATATTTTTACTTCCATATTTAATCTACTGTTATTTAAATAAATGTCATATTTGGGTATTTTTACATGTTTTTACCAAAATCCAAATGTTATCAAATCATCACTCATTCATCTTCAATTTAGGGGAAAAATGATAATTTTGTGCATAAATTAATTTTGGAGAATATTTATTTGAACATTTTAGTTTTATTTGTAGGAATTTGAATGGAAAATGGAAGAAGCCTTCATGAAGATATGCATGCACAAGTGAAGAAGTCAAATAAAGATGGAAATAAATGGATTCATGATATCATGGAGGACCCCACCTACCCACTTACCATAATATATGATTAGGAGCTAATGCACAAGTTAGTAGGGATTAAAAGCACATGCACACTTAATGGAGGATTAGATCATGGTAATGATAACTTGGCGGCCACACTTCCTAAGTATTTTGGATAGTCCCCTAAAATATGGATTAGGGTTTTAGGTATGTATAAATAACCCTCTTATGTTCATGTAATAAGTTTTTATCTACTTATCATATTATGCAACTTGTAGCCATAAACTAAATGAGAAATAAAATGACTTCATAAGCCTCTTCTTCTTTACTCTTTCATGCTTTCATGTTATTTTTATGCTTATTTTTATTTACATGCTCTCTTTCCTTTTATGCTAGTAGTTTAGATTTTCATTTATGCACTTAGTTTAGTTTTATGCAATTATTTAGTTCTCTTTTCTTTTAAGTCGCTCTTACTTCTCTTGCTTTTTAATGTTGCAATCTACATGTGTTGAAATGATAAAAAAAAGGGTAACTAAACCCTTTCAATTTAGGGGTAATGAAGCTCTCAAATTCATATAGATTCAATATATTTGCTTATTTATGATCTCTTTTTATGCTTTATGAAAAGTTAGATTATGATGTAAGTTTATTAGTGAATTTGATAGTCTATGTTGTTTATCACAGATAGGCTATTCTTATTCAAACATAAACACAATTTACATCATTAACTAAATAAGTGATTATGATCATGAAATTAAAATAGAAGTAAAATTTGATGATCTATGTTACTAATCAAAAATAGTAAATAGATCATGCTTAAAATAGACTTTTGTTTTATTTTCTTATTCATTTTCATGACATTTAACAAGTGGTTTTAATTGTTGTATTAAAGTTTGATGGTATGTTAATTAATAACATAAATAGACTATACTTATGATAAATACATCACTAATTCTATTTAGATTAAAATGAGAGATCATAGATAAAACTTTATGTTGATTTATGTGAGAGGATGAGAGTGAATTTGCCTTCAAATTGTCTTTTAAATCTCATATTTCCATTCACTTTGTTCTAGCCAGTTTTACATTTTTCTTAACTTAAAACAATCTCAATTTTGGTTTAATTTGATTGAATATAATTTAAAATCAATTCAATTCCCTACAGATCGACCCGTACTCGTCACGTACTAAAATTGTACGCCGTGCGCTTGCCGTTATTTTTATTACATTTTTCGGCGATAGAAAACTCGTCATTAAACAGGTTTTTGGCGCCGTTGCCGGGGAGTAGACTTTATTTTCAATTTTACTCTTCGAATTATATTTTATTTTATTTTATTTTATTTTATCGTGTTTTCATTTTTTGTGTTGAGTTGCATTTTAAAAAAATTTATGTTGTGTGTTTGTGTGATTTTTTCTTTCATTTGATTTGTGTGCTTGTTGTTTTTCTATTTGCATTTCTATTTTAAAAAACATACACAATTTCAAAACAAAAAATTATTTTATTTATTTCATTTACATTTACAATTTCTGCTTTGATTTTACAACTTTTGCTTTGATTTTACATTTACAAATAGTTCCATTTTACTGTTCCAACTTCTGTGCATTTTCCTTGATCATCCTTATACCCAAAAATTGCTGCACTACACCACTTCCTTCACCATTGCTCCATCACCACTTCCTCTTGAAACACCTCCTCCATCACTCAACCACTTCAATCACCTGAACATCAACAAACCACTGATACTACCCAACATCCATCACAACTTGCCTTACCACAACCACTCCCTGCATCTCCTCAAAACAACTGCTGCACTACACATACCTACACCCACATGGTCACCTGCATCTCCTTCTGTCACCCACAAAATCAACATCCTTTGCCTTACATTACTTCCCTCTGTCACCTGCTCATAAACCATCATCACCCTGCAAATTCACCATCACTGTTCCATAAACATTACCCACCTCTGCATTCAACAACTTGCAACCCTGTACACTATCACAAACAGAAACATTACTCCACTATGCAGTGCAAGAACTGTGCATACCCTCTGTCTGCTCACCCTCCTTCTGCCACTACTATCAACTGCCTTCACAGCCGACCACCATCTACTACATACCACAGCTATACCAGTGCAAACTTCTGTATACAATTCAACTAACACTTCTACCATACTTCTACCATACCATTTATTCATCACTACCTTCACTTACTACCTCCTCCTGCAACCTTCCAATCCATCACAACAACTGTCACCAGCAACTCCACTACACAACTTCATCACATACAAACTTCACCACATACAAGCTTGCAACTTACTTCCATCAAACTTCACAGCAATGCATGTCACTGTCATATCCTCTGACCATCAACCATAACAAACATCCATCTTCTTATTTACTTCTGTTCATCTACCTCTGCCCGTACATACTCAAGCAATCCTCCATCACCTGATCAAGTGCATCAACCTCACTACAATTTCTGCTCCAAACTCTACTACCAACTACAACTGCCAACCCTGACATACTTGCTCCCCTCCTAAACTGTCGAAAACATCACCTCAGTGCATCACTTCTGCCATGCAACTGACTGCTTCACCTCCATTTCTTTCCCTATCCCCAAACTTAGAACATCATCTCCCTTCACTGCCACCACAAACAACTGCCTCACCCATTCCAAAACCATAAACTTTACCATACCTGAACACACTTCCTTCAACCATATTTTCTACCACCACCACTTCCTACCACCACCAATAACCGCAACCAAACCCGAAAACAAATCGAAAACCCAATTGCTTCAGCCAACTGCAATCGACAACCTACATACCCGAATTAACAATCCTTCATCACCACCCTCCCCCTGCATTCAAAACTGCATCTAGACCTCCCTCCAACTCACCACGACCTGAAGCCACAATCGCAAATGACCATTGCAACAACCACACACGAACCCAAATATACGAATTAACTAGCTTTCATTTCATTCCTTTTAAAAAAATTGCGATTTTAAATTCGCAATTTCATTTTTTTTAGTCGCCTTTTTTTTCATTTCATTTCTTTTTTTTCAAAGAGAAGGGGATTTGGGTATTTGGAAGGCGTGTGTAAGTGGTGGTCTTGTTTTTTTTTTTTTAAAAATTAAATAAATTAGTCTTTAGGCTTATGGGTTTGTTTTAAAGTTAAGGTAAATTCACTTATTTTAAAAAAAGCTTTAATTTGTTTAATTTTTGTTCAATTCTTCTAAAAAAAATTCATTTACTCTTGGGTAAAAATAAATAAATAAAATTTTGCTTTTTTTGTTGTATGTCCTTCCAATATATATATATATATAAACATATATGTATATATATATATAAACATATACGTATATATATATAAACATATATGTATATATATAAACATATATGTATGTATATATATATATATATATCTTGTATACATTTTCAGGTTGCAAAAGCAGAGATTCAAAAGGAAGAATCGTATGCTAAATTGCTCTACTTGCCAACTGCTAAAAAAATCGCCGCTTAAAAATAAAATTGCCAATAATTCTGCATGCTCTGGTATCGTGTTCTCATCTCTTATTTTTATTTGCTTTGCATTGTTGGTTGCTTGCATTTCTATAAAAAAAATTCAAAAACAAAAACAAATTTCATTCGTTGTTGCATTGTTAATACACGTTTAATTTCTATTTTGCATTCATACCATCTTATTTTTATAATCTAAGGGAAACGCCCAAATCCACATAAGGTGGGAGATTTCATCACCCCTTCCTTGGCTCACAAATTGCATTTCATCTTAGAATTTGACTAATAATAACGGTTAGACATTTGACTTAAGGGAGTCACGAGCTCACCTAGGGCTTAATTGTATCTTGACAAGTTGTCTTCTTTGAACAATTTTATTTCTTGGTGTCTAGCCGACGGCAGAGCAATAATCAGTTATAAATATTACGATAATTCGTAAATATTATACTGATTGTTTCTCTGAAGGTACTTAAACCTTCGGCTACATTGCTACGGTGATTCATGGTGCGTTGATAACTCATGTCCGTTACCTGGCTAAGAAATAATTTGTTGGATTAAGACAAAGTGTGATTATACAATTTTGGGTTAGGAGCTACTAAGGACAGAAAATTTGTAATTAATTCCTTTCATTCATTTAGTTGCATTAGTTCATGCATATTTATAAAAAAACAACAAAAGTCCAAAACTAAAAAAAATTTGTACATTTTACTTAACTTAATTCTTGTTTAATCCAAAATCCAAAAAAATCCTTTTAAATCTTTTCCTTTGAAATTTTTCAATCAAAATCAAAAAAAAAATTTAGTTAGTTTTTTTAGAAAAAAAAAACCAAAAAAATATAATTGTTTCAAAAATAAAAAAAACATATAAAAAAAGAAAATTTTTTGAAAATCCGAAAAAAAATCAAATCTCTCTTTTGAAAAATAAATCCTTTTTGGTAAATATTTTTCCTTTTAAAAAAAACAAAATTTCACTTCATTTTCTAAACCTTGCTTCTTTCTCTTAAATTCGATTCTAACCTCTTTCTCTTCTTGACTTTTGCGAGTGCATGAGTACTTGGACTCATAACACAATAATGAATCGTTGGACTCATGACCCTTCTACAATTCGTTTAACTCGAACAAATGATCCCCTTGAAATGGCGAACAAGAGCGCCTCTCGAACTCTTACGGATAGAATCTTTCCCCATAGAGTTTCTGTAGGATCGATTTCACCCTAGAGTGGGGGTGAATAAGGTGATACTATCAATTATAAAAATTATTGCAGAAGTTTATTTAAAATAATTTCAGCATAGATCACAGCAGAATAATAGCAGCACAAATAATAGCAGAATAAAAACAGAAAATAGAACACTCAGATTTACCCAGCTTGGGCAAAACCCTGCCTACGTGCTGCCCCCAAGGTTTCTACTAGAAATTAGATAGTCAGACGCTTACACACGTAAACTCGTGACACCCGCTATCGACTAATCCTAACTCTACGCTCAAAACCCTGCCACAACTCAGCCACCGAGTTGTGAATTCTCAAACTACGCTACATAGTTTGTTCCCTAGTCACACGACTAGAAATTACATATGTTTAAAGAAGAAAATACAACTTCAAAGCAATTAATAAAATGATACCCTAATTTTAAGTAGCCTAAAAAATTTTTAACCCGGCCCAAATTAAAAGAACATCCCTTTTTCAAAGTAATTATCACTTCGGCCCGTTCCTTTGTGTTCTTTGATAGCTGCTCGTTCGTTTCCTCTTTAACAAAAATTAGGGCTTCCTTTATCGAAGCTGCCGACTTATGTTGATCGATTGAATAGGTGATGTCGCTCCTTGCTCTGTCGATCGACTGTCTCCTTGTAGCTTGCTTCGGCTGCTTCGATGATCGAGTTCAATTCGTAAAATCTGGTATGTAATTTATGCTTTTCTGCTTTTACTCGTTATCTAGCTTAAACTCGACCTTGATTCGAGTTGAATGATTATTCCTTTTTGCTTGGACTCGAATGAATTCTCTGCCGATGATTTTGAACCTTTATATAGGGTTTGAATCCCTTTATTTTCGTTTGTCTGAATTTATTTGAATTCGTCAACTAATTTATCTCGGCCACTTGATTTCATATGAATGTTGATGATGATTTCTGACTTGTTCCAATTCGTATAATTTTGTTGCTTTATTCTCACGGCATTGATTTTAAACTTGGTTGATTTCCTTGATTTCCACGACTTCGATTTTGAGCTATTCGGTCTTTTTCTGGTCACCACGTCTCTGACTTTGATTTGAAACTTGTAAGACCTTCTTGACTTCGGTATTTGTTCGTATTCGATTTTGTGAGAATATTTTTTTTCGACATTTGACATTATGTTGACTTCGACATTTAACTGTTGCTTTGAATTCTCTGTTGGCTTCAGCCCTTGATATTTTTGGGATGTAACTGTTGATCCATGATTTTCGAACTTGCTGTATATCATTGTTCTGGGACTTTGATATTCGAACTTGACATTGTTTATATATTTGGTTTGTGGTCATCCTGCTTTGCTGTTGTTGCCATTCACTTGAATTCAGTTGCATTGTTTAACTTGATTAATCTGCTATGTTTTCACTACATGTATGTATACATGTGTATATACATGTGTGTATATATGTTTGTGCATTTACTACATGTAGTTTGTATTGGGTTGTTGTGCACTGACTTGAGTTCGAGCCTTGTTCATGTCGTCACTTGTGACTGTTGCATTGTGGTCCAGGCATTGTTGTTCACTTGATCTTTGTTGAGTTCCCTGTGTACATTGTGATCTGCTATCACTAGCTTCATCATGTCAGTCTGGGTTTGTTCAAGTTTGCACTGACTGTGTATGTCTACTATGTATATGCATTCATCTTTTGCACTGTGTATGTTGACATATTCACTTGGTCGAACATGTGCACTTAGTTGGTCCTCATGTGTACTGATGCAATGTGTTTACATTTGTCTTTGAGCCTGGGAAGTTTGGTTCATGTATGGTCTTGTGCAAGTCTGATGCTGTTTTGGTCGAGACTGTGTTCTTGTTTGGTTGTATTTGAATTCTTGTGCTCGACAGCTCAGTTTTGTGCTACCTTTTGTACTTGTTCATTTTGATTTGCACCTGTGTTGAATCTAGCTGATAGCTCGGGTTTGACCTTGTGCTAATTTCGTGACTTTATATTTATTTCATTTGAGTTGAACCCGGCTTTTGATTTGGGTTTGACCTTGTGCTCACATGTCCCTGTAGATTTATCAAGTGTATATTGGTGTGCATGGCCTTGTGGCATGTACAGTGATACACTGTGCATGTCACAAGCTGTTCGTGTATGATGCATTCAAAATTAAATGATGACGAACAACCCAAATAACTGAGGCAAATGATATTTTCAAAATTACATTTTATTTTATACTGCAAAAATAGTTCATTTTCAATTTTACTGCGTCAGTGTGTATTTTTGCAGAGTGCTCAAATGCTGGATTCAATCTGGACTGGAGTTGAAGATAAATACGAGTGAATGAGTGATGTAGTGAGGTGCATTTGTAAATGTGAATTGTATAATGACAACTTGTATTGTAACTGAAAATTGTATATATATATATAGTGAGAGCTCAAATTTGTACTATTCAGAATTTTAATAAATATTCGTTTGAATAAAATATTCCTTTGAATTTAAATTCTGTGTTATTTATTTTATTCAGAAAATATTTATTTAATCTATGAAAATAAAATAGTACATTAACAGATACATTTAAATGAATATATATATATGTTTATTATCATTAAACAAAAATCATATACTCGCATATTCAACAGTTTCTATCCCTTATTGTATCACGTTACCCGCCCCTACGGGTAATCATTTCAAAATTCATTCAAACCATATTGCCACGCTTCCGAAATTTGGCAATTTTGAACACGATGACGCATACATTTTCGTTACGAAATTCGAACAAGTTTGCGCAACCATTAAACTCCAACAACTTTCTGATGATGGAATCAAACTTCGATTAATTTCATTTGCTCTCACCGATTACGCTAAAAAATGGTTGTATAGCTTACCATCAAACTCGATTAATCTTGGAAAGAATTCGTTAAAGTTTTCCTAATAAAGTTCTACCCCTTGGAAAAAAACAACTAAAATCCAAAACGAAATTGTGAATTTTCATCAATTTAGGGGTGAACCGTTTGGAAAATATTTTGAAAGGCTTAAAGAACTTTAGATAAAATGTCCACACCATAATTTCGAAAAATGGACCCTTTGCCAAATCTTATACGATGGACTTGAAAATAGCTCACGAACCATGCTTGAATTGATGTGCCAAGGCAACATTCTCGCCTAACATCACGACGATGTTTGGCAATTTTTTGAAAACTTAGCCAAAAAATCATCCTAATGGGAACGTTCTAACGAAAATTTCATTTACTCACGATCGAGCGCACACTCGATATAATCATCTTTGGCTTTGGAAGCTAAAATCGATGTAATGATCAATAAATTTGACAACGTTTTCTCTTCCAACCAAATGAATCAAGCTTCCCAACCCATGTGTTATAAATGTAAAATCATATAGCCCATCGGTGCCCTAATTCGATTGAACAACTCAACGCTTTCAACAAGGTTAAAAGTGATCCGTTTCTCCAACATACAATCCTGGTTGGAGAAATCATCCGAAATTTGCGTGGAACCTAAATAATCCCTACACGAATTTGGTTCGTCCCAATTTTCAAGCATTTTCGTACAGTGCTTCGAATCATCCCTTTCAACCCAATAAGTTTCAATGAAATTTTGTGCCTCCGTCTCAAAATCAACCGCAACAAGCTTTTGCTCCTCAAGACAACAAACGATTGTCTTCTCTTGAAATAGTCTTGAAACTTTGGCTAAAGCAATGACTCAAAATCTCCAATCAAACAATAATTTGCAAAATTTGTTAACCTCGTACATGCAGAATACGAGTCAACCGATTGTTAAACTTGAGATGCAAATGAGTAAATTAGCCACGTCTGTGAGTGAACACGAACGAGGCACATTCCCAAGTCAGCCAGTTGCGAATCCTAAAAATCAAAATACAAATTCGAATCAAGCCCATGTTGTTCAAGAAAGCAATGTAACCTAAATGAATGCTATCACGATGTTGCGTTCCGGTAAACAAATCGATAATCAAATCGTTAATCCAAATGATTTACCAGAAACTCCTCTCGACACTTCTAAAAAACAAACGGTTCTGAACAAATGTTGAGCCAAACATTGAATCAGACTCCACTTCAAATTCTTCTTCTACTCAAGTAGACCCACCTACTGAGTATCATGTTCCATTTCCACATTATCTTCGACCCTAGAAACACTCTGACCAAATGGAAAAGATGTTGGATATTTTTAAACAAGTGAATGTAAACATCCCGCTTCTTGATTTCGTTCGACAATTCTAAACTTACGCTAAGTTTCTCAAGGACTTGTGTACCCATAAATGACACACTCATGTACCCAAGAAAGTCTTCTTAGCTGCCGGACTTAGCGAAGTTTGTCCCAATCAATTCCCATTAAATACAAAGATCCTGGATGTTCGATGATTTCATGCATGATAGAAGACAAAACGATTAACAAATGCCTACTCGATTTGGGTGCGAGTGTCAATTTGATTCCTTATTCAGTTTACCAGCAACTTGGTTTGGGTGAAATAAAACCTACGAAAGTAACTCTTCAATTTGTCGATCGTTCAATAAAGAAACCTGTGGGAGAAATCGAGGATGTACTCATCAAAATTGGTCAATTCATACTTCTTGTCGATTTCATTGTCCTTGAAACTCAACCCGTGAATAGTCCAATGAGTCAAATTCCATTGATTTTAGGCCGACCTTTCTTGGCCACTTCAAATGCTCTAATTAATTATTGAAACGGTTCGACGAAAATTTCTTTTGGAAACATGCCTTAAGATCTTAACATCTTCAAACTTGAAAATCAATCGAACGAACCACATGACCAAACATTGGAAGTTAGCTCCATTCAAGAAAATTTTGATAATGAAACAGTTGACCTAAACAACGAACGCAAGACCGAATACGAACAACTGTTTCAAGATGAGCCTAACGAAATTGAAATTACGCTTCCTTTTGAACCCCTTACCGTTGAATCAGAGCTTCCACCGAATTCTCTGATTGAGCAACCTCCGAGGTTGGACCTTAAACCCCTTCCCGATCACCTTAAGTTAGCATACTTAGGTGACAACGAAACGTTTCCCGTAATAATCTCTTCAACCCTCTCTCTTGATCAAGAAACTTCCCTTCTTTCAATTTTATCAAAAAACAAAGAATAAATTAGATGGTTAATCACCGATATAAAGGGAATTAGTCCCACTCTTGTACAACATCGCATCCATTTAGTCGACGATGCTAAGCCTGTTCGTGGCGCGCAACGATGGCTTAACCCAAAAATGAAGGATGCGGTTTGAGATGAAATTCTTAAACTTCTCGATAACGGAATCATATACCCAATCTCTGATAGTTCATGGGTTAGCCCAATTCATGTCGTGCCAAAAAAGTCTGGACTTACGGTTATCAAGAACGATTCTAACGAACTCATTCCAACTTACACTCAAACTAGTTGGCGTGTTTGCATTGATTATCGAAAAATAAATGCTGCAACACGTAAGGATCATTTCCATGTTCCTTTTATTGACCAAATGCTTGAACGTTTAGCCGGATATGAATTCTATTTCTTTCTTGATGGTTATTCCTACTATAACTAAATTCCAATCGCTCCCGAAGATTAAGAGAAAACGACTTTCACATGTCCCTTTGGTGCTTTTGCGTATCGACATATGCCTTTTGGCCTTTGCAATGCTCCTGCTACGTTTTAAAGATGCATGGTCAACAATTTTTCGATATGATCGAACGCTTTCATGAAGTATTTATGGATGATTTTTCCATCTATGGAAACTCTTTTTCCGAATGCTTACACCATCTTGAGTTGGTTCTTAAACGATGCAAGGATGAACATTTAATGTTAAATTGGAAAAAATGCCATTTCTTGGTCAAACACGGCATTGTCCTTGGACATGTCATTTCAAACAAAGGCATTGAGGTAGATAAAGCAAAAGTTGATGTAATTGCGAATCTACCCATTTCCAAATCTGTTAAAGACATTCGTTCATTCCTTGGACACGCTGGTTTTTATCGACGTTTTGTGAGAGACTTCGGTAAAATTGCTCGACCTCTTACGAGTCTTCTTGGAAAAGACGTTCCATTTGATTTCAATTCTGATTGTGTTTCTGCTTTCAAACATCTCAAAAATAAACTTATTTCTGCTCCCATCTTTTGCTCTCCTTATTGGGATCTTCCTTTTGAGATAATGTGTCACACTTCTAACTTCCCAGTTGGTGCTGTCCTACGACAACGCATCAAAAAAATTCTTTACATCATCTACTACGCTAGTATGACTCTACATGATGCTCAACTCAATTACACGACCACTGAAAAAGAGCTTCTAGCGGTAGTCTTTGGGCTTGAAAAGTTTCGACCTTATCTGATTGGCTCACAAATTACTATTTACACTGACCACTCCGCTCTTAGATACCTTTTCGTAAAAAAGAATGCTAAGCCTCGTTTGATCTGTTAGATCCTTTTACTTTAAGAATTTGACCTTACAATCAGAGATAAAAAAGGATCCGACAATGTCATCGCTGGTATTCTGTCGCGTCTTCCAAACGCACCATATTCTTTACCGATCAACGAGAACTTTCCTGATGAACAACTCCTTCATGTTTTTATCAATCCATGGTATGCAGACATAGTGAACTATTTAGTCACTAAGGAAACTCCTTTATTTTGGTCGAAACAAGATAAATATAAATTTCTTTCCCAGGTCAAGTACTTCTATTGGGATGATCCATACTTGTTTAAATACTATTCCAACCAAATCATTCGACGTTGCATTACGGATTGTGAAATAAAAAGTGTTCTTTCGTTTTGTAACGTCAAGCATGCGGTGGACATTTTGGTCCTTGAAAAGCTGCTGAAAAAGTACTTCAACGTGGCTTTTACTGGGTCACTCTTTTCAATGACGCATTCGAGTTTTGTAAAACTTGCGATCGCTGCCAAATGATAGGAAGAATCTCTAGACGTAATATGATGCTATTGAACCCCATCCTTACGATCGAAATCTTTGACGTTTGGGGTATTGACTTTATAGGACCGTTTCCCAATTCGTTCGGACACTTGTACATTCTTCTTGCTGTTGATTATGTCTCCAAATGGGTCGAGGCCATTTCGTGTAAAACAAATGACCACAAAGTTGTTGTGAAGTTCATAAAAGAAAACACTTTTTGAGGATTACAACACCTCATACAATAATAAGCGATAACGGAACCAATTTTTACATCGATCGTTTGTAACTCTAATGAAGAAATATTCGACAACCCATAAGTTATCCACTATGTATCATCCTTAAACTTGTGGCCAAGTTGAAGTTTCAAATCATCAAAATAAACAAATCTTGGAGAAAACCGTTAATAGATATTGAAAAGATTGGTCTCAGAAATTGACTGATGCGCTTTGGGCTTATCGTACTGCTTTTAAAACTAATCTTGGGATGTCCCCATTTCATTTAGCATATGGGAAAGCGTGCCATTTACCAGTTGAAATCGAACACAAAGCGTTATGGGTGATGAAGAACTTAAATTTCGATCTCGATAAAGCTGGCGAAAACCAAAAACTACAACTCAACGAACTAGAAGAACTTAGGAACGATGCGTACGAAAACGAGAAAATTTACAAAGAAAGAACAAATGTTTTTCATGACAAGGCTATCCTAAGAAAAACGTTTTCGTCGAACCAAAAATTTCTTTTGTATGACACTAGACTTCACTTATTCCCTGGGAAATTAAAATCAAGATGGACCGGACCATTTGTGGTTCGAACTATTTAAAGCCTTACTTGGAATCGCCAAGTGATCGAGAGGAGGAGCTCAGGACTCTTCATGAGCCATACTACGTCTAGTAAGAAATGTTAATCCTCTCTTGTAAATATGTACATATTTTTCCCTGTTACACTCATTATATCACGCATTGACTGTAGGGACACAGTCAAAATTAAGTGCGGGGGGGGGGGGGGGTGGGGGGAGTCTCATCTTCATTTTTGATTTTTCATTGTTTATTTTTTTGCATCTTCTTTCCAAAACTCAAAACTTAAAAAAAACAAAACAAAAAATGAAAAACCCTAAAACAAATTTTCTTTTTAGCATTTTGATTTACTTTTGAAAAAACATTATAGGATAAGTATACGTTATTAAATTGAAATTTTTGAAAATTTATTTGTCTCAACAAAAAAAAAGTCTGATTGCAAGTAACTATGGATTAACTAGTATATAAGAAGGTTCATGGGTGTTAATTATGAAGTATATCCTAATAGAAATCTTTGTTTAAAAGAGAGGTAGATTTCAAGTAAAGGCGATAACGTTTTTGATCTTCTAAGTTAAGTGGTGCTAAGATGATTTTGCCAAACCCTCTCTTCATAAAAAAACATAAAAAAAGAAGAAGAAAAAATTGGTTTTTGTGAAAATAAGAAACACCTAGAGTCATGTGTTCACACGCAAGTGTGTACACCCGCCATGCTCTGTACCCTTCTCACGTAAGCCCGAAAGGCAGTGTAGGATCGATATATCTGGCCTCAGTTTATCTGAGTTAGATGTATGTAAATAAATTTAATAAAATAACCACCTAGAGTCATGTGTTATAGGCAAGTGTGTACACTCGCCATGCTCTGTACTCTTTTCACGTAAGCCCGAAAGGCAGTGCATGATCAGTATATCTGGCCTTAGTTTATCTGAGTTAGGCATTTAAATATTAATAATGTTAATACTTTTCAAAAATAGAGAGAGTAAGCAATTGAAATCCAAGCACTATTTTCACTTATTTGATTTGATTTGTTATTCAAAAGAAATAAAATACCAGTTTGAAATACTTTTATAATCAACTAAGGATCAATTTCATAGTTTCACTATGTTATCAACCGAAACAACTAGCCAAACTCAAGTCAAATTGTGATGATAACTTAATTTTTGTCGAATGTTTTGATGAGTAAAAGGACTCAAATTTCTTTATAATGACCAGAACTTATATTTAACTTATTCATGTTAATTTATAAGTACATTCTTCATTTGTTAATATTTTTAAAAACTTGCATTCATCTCTTTGTAAATAAATCTTCCATTTAGGAAATTTTTCATGTTGCATTTGGATTTTGTGGGTAGTATCCCTTGGAAATCCTCACGAGACAACACTCGTCCTACTAGGGACACCTAGAGGTTTAACAGCTTGTTGCATACACTCAATGCAATCGTGTTTCCTAAGAAAACAGATTTATCTTAGTTTTAGTTTATTCGAGGACGAATAAAAAGATAAGTGTGGGGTTTGATGTACACGTAAATGTGCATATTTTTACTTCCATATTTAATCTACTTTTATTTAAATAAATATAATATTTGTGCATTTTTACATGTTTTTACCAAAATCCAAATGTCATCAAATCATCACTCATTCATCTTCAATTTAGGGGGAAAATGGTAATTTTATGCATATATTAATTTTGGAGAATATTTATTTGCACATTTTAGTTTTATTTGTACGAATTTGTATGGAAAATGGAAGAAGCCTTCATGAAGATATGCATGCACAAGAGAAGAAGACAAATGAAGATGGAAATTAATGGATTCATGAAATCATGGAGGACTCCACCTACCCACTTACCATAATCTACAATTAGGAGCTAATGCATAAGTTAGTGGGGATTAAAAGAACATGCACACTTAATGGAGGATTAGTTCATGCTAATGATAACTTGGCGGCCACACTTTCTAAGGGGTATTTTGGGTAGTCCCCTAAAATATGGATTAGGGTTTTAGGCATATATAAATAACCCTCTTATGTTCATGTAATAAGTTTTTATCTACTTATCATATTATGCAACTTGTAGCCACAAACTAAATGAGAAATAAAATGACTTCATAAGCCCTTCATCTTTACTCTTTCATGCTTTCATGTTATTTTTATGCTCATTTTTATTTACATGCTCTCTTTCCTTTTATGTTAGTAGTTTAGATTTTCATTTATGCACTTAGTTTAATTTTATTTTTATGCAATTATTTCGTTCTCTTTTTTTTAAGTCGCTCTTACTTCTCTTGCTTTTTAATGTTGCAATCTACATGTGTTGAAATGATTAAAAAAATGGGTAACTAAACCCTTTCAATTTAGGGTGTAATGAAGCTCTCAAATTCATATAGATTCAACATATTTGCTTATTTATGATCTCTTTTTATGTTTTATGAAAAGTTAGATTATGATGTAAGTTTATTAGTGAATTTGATAGTCTATGTTGTTTATCACAAATAGACTATTCTTATTCAAATATAAACACAATTTACATCATTAACTAACTAAGTGATTATGATCATGAAATTAAAATAGAAGCAAAAATTGATGATCTATGTTACTAATCAAAAATAGTATATAGATCATGCTTAAAATAGACTTTTGTTTTAGTTTCATATTCATTTTCATGACATTCAACAAGTGGTTTTAGTTGTTGTATTAAAGTTTGATGGTTTAAGTTATGTTAATCGATAACATAAATAGACCATACTTATGACAAATACATTACTAATTATATTTGGATTAAAATGAGAGATCATAGATAAAACTTTATGTTGATTTATTGGAGAGGATGAGAGTGGATTTGCCTCTAAATTGTCTTTTAAATCTCATATTTCCATTCACTTTGTTCTAGCTAGTTTTCCATTTTTGTTAGCTTAAAAAATCTCAAGTTTGGTTTAATTTGATTGAATAGAATTTAAAATCAATTCAATTCCCTGCGGATCGACCCGTACTCGCCACTAAAGTTGTACGTCATGCGCTTGCGGTTATTTTTATTACATATTTCAGTGATTTTCTAAACCGATAGAAAACTCGTCGTCAAACAATATTCTACCTACATCATAAGTCTTTTCAATTATAAGCCTAATGGCTTTCCTCATAAATAAAAAGTATTTCCAAATATAAGCCCAAAACTAACTTGCTATAGACCCAATTGTCCATATCTATCGTCCCGAATGTCCTACCAATGTAAGAGATAGTACTCAAGTCACTTAATACCTTTTAGTGGGAATTAGGAAGACTCCGATTATTTAATACCTTATTCAATGTAGGTCCATGTCATTTACTACCTATCCCAAGACGAACTCCATATAACTTACTCATAATCTATATCACACTCAACATATATTATCACACATCTCACCGTTTCCATAATTAAGGCCTTATAGGAAATCTGTCTTATTTCGCCTTTAACAATAAGCTTTCCTATGGGGGATTTTATAAAATTAATAACCTATTTAATATGTAATTATACATTATAATTATACATTAATTACGCTAATATACATATACATATATAGATATGCGCCTAGTAATTTCTAAGCATGCGAAAAATACACCATAAACTAGCATTTAAATGTAACTCTTTCAATAATTATACAAATCTCATCCCATGTTATCAACATTAACAAAATTCCAATATTCATATCTAAAAATTCCGATCAATAGACCTGTATACAATAAAATTTATACTCAACTTATTACATCAAAATAATGGAATATATTGATAATAGAAACTTAAAACTCCGACTTTATGCTTTATTCAACTCCTTTTTTCACCTAAAATTAAATAATGGAATTTCTATTTATATCATGGGAATAAGCGGTGCGAACTACGAATAAAATTCATACCTTACACACTATTCCTTAATCAAAACCCTTTAATAAAATTCGGAAAAAAAATAAGAAGTGAAATAGAAGGTAAAATTATCAAAGACTACAAATCTACACAATTTCCATTATTTGGACAAAACAATTGTGATTTCAACCTAGAATTGACATTTCGCATTGAAGGAGTTTTTGTGGTTTATAATATGATGTTTTTGTAAACGAAAACTCCCCAAGGCATATTCAAACCCAAATTCTACTAATCAACTGCTAAAAAGAAAAGCTGAGATTTTCACTCATAGTATATCCTTAACTTTGCCTCCTTTGGATTTGCTATGCCTTTAACAATGCCTTCAGATCTCTTCTTTTTGGTATATATAATAACAGATTTGTATATATAGATTAAATTCAAAAATTGAGTGATTGGAGGAGAATAGAATTAGAAATAAAGTAATAAACATCTAGAATTTATTTCATGAAACCAAAAAAACATTTTTTTGAATCTGAAGGGATATATTGACAGGGCTTTGCTAGGTTTCCAAAATAATCTGTGAATGAAAGTGAAGAGCTATGCTCTTATTTATAGTGGTTGAAATGCACCAGAAACGTCGGATGTAAGTTAGTTTAAAATAATAAAAATCCAGACATTCAAAATGCTCAAAACCATAGCCGCCACTAGCTTCCACCGGTCGAACGCTAGCGGTCAAGCGATCCTAGGGGAGTGGTCGACCGTTACATTGTTTTGGGAAAAGTATTCTGTGTCGTTGTTTTTATTTATTTTATTCCTTAATTGCAATTTAACTTTGACATTAATTTTAACATTTACCTAACCTCCAAGTTTAATTGCTGTTAACTTTCAAATTTCATATTTAAGAATTATTTAATTATTTGAATTTGAATTTTATTTAAATTATTTTAAAGTCGAAAACTTCAAATGTCCATAACTTTTCCGTTTGAGCTCCATTTTCAACATATGATATATGGACACTGATCGCATCACGAACACAACGGCATGACTTTCATGGTCAAATTCTGAATTTTGCAAAATTTCCATTTTTAACCCTATCTTATTTAATTTAATTTATCCAACTTATTTATTTGTGGTTGATTTTGCTGGGTGTTACATTCTCCCCGTAAAAAGATTTCATTTCCGAAATCTTTCCAATAGGCGAACAACATAACACGCAAAAAATCCATGTTATACAACCAAGTTATCTACACAACCATCTACTTAACCAAAAATGCAATGCGATTATGTACTGTAGACATACTTAAAGTAAGCTCAATCCTCGCGCGAGTGTGATTGTGATGAATAACTATGTATGCAGTCACCCTAAATATGCATAAATATTTCTATATGAGTGCCAAGTGGCAGTGGAAAGTGTAGCAACCATCTCCTACCATTCAATCTTCCAACGCGATGCAACCAAAACCCTTATTTTGAAGAGAAAATTTTGCTAGTGAAAAGCTTAGGACAAAAATTCCTCATGCTTTCCATCGAATTTTCACCCATTGTTCTTGAACCAGCCTAATTTCTTTGTTGTAGAGTTTCCTAGTTTCATGCTCCACAATGCATTCAGTGGCATGGGTTACTATTGGCTCCATCTTAATATCTCCCAATCGATCAGGCTCTACCATAGTAGTTGTGCTATGAAGACATTTCTCCAAGTGGAAAACGTAAAAACGTCATGAACTCCTACCAATTTATACGGTAGCTCCACACGATAAGCAAGACTTCCTATTCTTTCTAAAATTGGGAAAGGTCCAACAAATTTTTGGTTCTTACTTTCCCAACTTCCTATATCTCATAACTTTCCTAAGAGGGGAAACTTTGATAAACACCATGTCCCTCTACTTCTAATTCTAACTCTTTTCGTCGCTTGTCTATATAGGATTTCTAGTGATCTTATGCGGCCTTCATACGCTGCCCAATCAATTCTACCTTTTTTCTTTTTGGCAAATCAAACATTTAGTGGCAAATTCTGCCACCTTCCTCTTCATACCAGACTAATAGAAAATTCTCTTCATATCTCTATTCATCTTATCTCCTCCAGGGTGAATGGTTATCCTTGAATGGTGTTTCTCGGTAAGGTGAAATTTATTTATCCCAAAATCTTAAATTTTTTTGGGAATAAAGCATTCTTTATTCCTAGTTACTAACCTAATTTCTAAATTAACTTCTAGTCTTACCTGCATTTATAGCTAGTTAAGTGTCCTTACGAAATTGCCTTATTTATGTCGTTCCTCCATATATATATATATATATATATATATATATTCGATGGTCTAATCCCATCCATAAATTAACCCAATGATAAAACATGAACATATAATATACTATATCACACACTATTCCCATAATGGAAACAACTAGCGATAACAATCCCAAAAACTCTAAAAAGGTAATTTTGTCATTTATCATTAACTGGTGTTAATGATGCTAGGTCCATAATACTCCATACTAAATTAAGATGAACATTCTTCATATGTCATTCCACTTAATTCTCCATCTTCCTTAATTTTCATATCTTTGTTTCTATTAAATATGGCCCATTCATTTCTTCAGTTAATATACCCTTAATAATTGATCATTATTGTCAAGATTGGACCATTTCTAATAAATCCTCATTTAGTTCCTTTTCTTTTTACCAGTTTCAAAATCCTACTATTATACCGATTCAATTCCTCTGTAAATGCCATATTTAATTCCTTAATCAATCCCCATTTAATTCCTTCCATTAATTACAAATTTATTACCCGTTAAATTTGTATTTACCGTCCATAAATCCTAATCCGCCATAAATCCTAATCCGTTAATTACTAACTAATATGTATACAGTTGTAAATTACGTTGTTTATATCTTTCTATTTTTGTACATTAAGTGCGGTTATACGTGTATATTTATATTTCTTATTTCTAATTTCTAAACTGGAACTAGAACCATCCTTTCCACATTTTAATTTATCAAAACTATCCTTCTAAAAATGATTACCGTTATAATTTATCCATAAATTAACCAAAATGAGATTTTTGCTTCGTTTGAAACTACAAGTATTATTTCTTTTCACCTTTTCAACGAAATAGACAGTGTAAACTATGAAAAAGAATATCCATATCTTACACATTTCTCTCCTTTTTGGTATATCCCTTCTTAATTCAAATGGCACAGTTTTATACATATTTCGCAGTTGTATAATTCATGGATTTTACATAGAACTCACTCCAAATAAATCAAAACGTAGAAATTTACATTCCAAGTCAACTAAGGCAACCTAACTTACGACCCAATTAAAAATCTGGAATATCTTCCCAACTTTACCAATATTCTATAATTAAATATCTGGGACTGATTTCCAGATTAGGTTGCACAAATTATTCCTATTTTATTTACCTTAAAACCTTTACATTGCTTTACCTAGGTAGTGGTCCCTATCTACTCCATAATTTTTTTTGTTTAGTTCTCACCATTCTAAAATTTTGCAATTATAAAGTACCTTGTTCAAAACCTTTACCTTTAAAAATATAAACTTGGAAACCCCTTTTTACCAATTTTCAAAAATTACATAGTTCCCAAAAGGTGCCATGAAAATTTTTCTCTTTTTTCTAACCAACTTTTCCTTTTTAAGGACTTTCCACAACAGAGATTTACTTCTTTAAAAGTTGGAATTTTAATTCAGAACTCAGTTATTAAACCAAACTATTACTAAATCAAAATTTCAAATTTCTTGCTTAATTCCATAAAGGAGAAAAATAATTTCCCTTCTCAAAAACCTTCTACAACATACAAAATAAATTTCAATAAATTATTTTCACACAAATAAATTTATTACATTAAATTCAAAATCAATATTTATTACTTAATGAAATTATGGCCTATACTTATGAAAAGTTCATTGACTAACATTTTAAGGATATATTATTATTATTATTATTTTCGAAATTTAGCTCCTTTTAAATCTATTACAAAGATTATAACTTCAATAACATTTCAAAATAATAGGTTTTCCATTATTTGACATTCATTACTTCAATGATATTTCTAGTTACCGGACAATTAGTTTAATAGACCACATGCATGATAAATTTCTAATTTCAAGTTATTATATTATCCCAAAAATATACATCAACATTTATTGCTTTATTACTCAAAATGTACTATCACATAAATAAATACTTTTATAACTTTGTTTAAGTCTTATTTAAACTCCTATAATCTTTTGCAATCCTTTCATTATCAATCCCAATTTATTTCTCTTTCATTACCATTTTAAATTCAATAGTGTTTTATTCTTATTCAAATAAGTTTTTAATAGAAAAATGTATATATAAAATTCTCATCCTCCTATAAATGCTTTTTCTTATAACATTCACAAAATTATTCCAACTCATTTATTAATTATCATCAATCAATTCCATCCAATTTATAAAAATTTCAAAAACATCTTCTATAACCTTAAATAACGAAAAGTGGAGTAGATAAGGATAAATTCTATCCTATTAATTTCTAACTAGATTACTGATCATTTTATACTAATGCTATTTCTATCCAAATCTCCCAATATTGTCTCTATTTATATTTCTATAACTGATTGACTCCTACTTCAGATGTTATTCTCCATATTTTCCTTATACTGAAATGTTCCTCCTGTTAGCACCAGAATTGGTCACTAACACCCTAGGATAGATTTATGTAGAGAGATAAATGAAGACAGTAAATTGAAACAGAGGGATAGCACAATATAATGCAAAAATAACAGTAAAAACAAGAACAACAGAATTATAGTGGTCGGCATAACTGCCTACGTCCACTTTGAATGTGATGTTTATTGCTCTTTCTACCGTTTGATTACAGATACAATCCACAAAGAACAGCTTGAATTCAGTTTTGAATGAAAAGGAAATGAGTACAAAAAAATGGCAGAGTCTCTCCTTAGTTTCCGAAAACGATCACCTAAACTGGAACCCTGCCCCTCTATTTATAGATGGAGATAGCCTGGCTTTTCTGAGCTTGCATCTCTTTTCAGTCCTCCAGGCCCATAACCAAGAGAGCTCAGCCCATCACTGACAAGCTAGGCAGGCCAACCCAACCATGCCGACCCCACCATGCCGACCCCTCAAAGCCGACTCGGGGTCCTTTGGATGTCGACTCGAAGTAGCTTATGCCTTTGCTCACGTTAAAACACTTCTCTTTTCTACAATATTGACCCATGATAGTTGAGCTGAAATAGCTGAACCCAGGATAGCCGATCCCAATGCTCTATGCCGATCCAGGACAGGCGATCCTAAGATACTCTTCCACAACCGACCCCTTAAAGACTTGCCGAACCCAAGCTACTCTGCCGATCCCAAACACTCATGACCAATCGCAGACAACCGACCACAAATAATCGATCGCGAATAACCGATCCCATGCTCCAAGTGTCGATCCATAGCTTTTGGTGAACCCATCATCTAATGCCGATCCATCGTGACTGATCCCCTAAGGTTGTGTTGATCCACCATGGCCGACCTCATCAAGGCCAAACCCAAGCGGCTTTGACAAACCTTCATGGTCGATCCCCTAAAGATGTGCCGAACTACCAGGGCCGTCCCACTTTCCTATATTGAGAACTTGTGAACATGCCGACCCAACATTCTTTACACACCGACCCCCACTCATCAAGGTCGACTCGGAGTAATCGACATTATGACTCGGAGGAAAACCTCCAACGACTCGGAGTTGATGTTGAGAAGTCCCGGAGTAAGCACTTTTCTGACTCGAAGTTAACTCCCTTGTGACTTGAAGTGGACCAACTCCTGACATTACGCCCATTTATGCCTAATAACATTTGCAACCACCACTTTGTAGCCGGGCCAAGGTGCCGAGTAACATTTGCCCCCCAAAGTGTGTCTTGTGAACAACATGACGTGCTTTGAACCAGCGAGTAATCCCTATTTCTAGAGGCTAGCTCGTTCAGACTGATAACAGATTGTCACTTTTTCCTTTGCCTTCGTTGAAGCTTTGCGTCATCTGAATGCACTAGTTTAGTCTTCAAAGAAATCCCTGGAATCCTGTTATAACTTTTCAAAAGTTGACTGTATACAACCTTTCGAAGGCTAAATCACAACGGATTTTCCAAACTCATGTCTCTCCACCTATCATGCAGAATTCATCTTTTTCCTTGCACTACCACCTTCATTTATCATTATATGTATGGTATCGGAGCATTTCATGTATTATTTATATATTTATTATTATTATTATTATTTTAAAAAGGAGGGGATTGGCATATAAATTCCGATCCCTGAATTTCCAGTCATGGGTTGGGGTCGGCATATCTAACAGCCAACCCCTTGGAATATGACCGGGTCTCCAGGAGGAGACCGGTTCGTATCCCACCCAGTTATATAAAAAGCTCAAGCTCCCCACTTCTCCCCCTTTACTTTCATTTCTCATTAAGTTTTATTTCCCTCCTCAGAAGCACTACACCTCTACACTGCCGATCTACCATTATCACTCCAACAGACCATCTTTCGAATCACGATTCCTTGACACTTCTCAGATCCAAGCTTCGACATCCACTTCTCTAGCTTGAAATCACTACATAGGTATGAATTCGCTCTTCACTTCGAACTGCTAAACCATGCCTTTTCGATCTCGACCTAGCTTTGGGGCTATGTAGGCGTACGCAGTTTTCACATCGAGAGGAAGAGGAGAGAACAAGGGAGAAGGCAGGGATGGAAGGAGAAGCTTTGGTACAGGCCAGAGTTGGCTCGAGGGAGTTCGACATATAGGCCTAAGGATAGGGGCCGGTACACGGTTCCAAGGAGGGATCGGTGTCTAGGAAATATGGAGGGTCGATATTTTCAAAAGGAGGAGCGATCGATATTCTAAGAAAAAGTGGGTTGGTA
Organism: Allium fistulosum; assembly: GCA_030737815.1. Classification (NCBI taxonomy): domain Eukaryota; kingdom Viridiplantae; phylum Streptophyta; class Magnoliopsida; order Asparagales; family Amaryllidaceae; genus Allium; species Allium fistulosum. Next base: position 925,591,166 of record CM060901.1, read on the forward strand.
GGTTCTTTAGAGAGGTCCGGGTCGGTAAGTTTTAGTATAGAGGAGCGATCAGTGTACTTAGTTGAGGTTTCGGGTTGGTGGTTTTTCGAGGTTAGAGACGGTCGGTATTTTTTAGAGTGGGCGTTTGGGTCGGTAAGTTTTAGTATAGAGGAGCGATCGGTGTACCTAGTTGAGGTTTCGGGTCGGTGGTTTTTCGAGGGTAGGGACGGTCGGTATTTTTTTAGAGTGGGCGTTGGAGTCGGTGAGATTAGCATAATGGAGCATTCGGTAATCAGGTCAAGGAATAAGGATCGGCGTTGAGAGGCTGGGTTGGCATTGGCAACCAAAACACTCCAATTTGATTAATAAGAATACGATGACTACACATCTTTACGCCCAAGCATAAACTGACAAATAATGACATGCCTCTTCACGCATAAGCCTATGGACATAGCCTGAATCAACAAATTCACAGTTTTAACAGCACAATTAAAATGCTGAACTGGTACAACAATTCCAAGTAACAGACTTCATAATTCTAAAATGCCAATGCTCGATTCCAAGACTTCCGTCACCGATCATCTGCCACACTGCCATAGACGGTCAGCAATGACGGTCTCCAAGATGACGACCCAAAAATTTCATCGCGTTATATTCTTCTTTTCAATCTATGTTCTTTGTACTTAGGTTAGAATCACTGCACTAGTTCACACACAGCACGGGGGAATGCATTATTATTACTTCTAATATCGATTATCTTTCGAGTATAGATTAACCAAGTAGTTATTCGCATCAAGCACCTTTCCGTAGTGTCTTCTAAATCGGATAAAAAATAAAGTTCCGCCACTTTATCCGACAAGCTTTGACCAAGTCAATGGCAAGAAGTAGTAGAGACATCAAGCCCGCCGTTTGGCCCCATTCCCGAAATTTTGAACTTTCCTGCTAAGGTTATAGATCCGGCTCTCGATGTCGTAGATGAAGCTATCTTTTTGGATAACCCGGTCGACTCGCAAGCCTCAAAAATCGGCGAAGCCGCTCTTCGTCGATTATGTTCCATTCACAGGATACCCTTCAAAGACATTTTAATTCCATCGAGGCAAGACCGGCCCAATTTTCCCCCAGTCGGATACACTGCATGCAACAAGTTTATGTGCCGGGTCAGATGCATGCCACCCTTCAACTCGTTCATTCGAGAGGTGTTAAAGTACATAGGGATCGCCCCCACACAATTGCATCCTAACAGCTACGCATTTATCCATGGCAGCTTTCTACTCTTCATGAGCATCCTGTTCAGATCTCCAACCCCTGAGGACATTCGTTACATTTACCACATCAAGAGACGTGCTGATAGCCCTTTTTACATATTTCTTGAACCGTTCCCTAAATGCCAAGTCCTAATGAGTGCATGGAACAAGCTCTCTCAATTCAAGCAAGTGTGGTTCTACGTGCGCTGTCCTCTTGGCTTCGCGAGAAGATGGTTGGAAGGATGTAAGTTTCATTCTAGTTTCGTTTTTCATTCTAGGACTTAAATCACATCTTCCCAAAAATTTGAAATTTTTAATCCTTCTAGGTAATCGACCACGGCCTGAAGGCACTAGGTACTCTAGAGCAATCGAGGCTATTCGCACTACTTCAGTAGAAGGTTGGGACATCAAGCTGATAGTCATTGACGAATTGCTCTCGTTATTCAGATTATTAGAAGGGGGTTGCAGGATAGGCCTTCCAAGAAGCACAACAACTTCAAGGGCAACTACTGAAATGAGGAGAGAACAAGTTGGCGCCTCAGTGCCCCCTATCGTAGGAGCTCATGATACCACCGAGGAAGGTAAGATTAAAGAAACGGAGGCTCCAACGCTAATAAATGAGAACACAAGTTCCGAACAGGCGCCAACTGCCAATGCTCCATGCACTAACCAACCACAGCCTTCGCCAAAAAAAGAACAGAAAACGAGTTTAGCGTACAAGCTTAAAACGAGTAAAGTCGGGGTGACCCCAAAATTCAGGATAACTCCTATCGAGAAAGGATCGTCTTCCTAGAAAATGGAAAGTTCGCTGAAGGGACTCACCAACTTATCCATTCCTAATGATTTATTGAATTAAGACTTCTCTAATCTTGGTGCCATGTGGCTCAGCTCGCCTGCGAGAAGCGGTGAAGGCATACAACTTCATACTCAGGGTGAAAAAACACCAATTAGTAAAGAGAAAATTACCGATTTGTTCGGGGGATGCACTAGGACACACATGAACACTTCACCACCAACTTGCATTTAATTTTTCATGTGATTTCCACTAATTTGTTCTCATTTCGCCTCATGTACAGGTGAGAAAACTCGCTTGCATGGCTTCGACCGCCTTCGCGGATCTTCCATGTTTCACCGCTCAAGTCGGGATTCGGAATCCAACAAATGGAGAGATAAAGTCAAAGGTGGAGATAGAGATTATCATTCCAGAGAATCATCATCATCTTCCAGAAGGAGAACTCATGGGCACTCTTCACATCCAAGCAAACCCACAAATCTCCCAGCGCGTGGCAGAGACAAGTCTACTTATCGAGGCTCCCAATTAGACGCTCCCCGCGATCAACACTCGGGCTCTTCGAGCACTAAGCAATCTCGTGAGCATCGCAAGAAATTGTTAACTTCGACAATACAACTCCTCCAGCTCCAGCTCATGACCAAACCATGGTGGAGAAATTAGCCGAGCTTAAGGCCATGCTCCCAAAGATCTGTTTTGACGGGCTGAAATTCCTTCCCGCCATACATCCTATCCCTGGGAATGTCAAATCAAATGCTCTTACATGCACGAACGATGTATACGTTCAACACGATGTGTTTGTGCACCTGGTCGAAAAAGTTTCAGAGGACTCTACTGAGCGTCAATATGAGATCGACCGCCTCAAGCTAGAAGCCATTCATGACAAAGACATTATAAAGAGCTTGGATAACGAACTGCTCTTATACAAAGCCCAACTCGAGACTATCAAGAAGAACACCAAGGAGACAACCGAGGCAATCAGTCACTTAGAAGCTAGCCATAAAAAGGAATTGGATGGAGCACTCCAACGTAGTGGCGTTCTAGCCTTGGAAAAGGATTCTCTGCAAAAAGAGAAGGAAATTCTTGTTCATCGAGTCAAGGAGTTGGAGGATCTGCTTTCTAAAGAGAAAGAGGAAAAAATCATAGCGTAGGAGGAATCATAGAAATATTGTGATGAAATCGTCAAGACAAGGAACTTAAAAGCAAAGACGAAGAACTATCCCAAATCGAAGTTCTGAAGGATGCAGCTCGCAAAGAAGGTAAAAATGCAGCATTTACAGAGGCTCACTTCTGACTTGTGGCAGTGACCGAGTCCGGCAAAGAGGAGATTAAATGCTTTTTGGACCCACTCATCGTTGAATACAATGCAAGGGTCCTTATGCACCGTGACTTATCTTTCTTGGGGGATGGTTATCTCGAATCACTGCATGGTATACCCTTGTAAAAATCAAGAAATTGGAGTTGGGTGTCAAAGAGATCGATGAGGCGGCACTCGCGAAAGAAGTGCTCCGAGGAAATGAGCCCTCCGATTTAGCTACAGCAAGACTTCACTTTTGCGGAGCTTCCCCAACGTCGAAGGAGAAATAAGATATCGTCGGTCCGTCCGGCACTGAGTCTCAAGTCCTCCCATCCGCCCAACTAGCCAAGACTTTATCTCTCGATCCTCTCGATCAGCACGATGGTTACGATCTGAAGAAACCCGGACTTGGCATTCATACACTATCCTCAATCATTGAGGGGGATACTCCGATGACCATCGAGAGTCAACTGGATACTGGTACTTAATGTCACCTTCTAAAGTTCAAGAGGTCGCCGTTCTCGATGAATAACGGACATAATCTAACATCTGCTTTTCATGAAATCATGCAGGTCATTATGGTCCCGAACCGACTCCAAGGAGCAATGTCGCCACGGTGCCGGAAGAAAAAGAAGCTAAGGCACCACTTGTCGAAGACACACCGGGCCCTGATGCTCAAGTAATCGAAGCACTAGATGAGGATAAGCCCGAAGACCCTTCACCTGCCGAAGAACATGACGATGTTGTAATCATGGGCGCTTCCGAGCACATCTCCAAGCTTAGTATGAAGGAGCAACTTGAGGAGGAAGAAAAGGATAAAATCTAGGTCAAGAGTGAGCCCAAGGTGGTGGAGATAGACGGTCCCCTTAATAGGCCGCTGAAATTCATTCCTCCTGGCGGGACTACACCCATGGATGTGCCTCTTCCTTCCTCGGGTATCACCTCGCAAGTGAGTAAGGGATCTAGAAAGAAGCGCTTGGCTGAGGAGACTTCAGAGAAACCGAAGAAGGAGAAAATGGAGAAGAAATAGCTGTTGTCTTGTGACATTTTTCTTAGCTTGAATAAATTCAAGTCGTGTAGTCATTTTTCATTTCTATTTTCCTTCCTTTGGCAGTAGTCGATGTATATAGACTTGGCCTCCGAACTTTCAGAGGAGTTGTAAGGAAGTTTTTTGAAAATAAAATAAAAAAATTTCCTTTGCATTTACTGATTTTCCTTACATCACTTATAATTTAATCCGCAATTGGGATTCGAGGATTCGTAAGTCATTTATACTCTAGTTCGCTTTTCAAAGGACTTAGAAACTTTAGTCCACATTTTGGGGATTTAGGAATTTTGAAATCGTTTATACTCTAGCCCGCGCTCTGGGGACTCAGAGTACTCTAATCCGCACTTTGGGGACTTATAGATTTTTTGAAATCGTTTATACTCTAGTCCGTGCTCTGGGGACTCAGAATACTCTAATCCGCACATTGAAGACTTAAATATTTTTTGAAATCATTTATACTCTAGTCCGCGCTCTGGGGACTCGGAGTACTCTACTCCGCACTCTGGGGACCTAGAAATTTTTTGAAATCATTTATACTCTAGTCCGTGCTTTGGGGACTCAGAGTACTCTAATCCGCACTCTGGGGACTTAGAGATTTTTTGAAATTGTTTATACTCTAGTCCGCGTTCTGGGGACTCAGAGTACTCTAATCCGCACTCTGGGACTTAGAGATATTTTTGAACATAGCCAGTTGATTTTTACTTTCATGCGTGCGTTCATACGCCACACGTGTTAGTGCTAACGATCCTTGACATGTAATTACATCACATGAAATATCAAAAATCACGGAGAAAAAATAGCTTCAAGCTTTTATTGATTGTAGAAAACGGGGACAGACTGAATTGTCTTATTACATATCGAAAACATAGAACAACAAAGAAAGCAAATACTATAAACAACTATGACTGGAATGCAAAAGAAACAAACTAAGTAAAATAGCGGCGCAAATGCTCGCTATTCCATTCTTTGGGGAGTGTTATGCCACCAACAGTCGCTAGCTTGAAAGTTCCTTCTCCAGGCCTCCGTTCGATGACGTAAGGACCTTCCCATGTGGGATTCATGTGCGATGGGACCTGAAAAACTCGCTTCAAAACAAGGTCACCTACATCGGAAGCTCTCGGTCGGACTTTTACATTATAATATCGGGCGACTCAGTGCCGATGTGCGGCCGCCCTTAAATCAGCTTCTTCACGCTTTTCATCAATAAAGTCCAGTGATTCTAGTAAAAGATCTCGGTTTGTTTTGGGATCATAATAAGTTACCCGGTGGGAAGGTAATTCAAGTTCCACGGTTATAACTGCTTCGGCGCCGTATGCTAAGGTGAATGGAGTATGGCCAGTCATGGACTTGCGGGTGGTTCTGTATGCCCAGAGTTCCATTGGAAGCTCATCCACCCACTTGCCTCTAGCCTTCTCCAAACATTTTTTCAAGATGGACTTGATTATCTTATTTACGGCTTCAACTTGCCCATTCGCTTTAGGGTGAGCGACTGCTGCAAACCTCTTCTCAATGTGATGTTTCCGACAAAATTCTTTGAATTCCTTACTCTCAAATTGAGTTGCGTTGTCAGTAATGATAGTCCGTGGGAGTCCAAAGTAGCATATGATGTTCCGCATGACAAAATTAATGACCTTTTTGGTGGTGATCATAGCTAATGGTTCCGCTTTTCCCCATTTGGTGAAGTAGTCGACCGCGACAATTGCGTATTTTGCACCAACTTTTGGAGATTGGCAATGAGCCGATAATGTCGATTCCCCATATTGCAAATGGCCATGGGCTAACCATTTGCGTGATTTCCATCGGCACTGCTCTGGGGATTTTCACATATTTCTGGCATTTATCACATCTCCTCACATAGTCTACGGCATTTCGATTCACAGTCGGCCAATAGTATCCGTAGCAGAGTATCTTTTTGGCTAGCGTTTGCCCCCAGTATGGTCGCTACATTCTCCTTCATGGACCTCCTTCAAAACTCATTTTATCTCATCGTGGGCGATGCAACCGAGCAAGGGAACAGATAATCCCTTTCGATACATAATCCCATCTCGTATAACATACCGCGAGGCCTAGCGAAGGACTTGTCGCCTTTCATTTCTTCACACAGGCAACGTCCCATGCAACAAGTACTCTTTGAATGGGGACATCCATGATTCCCTTTCGGTTTCCAACTCTGGCACAAGATCAATCTCCATCGCATTTATACTCGGGGCATGTAGAGTTTCAACGGGAACCAAGCCCATCTGTTGTGTGTCACCAGTGCTTGCAAATTTTGCCAATGAATCGGCTTCTCCATTTTGCTCACGCGGGATGTGCGAAATGTCGTAGTATTCGAGATCCGCCAATAATTCCTGGACCCGGGTAAGGTACGGAGCAAGCCTTTGTCCCTTTGCCTGGTAGTCTCCTCGGAATTGGTATACCACCAGCTGTGAGTCGCAAACAATCTCGATCGATTTTACTCCAAGTTCTTTGGCAAGCTTCAATCTAGTGATCAACGCTTCATACTCGGCTTCGTTGTTCGTATCGGGGAAATCAAGCTTTAAAGGATAACAAATCGACCAATTCTAGGGAGTTACAAGAACAACACCAGCCCCAGAACAATGGTCATTGGCGCTCCATCGGTATACAACTTCCATCGTGCAATAGGAATCGCATCACTTCCATTCTGTTCATCCTGCCTAGTGAACTCTGCAATAAAGTCCGCAAATGCTTGTCCTGGATAGCCCTCCGAGGTAGGTAGGTGATGTCGAATTGACTGAGCTCGACGTTCCAATTAAGTAACCTTCCAGAAGTCCCTGGTCGTTGGAGCACCTGCCGTAAAGGTTGATCGGTTTAGATACTGATTGGATGTGCCTGGAAATACGGGCGGAGTTTGCACGATGCGATCACCAAGCAGTAGGCCAGCTTTTCTATCTTGGGATAATTTCTCTCTGCCCCCGTTAAATGCTTACTAACATAGTACACCGGCTTTTGGATTCGATCCTCCTCATGAATCAAAGCTGCACTGATAGCATGATGGGATACAGCTAAGTAAATATACAATTCCTCACGATCTACCGGCTTTGACAGAATAAGGGGTCTCTCCAAGTGACTCACTAGAGCTCGGAATGCGTCTTCACAATCCGACGTCCATTCAAAATTTCTCTTCCCTTTCCTTATCAAATCAAAGAAGGGAATACATCTGTCGGTTGCTCTAAATATAAATCGACTCAATGCAGCGACCTTCCCATTCAGGCTCTACACTTGTTTTATAGTTCTGGGTGCCCGTATATCCCGAATAGCTTGAATCTTTTTCAGGTTCACTTCAATTCCTTGTGCATTGAAAATGAAACCCAGAAACTTTCTAGATGCAACGCCGAAGGAGCACTTCAATGGATTGATTTTCATACCGTAGAACCTGAGTATATCAAACATCTCTGCCAACTCTTGAATGTGGTTGTTTGACTGCCGTAACTTCACGAGCATGTCATCCACATAGACTTCCATCGTTCTGCCGATCTGGTCCTTAAACATCTGATTCACCTGACGCTGATAAGCCGCTCCCACATTCTTCAACCCGAACGGCCTTACCACATAGTAGTATAATCCAACATCTGTGACAAAAATGGTGTGCTCCTGATCCGGAATGTGCATCGGAATTTCGTTGTACCCTGAATACGCATCTATAAATGACAACAATTCATGCCCCATTGTCGAGTCAACCAGCTGATCAATTCTAGGAAAAGGGAAACTATCCTTGGGGGCATGCCTTGCTAAGATCTGAATAATCAACACAGGTCCTCCACTTCCCATTCGCCTTCCTCACCAGCATAGGGTTGGATAACCATTCAAGATAGAGGGCGTCGCGGATAAACCTGTTGGCTTTAAGTTTATTCACTTCCTCCTTGAGAGCAACAGACCTCTCCGGGTCCATGCCTCGTCTCTTTGGTTTTACCGGTACATACTTTGGGTCAATGTTCAACATATGACTTACGATGGCGGGTGAAATCCCACACATATCAGAATGGGTCCAAGCGAAAACATCGAGGTTCGCTCGGAGGAAATCTGTAAGACCCGCGTCATCAAGGGGCTGAGTTGTGATACTGTTTTACCAGCGACGGGTCATCGTGGCCGACTGCGATGTCAATCGTCATTTCAACCGACGCTACCGTGGTCTCCTTGGGTTCTTTATCGTCATCTCTCGGATCTATGTCTCTATGGATCCGACTGTGTTGCCTAAGCCAAGGCTCATGCACTACTTGTCAATTTTTAGCAACATGGATGCGGACGGACTTGTCCACACCCTTTCCCTTCTCTCTTCGCTGAGCCTCTCTCAGCTCAGCCACATAACAGGCACGACCAGTTGCTTAATCTCCATGCACTACACCAACTCCATTGTCTATCGGAAATTTCAAAGCCAAGCACCACGGGGCCAAAGCTGCCCTAAACTCAGCCAGGGTCGGCCGGCCAGAAAAACATTATACTGGGAATCGACGTCCAAAACGTGAACGGTAGGATCTGCACTCTCCTATGCTCACCTTCACCTAACTCAACTGGCAACTCTACATAACCTATCGCTTCGGTAGCCACACTATTAAAGCTATGTATACGGGCCTTAGATGGTTTCTGATCCTTAGTCTCCATCTTCATTTGATCATATGCCTTCTTAAAGATAATATTAACAGAACTCCTACAATCGATCAATATTCACCTCACAAGCGCCGGTCCGATCGTAGCTGAGATAGCCATCGGATCAATAGTAGGTGCCTCCACCTAATCGGCATCCCTACTCTTGAATATTATATCATCCGTCATCATTCGCTGCTGTTTTGCTGGAATCCCATCCTCCGTGTTCGAGAAACACTCAAAACCTGCATTTCTCAAAGAACTAGCATAACACTCCATATCCTACCAACTCTTATCTGCAGGATGAGGCCCACCAACTATAGTGTTTATCACTAATCTTCCACCGGTTTGAGCGGGCTCCGCAGGTCGACGTGGAGCTTGTCCTCGACTGGGATCAGACGTCCCCTGTCTGCCTTCCTGTGGATTCTTAACAAACTGTCGCAACTTCTTTTGGCGAATCAACTTTTCTATAGCGTCGTAGAGGTGCCTACACTCATCAGTGTTATGCCCATAGGTCTCGTGGAACCGACACTATTTTTCGATTTGTTTTTGTTCTTTAGTCGATTCCTTTGGGCATGGCTTTCGATACTGGAAAGTATTACAAGTGGACAAATAAATATTATCTAAGGATGTGTTCAGTGGCGTATATTTATTATAAGTCGGGATCCTCGGCTTCCACTTTCCTACTTCCCTCTTACGTCTGGGATTTCCTCCTCTAGGTCCTTTAGGTTGTTCCGGCTTATTTTGAACGTTAACTTGGACCTTTCCCAAGCTCTCGCCAGATTGCTTCACTGCAATATTGCTTTGCACCGCTTCCCTGCTGGATCCTGCAACACCGACCCTTCTCGACAACCTGGCATCTTCCTTTCTCATGAACTAATTCGACTTTGAATAAAAACGTTCCAGGGTTGTTGGCGGTTTTCCTGCTAGCCATTAACCAAACTCAGATTCCGGATCAACACCTCGCATCACGGCCATAAGAATGGCGTGGTCATTCAGATTACTAACTTCAGTAGCAGCAACGTGGAATCTCTACAAATAGTCCTTCAGCGACTCACCTGGAGCATGAATCACACTGGATAATGACATCATGTCTTTCGAGTGAGTAGCATTGATCCTGAACTGCTCCACAAATTTCGTTGCTAGCTCATCAAATCTGGAGATTGACCGCGGGGGGAGTCCTGTGAACCATATGGTAGCGATTCCAGACAGAGTTATTAGGAAGCACCTGCACTTGGTTGCATCATTTGCCCTAGTCGAGTCCATCATCCACTTGTATCTCATTATGTGCTGTCGAGGGTCGTTCTTCCCTTCATAAGCGGGCATTGTAGGCATGCTAAACCTCCAGGGGTAATCAGCTTTTAAGATGTTATCAGTAAATAGAGTATGACTCCTCGATACTCCCCAATCATCGTTGGTTAAGCCCTGATTCTCCCTCATCAGCTGCCTGACCATAGCAGATAAATACGGAGTCTGAATGGGAGGTTCTAGGTCGGTATCTGTCTTGCATGATTGCTCCGATTGGCGCCTTCTCGGTCGGTGATCATCTAAGTGTGCACCCTGAGGACCTGCTTCGTTACCACCCTAGTGAGGCGGTTGACCAGCTTCTCCACATGCTCCATAGCCTAAGTTTCTCATTCTAGGTTGAGCGTGACTTCCCAGGTGTAGTTGAGGAGCCACTGTCCTAGTCAGGGGGTTTGGATCAGCTTTGTTGGATTGTCCGCGGTGACTTTTCACAAATTGCTCTATTGCTCCAGTTTGCGCCGTTTCTATCCTACGACGTCTATGCCTGTGGTGTTCATCTGACGAAGCTAAGCTGTCGGATGATGAGTAGGAAGCAGGGCTTCCTCCAACATTCTGATGTTGATGTTGAGAAATCTGGTTCATTAGGTTGGCATTTGCTTGGATCTGCTCATTAAGCTGTCTCCTGCTTTCCATGAGCTCCCTCGTCAGATCATTGAACTCAACCCTAGTGACAGCTTCTACATGGCTCTGGATGGTGATGGGTTCCACGCTGCATTAGCTCGTTGTTTGCTTGGTCCTACTTGCTGGACACCAGCAGCCTCATTAGCATCAACGTTGTGGGAAGCAGATCTGGTGCGTGACCTTCCATCTTAGAGTTATTTGTGGAAACTCTGAATAGAATCTGTAAACTCTTGAAAACGAACTTGGAACTCCTTCGGGGGATTTCTTCAATCCATTGGCAATAAAGTAGATCCTAAGAGCCTGAGAATGAATCCTTCTCAGTAAAAGCACCAAAATGTTAGCACCAGAATTGGTCACTAACACACTAGGATAGATTTGTGTAGAGAGATAAATGAAGACAGTAAATTGAAACAGAGGGATAGCACAATATAATGCAAAAATAATAGTAAAAACAAAAACAATAGAATTATAGTGGTTCGGCATAACTGCCTTGTCCACTTTGAATGTGATGTTTATTGCTCTTTCTACTACTTGATTACGGATACAATCCACAAAGAACAGCTTGAATTTAGTTTAGAATGAAAAGGAAATGAGTACAAAAAATGGCAGAGTCTCTCCTTAGTTTCCGAAAAAGATCCCCTAAACTGGAACCATACCCCTCTATTTATAGATGGAGATAGCCTGGCCTCTCTGAGCTTGCATCTCTTTTCAGTCCTCCAGGCCTACAACCAAGAGAGCTTGTGTAACGACCCGTAATTTTCGATAATTAAAAATAGTTAATTTAATTAGATTATGTGATTTAATATTGGAAGAAATAAAAATTAGGGATTTATTAATGAAATAATAACCATAATAAAATGTAATAATGTTAATTCAAGTTAATTATTAACAAGTGGAATGAAATTCCAATCAATTGAAATGATTTAAACGGTTATACTTGGTTATAAAGTGAATATAAGAAAACTAAATGTAAATATTGAATTAACCAATGAAATAATAGATAGTTAATGATAATTGAATAAAATAATGTGTAATAAATGGGAATTGAGTAGAACTAGTGTAATGTGAGTTGTTATAACAATTGGTAGCAAATAATGAACTTACAAATATTATTGAATATAGTAATAGCGACAAATTGTTGTCTGTTACCAATATATTTAATCCATTGTAATTAAAAGTGATAAACGTTACATATTTTACGATTGTATATTTAAATGTTTTATTTAAATATAGCATCGTTAATCGGATTCAAGTCCGAAATGTCACTTTTTGCAAACAGTCGAATTAGGACTCGAGACCACTTCCATTGACTCCAAAATGATGTTTGCGACCTTTTTGAGTATAAACATCGGTATGTTTGGAGTTGGGTGAATTTTGCTATTTTTCACTTAGGGCTTTGGGTTTGGGTTTGGGTTTCAGCCCACTAACCCAACTCATCTTATATCCTAACTCCACCCCCTCTCCTCTTCATTCATTCTATTATTTTCCTAACACTTCAAGCTTTAGTAAAAATGGGGGAAGAGATTGGAAACTAAAATCCTAACCCTAGTTTCCTTTGCAAATTCAAGTTCTAGCTCCAAAATCAAAGAGAAGCTTAGGTAAGCATCCTTTTCTTCTTCTCCATCTCAATCTCTCTCCAATTTCAGAAATTTCCTATTACCTAACTTAGGAAATATTCGTTGTAATCATAGATTGGAGCTTGTAGAGTTGAAGTTGAAGTGTGGTTGATCTTTCTTTTGATTTCAAAGCTTCTCCTTCATTGTTTTTGAGTTAAAGGTGAGTTTTTGAACTCACATCTACATCTATAGCTTTCATTATTGTTAGGTATGAATTCCTAACATATATTCATGTTCATTTGGTTTTGATTTGGATTGATTTGGCGAATTTTTCAATTTTTGGTTTCTGAAGTCCAATTTTTGTGAAAATCCTTTTATGGATGTTTGAACATGTTTACTGGGGTGTATCGATGAGCCTATTAGGCTGGGTTGTCGCATTGGCATAAATCCCTAGTCGCCATTGCTCGATTGATCGGTTCCGATAGGATTTTGCCCCGCTTGGGGGCTAGGCTGATTCTGCTCTGGAAGCAGGTTTAGTCGACTGAACCAGTAGGTCAGTCGAGTAAACCAGGGGCAGAAAACATTCTATCCCTGTATCAGTCGACTGACTACCTGGGTCAGTCGACTGACCTAGAAAGCGAAAGTTTCCAGGCATTGGGCAAGTCGACTGACCACCTGGTTCAGTCGACTGACCTGCTTGTCTCATCTCAATTTGTTTATTTTGCTTGGGTTTCCAATTTTAATCAATTCATGATGATTTGATTCGTTGTTATCATTTATATCGACTTTGATGACTCCTTTTTCGGGATTTTCGGGAATATCCGTTTTGATGGATTCGGTATTGATTTATATGGATTTGATTCACGTCTTCGTATGTGAATTTTTGGTGATTGATTGTTTCTACAATCATTTCTGTGATTTGTCACTTTAAAATACAAAGGTTTCTATACTAGTAGTATATATTCAAACTCTTTCACAAAGATGACTTCAACTCTATTTTTAATACAAAGCTCGTTTATAAAACCGTTTTCCAATCTATTAGTATATACAAGCCTTTACCTCATTCGTATGAGAAATCTAATTAAACGGCTTAACAAAACAAGTGGTATGAAACACTTGCATTTACTTCGCCGGTTAATTCTTGGACTTGTTTGATTGAACTCTTGTGACAATTTTCGGGTGGAAATCTTAATTTGTTCGTAAATATTTAAGTTAAGCCAATGGTTATAGGACATTAAGCTATACTCATTTATTTACTAGCTTAGTGTAATCGACACTTCTGGATGATCGATGATGATCATTTTATGGTTTAGACTAGCGATGTGCAATGTCTCTTTGTCCGCGTGGGGGATTATACCCCGTTCTGTTGAGCTTCGTCTCAATTTTATTGGCTAGCGACCCATGGTCTTTGGACCGTTCGTGGAGCATTCGGCTCGATAAGTCGGTGCATGGGGTGTACCTTTTTAGGTGCATCGATGTCCGACTAGGCATGGGGTGTATCTTTTTAGGTGCATCGATGTCCGACTATACATGGGGCGTATCTTTTTAGGTGCGTCGATGTTAGATTATACATGGGGTGTATCTTTTTAGGTGCATCGATGTTCGACTAGGCATGGGGTGTATCTTTTTAGGTGCATCGATGTCCGACTATACATGGGGCATATCTTTTTAGGTGCGTCGATGTTAGTTTATACATGGGGCGTATCTTTTCAGGTGCGTCGATGTTCGACTATGCATGTGGCATATCTTTTTAGGTACATCGATGTTCGGTTTATGGGATAGCGGCTCATTTGTGATACAGTTGTTGGTGAGTTTTCATGCTGCCGTTTGTGATAGGCCTTCCCCTTTGTGATTTCTGGATTTCTGGTTGTGATTTCTAGAATTTGTGTTTCACCAATTTTCGTGGTTTGCATTGATAAGCTCTATCAATATTTGTGTTTTGGTGAATAAATTTAAAGAATGTGATTCTTTTTGGTGTTTTGAGATTCATGAGATATTGTATGATTTTTGTTGATATTTGATGTATACTTGACACAGTATGGCATTTTTGTTATCATACGTTTTTGGTCATATCTCTTATCATATCTCATTTTACCTGATATTTATAGCTAGACTGATCCGTTTATTATTTTCTTCTTAAATAATACTCGGGTCAGACAGAGGTATTTCAGGTGCTTCTGCTTGACTTCTTGTCAGGGTCCGTCTCCTGACTTTTGGCTAATTACTTTAGCATAGTAGTTTTTGTTAGTATACATTTGTGAAAGAGACTCCTTATTGTATACTTATTCTTTTGTCTAGCACTTGTATCTATTCTTTTGTGATGCAGTGGATCTTGTATGACCACTATTTTGATGTACACTTTTATGTGTTATATTCATATCTATTTCCGCCTTTGTGATATGAATATCTGTGACTGATTTGTGTTATGTTTATTTCTATATTTGTTTCCGAAGTCCGCATAGCCACTGTGTGGTAGCTTTGAGTTTGTATTTGATATGTCGGATTTCCTCTTGAAATGAAATGTAAGTTATATTATCGGACATATCGTTACTCGCACAAAGCAATTACACAAATGGTCACTCCTCAACAGCCTTATTCTTCGTGCTAGTCGACAGCATTACCTTGTAGTATCCTTGGCTAGTGTGAGTACAGAGGTGGGGCGTCACAGCTTGGTATCGGAGCTAAACTTTGGAACAATGTAGAATAATCTAGCAAGGATCATTATCCTAAGTCTTTCTTAGGAATCGTGCCATAGGATTTAATTCGAGTCTTCATACCGTTCTATCCTATTTCTTTTTATGATGCCTTGTTTTATCAGTCAAGTTTGTTTGATATTCATTCCGTGAATAACCTTTTTCCTCTTCTTTCTTTATTTCTTAAAGAAGAGAAATGGTTAGATATGGCAGTCCTAGCGCTGGTCAATCCAGTAGTCCTTCTCTGGATGGCGTATTCTTGTCTGCCCAACAACTTTTGAATCTCGTAAAGAATCAAAGGTTTATCTGTGCTTTGAGTAAGAACCCCAAAAAGGTTTTACCTCTGAAACTAGAAGTGCCTTTCGATCAGCTTGTTGATATCACTCTTCGACTTGAAGAGGCTGATAAAGAAAGTGATGTTGAAGTTGTGGATGCCAAACAAAACTTCAACATCAACAAGAAGAGGCATATTAAGTTCAAAAGCCCTAATCCCTACAAGAAAGGGAAACAGGCAATTTCGGTAGCAAAGACTCCTACCTCTAGTCGTGGACGATGCTACAATTGTGGTTCTACAGACCACTATGCAAATGAGTGCCCAAAACCATTTTTTTGTCATTATTGCAAAAGTTCGGGCCACCTTATATCTACATGTCCCACACTCCAAAGTAGGAGAGAGGGAGAGTTGAATGTTGTGCATGCTCTTTGTGACACTTCTCTTGGTCAAGGTATTTTTCATTCTACCCTTGATGACATTAATTTGTTTTGTGATTGTCCTATTCGAGTTCTTTTTGATACGGGTTCATCTCATTATTTTATATCAAAAGAACTTGTTGATTCTTTTTCTTTAAATATTATGGGCTTGATGACTTCACTGAAAATTGCAAATCTGGTTGGTGGATCCGCAACACTCAGTTTGTTTTGTAAAGATGTCGAGATTATTTTATGTGATTATTCTTTCCGAGCCGATTTGCATGTTATGCGTTACTTAGGCTTCAAAATTGATTTTTGGGAAAGGATTGGCTTAATCATTATGAAGCCCACATCCTATGTCCTGAGCGGACTATATATCTTCGACATTCTTAATCAGTTAAGTAGATTTCTATTGTTTTTAAAGATTTTGATTTCCAAATTTGGTGGCAACATTTTATTCTTTAAACCCACTTGATGAGGAAGGTGTTATTTCTCTTATTCAAGTAGTTTGTGAATTTTCCGGAATATATTTGAGCTTGTCTTAGGATTACCACCTAAGCAATCTATTGAAAGGTGCTAAGGTCTTTTCAGCTCGACCTTGCCACCGGTTTTTATCAGCTACGAGTTGCGGAGGGTAGCATTCCACTTACCGCATGCCGTACTCGTTATGATTCTTATGAGTGGTTCGTTATGTCATTCGGTTTGACGAACCTTCTACCTTATTTCATCCATCTTGTGAATCGAGTATTCTACGAATATCTCGATGAGTTTATCCTTGTATTTATTGATTATGGATGAAAACAACAATTTAAAATTTGCAAATCTTTTTAATAAGATATTTATAAGTATGATTGGATTTTGTTCTTAAAACGAGCAAAGAATGTTTGTAAATTTTATAAGAGACATGTTTATCATATAGAAGATGATTTTTTGTTATTTTGCCCATTGAGTGCTTTAAGAATTCTGGTTGGTGCGCTTGATTCACGTTATCGGTAGGAATCTCCTAAACGCTATGATGAGACAGTCAAACACAATAAATTGACTTGTAAAAAGTGAATTTTTCTAAAAGATGATTACACAAAGTTAATTATAATTTTGAAAGTCTTAGCTTTTCGGGAAAGAGGATTGATTAAAAGAACTCCTTTCCGATGCTTTTATTCTTGTGATTTCGAAGGGAACCAAGACTCTATTGTTTGTACCGATGCTAGTCGTATTGGTTTGGGTGTCATTCTCTTGCAAAGGGAAGGTGTTATCATATATGCTTCTTGACAATTAAAGCTTGTCGAGACTAGATATGACATTCATGATCTGGTACTCGCGACCATTGTTTTCGCTCTTAGAATTTGGTGTCGTTATCTTTTGGGAGAGAAATTTGTTCTCTACACCGATCATAAATCTTTGAAGAATTTATTTTCGCAAAAAGAACTTAATTTGCATCAACAACGTTGGCTCGAGTTCCTTGCATCTTATGATCTTGATCTTCTTTGTACTCCGGAAAAGGGTAATCGTGCTGCCGATGCCCTTAGCCGAAAGCAACAAGCAGTTGTTTCAATGATGATATCTGAATGGAATGATCTCGAGACATTATCCATTTGTGAGATTCGAGATCGTGAATCCAATTTATGTTCATCTCTTGTTTTGTGTAGCCTTGAGGCTCGTCCTTCTCTTTTGGACCGTACCTCTTTTGGATAAACTCTATGTCAAAAAAATTGTTAAATTGCATAGAGTTCCTACTTCTATTGTTAGCGATCGGGATCCATTATTTTACTAGTGGATTTTGGTAGGGTCTTCAAAAGCTTTGGGAACAAAGCTTAATTTTAGCACCGTTTATCGTCCTCAATCCGATGGACAAATGGAGCATGTGAATTAAACTCTTGAAGATCTCCTTTGTGCATGTGTTCTTGATTTTGGTGGAAGTTGGGAAGATCATATTTTTCTTGTTGAGTTTTCCTATCATAATGGCTTCCAATCTAGTATTGGTATGATACCTTTCGAGGTACTCTATGGAAGGCCATGCCGATTTCCTTCGTGATTGGCTTGAAGCCGGTGAGAAGCTGGTTTTAGGTCCAGATTTTATTGGTGTTCATTTGTGTTTCACCTATGCGGGGTGTTGTGCGTTTCAGTCGATTAGGAAAGTTAGCACCTCGATATGTTGGTCCATTTCCCATCACCGAACGCATTGGTTCTGTGGCTTATCGCCTTTTTATTTACCGGCTCAATTTTCTGCTATTTATGACGTATTCCACGTCTCTCAACTACAGAAATGCCTTAGGGATTCCGATTCTAATCTTGAGCCTGGTATTATTGAGGAAATTGAAGTTTCACCAAATTTGACTTATGAGCAACATTCTATTCGTATCATTACTTCAACGGTTAAACGCCTTCGAAATAAAGATGTTCTTCTTGTGGAAGTTCAATGGTCCTCAAATCCTAAGGATTTCTCTTGGGAATCTTGGGAATTCATCAAGCAAACACATCCAGACTTACTCTTTCGTGCTCTTTATGGTGAAATTCTTATTTCAAATTTTCTTTTGTGTTGATATGCTTTTATGGTTGTTACTTTTTATTTCTCCTCTTAATTATTGCAAGGACGCAATTTCTTTAAGAAGGGGAGTCTGTAACAACCCACATATTTTACGATTGTATATTTAAATGTTTTATTTAAATATAGCATCGTTAATCGGATTCAAGTCCGAAATGTCACTTTTTGCAAACAGTCGAATTAGGACTCGAGACCACTTCCATTGAGTCCAAAATGGTGTTTGTGACCTTTTTGAGTATAACCATCGATATGTTTGGAATTGGGTGAATTTTGCTATTTTTCGCTTAGGGCTTTGGGCTTGGGTTTGGGTTTCAGCCCACTAACCCAACTCATCTTATATCCTAACTCCACCCCCTCTCCTCTTCATTCATTCTATTATTTTCCTAACACTTCAAGCTTTAGTAAAAATGGGGGAAGAGATTTGAAACTAAAATCCTAAGCCCTAGTTTCCTTTGCAAATTCAAGTTCTAGCTCCAAAATCAAAGAGAAGCTTAGGTAAGCATCCTCTTCTTCTTCTCCATCTCAATCTCTCTCCAATTTCAGAAATTTCCTATGACCTAACTTAGGAAATATCATTGTAATCTTAGATTGGAGCTTGTAGAGTTGAAGTTGAAGTGTGGTTGATCTTTCTTTTGATTTCAAAGCTTCTCCTTCATTGTTTTTGAGTTAAAGGTGAGTTTTTGAACTCACATCTACGTCTATAGCTTTCATTGTTGTTAGGTCTGAATTTCTAACATCTATTCATGTTCATTTGGTTTTGATTTGGATTGATTTGGCGAATTTTCCAATTTTTTGTTTTTTAAGTCCAATTTTTGTGAAAATCCTTTTATGGATGTTTGAACATGTTTACCGGGGTGTATCGATGAGCCTATTAGGCTGGGTTGTCGCATTGGCATAAATCCCTAGTTGCCATTGCTTGATTGATCGGTTCCGATAGGATTTTGCCCCACTTGGGGGCTAGGCTGATTCTTCTCTGGAAGCAGGTTTAGTCGACTGAACTAGTAGGTCAGTCGACTAAACCAGGGGCAGAAAACATTCTGTCCCTGTATCAGTCGACTGACCACTTGGGTCAGTCGACTGACCTGGAAACCGAAAGTTTCCAGGCATTGGGCCAATCGACTGACCACCTGGTTCAGTCGACTGACCTGCTTGTCTCAACTCAATTTGTTTATTTTGCTTGGGTTTCCAATTTTAATCAATTCGTGATGATCCGATTCGTTGTTATCATTTATATCGACTTTGATGACTCCTTTTTCGGGATTTTCAGGAATATCCGTTTTGATGGATTCGGTATTGATTTATATGGATTTGATTCACGTCTTCGTATGTGAATTTTTGGTGATTGATTGTTTCTACAATCATTTCTGTGATTTGTCACTTTAAAATACAAAGGTTTCTATACTAGTAGTATATATTCAAACTCTTTCACAAAGATGACTTCAACTCTATTTTTAATACAAAGCTCGTTTATAAAATCGTTTTCCAATCTATTAGTATATACAAGCCTTTACCTCATTCGTATGAGAAATCTAATTAAACGGCTTAGCAAAACATGTGGTATGAAACGCTTGCGTTTACTTCGCCGGTTAATTCTTGGACTTGTTCGATTGAACTTTTGTGACAATTTTCGAGTGGAAATCTATAATTTGTTCATAAATATTTAAGTTAAACTAGTGGTTATGGGACATGAAGCTATACTCATTTATTTACTAGCTTAGTGTAATCGACACTTCTGGATGATCGATGATGATCATTTTATGGTTTAGACTAGCAATGTGCGATGTCTCTTTGTCCGCGTGGGGGACTATACCCTGTTCTGTTGAGCTTCGTCTCATTTTTATGGGCTAGCGACCCATGGTCTTTGGACCGTTCGTGGAGCATTCGGCTCGATAAGTCGGTGCATGGGGTGTATCTTTTTAGGTGCATCGATGTCCGACTAGGCATGGGGTGTATCTTTTTAGGTGCATCAATGCCCGATTATACATGGGGCGTATCATTTTAGGTGCATCGATGTTAGATTATACATGGGGTGTATCTTTTTAGGTGCATCGATGTCTGACTATACATGGGGAGTATCTTTTTAGGTGCGTCGATGTTAGTTTATACATGGGGCGTATCTTTTCAAGTGTTTCGATGTTCGACTGTGCATGGGGCATATCTTTTTAGGTACGTCGATGTTCGGTTTATGGGATAACGTCTCATTTGTGATACACGTGTTGGTGAGTTTTCATGCTCCCGTTTGTGATAGGCCTTCCCCTTTGTGATTTCTGGATTCCTGGTTGTGATTTCTAGAATTTGTGTTTCACCAATTTTCGTGGTTTGCATTGATAAGCTCTATCAATATTTGTGTTTTGGTGAATAAATTTAAAGAATGTGATTCTTTTTGGTGTTTTGAGATTCATGAGATATTGTATGATTTTTGTTGATATTTGATGTATACTTGACACAGTATGGCATTTTTGTTATCATACGTTTTTGGTCATATCTCTTATCATATCTCATTTTACCTGATATTTATAGCTAGACTGATCCGTTTATTATTTTCTTCTTAAATAATACTCGGGTCAGACCGAGGTATTTCAGGTGCTTCTGCTTGACTTCTTGTTAGGGTCCATCTCCTGACTTTTGGCTAATTACTTTAGAATAGTAGTTTTTGTTAGTATACATTTGAGAAAGATACTCCTAGTTGTATACTTATTATTTTGTCTAACTCTTGTATCTATTCTTTTGTGATGTAGTGGATCTTGTATGACCACTATTTTGATGTACACTTTTATGTGTTATATTCATATCTGTTTCCGCCTTTGTGATATGAATATCTGTGACTGATTTGTGTTATGTTTATTTCTATATTTGTTTCCGAAGTCCACATCGCCACTGTGCGGTAGCTTTGAGTTTGTATTTGATATGTCGGATTTCCTCTTGAAATGAAATGTAAGTTATATTATCGGACATATCGGTACTCACACAAAGCAATTACACAGATGGTCGCTCCTCAACAGCCTTATTCTTCGTGCTAGTCGACGGCATTACCCCGTAGTGTCATTGGCTAGTGTGAGTATAGAGGTGGGGCGTCACAGTAATGAAAAGAAATTTTCATTATATGAATAAATGAAAGGAAAAAAGTGAATTTTTATAAGTAATTAATGAAAGTAAGTACTGGATAAATGAATGTGAATTTATTTACAAAGAAACCTATATAGTACTTTAAGAATTGATTTACATATGTTTAAATAATTGTGTGTGAGTAACATATGTAAGAAATTGTATATAACATATGCAAATAAATGAATGTGAATGAATGAAATAATCATTGTATGAATGAAACTGAAGAATAGGGAATAATATGAAATGGAATTTATAAGAATGAACTTGATTAATGGTTGGAGTCATTGTTTGTTAGGTTTATAGGTTGTTTGGGAAAGGATACTTCTAATTAGTTAGGATGTATGAATAATCTGTTGAGTTTATCTAAGATTGTTGAGTAGATGGTATACTTAGTAGTTATTTGTCATTCTATGCGATTTAAAAGTGTCTAAACCCGAACAAACTATTTGTTTTGGTTGATATGGATGGATAATTGATTTGCTTTGACTTCATGTGATGATTGTATACTTTGGTTGGAAGTGATTGTTGTTATGTTATGTTGATTGTTTGTAATTAATTGAAACAATATAAACATTTCACTTTTATATAATTATTAACTCTTTTGGATTATATAAGTGAAATACAGGTTATGGAAGCAATTGCTACTGCTTTTGGTTTCATAAAATAAGTGTTATTTGTCCGACAAATAGGTACGTTCTCGGATTACGGTTTTCTAGCGATATTATATTGTTTTTCCCGTGGTTTGGGATATATTATTTCGGAAAATATGATATATATTGTTATTATTGATATTTTTATTCTCCCAGACCTCTCCGTACAAAGGAGACTCTGCCGAAATTTTTCGTGAATTTTGGACTTAGAAAATTTTATGAAATGTTTTCCAAACTTTATTAATTTGAGTATAAAAGAATTTAATTGTTTATAAATTGATATATTTTATTTAGATTATTTAATTATGTAAATTAATTGTTTATAAATTTAATATTTTGAATAAGATATTGATTACTAATTCCTTCTTTTCCCTTCTTTCCTTTTCGGGGACGAAAAGTTTTGAGTGGGGGAGAGTGTAACGACCCGTAATTTTCGATAATTAAAAATAGTTAATTTAATTAGATTATGTGATTTAATATTGGAAGAAATAAAAATTTGGGATTTATTAATGAAATAATAACCAGAATAAAATGTAATAATGTTAATTCAAGTTAATTATTAACAAGTGGAATGAAATTCGAATCAATTGAAATGATTTAAAAGGTTATACTTGGTTATAAAGTGAATATAAGAAAACTAAATGTAAATATTGAATTAACCAATGAAATAGTAGATAGTTAATGGTAATTGAATAAAATAATGTGTAATAAATGAGAATTGAGTATAACTAGTGTAATGTGAGTTGTTATAACGATTGGTAGCAAATAATGAACTTACAAATGTTATTGAATATAGTAATAGCGACAAATTGTTGTCTGTTACCAATATATTTAATCCATTGTAATTAAGTGATAAACGTTACATTTATGTGAATCAAGACATAACTGTAAATGGTGAATGTAATAAATGAATAGGAATGTTAATTATATTCATAATGTAATAATTGATTTAATAAATTAGTGAAATCAAGATAAATAAATTAATTGGGGATTTAAATTTTAATAAATGTGTAAAATTGATAAAATTCAATATAAATGGAAATATAGTAGTTAATACAAATAAAGATGGAAATTGGAGAATATTAATGTAATGAAAGACAAACAAATATTAACTACGTTATTTGAGTAATAATTGATTGAATATAAAGTCTGAAATCAAATTAAAACAATTTATTGGAATTAATTGCAATAAATTGGAGTTAATTACAGTTGAAATTGAACACTGTAATTAGTAAAATTTTAAACACTGAATTGATGTGTAAACTTGTTTTGAATCTTTATAAATGTCTAAGAAATAAAAAATGATGAAAATTGTTAGTTTTAAATGTTGAATTAAAAGGTGATTTATTAATTTATTTATTTAATGTAAAAACAGCCATTTTACCCACTAACTCGGATTTCGATGAAACTAGTTTCATTGGATCCGTAACGGTGAATTATTGTAGGATTTCAAGTTCTATAGCGATCAGACTTGTCGTTTGATCGTACGGACTCGAAACGCCTAGAAATCAATTTAATTGAAATCAATTTGAAATAAGCTGATTTTAACATAACTTCTTCATATGATGGAATTAGGACTTGAAACCTGTTCCATTGAGTTTAAAAATATTGAAAATATCTATTTTGATATATGAGATGACCCATTTTCGTTCCGGAGACAGAATGGGTTTTACGGGTCGTTTATCGTTCAACTTCCAAATCAACTTGTCCATTCCTTCTATTTTTCAGCTTTGCCTATAAATAGCCCATTATAAACCCTAGCTCTTTATTTTCATTTGTCTATATGTACAATTCTCTCTGGCTTCTTCTTCTCAATGGCAGACAAACCAAACAAATTCCAAACCCACAATTTCAATTTCAATTTCAATTCCAAAATTTAAACTCCTCAAACTATATCAAATTATATATCGATTTGAAGCTCTCGATGAGCGTAGGTCAAATCTGCAGTTCATTTTTCGGTTTGGATTTCTGTGTGTCCAGAATTCGAGGAAAGATTCTCGGTCGTCCGTTGATCGTTGATCAACTTCGACCGATCGTCGACCGGAGGGTACAATTTTGTAGAGAGGACCGAGTGGAATCCATCTGAGTTGTTCACTTGGAGATTTGGTGGCTGGATCGTCGTCGACAATTCATGCTAGGGTTTGCAAATGGTGGCGGCTTCTGTCTCGAACGCACGATTGACGCGTGGCCGTGGTCGACTCGGAGGTCGTGGGGAGGCGGCAGGCGATCACGACGCGTCGGGGGTTTAGCCGCGGTGGCTAGCGGCGACCTGGGTGGCGCGATGCTCGGTCAAAGGTTGAGTCGTGTGCGTACTGAGATGGGTTAGGGTTTCTTGCGTGAGCTTTCTACGGGGTGACGTGTCGATTTGGTGAGGAGTGATTTCTTTTGTTTTATTTAGTTAATTTCAATTTCAACTAGTTCAAATATGCATAACTTTTACATACGAGATCCGTTTCACGCGCGGTTTGATCCGCTGGGATCGTATCGAAATTTTGGACATTTTGACACTGGTTTGGACAAATTCTGAGCACATTGAATTTTGAGCCCTAATTTGGATTTAAATTCGATTTAAATTCAAAGGTGAGTGTTTTGACCCACTCACAACTTCTAAAATTTCTTATGTTAGTTAAATTAAATTTGCTGTGATTTGAAATTTATTTATGGCTGTTTGGTATATTTAAATCGTCATTCAAGTTAATTTGAATTTATTGTTATTTAATGTATTATTTAATTTAAATTGCCAGTTACTTTCCTGTTAATGATAATCAGTTAATTGCTGTAATTTATTTGATTGAATTGGATGATGATTTTGATCGATGGTTGGTTGTTGATATTGGATGATTCGATGCTATGTTTAACTTATATATTGTTATCACTCTACAAGTTCCCT
The DNA here is from genome assembly GCA_030737815.1 of Allium fistulosum. Classification (NCBI taxonomy): domain Eukaryota; kingdom Viridiplantae; phylum Streptophyta; class Magnoliopsida; order Asparagales; family Amaryllidaceae; genus Allium; species Allium fistulosum. Next base: position 925,616,181 of record CM060901.1, read on the forward strand.
ATGGGTTGAAATGATACATACCCGAACGATCTGTAGATTAGGAAAAAATCATTATGGGTCGAAATGATAGACTCGAGCGATTTTATGGATTTTTATATTAATTCGGGATTGCGGTTTGAAATGATGTATAACCGTAAAATTTTAAATTGCGGATTGAAATGATAAATATCTGTATCACTTGACCCTAGGGTAGAGAATTATATACGGACATCGGATTGGTTAAATTAATTGATTTTAAAGCCTAAATTTTTTGAATCCTGTTAAATGAGATTTTGAAATAAAAATTGATTTATATAAATTGAATTATTATGGACATTCAAGTTTTATGTTCAAATTGGAATTAGTTCATAGAAATTGTTAAAAGAATTTAATTGAAAATTTCAAAGCTGAATTTGGAATATAAGTGAAATTTATCAGAATTGAATTATTTGGATTGTTTGAAATATAACTTTGTAATGTATTGAAATTGGAATAATTTAAATTGATATTTCAAACACGGATTGAAATCAATATAAAATTTAATAATTGTATTGAGAGTTTGAATTGGAAGTTTGAAATTGAGTTTTGGAAATTCAAATTAGTCCAAAGGTGTTGAAAGGAAATAAGTAGTTAAATTTATATTAATTTCAGACTTATATTTTAATATAAGCTGTTTTAAAAATATATTATTTTAAAGATTCTATATTTTAAGATTTTCAAACTATTAAACTATTTTAACCTATATAACTATATTAAATCATTTAACCTATTTTAAACCATTCAATTTATTTAAAACCAATTAACCCATTTTAACTTATTTTAAATCTAATTAATCTATATTTAAAGCTATTTAATCTATTTTAAATATATTTAATCTATTTTAAATATATTTAATCTATTTTAAATATATTTAATCTAATTTAAATCTATTTAGCTATCTTAAATCAATTAAAAGTATTTTTAATCTATAATTAAAATTTTTTAAAATATTTTAACTATTTATAACTATTTTAATTATTTATAACTATTTAAACTATTTTCTAAATTCTCAGACTAAGTAAAGTGGAAGTGTTTATATTAAAACTCATTGGTTTAAAGGAAATACAGTTAAATGATGTTGTAACCTAAGTTGGGATTTAAATGTTATAATTAATTGAATATGATGATTTTGAAGCAAGAATTTAACGTAATTGGAAATATGATTTTGAAAGAAATTATGATTTCAGAAACGATATGATTTCAAAGGTGAATATGATTTCAAAGTGAATATAAGTTCGAAAGTGATATGGTTTTAAGAATATGATATTTTGATATAAATTGTGAATTGACTTTTGAAATGTAAAAGAACCATCCGGTGTGAAATAAGCATTTGGTTGCTAAAGAGAGCGGGATTAGATATTGTCATACTCTCTGCCAATATTGAAAACCACTTTAACAACTGTGTAGGTGGTGGAGATTCCAGAAATGAAGTAGGATGGTTTGGCGAACGATTTCTGTATGAGGTATGACGCGACCCTGACTCCCGTGAGTCAGCTTAGATGTGACTAAAACCAGGAGCCACGCCGGGCTAAGTTAGGTCATTCCTTCGATCGGGCACACTTCTTCGATACTATATTCTGACTTTGTGATTGATTTGGTGGCCACCCTTGATTTTGATTCGGGAGTGTGTTCCGAGGTGGGCGGTAGTATCTGCTATGCGTTACCACCAGTCCGTATTCGCAATTGGTATATCTACCCTGGCATTTCCTCGTGTGTCGTGTTCACATGCCCTAGCGCGCCTTCTACGAGTTTGTTTTATATCATACCTATGGGGTGCCCTCTGTGTAAACATCTCGGAGGAGCGTACGATTCTGTATAGACTATGGGAATATATAAAATGTGTTAAGGGGGATATTGGTAACGCCTTAACGCTATTTTAATACTTTTACTTTACTGTAGACATCTTATAATAGCGTATTGTACTAAATAGTAGACAGTTTAACGGATCCTTAGGAGATGTGAATCCCAAACATCTCTTAAGTTATTGCACTCACGTTAGACACTTGATAGGAGATGTCAAACCCCGTAAACATCTCTGACGCCGTTTAGACTCATATTTATTTACCATTGATTTAACTTACATAAGATCTTTTAGTTCTGACTCGAGTGTTTTGTCTTTTCAATTCACTCGGGTCAGCCTAAGCATTTCAGGGTTGAAGACCTTATTTCTGGAGGACGAAGACGAAGATTTGTACTATTATTATTTATTATATTTATTGCACTGCATCATGTTGTTCCGCTGCATTTATTTAGTTATTCATGTTTATGTAACTCTGATGTTTGTGTTGTAAAGAATAATCAAATTTATTTATAAAATAGCTTCATGAACTGTTATTTGATTATTATATTTTATCATTCCGCTGCGAGATTCTGCATTTGTTTTATTTCTTTCTCCTTTTCTTATTTACCCCATAACAATCGGCCCTTTTGAATGGTTTGAGTTGACGTGTGTGTCTGCTTAAAACGTCCAAAAAGGGAGGTCGCTACAGCTCGGCCCGTCACTGACAAGCCAGGCAGGTCGACCTGACCATGCAGACCCCACCAAGCCGACCCGGGGTCCTCTGGATGTCGACTCGAAGTAGCTCATGCCTTCGCTCGTGTTAAACCACTTCTCTTTTCTACAGTATCGACCCAAGATAGTTGAGATGAAATAGCCGAACCCAGGATAGCCGATCCCAATGCTCTATGCCGATCCAGGACAACCGATCCCAAGATACTCTTCCACTACCGACCCCTTAAAGACTTGTCGAACCCAAGCTACTCTGCCGACCCCAAACTCTCATGACCGATCGCAGACAACCGACCACAAATAACCAATCGTGAATAACCGATCCCATGCTCCAAGTGCCGATCCACAGATTTTGGTGAACCCATCATCTAATGCTGACCCATCATGACCGATCCCCTAAGGATGTGTGGCTCCACCATGGCAGACCTCATCAAGGCCGAACCCAAGTGGCTTTGACGAACCTTCATGGTCGATCCCCTAAAGATATGCCGAACTACCAGGGCCGATCCACTTTCCTATATTGAGAACTTGTGAACATGCCGACCCAACATTCTTTACACACCGACCCCCACTCATCAAGGTCGACTCGGAGTAATCGCCATTATGACTCGGAGCAAAACGTCCAACGACTCGAAGTAGATGTTGAAAAGTCCTGGATTAAGCACTCTTCTGACTCGAAGTAAACTCCCTTGTGACTTGAAGTGGACCAACTCCTGACGTTACGCCCATTTACGTCTAATCATAACTTCTGCAACCACCGTTTTGTAGCCGGGCCAAGGTGCTGGGTAACATGTAACGACCCATAAATTTCAACTGTTTTAATAACGCAATTAGTTGAAATTTTGTGAAATTTTAAACGATAAAATTTTAAAATATAAATTTGATATTTGGAATAAGTCTAGTTAAACATGGCAACTGGTAAATTTTCGTCCGAAAATATGAAAGTTTATTTCGCGCGTGAATTTACTTCAATTTAATCAGTTAAAAAGCGATGAAAATAAAATGTTTCCGAAACCTAAATATTTATACATAGAAAAATTCTAAACCATCTTCTGAGCAAAATGTCAGTTTGTCGTTTTTCCAAATTCGGACATCTTTGGCTCCGTCGATATTATTTTTCAGCATTTTTTCTTGCATTTTCCGTAGTAGAAAATTTTCGAATTTTTATAATTCAATCGTACCGCTAATATCTGTATACTATTTTGATCGTCTCGTCATGCTGATCGCTTCGGTATATTTATTTCTGTGTTTTGAAATCCGGTACGCAATGGAATCTATAAAAAAAACGATTTCGTACCGGTATCGGTTTTAAAACTAATTGGCTCCTTGTACCCATTCATCTACCCATCCGTTGAAACCAGCAAACTTTATAATTCCTAGATTTCAACTTTAACTATTGCTATTCTCTATGTCAATTTATTATACAATGTTGATGGTTAGTGCATTCACTTTGATTCATTTATTCAAAGTGAACGTTTCATTTTACTTGCTATCTCACACCCGACCTCCTTCCTTCATTCCTATTCCTCTTTTATTTTGCTCACAGAGAAAAAAAAAACCCTCAAACTCGATCGCCACCTCCTTGACATCAAAGCCACCTTTCCCCTTGCAAAGCCGAGCCCTTCCACGTCGAGTTTCCCCACTGCCGCTCCGAGCAGCCACCTCTAGCAACCTTCTTCCCTACCGAACACGACTGCTCTTTCCCCTTTCTTCTTCAAACTGGCTACAACCACCAAACCCAAACCCTTCATTGTGGTGCACCACTGCCCCGACCTCCATCCTCCGTGTCAGCCTCCACCAGATCTCCACGACAGCCAGCACCCAAACACCCGAACGCCATAACTTTCTAGCACCCCAAATGCCGTCCCACACCCTTCCCCTCCTCTCTCCCACCTCCACTTCACTGGCCATCACTTTGCAGCAAACCACCGCCGAGACCCGTCTCTGTCCTTCCCCCTCTGCATCCGGTCAGCCTCGTCCTCACTGACAAAGCCGAGCACCTCGACCACCACTTCCTCCCATCACAACCGAAGTCTCCTCCATCTCAGATCCAACCCGCACCCATTTCCACCCCATGCCGAGACCACCACCTCATAGCCAGCCACCGCCTTCCACTCCTCTTCCTCCGCCTACTTTCTCCTCCGGTGTCACCTTGCTTTGTCTGCCTCCAACGTGAACCACCGCAGCCCTTCCAGTGTTTTTCGTAAGTTTTAGATATATAACATATCTTTTTGTGTGTTTATATTTATATATAAATCGATATTTGTATATATAGTTCAAATCTAATTGTGATTTTTTTTAACTGTAATACATTAAGTATATAGTATACATATTGTTTAAAGTATGGGTATACTTTTGAAGGTGAGTCTGCATAAGAATTTACGTGTATATAAACTGGTTTGTGATCCAAGCTTTGTAAGTAACCTACTGATTTTGTACAACGTAATATGTCAGTAGACATATTCTGATAACATACTTTTCTAAAGTACATAATATGTTGATAATCTGCTATTCTTTAACATGTCAGAATTATATATTGCATTGTTGGTTACAGCTAAGTATATTATTTGACAAAAGAAGTATATATTTATATAATAAGTTTCGTATATATTTGTGTATATTTAGTTATAATATATCAAATGTTTGTGTTTCAGTTTTATATACTTTAGATAATGGGGTATGTATGTTTATATGCGTGGACATTTACATATATATACAAAGCGTATAATGTTTATAATGGCTAGTTTATAAATGTTCTGATTTCCGAAATTCTATAGTAAGATATATATATATATATATATTTTATGTGTCAAGTTATAAAAGTTTATAATTGGTTGGTTTACAACACTATAGTACCTTATATATACAGTTTAAAGTGTTGTTGTTTATTATATATTAGTTTATAAATTGTTGATTTCATTTCTTATACAAGGGTCCGACTTTAAAATTTTGATATATTAAAATTTTGATTTTTTTAGAGTATGCTTTAGAGTATCTAAACTTGAGGTCAGTATTTGCGGCTTGTATATGTATATAATATTGGGTTTAAATTAAATAATGATTTTTGTATAACCTATAAATGTTTTGATTTTGATAAATATCTATTCACTTATACTATTGATCTTCATCAATACAGTTTGATTCAATTTCGCCAATTCCAAGCTGTCAGTTTTGATCGTCAAATTCGTGCTAATTTTGATTTGCTTCGGAATTCGTGTTTGGGTTCATAACTCGATTTTCATCCATCTCTAGCCTCGGAAGGTGAGCACTCACTCACGATTAACGTTCTTTTATTTATTAAATTTGATTTCAATTGAAACGACAATTGAAATATGCTGCTGTTAGATATTTATACTGTTATTACCTGTATCAGTTCACCTGTGACATCTGACACCATTATCTGTTATATATATGAAATGATAATCCAGTTTGGTTGTTAATTGATTGATTGTTGATGTTTATATTGGACGTTAAATTGTTAATGTTAAAATGATAAATAGTATGGAATTGAATTTAATATAGGATAATTAATTGTTAAATTTGATTAACTAACATTTGAATAATATGACCCCTTTTACTGTTAAATCTATTGACACGTATGATTTGCTTAATTACACCTTGAACCACTGAATGTATGTTGTAAAATTGATGATGTATGAAATTGTAAATAGATGACAAGTGAAAAACCGTAATGTAACAATCTTTAATCTACATGAAATGATAGTGTAGATTCTAGAAATAATTATGTTAATTCGCACAAACAACAATGTGAATTAATACGGTTATTTCGGGATTATTCGAATTGATTATTGGATTGATATTGATTGTTGTTATTGCTTGTTTATTTATTTTGACACCATCCCAGTTATCACACTGCAAGTTCCCTTTGATATGTTTTGATTTTGAATTGAATTGGAATCGGGTTGAAATGATAAATACCCAAATTGAATTTTTACCTAGGATAGAAAATTAAATAAAAACCCGATTGGTCAATAATTTGATTTGAAAATAAATGAAGATTTTATTTGAATAAAATATACGGTTTTGAAATGAAGTTGAAATTTGAATTTTAACGAAAGGAAAATGTTAATATTTAAAAATATGAAATAAAATATTTAGCAATGTAATTGATGAAAGAATGTGTTTAATTTGAGAAATGTTTGAAATTATTAAACTTTGAAATGATTTAATAATTAAGTTTGAAATTATAATTAAGTTGAAATTATTAAACTGTGAGATTATTTAATAATTAAGTTTGAATCATTTAATACTTAAATAAGATTAAATTATTTAATGATTAAATTGAATTGAAATTCTTTAATAAGAGAAAATTGAACCTTTGAATAAGTGAATTTTATTTCGCAAATAATTGAAATTGAATTTCTTTATTAATTAAGTTTTGGAAAATTATTTAAGTAAGTAAATATGTGAAATTGAATTTCTTTAACAAGAAATGAAAATGTGATATTTCTGGAATTAATGTAAGGCTTGAAATGTAAATAATTTGATTTAATGAATTTAATTTAATTTAATTTGTAAGTTTTGTTTTAATGAGGTTGAACTTAAGAAATTGATTTAATGAATTGGAAATTTAATAGAAATTACTTTGAATGATAAAGTAACTTAACGAATATTGAATGAAATCGATAAATGAATTCAAATTGATTTGAATGTTGAAATTAAGTTAATTTAAATGATTTCGAATTGAACTTATATACGAACTTGGATCAATATTTGAATTGTTTTGAATAAAGGTTGGAATTGAACTATAAGATTTGGAAACGGTAAATTGGAAGTTTCGAAACGTAAATTATGGAAATTGGTTTAGAAAGACAAATGAAATGTTGATTTGCGAATTGAAATTGAAATTGAATTTGATTTGGTTTTTGAAATATATAAACGACCAATCGGTGTAATAATTACGAAAGTTATTAAAGAGACCGGAATTCGGTTATGGGTATACTCTCTATCTAAACCGAAAACCACTTTAATAACTATGCGCGGAGTGATGATCCAGAATGAAGTGGTTGGAATGATGTACGTGATGACTGAAGAAAGAGAACGATAATGGATAGCCTTGACACTTGTGTCAAATTGGAAATGACTAAAACAGGAGCTGTGCCGGGCCAATGGAGGATTGATACCTCAAGTGGACACACTTCTTCGAACTACTTATACTTGTTGTCGATTGGTGCACCCTTGATTTTGGGAGTGTTGTTTCACGGTGTTGCGGGCGCTGCGGCGTTGCGTTCTCACCAGTCCGGATCAGGCGAACGGTAGTATCACTACCTTGGGTATAGCCTCATGTGCCTTGTCATACTTGTATTCCGTTTATGTGCGACCACTACGAATTTGTTTTGTACCTTGAGTATATGAATTGCCCTCTGGTGACTTCCAGTTTTGGGGAAACTACGGTCTTGTATATGCTTGTGGGAATAAAAATGTGTTAAGGGTGGAATGGGCCATGACTTAACGCTATTTTGATATCTTTATATTACTGATAGACATTATCTACTTATCGTACACTACTACATAGTAGATAGTTTAACGGATCCTTAAAGGATGGTTATTCCAAACATCCTTTGAGTTACTTGTATTTCAATTGCTATTTCACTTGAGTTGGATTTATTAATATAAGAATGTTAATCCTGACTCGAGTGTCTTGTGTTTTGCTTTACGCTCGGGTCAGACTGAGTAGTTCAGCTTTCGAGACTCACCTTTGGAGTTGGAGCTTTGCTTGAAGATCCAGCCATCTATTCTGCTTCAGTATTCGATGATTCCAGTGATGTATTCTGATTTGTATCTGATGTATCATATTACTCTTCCATTGTATCTGGTTTAACTCTGATGTATTTTATATATTCATATAGTAGCTTCATGAACTACTATCTCTTTTATTACCGCTGCACTTATTACTCTGTGTCTGTGATCTGTGATTATTTTATTTACTGTATATATTCAGTTTTGCCAAATTTAAATTAACAACGCGGTATTTTGAGCAATTCAATTCCGGCATGAGTGTCTACCTATACACTTATAATGGATGCGAATGGTCCAAAATTCTGGGTCGTTACATAACACCTCCTATCCTAGTTATTCTTACCCTTTGATTCTCTATACCTTAATAAGTCCCGTTTCTATTTATTTTCCCTTTTATAAATATTTTTTTAAAAAAAAAGAGCTTCCAAATTTATGGAATAAAAGAAATTTTATCAAGTCCAACTTATGCTCTATTTTACATTTGTTTTAAAAAAAGAATCACTTTCTCCAAAAATCAAAAACTTTTTTAACTTAACCAATTTTAAACTAGAATTTCAAAAATGAAAATCCTTTTTACCAAAAACCTTTTAATTAGAAACTTTTGACTCAACAAATTTTAAATTATGAGTTTTCAAATTTCCTTACTTTTTCAAAACAACTTCCCAATAAATCCTTTGAAAACCTATTCAAAACATTTCAAGGAATTGTCCAAAAACCTTTTTATCAAATTCTTTCATACGAGGTTAGATTTAAAAATTGACTTTAATTATTCTTTCTATTGAACTTTCCTTCTTCCCTACTCAACCTTTATAAAAATCGATTATCTCCTTGTGGTGATTAATGGACACCTTCTTGTGTGAGCTTTCTTCACTCCTTCTTCATATCTTCACTATGCCACAAAGTGAATCTGATATATGGAATATTAATCTATTATTTGACATAGCCTCTGAAATCTCAATGTTCATGTTTGTCATTCAGATAACATTTTATTTGTTGCCTGATTGAAGTTATAAAAAAAAATTAGTTTTGGCTCCACCTATATTTTGGTTTCCCTCTCAATTATTTTGTGGCCGCCGGTTCTTTTAATTATTTCCTCTTATATTTCTCTCATTCTATTTTTCCCTCTTCGAAGTCAAATAAACGATTAAACCCCTCATCCCATTTTCTTCTCCCCAAACTCACTCAATCTCAAAACCAAACCAAATCTTCTGGAATTAGGGTTTCAATCGGAAGAACCCTAATCTCCCCTTGTCGATCGATCTGCTGCCTTCAATCGGAAGAAACCTAATCTCGCCTTGTTGATCGATCTTCTGGAATTACGGTTTTAATTGGTTGAGTTCTTTTGATCTGAGAATTGGTATGTTTTTTCCGATTTGGATTTGGATTTCTGCCGTTTTGAACTCAACAAATTATTGTCGATGATGATAATGGATATTTATAGGAATTTGACTTGTTTATCCTTCGATTCCTAATATTTGATTGTAGCTGATTTCCCTGACTTCGGTCTTGACTTCAGTCTTGACTTTGGTTTGCTGTATTGGTTGATTTCCTTGACTCTGAGTATTGGTTGACATTTTTTTTATTTAGTGATGAGAATCATATAAATGTTATCTTGTTTTAGGATGTTAAGTTTGATTGGTTTTGTTTGTGACTAATTTTGTTTCCAACTGATTTTGTTTGAGTTTTCTGATAATTTCTGAAATGTATGCTCTACCTTGTTCAATATATATACTTGTATATATGTATATATATTTGAATGCTTGCTAAGCTAGTGCATACATGTATATACATACTTCCATGTATATATGTGGCACTTTGATGGATCGAATCTCATGGCTGTGCTTTGATCTCGAACTTGAACTACCTAGACTTATTATTATGTGATGATGGTCCATGTTGCTTTTGCACTGTGATTTCTTGTTACGTTGTCTTGGTTCATCCATACTCATGTGTTTGTATGTTTATATCTACATATCACTACATATGTGTGTGTGTGTATGTGAACTTGATGTATACACATGTATACATATGTATGTATATATGTGTGAATGTTCTTAAATCTGCATATATATATATGTGTGTGTGTGTGTGTGAGCTGCCTTTTGTACATGAGTCTGATATGGTTCATATCAAGTAATTTGAACTTCCATGTGTATACATACATACATATATATATGTATATATGTGTGGATGTTGATTTTGCACTGTGATTTCTTGTTATACTATCTTGGTTCATCCATACTCATGTGTATGTATGTTTATATATATCTACATATTATTTGTGAACTTCCATGTATATATACATATAATACATATGTATATATGTGTGAATGTTCTTATATCTGCATGTATACGTGTGAACTACCTTTTGTACATGAGTTCGATCTGGTTCAATTGCAAATCATGTTCCAATTCAGTTCTTGTATATACTTATATATACTTGTATGTGCTTATATATACTTGTATGTGTTTGTATATACTTGTATATACACTTGTATATACTTGTATGTTCATATGTACACTTGTGTTGCCTTGAGATTGAACCATTTTGAGGTTAGTTAAATTTGTTTTCCGTTCTGAACCATTTTGAGTTGAACTTGTTTTCAATACATAAATGATGTGTGCACTAAGTTAGTTTCTTGATGTATATGCTATCGAGTTGCAGCTGTATGTATCTCCTCTTGATACACTGTGTGTTTTCCTGAATCTGATTTCCTTCTTGTTGCCTTGTTCAATCTTAATCACAATTCATGCTTGCTGTGGCATTAGTATTGACCTGATACACATTTATATGTATTTTTGTTCATGTTTGAATTCATATTTTGGCCTGAATCTGATTTCCATTTTGTTTCATTTTGGTTTACTACTCTGAGATTGTGACTTATGTTTACTGCACAATATTAGGGTTTTCACTTCTGTTGAACTGTCCATTTGGTGATGTTCGCTGCACTTATGTTCGCTGCACCATATTCTGGTCCTTCACTTATGCTCGCTGCACCATATTCTGGTCCTTCACTTATGGTCGCTGCACCATATATAAATGCATACATATGTATGTATATATGTGTGACTATGTAATGCTGAATGTCTTATATACACTGCTTGGTCTGACCTTGTGCACCCTTGTTTGTGAGACTGGATTAAGGCTCGACCTCGTGATATTTTACAGGTACACTGTGCATATCGTAAGTTGTCCATACACATATATATATTTGTCCTTGTCTAAAACATAAAGAAAAACAAACCCATAAACTGAGGTAATATTAATATTCAAATTCAATTTTATTTTGCAATTTAGGTTTGTTTCTTTTCCCATTTTACTACATTGTTTATTGAATAGGTATAGGAGATGGTTGGATGCAAGCTGGAGCAAGCAAATCAAGATCAACATCAAAAATAAACTCATGTAAGTGAGTGTGAGTAAAAGAGATTTTGTATATGAGAGTGTATAGAAATGTTGTATATATGAGAGTGATAGTAAAAGTTTTATTTGAAAATGTGAGTAGAGTGATAGTGAAAATTGTATTGTATTTGAATTTGATTTTACATAAATATTTGTTTAAATAAAATATTTGAATTTCATTTTGTGAACAATTATTCATATCGGTCAATATTTATATGTTGTCTAATAAGAAATTCTAGAAATGATACTATAACATCAGACAACATATGGTTTTTTGTTATGCTAGTGCATATCAGACGACATGGCATCTCTACGGTCCGATATGCAATGGGATGTCACGGATTTAACAACAGATAGATAAGAAATCAGATAACAAAGCATATTCATCATCTGATGCCTTTTTTCCCATAGTGCTTGCTTTATCCCTTGCTTTCGGCTGTTTACAACACATGGTTTTTTATTATCCAATTATTTTATGTATTGGGATAGGTCCATTAATCTTCGTCTCCTAATAACAATTGTACTACCATATAATATTTAATTACTATTTAACATGTTTAATTGTTATTTCTAAATGTCAACCGTCCGTAATAAATGATTATTTCTCTAACGGAATTTTTTTAAAGGCATTTAATTATTCATTACAATTTTACCTATTATGCCTTCCTTGTCTCTTCATAATTACCTTAATAATCTCTTTAATCGAACCATTTGTATCCTTATTAAATTCTTATAACTCCTTATTTATTGCACATTTAATGCCTTATTAAACTTGGAGTTACAATCTCGTCCTTCTAGATTTCCTAAGATAGCATTTTATGCTGAAGTAAAGATTTGCCTAGTTTTTTGCGTGTATGTATGTGTGTGTGTATACACACTTGGATTTTTTTAAAACATTTTCAAAAATAATAAGTATGTCTTTCATATGTATATCTATCCCTGTTGATTGGGTAACCTAAGCTCTAATTCTGAATGTAACAGTCACCCTGAAATGGTGGTGGTGACAAATGGTAATCCCAAGCAACCTGGTTTTACAGCTAACCTCTCGACTACCCTAGCCATTCACCGCCAACCCGCATTGTCGGGACATATAAGGATAAGAGATAAAGCTTTACTACAATTCACAATGTGAGAACCCCTATCACGTTGCATCAACATGCAACCAGGTTTGATGAAGAAAAATCTTGAGCCTTATTATATTAGTACTTGAGCAGTATAATTTAAATAGAAATACGTCTTACGTATTCTACCTACATCATAAGTCTTTTCAATTATAAGCCTAAAGGTTTTTCTCATAAATAAAAAGGCTTTCCAAATATAAGCCCATAGCGAACTTACTATCAACTCAACAACCCATATCTATCGCCTAGAATGTCCCAATATAAGAGATAGTACTCAAGCCACTTAGCAACTTTTAATGGAAATTATGTAGATTTTGACCATTTAATAGCTTACATAAGGAAGGTCCACCTCATTTACTACATGTCCCAAGGTTGACTCCTCACCAGTAACTATCTAGCTGGCATTGAATGGAATCTTTCAGTCACTTAATACTTCTTATTGAAGCGGGCCCTTTCCCAAGATATCCTCTACCATGCCTAACCCATAATCATGACCCCGACCATTTGCTACTTCCTACATAGGGAAGAGGCGAGCCCTTACATAATCACTTGATACCTTCAATCTTTGAAGCAGGTCCTTTATATTATGACCCATATCATATAGTTATGTCTCACATTAGTCTATTCATAGGTATTGTAGCCAGATTAGTTGGGTAGATTTACCCTACAGAATTTGGGCGTCATCGTAGTCGACTTATTATAGATGATGTCTCACATCAGCCCATAAGTTACACTACTGCTATCCAGATTAGCTGGGCAGACTTCTGCGTGCTTTTGACTGACCTGCATCCATATAACTTAGTCATAATCTATATCACACTCAACATATATTATCACACATCTCACCGTTTCCATAATCAAAGCCTTATAAGAATTCTTTCTTATTTTGCCTTTAACATTAGTTACTTGCATAAGGGCACTACAAGAAAAGCTATCTTTTATAGCGGCATATAGCCGCTATCAAACACAACTATAGCGGTTTGATAAACGCTGTATATCGACATGTTATAAAAAATAATTGCACATTTATAACACAAAAAAAACCGCTATAAAAGAGCATGATTTCATAGCGTAGTATAGCCGCTATAAAATAGTTATTCTATAGCTCCTGTCTCGCGCTATATATCAACATGTTTATAGTATATTCTACATCCATTTACAGCATATATATACCGCTATAAAATGTATAGATACAATAACGCCTATTTGCTGCTATCCTTTGACAGTAACCTCTACATTGCATTATCTTTTTATAGCACATATGTCATATAGTTATAATGCTTTTTAGGAGCTATGCTTTATTTTACTATATATTTGATGCACCCCACTATTACATTTTAATAATAACAATCAAAATGAATCTTCTTTAAATAGATAACAATGTATAAACAAAAAAAAAATAATCAGCAAATGTAACGCATATTCATGATAACAAAATAAAATATCAACTAACAAAAAATAAGTTCAATACATTAGTTGCCAAATTCAATACATATTCATGATAACAAAAGACAACATAGTTCAAAGTTAACGTCTACAAGTACCAAATGCATCACTAAGAACTTGAACTACTCAAAGCCTTTCTTCATGCATGTCTTCGGTCATTGGTAGTACTTCCTGAAAATTCAGAACAATTTGAAAATAATTATATAAAACTATGATGAAAATTACAGGTTATTGGTAGTACCTTCTATTATTAATGTTGCCATATCATTCGTAGCTCTAGAACCACCTCCTTCAGCCTTTAAACACGACAAAGAAATACCAATATGAAACCTATTCTTCACTCTAGTTTAGAAGTCAAGCTCTGATGTTAATCATACATGATGACCTGTCAACTAGCAGCAAACATATACTCAGTTTGATATAGCAGTGGTTTAATCGTGTTATGCATTTAAACATACAAAGATAAAAGGTTTATATGCAAGCAGCTCTACTGAATAATATTGCTTATATTTAACAGATAACATTACCGGAGAAGATATATACATATAGTTCAAATTTTGTGAAAGAATATAGTATCTCATTACAGGATGTTCACATAATACAGCAGACATTGTATGAATGCTGAATGAAATTTTCCTACCTTAAATAAAATGGATAAATTACCGTCAGTATGAACAAGTAAAAAAATGTGGGTAACCACATTGCTTAGTCATGTACATTGGCTTTTGATTAAATGAAATGCTAGATATGTTGTGGATCCAATGAACAAAAAAATAATACAAGGATGGTGAAATAAACTACACAAGTCATATCATATATTGTACATTGCTTATATCATAAAATCAACATGAAAAACTGTCAGAGAAGACCTTTGAAAAAAAGTCAGATTATTACCATAGCGATAGCGGCACGAGTTATTTGTAGAACATCCAAACAAGCAGCGATATTGCCATTTGAGATCAATTGTAGGCTCCCATCAATATTACTATAGAAGTACCTATCAGGTACTCTAGTCTAATAGTAAACAATAATAATTATCACTTACCTTTATCTACAACAAAATAAGTGTAAGACTTTCCCATCATGCATAATATGCAATGTTTCAAGAATCGCTATATCCACCGTAGTACATTCAAGATTTGCTATCAGCAATATAATCAGTATTGAAAAAACATTGTGCATAAATATTACGTATCATCTCTAGTTTGACAACACTAGCTTTTCTTTTTTTCATAAATAATAATAACTACACAATAATGTAATTATGATTTAGTTTGGACAAACCTGTGACAGTAAATAAAATTTTCTGCAACATGTGAAATAACTTTAGTAGAACATTTGAATTTGTTGAAAGATATTCCTGTCAAAGTTAATTTTTGTACGTTAGTCTCTACACTGCTGCAGCCTGCATATAGATTAAACAAAAATAACTATAAATTGAATATAATAGAGGTAGCATGGGAGAACATACAAACTACGATGAAAGCTGCAGGGTGCACAATCTGTATCATTCTCTTCTCATAACAGGCTTAGGCTTAGATGCGCAATCCTGGCTTGCAAATCTCCGACGCCAACGTGAATGCATCTCCTTTCTCAGTCCTTCCCCTTCCACCCCTCATAATTATATCAAGATGGTCAGTCACCTCTACACTTGATATTTTTTTTACAAACCGCACCATATATTTGTTATACATATAAATGCTAAATAAGACAAAAAAAGGACGCAGGAGCCTGCTAAAACTACC
This sequence comes from Allium fistulosum, assembly GCA_030737815.1. Lineage (NCBI taxonomy): Eukaryota > Viridiplantae > Streptophyta > Magnoliopsida > Asparagales > Amaryllidaceae > Allium > Allium fistulosum. The sequence goes on from CM060901.1 coordinate 925,632,183, forward strand.
AGATGTGTAAGTTCATTATTTTCTTAACCCAACTTTTGTTAAGTTTTCTGTATTATTTATTTGTCGTCTTTAGTTGTCTAATTAAATGTAATTTTTAATCTGCGTAGTATGAGCAAATGTGTACCTTCTATAATTTTTCATTTTGTATATTTGATGTCACTGGATACTAATACTTTTCTAAACAATCAACTTCACCGTGAATGCTAAACAATCATTTTGTAAACAATTATGCATAAATCTTTTTTAAACAATAAACTACACCATAAATGCTAAAAAATTATAGAAATCATTTTTACTTATATACTTTTCTAAAGCGGAAAATGGTACTGACTTTAATATGCATGTAGTTCTCAACAAAAGAAATTAACAAAACAAAATTGAGTCATAATAAATACCAAACTGGAAGTATTATTTTTGTTGACTTATGCTCTATGAATGAATGTATCACTTCACCATTCTTGTTATTTTATGGTTTATAATTCAACTTTTTTTACAACGTCATTTTAGCGAGTAGATGCATAATTCTTCGTATGTTATACTAAATGCAGCCGCTGCGGACAAGGTGTAATAGAAGCAAAACTTAAATATTACGTATCATCACCTAAAACAAAATCAGCAATATAATCAGTATTGAAAAAACATTGTGCATAAATATTACGTATCATCTCTAGTTTGACAGCACTAGTTTTTCTTATTTTCATAAATAATAATAACTACAAAATGCATTTAGCTAGTTTTACAAAAACTTTACTTTGTAAGTACAATAAATTAAAAACCCAAAAACATGTACTTAATTTAAAACTGTTATAAGCCATGCTTGGATATCCATAAAAACTAACTAATAAATTTTCCTTATCTGAATACTTACTATGAACTTCCAGTCTCCCTTCCAACTTAGTAACTCAATTAACTTAGTTAAATTGGTTAATAATTCAAAAGTCAAATTATGTCATATGTGAATAAGGAAATTTAGGATGTTAAAATGTTTCATAGAACGCTATACATTTCTATAATATTACGAAGACATTATATTTTTGCACTTCTATAGATCAAAAGACAAAATCGGCAATGAAACAATCGATTCTCAGTTATTTTGGAGTGAATTTAAACCAAGATACAATTTTAAGCTTAGATTTAAAGCGGAACAAATATTTTAAATAGAAACTTGTTACTGATATCACGGGGCTACGAAATGATGCTAAATAAAAGGGGCTATTGATCCTAGCTCTCATATATATTTTATGACTAGATAGTAAAATACATATAGATGCAGCACAATATGCTTTAATACTGTAAGTCCACTCTAAGCTTTATTTTCAGATGCATTGTTGATTTCAGTGTTGGATTGGGTATTTGTTGGCAATACCCAAGCATTGAAGATGCTATATCCAAAAATGAAAGAAAAAAAACTAGGTAGAAGTAAACCACTTTAGACTCCACTCAATTGAAGCTTTAAGACTAATAATAAACTTTTAGCAAACAAAATAATTTAGAATGTTATGATTCCCTAATAACATGAACTAAAATAAGACCTGATGAATTATTATAATCTAAAAAGGACATTAGTGGATGATAGAACATAAATAGCAATGTTTAAAATTAGATAATAATCTTGAATCCTAGAAGAACGACATTACAGTAACAATGCCAAGATGGGCCTTCTTAACTGATTTTAGCACTTGCAAGCTGGAGGATGGTAAGATTACAATGTCATCATAAGGTGTCTCTCTGTGTTTTTCTGTTTCAAATCTTGATAAGTATAAATTTCACTGAAATGCATAAAATGGAGATAACCAAACAAAAATAAAAAAATTGAAACTTACATTGCAAAGTATTTGCCATCATCTTATACATTAAATGCACAGATTGAATTTCGTGTAATCTTCTTTTTCCAACTCCTTGCCAAGAGTCAGTGCTCCATGGGCTTATATCCACCATCACCTGCAAAATATTCAAAAAAAATAAATCAACCAAACAAGGAATTGTCAAAGAGAAATATCACCAATATTTGCAATAACCAAGATTTTCACCCTATAAATGCATTAATAGTTAAGACCAATTTGTATTTGAAACAACTAACTAGTATTAGTAATATACATTTTCACGCTGTAAACTAGCGTGAGCCACATGTGTAGACAGATCCCATACCCTACAAGGCCCTTTAGGATCAAAGGACACAAGAAACTTTGAATCAGCGCTGAAATGAGCTTTGAAAGTTAAGAAAGTAAATTAGTAGTTAATAAAATGAATTTGTTTGGTTGAGGACACAATTTTCTAGTTCATAAGTTGCATGTATGCTTTCGAGAAACAGGTAAAGAAATATCAATGAACAAGAATAGTAATCAAGAAACAGGTAAATGGAATCTGTCTTCTTTGTACACTTCAAACTAAAATCTGACCAGGAAAAAAATGCATGTTGATTATATAATATTAGCCAATTTTAAGTTCACTTACTACAAACTTCATTCACCCATCACAAGATCTATAGATACTATGAGATTTAAAGTCCGCCATGTTGAAATATGGAAAATATACATGCTTAAGGTCAAGTCATGAAAGAGAGAAAAGATTTAAAGTCCGCCATGTTGAAATATGGAAAATATACATGCTTAAGGTCAAGTCATGAAAGAGCGAACTTTAAAGATTGCCTTGAAATTCTGATAGTAAAACACTTTTAAGTTTACAAGGATGCATTGACTGGTTTTATTTATGGGGGTGGCTATTAATTAAAGACACCTTAATTTTGTTAATTATTGCAAAGTTCATCTCCTAATGTTGTGCTACATACAGAGGTTTAGATTGTTACAGCCTAAAACCCCCATTCCAAAACTGTTAAAAGACCAACAAAAAAATGAGAGCTTCAATATCAAAAAAATAAACAGGCTATTTCCAAAAATGAGCAAGTTAAAAAATTATGAGAGCTTCAATATCAAATAATTTGAGTGAGTTAAAAAATTATTTTTTTAACCAATGGCACTCCACTTACTCACAACAATAAACATATTTCTCCCGTATTTAAATATCAAATAAATGTGTATTGTAGTGAATGTGTTAGTTCAAAAAATAATTTTTAATATCTGATTACGACTACAATCCGTGTGATAAATGTTTAGTTATGATCACAAATACTTGTCTGACATTATAAATTAGAAAGAATCCACGTCACTTACTGATCCACCACCTAGTAGCTATGCTCTTAAGCAAGTCATTATCTGATTACGACTACAATCCGATAATGGAGATTAAAGTAAAATTGACGATAATGGAGATTAATACTCAGAGTTATTTTGGCTAATTCGAAAAATCCGTATTAAAAGTAAATATTACAAATTTGTTACTATTTCAAGGTAGAAGAAATGGTTAGCTTAGTGATGTTTTTCTTTCTGGTAACATAAACGGCATATATGATAGTTTTGATTTAAAAATGGTATGCCGATTTGAGGCAAATTTGAAAACATGAATGTTTGGAAGAAGAAAAAACATTGATTTAGCTGGCAGTACTTATTTGAGAGTATAATTCATCTAAGACTTCAAAATATCTATGCTTATGTTATAATATTAGTAGGGGAAAACTCGTCCTATCGCCAAGCGCCATGGTCTCAACATGTAACATGCATTGATAGCATTTTGAAGTAGAGTTAACTCATTTATTTTTTGTGTTCCCCTTTAAATTTCTGTATTCATTTTAGTAGATCAAGAGAATTGATTTAGTCTTAGAAAATGGTTTTAGCTTTAGAAAATAAGCATGATGTTGTTATCTACTATACCATATTCTCGCACTTGGATATTCTCACAATTGGATGGTTGTTTTGTATGAATTAAAGATACAATTTATAATCGTCTTGGTTTTAAATTAGATTTTCCTTGAATATTATTATGGTTGAGTTTGATTTAAACAAATATGCAAATGCTATATGGATATCATATCCACATAAACACAGACTACAGTAAGAAAGATGGATTATTAGTAACAGATAATTTTTATTGATAAATAAAAATAATCATTCAACAATAAGATGAAAAAAAAATTATATAGAAAAATCATGTCAATCATGTAGAATTATGCGTACGTTCAATATTGGAGTGTTTAACTTTGATGTTAAAATAGTTAATAGTATCTTTGCAACTCCGACGTAGAGATAGTAAATACACCTACCTAGTCTAAGATTCATATTAATAATGCTACCCTGTTTTATTGCCTGAGATCAATATACAAGTACCTCCGACTTAGCTGTATTTGCTATAAATCTTCTGCAGAAACATATTTCTCACTACACCCATGTTAATATGAAGGAGAAATATGCAGAAGCTAATTGCAGTCTAATTAGACATATTGGTATTCCAGACTAAAGTCTCCATGCATAGTGTAATGGATGTTACTGAAAATCTATATTAGTTTATTATTAAAACAATTTTATGTGGATTTGTATTCTCACTCGTATATCTCAATTGACAATAATTTTTTCCTCATGTGGATTTGTATGAATTAAGGTTAAAATTCTTTGAATTTTAGTTTAGTAGCTAGGCAAAATATACTCTTGGGTTATATCGATAAGGTTCTAAAATTAAGAAGTCAGAAACACATTTATTTTTCATTTCAAAACTATATCACATAGTTAATATTACTTAAGAAACGAGATGCCATGCCCAATAGAGGCATAGTAACCAAAATTATCATACTATTGTTTAGGTAGATTAGTTACTTCAACAATAATATATTGCACATGTTGTGTTTTTCTTAACAGAAATTTTTTCAAACACCATTATGTAAGTTTCAAAATACATTTCCACCTTGTTATCCGGCATTTTGACCCGGTTATATCTGAAATGACTGGACAAGTTAGACTCGACCGTCATCAAGGCCAATAGGCCAGAGCGATGATTGTGGGGTTCAAAAATCAAGCATAGATGTTAATATGAAGTAGAAGCATGAAAGCTCACTACTCCCCGATTATAACAACGATTTCCTAAAAAATTTGTTTTGAAATATTTCTCCTTCATCCAATTAGCCCAATGCCCTGTTGATTGACCACTTTCCAAACTAATTTGATTCCCAAACCGTTATTAATGTCCTTTAATTTCCTTAGACCCATGCCACCTTCTTATTTTGGCATACAGACCACATCCCATGGAACCTTGCTTGCTCTACCTTTCCATAAAAATTCAAACAAACATGTTTTATTTTATTTAAAATGCCGGAAGGAATTTTAAAACATTGCATCTAGTATCCGGCGATTGGATAAATAGGAGACTTAATAAGCTCAATTTTACCTGTAGTACTGAAAATTCTAGCTTCCCACCCTTCAATTTTCTCTTTAATTTTTCAATCAAACTATCACAGTCCCTGTCTCTCATATTAACCTTTGTTAGAGGGATGCCAAGATATTTGATCGGAAGCGTACCTTGGTTAATGTTAAGAACGTCAACAATTTCCTCCTTACACCTAACTCCTTTGCTAAAAAGAGAATAGATTTCTCATAATTCAATTGCAGTCCAACACTATCATAAAGACATTTGAAAACTTCCTTAATAGCTTCAGCTGCCTTGACAGTGGCATGAGAAAAAAAATCAAAATATCATCTGCGAAAATAATGTGAGCTAGGCCAAAATTCCAAAAACCGATTGATTGCAAATTAATGATATAGGAGTTATACCTGAGCATCTAACACATGGGGCGTCCCACTGTAGCTATGTTAGATCCCTGCTAATATCCACGTCGAGAATATAGGGCTTAGGTGCGTCTTCGGCCATTATCATCACAGAATACAACCTGAATAGAAACGGGTTCGCATCTTTATTCGTTTCCTAATCCAATTGAACAAAAACCTAATCAAGTATAAGATGTTTGAAATCGGTAATTGGTTTTGTTTACCCAGGGGGATAGACTTACCATGAATTGGGAACAAATATCGACGATAGCTGGGATTTGCTAATTTTCTGTTTGAGGAGTGGAAATAATTTGGGAAAGAAGGAAGAGGAAAGAAGAAAAGAGGGAAATAATTTTAGGAGGAGGGAAGAGCAAAATAATTAGATGAGGACGCGGCCAAAGGAAATAATTGGCGGTAGAAAGCGTTACGCAACCAAACACTGGCTCCAAATAAAAAAATGGAATAAACAATAACACAATGAAACAACGCGTTATAAATTAGCGTTATAAAAGACTGTTTTTCTTGTAGTGGGGGGATTTAATAAAATTAATAACTTATTTAACCACATAATTATACGGTATAATTATACATTAATTATGCTAATACACACACACACGTGCCTAATAATTTCTAAGCATGCAGAAAATACGCTAAACTAACGTTTAAATGTTAACTCTTTCAACAATTATACAAGTCTCATCCCATATTATCAACAATATGAAAAATTCAATATTCATATCCAAAAATCCCAATCAATAAACTTGTATACAATAAAATTTATACTCAACTTATTATATCTAAATAATGGAATATATTGATAATAGAAACTTACAATTCCAACTTTACACTCTATTTAAATTCTTTTTTGCACATAAAAATAAACAAAGGAATTTCTATTTAATTCATGGGAATAAGTAGTGAAAACTACGAATAAAATTCGTACCCTACACACTATTCCTTCTTCAAAACCCTTTAATCAAATGTAAAGGAAAAGCATAAAAAGTGGAATAAAAGGTAAAATTATCAAAAACTGCAAATCTACACAATTCTTATTGTTTTGACATAACAATTGAAATTTCAATCCAGAATTGACATTTCACATTGAAGGAGTTTTGGGGTTTATAATATGATGTTTCGCAAATCAATACTCCCTATAGCATATTCAAACGTAAACTATACTAATCAACTACTAAAATAGAAAAGCTAATTTTTCTACTCACAGTATATCCTTAGCTTTGCCTCCTTTGGATTTTACACGCTTTTAACAATCTCTTCTTTTTGATATATACAACAAGAGATTTGTATATATAGATTAGATTCATAAATTGTGGGATTGGAGAAGAATATAATTAGAAATAAAGTGAAAAACCTCTAGAATTTGTTACCTAAAACCCTAAAGAATCTTTTTCTAAATCTGAAGAGAGAGACAGACAGAGCTTCACTATGATCCCAAAATAATATGTGAATGAAAGCGAGGGGATAAGCTCTTGTTTATAGTGATTGAAATGCACCAAAACCATTAGGTTTAAGTTAGTTTAAAATAATAAAAATCCGGACGTCCAAAATGCTTAAAGCATTATCCGCCACAAGCTTCCACCAACCGACGGCCTCTATCCTACGATCAACCATACATTATTTTGGGAAATTATTTCGTGCAGTTATTTTTATTTATTTTATTTCTTAATTACTATTTAACATTAACCTTAATCTTAGCATTTACTTAACCCCCAAGTCTAATAGTTGTTAACTTTCATATTTCAATATTTAAATTATTTTGAATTCGAAAACTTCAAACGTCCATAACTTTTCCTTTTGAGCTCCGTTTTCAATATATTATATGTTGAAATTGATTAGAAATTTGTCACAAACACAACGACATAACTTTCGTAGTTAAATTTTGACTTTTGAGAAATTTCCATTTTTAACTCTATTTTATTTAAATTAATTTAACCAGTTTATTTATTTATGGTTAATTTTACGGGGTGTTACACCAAGCGTGACATTTCGTGGTTCAATAGAAAATGTTTAGTTAAAAGAATATGTAGCTCGCCATTAGGAAGTGTCACATGGGTGATGCATTACAATTGGATTAGACTTGGCACGACCATGCCAAGTCATAGCATCTATTATACATGTTAGAGTATATAGTCTCCTCAATCCAGAAATTAAAGGGAAATGTCTCAATGCTGTTTGAGGTACTTTGGTGGCTCTTTTCCCTTCGTTGAATGTTGTCTTATATCATGGTGCGTTGCAAATTATACAAGAAACTCTGTCTGTATCATCTCTCTAGTATAAAATGCAATCACTAATGCATGCATAATAAGTTTTGTAATCCATCCCAACTTGTCTAATCATCTTCTTCATGTCGGGGGTTACCTTCAGGGAGTAAGTCCTTTATAAATTCGAGGAGTGTAGTCACACCATTGTCAAAAAATCTGTACTGGGGTTTCAAGCTATTCAATTTCACAGTGGCATACAATTTTGTTATCGCTTTTGGGTATGAAGGATACAATGGCTCTTTTAGAGTACCAAAAAGTGATTTATACTTCTTGCTTTGATTGGTCTGCCAATCGACATCAGTCGTAGGTGGTTCCCTAGTATTATTGAGCAACAAACTTCCAAGTTAAAAATGATGAAATCTATCGGCAACATTGACCAGATCTCTCATCCTAGGATGTTCAGACTTGTCGGTACTTATGGCTTTATTAACTGGTTGTTTTTGCTTCTTCCGCAACTCTTCCCCATGAAAATGCCATATGATGCATGGTTGGACAATTCACCATCTAAGAAGATGATACTGAATGTCATTTAATTTAATCTTCATTTTCATATTTTTGCACTGCATGTACGGATAATAATAGATTTTCTTATTACCACCATTTTTTATGATGAATTCAATAAACTTCTCCACTCCTTCCACATATCATGTAGATCTTCGATTGGACTCTTTCATCCATTGTTTGTCCATACTAGAAGAAATATTGCCCTGTTATATCATATATAATATGTCAGTAATTATTTTTCTACCAGCTCATTATATTGTACTATCACATACACAAACAAATAATACAACTCAGACTAGTTGATCAACTTTCATAGGTCAAATTAAAAGTTCATGCAAATACACACACAAACAAAACTACTGCTAGGCATTCCCTTTGTGAACCTTCAAATTCCTACAAAAGTAATTCATGATCAGTATTTAGCAATCGGCTATAGAATTAAAAACAAAAATCAAATTATGCTCTAAGTATTGTAACCGAGAGAGTAGAAAATAATACTGCAACTTGTGCAAATGATATTGTAGTATATATACAACAATTTCAAGTACTTTGTATTGAGGATTATATTAATTATATGTTTTTGTCAGAAGAAAACTAATTAGTGGGCACAAGGATTCAAAATGCAACGACGGTTACCTACTCTTACTATCACAATTATGCATTATATGATGTTATGGGCAAAGTTATCAAGGATTGCGCTCTAGGCACCAAAAAGGCGTAGGCGCAGCTGCTGCTTCTTTCTCGACGTCGAGGCGCCTCCACTACTGGAAGCCTCGAAAAGCGCATTAAGCATGACTTTTTTGAGTTGTCGAGGCACATAAAAGCGTGTCTCAAGTAGGAGGCCATGTTTTTGAAAGTCGACTACAATCAATTGAATTTTAGGTTTTTCAATAAAGTTCGAGTAAAAAAAAAGTGACTGCAGCCATCCATCATAATTGCCGCCTCCATCCACTACCATTGCCACTGTCGCTAGCCATTATTTCCTCCACTCCTGTCGTCTGAACCTGATCTAACAACGCCTAAGAGAGGTAATGTTTTCTTCTTAATTACTAGTTTAAATTAGTTTAACTTTAATAATAATATTTAACTAGGTTTTTTAGCTTTAAACTTTGAAGTTGATTTTAGTTAGTTTAAAGTTAGTTTAAAGTTTAAATTTTGAGGTTAATTTTAATTAGTTTAAACTTTTAGAAGTTAATTTAATAAATTTAGTTTAAAATTTAAATAGTTGTTATAAGTATGGTTTAAATTTTATTTAAATAGTTGAATTTTGAATTTCATACTTTTTAGTTAATGAAATGGTTAAATTTAAATTTTACTTAATAAAGTAGTTAAATAAATTATTTAAATACAACTTAATTTAGTTTCTAATTAATAATATAGTTTAATAAAATATTTAAATAGTTAAATAAATTATAAAATATGAATTGTTTAATTTTTAGTTAAAAAAATTGTTAAACAAAATATTTAAATAGTTAAATGAATTATAAATAGTTAAAATCAGAATTTTAGTTAATAAAATATTTAAATAGTTATAGATAGATGAATGAATTATAATTTTATTTTATAAAATAACTAAATAAAATATTTAAATAGTTGAATAGATTATATAATATAGTTTAAAATTAAAATTATAGTTAATAAAATAGTTAAATTTGAATATTTAATTATAAAATTTGTAAATTTAAATTAATTTATAAAATATGGTTAAAAAATTAAAATTCTAGTTTATAAAATTACTAAATTTAAATTTTAACTAATAAAATAGTTTAATAACTTTATTTTACTTTTTTCATTTCAGGTTGACATGGATCCAAACACTAAATGTATCATTTTTGATAGTAATTCATAATGCAATTTTTTCCATTAAAAATGCTCACACTTGTATAAAAGACATACTAAAAAGCCGAAGGCGCATGCCTTGCTCTTTAGTGCCTTAACTACTTTGGTTCCGGTATATATATATATATATATATATATATATATATATATATATAGCTTACCAGTGTATAATCGGTTTGGTGAATTATCTCAATTATGTTTTACTACATATGGTTGGGTTATTAATAACATATTAGTCACGTGTCTTCATGAAATATTACGTTCCAATCAAAATCTTAACTGGATTTGTTTTTATATGTTTATGTAGGACAGATGCATCGTGTTTGATATATTGTTGTTTTCCCATGAAATACACCAAATTTTTTTTAGTAAAATTTGGTTAGGATTATTAGTTATTTATATCTAAGAGCATGATGCTCAAGAACACTGTAAAAATTTGATCAAATTTAGCAAGATAACAATAACAGTGAAACACACAAAGATGACACATTTGATGTGTAAATTTAAAAACATAACATACTAGCATTAGTATATGTATGTCCTCCATTGGTATCTATTTGTATTTCATGTGTTTTGTATAATGTCACACACATACATACATACATACATACATACATACATACATACATACATATATGTCCTTATTTTACCATACTTTATTAAACCCACACTTTTCTTATACCCTAATCTAAACATGATGATTATGGTTATATTTTTCTCATATATAATATCCAAAATATTCATTACAGATAATTTATTCCAAAAAACATTTATTATTATGTAATAAAAAGATTTGTTAAGGGATAATATTAACTAGAAAATGATATTATCTTAGCCATTTTACATTACTTTTTCAAGTAGATTTGTTGGGTATGAATTTGCAGGTTAGCAATCCTATGTATGATGATATTATTTGATGATTATGATTAAATATGTTGAATATATGAACGTAACTAAATTATGCAAAGTTTCCCATCCAAGGACTTATCCATTAAAGCCCGTTACATAAATTTTTATAACATATACTACTACTGGTTACCAGCACTTTCTTTCAAATGTATAACTAACTTATTTCATGGATATAACTAATTTATTTCATGGACCTTACTAACTGGTTTAAATCAACTCTAACACATAAAAGATAACTTTGAATATAATCTTAAAAAGTTGCTCTAACTTTATAACTATTCATGTTCCATTCAAGTATAAAACACAAACTATATCATTATTCCGAACACAACAGATCACTCAACACTACTGTGTAAAAATTCAAACTCTAGAAATAAGAACACTCTTGTAGTACAGCTTTTTACATCTAAGCTTACAAGTAACATTTGTAATGATCCAATAAAGCACATGTAATTTGTAAACCCAATGTTTGATAATCAATCGATATCAAACATTTAGACTACACATCGCTTGATAAATAATAATTTATTATTCGTGTAAAAAGATTTGATTTGGATATACTAGCAGGTCATTTCTAGAATAAAGCCAATCCTTGATCGATAATAAATCGATAAAAATAAAAATCAAATCGATAACAGATCAAGCGATAAAAATAATAATCAAGTTGATACCTAATATATACTACTTACAAAAATCCATAAGAACCTATCTTGAGATGTTTGCCAAAATGTGAGTGAGAGAGAGGGGGGTAGAATAAGTGAGAGAGAGAGGGGGCAGAAGCAGAACGAAAGAGGGAGAGAAGGGGGGATTAGGGCACGTATGGTGTATTATTTAGAAAGGAAATTAGAGCGTATCGTATTATTTGGGAATGACCATAGTGTAATTTCAACAATGTATGTAAGAGGTTTAACAATATTAACCAAAAATAGGGGAACTTTACAATGGACATGAACCGTGGCGACACTACAACGGCTGTAGTCGTCGCCATCAATTTTGTAATGGCTTAGAACCGTTGCAATATTGCAACGACTCTCGACCATTGTGAATTTTTCGCATAGGTGTGTTGCAAATTTTCCTATATGGTGTAGTGTGAGTGATATCTTAAAGATGATTGTACATTTCTGATGTATTTTCATTTTTCTTTCATTTTAAAATTTTGGAAATGGCTTTTATACGTAGCAGTTCTAGACTGCTTAATTCTATTTATGCCTTGGTCTATGACTTATAGTGTGTGCCAGATATCATATGCAATTTTACATATCATTGCCCAAGTAAATTCATTTCTATCTAAAGCACAAAGTAAAATATTCATAGCTTTTGAATTATTGGTAGTAGCAGTCTTTTGATTAGGGGTCCATAAAAAATACAACCACATATCGAGTTTGTGTTGCATCTTAAATTTCAAGTCGTTTACTTCCATAAAAATTTCATCTGGTTGACCAAAATTATAGTCACTTTTAGTAAATAGTGGGGTTCGTGCAATCGACTGACCTTTAAAAAAATGCTTATATGTGTCATATTAAAAATTATTCAATAAACTATGTTACAATATATGAATGATCTTGCTCTGAAACCTAATAAAATTCTAGTGGATCGTATATATATGGCCAAGTTAACCGAGTATGTGTATATGTATATTAATAGGATAAACATAAATAATAAAGAAAAGTAAATAAAAAAATTTCACATTGGGATTTTTATACTAGTTCGGACATCGTCCTACGTCTAGTCATAGAATTTCTATTCTGGCTTTTCACTTACTAAGACCCTCACTTCATTTAGAGGAATAGGTCTACATAATGCCTGCGCCACTGAATAGGTCTTTTTACTAACTTAATACAAAAACAATCTTCGATAATAGTAGTGTCTGAATACACTGATTTGCTGACTTAAGTACAAAGATCTTATAACTTACAAGAATCTTTATAGAGTTGAATGAGCAAGGGTTTTAGGTCATATATAAATCAGAGAACCAATTATATCACTGAACGAACACTGATTTTCGAAATCTTTTAGAAATTAAGGTTTTGGAAATCGGTGAATAGAATTAAAAAGCAAAAGTTATTTTTCCCTTTGAAATCAATGCCTATTTATAGAAATTGAAGAGTTTTGTTAGAGAGAAATATTCATCGCCACGAAAACCTTCAGAGAAGATTGAGCCTATTTAAAGAGTTACGTCATTTCAAAGTTTCTCATTTGATTCATAATTCTGCAGAATCTATGTGCATCGGTTTGCCTCACCGATCCATCAGTGTATATAAAATTTGCAGAATTCTAAAGTAATTTATGAGGCATGTCAAAATATTAAATAAATTCCAAAAAAAAATTTAAAATTTTTTTTTGGCAACTTTAAACTTTAGGATGTTATGATGAGATTTTTGTGAGTTTTAACAAGATATATCTAAGAGAACTAACTCACATTGCTAAAGTCTTCAAGTGTTTTCTTCTTTGCAAATACTTCTTCAAGATAACGTGCAATTTCCAAGTCAATACAAGCTTTGTTAATGTCGCCTCTCCCATTTTTCTGCTATGGCTAATATATGAAGTTGTCATCATTAAATTCTGAGAAATCTTGCTCTAACATTCTCACCCATTTTAATGATGACAACTCACTTGTAACAACCAAGAAATTTTAATGGTTTTAATAACGTAATTAACTGAATTTTTGTGAAATTTTAAACTATAAAATTTGTAGTGAAAATTCAATATTTGGAATACGTCTTTATAAACATAGCATTTGTAAATTTTCATCCGAAAATATGAAAGTTTATTTTGTTGTGTAATTTTATTTAAATTTAAATCTGTTGAAACTGATGTAAATAAAATATTATTGAAATCTGGATATTTTTATTTAATAAATTTGTAAATCATTTTCTGAGTGAGACGTCATATTTCGTTTCGCCAAATTTGGACTGCTATAGCCCCGTTTAACTTATTTTCGGCATTTTAGCAGCATTTTTGGTACCGAATATCGACTTTTGATAGGATGATCGTATAACTGATATCTATGTACCGTTCTGATCGTCTCGTCGTGTTGATCACCGCAATATATTCATTTGTGTGTTTCGACGCCCAATGGACTGTGAAATCCGTGAAACGGTGGACCATATCGGTACCCGTTTTGAGTCTTTTGATTTCCATATGTCCTTTCATTTTCCAGCCGTGAGATTATGAATGGCCACTAACCATAAATATTCCCTGAATTCAGCATTTTGACTATTGATTTATCCCTGCCTTTTTATTTTTCCTTTAACATATCGTTTGGTTCATTTTTTGGGTCTGTTCGTGCATTATAAAAATATAATATTATATCTAAGTTATATATTATGTTTTTGAAAACTGTTATCTCCTTGAAGGGTATTAACTTCCCTACCTTCTTTCCGTTTTATGTTTTATAGAAATATATATATATATATACATACATATATAATAAACATGTTATAGTATAGTAGTCGGTACATATGTTCATTCATGGATCTGGTCTTTCTCTCTCCCCTCTGTTTTCTTTTAATCTGTATTATTCAAAACTAAACTTTATATATATAAAAAGCATGAATATATTTTTAGAGGCTGCTCATTCTCCCAAATTTGCAAAGCTCTACCACTTTGAAACCATAGCTGGCTCGTACTCATTCTAGAGCCGAAGAACGCTGCCACGTCCCCTCCTCCTTTGTTACATTGCTCCGCTTCTCCCATTGTCCCCATATCACAGCAACCGCCCACCATCTCAACAATCGTACACCCACTCTGCTCCTCCACCCGCGCAAGCACCACCTCCACAAAACCCGAGCACTCCTACCCACGATTCAACGTCTTCCAGACCCAGTCCTCCCTGACCAAGCACCGCCATCTGCCCTTCCTTCGCCACTACCCAAAGCCTCATCCACCCTATTCCCCTTGGCCTCTCCTACCCAAACCCGATCCACCATGAAGCCGTTCCCCTCCTCTGGGAAAAAAAATAGGTTATGTATTTGGAATTTTATATACATTGTTAGTATATATATATATATATATATATTTGAAATTTTTAAGAAATATTTGTTCGTTCCTTATATTTGCAGTTCTGTATTTATATGCAAGCATATGCAAATTTGTGTTAAACATATATATATATATGTGAAGTATATTTATAATATTTTTAAAGTATATATTAGTTTATATATAATCGACTGTTTGTACGTGTGAGTTGTATATAACCTATTAATTATATAGGTATGTTTATGTAAATTATAATAATCTGTCACTTTATGTACGAGCTTATGGAAGTTATATATAAAAAAATGTTAGCTGTATATATAAGCTTCTATGGGTTAGGTATGATTTATTTAAGTGTAGATATAATAATAAAGTAAGTTTGTATTGTTTATAATAGATATTGTAAAATAAATATATATAATAAGTATATAAGTTTAGATATATGTTATGTATCGGTTTATATACATAGATTATATATGTGTTACAGAGATGATGTTTGTATATATTATATAAGAAAGTGATATAAAGGAGTATTATATATAATTGCTACAGTATATATGTGTTTACAGAGACATATGCATGTATTATATAAGTGATTTCCTATAACAAGTAGGTGTAATGTGTTAGTTTAGATTTTCGAATATATATATTAAGTCTGTAATATATATATTATACTATACTGGGTTTACAGATATATGGGTTTAAAGTAATAATAGTAATAAAGTAAGTTATCTTGATTTTTGAATAGGCATTGTTTATATATATATATATTAGTCCATATATTGGTTTATATCTAAAAAAATATAATATGTATGTATGTATGTATATATGTTTATGTATTGGTTCGTATATATAAGTATACGTGAGTTGGTTTTCAAAAATATATATAGAGAGAGATTTATTTCATGTGTTTAAATTTAAATATTGATGGATTTTATTTTAAATTTACGTTTAAATGGATTTTTGAGAAAAATATATATGTATATATAACATATATTTTGTTCAGTCTAGTTTGATTTGTTCTCATCGATTCCAAACTTCCAACTTCCCTTGATCGTCCAATTCGTGTTCATTGTACTTTATTTTGGAATTCGTCGCTCGGATTCGCAGCTCAGTTCATTTTCAAATTTCTCTAGCCTCGAAAGGTTAGCAATCACTCACGATTAACATTCTTTTATTTATTAAATTTCATCTCACTTGAAATGACAATTGAAATATGCTACTAGATTTAACTGTTATTTATATAATTTCTATATTTGATATGCTATTATCTGTAACTGTTCACCTATGATTATATGACACCATATCTTGTTGTTTATATTTAATTTATCACTAATGATATAGGCCTGTTGTTGATATGTTATATTATTATCATAACTGTTCTCACTCTGCAAGTTTCCCTGTTAATTTAGAATTCCCTATGGGTTGCAATGATACATACCCGAACGATCTTGTAGAATAGGAGAAAATCGTTATGGGTTGAAATGATAAACAAAAGCGATGTTCATTGATTTTAAGTTCTTGAGATTACGGGTTGAAATGATATATACCCGTAGATATTTAAATTGCGGATTGAAATGATTAATATCTGTATCACTTGACCATAGGATAGAAAATTATATACGGACACCGTTGGTCTATATTTTTGAAAATGATTTCCAAAGTTTTGAAAGGAAATATATATAGTTTTAACAAATATTGATTTTTTTAAAATATAATATATAAATACTATTTTATATATGTCTAAATTTTAGATTTTTAAAATAATAAGATAAAGAAATTATTTAATTTAATTAGTATATAATATGGTTTAAAATATTTATTTAAAAATTTATATTAATATTTTAAAATAGATTTATAACTTTAATAATAAAGGTTCGAAAGAGAAATTAATGTTGACTTGGAATTTAAATTGGTTAATAATTGAAATTAAGAATGAATTGATTTAAACTTATTAGTTTTGAGATTTTGAAAAGATATGATTATAACTTGGTTTATAACTTGATTTGATAAAAAGTGATTAAATGAATATTATCAATTTTGAATAAAATTAAGATTGAATATTTAATATTAATTTAAATATATAAATTGGGATTTAAATAAATTGTTATAAAAATGGTTAAGGGAATAATTTCTAGTTTGAATAAATTTAAAGTTAATGTTGAAATACAAATGAAGTTTATATGGTAAATGTTTGAATATCTAAACTTCTATCTTTGAACTTTAAATTGAAATGGTTAAACTTGAATTGATTTAAATTGTATTTTGGAATTTAAGATGATTTAAATCGATTTGCAAAATTGGAGGAAACTAAATTTATTATATAAAGTATTTTATAATATATATAAACTATTTTAATTTATAAAGTAATTTAATATATATATATATATATATATCAACATCTAAACTGTTTAAGTGGGAAGTGTTATGATTACAAAAGTGTTACGATTTCAAAGTTATGATTTCAAAGTGTTATGGTTTCAAAAGTGTTATGATTTCAAAAGTATTATGATTTCCAAAGTATTATGATTTCTAAAAGTGCTATAAATTTGAAAGGGTTATGGTTCTGGAAATGAATATTATTTAAAGTGAATAATGATATCGAATTTGATATGGTTTTGAAATGGATTTGATATTTTGATTTGAAGTATGAATTATTTGAAATGACCATGCTGTGAAATAAGCGTTTGGTTGTTAAAGAGACCGGGATCGGATATTGTCATACTCTCTGCCAATACCGAAAACCACTTTAACAACTGTGTACGTGGTGGAGATTCCAGAATGAAGTAGGATGGTTTGGTGACGATTCTATATGGTATTTACGTAGCCATGACTCCCGTGAGTTAGCTTGATGCGGCTAAAACAGGAGCTATACCGGGCCAAGTGAGGTCATTCCTCCAATCGGGCACATTTCTTCGATACCATTCTATTGCTTTTGTGATTTGATTGGGTGCACCCTTTGATTTGGGAGTGTGTCACGAGGTGAGCGGTGGTAGCTGCTATGCGTTACCACCAGTCCAGAAGTGCAAATGGTATATCTACCCTGGCATTGCCTCAAGTGCCATGTCGCGTGCCATGTCGCATGCACTATCGCGCCTTCTACGAGTTTGGTTTGTACCATACCTATGGAGTGCCCTCTGATAGCCCTCCAGTTTACGGAGGAATTACGGTACTGTATAGACTATGGGAATATATAAAAATGTGTTAAGGGGGATATGGGTCACGCCTTAACGCTATTTTAATAGTTTACTTTACTATAGACATACTATAATAGCGTATATTACTACATAGTAGATAGTTCCATGGATCCTTAGAAGATGGGTATCCCAAACATCCTTTAAGTTACTTGTATTTCAGTTGACATTTCACTTGAGTTGGATTTATTAATATAAGAATGTTAATCCTGACTCGAGTGTTTTGTGTTTTGCTTTACGCTCGGGTCAAACTGAGTGTCACGGCATTTGAGACTCACCTTTGGAGCTTTACTTGAAGATCCTTCTATACCTGTTTGTCTTTCAGCTATCTAGTTGTTTTGTTCAGACTTGTCATCTGTTTGTATTCGAGACTACATTGTATTTGAGATATTCTGTTGTATTCTATTTCAAACTCTGTTGTTTATATCGTAGCTTCATGAACTACTATTTATCTTTTCCACTGCTTATTGTTATATTACTCTGTGTTTGTGATTCCGTGATTGATTTATTTACTATATATGCTGAGTTTTTCTCAAATATAAAATTAACAATCTGTTGTTTTGAGCAATTCAAGTCTGACATGTGCAAATGCGAGTGGTTCAAAATACCAGGTCGTTACAGTTGGTATCAGAGCTCTGGTTTAGGAAAAACTTATCATATGGAGTAAAATTTAATTGCAGAACACCTTCATTCGAGCCTGAATTCCTTCCTCTTTGATTCGGATTTCCTTTGAATTTTAGAACATTCCTCATTTCTAAAATCCATCCTTGTCTTTCATGTTCGTGTTCTTCTTGATTCTGGAGCATCCCATAGCTCCACTTCGGTTGATCTCTATAATGAATCGGCGGTCTCACCAATCTTTGAATGATTTGTAAAGGGGTGAAACTCCTTTACAACAGGCGTCGATTCACCGAAGATTTCTATGTCCTCGGTTTACGATGCTATTATTTTCCTGTCAAGCCCGAACCGTTTCTTAGTAGACGATCTGGGAAAAATCTCTTTGGATCGAATGTCGATTGCTTATGGATTTTAGCAGGCAGCTTTATCCTTCATTGATACTCAACCTAGTGTTCTTGACTCTACCCCGATATTCAGAGATTATCCTGATATTGGGTAAAGTCATTTCTCCACCTCCCAAGCGGGAAATTGAATTTCCGCATCAATTTTATTCTTGGAATCTCGGTTGACCCAGTAATGGTCGCCGCGATAAAAATAAGTCTATCCATTGCTTCTTCCGTAATTTAATTATTCTCTCTTCCTTTCGAGCCTATCTTCTTAGTTAGAATTTTCTTTGATTAAGATCCCACTATATGTGAATCTTTATCCATTTTTGAATCACCGAGTAAGGGTGTGTATTTGTCTTTAAAATAAAAATGTTTTATGTTGTGTTGTTTGAGTTGTTAAGTTTGAATTTTGGATCTCGATCGATTCGTCTAGCTAGCACTATGTAACAACCCGGGATTTGCATTACCAATTAATAAATAAAAGTTAGGATTTTTATTTATTTTAATAAAGCATAAAAGGATTTGGAATAACAAAATTTATTTGATAAAGGCTATTTTAATTAAATGGGAAATATGGGATTCTAAAATGAGGATAAAATGTTATTTTTGGAAAGTTAAATATTTTAAGAGAAGTTTTAAAACGGGTTTGGGTAAAAGAAAAAAATGAGTTTTATAAACATATATGAACACTTAGACTAATTTTTGGAAAAACATGTAAATAACTCTCTTCTTATTGGGTTACTAAACCTAGCCCAATAACCCACCCTAAACCTCCTCTATAAATTATCTCAAACTCTCCTAACCTCATTCATTCATCCCTAATCAAAACCCTAATCATTTCCTAAAGCTTTCATAACAAAAATGGCCTCTATCTTCATCTCCTTCTAGTTTTTGCTTATGCAAGTCATTCTATGCAAAGGTAATGCAAATACCCACCTCAAATCCATTTTTATATCTCTCTAATTTCTAAAATTTAATTGGTAACACATGTTTTATGTGTTTTTTTATCTTATAGCCTCATAATCATCTTTTCCTAACTTGGGTTGATGCTATAGTAGTCTTTGTTGCTTTTGTGGGAGGTATATTGCTAAAAACCTCTTCTAATATGTGTTTAATCATCTTTTGATTTCAGTAATCATTTAGTAACACATGTTTTATTATGTAACATGTGAATTATAGCTTTTTGATCCTCTTTGCTTTCATTTTGGGTGTGCACACAAGTTGCTTGCTATATTGGTTCAGGTAAAATTGCTAGCTAAATCCTTTTTTTTTACTTGATGCTTCTATAATTTTCGTTTTGGAATTGTAGCTGAAACAAAATTAGGCATAACTTCTTCATTTCTCATCCGTTTTTGGTCAGGTTTTTTTTCCTGCAAACTAGATTCAATAAGAAACACTTTTTGTTTAGTCAGTTTTCTGTAATTTTGCCATTTAGATGACCTGAAATGCGTTCAAAGACAGAAGACCAATTCAGTCTTTAACAAGTTATCTTGAGTTTCAATCTGATATTGTTTTGCACGTATCTCTCTCCTTTTTGATCCGAATTAGATAATTTTGGATGTTCCGGAAAGCTTAAAACATATGCTACAATTTTTGCTCAGTGAGTTTTCTGTAATTTTGCCATTTAGATGACCTGAAATGCGTTCAAAGACATAAGACCAATTATGTCTTTAACAAGTTATCTTGAGTTCCAATCTGATATTGTTTTACATGTATCTCTCTCGGTTTTGATCCGAATTAGATAATTTTGGATGTTCCGAAAAGCATAAAACATATACTACAATTTTTGTTCAGTGAGTTTTCTGTAATTTTGCCACTTAGATGACCTGAAATGCGTTCAAAGACAGAAGACTAATTCTGTCTTTAACAAGTTATCTTAAGTTTCAATCTGATATTGTTTTGCATGTATCTCTCTCGTTTTTGATCTGAATTAGATAATTTTGGATGTTCCGGAAAGCATAAAACATATGCTACAATTTTTGTTCAGCTGTAATTTTGCCATTTAGTTGACCAGAAATGCGTTCAAAGACAGAAGACCAATTCTGTCTTTAACAAGTTATCTTGAGTTTCAATCTGATATTGTTTTGCATGTATCTCTCTCGTTTTTGATCCGAATTAGATAATTTTGGATGTCCCGGAAAGCCTAAAACCTATGCTACTAGGTCAAAAATTGATTTTTCTACTATCTTCCCGAGAGCGATACACATATTAGCTCTATGGATGAAACTGAAACTATTTTGGTCATAACTTTTGAGCCGCTAGTCGGAATTTTACGATTTTGGTCTCGTTGGAAAGATGGAGTTATGAACTCCATATCTGGAAAGTTTGGTCATCATCTGAGTTCATTAGACCCTTCGAATTTCTTGTCAGAGTTGAACCCAGATCGCTATGCAAAACAGTGCATTTCATGTTTCTGTGTCCGACTTTGGAACGTCGCTACACCTTTGTTTCAAGTCGGAATCGAGTAATTCTTTTTGCGTTCTGAAGTAGGAATGTCGGACTACGTTCCTACCAGTTTTCATGCCATTCAAATTCAGTCTGCTGGTCCGAATAATTTTCCGAACTTGGGTTCGCGTCAGTTTTGGACTATTTTTCAACACTTTGAATATTTTCAGTGATTTTCTGGTTTTATCGATTTCTTTGAGATTTGTCTCTGAATTTTGTACACGGGCCTTATAAAAAGGTTTTAAAAGGATTTTTCGCTCTGAAATGGCTTTCGAAATTATTATATAATATTATTTTTAATTAGTAAACTATTTACTCCATAATAGGAGAGTTTTCAAAAGCCGTTTTAAAGTGTTCTCAAAATCAATTATAAATCCGTTTCAAACCATTATTTTCTATAATAAAAATCTCACACTCACTTTTTAGCACGTCGAGCGAAGTGGAAAGGTGCTTAAAAGGTTAGGAAATCTCCGGCCTATGGAACCGTGTGTATTTTCTTTCCGGTTAATCCCCGACCTATTCGATTGATCGTTTTGACCCTTGGGTCTAGTTTACCGATGATACGGGGTGAACTTTTTATTGTTTGGAGTGTGAGCTTGCTATTGGTTAGTAAACCGTTTAGTGCGAACGTGGGGTATGGGACTCATCGTTAACACTTTACGGGTTCCTCTCCAAGAAGTTTGTGACACATTAGCCTCTGGGCAGCCAGTACTGGACCTCTGGGTCACCACGCCTCTGGGCAACCGTCTCTGGACACCTGTTCTATGGAGCAGTTTCTTTTTTCGGCATGTGCCTCTGGGCCTTTATCCTTCTGGGAAGGATCTCGCCGTCTCGCGCGTTCCGCATCTGTGCGAGTGATCGATCACAACTCTACAGTACTTGGCAATAACGACTCCGGTCGGTGCACGTGCTATACTTGTATTATCTGATGATTTTTATATCCATTCGAGTACCGCCATTCGGTGTTGGTTCTATGGAACCATACGATGTAAGTGCGATTACCTTGTGGATCCACAGTGTCTCTAGACACTGATTTTCAGTGTTTGATTTCATTGACTTTTCAGTATATCCCCATTGCTCTCTGGAGCATCGATCTTTGCTTGGGCATTAATTACAGACTCTGGTCACTCTTGGGATTATTTCCTATGGGCAACTTTATATAGCTTTGGCTATGCCGATGATATGAGGCGATTTTATTTATTCAACACTTTGGTGCTGATATTCTCTTTGGAGATTTTTTTACTGTTGATTGATGATTAGGGACCGTCATTATATTCATGTGGTCCAAAATACTCTTTTCTTAGGAAAAGTACTGTTTTATTTATGTACCGCATTATTATATATCTCCGTTATTACTGATTGTTTAGCTAGCCTGACCCGAGTGTTTTTCGCTCGGGTCAGACCGAGTTGTTTCAGGTTAGGTCTCTGGACTTAGCTTCTGTGCTTCCACTTGGACATTATCTGCTATGCTGATAGATAGCGCTTTTATTTGTCCACTATTCCGCTACTCTGTTATTATTCAGACTTTGATATGTACATATTTTTGACTCACATGTGTGGGCAGTGGCTTTGTACCCACTTATGATATTTGGATCTGTATTGACGATGTATTGTGCTGGGATTTTATATCTGTTATGTGATTATGTTCTGTGATGTTTTATCATTTATTACTATGCTTGTTCTGATAGATCTTTAGCCATTTGTAATTTCGTTATAAGTATTTACCGAATATGTCGAACCACTTGAAAAAAAAATAGATACCATCCTTTCGACGTATTCAGTAGATAGTTATAGCTTGATTACAAATGGTCGCTTCCACTATACTCTATTCTCCGCTTTAACAGACAGTATTACTCCCGTAATACTCTTTGTTACAGTGGGTCTCAGAGTGGGGCGTTACAGTTTGGTATCAGAGCCAAGGATCAGAATTAAGCATAACAAACACAGAACAGACACGTAGTACAATACGTTATAATACGATCCAAATTGAACATATCCACCTTTAGATAAATAAGTTAGGAATATGTGTAGGAATCTATTATATTCCGTAATATTCCTTAATGAATTATCTATCTTTGAATTGTGCTTAACTAAATCTACCGATCATATGTTCGAGAGTGTCCCAAACCTCTCTATTGCACCTTCTGCAAGAAGGAGGGACACTCCGCTTGTCCTATTGTTCCAGCTAGTGCCAAGCCTGGCAGGCTTAATGCTGCCAAGGCTCCTACCACTTCTGCTCAGCCTAAAGGTACACATCCTTCCATTCTTGAAGATTCTATTTTATTTCATGGTAGATCTTGTAGAGTTCTCTTTGATACAGGTGCCTCTCACTCATTCGTATCAAAGGAACTAGTTGATACTTTATCTTTGGATGTTACTTGTTTGGTTTCTTCACTAAGGATTGTGAATCCCATCGGCGGATCCACGACCCTTAGCTTGCTTTGTGAGGATATAGATATCGATCTTTGTGGATTTTCTTTCCGTGCGAATCTGCACGTTATGGAGTATGTGGGCTTTGATATGATTCTTGGCATGGATTGGCTCGTTCAGCACGACGCCAAAATTATTTATTCAGAGCGGATATTATTCATTCATCACCCTGACTCGTCCTCTCCGTTAGCTATTGTTCTTCAAGATGTTGGGCTTTCTGATGTTACTTTATTCTCTCTCGATTCACGAGATGAGGATTTGAACTTATCTCGTATTCCTGTTGTTCGGGATTTCCCCGACGTATTCGAGCCAGTATCCGGACTGCTGCCAAAGCGAGCTATTGAGTTCCGCATCGACCTCATTCCAGGCTCTCATCCAGTTGGGCGTCCTCCTACGAGAATGTATACTAAGGAGAATGAGGAACTCAGGAAGCAGTTAGTTGAGCTTGAAGCGAAGCAGTTCATCCGATCCAGTTCTTTGCCATAGGGTGCTGCTGTGGTCTTCGTTAAGAAGGCTGATGGCTCTCTTAGGCTTTGCATTGACTATCGCAAGCTCAATGAGTTGACCATTAGAAATCACTACCCACTTCCTCAGATAGACGACATGTTTGACCAATTGAGCGGTGCGAAGGTCTTCTCTCAGCTTGACCTTGCCACCGGATTCCATCAGCTACGAGTCGTGGAAGACAACATTCCTCTTACAGCATTTCGCACTTGTTATGGTTCTTTTGAGTGGTTGGTCATGCCGTTCGGCTTGACGAACGCTCCGGCTTTCTTCGTCGATCTCATGAATCGAGTATTCCGAGAATACATCGATAGATTCGTTCTGGTTTTCATCGACGATATTCTTGGTTATTCTAGATCCAAGGCAGAGCATGCTCGTCATCTGCGGATCGTCTTGGATACTCTTCGTCAGCATCAGCTTAGGGCCAAGCTCTCCAAGTGCCATTTTTGGGAGAGGAGGGTCAAGTTCTTGGGCCATATTGTATCATCTGAGGGTATTTCTGTCGATCCTGCCAAGATCGAAGCTATTCAGAATTGGAGGCAGCCCGAGAACGTTCATGATATCCGCAGCTTCCTTGGTCTGGCGGGTTATTACCGTCGATTTATCAAGGATTTCTCTCGTGTTGCACTTCCCCTCACGACCCTGACTCGTAAGGGGGTTCGCTTTATTTGGTCTGATAAGTGTGAAGTTTCTTTCCAGCGATTGAAGGAACTTCTCACTCATGCTCCTATCCTTGTGGTTCCTGAGAGTAACCAGGATCTTGTTGTTTACACCGACGCTTGTGGTAGCGGGCTCGGTGCTGTGCTTATGCAGAAGGATCGGGTAGTTGCTTATGCTTCTAGGCAGCTACGTCCGAATGAGGTTCTCTATCCGACTCATGATCTTGAGTTGGCAGCTATCGTCTTTGCTTTAAAGACGTGGCGTCACTTTCTATTAGGCGAACGCTTCACTCTTTACACCGATCACAAGTCTCTGAAGTATTTATTCAGTCAGAAGGATCTCAATATGAGGCAGCAGCGATGGCTTGAGTTTCTCGCCTCATATGACTTAGAAATTCAGTATACCCCTGGCAAGGGTAATCGTGTGGCTGATGCACTCAGCCGCAAACACTCGGTAGTAGTTTCTATGATGATAGCCGAGTGGGATATTCTTGAGACTCTTTCTATGTGTGACATTCGAAATCGAGCTCCGTCTTCTGATCCTCAGATCTTGCTTTTCAGCTTGGAAGCTCGACCTATTCTATTGGATCGCATTGCCCATGCTCAGCGGCAGGATCCAGACTTGTTGCGATATATTCATCTCCTTGAGTCGGGATCCAGTGATGAGACATTGTTGGATTATTCTATTGATTCTCATCGGTGTCTTCGCAGGAAGAACCGTATTTTGGTACCATCTGATTTATCACTTAGGCACGACATTCTAGACGAGTGTCATCGCACTAAGTACACTATACATCCCAGGTCGAGTAAGATGTATGCCGATATGTGCCGGCTATATTATTGGGAGGATTTGAAGAGAGATGTTGCAAGTTATGTGAGCGGTTGCATGACTTGTCAACAGATCAAGGCCGAGCATCAGCGTCCATCTGGTCTTCTTCAGCCTCTAGAGATTCCATTGTGGAAATGGGATCAGATATCCATGGATTTTATTGACGGTCTGCCTCGATCGAGGTCAGGCCATACTTCTATTTGGGTCATAGTCGATCGCTTGACCAAATCAGCTCATTTCATTCCTATTAAGTCCACTCGGACTGCTCCTCAGCTTGCCAAGCTATATGTGAAGGAAGTCGTTCGACTTCATGGCATTCCTAGCTCTATCGTCTGTGATCGAGACACTATCTTTACTAGTCACTTCTGGAAGTGCCTACAGTCAGCTTTGGGCTCAAAGCGGAATCCCTCGACTGCTTATCATCCTCAGACTGACGGTTAGACGGAGAGGGTGAATCGTGTTTTAGAGGATCTTTTGCGCTGTTGTATTCTGGATTTCGGAGGTAGTTGGGAGGATCACTTACCGCTTGTAGAGTTCTCCTACAACAACAGCTTTCAGTCTAGTATCGGCATGGCACCTTTCGAGGCTCTCTACGGAAGGCCATGTCGCTCTCCTGCTTGTTGGTTAGAATCTGGCGAGAAGCTCATTCTTGGTCCAGATTCAGTTCGGGAATCTTCTGAGAAGATTATTCTTATTCGTTAGAGAATGAAAGAGGCGCAGAACCGTTAGAAATCCTACGCGGACAACTGTAGGAAGCCTCTTGAGTTCTCCATTGGTGATCATGTCTTTATTCGGATATCTCCTATGAAAGGGGTTGTGCGTTTCAGCTCTACGGGAAAGTTGGCTCCTCGCTATGTTGGACCATTTCCTATTACGGAACGCATTGGCCGCGTGGCTTATCGAGTGGCTCTACCTGCTCACTTCTCTGGAATACACGACGTGTTCCAGGTTTCCCAGCTTCGCATGTGTGTCCGCGATCCTGATTCTATCATTGAGCCGCATGTTGTGCCTGATTTAGAGATCTTACCTGATTTATCTTTGGAGCAGCAACCTCTTCGTGTGCTTGATTCGGAGGTTAGACGCCTTCGCAACAAAGAGGTCCCACTCGTGAAGATTCAATGGTCACCGAATCCTAAGGACTGCACTTGGGAGACCAGAGAATCTATCGAACGCTCTTATCCTGGCTTTCTCCCATCTTCTTCTGCGGGTGAGAATTCTCTATTTTATCTCTATCACTTCTTTTGTGGATTTGACGTTATAGACGACATCTATCTTAAGGAATTGCGGGGACACAATTTTCATAAGGGGGGAGTCTGTAACAACCCGGGATTTGCATTACCAATTAATAAATAAAAGTTAGGATTTTTATTTATTTTAATGAAGCATAAAAGGATTTGGAATAACAAAATTTATTTGGAAAAGGCTATTTTAATTAAATGGGAAATATGGGATTTTAAAATGAGGATAAAATGTTATTTTTGGAAAGTTAAATATTTTAAGAGAAGTTTTAAAACGGGTTTGGGTAAGAGAAAAAAATGAGTTTTATAAACATATATGAACACTTAGACTAATTTTTGGAAAAACATGTAAATAACTCTCTTCTTATTGGGTTACTAAACCTAGCTCAATAACCCACCCTAAACCTCCTCTATAAATTATCTCAAACTCTCCTAACCTCATTCATTCATCCCTAATCAAAACCATAATCATTTCCTAAAGCTTTCATAACAAAAATGGCCTCTATCTTCAGCTCCTTCCAGTTTTTACTTATGCAAGTCATTCTATGCAAAGGTAATGCAAATACCCACCTCAAATCCATTTTTATATCTCTCTAATTTCTGAAATTTAATTGGTAACACATGTTTTATGTGTTTTTTTGATCTTATAGCCTCCTAATCATCTTTTGCTAACTTGAGTTGATGCTATAGTAGTCTTTGTTGCTTTTGTGGGAGGTATATTGCTAAAAACCTCTTCTAATATGTGTTTAATCATCTTTTGATTTCAGTAATCATTTAGTAACACATGTTTTATTATGTAACATGTGAATCATAGCTCTTTGATCCTCTTTGCTTTCATTTTGGGTGTGCACACAAGTTGCTTACTATATTGGTTGAGGTAAAATTGCTAGCTAAATCCTTTTTTTTACTTGATGCTTCTATAATTTTCGTTTTGGAATTGTAGCTGAAACGAAATCAGGCATAACTTCTTCATTTCTCATCCGTTTTTGGTCAGGTTTTTTTTGCTGCAAACTATATTCAATAAGAAATACTTTTTGTTCAGTGAGTTTTCTATAATTTTGCCATTTAGATGACCTGAAATGCGTTCAAAGACAAAAGACCAATTCTGTCTTTAACAAGTTATCTTGAGTTTCAATCTGATATTGTTTTGCATGTATCTCTATCGTTTTTGATCCGAATTAGATAATTTTGGATGTTCCGTAAAGCTTAAAACATATGCTACAAATTTTGTTCAGTGAGTTTTCTGTAATTTTCCCATTTAGATGACCTGAAATGCGTTCAAAGACAGAAGACCAATTCTGTCTTTAACAAGTTATTTTGAGTTTCAATCTGATATTGTTTTGCATGTATCTCTCTCGTTTTTTATCCGAATTAGATAATTTTGGATGTTTCGGAAAGCGTAAAACATATGCTACAATTTTTTTTTGTGAGTTTTCTGTAATTTTGCCATTTAGATGACCTGAAATGCGTTCAAAGACATAAGACCAATTCTGTCTTTAACAAGTTATCTTAAGTTTCAATCTGATATTGTTTTGCATGTATCTCTCTCGTTTTTGATCCGAATTAGATAATTTTGGATATTCCGGAAAGCATAAAACCTATGCTACAATTTTAGTTCAGTGAGTTTTCTATAATTTTGAGTCTAACTAGGTCAAAAATTGATTTTTCTACTATCTTTCCGAGAGTGATACACATATTAGCTCTATGGATGAAACTGAAACTATTTTGGTCATAACTTTTGAGCCGCTAGTCGGAATTTGATGATTTTGGTCTCGTTGGAAAGATGGAGTTATGAACTCCATATCTGGAAAGTTTGGTCATCATCTGAGTTCATTAGACCCTTCGAATTTCCTATCAGAGTTGAACCCAGATCGCTGTGCAAAACAGTGCATTTCATGTTTCTATGTCCGACTTTGGAACGTCGCTACGCCTTCGTTTTAAGTCGGAATCGAGTAATTCTTTTTGCTTTCTGAAGTAGGAATGTCGGAATACGTTCATACCAATTTTCATGCCATTCGGATTCAGTCTGCTGGTCTGAATAATTTTCCGAACTTGGGTTCGCGTCAATTTTGGACTATTTTCCAACACTTCGAATATTTTCAGTGATTTTCTGGTTTTATCGATTTCTTTGAGATTTGTATATGGATTTTGTATACGGGCCTTATAAAAAGGTTTTAAAAGGATTTTTCACTCCCAAATGGCTTTCGAAATTATTATATAATATTATTTTTAATTAGTAAACTATTTACTCCATAATAGGAGAGTTTTAAAAAGCCGTTTTAAAGTGTTCTCAAAATCAATTATAAATCCGTTTCGAACCATTATTTTCTATAATAAAAATCTCACACTCACTTTTTAGCACGTCGAGCGAAGTGGAAAGGTGCTTAAACGGTTAGGAAATCTCCGGCCTATGGAACCGTGTGTATTTTCTTTGCGGTTAATCCCCGACCTATTCGATTGATCGTTTTGACCT
This sequence comes from Allium fistulosum, assembly GCA_030737815.1. NCBI lineage: Eukaryota > Viridiplantae > Streptophyta > Magnoliopsida > Asparagales > Amaryllidaceae > Allium > Allium fistulosum. The sequence continues at coordinate 925,662,113 of CM060901.1, forward strand.
TTGGGTCTAGTTTACCGATGATACGAGGTGGACTTGTTATTGTTTGGAGTGTGAGCTTGCTATTGGTTAGTAAACCGTTTAGTGTGAACGTGGGGTATGGAACTCATCGTTAACACTTTACGGGTTCCTCTCCAAGAAGTTTGTGACACATTAGCCTCTGGGCAGCCAGTACTGGACCTCTGGGTCACCACGCATCTGGGCAACCGTCTCTGGACACCTATTCTATGGAGCAGTTTCTTTTTTCGGCATGTGCCTCTGGGCCTTTATCCTTCTGGGAAGGATCTCGCCGTCTCGCGCGTTCTGCATCTGTGCGAGTGATCGATCACAACTCTACAGTACTTGGCAATAACGACTCCGGTCGGTGCACGTGCTATACTTGTATTATCTGATGATTTTTATATCCATTCGAGTACCGCCATTCGGTGTTGGTTCTATGGAACCATACGATGTAAGTGCGATTACCTTGTGGATCCACAGTGTCTCTGGACACTACTTTTCAGTATTTGATTTCATTGACTTTTCAGTATATCCCCATTGCTCTCTGGAGCATCGATCTTTGCTTGGGCATTGATTACAGACTCTGGTCACTCTTGGGATTATTGCCTATGGGCAACTTTATATAGCTTTGGCTACGCCGATGATATGAGGCAATTTTATTTATTCAACACTTTGGTGCTGATATTCTCTTTGGAGATTTTTTTACTGTTGATTGATGATTAGGGACCGTCATTATATTCATGTGGTCCAAAATACTCTTTTCTTAGGAAAAGTACTGTTTTATTTATGTACCGCATTATTATATATCTCAGTTATTACTGATTGTTTAGCTAGCCTGACCCGTGTGTTTTTCGCTCGGGTCAGACCGAGTTGTTTCAGGTTAGGTCTCTGGACTTAGCTTCTGTGCTTCCGCTTGGACATTATCTGCTATGCTGATAGATAGCGCTTTTATTTGTCCACTATTCCGCTACTCTGTTATTATTCAGACTTTGATATGTACATATTTTTGACTCACATGTGTGGGCGGTGGCTTTGTACCCACTTATGATATTTGGATCTGTATTGACGATGTATTGTGTTGGGATTTTATATCTGTTATGTGATTCTGTTCTGTGATGTTTTATCATTTATTACTATGCTTGTTCTGATAGATCTTTAGCCATTTGTAATTTCGTTATAAGTATTTACCGAATATGTCGAACCACTTGAAAAAAAATAAAGATACCATCCTTTCGACGTATTCAGTAGATAGTTATAGCTTGATTACAAATGGTTGCTTCCACTATACTCTATTCTCCACTTTAACAGACAGTATTACTCCCGTAATACTCTTTGTTACAGTGGGTCTCAGAGTGGGGCGTTACACACTATCGATAGAAATTCCAAAACACTTGAACAGAGCAAACTGACACAATAGTGTGTTCAAAATTGGTAAATAATATAATTTTGTGTATGATTATATTTTAGATATGAAAGTATAATTTTCTGAAATTAAATAGTTAAATGAATTGGTTGTTAGGAATGATAACACTAGATTTTCATTTATTATTTTGTCAACTCTACTAACTCATTTTCTTTTGTTATATGTTATAAGGTGTTCAAATTTTATAAACATGGTTTATTTGATTTGAAAATGCAATAAATTTCAATTATGGATTTGATAATTTAATTTTCGGTACTTTTCAAAAATTTGATTTCAAGGTTTGAAAAAATAATAATATTATTTGGAAGTATTTTCAGATGGAAATTGTTTTTCAAAGAATTTTAAAGAAGTGAGTCAGTACAGTAACATCCCGCCTTTTTGTACGTTTTAAGCAGGCACACGTGCCGACTCAAACCATACAGAAGGTTGGATTGTTATGGGGTAAATAAGAAAAAAACAGAGAAAGAGAAAAACAAAATAGAATCTCGTAGCGGAATGACAAAATATAATAATCAAATAACAGTTCATGAAGCTGTATACAAAACATTTGATTATACTTATACAATACAAAATCAGAGTTACACGTATCAGAGATAAACAAATAATGCAGTGGAACAGTATGAATGCAGTTGAATAAATATAGTAAATAATAGTAGTACAAATCTTTGTCTTCGTCCTCCAGAAATAAGGTCTTCAAATCTTGAAATGCTCAGGCCGACCCGAGCGAATTGAAAAGACAAAACACTCGAGTTAGAACTAAAAGATCTTATGTGAGTTAAATCAACGGTAAATAACTATGAGTGGAATGGCTCGGAGATGTTTATGGGGTTTGACATCTCCTATCCAGTGTCTAACGTGAGTGCAGTAACTTAAGAGATGTTCGGGATTAACATCTCCTAAGGATCCGTTAAACTATCTACTATGTAGTACAATATGCTATTATAATATGACTACAGTAAGATAAACTATTAAAATAGCATTAAGGCGTTACCCATTTCCCCCTTAAAAACATTTTTATATATTCCCATAGTCTATACAGTACCGTAATCCCGTCCGTACCGGACGTCGTCAGAGGGCACTCCATAGGTATGGTACAAAACAAACTCGTAGTGGTCTCGATAGGGTAGGTGACACGGCACAACTAGGCAATGCCAGGGTAGTTATACCAATTACACTTCCGGACCGGTGGTAACGCATAGCAGCTACTACCGTCCACCTCGGAACACACTCCCAAATCAAAAAATCGAGGGTGGCCACCAAATAAATCGCAAAGTCAGAATATAGTATCGAAGGAATGTGCCCGATCGGAGGAATGACCTCACTTGGTCCATCAACTGCTCCTGTTTTAGCCACCTTAAGCTAACTCATGGGAGTCAGGTTCACGTACATACCTCATATAGGATCGTCGCCAACCATCCTACTTCATTCTAGAATCTCCACCGCGTACACAGTTGTCAAAGTGGTTTTCGGTATTGGCAGAGAGTATGACAATATCTGATCCCAGTCTCTTTAACAACCAATCGCTTATTACACACTGGATGGTTCTTTTATATTTCCAAAATCATTTCATAATTGATATCAAAATATCATATTCAATTCAAATCATATCATTTCGAAATCATTACTTACTTCCGAAATTATATCACATTGAAATCATAGTTCGAAATTATATTTCCTTTCAAAAGTCATATTTCCAAAATAGGTTAAACTCTCATTTCAAAATATCATATTAAACCAAATATGTTATTTAATTCCCAACTTAGGTTATAACATCATTAACCATATTCACTAAAAAATCGAGAATTTGAATATAAACCCATCCATTTTACTTAGTTTGGAATTTAGAAGAAAATAGTTTTAAATAGTTAATATAGATTTAAAATAGATTAAATATAATTAAAATAGATTAAGTAGCTTTAAAATAGATTAATTAGATTTAAAGTAATTTAAAACATGTTAATTAGTTTAAATAAATTAAAGGGTTTAAAATAGGTTAAAATGATTTAATATAATTAATACAGGTTAAAATAGTTTAATACATTGAAATCTTAATATTAGAAATTTTGAAATAATATATATTTAAAACAGTTTATATTAAAACATGAATTTGGAATTGATATCAAATTAAACTATTCATTTCATTTCAACGCATTTGGGCCATTTTCAATTTCCAACTCAGCAAACCAAATTCCAAACCTTTCAATTTAACATTTCAATAAACTATTGAATTTTATATCGTTTCAATCCATGTTCAAATATCAATTCGGATTACTCCAATTTCAAAATAGTTCAAAGTTATTTTCAAACAACTTCAATAACTTAATTTCGATAGAATTTCGTTTATACTCAAAAGTTTAACTTTAAACTTCCAATTTAATTTCTTAAAGCAATTCCTTTTAAACCATTTCACATTTCATCGTAAACTTGATTTTCCAAAAATACTTCAATTTACATAAGTCAATTTTTATTTCAAAATATCATTTAATTAAATTCGAAAATTAAGGATTTTAAAATCATTTGATTTAACCAATCCGGTGTCCGTATATAATTCTATACCCTAGGGTCAAGTGATATGGATATTTATCATTTCAATACACAATTTAAAATTTTACGGTTATATATCATTTCAAACCGCAATCCGAATTAATAATAAAATCCATAAAATTGCTCGAGTCTATCATTTCAACCCATAACGATTTTTCCCTAATCTATAGATTGTTCGGGTATGTATCATTTCAACCCATAGTGAACTTGCAGTTTATAATAATATAAAATAGAACATCCAATATCAACAATCAACATCCATCACAATCATCATCCAAATCAATCAATAAATATTAATATAGAACTGATAATCAATAACAGGTATTTAACTAGCAATTTATATTCAATAAATTAAATAAGGATTTAATTCGAAATAATATTAAAATTAATAGGAATAGCAATTTAAAACTATCAAACAGCCATAAATAAAATTCCTAATCACATCACAAATTTTATTTAACAAACATAAGAAATTTTAGAAGTTGTGAGTGGGTTAAAACACTCACCTTTTTAATTTAAATTGAATTTAAATCCAATTTAAACCCAAATTTCAAACGATCTCAGAATTCGTCCAAACCAGCGTCAAAATGTCCGGAATTTCGATACGATCCTAGCGGAGAAAACCGCGCATGAATTGGACCTTGTACATAAAAGTTATTGATATTAGAACAATTTGAATTGAAATTTAAATAAATAAGTAAAAAAAATATAATATCCTGACATTATCATCCACGTCAACAGTATCTCCTCACGCAAGCTATAGGGAAGCCCAAACTGCTCCGTTCGTTCGAACGGCATGAAACGCCACCACAAGATTGACCGCGACGCTTCCACCTAGGCCCACGATAGCGCGCGTCTGTTCGCCTCAGACGACCGCACATGCTCCTCCGACCCACGCGTGGCCAAGGCCACCTCCATGCATGAGACGCACCCAGCCACCGCCGTAAAACACTAACCCTAATCGAATTTAAATGCTCGATCTAACCATCACTTCATCGAACCACCTACTCTGATGGACAACGTTCGGTCCTCTCCACAAAACCGTGCCTTCAATTTGTCGATCAGACGAAGTCGATCATGACACCATGGACGGTCGAGAATTGTTCTTCAATTTCTGGTCAGACAGAGGTTCAAATTGGAAAATGAATTACAGATCCGAGATGCGCTCGTCAAGAGCTTCAAATCGATATATAATTCGATATAGTTTGTAGAGTTTGAAATTTTGATTTGGATTTGATTTGAAATTGAACAGAGAATTTGTTTGTCTGCCATTGGAATGAGGAGTTGAGAAAGAATGCACTTACAGACAAATGAGAATGAAGAATGGCTAGGGTTTATAACGAGGTATGTGACGCCCCACCTCTATACTCACACTAGCCAAGGACACTACTGGGTAATGTCGTCGACTAGCATGAAGAATAAGGCTGTTGAGGAGCGACCATCTGTGTAATAGCTTTGTGCGAGTACCGATATGTCAGATAATATGACTTGCATTTCATTTCAAGAGGAAATCCGACATATCAAATACAAACTCAAAGCTACCACACAGTGGCTATGTGGGCTTCGGAAACAAATATAGAAATAAGCATAACACAAATCAGTCATAGATATTCATATCACAAAGGCGGAAAAAGATATGAATATAACACATAAAAGTGTACATCAAAATAGTGGTCATACAAGATCCACTACATAACAAAAGAATAGGTACAAGTGCTAGCAAAAGAATATGTATACATCAAGGAGTCTCTAACTCAAATGTATAAAAGCAAAAACTACTAATTTAAAGTAATTAGCTAAAAAATAAGATGATGGTCCCAGATAAGGAGTCAAGCAGAAGCACCTGAAATACCTCGGTCTGACCCGAGTATTATTTAAGAAGAAAATAATAAATGGATCAGTCTAGCTATAAATATCATATAAAATGAGATAGGGTAAGAGATATGACAAAATGTATGATAACAATAATGCCATACTGTGACAAGTATACAACAGATAACAACAAAAATCATACAATATCTCAAATCTACTCAAACACCAAAAAGAATGTCATATTCTTTAAATTATTCACCAAAACACAAATATTGATAGAGCTTAACAATGCAAACCACGAAAATTGGTGAAACACAAATTCTAGAAATCAATAACCAGAAATCCATAAAACATCAAGGGGGAGGCCTATCACAAACGGGAGCACGAAAACTCACCAACACGTGTATCACAAACGGAACCCTATCACATGGTCACTAACCATAGAGTCGGTGCAACGGCGTAGTGCAATAACGGTACGCCTGAGGAACCTGAAACTCAAATATTTCGGAACAACGACGTAGTACAGTAACGGTACGCCCGATGAACCCGAAACTCAAATAATTCGGACCAACGACGTAGTGCAATAACGGTACGCCCGATGAACTGAACTCCATAAAGCTCGTAGGTCACTAGCCTATAAAAATGAGACGAAGCTCAATAGAACGGGGTACAGTCCCCCACGCAGACTAAGAGACATCGCATATCGCTAGTCTAAACCATAAAATGATCATCATTGATCAATAAGAAGTGTCAATTACACTAAGCTAGTAAATAAATGAGTTTAGCTTCATGTCCCATAACCACTAGCTTGACTTAAATATTTACGAACAGATTGTAGATTTGCACTCGAAAATTGTCACGAGAGTTCAATCGAACAAGTCAAAGAATTAACCGACGAAGTAAACGCAAGCGTTTCATACCACTTGATTTGCTAAGCCATTTAATTAGATTTCTCATACGAATGAGGTAAAGGTTTGTATATACTAATAGATTGGAAAATGGTTTTAAAAACGAGTTTTGTATTAAAAATGGTATTGAGATCATCTTTGTGAAAGCGTTTGAATATTTACTACTAGTATAGAAACCTTTGTATTTTTAAAAGTGACAAATCACAGAAAACGATTGTAGAAACAATCGATCAACCAAAAATTCACAAATGACAATGTGAATCAAATCCATAAAAATCGATATCAAATCCATCAAGTGGATATTCCCAAAAATCCAAAGAAAGAAGTCATCAAATTCGATAATAAGTGATAACAACTAACCGGATCAACAAAAATCGATTAAAAATTGGAAATCCACTAAAAAAACAGCCAAAATAGGCAAAATGAACAGTTCCAGACGTTTGGGGTTTAATCCAGACGTCTGGATTTAGGTTCTGGAAATATTCCAGAAACCTACCAGATGTCTGAACCCTAATCCAGACGTTTGGAAACTAACCAGACGTCTGGTAGGTTTGGACCAGACGTCTGGTCTAAGCCTCTGCCGTTTTTTTTTCAACTACTGCCTAAACCAGACGTCTAGACCTTCAAACCAGACGTCTGGTTGCCTTGTCTGGGCAATAATTTGCCTAGGCCATGATGGCTAAAACGATTCGGGAGCGATCGGACGAGCAACGACGACTAGGGATTTATGCCAAGCGATAACCCAGCCTTATAGGCTCTTCGATACACCCCAAATATCATGTCCAAACATCCATAGTAGGATTTTCATAAAATTGGACTTCAAAAACCAAAAATTGGAAAATTCACCAAATCAATTCAAATCAAAAGCAAATGAACATGAATAGATGTTGGAATTCATACCTAACAACAATGAAAGTTATAGACGTAGATGTGAGTTAAAGAACTCACCTTTAAAACTCAAAGACACGAATGAGAAGCTTTAAACCAAAGCAAGACCAATTCCTCTTCAATATACCTCTAGAATCTTCAATCTATTATCAAAGGTGAAGTTTTTCCTAAGTTAGGTTATAGGCATTTCTGTAAATTGAAGAGAGATAGAGATGGAGAAGATGAAGAGGATGCTTACCTAAGCTTCTCCTTGATTTTGGACTTGAATTTGAGTTTCCTAATCAAAACTAGGGTTTAGGAATTTCCATTTCCCATTCTTTCCCCCATTTTTACTTTGAGCTTGAGTGTTAGGAAATAGAATGAGTGAATGGATGAAGAGTAGAGGAGTTACGGTATTATGATGGGTTAGTGGGCTGAAACCCAAACCGAAAGCCTAAATAGAAAAATAGCAAAATTCTACTCAACTCCAAACATATCGATGTTTATACAAAAAAAGTTGTAAATGTCATTTTGGACTCAATGGAAGTGGTCTCGAGTCCCAATTCGACTATTTACAAAAAGTAACATTTCGGACTTTAATTCGATTAACAATGCTATATTTAAATAAAACATTTAAATATACAATCATAAAATATGTGGGTTGTTATAAGGTATTTATAGACAGACCAGGAAATAGAATGAATGGATCCGATTTGATTTGGAAGTTGAACGATAAACGACCCGAAAAGCCCGTTCTGTCTTCGGAACGAAAATGGGTCATTCCATATATCAAAATAGATGTTTTCATTAATTTTAAATCTATTGGAACAGGTTTCAGGTCCTAATTCCATCGTATGAAGAAGTTATGTTAAAACCAGTTTATTTCAAACTGATTTTAATTAAATTGATTTCTAGGCGTTTCGAGTTCGTACGATCAAACGACAAGTCCGATCATTACGAAACTTGAAATCTTACAATAATTCACCGTTACGGATCCGATAAAACTGGTTTCATCAAAATTCGAGTCAGTGACCAAAATGGCTATTTTCACGTTGATTAAATTAATTAATAATTAAATCAGTTAAATCACATTTTTATTTCAAAGTTAATACTAACAATTTTCACAATTTTTGATTGCTTAGATATTTACCAAAATTTAAAACAAATCTAGATATCAATTCAAAGTTAATTATTTTACCCATTTACAGTGTTTAATTCCAATTGTAATTAAATCCAATTATTTATAATTAATCTCAATAAATTGATTCGATTCAATTTAAATCTTTTTATTAAACCCATTATTACTTTATAAACATAGTTAACATCTGTTTTACATTTCATTACACTAAGATACTCCAATTTCCATCTTTAGTTTGTATTAATGACTATATTTCAATTATATAGAATTTTGTCGATTTCACACATTAAATAAAATTTAAAATCCTAAATTGATTTGTTTATCTTGATTTCACTATTTAATTAATTCAATCATTACATTATAAATATAATTAACATTTCTATTCATTTTATTACATTCACAATTTATGGTTATCGCCTTAATCTTATTAATGTAACATTAAAGTTCATTTAATTCTAATTGATTTCCCATTTTAATTTAATAGACCAAATAATAGGTAACTTATAACAATTGTCACCATTAGCCTTTAGTTACATTCATAAGTTTATTACTTACAAATAAATGTTACAATTACGTATATAACACTGATTTCATTCAATTACCATCAATTATATATTTTATCCATTAATTAATTCAATATTCACATTTCTTTTCTTATACTCACATTATAGCCATGTAAACATTTTAAATTATTTCAATTAATTGGAGTTTCATTCACATTGTTAATAATTGACTTAGATTAACATTGTTACTTTTCATTTTAGTTGTTATTTCAAAAATAAATTACAAATTTTTATTCCTTCAATATTATATTACCAAAATCTCAATATAATAACAAATTTAAATTATAGAAAATCACGGGTCGTCACACTCTCCCCCACTCAAAACTTTTCGTCCCCGAAAAGGAAAAGGAAGGGAAAAGAAAGAATTTAGAAATCAATATATCTTATTCAAAATATTAAATTTATAAACAAATAAATTTACAAAATTAATTAATTTAAATAAAATGTATCAATTTATAACAGTTAAATCCTTTTATACTCAAATTAATAAAAGTTTGGAAAAACATTTCATAAAATTTTCTAAGTCCTAAATTTACGGAAAAATTTGGCAGAGTCTCCTTTGTACGGAGAGGCTCAGGAGAAAATAATAATATCAATAATAATAATATATATCAAAAAATTTCAAAATAATATATCGCAACAGTGGAAAAATAATATAATATCGCTATAAAACCGTAATTCGAGAACGTACCTATTTGTCGGGCAATTAACGCTTATTCTATGAAACCAAAAGCAGTAGCAATTGCTTCCATAACCTGTATTTCACTTATATAATCTAAAAGAGTTAATAATTATATAAAATGAATTATTTAAAGTTGTTTCAACCACTAACAAACAAATCAATATAAACAACAATCATTGGCAACCACAACATACAATCATCATATGAAATCAATAAAATCAACTATCCATCCGTAGTAAACAAACAAATGGTTTGTTCGGGTTCAGAAATTTTTGACCACCTAGAATGACAAATAAACTACTGAGTGCACCATTTACTCAACAGTCTTAGATGAACTCAATAGATTATTCATACATCTTAAACAATTAGAAGTATCCTATCCCAAACAACCCATAAACCAAAACAAACAATAATTTACAATGTACTCGAGTTATTCTTATTAAATTTCTTTCAAAACATTTACAGTTTTTATTTTTCTTTTCATTCATACAAGGTTTATTTCTTTAACTTACATCTATCTCTTACAATTTTTTATTCCCATTCATTCATTCAGTGTTCATTTCATTTATTTTCCTTTATCACTTACAAAAATTCATTTTCATTTATTCATATCATGTCAATTTCTTTTTATTGCATTACATTCATTCATTCATTTACTTTAATTATAAATAGTTTCAATATTAACTTAAGTTCAAAATCCTTTACTTACATTATTCATTTTCTATTTCATTTAATTAGTAGTATTACAATTTTAACTCAAGTTTATAACTATTTTCATATCAAATTTCTTATTTATAAAAGTAAATTTCATTTAACACTTCCATTACATAAGTTTTACTTGTAAAAATTTCCATTACATATTCTTTTAACATTTCAACTTTTTATAATTGGTAAGTTATATATATATATATATATATATGTCTTTAAGAATGCAATTGAAAGTTACATAAGTTTGACTTACTTATTCTAATTAACTTAAGGTTCAATAGTTATCATTCCTTATTTTCATATTCTTTTCGTTTACAAGTTACAAATTTCAAATTCCTTGTATATTTCATTTATAACTTAGCATTTAATTTCTTATTTTCATTTTAGAAGTTCCAATTGTTGAATGGTAAAATTTCATTTTATTACAATAATTGAAATCTCTAATTTCTAGAAATTTAAGAACTAATTGTCGGATTTCATTTTCAATCATTTAAAATAATATATATACTCATATCTTTTATCCAATCATATTTAAACTTAAAATTTTTATTTATTTATCGAAATAGATCTGGAGTAAAGCTACTACAATGGCCTTCCCACTTTGAAACTCGAAAATGAATGTCGATGATGCGTGCACTCATCACCGAAATTATTTTCCAACGACAGAGAGGGGAGTACAGAACTTATTTCTTTCTAAAATTTCTTTAAAACAATTCTTTCAAATCATATTGAAATATTAATATCAGAAAATACTTCTAAATAATATTATTGTTGTATTCCAAAGTCATTCGAAAGAAATTTTCAAAACCCCCGGAACTTAAGTTCTAAATTTCCAATTTACATTTATTTTATTTACAAATCTTATTTCCACCCAATCTTTATAAGTTTCACTACTTAACAACCAACCAATTACATCCAACTATATCATTTATAAAATCTATTATTTTATATATATACAAAATATATAGTAGGCAAAGTTATTTCATTCACCTCTATCTCAAAACAATATTATGTCCGTGAGTCATATTAAGCATTTAGAAATCCCTATCGATGTCATAGCGTCCTATGTACCGACCAGAATTTATAAATACAAAACAGAACAAATTAACACAATATAAAACATTTTATAACACTAACAAATACGCTCTCTCATATATATACACTCAGCCACTCATCCTAGGGTATTACTACCCTATTTAATATGAGTCAGACCCCACAAGGCTAAGATTATCGCTAAACCAAAGCTCTGATACCAACTGTAACATCCCGCCTTTTTGTACGTTTTAAGCAGGCACACGTGCCGACTCAAACCATACAGAAGGGCGGATTGATATAGGGTAAATAAGAAAAAAAACAGAGAAAGAGAAAAAAAACAGAATCTCGCAGCGGAATGACAAAATATAATAATCAAATAACAGTTCATGAAGTTGTATACAAAAAATTTGATTATACTTATACAATACAAAATCAGAGTTACACATATCAGAGATAAACAAATAATGCAGCGGAACAGTATCAATGCAGTGGAATAAATATAGTAAATAATAGTAGTACAAATCTTCGTCTTCGTCCTCCAGAAATAAGGTCTTCAAATCCTGAAATGCTCAGGCTGACCCGAGCGAATTGAAAAGACAATACACTCAAGTCAGAACTAAAAGATCTAATGTGAGTTAAATCAACGGTAAATAACTATGATTGGAACGGTGTTGGAGAAGTTTACGGGGTTTGACATCTCCTATCCAGTGTTTAACGTTAGTGCAGTAACTTAAGAGATGTTCAGGATTCACATCTCCTAAGGATCCATTAAACTATCTACTATGTAGTACAATACGCTATTATAATATGTCTACAGTAAGATAAACTATTAAAATAGCGTTAAGGAGTTACCCATTTCCCCCTTAACACATTTTTATATATTCCCATAGTCTATACAGTATCGTAATCCCGTCCGTACTGGACGTCGTCAGAGAGCACTCCAAAGGTATGGTACAAAACAAACTCGTAGTGGTCTCGATAGGGTAGGTGACACGGCACAACTAGGCAATGGCAGGGTAGATTCCAATTACACTTCTGGACCAATGGTAACTCATAGCAGCTACTACCGCCCACCTCGGAACACACTCCCAAATCAAAAATCGAGAGTGGCCACCAAATCAATCGCAAAGTCAGAATATAGTATCGAAGGAATGTGCCCGATCGGAGGAATGACCGCACTTGGCTCGTCAATTGCTCCTATTTTAGCCACCTTAAGCTAACTCATGGGAGTCAGCTCCAAATACATACCTCATAAGGATCATCGCCAACTATCCTACTTCATTCTGGAATCTCCACCGCGTACACAGTTGTCAAAGTGGTTTTTGGTATTGGCAGTGAGTATGACAATATCCGATCCCGGTCTCTTTAACAACCAATCGCTTATTACACACCGGATGGTTCTTTTACATTTCCAAAATCTTTTCATAATTGATATCAAAATATCATATTCAATTCAAATCATATCATTTTTGAAATCATTACTTACTTCCGAAATTATATCACATTGAAATCATAGTTCAAAATTATATTTCCTTTCAAAAGTCATATTTCCAAAATAGGTTAAACTCTCATTTCAAAATATCATATTAAACTAAATATGTTATTTAATTCCCAACTTAGGATATAACATCTTTAACCATGTTCACTAAAAAAATCGAGAATTTGAATATAAACCCATCCATTTTACTTAGTTTGGAATTTAGAAAAAAATAGTTTTAAATAGTTATAAATAGTTAATATAGATTTAAAATAGATTAAATATAATTAAAATTGATTAAGTAGCTTTAAAATAGATTAATAAGATTTAAAATAATTTAAAACAGGTTAATTAGTATAAATAAATTAAATGGTTTAAAATAGGTTAAAATGATTGAATATAATTAATACAGGTTAAAATAGTTTAATACTTTGAAATCTTAATAATTAGAAATTTTGAAATAAAATATTTTTAAAACAGTTTACATTAAAACATGAATTTGGAATCTATATGAAATTAAACTATTCATTTCATTTCAACGCATTTGGGCCATTTTCAATTTCCAACTCAGCAAACCATATTCCAAACCTTTCAATTTAACATTTCAATAAACTATTGAATTTTATATCGTTTCAATCCACGTTCAAATATCAATTCGGATTACTCTAATTTCAAAATATTTCAAAGTTATTTTCAAACAACTTCAATAACTTAATTTCGATAGAATTTCGTTTATACTCAAAAGTTTAACTTTAAACTTCCAATTTAATTTCTTAAAGCAATTCCTTTTAAACCATTTCACGTTTCATCAAAAACTTGATTTTCCAAAAATATTCAATTTACATAAATCAATTTTTATTTCAAAATATCATTTAATTAAATTCGAAAATTATGGATTTTAAAATCATTTGATTTAACCAAGGTAAGAACCCGCATATTTTACGATTGTATATTTAAATATTTTTATTTAAATATAGCATCGTTAGTCGGATTTAAAGTCTGAAAAGCTAATTTTTGCATACAGTCGAATTGGGACTCGAGACCACTTCCATTGAGTCCAAAATGGCGTTTGCGACCTTTTTGAGTATAAGCATCGATATGTTTGGAGTTGAGTGAATTTTTCTATTTTTCACTTAGGGCTTTGGGCTTGGGTTTGGGTTTCACCCAACTCATCCTATACCCTAACTCAGCCCCCTCTCTTCTCCACTCACTCATTTCATTTCCTAACACTTCAAGCTTTAGGAAAATGGGGGAAGAGAAAAGGAATTAGCAATTCCTAAGCCCTAGATTCATTTGCAAACTCAAGTTCTAGCTCCAACATCAAAGAGAAGCTTAGGTAAGCTCCCTCTTCTTCTTCTCCATCTCAATTCCTCTTCAATTTCGGAAATTTCCTAAACCCTAATTTAGGAAATGTTTTACTTTTGAGCTTAGATTGAAGCTCCTTGGGTTAACATTGAAGAGTGATTGTTCTTGCCTTGCTCTATAGCTTCTCTATTGTGTTTTTGGGTTTAAAGGTGAGTTTTTGAACTCACATCTTTGTCTATTTCTATCATTGTTGTTAGGTATGAATTCCTAACATCTATTCATGTTCATTTGCTTTTGATTTGAATTAATTTGGTGAACATTTCAATTTTTGGTGTTTTTGAAGTCAAAACTTTAAAAATCCTAGCTTTGATGTATGATCATGCTTTTGGTGGTGTATCGAAGAGCCTATAGGGCTGGGTTGTTGATTGGCAAAATCCCCTAAAGCCCATTGCTCGTCCGATCGCAAATTGGGAGAGTTTGCCCGTCATTTGATAGGTTGGAAAAAACAGTGCCAGTCAGTCCACTGGCCTCTGCAGTCAGTCGACTGGTTGTAGAAACCGAGAGTTTCTGGGACTGTCTGCAGAAACTGGAAGTCTCTGTTTTCTGCAGTAAGTCGACTGGCCTCTGTATTCAGCCGACTGACTGCAGGAACTAAAACTTTTGGGTTTTTGGATCAATCGACTGGCCTCTGCAGTCAGTCGACTGCTTGTTTTAGCCTATTTTGCCTATTTTGCTTGAGGTTCCAATTTTTATCGATTCGTGATTATCAGATTTATTGTTATCATTTATTATTGACTTTAATGACTTCTTTTTTGGGACTTTTGAGAATATCCATTTTGATGGATTCGGTATCGATTTCTTTGGATTTGATTCACGTCTTCGAATGTGGATTTTGGTGATTGATTGTTTCTATAATCATTTCTATGATTTGTCACTTTAAAATATAAAGGTTTGCTATACTAGTAGTAAATATTCAAACTCTTTTTCAAAGATGATTCCAACTATATTTTTAAATATAAAGGTTGTTTTCAAAATCGTTTTCCAATCTATTAGTATATACAAACCTTTACCAAATTCGTATGAGAAATCTAATTAAACTACTTAGTAAAACAAGTGGTATGAAACGCTTGCGTTCACTTCGTTAGTTAATTCTCGGACTTGTTCGATTGAACTCTTGTGACAATTTTCGAGTTGAAATCTACAATTTGTTCGTAAATATTTATGTTAAGCTAGTGGTTATGTGACATGAAGCTAAACTCATATATTTACTAGCTTAGTGTAATCGACACTTTTTATTGATCGATGATGATCATTTTGTGATTTAGACTAGCATTGTGCGATGTCTCTTTGTCCACGTAGGGGACTATACCCCGTTCTGTTGATCTTCGTCTCATTTTTATGGGCTAGCGACCCATGGTCTTGGGACCGTTCGTGGAGCAATCGGCTCATTAAGTCAGTGCATGGGGTGTATCTTTTTAGGTGCATCGATGTTAGTTTATACATGGGGCGTATCTTTTCAGGTGCGTCGATGTTCGACTGTGCATGGGGCGTACCTTTCTAGGTGCGTCGATGTTCGGTTTATGGTTAGCGACCATGGAATAGCGTTCCGTTTGTGATACATGTGTTGGTGAGTTTTCATGCTCCCGTTTGTGATAGGCCTTCCCCCTTTTGAGATTTCTGGATTTCTGGTTTTGATTTCTAGAATTTTTGTTTCACCAATTTTCGTGGATTGGCATTGATATGATTTGTCAATATTTGTGTTTTGGTGAATTATTTAAAGAATGTGATTCTTTTTGGTGCTTCGAGTTGATTTGAGATATTGTATGATTTTTGTTGTTATTTGATGTATGCTTGACACAGTATAACATTTAAGTTATCATACGTTTTTGGTCATATCTCTTATCCTATATCATTTTATCTGATATTTATAGCTAGACTGATCCGTTTATTATTTTCTTCTTAAATAATACTTGGGTCAGACCGATGTATTTCAGGTGCTCCTGCTTGACTTCTTATCAGGGATTATCATTTTATTCTTTTGGCTAACTACTTTAGATTAGTAGTTTTTGTTATTATACATTCGAGATATAGACTCCTTGATATATAATTATTCTTTTGTCTAGCACTTTATCTATTCTCTTGTGATGTAGTGGATCTTGTTTTACCACACTTTGATGTACACTTCTTTGTGTTATATTCATATCTGTTTCCGCCTTTGTGATTTGAATGTCTGTGACTGATTTGTGTTATGTTTATTTCTATATTTGGTTTTGAGGTCCACTTAGCCACTGTGTGGTAGCTTTGAGTTTGTATTTGACATGTCGGATTTCCTCTTGAAATGAAGTGTAAGTTATATTTTCTGACATATCGGTACTCGCACAAAGCAATTACACAAATGGTCGCTCCTCAGTAGCCTTATTCTTCGCGCTAGTCGACGACGTTACTTAGTAGTGTCCTTGGCTAGCATGAGCATAGAGGTGGGGCGTCATAGCATGGTATCAGAGCCAAACTTCGGAACAATGTGGAATAATCTAGCAAGGATCATTGTCCTAAGTCTTCCTTAGGAATCGTGCCAAAGGATTTAATTCAAGTCTTCGCACCATTCTATCCTATTTCTTTTTATGATGCCTTGTTTTATCAATCAAGTTTGTTTGAAATTCATTCTGAGATTAACCTTTTTTCTCTTTTCTTTCTTTCTTAAAGAGAAGAGAAATGGTTAGACCAGGCCATCCCAGCGCCAGTCAATCGAGTGCTACTCCTCAGGATGGAGTATTTATGTCAGCTCAACAACTTTTAGATCTTGTGAACAATGCCCGAGCTGCCGAACCCGTTCCAGCGCCAACTCACCGTAAATCCGGGTTTGCACGCTTGTGCAGAGACTATACCGCTTTGGGTGGAAGGCCGTTCAAGGGATCCAAAAATGTTATAGAAATTCAAGCTTGGCTTAGATCATGCGATCGCACCTTTTCCCGCATGGATCTTATTGATTCACTTCGAGTCCAAGTGGCTTCTAGTATGCTCCAAGAAAGAGCATTAGGTTGGTATGAGGTTTTGATTTCTGAAATTATCGAAGCGGATCTTATTTGGGAGCAATTCCGGGAAAGATTTGAATTGAAGTTTGTGCTGGAGGCTGAAAAAGTAACTTTAGCCCGACGGTTTATTTACCTTGTTCAAGGTGAATTCTCTGTGACGGATTACGTCGCATCTTTTGAATCTCTCTCTAAATATGGGGTTGAATATATTAATACCCCGTTGAAGAAAAATCAGAGATTTGTTTATGGGTTGAATAAGAACCTCAAAAAGCCTTTACTTCTGAAACTGGAAGTTTCTTTCGATCAGCTTGTTGATATCGCTCGTCGGCTTGAAGAGTACGATAGAGAAAGTGATGTTGAAGTTGTGCATGCCAAACAGAACTTCAACAATAACATGAAGAGGCCTATTAAGTTCAAAGGCCCCAATTCCAACAAGAAAGGGAAGCAAGAAACTTCTGTAGCAAAGACTCCTACCACTAGTCGTGGACGATGCTACAATTGTGATTATATGGACCACTATGCAAATGAGTGTCCGAAACCCATTTATTGTCGCTATTGCAAAAGTTTGAGTCATCATATATCTGCGTGTCCCATACTTCAAGCAAGAAGGAGGGAAAGCTAAATGTTGTGCAAGCCTCTACTAGCACTTCTCTTGGTCAAGGTATTTCTCATTCTATCCTTGACAATATTTGTTTTGTGATTATCTTATTCGTGTTCTTTTTGATTTGGGTTCATCTCATTATTTTTCAAAAGAACTTGTTGATTCTTTCTCTTTTAATATTATGGGCTTGATGACTTCATTGACAATTGCGAATTCAATTGATGGATATGCAACAGTCAATTTACTTTGTGAAAATGTTGAGATTATCTTATGTGATTATTCTTTTCGAGTCGATTTGCATGTTATGTGTTACTTAGGCTTCGAAATTGATTTTTTTGAGAAAGGATTGGCTTGATCATTGTGAAGCCCACAACCTATGTCCTGAGCGGACTATTTATCTTCGACATTCTCAATTTGTTAAGCAGATTTCTATTGTTTTTAAATATTTCGATTTCTAATTCGGTGACATCATTTTATCCCTTAAACCCACTTGATGAGGAAAGTGTTATTTCTCTCATTCAAGTAGTTTGTGAATTTTTTGTATTTTTGAGTTTGTCTTAGGATTACCACCTAAGCAATCTATTGTGTGGTGCTAAGGTCTTTTCCGCTCGACCTTACCACCGGTTTTCATCAGCTACGAGTTGTAGAGAGTAGCATTCCATCTACCGCGTTCCGCACTAGTCATGGTCCTTGTGAGTGGTTCGTTATGTCATTCGGTTTGACGAGCCTTCTACCTTATTTTATCCATCTTATGAATCGAGTATTCTACGAATATCTCGGTGAGACCATCCTTATATTTATTGATTATGGATTAAAACAACAATTTAAAAAACTTGCAAATCTTTTTAATAAGATATTTATAAGTATGATTGGATTTTGCTCTTAAAACGAGCAAAGAATATTAATAAAACTTTTAAGAGATATATTTATCATATAGAAAATGATTTTGTGATTGTATTGCCCATTGAGTGCTTTAAGGATTCTGGTCAGTGCGCTTGATCAACGTTATCGAATGGAATCTCTTAAACGCTATGATGAGACAGCCAGACACAATAAATTGACTTGTAAAAAGTAAATTTTTCTAAAAAGATGATTACATAAAGTTAATTATAATTTTGAAAGTCTTAAGCTTTTCGGGAAAGAGGATCATTAAAAGAACTCTTTTCCGATGTTTTTATTCTTGCGATTCCAGAAGGTAATCAAGACTTTATTGTTTTTACCGATACTATTCGTATTGGTTTTGGTGCCATTCTCTTGCTATGGGAATGTGTTATTACATATGCTTCTTGACAATTGAAGCTTGTCGAGACAAGATATGACATTCATGATCTAGAGCTCGCGGCTATTGTTTTCGCTCTTAGAATTTGGTGTCATTATATTTTGGGAGAGAAATTGTTCTCTACCCTGATCATAAGTTTTTGAAGTATTTATTTTCTCGAAAAGAACTTAATTTGCGTCAACAACTTTGGCTCGAGTTCCTTGCATCTTATGATCTTGATATTCTTTGTACTCCGAAAAAGGGTGATCGAGTTGCCGATGTCCTTAGTTGTAAGCAACAAGCAGTTGTTTCTTTGATGATATCCGAATGGAATGATCTCGGGACTTTATCCCCTTGTGAGATTCGAGATCGTGAATCCAATTCATGTTCATCTCTTGTTTTGTGTAGCCTCGAGGCTCGTCCTTCTCTTTTGGACCATACCTCTTTTGGCTAAACTCTATGTCAAACTAAATTGCATGGAGTTCCTAATTCTATTGTTAGCAATCATGATCCATTATTTTATTAGTGGATTTTGGAAAGGTCTTCAGAAGCTTTGGGAGCAAAGCTTAATTTTAGCACCGCTTATCGTCCTCAATCCGAGGGACAAACCGGGCATGTGAATCAACTCTTAAAGATCTTCTTTCGTGCATGTGTTCTTGATTTTGGT
This sequence comes from Allium fistulosum, assembly GCA_030737815.1. Lineage (NCBI taxonomy): Eukaryota > Viridiplantae > Streptophyta > Magnoliopsida > Asparagales > Amaryllidaceae > Allium > Allium fistulosum. Next base: position 925,682,130 of record CM060901.1, read on the forward strand.
GGAAGTTGGGAAGATCGTATTCTTGTTGATTTTTCTTCCTATAATAGATTTCAATCTTGTATTGGTATGGCATCTTTCGAGGCACTCTACGGAAGGCCGTGCTGATTTCCTTTGTGTTGGCTTGAAGTCGGTGAGAGGCTGGTTTTAAGTCTAGATTTTATTTGTGTTCATGTGTGTTTCACCTATGAGGGGTGTTGTGCGTTCAGTCGATAGGGAAAGTTAGCACCTCGATATGATGGTCCATTTCCCATCACCGAACGTATTTGTTCCGTGGCTTATCGCCTTTTTATTTACCGGCTCAATTTTCTTCTATTTATGACATTTTCCACGTCTATTTACTGCGGAATTACCTTAGGGATTCCGATTTTTATTCTTGAGCCCGGTGTAATTGAAGAAATTGAAGTTTCACCAAATTTGACTTATGAGCAATATTCTATTCGTATCATTACTTCGGAAGTTTAACGCCTTCGAAATAAATATGTTCTTCTTCTGAAAGTTTAGTGGTCCTCAAATCCTAAGGATTTCTCTTGGGAATCTTGAGAATTCATCGAGCAAACACATCCAGACTTAATTTTTTGTGCTCTTAATGGTGAACTTCTTATTTCAAATTTTCTTTTGTGTTGATTTGCTTTTATGGTTGTTACTTTTTATTTTCCTCTTAATTATTGCGTGGACGCAATTTCTTTTAGGAGGGGAGTCTGTAACAACCCGCATATTTTACGATTGTATATTTAAATATTTTTATTTAAATATAGCATCCTTAGTCGGATTTAAAGTCCGAAAAGTTACTTTTTGCATATAGTCGAATTGGGACTCGAGACCACTTCCATTGAGTCCAAAATGGTGTTTGCGACCTTTTTGAGTATAAGCATCGATATGTTTGGAGTTGAGTGAATTTTGCTATTTTTCACTTAGGGCTTTGGGCTTGGGTTTGGGTTTCACCCAACTCATCCAATACCCTAACTCAGCCCCCTCTCCTCTCCACTCACTCATTTCATTTCCTACCACTTCAAGCTTTAGGAAAATGGGGGAAGAGAAAAGGAATTAGAAATTCCTAAGCCCTAGATTCATTTGCAAACTCAAGTTCTAGCTCCAACATCAAAGAGAAGCTTAGGTAAGCTCCCTCTTCTTCTTCTCCATCTCAATTCCTCTTCAATTTCAAAAATTTCCTAAACCCTAATTTAGGAAATGTTTTACTTTTGAGCTTAGATTGAAGCTCCTTGGGTTAACATTGAAGAGTGATTGTTCTTGCCTTGCTCTATAGCTTCTCTCTTGTGTTTTTGGGTTTAAAGGTGAGTTTTTGAACTCACATCTTTGTCTATTTCTATCATTGTTGTTAGGTATGAATTCCTAACATCTATTCATGTTCATTTGCTTTTGATTTGAATTGATTTGGTGAACATTTCAATTTTTGGTGTTTTTGAAGTCAAAACTTTAAAAATCCTAGCTTTGATGTATGATCATGCTTTTGGTGGTGTATCGAAGAGCCTATAGGGCTGGGTTGTCGATTGGAAAAAACCCCTAAAGCCCATTGCTCGTCCGATCGCAAATTGAGAGAGTTTGCTCTTCATTTGATAGGCTGGAAAAAACAGTCCCAGTGCCAGTCAGTCAACTGGCCTTTGCAGTTAGTCGACTGGCTGTAGAAACCGAGAGTTTCTGGGACTGTCTGTAGAAACTGGAAGTCTCTGTTTTCTGCTGTCAGTCGACTGGCCTCTGCTGTCAGTCGACTGGCCTCTACAGTCAGTCGACTGAATGTAGGAACTGAAACTTTCGGGTTTCTGGATCAGTCGACTGACCTCTACAGTCAGTCGACTGACCTGCTTGTTTTAGCCTATTTTGCTTGACGTTCCAATTTTTATCGATTCGTGATTATTTGATTTATTGTTATCATTTATTATTGACTTTGATGACTTTTTTTAGGACTTTTGAGAATATCCATTTTGATGGATTTGGTATCGATTTCTTCGGATTTGATTCACGTCTTCGAATGCGGATTTTGGTGATTGATTGTTTCTACAATCATTTCTGTGATTTGTCACTTTAAAATATAAAGGTTTTCTATACTAGTAGTAAATATTCAAACTCTTTTTCAAAGATGATTCCAACTCTATTTTTAAATATAAAGATTGTTTTCAAAACCGTTTTCCAATCTATTAGTATATACAAACCTCTACCTCATTCGTATGAGAAATCTAATTAAACGACTTAGTAAAACAAGTGGTATGAAACGTCTCGGTTAATTCTTGGACTTGTTCGATTGAACTCTTGTGACAATTTTCGAGTGGAAATCTACAATTTGTTAGTAAATATTTAATTTAAGCTAGTGGTTATGGGACATGAAGCTAAACACATATATTTACTAGCTTAGTGTAGTTGATCGATGATGATCATTTTTTGATTTAGACTAGCATTGTGTGATGTCTCTTTGTCCACGTGTGGGACTATACCCCTTTCTGTTGAGCTTCGTCTCATTTTTATGGGCTAGTGACCCATGGTCTTGGGACTGTTCATGGAGCGATCGGCTCACTAAGTCGGTGCATGGGGTGTATCTTTTTAGGTGCATCGATGTTCGACTAGGCATGGGGTGTATCTTTTTAGGTGCATCGATGTTAGTTTATACATGGGGCGTATCTATTTAGGTGTGTCGATGTTCGACTGTGCATGGGGAGTTTCTTTCTAGGTGCGTCGATGTTCGGTTTATGGTTAGCGACCATGGAATAGCTTTCCATTTGTGATACACGTGTTGGTGAGTTTTCATGCTCTGTTTGTGATAGGCCTTCCCCCTTTTGAGATTTCTGGATTTCTGGTTTTGATTTCTAGAATTTTTGTTTCACCAATTTTCATGGATTGGCATTGATATGATTTGTCAATATTTTTGTTTTGGTGAATTATTTAAAGAATGTGATTCTTTTTGGTGCTTCGAGTTGATTTGAGATATTGTATGATTTTTGTTGTTATTTGATGTATACTTGACACAATATAACGTTTATGTTATCATACATTTTTGGTCATATCTCTTATCCTATATCATTTTATCTGATATTTATAGCTAGACTGATCCGTTTATTATTTTCTTCTTAAATAATACTCGGGTCAGACCGAGGTATTTCCGGTGCTTCTGCTTGACTTCTTATCAGGGATTACCATCTGATTCTTTTGGCTAACTACTTTAGATTAGTAGTTTTTGTTATTATACATTTGAGATATAGACTCCTTGATGTATAATTATTCTTTTGTGTAGCAATTTATCAATTCTCTTGTGATGTAGTGGATCTTGTTTTACCACACTTTGATGTACACTTCTTTGTGTTATATTCATATATGTTTCCTCCTTTGTGATATGAATGTATGTGACTGATTTATGTTATGTTTATTTATATATTTGTTTCTGAGGTCCACTTAGCCACTGTGTGGTAGCTTTGAGTTTGTATTTGACATGTCGGATTTCCTTTTGAAATGAAGTGTAAGTTATATTTTCTGACATATCGGTACTCGCACAAAGCAATTACACAGATGGTCGCTCCTCAACAGCCTTATTCTTCGCGCTAGTCGACGGCATTACTTAGTAGTGTCCTTGGCTAGCATGAGCATAGAGGTGGGGCATCACAATATCATTTAACTAATTTCGAAAATTAAGGATTTTAAAATCATTTGATTTAACCAATCCGGTGTCCGTATATAATTCTCTACCCTAGGGTCAAGTGATATGGATATTTATCATTTCAATCCGCAATTTAAAATTTTACGGTTATATATCATTTCAAACCGCAATCCTAAATTAATAATAAAATCCATAAAATCGCTCGAATCTATCATTTCAACCCATAACGATTTTTCCCTAATCTATAGATTGTTTGGGTATGTATCATTTCAACCCATAGTGAACTTGCAGTTTATAACGATATAAAATAGAACATCCAATATCAACAATCAACATCCATCACAATCATCATCCAAATCAATCAATAAATATCAATATTGAACTGATAATCAATAACATGTATTTAACTGGCAATTTATATTCAATAAATTAAATAACGATTTAATTTGAAATAATATTCAAATTAATAGGAATAGCAATTTAAAACTATCAAACAGCCATAAATAAAATTCCTAATCAAATCACAAATTTTATTTAACAAACATAAGAAATTTTAGAAGTTGTGAGTGGGTTAAAACACTCACCTTTTGAATTTAAATTGAATTTAAATCCAATTTCAACCCAAAATTTAAACGATCACAGAATTTGTCCAAATCAATGTCAAAATGTCCGGAATTTCGATACGATCCTAGCGGAGAAAACCGCACGTGAATTGGACCTCGTACGTAAAAGTGATTGATATTAGAACAATTTGAATTGAAATTTAAATAAATAAGTAAAAGAAAATATAATACCCAGACATTATCATCCACTTCAACAGTATTTCCTCACACAAGCTACAGGGAAGCCCAAACTGCTCCGTTCGTTCGAACGACATGAAACGTCGCCACCAGATTGACCGCGATGCTTCCACCCAGGCCCACGATCGCGTGCGTCTGTTCGCCTCAAACGACCGCCCATGCTCCTCCGACCCACGCATGGCCAAGGCCACCTCCGTGCACGAGACGCACCCAGCCGCCGCCGTAAAACACTAACCCTGATCGAATTTAAACGCTCGATCCAACCATCACTTTATCGAACCACCTACTCCGATGGACAGCGTTCGGTCCTCTCTACAAAACCGTGCCTTCAATTTGTCGATCAGACGAAGTCGATCACGACACCACGGACGGCCGAGAATTTTTCTTCAATTTCTGATCAGACAGAGGTTCAAATTGGAAAACAAATTATAGATCCAAGACGCGCTCGTCGAGAGCTTCAAATCGATATATAATTCGATATGTTTGTAGAGTTTGAAATTTTGATTTGGATTTGATTTGAAATTGAACGGAGAATTTGTTTGTCTGCCATTGGAATGAGGAGTTGAGAAAGAATGTACGTACAGACAAATGAGAATGAGGAATGTCTAGGGTTGAGGTATTTATAGACAGATCAGGAAATAGAATGAATGGATACGATTTGATTTGGAAGTTGAACGATAAACGACCCGAAAATCCCGTTCTGTCTCCGAAACGAAAATGGGTCATCCCATATATCAAAATAGATGTTTTCATTATTTTTAAATCCAATAGAATAGGTTTCAGGTCCTAATTCCATCGTATGAAGAAGTTATGTTAAAATCAGCTTATTTCAAATTGATTTCAATTGATTTCAATTAAATTGATTTCTAGGCGTTTCGAGTTCGTATGATCAAACGACAAGTCTGATCGTTACGAAACTTGAAATCCTACAATAATTCACCGTTACGGATCCGATGAAACTGGTTTCATCGAAATCTGAGTCAGTGACCAAAATGGCTATTTTCGCATTGATTAAATTAATTAATAATTAAATCAGTTAAATCACATTTTTATTTCAAAGTTAATACTAACAATTTTCACCATTTTTGATTGCTTAGATATTTACCAAAATTTAAAACAAATCTAGATATCAATTCAAAGTTAATTATTTTACCCATTTACAGTGTTTAATTCCAATTGTAATTAAATCCAATTATTTATAATTAATCTCAATAAATTGATTCAATTCGATTTAAATCTTTTTATTAAATCCATTATTACTTTATAAACATAGTTAACATCTTTATTACATTTCATTACACTAAGATACTCTAATTTCCATCTTTAGTTTGTATTAATGACTACATTTCAATTATATAGAATTTTATCAATTTCACACATTAAATAAAATTTAAAATCCCAAATTGATTTGTTTATCTTGATTTCACTATTTAATTAAATCAATCATTACATTATAAATATAATTAACATTTCTATTCATTTTATTACATTCACAATTTTTGGTTATTGCCTTAATCTTATTAATGTAACATTAAAGTTCATTTAATTCTAATTGATTTCCCATTTTAATTTAATAGAACAAATAACAGGTAACTTATAAGAATTGTCACCATTAGCCTTTAATTACATTCATAAGTTTATGACTTACAAATAAATGTTACAACTACTTATATAACACTGATTTCATTCAATTACCATCAATTATATATTTTATCCATTAATTAATTCAACATACACATTTGTTTTATTATACTCACATCATAGCCAAGTAAACATTTTAAATTATTTCAATTAATTGGAGTTTCATTAACATTGTTAATAATTGACTTAGATTAACATTGTTACTTTTCATTTTAGTTGTTATTTCATAAATAAATTACAAATTTTTATTCCTTCAATATTATATTACCAAAATCTCAATATAATAACAAATTTAAATTATCGAAAATCACGGGTCGTCACAAGTACTCTCCTCTTTTGTCACTGGAAAATAATTTCAGTGATGACTGCAGCATCATCGACATTCATTTTCGAGTCTCAGGGTGGAGAGACCACTTAGTAGCTTTACTACACTTTTGTTTTGAAAAATTGATTTGATTTGAATTCCTTGAGTATGATTTGATATATAACATATATATATATGTATATAATTATTTCAAAATAGTTTGAAGTGAAACCGAAAATTTGAATCTTAAGTTTTACATTAAGAATGGTTTCAATTATTGAAATAAAGTGATTTTTTGAATAATTGGGATATCTAAAATGATAAATGAAATTTAACCAACTTGAAATAGTTGAATTTGAATAAAACCTATTTGTATAATACTAAATTGCACTCTAATGTATATATATATATAACTTGCCTAAAGTATTCAAAAAGTCAAAATGTTAGGGTATAATAAAGGGTTGTACAAGAAGAAAACTTAAGTAATAAATTGTCCAAACCAAAATCTAGCTTAATATAAATGTTGTAAATAAAAGAAAATTTTATAGTGTTTAATTACACTCAGAACCATTAATATAGCTTACCTAGAAAGTTTAAATGTAATTAGAATGTAATTGGATAATATACACTATGATATAAGTAATAGGATATCAAAAATGATATTTTGTTAAGGGAAATTACTGATAATAAATTGGATAATAAAAAGAGAAATTTATTTGTTGAATAATATATGGTTATAAAATGTATACACCTAATATATGTTGCAAAATATGTTAAGTGAAATAAATTAAATAAATAAAAGAGAAGACTATTTAAGCAGACAAATATGAACCTAAGAATAGTGAACTTGAATTTTAGTGGAATCAACTTAGCTGAAGATAAATGGATAAAATAAATAAGTTAATTTAAAAATGAATCTGTTTGAAAGGAATGTTGATAAAATGAAGGAAAATCAATTTTAAATTGAATGACTATTTATTAGTTGAATAAAATGGATTAAACCAAATTGTTGAATTTTAATTTATTTAAAATTGGAATCTATATGGTTTTGAATAGTTGAAGTTAATGTTGAGGTGGAATTAACTATGGTTGATCAAATAGATTTAATAAATGAGTAAAATAAAACAAATTTTGTTGTGAAATTTTTCGTAATAAATATAAATAAATGAGAACAAATCAAGTGAATGAAAATATATGGTATAGAAACCAATCAAATGTGAACACAATAAATTTGATTGATTAAATAAAATGAAATGGAATCAATTAATTGAGTATAAACCAATTTTAAATAAATGAAATATATGGTTTTGGAATTAATTGTGGTATATGGTATTTTATATTTCAAATCTATCTTTTCTTTTCGGATTGCTTCTATTCTCCTATCTCGTTCCTTTTCGGGGACGAAAAGTTTTGAGTGGGGGAGAGTGTAACAACCCAGAAATTTTAATGGTTTTAATAACGTAATTAACTGAATTTTTGTGAAATTTTAAACTATAAAATTTGTAAATGAAAATTCAATATTTGGAATACGTCTTTATAAACATAACAAATGGTAAATTTTCATCAGAAAATATGAAAGTTTATTTTGTTGTGTAATTTTATTTAAATTTAAATCAGTTGAAACTGATGTAAATAAAATATTATTGAAATCTATATATTTTTATATAATAAATTTGTAAATCATTTTCTGAGTGAGACGTCATATTTCGTTTTGCCAAATTTTGCTTGCTATAGCCCCGTTTATCTTATTTTCGGCGTTTTAGCAGCATTTTCGGTACCGAATATCGACTTTTGATAGGATGGTCATATAGCTGATATCTGTGTGCCGTTCTAATCGTCTCATCGTGTTGATCACCGCAATTTATTCATTTGTGCGTTTCGACCCCCGATGGACGGCGAAATCAGTGAAACGGTGGACCATATCGGTACCCGTTTTGAGTCTTTTGATTTCCATATGTCCCTTCATTTTCCAGCCGTAATATTATGAATGGCCACCAACCATAAATATTCCCTGAATTCAGCATTTTGACTATTGATTTATCCCTGCCTTTTTATATTTCCTTTAATATGTCATTTGGTTCATTTTTGGGGTCCTGTTCGTGCTTTATAAAAATATAATATTATATCCAAGTTATATATTTTGTTTCTGAAAACTGTTATCTCCCTGAAGGGTCTCAACTTCTCTACCTTCTTTCAGTTTTATGTTTTATAGAAATATATATATATATATATATATACACACACACACATATATATATAATAAACATGTTATAATATAGTAGTCGGTACATATGTTCATTCATGGATCTGGTCTTTCTCTCTCCCCTCTGTTTTCTTTTATTCTGTCTTCTTCAAAACAAAACTTTATATATATAAAAAGCATGAATATATTTTTAGAGGCTGCTCATTCTCCCAAATTTGCACAGCTCTGCCACTTTGAAACCGTAGTTGGCTTGTCCATCATTCCAGAGCCGAAGAACGCTGCCACGTCCTCTCCTCCTTTGTTACATTGCTCCGCTTCTCCCATCGTCACCATATCACAGCAACTGCCCACCATCTCAACAATCGTACACCCACTTTGTAACGACCCGTAAATTTTAACTGTTTTAATAACGTAATTAGTTGAAATTCTGTGAAATTTTAAACGATAAAATTTTGAAATAAAAATTTGATATTTGGAATGCGTCTAATTAATCATAGCTACTGGTAAATTTTCATCAGATAATTTGGAAGTTTATTTTCTAGTGTAATTTTATTCCAATTTATATCAGTTAAAATAGATGATAATAAAATATTCTCTAAACCTGAATATTTTTACATAGAAAAATTCTAATCCATCTTCTGACTAAGACGTCATTTTTCGTTTTTCCAAATTCGGACTTCTTTAGCTCCGTCGATCTTATTTTTCTGCGTTTTTGCTGCATTTTCCGTTGGTAGAAAATTCGAATTTTCATATCGATCGTACCACTGATATCATTATACCGTTTTGATCATCTCGTCGTGCTGATCCTCATAATAAATTCATATGTGTGTTTCGGAGTTTCGGTACGTAGCGGAATCCACGAAACGATTGTCATATCGGTACCCAAAATTTTATGCCTTGGTTTTCGATGACCTTTTATTTGTCTACCGTGTAATCCAATGGTCGCAACCTTTTATTTTTCCCAGGAATTAAAAACTGTGACTATTACTGTTCCTATCATCATTCAATATTGTTTTCATTTTTCTCCACCGGTTCACTTTCACTTCTTTTATTCCGTTCTCTTCCTTTTACTTTATTTCGTTCTGTCATGCCTGTGATAAATTAATTACCTTCTTTCCAATTAGCTAACCCACTGTCTTAGTCTCCCTTTTCCACCTTCCCATGCGCACGCTCATTTTCCCTCACGCCTCCTTCATCCTGAGACTCTCCTCTCCACCACACGCGCAGCCCAAAACCCCTCCACCACTCTCTCTTCCCACTTCATCTCCGATCCACATCTACCCGCGTTCGGCGGCCATGCTACCACCAGCCGTAGCCTTTAACCCGCTTCCACGAGTGCCGAACCGACCCATCAACGCAACCTCATCTAACTGCCCCTCTCGTGCTCGCCTCCGCCGCGCCACATGAAGCAGCGCATTTCCTCTAGTATGTAGGTATTTTATATATGTATACCTATGTATTTTGACAAGTTTTGATTTTTGATTTGCAGCCTGCCTTTGCATATTGTAAGCATATGGTCTGTTAGCACTTTATGAATATATGTCTTTGTGTTTTGTCAGTTCTCATATACGTGCGTTTTTAAACTAAAAAAAAAGTTATACATATATAGCTTGTAAGGTTGTTTATAAGGTATATAGCTTGAAGTTTTGTCCTGTTGTTTATGTATATAAGTTTTACAAGATTATAAGTATAAACTGCTGCTTATATATATGTTGGTAAATTAATATATTCGTGCATACAAATTGTTTTAATCTCCTGTTATATAATGCAAAAGTTATATGTATAATGTATATATATATATATATATATATATCGAGATATGTTGTTTATAATGGATAAAATCGTAATAGTTAAATGAGATTAATGTATATGTAGATAAGGTTTGTATGGGTCTTGTCTGTTGTTGTAGTAGGTAGGTTATATAAGTATATGCTGGACCCTACACATATGCCCACATTTAAAACCAACATACGTGACCTATATATTAGTTTATACATAAAGTACATGAGTTGGTTTCAAGTATATAGTTTAGCCGTATATATTTGTAGGTATGTTAGTAAATAAAGTAAGTCTGCATATATATGTGTTAAGCAAGTTTATATATTTGTTCATGTAAGTTTATAAAACCTGTACTTATTTTGATCTTCCTGGTAATATGTATATGTTATAATAATAATTATATGTAAAGTCATATGGATATGTTTCCATAGTACTTCACATAGTAGCTGTATCTTGATTTTTAACACATATAGATTTTGATAAGTATATATGTATTTATTTCAAAATATACCATGTTGATATGTTTATTTTAATATGTGTGTTTTAATTTAAACAATGATTTTGAAATATATAAATTCATAGATATTTAATTTAATACGTGTCTAAATTTAGAATAAGATTTTTATATATAAATAGTTATATATAGTTGTATATATGTGTTCACTTATACCAATTATCTTCATCGATCCAGTTCTGATCTGAATTCGTCTACTCCTATTTATCAGACCGGTTCGGCGAATTCGTACAAATCTTGCTTTGCTTCGTAATCCGGGCTTGGGTTCGTAACTCATCTCATTCTGTTATCTCTCTAGCCTCAAAAGGTGAGCAATCACTCACGATTAACGTTCTTTTATTTATTAAATTTGATTTCAATTGAAACGACAATTGAAATATGCTGCTGTTAGATACGTATATTGCTATATATATGCCATCATCTGTATCTGTTCACCTATGACATCTGACACCATTATCTATTATTTATATTGATATATATATATATGCCATTATATGTATATGTTCACCTGTGACATCTGACACCATTATCTGTTATTTATCACTGATGATATATGCCTGTTACTGTTGTTATATTTTTATCATATCTGTTATCACTCTGCAAGTTCCCTGTTAATATAGAATTCACTATGGGTTGAAATGATACATACCCGAACGATCTGTAGAATAGGAGAAAATCGTTATGGGTTGAAATGATAAACCCAAGCGATTTTCATTTGAATTGAATTTGGGGTTACGGGTTGAAAAGATATATACCCGTATATATATTTAAATTACGGATTGAAATGATAAATATCCGTATTACTTGACCATAGGGTAGAAATTATATATAGACACCGTTGGTCTATATATAAATATTTGAAAAATGATTTCTATGGTTTTGAAGGAAATTTATGGTTGTAATAAATATTGATTTTAAAGATCTAATAAAGTCGATTTAATAAAGTCGATTTAATAAAGTCGATTTAATCAATATAAATAATGTTTAAGTATTTATGTAAATTTATATTTTCAAGTATAGAGTTTATAATGATTCAGGTTGGAAAGATAAATTGAGATTGATTTGAAATTATATTTATTTAAGAATTTTTACTTAAATAAGGTTGATTTGAAATTTATTAAATTTGAAAATTAAAAGATATGTTTTATAACTTGAATTTGATTAAAAGTGACTTAAATGAATATTTCAAACTTATATAAATTTAAATGGGATATTTTGTTTATTTAAAATTTTAAATTGAAGTCGTATTTAGATGTATTGAAATGATTAAAGAAATATCTCAGAAACAAAATGTAATGAAATTAAATTGAGATATAAATGGAATTATCAAATTTAGTTTTGAAATGTGAATATTTAAAGCTTTGAAATATATTGAAATTGATATGGCTTATTTGGTGGTTCAAATATGTATTTGAAATTGATAATTTGAAATGGTTTATTGAGAAGCTGAATCGAGTTGAAATTGATGATTTTAGATTTGATAAAAATTTTGTTTTGGAATTCGAGTTTATGTGAATTGATTTGTGAAATTTGAGGAAGCTATTTTTATATAAAGTATTTTAAACTATATCTAAAACTATTTATATTTTACTTTATAAATTTTAATATAAATCATTTTCAATATAAATTATTTTATTATAAAATATTTAGCTTATAACTATTTTATATAAACTATTTTATTGTATAAACTATTTTTCTATATATACAAATTTTAATATCTAAACTATTTAAGAGGAAAGTGTTAGGATTCCAAAATGTTATGATTTCAAAGCTGTGATTTCCAAAGTGTTTTGATTTTTAAAAGACTATGATTTCGAAAGCTTTATAACTTTGGAAAAGTACTATGATTTGGAAATGGATATATTTGAAATGGAAATGATATCGTATTGATATGGTTTGAAATGGCAATGATCTGTCGGTTTTGAAATATAACTATTTTGAAATTTTATTAAATGACCATCGGTGTAATAATACGTAGTTATTAAAGAGACCGGGATCGGATATGGACATACTCTCTGTTGATACTGAAACCACTTTAATAACTAATATACGCCGAGCGTTGATCCACAATGAAGTGGATGGTTTTGATGAACGCGTTGACTGAAGAAACAGAACGATTTTGGATGACCCCTGACATGACTAAAACAGGAGCCGCGCCGGGCCATTGAGGTTCGCCACCTCTAGCGGACACACTTCTTCGATACCATATCTATCACTTTTGTGATTCGATTTGGGTGCACCCCATGATTTGGGAGTGTTGTTTCGCGGTGTTGGGGTAGTAGCTGCTATGCCCAACATCAGTCCGGATTAGGCAACTACTAGTGTCCTAGTTGGTATCGCCTCATGTACCTTGTCATACATTTTATCCTATTGCGACCACTACGATTTGTTTTGTGTTATACCTATGGGGTACCCTCTGATAACCACTAGTTTACGGTGGGGTTTACGGTGCTGTATAGACTATGGCATTATAAAATGTGTTAACGGGGATTATGGTAAGGCCTTAACACTATTTTGATATCGTACTTTACTGATTAGACATTATCTACTTAGCGTACACTACTACATAGTAGATAGTTTAACGGATTCTTAGAGGATGGTTATCCCAAACATCCTTTGAGTTACTTGTATTTCAGTTGTTATTTCACTTGAGTTGGATTTATTGATATAAGAATGTTAATCCTGACTCGAGTGTTTTGTGTTTTCTTTACGCTCGGATCAGACTGAGTGTACCAGTATTCGAGACTTACCTTTGGAGTTGGAGCTTCGCTTGGAGATCCAGCTATCTATCCAGCTTTCAGATATTCAGTTGATTCTAGTGATGTATTCTGATATTGTATTTGACTATTGTATTCGAGACTTCTATTGTAACTTGTTTAACTCTGTTATATATATATATGTATATAGTAGCTTCATGAACTACTATTCTTTTGTTTCCGCTGCATTGTTGTTATATTACTCTGTGTCTGTGATCTGTGATTATATATATTTACTGTATATGCTGAGTTTTGCCAATTTAAATTAACAATCTATTGTTTTGAATTATTCAAGTCCGACATGTGTGGATTTATTGTCGATTTGAATGGTCCAAAATAGTGGGTCGTTACAGTTGGTATCAGAGCTCTGGTTTTAGGCAAAACTCAGCACATGTAGTAAATTTAATTACGGAATCACTTTCGTTCGTGCTTGAATTCTCTCCTTTTGATTCAGTTTTCTTTTAATTTTGGAACGTTCCTTCGGTTCCAAAGTCCATTCATGTCTTCCTGATTCTGGAGTATCCCGTAACTCCACTTCGAATGATCTTTATAACGAGTCAACGGTCTTGCCAATCTCAAATTGACTTATAAAGGGGTGAAACTCCTTTACAATAGACATCGATTTACCGGAGATTTCTGTATTCTCGGTTTACGATGCTATCTATCTCCTGCTATACTTGAATTCTATTTCTTGAGATCGAATGTAGATTTGCCTCGAAATTCTGCATCGATCTTATTCTTGAAGTCACGGTCGACCCGGTTAAGGTTGACCGCGATTTATATAAACTTATCTATCTTCCTATTTTGTTATTTAATTATCTTGTCTTTGTTTCAAAACTATCTTCGAATCGAAATTCTCTTTGATTCGAGTCTATCAAATTTGAATCTCTATCCTTGCTTTGAAATCCATTATTGTATCGTTGAGCGAGGAAGTGCATTTGTAAATTAATGTTAAAAATGTTTTATATATATTGTGTTGTTTGAGTTGTTGATGTTGATTTGGGTTTTCGATCGATTTGTCCGATCAACGCTATCGATAGGATTTCCAAAACACTTGAACAGAGCAAACTGACACAATATTGTTTTTCAAATTAGTAAATGAAATAAATTTGTATGATTATATTATATATATAAGTAAAATTTTCTGAAATTTAATAGTTAATTAAATTTGTTGTTTGAATGATAATATTTGATTATCATTTATTGTTCTAAATGAATTTATAAATATGGTTTATAAATTGATTTGGAATTTGAAATGAATTTAATTCAGAAATTTTAGAATTTAGTTTCCAGTGATTTCGAACTTTGGTTTTAAATTCTTAAAGTATAAATTATTGAAAGTATTTTCGAATAGAAATCGTTTTCAAAGAATTTTAAAATGTTGAAATCAGTGCTCTTCTCTTTGTCGCTGGAAAATAATTTCGGTGATGGCGGCCGCATCATCGACATTCATTTTAGAGTTTTGAAGTGGAGAGACCATTCTGTAGCCTTGCTACGGTTTTGTTTTGGAAAAATATTTTGATTTGAATTATATATATATGGGTATATTATTTTAAATTTAATTTGATTTGAATTTTTGTGGTGTGACCTGATTTACTATATATATAAAGATTTAATTTTGATATGATATATACTATATATATTTATCTCAAAATTGTTTGAAGTATATCGGAGATTTAAATTCTTAAGTTTATGATTTAAAGATGATTTCAATTATAAAATGAAGTCAAAAATTTTGGATAAATATTTAAACTTGAAATAATTGAATTTGAAAATTTTATTTGTATCGTACTAAATTGCATTTCAATATAATTTACCTAAAATTTTCAGAAGTTAAAAATGTAATTGGATAATATACAATATAAAATGACTTTATAAGGAAAGATTTGAGTGTTATAGTAAATGTATACACTTAAATTTTATTATAAAGATGTTAATAGAGAGAAAATAGAATAATAAGTTAATTGAATAATAGATGAGACAAATAAATTTGTTTTGAAGAATTAACAAATTGAAATTAGATCAACTTATGGAAATACCTTGAATTTAAAAGCAATTATTGAATATAAATTAATTTAAATCGAAACTTATATGGTTTAAATTAATTTATATGGTTTAAATATATGTGATAAGATATATTAAGTGGAATAAACTTAATAATAATTTGGAATAAAAGAATAAAATTTGTTGAATAAAATATTACTAGATAATACAAATTAATGATTTAGAAATTATTAATTGAGGATGACTAGATAATAAGATAATGAATTTAGAAAGAGATAGATTTATTTAAATTAAGTGAACTCAAAGGGATTTAACCAAATTGTTAAATATTAATTAATTTAAATTGAAATTTATATGGTTTAAATTAATTGTTTTACATGTATTCCAATCTACTTTCTTTCTGGTTGTTTCTATTCTCCTACCTCCTTCCTTTTCGGGGACGAAAAGTTTTGAGTGGGGGAGAGTGTAACGACCCGTAAATTTTAACTGTTTTAATAACGTAATTAGTTGAAATTCTGTGAAATTTTAAACGATAAAATTTTGAAATAAAAATTTGATATTTGGAATGCGTCTAATTAATCATAGCAACTGGTAAATTTTCATCAGATAATTTGGAAGTTTATTTTCTAGTGTAATTTTATTCCAATTTATATCAGTTAAAATAGATGATAATAAAATGTTCTCTAAACCTGAATATTTTTACATAGAAAAATTCTAATTCATCTTCTGAGTAAGACGTCATTTTTCGTTTTTCCAAATTCGGACTTCTTTAGCTCCGTCGATCTTATTTTTCTGCGTTTTTGCTGCATTCTCCATAATATATTCATATGTGTGTTTCGGAGTTTCGGTACGTAGCGGAATCCGCGAAACGATTGTCGTATCGGTACCCAAAATTTTATGCCTTGGTTTCCGATGACCTTTTATTTGTCTACCGTGTAATCCAATGGTCGCAACCTTTTATTTTTCCTAGGAATTCAAAACTGTGACTATTACTGGTCCTATCATCATTCAATATTGTTTTCATTTTTCTCCACCGGTTCACTTTCACTTCTTTTATTCCGTTCTCTTCCTTTTACTTTATTTCGTTCTGTCATGCCTGTGATAAATTATTTCCCTTCTTTCCTATTAGCTAACCCACCATCTCAGTCTCCCTTTTCCACCTACCCATGCGCACGCTCATTTTCCCCCACGCCTCCTTCATCCTGAGACTCTCCTCTCCACCACACGCGCAGCCCAAAACCCCTCCACCACTCTCTCTTCCCGACTTCATCTCCGATCCACATCTACTCGCCTTCGGTAGCCATGCTACCACCAGCCGTAGCCTTCAACCCGCTTCCACGAGTGCCGAACCGACCCCATCAACGCAGCCTCATCTAACTGCCCCTCTCATGCTCACCTCCGCCGCGCCACATGAAGCAGTGCTTTTCCTCTAGTATGTAGGTATTTTATATATGTATACCTATGTATTTTGACAAGTTTTGATTTTTGATTTGCAGCCTGCCTTTGCATATTGTTAGCATATGGTCTGTTAGCACTTTATGAATATATGTCTTTGTGTTTTGTCAGTTCTCATATATGTGCGTTTTTAAACTAAAAAAAAAGTTATACATATATAGCTTGTAAGGTTGTTAATAAGGTATATAGCTTGAAGTTTTGTCCTGTTGTTTATGTATATAAGTTTTACAAGATTATAAGTATAAACTGCTGCTTATATATATGTTGGTAAATTTATATATTCGTGCATACAAATTGTTTTAATCTCCTGTTATATAATGCAAAAGTTATATGTATACTGTGTATATATATATATCGAGATATGTTGTTTATAATGGATAAAATCGTAATAGTTAAATGAGATTAATATATATGTAGATAAGGTTTGTATGGGTCTTGTCTGTTGTTGTAGTAGGTAGGTTATATAAGTATATGCTGGACCCTACACATATGCCCACATTTAAAACCAACGTACGTGACCTATATATTAGTTTATACATAAAGTACATGAGTTGGTTTCAAGTATATATTTTAGCCATATATATTTGTAGGTATGTTAGTAAATAAAGTAAGTCTTCATATATATGTGTTAAGCAAGTTTATATATTTGTTCATGTAAGTTTATAAAACCTGTACTTATTTTGATCTTCTTGGTAATATGTATATGTTATAATAATAATTATATGTAAAGTCATATGGATATGTTTCCATAGTACTTCACATAGTAGATGTATCTTGATTTTTAACATATATAGATTTTGATAAGTATATATGTATTTATTTCAAAATATACCATGTTGATATGTTTATTTTAATATGTGCGTTTTAATTTAAACAATGATTTTGAAATATATAAATTCATAGATATTTAATTTAATATGTGTCTAAATTTAGAATATGATTTTTATATATAAATAGTTATATATAGTTGTATATATGTGTTCACTTATACCAATTATCTTCATCGATCCAGTTCTGATCTGAATTCGTCTATTCCTATTTATCAGACCTGTCCGGCGAATTCGTACAAATCTTGCTTTGCTTCGTAATTCGGGCTTGGGTTCGTAACTCATCTCATTCTGTTCTCTCTCTAGCCTCGAAAGGTGAGCAATCACTCAGGATTAACGTTCTTTTATTTATTAAATTTGATTTCAATTGAAACGACAATTGAAATATGCTGTTATTAGTTATGTATATTGCTATATATATGCCATCATCTGTATCTGTTCACCTATGACATCTGACACCATTATCTGTTATTTATATTGATATATATATATATATGCCATTATCTGTATCTGTTCACCTGTGACATCTGACACCATTATCTGTTATTTATCACTGATGATATATGCCTGTTACTGTTGTTATATTTTTATCATACCTGTTATCACTCTACAAGTTCCCTGTTAATATAAAATTCACTATGGGTTGAAATGATACATACCCGAATAATCTGTAGAATAGGAGAAAATCGTTATGGGTTGAAATGATAAACCCAAGCGATTTTCATTTGAATTGAATTTGGGGTTACGGGTTGAAAAGATTTATACCCGTATATATATTTAAATTACGGATTGAAATGATAAATATCCGTATTACATGACCATAGGGTAGAAATTATATACAGACACTGTTGGTCTATATATAAATATTTGAAAAATGATTTCTATGGTTTTGAAGGAAATATATGGTTGTAATAAATATTGATTTTAAAGATCTAATAAAGTCGATTTAATCAATATAAATAATGTTCAAGTATTTATGTAAATTTATATTTTCAAGTATAGAGTTTATAATGATTCAGGTTGGAAAGATAAATTGAGATTGATTTGAAATTATATTTATTTAAGAATTTTTACTTAAATAAGGTTGATTTGAAATTTATTAAATTTGAAAATTAAAAGATATGTTTTATAACTTGAATTTGATTAAAAGTGACTTAAATGAATATTTCAAACTTATATAAATTTAAATGGGATATTTTGTTTATTTAAATTTTTAAATTGAAGTCGTATTTAGATGTATTGAAATGATTAAAGAAATATCTCAGAAACAAAATGTAATGAAATTAAATTGAGATATAAATGGAATTATCAAATTTAGTTTTGAAATGTGAATATTTAAAGCTTTGAAATATATTGAAATTGATATGGCTTATTTGGTGGTTCAAATATGTATTTGAAATTGATAATTTGAAATGGTTTATTGAGAAGCTGAATCGAGTTGAAATTGATGATTTTAGATTTGATAAAATTTTAATTTTGGAATTCGAGTTTATGTGAATTGATTTGTGAAATTTGAGGAAGCTATTTTTATATAAAGTATTTTAAACTATATCTAAAACTATTTATATTTTACTTTATAAATTTTAATATAAATTATTTTAATATAAATCATTTTCAATATAAATTATTTTATTATAAAATATTTAGCTTATAACTATTTTATATAAACTATTTTATTGTATAAACTATTTTTCTATATATACAAATTTTAATATCTAAACTATTTAAGAGGAAAGTGTTAGGATTCCAAATTGTTATGATTTCAAAGCTGTGATTTCCAAAGTGTTTTGAATTTTAAAAGACTATGATTTTGAAAGCGTTATAACTTTGGAAAAGTACTATGATTTGGAAATGGATATATTTGAAATGGAAATGATATCGTATTGATATGGTTTGAAATGGCAATGATCTGTCGGTTTTGAAATATAACTATTTTGAAATTTTATTAAATGACCATCGGTGTAATAATACGTAGTTATTAAAG
Organism: Allium fistulosum; assembly: GCA_030737815.1. Classification (NCBI taxonomy): domain Eukaryota; kingdom Viridiplantae; phylum Streptophyta; class Magnoliopsida; order Asparagales; family Amaryllidaceae; genus Allium; species Allium fistulosum. The sequence goes on from CM060901.1 coordinate 925,701,998, forward strand.
AGACCGGGATCAGATATGGACATACTCTCTGTTGATTCCGAAACCACTTTAATAACTAATATACGCCGAGCGTTGATCCAGAATGAAGTGGATGGTTTTGATGAACGCGTTGACTGAAGAAAGAGAACGATTTTGGATGACCCTTGACATGACTAAAACAGGAGCCGCGCCGGGCCATTGAGGTTCGCCACCTCTAGCGGACACACTTCTTCGATACCATATCTATTAGTTTTATGATTCGATTTGGGTGCACCCCTTGATTTGGGAGTGTTGTTTCGCGGTGTTGGGGTAGTAGCTGCTATGCCCAACATCAGTCCGGATCAGGCAACTACTAGTGTCCTAGTTGGTATCGCCTCATGTACCTTGTCATACTTTTTATCCTATCGCGACCACTACGATTTGTTTTGTGTTATACCTATGGGGTACCCTCTGATAACCACTAGTTTACGGTGGGGTTTACGGTGCTGTATAGACTATGGCATTATAAAATGTGTTAAGGGGGATTATGGTAACGCCTTAACACTATTTTGATATCGTACTTTACTGATTAGACATTATCTACTTAGCGTACACTACTACATAGTAGATAGTTTAACGGATCCTTAGAGGATGGTTATCCCAAACATCCTTTGAGTTACTTGTATTTCAGTCGTTATTTTACTTGAGTTGGATTTATTGATATAAAAATGTTAATCCTGACTCGAGTGTTTTGTGTTTTCTTTACGCTCGGGTCAGACTGAGTGTACCAGTATTCGAGACTCACCTTTGGAGTTGGAGCTTCGCTTGGAGATCCAGCTATCTATCCAGCTTTCAGATATTCAGTTGATTCCAGTGATGTATTCCAGTTTACCAGTATTCGAGACTCACCTTTGGAGTTGGAGCTTCGCATCGAGACTTCTATTGTAACTTGTTTAACTCTGTTATATATATATAGTAGCTTCATGAACTACTATTCTTTTGTTTCCGCTGCATTGTTGTTATATTACTCTGTGTTTGTGATCTGTGATTATATCTATTTACTGTATATGCTGAGTTTTGCCAATTTAAATTATCAATTTATTGTTTTGAATTATTCAAGTCCGACATGTGTGGATTTATTGTCGATTTGGATGGTCCAAAATAGTGGGTCGTTACACACTCTGCTCCTCCACATATGCAAGCACCTCCTCGACAAAACATGAGCACTCCTACCCGCGACCCAACGTCTTCCAGACCCAGTCTTCCGTGACCAGCCACCGCCATCTGCCCTTCCTTCGCTACTACCCAAAGCCTCGTCCACCATATTCCCCTTCGCCTCTCCTACCCAAACCTGATCCACCATGAAGCCGTTCCCCTCCTCTGGGAAAAAAAAGGTTAAGTATTTGGAATTTTATATACATTGTTAGTGTATATATATATATATTGTAGTTTTTAAGAAATATTTGTTCGTTCCTTATATTTGCAATTCTGTATTTATATGCAAGCATACACAAATTTTTGTTAAACATAGATATATATGTGAAGTATATTTATAATATTTTTAAAGTGTTATATTATATATTAGTTTATATATAATCGGCTGTTTGTACGTGTGAGTTGTATATAACCTATTAATTATATATGTATGTTTATGTAAGTTATAATAATATGTCACTTTATGTATGAGATTATGGAAATTATATAAAAAAAATGTTGGCTGTATATATAAGCTTCTACGAGTTAGGTATGATTTATTTAAGCGTAGATATAATATTAAAGTAAGTTTGTATTGTTTATAATAAATATTGTAAAATAAATATATATAATAAGTATATAAGTTTAGATATATGTTATATATCGGTTTATATACATAGATTATATATGTGTTTACAGAGATGTTGTTTGTATATATTATATAAGAAAGTGATATAAAGGAGTATTATATATAATTGTTATAGTATATATGTGTTTACAGAGACATATGCATGTATTATATAAGTGATTTCCTATAACAAGTAGGTGTAATATGTTAGTTTAGTTTTTTAATATATATATTAAGTCTGTAATATATATATATATATATATTATACTATACTGGGTTTACAGATATATTGGTTTATACTAATAATAGTAATAAAGTAAGTTATCTTGATTTTTGAATAGACATTCTTTTTTATATTATATATATGTTAGTCCATATATTGGTTTATATCTAAAAAAAATATAATATGTATGTATATATATATATGTTTATATATTAGTTCATATATATAAGTATACATGAGTTGGTTTTCAAAAATATATATATAGAAAGATTTTTTTCATATGTGTTTAAATTTAAATGTTGATGGATTTTATTTTAAATTTACGATTAAATGGATTTTTGAGAAAAATATATATGTATATATAACATATATTTTGTTCATACTAGTTTGATTTGTTCTCATCGATTCCAAACTTCTAGCTTCCCTTTGATCATCCAATTCGTGTTCATTGTACTTTACTTTGGAATTCGTCGCTCGGATTCGCAGCTCAGTTCATTTTCAAATTTCTCTAGCCTCAAAAGGTGAGCAATCACTCACGATTAACATTCTTATATTTATTAAATTTCATCTCACTTGAAACGACAATTGAAATATGCTACTAGATTTAACTGTTATTTATATAATTGCTATATTTGATATGCTATTATCTTTAACTTTTCACCTGTGATTATATGACACCATATCCTGTTGTTTATATTTAATTTATCACTGATGATATAGGCATGTTGTTGATATGTTATATTATTATCATAACTGTTCTCGCTCTGCAAGTTTCTCTTTTAATTTAGAATTCCCTATGGGTTGAAATGATACATACCTGAACGATCTTGTAGAATAGGAGAAAATCGTTATGGGTTGAAATGATAAACCCAAGCGATTTTCATTGATTTTAAATTCTTGGCATTGCGGGTTGAAATGATATATACCCATAGATATTTAAATTGCGGATTGAAATGATAAATATCTGTATCACTTGACCATAGGATAGAAAATTATATACGGACACCGTTGGTCTATATTTTTGAAAATGATTTCCAAAGTTTTGAAAGGAAATATATGGTTTTAACAGATATTGATATTTTTAAAATATAATATATAAATGCTGTTTTATATATATATAAATTTTAGATTTTTAAAATAATAAGATAAAGAATTTTTTTAATTTAATTAGTATATAATATGGTTTAAAATATTTATTTAAAAATTTATATTAATATTTTAAAATAGATTTATAACTTTAATAATAAAGGTTGGAAAGATAAATTAATGTTGACTTGGAATTTAAATTGGTTAATAATTGAAATTAAGAAAGAATTGATTTAAACTTATTAATTTTGATATTTTGAAAAGATATGATTATAACTTAGTTTATAACTTGATTTGATAAAAAGTGATTTAATGAATATTCTCAATTTTGAATAAAATTGAGATTGAATATTTAATATTAATTTAAATATATAAATTGGGATTTAAATAAATTGTTATAAAAATGGTTAAGGGAATAATTTCCAATTTGAGTAAATTTAAAGTTAATGTTGAAATACAAATGAAGTTTGTATTGTAATGTTTGAATATTTAAACTTGAATCTTTGAACTTTAAATTGAAATGGTTAAACTGGAATTGATTTAAATTGAATTTTGGAATTTAAGATGATTTAAATCGATTTACGAAATTGGAGGAAACTTATTTTATTATATAAAGTATTTTATTATATATATAAATTATTTTAATTTATGAAGTAGTTTAATATATATATATATATATATTCAACACCTAAACTGTTTAGGTGGGATGTGTTATGATTTCAAACTGTTATGATTACAAAAGTGTTACGATTTCAAAGTGTTATGATTTCAAAGTGTTATGGTTTCAAAAGTGTTATGATTTCAAAAGTATCATGATTTCTAAAAGTGCTATAAATTTGAAAGTGTTACGGTTCTGGAAATGAATATTATTTAAAGTGAATAATGATATCGAATTTGATATGGTTTTGAAATGGATTTGATATATTGATTTGAAGTATGAATTATTTGAAATGAAATGACCACGGTGTGAAATAAGCATTTGGTTGTTAAAGAGACCGGGATCAGATACTGTCATACTCTCTGCCAATACCGAAAACCACTTTAACAACTGTGTACGTAGTGGAGATTCCAGAATGAAGTAGGATGGTTTGGTGACGATTCTATATGGTATTTACGTTGCCCTGACTCCCGTGAGTCAGCTTGATGCGGCTAAAACAGGAGCTATACCAGGCCAAATGAGGTTATTCCTCCGATCGGGCACATTTCTTCGATACCATTCTATTGCTTTTGTGATTTGATTGGGTGCACCCTTTGATTTGGGAGTGTGTCACGAGGTGGGCGGTAGTAGCTGCTATGTGTTACCACCAGTCAGGGAGTGCAAATGGTATATCTACGCTGGCATTGCCTCGAGTGCCATGTCGCATGCCCTATCGCGCCTTCTATGAGTTTGGTTTGTACCATACCTATGGAGTGCCCTCTGATAGCCCTCCAGTTTACAGAGGAATTACAGTACTGTATAGACTATGGGAATATATAAAAATATGTTAAGAGGGATATGGGTAACGCCTTAACGCTATTTTAATAGTTTACTTTACTATAGACATACTATAATAGCGTATATTACTACAGAGTAGATAGTTCCATGGATCCTTAGAGGATGGTATCCCAAACATCCTTTAAGGTACTTGTATTTCTGTTGACATTTCACTTGAGTTGAATTTATTAATATAAGAATGTTAATCCTGGCTCGAGTGTTTGTGTTTTGCTTTACGCCCAGGTCAAACTGAGTGTCACAGCATTTGAGACTCACCTTTGGAGCTTTGCTTGAAGATCCATCTATACCTGTTCAGCTTTCAGCTATCCAGTTGTTTTGTTCAGTCTTTTCATATGTTTGTATTCGAGACTACATTGTATTGAGATATTATGTTGTATTCTATTTCAAACTCTGTTGTTTATATGGTAGCTTCATGAACTACTATTTATCTTTTCCGCTGCTTATTGTTATATTACTGTGTGTCTATGATTCTGTGATTTATTTACTATATATGCTGAGTTTTGTCAAATATAAAATTAACAATATGTTGTTTTGAGCAATTCAAGTCTGACATGTGCGGATACGAGTGTTCAAAGTACCAGGTCGTTACATCATTTATGTAATCCTACACATAGACAATGCATAATGTTCTACCATGAATCATTTTAGATCCTCAACATCCACACAAATCTCTAATCACCAGATTCTTTTGGTTAATAATGGGTCTTCTCTCTGCCATGTAGGAATTCTATCTACCGGTGTTAGATGTACTTCCAAGCTTGCCAAAATCCCTAGATCTTAACTTGATCATGCATTCATCCTGTAATTCACTTCATAAGATGTTAATGTCTCTAATGTCTTCCATTCCTCAATCATGGCTAACATTCTATTCCGTTGCTTTCTACTTAAAGAATCAACAACCTTGTTCCCCCTTCCTAGCGTATACTCAATACTAAAGTTATATGTCATCAAGAACTCCAACCATCTCTATTGCCTCATTTTCAAATCCTTCTGAGAGAATAAATACTTAAGAGACTTATGATAACTATACAGCTCCTAAAAGATAATGCCTCCAAATCTTCAAAGCAAATATCACTACTGCCAATTCTAAGTCATGAGGTTGGATAGTGAGTTTCATGGGGTCTTACATGTCTTGATGCATAAGTTATCACCCACCTTTTTACATCAGTATTATGCACAAATTGGTTCTACATGCATTAGTATGTACTACCAAATCCTGTTTCCCTTCAGGTACGATCAAGGCATATGCATTTGTCAATAACCCCTGCAGCTCTTGAAACGACTATTCAAACTTACTAGTCCATATGAATTTCTCATTCTTCTTGGTCAACTTAGTCAAAGGCACTACTATACGGGAGAAATCCTTAATGAATCTACTGGACTAGCTAACCAATCCCAAGAAGCTTCTTATTTCCGTAACAGCCACTGATCTTTTCCAATGATTAGTGGTTGCTATCTTCGATGGAACTACTTTTATTCAGCTCTCTGAAATAACTTGGCTAAGAAATTTAACCTCCCATTTTCAAAACTGACACTTGGAAAACTGCAACTTTAATTTGTGTTGTCTTAACGTATCTAACATCGATCAAAGATGGACTTCATGTTCTCTTTCATTCTAAAAATACACCATATATCATTAGTGAAGACCAACACAAATCTATACAACTGATTGTGAATGACTCAGTTCATAAGATCTACAAATAATGTTGGGGCATTGGTCGGTCCAAAGGGCATAACTAACTACTCGTATAAACCATATTTAGTTCTAAACACAGTCAGATGAACAATATCTTCAGCTACCCACAGTTAATGGAACCCCATGGCTAAATCTAGCTATGAGAATACTCTAGCTCCACAAAATTGGTAAAATAAGTTATCTATCCTAGGCAATGGATAACAATTCTTCATTGTTAACTTATTTAACTTCCAGTAATCAATACACATCCATAATGATCCATCTAATTTCTTCCCAAATACAGCGGATGCTCCCCATGGTGACCTGCTCGGTTTTATGAAATTTTTATGCTCAAGTTCGACTAGCTACTTATTCGATTCCTTCATCTCTTTGGGTGGCATTCTGCAAGGTGATCTTCTAACAAGTTGAGCCCTGGGTCTTAAGTGTATAAGTAATTCAATCGCCCTTCTTAGCAGTAGCCCTCATCGGCAAATTTCCGAACTACCAGTACTCTACCAATCTCATCCTCTTGATCCTCCATCGCACACAACATCAATCCAAACTTCTCCTTAATTGCATCTAACACTACCATGATCCTTTCTCCACCCCTTGGATATCGCACAATAATGACTCCATTAGCACAATAGATCTTAACACCATTATGCACTAGCCAATCCATACCTAAAATTACCCTTTACCTTATAAAGAAAACATATATGTACCACAACCAAACAAATGCCCACGTAAAGCAAGCTCAAGTTTAGTGCGCCTTAATCTGAAGGTAGCATACCTCCCAATTGGATTAACCACATGCAAAGATGTAGCTAAATAGTTAGTATCTAACCCTAGCCTATCCACCAAATCTTTCAAAATGAAAGAGTGTATAGCACTAATATCAAATAAAACTCTAACTGAAACACTATAAATCAAAATCATAAAACAAGCACAACAACCTTCCCTTTTTCCTCCGTAATTGGCCCATTTGAAGGACTTTCAAAACAATTTCCCTACCTTAATTATGGATAATCCCTTTTCTTATAACTAGGCCTTCTGTAGTTAAAGCACCTGGCCCTATCCTTTTTCTCCTGTTGGGTACACTTAGTAGGGTAGTGTTACTTCTGATCATAGTTGCAATAAGTGACATCCATCACATTAGGATTTTGAGCCCCTCCTCTCAAGGTCTTTCCTATTTTTTTATTCTTATTTCCCTTTTAATACAGGTTGAATCTCTTCTTCTGCTCGCCCTTGGGTCTAACATCGGCCTTACTCTCCTGTTGAAATAACCAATCACATCTTTTTGCCATTTCAGCAAACATTTGAAAAGGAGACAATAAGTGCGCCATCACCTTATGATTCAGCCCCTTCTTCGAACCTTCAATAAATTTCCTATGTTTCTTCAATAGAGCATTAATATGCTCCATTTCATACTTCATTAAAGAATCAAAGCATTGAATATACTCTACTAAAGTCAATTCTCCCAGCTTCAAATATAAGAAACCCTTACATAAAGCACTCTTCTATGATTCAAGAATAAACTAAGTCTCAAATCGCCCCTTGAATTGCTCCTAGGTTATATCGTCTTCCTATTCTTCACCAATCACAGCTTTCCACCAGTCCGAAGCATCCTCCTGAAGCTGACGAGATACCAACCTCCTTTTTTAAGTATTACATAACCTAAGTCCCCAAAGATTCGCCCACACACATTCAACCAATTCAGCACCTCTAAAGCCGACTCCTTTCCCATAAACACCTATCATCCATGGTTCTTATAATCCTATGCCATCTTGGAGAAGTCTAGGCACACAGCCATTGGCCTCGGCTCAACTACTTCAGCTAGGTGTTGCCTTATCTTTACCATATACTGATAGAAAAGAGCATTTATATCCAATGATTCTAATGTTGGATTAGGCGTCGGAGTTTAGTAACATCCATGACTCCACCCGTCCTTGGCAATTTGTCTACATACTAGAGGTTCATCTACTAACATTTGCTCTTGCACGTCCCAAATCAAACGTCAACTATGCATCTCCATACTTGCTTTCTACATAAGCAAGTTTTCGTAAGAAACAAAAGTAAAGGAGTGAGAGCAATAATAGAAGGATGGATACAACCACCTATATATCTATATCAGAATACACGTACATTATATATATGGTGTATACTCTCCCCATGGTGTTAATTTTCGACTATCTAGTTCCTGCCTAGATTCCTACTTATTTAAGTGTTCCTTAACCTATGCTCTAATGCTAAGTTGTAACGTCCTTCATTTTGAGATACGAAAATGAATGTCAATGATGCTGTAGTCATCACCAGAATGATTTTCAAGCGACAAATGGGATCAATATTTTTTTCACAACATTATTATATAGAGTCACTAAATAATTTTCATTACATAAATTGTCAATTACATTTTTCACAATCCAATCATGCCTACGTTGGGGTAAAATATAATAAAACATAAATAGTAGTGTCATGTCTGATATATGAAGATGCCGACATGAGCACTTAACCGGTTATAAATTTTGGTTTTACAATAGCGGAATACAAAAACAACTTTTAATAGCAATAAGCCTCTTATTTCATCTTCAAAACCTTCTTATGTCTTTCAAAAGTAACATGTCCAATCCATTAACTCAGCCTACTCGAATGCATACCCGTGAGTTCATGTGAAATAATCAAAACACGGATTAGACATAAAGCCTGATATGAATAATATTTTACCCTAAACATACATATAATGAGACCACGCCACTAAAGCACGAACCCTTACTGTATTCTTTACAACAATTACAGCATATTATATAACAATCATTACAATATGAATATACATATAGCATCAGTTCAACATAAGTATCAGTATACTAGTCATTCAGTTATGGGCCATGATCACTTTTATTAAGTATACCCTTTACTTAACACATTTTATTATTCCTATCATACAATCATATTACAAATTCACAAGCATCACCTAGACTCGTAGTTAGGTGTTAATATAAAATTTTTAGTGATCATCTCCCTAGGTTCCTTTCACTAATTTATCTTTGCTCGAAGAACATCACCGATGAAATGATGGCTCATTCCACCATGGAAGCAAGCCTAACTCCCCTAGGAGATTGAATGTAAGAACCCTGAATACAATATAGCAAGCATCCTTGCTAAGCATCCACAACTCCTAGTCCCCGAAACACTTTCATTCCATGTTGTTGATTCATTCATTAAACTTATCCATTTGATATTATTATTCTTCGTGGAGTTAAATTACTAAATTTAACACTATAGATTTCCCTAGTCATGGCACCATGCCATTTACTGTTGAATTTCGACATCATCAGTCTTGACACCCTACCATTCAACAACTCCCTGATTAGGTATATTGTACAATATTAGGTCAATCCATTATTTCATTCAACTATTGCGTACACAACACATTCTTTAGATAAAACATTTTTATCTTTTATATAAATGGTACAACTACCATTTCTTACATTCTCAAAGCTTACTTCATTATTCAATCTTAAATAAGTTGTTATATTGAACTTATTATTTTCCATCTAATTTCATCCCTCTGAAATTTTCAAACAACATTTAGAAACTGGCTTTCATAATGCCTTTGAACTTTCTCCTGTATTACTTAAGGAACTTTAGCACTCCTGGCTTTGAAATGACTAATTCGAAGGTTATCGCTTGTCAAACTATCGGATATTAAGGCTACCGCATGTCAACCTATTGCGCCTCAAAGCTTTGCTTGCCAAGGCTAGCACACCATAAAGAAATCGAATTTCAAAGCTATTTCATGCCAAGCTATCACATGTCAAACTTAATGCAATTGAGGGTCAAGCTAACGTATGCCACCCTATCACATGCCAAGCTATCGCATGTGTAACTCGCTACTATCGAGGGTCAGGCTATCGCATGCGAAGGTATCGCATATATAACCCAATGCTATTGAGGATCAATCTATTGCATGCCAATCCATTGCATGCCAATCCATCGCATGCCAAATTATCGTATGTCCAGCTAATTGCTATTGAGGGTCAAGCTATTGTATGACAACATATTACATGTCTAACTTTAAAGATTTTGAATGCCACAAGTTTTAAACCTATCGAGTGTGTAACTTTAAAGCTATCATGTGTCTAGTTTTAAGCTATCAAAGGTAGAGACTCTTAGGCTACCGAAGGTCAAGACTATGGTTTATCTCAAATCACAATGGTAATTCTACAATTGGGGAAAAATGATATCTTTTCATAATAAGATATAACAACTTTTACCCAACTTGCACATATGTCTTTTATTCGGTAGTAGTTTTACTTTATACAGTATTCTTTGACCAAACCGAAAATTTAGTCCTTTAATTAATCTTTTCTTCAATTATTGTTCTTTAATTAGGGTAATAATTTCTTTATAGTCAACTCATAACAATTCTAAAATCAATGGCAAAATTTCCAAAAATTCACCAGAATTCCAAAATATCTTCTTCTACCTACAGTAATAATTTCTAAATAAAATATTTAATTTTATTATCTTTAAATAATAATATATGTCTAAAATTAGCCATTGTCATTTAGAAAATTTATAACTAAATATGGCTTCATCAAAAAAATTCAAAAATTAAATCCTATCTCTAGTATAAAAAACATTGTATTAAAATTTTGTGATATTTAGGGCAGATTAAATCATGTTTTACCCTAAACCAAACCAAATTCTATTCATTTAAATCATTGACCATATACAAAACCATTTTCAATCATTAAGACATGTATATCAATCCCTAAATAACCGATTCAAATCAAATCCGAACCCAAATGAGTTTGGTAGTAATTAGAGAAAAACTTAGTCACCTAGATTAGAAAAGTTTAATTGAAATTTTCTCCTTTTTCTTTAGAAATGAAGGTCTTTGCTTTTGGTTTTGATTACCTCTTTCTTCCCTTGAAAATGGTGGCCGACCTTGTTTTGTTTGTGGAGTTTTATTTTGTTTAAGAATGAATGTAAGGAAGAAGAGGACATGGTTACGAGTTTATGCATTAGTAATTTTGGCTTGGGTTAAAATCTCTCTTGCCTAATCTGATTAATCTATATCCCTTAATACATGAACCCCTTTGTTCAACATTCAAATTTTAAATTTATTTCTATATTATATCGTCGAATTTAATTGCAATAATAACTATTGGTCCATTCAATTAATATTTTATGTGTTCTACACTCAATTAATCAAATTTCCCTTAAGGGTTTTTCTTAATTATATTGTTTTGATTATCACTTATTAAACCTTTAGTAATTTAATTTCCAGTATTATAGCACTTCAAAATATGGGGTGTCACATTGTCATACATCTATAAATTAAGTGTATATAAATATATATGTTTATAACTAGTAATCCAAATAGTTAATAATATAAATTTCAAATTTATCTCCTTGACCAAATAAATACCATAAGATCATGATTTGAAAGAAAAAAACATCAAAACATTAATTTTAGATGCTTATAAATACACTTGTTTAGTTATAGCAAAAAATAAAAGATTATATATATATATAAATTATTTAATATACGTAAAGTACTTTTATAAAAGAATTGATATACATATAGAAAAATATGGCCAAAAGGAACATATCAAATTTCATTGTTGTTTTCGTTTGAATTTTACTTGTAAATAACATATATGACAAATTAAATTTAATAATATATGATAGAAATTTAAATATTTGTTACATACATTTAATAGAGTCAAGTGTGAACTTATATGAATGAACAAAAAAAAAATGAATTTACCTTTGCAGATCTAGCCCTTCGTGCACCTTGATCTATGAATTGACTCCTAGACTCCTTTAATTACCACCCGATCTTACTAGAATCGCTTTGCTTTATTTTATTTTATTTAGGCAAAAAAATTTGGCTATGGGGAAGAAAATGAAGAGAAAGTGGCGGCCATTAAAGAGGAGGAAGAATGAGAAATGGAAACTAAAAATAAGAGAAAATCAAGGGATTATAATGGGGAGAATAAAACCTTTCCTGTTTTTTTTATTTAAACTTTCCCTTTAATTCTCAATTAAATCTCATCCATGTCCCTTCCTCTCTCTAGTATAGTAGACCGCATCATTCTATCACAGGGATAATTATTTCCAAAAGCCCGTTAAGCATTTGACTATATTTAAAACCCGTTTAAATATATACCAACATCGTACATCAATACGTGTTTATATATTTTTTCCAAATACAAATCCAAATAATCACCGAGAACACCCAAAATATAAAATAAATTAATATTTAATATTTCTTAAATATTAATTAAATTAATTAATTTACAACATTTTATAAACAAATTAAATCGTATGGTTTTTCAGAGAATTCACAAATGCAGTTATGAGACTCAAAGGTATGAATTTAGTCCCTCGTTCAACAATCATATTTATTATTAATCGTACCACTCTTACTAGAGATTTTGACTTTGAGTTGACTACAGTTGACAATGATACTGACCTCATACTACTGATAAGATGAGTTCTCTATTGAATAGCATTTCACTCTAATATTAAACTTAGACCCAACAATAGTCTCTCGATGGATCAACATGCCATGATTTAACTATGATTAAAGTGGAGTATTCACATTGAAGCTTCACAATATTCTTAAGTTGAGGAAACCGTGTAACATCGTTAACTTGAGATTTCCTATTTGACCTAGTTGTTATTAACCAACATGAAACTCTTTGATGTACCATTCCTTGATTGTCCAATAACTATGGGTATGTAACCTCTTGGTGTCTCCAACAGCCATGAGTAATACACTGTCCACCATTTGGAGATTGTTATGCACTCTGGTCATGATAAATGTATCGAAACCTTCTCAAAACATCTTGATCACGAATATTTAAAGCAAAAAGGTCATCTTATTTTATGATTAATTACTCATTATTATAACTATTTGCAAATACAATCACTATGACAACCCGTACCTCTGGACACACCAATTCAAATCCTAATGTGACTTTCGAACTTATGTCGTGCCAGGAAGTACAAGTTGTCGGGTATTTGAACATTACATAATACAGAGACTATTATTAAATTTAAAGCATTATACACTTTAAAATCCCATAGTGGAAGGAAAAAAATAAACACTAAAAATAAACAAATCACCTAACAGTCTCAACATGACGTAGTCCATTCCATGATGTCTCCAAATAACAACAGATAGTCCGACTAATAGAATAATAAAATATAGAGTACATAGATAATAACTTTAATTAATACAACACTAGGTGCCTATTCTCCTCCTCCACACATTGTGTCCTGTCAAACCACCTACTAGTTTGTCCTCCTATAATTTTTATAAAAGGGGAAGAGAAAGAGTGGCTCAGACAAAGTTTGGTCAATGAATTGTATTACTAGTGTACGGTGTTCACAAGCAATTAACTTCATCTATATCCTACACAACTGTGTAAGTTCTGTCACTGCCTAGCCGTATAACCTTATGGTTATGGACGTCTCCATCTTCCTTCCCCAATTCCAACATGGTTAGCATGTAATCGGGCATGTCCCAGTAATAATAAGAGTTTCTAGCTGCCCTGCCATCGCACGCCTTGTCGTGTTCCATGTTATGCCTACCATGAAGTGTGAACCTAGTATGTCATCTAGTGTAAAACTGATTCTCCCTGTTGCACTTGCTCCATAAAGCTACGTGAACTCATAATAGTCGAGAAAGTGGTGATATATCCACCAATTTGTCTTACTTAGCCTGCATAGGGTCTAGGTTCAACCTACGCTTGCTAAAATAATTTAGACATTTGAAAATTTACTACATATGTCTAACCCTATTTTTGAAAAATAATAATTTTCCAAGTGTACAAACGTTCGACTCCCTTCCTTGAATGCCTGACTTTGATTCCAGACGTTTGAAAAAGGATGTCTGAATCGAGTTGAATTTGAACTGATTTCTCTCTGGTTAAGATTGTTTGAAATCCAGACATCTAAACCTTATATTAGATGTCTGATTAATGTTCCAAACTTCTAGTTAGGGTTTTCTAGATTTTGTTAATCTATTCATTTCATTTATTTTTGTTCATTTTCTTCAGGGTTTCTATTGTAGACTTAAGGGATTGTCTTAACAGTATTTTAGTGGTGATTCCTACTTTTGTGCACATGCAACTTCATATAAAATTTTCCAATGAACCACCTACGTATTTGCATCAAAATCTATTTATATTTCAACTTATATATCATTTCAAGATGAAATTAAAGGGTATTCGATCTCTTTCATTCATACAAATCACACTATCTTTATCACATAAATGTTTAAATCTATAGAAGTTAAAGTGAATTACTCTGTATATCTTTTCCTATTTTCTATAGTTAGTTCTATGAAATTAACATAGAGGGTTTTCCATCATTACTATTCCTTTTGATTTATAGATGAAATTATAATTTAAATAAAATCTTGGTTGAAACTACTATTTCAAATTCAACAATTCTATTTTTAAATTTGGTAGAACTATAAAGCAATTTAATTACTTATGAATCATCATAACATCATAACCAATTCACTCACCTTTACAATGCCCTCTTTCTTCTAATCTGATTTTGAATCTCCTTTCCTAGGCCTTTATGTTGATTGATACACCTTTCCTTCTCTCTTTCTCCTCTAATATTGATTTTCTCTCTCTCTCTCTCTTCTAATCTTGATTATCTCTCTCTTCTTTGAATTAGATATGTTTTATTTTATTGTTGATGTAGAAATTTTTGAAGGAGAACAGAAGTATTGTTAGATTTGAAAAGTTTCTATAGAGGAAAAAGGCGAATTGTACGTATAAAATAAAGAGGCGACGGCTAGGATTTGGAGTGAAAGGAGTGAGGGTTATGGTCCTATTTATAGTTGAAAACTATGGTTCTCTGGTCTAAACCTAAAACTACAAAAATGCCATTGGTTATAGTTTTCGCTAATTCTGACTTGTTTTATCAAATATAAAAAGTTATATATGATTTCTAGTTGTAAATGACAATCCAAACGCAAACGAATAGGTCCCGTGGCTTGATTCCAATGTTTATAAAAATTTACTATTTTCCCACTTTAAGTAAATTTACATTTTTACCCTTAATAATATTTTAATTTATCGTTAAAATTTCTGAGGTGTTACAATCACATAATGTTTTTATTTAAGTATTTTCTTAATTATACTGCTTATAGTAATTAATTAGTTATTTGTATCATAATATAACAAATTATATAAGGAAAACAAAAACTTTTATTACGAACAAGATTTATCGCAGGGTTAGATATATGTAACAATTACATAATTATCATTAAGATAGACTACTAATCTTTTAATATGTTTATTCCAGAAAATAAGCTAACTCTCAGCATGAATCCTTTAGTTGAAGTGTAAAAAAACTGCAAAAGCAAAAAACCTACAATTTTTTATTTCTTATGTTATCTTCGTTCAATTAATTTCGAAAAACAATCAAACCATAAGCATTATTATTTAACGTAAATATCATTTTGGATACAGTCGTTGAGTGAGAATACTAATATAACCGAGTGTTGTCATTAAATCATATGGTAGTACATGGAAAAAGGGACTATTACTACGAGATTTTATGACACATGTAGTGCACATGCATGTAAAAAATTCGTATAAGATTTCAAATTTCTGTGTAATTTTGATAAAAATAATTTGAAAAATATAAAGACAAAAACTGTAAAAAAAATTATTGGAACTGAGTTTCAAACTTGTAAGTTGTAACCTTATTTACATTCCAGGATTTCGATTTGGAAATAAATGTTAATATTTGTTCTTAGTAGGATTCGAACTCCTGACATCTTATTTGCATATAAGGGTATTTTTGGAACTTCACGGTTGGACCAAAAAATTGTGTTTCTGTTCCAACTATTAAGAAAGATTTGAGAATAAGTAGTCATTTAAATTGAGACTTTTTTGTTACTAATACATATATTTTTTATTGAGTGATTTTTCAATGATAATGATGATGTAAATAGTAATGCTTATTTTGGGGAGTATTTTCCAAAGGACTACGCAACGGTGAATAACAGTTGATGCGAATGGAAGAGGTATGGGAAAAGTAAACCGTTCTACATATTTTCATTGAATAGTAGCATATGCGAGCTAAGAATGTTAATGAACAATCACAACTAACAATAATGAAAGAATATTCTCCACCTATACAGCACTAATCATCTCACTCCAATAGCGACAAACCTCTCCCCAATCTCCATCCTCTCATGCTTGCTCAACAGCTTATAACCATATGACAATTATGGCTAATCCAACAACGCATTATTCGGTTGACCTTCTAACTGTTGAAACTTCGTATTTACGATATTTCGTAATAATGATAATTTTACTAAGACAACTATACAAGTCATTATTATACACTAACTTGTTTTTGCAGGAATTAATCAAGACCGGATTCAAATAAGCTTCAAATCTTATATAAGTATATATCGAGTCTGTGTCTAGAGTTTACTCATGTTAAAATCTCTCCTATATGATATATATTTCGACACGTTTTTCATTTCATTAGCATACACTCATATTCTTTGCAAATTCTCATTTTTAATCTACATTCAAACGTCTGAATGTACCAAATCAGACCTTTGAATCTGGAAAAATGAATATTGTTTAGTACAATATTCAGACGCCGACTTGTTAATTTCAAATGTCTGAAAATGGTTATTTTTAGCATATTTCCTTTCTGGTTTGAGCTCGTGCAATTTCAGAAGTCTGAATTATTCAATTCAGAAGTTTGAATATCTATAACGGCTATATTTTCAAATAGGCACTTCCATTCGTGAAGAGATGCGTTCTTCATTTCAATAGATATGACCATATCTCTTCATGATAACTCTTCACGAACATATGCACCTTTTTATAATCTATATAAACACATTAGAATCATGTTTCCATAACTTAATTCAATCTATTCTTACTCTACTCTCATATTCTTTGATTCTAATACGCTTGTGCATTCAATTTCATACAAATTCATTCTATTACTTCCTTATTCTTCACGTATTCTTATATATCATAAAGGAGAAGATTATAGGAAGGGTGTACTATAATTGAGAAATTCGTGTTATTAAAGAACACATAGAGTCAAGAAAACTTTATTTGTAAAAGTCCTGTTCTACTGCTCAGGCGTGTGAAGTCCTCTTCAGCTGCTGAGGCGAAATCTTGTTCTGCTGCTCAGGTCCTTGTCCTGCTGCTCAAGGGTTGTAAACCTATTCCTCCGGGTTAAGTGAGGGTTATAGTTAGTTGAAATTCCAGAAGGAGTCTGGGACTGGACGTAGAACGGGAAGTTCGAACCAGTATAAAAATTCCTGGTGTGCTTGTTTTATTTTACTTATTCACATTGCTATATTATCTTAGTTTATTTCCGCACTAGTATAGTATAATTCCATATAGCACGATCCGCGCCTTCTTTTCACTTGGTATTAGAGCAAGGCATCTAATAACCGTCACTAGCATTATCACTAACACCAGTTTTGTAGAAGGTCAGTCTACTACACGACATCCACTATTCAATGGCATGAATTACAACTATTGGGCAACTCGAATGCGTATTTATATGCAAGCAAATGGTTTTGATTCATGGAATATCACTCAAACTGAGTATAACATTCCTACAACAGAATACTCTTCATGGTCAAACACACAAAAATTAGATGCTACTGCAAATGCCAAAGCTATGAATATGTTATTTTGTGCCTTAGACAAGAATGAATTTAATTGAGTTAGTTTGTGTACAACTGCTTATCAAATATGGAGAACACTAAAAGTTACACATGAAGGTACTAACAAGGTTAAACAAAGCAAAATTTTATGTTGAAAAGTCAATTTCAAAATTTTAGAATGAAACAGGATGAGTCTATTAATGATATGTACTCTAGATTTCAAGATATTTATCAGTCTCTATTAGGACTAGGAGAAAAATTTACTGATTTTTATGTTGTATCAAAAATCCTAAACTCTTTAACGGATGAATGGGAAAGAAAGGTCTTAGCCATTGAAGAAGCAAATGATCTTTCTACTATGAAGCCAGAAGAGTTAATAGGAAATCTAATGTCCTACGAAGTGAATTTGCAGGATAAAAGAGTACAAGCGCAAGACAAAAAGAATATGGCATTTCATGCAGAAAAAGAAGAATCAGATTCGGATGAATAAGACTTAGCATTCATTGCTAAAAACTTTAAAAAGGTTTTGAAGTACAGAAAAGGAAATCGAAACAACGGGAAAAGAAATTTCAACAACAATTCAAATAAGCCATCTTCATCAATACTAGAATGCTTTAACTGCCACAAGAAGGGGCACATACAAAAAGATTGTCCAAAACAAAAGATAACATATCATAATAAGAACCGAAAGGACAAGTTTAAAAGAAAAGAATTTTCAGTAACATGGGATGACTCGGATTCTTCTGCTTCAGAAAGCAGTAGTGACAGTGAAAATGAACGAGCAAATGTTTGTTTCATGGCTACAGAGAATGAGGTCCCACTTAAGAAAAGAGGAAAATGGATACTCGACAGTGGTTGCTCAAAACACATGACAGGAGACAAAAATATGCTAACAAATATTACATATTTAGATGGAGGCTCTGTCACATTTGGAGACAATTCCAAAGGTTATATCATCGGCAAAGACGATATGAGCAATTACGGTATATTTAATTTACCTTTCATTTCCAATGTTTTACTTGTCAAAAACTTGAAGCACAATTTGTTAAGTATTAGTCAATTATCGAAAATCAATTGGCTGATATTTTTACGAAACCACTTCTTTAAAATATTTTTATAAAACTAAGACGAGAACTCGGAATCGTCTCGTTTAAAAACTTATAATTTGATTTTTCGAGATATATTATTACTAGCATACTATATGATATGTGAGTATTTCATATATATTATGTTTCCTTTTTGTCGATGTCAAAGGGGGAAAAGGAGTTTAAATACTACCATCGACAGGGGGAGCTCATAGTAAGGGGGAGTACATATAATTCTATTTCCTGTTTATATTTGTTCATATTGTGTATATACTCATATAGTCGTCATCGTCAAAAAGGGGGAGAATGTTGAAACTTCGTATTTACGATATTTCGTAATAACGATATTTTAACTATGACAACTATACAAGTCATTATTATATACTAACTTGTTTTTGCAGGAATTAATCAAGACCGGATTCAAATAAGCTTCAAATCTTATATAAGTATAAATCGAGTCTGTGTCTAGAGTTTACTCATGTTAAAATCTCTCCTATATGATATATATTTCGACACGTTTTTCATTTCATTAGCATACACTCATATTCTTTGCATATTCTCATTTTTAGTCTACATTCAGACGTCTGAATGTACCAAATCAGACGTCTGAATCTGGAAAAATGAATATTGTTTAGTACAATATTCAGATGTCTGACTTGTTAATTTCAAACATCTGAAAATGGTTATTTTTAGCCTATTTCCTTTCTGGTTTGAGCTCGTGCAATTTCAGAACTCTGAATTATTCAATTCAGAAGTTTGAATATCTATAATGATTATATTTTCAAATAGGCACTTCCATTCGTGAAGAGATGCGTTCTTCATTTTAATAGATATGACCATATCTCTTCATGATAACTCTTCACGAACATATGCACCTTTTTATAATCTATATAAACACATTAGAATCATGTTTCCATAACTTAATTCAATCTATTCTTACTCTACTCTCATATTCTTTGATTCTAATACTCTTGTGCATTCAATTTCATACAAATTCATTCTATTACTTCCTTATTCTTCACGTATTCATATATATATCATAAAGGAGAAGATTATAGGAAGGGTGTACTATAATTGACAAATTCGTGTTATTAAAGAACACATATAGTCAAGAAAACTTTATTTGTAAAAGTCCTATTCTGCTGCTCAGGCTTGTGAAGTCCACTTCGGCTGTTGAGGCGAAATCCTGTTCCGCTGCTCAGGTCCTTGTTCTGCTGCTCAAGGATTGTAAACCTATTCCTCCGGGTTAAGTGAGGGTTATAGTTAGTTGAAATTCCAGAAGGAGTCTGGGACTGGACGTAGAACGGGAAGTTCGAACCGGTATAAAAATTCTCGGTGTGCTTGTTTTATTTTACTTATTCACATTGCTATAGTATCTTAGTTTATTTCCGCACTAGTATAGTATAATTCCATATAGCACGATTCGCAACTTCTTTTCACTAACATGCCCCATGCCACCTCCTAATTTACTCTAGCTTGCTCAAGGTCTAGAGATGCATTTGTCCTAGCTTCCTCGCACCATCATAAAGCCACCTACTTCATATGTCGACTTGGTGAAAAGACGGTTAATAAGAGGTCGTCATCAGAAGAGAAAGAGGTGGGCGGGAGTAACCATTAAAGCACCTTCTTTAAATTCAAAGTATGGGAAACACGTGGAAACCATTGAGAATATTCACATATCAAATGTTGTATTCGATGTGGCTCCCAACCGTAAAGCTTAAATAACATGTAGGAACTCCTTCCTTAGTTTATGATGTAGTAATTTCGAACATATTTCTTGAATTTGCAAAAGGAAATATCATTTTGGTGTGGAAGATATGAGCAAGGTCGGCCTAGAATTTGGGTTGCCCTAGCCCAAAAAGTTTGTTACATGGAAATCGAAAAAAAATTGGCATTTGATGCCCATGCTTGTACTCTAGTTGTTGAAGTTGAAGCTATAAAACTTACCACACTACTACAATTGAACATTTGAACATTGACATGTTAAAAAATAGCAATATTATTCATATTTTAAAGATAAATAACTTATTTTAAAAGAATTTGCCCAAGCCCAGGGGGTTGCCCTAGCCCAAGGGCTTGGTGGGCTTCCCCTGGGCTGGCACTGGATATGAGATATATTACTACGCAGCAACTGGTGTTATCTATTCAACCTCGGACCATTTCGGTAGTCTCTTTGAATTCTAATATTTGTTATTTAAAAAGGTATATAAACCTTTCCACTGCTCACCTAGTGCCTCCTAAATCAAATAATTCTTCTAATTCAAACAATAACTCAGACCTCGCATGTAGACAAAGACCTCCGTTTGGTGTCAAAATGCATGTCGTGTTCATTATAACATTTGGAATTCAGTCATTTAACCAACCATGATAGTATGTGAGTTTTCTTTCATAGATGTGAGTACAACATTAGCATTATGAACAAATGGGCTTTAATATGAGACTCCTAACCATCAACATGCCAAAGGTCTAATTCAAAAGGGAAACTTCATGAAGGTAGATGGCATTCTTCTTGCCAGACAATGAAAGCTTCAAATTGGTGCATACGGTTGGGTTCTTATGGAACCTTTCTTCATTCGCACTAGAAGATCACTATGGTTCTAAAATATGATGCAAAATTGGTTGAAATCCTCATGTCATTTAGTGACTATACGGGCCTGGACACTTGCGAGTGGGCCACCATCAAGGCATCAACATTCATTTTGCATAAAGAAGTATCAAAATTGTTGGGGAGGTTAATCTGCTCCCTACTACATTTACAAAGTTTAGAGGGATCAACTATAAGCTCTTACTCGACCATTGGGTCCAAAAAAATTCCCCTTAGCTTGGTAGAACTTCTCCTAGGAGAGCTTGATCACCCACTTACTTGGATGTCAATGCTTTTTTAAGCTCCTAAGCTAGATCTACTTAGTGCCGTTCCTACAATTTGGGTTGTCGAAGATGAAGTAAAAGTATGTTTCCTTTAGTTTAAGAAAATAATAATTATACTAGAACTAAATGTAGATAGATTAAATAATATGAATCTATGAAATTTTAAAATTTATTAAAATGTAAAATTATAGCTACTCAACATCTACTTGCTTCATTTAAGTATTGTGAACTTTTTAATACATTATATTTGGATAAGAAGGTTTCCATTTATAGGGATTGCCCTAGACAATAGGTTTGCCCACCTTACCCTAGGGCCGGCCATATATCTACTAATTAGAAATCTTCTTTTTTCAATTATGATAAGAAAGACGTAATGGGAGAAGAGGAAGCCATGTAGGACTAGGAGGTTGAGATTGCGAGACGAAGTAAGTAATTATGATTGCGGACTCGAAGGAAGTTGAATCTAATCGCAAACCACCATGCGAGATGAATCTAGGCCTTCAAAAAAATCGAATTGAAACTACCTCCGAGCCTCAGAATAAGACTAATCTAGCTAAAATGGAAGATGTTGAAATATATTTCAGTAAAACGCACTCCCTCTCCTCAAAGCTTGCCAAGTGGAATATGATAAACAACTTCATGTATGACATGAAGTGGAAGGTTTCTCTCTTGTGCAAGTGGTCACTCATATGTAGGTAGTGCTATTATTTCATGTATTTGAAATAAGCAATCTAGAGAGCTATTATTGAGGATGCTTGGAATATGGGATTGGACATGGAACATACCAATGTGGACCATGTTGTTGACATAGAGAATACGAGCTCTATTCCACCTTCATGAAATTTCTCTCATGGAATATTCAAGGTGTACAGGTTAGTGAAAAATGAGCTAGTATAAAAAACGTAACTAAATTCTTTAAGCTAGAATCATTATTACGCATGAAGCTATGGTAACAAACCCTAGTCCTTGTATTCTCATAGATATTGGTGGGTCTTCTTTTGAAGTTGTGTAACAATGATGTCTAAAGAACACATCAATTTCAAACGTTGTGAACTCTAGTGCATTAAAGGATGTTGAAAAACTCTAAAACTACATCATACGTCCATGTTAAATTTCTCATGGAGGAGCAGATAAGTATAATAATAAAACATAGTACGAAAACATGATGAATAACTAATGAGACATAATATGAAGGGAATAAAAATAAATGATATCATTAAATGGTAAATGATATTAGAGTAAAAAAAATATCTTCATAAAAAAATATACTATATATATAACATAATATGAAAGTTCTGGGTCTCATATACATAAGTACCAAAAGTAGTTGAATGTAAGCTAAATACTGGGTAATATCTAAGTCTTCCCCGGTCAAAGGTGCTCGACTCCATATCGGCTACCCCAAAAAATACCAACCTTTCCACAAAGTGTTCCTTACAACAAAACCCAATCTTCCCCTAACATAATGGAGACACAAGACGAGATATTACTGTTAGGAAAGGGTTTGTGCAATAATATACATCCACTACTACAAGCACACCATAACCTAATATAATGTGTATGTATATATTCTATACAATTGGGTATTGTATGGGAGTTCTTTGTGCGAGAAATAATGCCACAGAAACTTCCTTTAGGTAGGCTTGGAATTCATAGTGCCAGCTATAATGCCTTAGACACTTAAAGGAATTCTTGGTGCTAACAACAATGTCACAGACACTGCTACTACCCAATCTTGAAGCAACTAACATATAGTCTAAGATTAATTTATTCCTACTTGTCTAGGATTATGGTAGCACCAAGTAAATACCAAATGGAAATATTAAATAGGTTGCCTCGGAAAGTTCCTTATGCTCAATAAATACCACAAGGCATAGTTGTCCTACTAGGATAACGGGGACCCCCATCCGATCCATTACCACATATAGACTCTCGCATATGTGATCTCAATAGCACCCATAACATTGATTAACTAACATCTAATATTCTAAATGCATATAGTGCAAGGGTGCATTCTTTGCGAAAGAAGCAGAGAATCTGAACGGAGCATTTGAGAATGGCATTTAAGCGGAGAATGTTAGTGAATAGTGTTATCCTGCCTTTTCGGTTGGCTATATCCAGACTGACTGAAAAAGTTAGGCTTGACGATTATCAAAACAAGCAGCTTAGAGAGATAGCCTAGGAGTCCATAAACCAAACGATGTGCACGTAAAAGTGTATTTATACCCACATATTTAATTTTTTTTAATTAATAAATGATCATATTAGGGTATTTTTACATGTTTTTACCAAAACTCAAATGTCATCAAATCATCATTCATTCATCTTCATTTAGGGGCAAAATGGTAATTTTTTGCATGTATTAATTTTGAGAACATATATTTGCACATTTTAGTTTTATTTGAAGGAATTTGGATGGAAAATGGAAGAGGCTTCATGTATGTATGCATGCATAAAGGATGGAAGACAAATGAAGATGGAAATAAATGAATTCATGTAATCATGGAGGACCCCACCTACCCACTTACCATGATCTACAATTAGAAGCTAATGCATATGTTAGTGGAGATTAAAAGCACATGCACATTTAATGGAAGATTAATTACATGCAAATGATAACTTGGTAGCCACACTTCCTTAGGGGCATTTTGGGTAGTCTCCTAAAATATGAATTAGGGTTTTAGGCATGTATAAATACCCATTATGTTTCATGCAGAGGGCTCTTACCACCTTCTCTTTAGTTTAGTTATAGCATGTAAACATAAACTCTCTTTCTTTAATGACTTCTTAGCCTTTGCTTATGATATTTATTTTTATGCAATTTTAATACATGTTCTTTTCTTTGTTGTTTCTTTTATGTTAGTATTGTAGATCTCTTTGTTTTATGCAAGTAGATTAGCTTTTAGTTTATTTTAATTAGCTCTCGTTTTCCTCTTGTTTATGTTTATGTTGCAACCTACATATGTTGAAATGATAATAAATATGAGAAGCTAAACCTCTTCAATTTAGGGTAATGAAGCTCTCTTAATCATGTAGATTCAACATATTTGCTAATTTATGATTTCTTTTTGTGCTTCATGGAATTTTTGATGTCGTAAAATTTTGTGTTTAACATTGAATTTGATAGCCTATGTTGTTGACACCAAATAGGCTATGCTTAAACAACATAAACACAAATAACCTCTTCATCTACATATGATTTTGGTAATGAAGTGGATTTAGAATCAAAATTTGAAAGTCTATGTTACTAATCAACAGTAAATAGATCATGCTTAGAATATATGTTATTTTTAATTTCTTTATCATTTTCATGAGAATTGACAAGTGGGTTAGAGGTTGCATTAGAGTTTTATGGTTTAAGTGTGTTAATTAATAACACAATTAGGCCATGCTTATGATAAATGCATCAATAATTCTACTTAGATTAAATGAGAGATCATAGATTGTTTTTTTGTTGATTTATGTGAGAGTATGAGAGTGGATTTTCCTCTAAATTGTCATTTAATCTCATATTTTTATTTCATTGTCTAGTTTAATTTTTGCCATCTTTCTTAGTTTTAAAAACAAACTTGCAAATTTGATTGAGTAGAATTTTAAAATTACTTCAATTCCCTACGGATCGACCCGTACTCGCCACATACTAAAATTGTACGTTACGGTTACTTTTAACACAATATTTTGTTGGCGAATTTCTAACCGATAGAAGATTTGCCATCAAACAAGTTTTTGGCGGTGTTGCCGGAGAATAGATTTGATTTTAGTTTATCCTTCGAATTATTTTTATTTGATTTTATTGTGTTTTCATTTTCTGTGTTGAGTGCATTTGAAAAAAATATTGTTATGTGTTTGTGTGTAATTTTTGTTATCATTTTGTTTGTGTGCATCTCTTGTTTTCTAGTTGCTTTTCATTTCTAGGTAAAAAAAAGTAAACATTGCATTTCAAAACAAAACAAAAAAATATTTTATTTCATTTACATTTACAATTTTTGTTTTGATTCAACAATTTTACATTTTCATTTTTCTACAACACTCCAAACTTGTTGCAATTCCACCATCCTCGTCTGCCTTGCACAGCAACCAAGCCAATGCCTCTTTCTCCCCACTGCCATACAAACCATCCAGTGCACATATACAGTTCTACTACATCATTACCACTTCATCACTTATTCCCTCTGCCACCCACTATTTCCATAACCAAACTTCAATCTTCCCCATACCAACTGACTTCACATACAACCTGAACTCCTCCTACCCAATACCATTCCATCTTTCCTCAACATCACAAAGCATATATCCTCAAAACTTGTTTCCGTGCAACCAGTTTCCGTGCACTTTCCACTGCCTACCACCTTCCCATGCCTTGCCATCCTCATCATCCTGCTTCCTTTATTCCTTCATTTTTCATCAACCTGCAGCTTCCTTCAACTTGCCTCAACTCCATCACTAAAACATTAACTTCTGCCTGAACTACTACATACCCTGCCAATAGACATCAAACTGCAACAACAAACTCCCCTCCTACTTCACCATCACCCATACTTCTTCACCGTGCACATATTCGACATTTACACTGCCTCATCAATACAACTTCCCATTGCAGTGCTTCCCCATTGCATCACCATACCCCATTGCACTGTTTCCCCTCTTCAACAAACAACACTGTTGCATCCACACAACCATCACACTTCTGCCTATCCACTGCTTTCATACAACCATACATACAACTTGCCTACATAAAAAACACCAACCATCTGCACAAAATCCTCCTCCTACTTCATACTTCACTACTGTAAAAAAAATTCCCTCTCCACCACTTTATTTGCCTCATTACCATCCACCACTTCATCAGCAAACAGCACAACCTTCACAAAACTCTAACAAACATCGTTGCCTACCACTACCATTTCCACTCTCTCATACCATCTCCTTCACCATTTCATCCAAACAAACTACCCACACAACCACATTAATTTCATCACTGCTGCACCCCTACATCCCCTACCATCATTACTTCTTCTTACTTACTGCCATGTTTCTTCTTACTGCCTAACTCCAACAATCTCCGTACCACCTTATATCAACATCCAACATCAAACTAAATTCATCTATCACTTACATCTACTTCACAACCCTCACTGCTCCATCTCTACCATCATCTCACATCCAAATCCCTACATCAATAAACCATCTTACATTCAACATTCATCAAACCACCCTTCACAATTACTGCTTAATCTCCACCAAAAAACATCTACAGTATAACATCATCCGATTACCACTTCCTTCTACTGCCTTTTACTTGCACATCTTCTGCTTGCACATCTCTACGACAACCTCCAACATCTACTCAACCATTCCCACTGCTCCACTGCACACGACCATCGCAATTCATGAACTAGTAACCAAATCCTTCACCAACTCATGCATCCTCGACGCATCCAGCACCCGAACCCAAATCAATTTTTCCCCAATCACCCTCCAAACCCAGATACAAATCCACGCTCGAGCACCTTTGACTAGCGACCTAATTCAAACTTATCAAATTTGGCTATCACGATTTCATTCAATTTCCTACAATCCTTGAATTTCGATTTCAAATTTATTTTTGATTTTTTATTTCTTGGATTTGAGAGTTTTATATTTGAATGCTGCTACGGGGCCCAAAATTTAATAAGTGCGGAAGGTTCGAATTGGAATCCAAAGGTTGAATTCACGGGGAGCTGTATTATTTAGTGGCCAGGATTGTTTCGGGCTTAATCCCTGACAGAATTTCCGGGCCTTTTAGAATTGCTGTTTATATTTAAGGAAATGAAATGTTGAAGACGTGCGGGTTTGCAAGTTAATTGAAATGATGAACTAGTTTAAGAAGTTGGGCCGGGTTTAAAAAAAAAAAGATTTCCTTTGTTTTTGAACTGTTGAGATTTTTTGAATTGTTAAAACTTTACTTTATTCTTTTATAAAAACAAAAAGAAAAAAAAAACTTATATATATATATATATATATATATATAATTTTTGTTTAATTTTTTTTAGGTTGCAAATTGCAGGAAATTGAGAGGAGTTGTTTGCTTCGCTTTGCTTGCCAAAAATAAATCGCTTGCTTATAAAAAAAATTGCCGCTTTAAAATAAATTGCTAATAATTCTATACGCACTAGTTTCATGCTCTCATCTCTTGTTTTTATTTTCTTTCGTTGTTGCTTGCTTGCATTTTAAAAAAAAATTCATTCGTAGTTGCATCATTAATTCATGTTTATTTTCTGTTTTGCATTCATACCATCTTATTTTCTTTTCTAAAGGCAACATCCAAATCCACATAAGGTAGGGGATTTCATCACCCCTTCCTTGGCCCAAAAATTGCATATCATTTTAGAACTTGATTAATAATAATGGTTAGACTTTGGACTTAAGGGAGTTGGTTTGGGTTCGGGTGCTTCTTATTTAATTGATTTGGTAATTTGAAATTGGAATATTTAATTGATTTTAAATATTTAAAAGTTAATATTTTACTTGAATTTCAAATATAACTATTTATTTGATAATTTAATTATTGAATTTAATAATTGAATATTGGTTAAATTATTGAATCTTCAGTTTTAAGCTTGATCAAAATAATTTAAAAGCTTATAAACTTTATATTAATAATAATGAAGATAATAAAACTTTTTAAATTGAATTTCAAAGTGATTTGTTCAATTGTAAAAATATATCGTTTGAATTAACGTATATAAATAGCCTAGCGGGGCACAGCCTCGGAATTCGACGAAACTAGTTCCATTGGATCCATCATAGTGTATTATTATCGGATTTCAAATTTCGTAGCGTTTGGAGTTATCGTTTGGTCGTACTGGATATAAACGCGCTGAAATTAATATCGAAAATTTAATATAATAATTGGGTCCAAAAGGCTATCTTCTCCATACGATCGAATTAGGACTCGAAACCTTTTCCATTGCGTTCGAAATAGGGGTATAACATTATAAACGCCTAGCGGCATGCCTCGATAGGAGTTCAAGATTTTAAGTTGCGTAACTGAGATAATTTGAAAATTTAATAATATATATTTATGTTGACTTGAATTTTTATTTACATCAGCTCCTTTCTTTCCTTTCAAGCTACTGTAGCTAGGCTTCTACATGCAACATCTCCTCCCTCTGCTTTTTAAAAATACAACATGCAAACAGAATAGTTAAAGAAAAAATAAAAAATAAAAATGGCTAACTTAAAAATATTATCTCTCCTTGTATACTTGATTAAAAAATCCCAAACTAGTTTTAAAAATCCAATTTTGTTATCTTCTTCGTTTTGGTGTGCTTATTGGATGATGCGGCGTCAGTTGGTGGTGCTCGACAATATTGTCCATGCAAGAACGAACTAGGGTTAAGTTTTGGAAGGGTTTTAGGCATCGATGGATGGTTTGGAGGGTGGATTTGCATTCGGTGAAGGGATTAGCAGCTCATAGTGTGTTTTGGTGATGTGCGGTGCTAAGGGAGGGGTCGCAATTTGGCGTTCGACTGCAGAGGGGCTGTGTTGTCTTGTTTTTACTGGGTGGTCGGGGCGTGGTTTGTGGTGATGTCCTGGAAGAGGTCGCGAAGAGGAGGTGAATGTTGAAGTCGATGTTTGCTTTCGAGCGGTGGTGCTCGGTGTTAGTGGCATCCACGGTCGATTGGAAGGACTGTGTCTCGTGTACAAGCTTCAAGCGTAGGCCAATAAAAGAACAAGGGGGAAGATGATGAACTGGCGGGCCAAGTTTTGAACGTTTGGGTAATGGGCTTCTTCTTTTAAAAAAATAATAGAAAGAAGAAAGAAAAAGAAAAAAAGAAAAAAAAGAGGAGGGCTGCAGGTAAATGAAAATAGAGAATTGGGGAAGAAGGAGATTTAGGCGGCCGTTCTTTTTTGAATAGGCAATTAAATTTTGTTAATTATGTAATTAAGGAATTATTATAATATTTTACCTGATATTCTTATAAGCGTGATAACTCACTCGTTTTAGGTCTTATTCGAACAAAACGAGTTACCTTAGGATCGTATCATCGAATACTACGAAATGGAATCAGTTCGGTTGAATTTGGAGCTTGTTATAATTTTGGATTAAAATTGAATCCCAGTTCAATTTTAATTCAAAAGCAAAACGTTTGGATAACAATAAAAATCAAGGTGAGTTAACCTCACTCAATTTTGGATTACTAGTTAATTTTAATAGTTAAAATTAATTATCGGGTGTCTGGTTGAATTTGATAAAATTATTATCAGTTGAATGTGATATTATATATAGTAGCATATATATTAGTAGTTGGATTGATTGTTCCCGCATATTTAGCAGATGAGACCCTATGCGCCCGCATAATAGTGGATGACCCTATATACCACGATATCTCCCTCGAAGTGGGATTGGTATTTTTTGTACTAACATCTGTAGATGCAGGGAAACAGGTTGGAGGGATCCAACTGGATTCCTCAAAAATGTTGAATTAAATTTCATATATATTGATATATAATCTATTTGAATAATCTGTGCTAGATTATAGTGTGATTTGAATTTATTGGATGCTATGGTAGTTTTGGTATTTTTAATACCAATAATATATGTTTTGAAATTGGAAAGAAAATAAAAAGAAATTTGGAAGTGAAATATTTATTGGGAATTTTGGATTAAATTAAAGAAATGAATTTGGTAAAATAAATAGTTTGACTTTAAATTTGTACTTAACTATGTCAGAATATTGTAAATATAGTAATGTGTATAAAGGATTTTTAATAATAATTCTTAAGTGGTACTTGATAAATATAAAAGGTTTTAAAAATCGAGATTTAAAAATAGATTGGAAGAATAAAAAGGAAATTTGGAAATAATTATAAAATTGGTTATATTAGATCCTTAATAAGATTTCTAAATAATGGAATGAAAGTAAAATCGAGATTTGGTTGTTTTTGGAATATAGTTGGGGTATTTAAGAAGTTAACTTATAAATGGAATTTAATTTAAGAAATTGATTTATAAATGGAAATTAATTTAGAAATTAATTTATGATGGGTTTGAGTAAAGTGAAACCGTCGTAAACGGAAGATGAGACTATGGGATTTATAAACAAGGTTTTATAAGTAAAGTGAATAATTATCACTTGATTAATTGAAGGTATAAATTCACGATGAGGGTTTATAGTGGGGTGAGTAGATCAGTTTAAAAAGAAAAGATTGAGCTTTCATTTGAAAATGTGAAAAGGGGATTTACGAAATTGGAACGTAAATCAATTGGTGATAAATCGAGAGAGATTTATAAATATTAGATGTGTTATATTGAAATTGGAAAATATGTTTTGTCGAGAAGATGGGTTTATTTTAAAAAGAGGATTTTAAATTATTAAATTAGGTAATTTAAAATGTTTTAGCAAAAAAATATTCCAAGAAATTAGTTATTTAAATATTTTAAAATTGTCAAAATAAATTATAAGTTTATAAACAAGTCTTGTAAATCGATTATAATCTTGTTAATAAATTAGAATTAATTATTGTTTCAAAGTTATGTAATTATTTTAAATTGTTTAAAGTATATTTAATTATTAATCAAGTTAGTTATATTTAGTTGATATTAAGTTAATTATTATATAAGAAGAAATTAGTATGATTATTTTAAAAGATAAATTATTCAATATTAATATAGTTTATATAATAACTTTTATTGAAGAGTATTTGCCTAAATTAAACTTGGAAAATTATTATAGAAATTTTTATAAGTATTATCTTGAGAAAATTATTAAATAAAGTTTTCAAAAAGTGATGGTATACTTTCATGGCGAAATCGGAGGCAGAGATTGCCTGCGGTTAAGTTTGGATTTCTCTGGGATAGGGACGTAATCATTGAGGTATGAACCCATGGTGGATACCGCATAGTGCTTTCCATATTTATTTTAAGAAGTTTTCAAATATTTTTGAAAGAATGGTTAGTGAACGTACTTACTCCGATAAGATAAGTACATACCTTTTGATAAAGAGACTTAATTTACTAAAATTAAATTAAACGAGACTTGTTTTTTTAGGGGAAATGAACTCTTTGGTTGAATGATTGTTTATTTGATAGTTAAAAACCGACTATCAAATCTGGACCCAAAATATAATTTAGTGAATATCTAGAAGAAACACGAGAATTATGTGGTACAGTTACCGTTCGAGGTGTTATACTGTATGTATAAACTCGTTTCGTTCTTCTAGGACGATGATAAGGAAATCCGTCCACTAACGGTTAGGAGGTGTTCTCCGATTTTATTTTCGTCTATTTATTTCCTAAAGAACCGAGGTTGAGTTTACCGGAAATATCGAACGTTGTTTCGAAGAGACTTGGATCAGATAAGTTATCCGATAACCACTTCGTCCAACGAGTACGTTTTCGAAGTGAAAACAAGAGCATGGAATCAAAGATGGAGCAGTGTAGTGCAAGGGCTAATCGCAACTAATCCTGAGGATTATTCCAAAATGGATGTAGTAGGAATAGTGCCTTCGGTTCCGTTCAGACCCAGAACGGACTTGTATGGATGAATGATATCAGTACATTGTCGTTGGAGGACAATGAGCATTCCAAGTATAAATTCCTTAAAAGGTAATCGTGGCCTCAAGCCTCATCAACCGGGAATGACTGAAAATCCGGGGAGATGCAGCAAGGCTAAGTGGGTCGCATCTAATTAGGGTATGTTTATCACCTTTCTAGATACCCTCGGATATTATTACTACGGTGCGCGGAAGAACTTGAAAAGGGAGGGAACACCCGGGGTGATAGTATATTCGGTCTATCCAGGTTAAGGGTAGTCCGGTTTTGTGTTTCAGGGGATCCTGGCGTGGTCCTCGGTACATTTTTCTAGATGTGTATTATGATAGGTGGTACCCCAGTATCTAGTCATTCGTATGGAATCCATTCTCCAATACATGCTTTTACGGTTTTGGTTGTAGAGCCTAGTATGCTGGAATTTAATTAATGTAACATTTTTGGCTATTTGAATAAGTATTTGTACCTAGACACTATTATAATATCAGATGATTTTGATATAAAGTGTTTTGGTTATCGTAAGGTAAAAACCCATCGTGTTTATGTGTGACGCAGTCTTACGATTTTGATAACTTTAGTAATTCAAATTGAGTGTGTTTTCTCACGTTGGTTTTCCAAACTGACTCGGGTGTTATTTTATGTAACGACCCGTATTTTTACGGATCGACAAGTTCGTCAAAATCAGGAATTTTAGCATTTTTAAGTAATTTCAGATTTTAGGCAGAATTTCGCTAAGTCTTAGGTCGTAAACGACCTAAGAGATAGGTCGTGACCGACTTAAGAAGATAGTGGGTTGGTCGTATGTTGGTTTAGGTCGTAGACGACCTGGGAAGGTGGAGCGAACTAAGAGTTAGGTTGTAGGTTAGCTTAGGTCGTGTTGAAAGTTATGTCGTGTGCGACCTAAGGATGAAGTGGTTAGGTCGTATGGCAGTTTAGGTCGGTTGAGCGACCTAGGAGTTGATAACTTATAGAGTCTAGACGACTTATGGGGTAGGCGACCCAAGTTTTGAGCGACCTAAGAGATAGGTTGGTAGCGACCTAAGTAAACCAGTAGTTAGCGACCTATAGTAGTTCGCGGCCTAAGGGTTAGCGAGTTAACAACCCAGTATTTAGCGACCTAGTGGATAGCTTTTTAGCGTAGTTAGGTCGTTAGGCGACCTAAGGAGTTAGGACGCGTGAGTTGTTAGGTCGCTGGGTTTTGTCTAGGTGTTAGGTCGCGTGAGTGATAGGTCGCGTAAGCGCTTAAGCGTTAGGTCGCTGATGCGCTTAAGTGTTAGGTCGTAACCTCGTTAGGTCGTAGGATGGAGAGCTTTGTTAGGTCGCGTAAGGCTTAGCAGTTAGGTCGAAGATGTGCTTAAGCGCTAGGTCGCAGGTGCGCGTTAGGTTAGGTCGTAGAGGCTGGGGGTTTTGTTAAGTCGTAGGTTGGTAAGTCTTTAGGTCGGTAGGTTTTAGGTCGTAGGTCGTGAACGACCTAACTCCGAGCGACTTAAGGGAATTTCAGCTATAAATAGGAAGGGTTTTTCTCACTTTTTGGGATCCGGATTTTGAAGCGACGAAGTGCTGCCATTTTGAGAGCTCGACTTCTACACTTCTTCACTTCTTCTCTCCACTCTAATCTAGTGCTTCCATCCATCCAAGTTGAAGATCAAATTGAAGATTCAAGAGCTTAGGTTGAAGATCTTCATCTTTTGAAGTGAGATTTCTTCGTTTGGAGCGGATTCGTGATAGATCAAGCTTGATCCTTCGCTGTCCAGATCTGAAGCGTATTGATTTGGGGTTGTTTAGATGATTTGGTGAGTGGCGATTATCTCTCACACGGATCCAAAGGAGTAGATCGGATTGTTGGCTTGATTTGGTGTTAAAATAGTGATTTCTATGCATTTTTGTAAACCTAAGTATAGATCCATGTAGATCCATTGTTCATGATGATTTGACAACCATTTTTGTATATGATTAACCTATGCAAGTTCATTCATCGAGTTGTAGAGATAATTCTCATGTTTTCATGCTTGTTAGACTTTCAACTCCTTAATTACGAAATTGCCATTATTGTTATAATTGTCCATTTTGCTTATATTTGAATGCTTGGTTACTTGGATTGATGTTTGACATGATTGATTGCTGTGAATTAGATGATTGTTGATTGGTTTTAGACAAGGTGGTCGAAGATGATTCAAAAGCTAAGGGAAAGGCTCTTGAATTGGGAAAGCTGCTCGTGGCATATGTAGCGGGATGATGGAGCTCTTATGCATAGATTTGATGATATGATGTTGAGATAAGGCTTTGCGAGGATGTAATGAAGCGAGGCATCATGTGATGAAGACTTGGTCTAATCCAGACGGGATCATTCCAAGCACGTTGGTAACTCGGTGATATGATTCGAGTTAAGGGTAATGGATGCTTGAGAGGCGCTTGAGCTAGTATGGAAATGGTCGTCGAGGAGGATGACTAGGAGGTTTGGATAGCATCGTTGTTGAAGGTTCTAGCATGATCTAAGCAAGAGTACGTTTGGGCAGATTCGATAGTCCCAACGGCCAACTGTTGATGGTCGAGTACTCTGGGCAGATTCGATAGTCCTAGGCACGGTCTGCGACGACGTGCGGGAGTTATGTCTAGAACCGGGGTTTCCATTAGCCCTTGACGGACGGCTGAAAGAATGTGCCGGTCATTCAATTAACGGTGATATCGAAGCAATGATAACAGTGATAGCCAGAGTCATGGATGTTTGGTTGTATCGTCATTCGGTCTCAAGAGCGGTATTTTCTGGGTGCTTATCTGATTTAGGCCTTGGTACTTGGAAAACATCGCCCTTGACTCGAATGATTATTATTTTACCTTGAATTGTATGCTCTGCTATGTTGCTTCTGCTTAGTGTGTGTCTGGGGGCTATCACTGTAGAAAGAGGTGGAGTGGGAGGGTTGTATTCCTATTCCTTTTCCTTTATGCTCTTTTGGTATGTTGTTAGTTAATTTACTGCTCACTAAGACTGTTGTCTGACTCAAGGCTTTATGTTTTAATTCTTATCGCCTTGGGCTGTTCGTCCATTTTGGGACGGGCAGACTAGGTAGCAGGTGACAGGTGATGTTCTTGCTTCCCGCGTTGCTAATATCGAAGACGAGCTGGAGGGTTGCATATTATCTTCTTATTATATGTACTGGATGTTCCGCTGTTTGTATTCTCTGAGTGTTATGTAGTGAGGCTTGTTGTATTGACCATTCAGATGCTTGTATTCAACTATTATGAAGTTTTATTGATGGGATTTTATTCTGTGAAGCTTCACTACATATATGTTCTATTGTATTTTGTCCATGCGCTGTGAGTAATACGATAGATTCTGTTGTTTTAATTTAACTTGACAATCATCCATGGTCGCCTGGCACACTTTACAGTGCACTTTCTCTAGATTCGGTGCAGGGGTCATGGGCGGTCGTCACATTTGGTATCAGAGCTTTGGTTAATCGATTTTACCCAACGCTCACTGACGTAACTACGTATGAGAGACGTAATTGTATTTTGATGGATGAATACTATATATAATATAGTAGCTTAGTAGAGTTTGAGTCCTTTATGCAGTTGTTTCTCTAGATGTTCTAATCATTCCTTTTTATAGATATTGAGAATGAGTCGAAGAGGGAGACCAGCTGCTAGGGAAGGCCGTGCTACTGAGGGGGCTGCTGATTATGCAGCTATGTTCGAAGCTATGATGACTTCGATCATGAGAAGGATACCAGTTCCGGGGGCAGCAGTAGATGTTGGAGTCCAAGTTCAGACTCCAAAACCAGTGGATTTTGCTAAGTTGTGCAAAGACTATACTGCTCTTGGAGGGAAGGTTTTCTTGGGAACAGAATCAACTATTGAGGTCCAGAGGTGGATAGATGCTTGTAGAAGGATCTTTGGTGATTTGGGAATTGATGATGCAACTAAGAGGAAGTTGGCATCAAGGCAGCTTCAAGGGAGAGCTTCTGATTGGTGGAACTCTATTACCATCAATACTCCGGAGGAAGAGATTACTTGGGAGCAATTCCAAGTCAGATTTGAGGCTAAGTTCATTTCTACAGCGCAGAAGTCTGTTCTGTTCAAGAAGTTCGTGGAGCTCAAGCAAGGTGGAAGACCAGTTCTTGAGTATGTTTCTGAGTTTGAAGCTTTGTCCAAGTATGCTCGGTCATATATTGAATCTGCATATCAGAAGAATGAGAAGTTTGTGATAGGCTTGGACAGTTATCTTGGGAGGCAGTTGGTGGATCATTTGGATGATTCATTTGAGAAGCTTGTGGAGAAAGCTCTCAGGCATGAGAGTCTGTTTCCTAAGGAAGGATCTGTTGTTGCTGTGACCAGGGAAGAGTCTAAACCCCAGCAAGGTGGAAACAAGAAGAGGAAGCAGCAGCAGAAGGGTAAGGATGGCCAGAAGAAGCCGAAAGGCGAGGTGACTTGCTACAATTGTCAACAGAAGGGCCATTTCTCGAAGGATTGTAAGAATCCGAAGGTGCCGATGAAGTGTCACAACTATGACAAACCAGGGCATTTCAGGAAGAATTGTCCTGAACCGAGGAGAGACAAGCAGATTGTGCAAGCTTATGCTTTGGGAGCTGTTCCGTCGTCTTCAAAAGCTCCTACCGCTGAAGAGAAAGGAAAGAGTGTGGTGGTTCAAGGTACTCTTTTCCTATGTGGTGTTCCAGTTAGAGTTCTGTTTGATACTGGAGCGTCGCATTCGTTTGTTTGTAGTGAACTCATAGGCCGGTTAGGTTTGGAACCGGATATTGTGGATAGGCCATTGGTTGTGACTAATCCAGTTGGGGGTTCATCTTGTTTGTGTATGTTATGCCGTGGTCTGATTGTGTCGAGTCATGGTTTCTCTTTTGTTTGTGATTGTTTTGTTCTGAACTTTGCGGGGTTCGGAATTATTTTGGGTATGGACTGGCTTAGGAAGTATGCGGCTAAGGTTGATTGCGAGAGGTTGGAGGTGACAGTCGAGAATGTGGAGGGGCGAAAGGTTGTGATACGATGTAAGCATGAAGAAGGCGTCTTCATGAGCTTCATGTATTCGCTGGTTGTTCCACAGGATGGACTGCCATTAGTGCCAATCGCGAATGGATTCGAGGATGTCTTTGACGAAGTCAAAGGGTTGCCGCCGCATAGAGAGATCGAGTTTCGTATAGATCTAGTTGATGGAGCCAGACCTGTTGTGATGCCTCTTAGGCGGATGGCGCCTAAGGAACAGCAAGAGTTGAGGGTGCAAGTTGATGATCTTTTGCAGAAAGGATTCATTCGGCGTAGTGTGTCCGAGTGGGGTGCACCAGTTGTGTTTGCAACCAAGGCAGATGGGTCGTTGAGATTGTGCGTCGATTATCGTGAGCTAAATAAGGTGACTAAGAAGAACAAGTATCCATTGCCGAGAATAGATGACTTGTTTGATCAGCTTCACGAAGCTAAGGTGTTTTCTCAGATGGATTTGGCAACGGGATTTCACCAGTTGAGAGTGGCTAAGGATAGTGTGCCGAAGACTGCTTTTAGGACACCATCCGGTTTCTTTGAGTGGCTGGTAATGCCGTTTGGATTGACTAACGCGCCAGCATATTTTGTGGATCTTATGAATAGAGTGTTCAGAGATCAGCTGAACAAGTTCGTACTTGTGTTCGTGGATGATATTCTGATTTATTCCAGAACGGAAGAAGAGCACAAGACGCACTTGCATATTGTTTTGGAAATCTTACGGAAACATCAGCTGAAGGCTAAGTTTTCGAAGTGTCACTTCTGGAAGAGTGAAGTGAGGTTCTTAGGCCATGTGATTTTTGGAAATGGAATAGCGGTTGATCCCGCTAAGGTGGCAGCAATCCAGGATTGGGTCAAACCTAATAATGCATCTGATGTGAGAAGCTTTCTTGGATTAGCAGGATATTATCGTCGGTTTATCAAAGACTTCTCCAAGATAGCTGCACCGTTAACAGGATTGACGAAGAAGAACCTAGTGTTCAGTTGGGATGCTAAGTGTGAGCAAGCTTTCGGAATCCTGAAAGAGCGATTGACGAGTGCCCCTGTTTTGACTATTCCTAGTGGGAATGACGAGATGGTGGTTTACACCGACGCATGTGGTACTGGACTTGGAGCAGTGCTAATGCAGAAGGATAAAGTTGTTGCGTATGCAAGTCGACAACTGAAGCCGCATGAAAGGAATTATCCAACTCATGATTTGGAGTTAGCGGCGATTGTATTTGCTCTGAAGATATGGAGACATTATCTATTGGGAGTTCGATTCGAGTTGTTTACGGATCACAAGTCGTTAAAGTATCTTTTCTCCCAAAAGGATTTGAATCTTCGGCAGCAACGTTGGCTAGAGTTTTTGGCATCATATGATTTTGGTATAGCTTATACTCCGGGAAAAGGTAACGCAGTGGCAGATGCGTTAAGTCGAAGACATGCAGGATTGGGAGCCATGTTTTCAGAATGGAAGAGTCTCGAGTATTTAGCTGGATTTGACTTCAGGCCTAGATGCGAATTGGAACCTGAGATGTTGGCAAACTTATCGATAAGACCTTCTCTTGTGGAAAGGATTGGCAAGAGCCAAAAGCGAGACGATAAGCTTGTCAAGATTATCCGTGAATTGGAATCTGGATTGGATCCAGAAAAGGATAAAGGATTCGAGGTCGATCGAGAGGGTTGGCTTCGAAAGCAAGGACGACTAGTTGTACCCGATATAGATGAATTGTGGAGTGAAGTTCTAAAGGAAAGTCACCACTCAAAGTTGACAATTCATCCAGGTGGAAATAAGATGTATCGGGATATGAAGAGAACCTACTACTGGGAAGGCATGAAGAAGGATGTTGGAAATTTTATTTCCAAGTGCATGAACTGCCAGTTGGTAAAAGCCGAACAGAAGAAGCCAAGTGGATTACTTCAGCCATTAGAAGTTCCTACATGGAAGTGGGAGCAGATATCGATGGATTTTATTGATGGATTACCTAGAACCAGAACGGGAAATGAAGGGATTTGGGTCATTGTAGATCGTTTGACTAAGAGTGCTAGATTCATTCCTGTTCGATCGACTAGGACGGCATCAAAGTTGGCTGAGTTGTATGTGAAGTGGATAGTTCGATTCCATGGTATTCCGAAGAGTATAGTGAGCGATCGAGATCCATTGTTCACTAGTGGATTTTGGAAGAGCTTCCAGGAAGTTTTGGGAACCGAGTTGTGTTTGAGTACAGCTTATCACCCTCAAACAGATGGTCAGACCGAGAGAGTCAATCGAGTTTTGGAAGATCTTCTTAGAGCTTGTGTTTTGGACTTCGGAGGATCATGGGAAGATCACCTTCATTTGGTAGAGTTTGCATACAACAACAGTTACCAGTCAAGTATTGGTATGGCACCGTATGAGGCATTGTACGGAAGACCGTGTAATTCTCCGACATGTTGGATAGAAGCAGGAGAAAAGCTGATGCTTGGGCCAGAGATGATTCGACAGACTTCAGACTGTATAGAGATCATTCGGCAACAAATGAAGGCAGCCCAAGATCGTCAGAAGAGTTATGCCGATAAGCGTCGAAAGGATTTAGAATTCGACGTTGGAGATTTGGTTTTTGTGAAGATTTCTCCACTGAAGAATGTTATTCGATTCGGGAAGAAAGGAAAATTGACTCCAAGATTTGTTGGACCATTCCCGATTATCGAGCGAATTGGAAAGCTCGCCTATAGACTGGAGTTACCTGAGAAGATGTCGAGTGTGCACAATGTTTTTCACGTATCATATCTACGGAAGTATGTGCACGACTCGAGTACAGTGGTTCCTGCTGATAGCTGTGAAGATTTCGAAGTTGATCCAGTCAATAGAAGACCTCGTAAGCCGCTTCGTGTTGTGGAAACCGACACGAAACAGCTTAGGAGGAAGGTAGTTAAGTTGCTCAAGATACAATGGAGTGACGATGATAACGACTGTACGTGGGAGGTGGAAGAGAGGATGAAAGCAGCTCATCCCGAACTCTTCAAGGTATGGCCCTAAGGTGTCGTATCATCTAAACAACATTGTAACTTGTTCTAAGTTTTAGAATTCTGCATGCTAAGCTAGAATTGGATGCATGGTTGGCTGATTGCTATGGATGGTAGGCATGCAGAATAGTCTTTGATTGCTTTGATTGTTTGGAATTTCGGGGGCGAAATTCTTAAGGGGGAGAGAATGTAACGACCCGTATTTTTATGGATCGACAAGTTCGTCAAAATCTGGAATTTTAGCATTTTTAAGTCATTTCAGATTTTAGGTAGAATTTCGCTAAGTCTTAGGTCGTAAACGACCTAAGAGATAGGTCGTGACCGACTTAAGAAGATAGTGGGTTGGTCGTATGTTGGTTTAGGTCGTAGACGACCTGGGAAGGTGGAGCGACCTAAGAGTTAGGTTGTAGGTTAGCTTAGGTCGTGTTGAAAGTTATGTCGTGTGCGACCTAAGGATGAAGTGGTTAGGTCGTATGGCAGTTTAGGACGGTTGAGCGACCTAGGAGTTGATAACTTATAGAGTCTAGACGACTTATGGGGTAGGCGACCCAAGTTTTGAGCGACCTAAGAGATAGGTTGGTAGCGACCTAAGTAAACCAGTAGTTAGCGACCTATAGTAGTTCGCGACCTAAGGGTTAGCGAGTTAACAACCCAGTATTTAGCGACCTAGTGGATAGCTTGTTAGCGTAGTTAGGTCGTTAGGCGACCTAAGGAGTTAGGACGCGTGAGTTGTTAGGTCCCTAGGTTTTGTCTAGGTGTTAGGTCGCGTGAGTGATAGGTCGCGTAAGCGCTTAAGCGTTAGGTCGCTGATGCGCTTAAGTGTTAGGTCGTAACCTCGTTAGGTCGTAGGATGGAGAGCTTTGTTAGGTCGCGTAAGGCTTAGCAGTTAGGTCGAAGATGTGCTTAAGTGCTAGGTCGCAGGTGCGCGTTAGGTTAGGTCGTAGAGGTTGGGGGTTTTGTTAAGTCATAGGTTGGTAAGTCTTTAGGTCGGTAGGTTTTAGGTCGTAGGTCGTGAACGACCTAACTCCGAGCGACTTAAGGGAATTTCAGCTATAAATAGGAAGGATTTTTCTCACTTTTTGGGATCCGGATTTCGAAGCGACGAAGTGCTGCCATTTTGAGAGCTCGACTTCTACACTTCTTCACTTCTTCTCTCCACTCTAATCTAGTGCTTCCATCCATCCAAGTTGAAGATCAAATTGAAGATTCAAGAGCTTAGATTGAAGATCTTCATCTTTTGAAGTGAGATTTCTTCGTTTGGAGCGGATTCGTGATAGATCAAGCTTGATCCTTCGCTGTCCAGATCTGAAGCGTATTGATTTGGGGTTGTTTCGGTGATTTGGTGAGTGGTGATTATCTCTCACACGGATCCAAAGGAGTAGATCGGATTGTTGGCTTGATTTGGTGTTAAAATAGTGATTTCTATGCATTTTTGTAAACCTAAGTATAGATCCATGTAGATCCATTGTTCATGATGATTTGACAACCATTTTTGTATATGATTAACCTATGCAAGTTCATTCATCAAGTTGTAGAGATAATTCTCATGTTTTCATGCTTGTTAGACTTTCAACTCCTTAATTACGAAATTGCCATTATTGTTATAATTGTCCATTTTGCTTATATTTGAATGCTTGGTTACTTGGATTGATGTTTGACATGATTGATTGCTGTGAATTAGATGATTGTTGATTGGTTTTAGACAAGGTGGTCGAAGATGATTCAAAAGCTAAGGGAAAGGCTCTTGAATTGGGAAAGCTGCTCGTGGCATATGTAGCGGGATGATGGAGCTCTTATGCATAGATTTGATGATATGATGTTGAGATAAGGCTTTGCGAGGATGTAATGAAGCGAGGCATCATGTGATGAAGACTTGGTCTAATCCAGACGGGATCATTCCAAGCACGTTGGTAACTCGGTGATATGATTCGAGTTAAGGGTAATGGATGCTTGAGAGGCGCTTGAGCTAGTATGGAAATGGTCGTCGAGGAGGATGACTTGGAGGTTTGGATAGCATCGTTGTTGAAGGTTCTAGCATGCTCTAAGCAAGAGTACGTTTGGGCAGATTCGATAGTCCCAACGGCCAACTGTTGATGGTCGAGTACTCTGGGCAGATTCGATAGTCCTAGGTACGGGCTGCGACGACGTGCGGGAGTTATGTCTAGAACCGGGGTTTCCATTAGCCCTTGACGGACGGCTGAAAGAATGTGCCGGTCATTCAATTAACGGTGATATCGAAGCAATGATAACAGTGATAGCCAGAGTCATGGATGTTTGGTTGTATCGTCATTCGGTCTCAAGAGCGGTATTTTCTGGGTGCTTATCTGATTTAGGCCTTGGTACTTGGAAAACATCGCCCTTGACTCGAATGATTATTATTTTACCTTGAATTGTATGCTCTGCTATGTTGCTTCTGCTTAGTGTGTGTCTGGGGTCTATCACTGTAGAAAGAGGTGGAGTGGGAGGGTTGTATTCCTATTCCTTTTCCTTTATGCTCTTTTGGTATGTTGTTAGTTAATTTACTGCTCACTAAGACTGTTGTCTGACTCAAGGCTTTATGTTTTAATTCTTATCGCCTTGGGCTGTTCGTCCATTTTGGGACGGGCAGACTAGGTAGCAGGTGACAGGTGCTGTTCTTGCTTCCCGCGTTGCTGATATCGAAGACGAGCTGGAGGGTTGCATATTATCTTCTTATTATATGTACTGGATGTTCCGCTGTTTGTATTCTCTGAGTGTTATGTAGTGAGGCTTGTTGTATTGACCATTCAGATGCTTGTATTCAACTATTATGAAGTTTTATTGATGGGATTTTATTCTGTGAAGCTTCACTACATATATGTTCTATTGTATTTTGGCCATGCGCTGTGAGTAATACGATAGATTCTGTTGTTTTAATTTAACTTGACAATCGTCCATGGTCGCCTGGCACACTTTACAGCGCACTTTCTCTAGATTCGGTGCAGGGGTCATGGGCGGTCGTCACATTTTATTATAATGCTCGGGTCAGACCGAGTATTACAGATACAGGATAGGATGCTGTGGACCTCAGGAGACGAGCTAGACGACGAAGACATATTACACGTATTTGATTTTATTCCGCTGCGTATTGTAGGCTGTATATTCAGCACTTGTGAGGACAAGTTATTATAACTGTCCAGTATTGGGTTATTGATTTATTGTAATCTGATGATGTAATGTATAAGTAATGTTTTATAGCTCTTTTTGTATAAAGACATGTTATTATCTATTATATATTGTTCCGCTGTGATTGTGAGATTCTGTGTTGTTGTTTCTGTTTCTTCTTCTACCTCTTTCTTCTTTTTCCCTGACGATCTAGTATTTTCTACATTCGATTGCTCGGCATCTAATACAGTGAACGTATTTATGTCGATTTTCAAGCATCGAAAATCCGCGTTCGTTACATGTGGTATCAGAGCTGAAGGTTAAGTGAGAACCTTGGCTTTGATGGATAACTCATTAGAGATAGGGTCAGTAGCACCCTAGAATTAGTTTGAGTATATTAATAGATATGAGCGCATATTTGTTAGTGAATATAAAATTGTTTTATATTGTGTTGATTGATCTATTGAGTGGCTTATAGATTTTGGTCAATACGAGTAATTAATGTTATTGATAGAGATCTCTAAACATTTGAACAGAACAATTCGACATAGTATTGTTTTGAAATGAGGTAAATGAAATAATTTTACCCAAATTATTTTTATATATATAAAGGAATAATTTTTGAGAAATTATTATATATGGTTTGCTTGGTTGTTAGGAAATGATAATATTAAACCATTATCATTAGTTGTTGTGGTGATTGAATAAAAATTGATATTATAACCAAAAGTTAAGAAAGTAATTCATATAACAAAATGGAATTTTGCAAATATGGTTGTGTAAATGTGATTTAAAAATATGATATGGTTTGTAAAAATGATTTATAAAGGATTTAAAAGTTGGAATTTGGGAATTTAATTCCCATTGGTTTTGAAATGTTTTTCAAA
Organism: Allium fistulosum; assembly: GCA_030737815.1. Taxonomy (NCBI): domain Eukaryota; kingdom Viridiplantae; phylum Streptophyta; class Magnoliopsida; order Asparagales; family Amaryllidaceae; genus Allium; species Allium fistulosum. Next base: position 925,746,417 of record CM060901.1, read on the forward strand.
GTCTTGGAAAATAATAGTGATATTATTTGGAGAATATTTGGGAATTGAAATATTTTTAAAAAAAGGTTTTTAAAGGAAATAAAAGAACTGAACTCACTTCGGTGGCTGAAAATAATTCCAATGATGATCGCGACATCACCGGCGTTCATTTTCGAGTTTCTGAGTGATGGATTGCTACTGTAATGATTTGCTATTGGGGTCTTGTTTCGATAAACAAGTTTTTGATTTTAAGAAGCTTAAATTTTTTGGATTTGATATATATAAGTGAGATATATATGTATATATATGATTTAAAAATTGACTTGAAATACTTAGAACGAAAAAAATGTTTAAAACTCGAGAAATTGATTTCCACGTTTATTGGAAATATGAGAAAATAAGACTGAACTTATAAAGCAAAAATTGAAATGAATCTTACCCTAAGATAAGCTAAATAGAGTGGATAAAATTGAATGTGAAAACGGAGAATAAAATTTAACTTAAGAAAAGTTAAATGAAAGTGAGTGTGATAATGGAATAAATTAGTAAGGTAAAATTGGAAGAAATTAGTGAATAGAATATAAATAAGTTTGATAACTTATAAAATTTGAAATTTGATGTTGGAATGGAAATAAACTTAACTTAAGTCAAATAAAGTGAATTTGAGAATTTAGCCTAAGTAGGCTAAATGAAATAACTATTGGAAATAGAATTTATTAGGATTGAAAATAAATTAGTGGATGAACTAACAAATTGAATTAGTAAGTTAAATGGAATTGAAATTGGAAAATTGAAATTGATTTGGAAATGGAGTAATTGTTGGAAATGGAATTTGCTCAGATTGAAATGAACAAATGAAGGGAACTAATTAAATTAAATTAATTAGTTAATTATAAAATTCTATATTTTAAATTGGGAGATAAATTGAGTTAAATGGAATCGAAGTTGAATTTGAAATAAAAGTGGATATAAATGAAATGAAGGTGAATGTGAAGTATAAATGTGAATAAAAAGAATTGGATATAGCTAAGAATCAATTGAAATAAATACGTAAGTTGTACGTATACTATTTTATTCTCATGACGATTTGATCCAGATTCGAGCACAGAATTTCGATATAATTTATATCGATCTGAGTTAGGATTTTTCACTCGATTTTCGACGGCGAACACTGGATGTGGATTTTTGATTGATTCTGGAATTCTCTATCATAGTTATGGCTATGCAAGGAGAATGACAATTTCTGATCAAGGAACCAGATCTAAGTCCGCACTAGAGAGTCGTGTAAACGATACTAGTTCGGAAGTGAAATTGTGTGATCGAGCAAGCGATCGGATTTGATATTGCGTACGGGTGATATATGTACATCGTACGGGTTTTGGTGAAATAAATATTGGAAATTGAAATTGCTGAATAAAATGATTTTGAATTTGTGTGATTGGATACTATTGGTAAGTAAGGAGCAGGTATTTAAAAGCAAAAGCTAAATTGATGTCTTCGATTTCAGAAGTAAAATTTGATTGCCCGACAAAAAGGTATGTGTTTAAATTGGGTTTGAAATTGATGATTTTATGATTGAGCCACTTGGCTTTTGTTTTCTTTTGATGATTTGAGCCCGTAGAGGCGATTTGTAGTTGTTCGGAACTAATTGCGCAAAGGAGACGCTGGCGAAATTTTTCGAAAATTTAAGGTGCTAGAAAATGTTAAAGAAAATTTTTAATCACGAAAATTTGATTTATAATTATAGTTTGAAATGGTTGAGTAAATAATATTATTGGAATCTATGGATGAGTTTGGAAATTAGAAAAAGGTGATAATGTGTTTTCAATAAATTGATTTTGGGAAGTTGTTTCAACTGATTGGTTTTGGGGAAATAGTTATTGGGTTTCGGACCATCTTCTTACCTAGCAATTTCGGGGACGAAATTCTTTTAAAGAGGGAGGAATGTAACGACCCAGAAATTTGGTAATTTGAAATTGGAATATTTAATTGATTTTAAAGATTTAAAAGTTAATATTTTACTTGAATTTCAAATATAACTATTTATTTGATAATTTAATTATTGAATTTAATAATTGAATATTAGTTAAATTATTGAATCTTGAGTTTTAAGCTTGATCAAAATAATTTAAAAGCTTATAAAATTTATATTAATAATAATTAAGATAATAAAACTTTTTAAATTGAATTTAAAAGTGATTTGTTCAATTTTAAAAATATATCGTTTGAATTAACGTATAAAAATAGCCTTCTGGGGCACAACCTCGGAATTCAACGAAACTAGTTCCATTGGATCCGTAATAGTGTATTATTATCTGATTTCAAATTTCATAGCGTTTGGAGTTATCGTTTGGTCGTACGGGATATAAACGCGCCGAAATTAATATCGAAAATTTAATATATTAATTGGGTCCAAAAAGCTATCTTCTCCATACAATCGAATTAGGACTCGAAACCTTTTCCATTGCATTCGAAATAGGGGTATAACATTATAAACGCCTAGCAGCATGCCTCGATAGGGGTTTGAGATTTTAAGTTGCGTAACCGAGATAATTTGAAAATTTAAATAATATATATATTTATGTCGACTTGACTTTTTATTTACGTCAGCTCCTTTCTTTCCTTTCAAGCTACTGTAGCTAGCCTCATACATGCAACATCTCATCCCTCTTCGTTTTAAAAATCAAACACGCAAACAGAACAGTTAAAGAAGAAAGAAAAAATAAAAATGACTAACTTAAAAAATTTATCTCTCCTTGTATACTTGATAAAAAAATCCCAAACTAGTTTTAAAAATCCTATTCTGTTATCCACTTCGTTTTGGTGTGCTTATTGGATGATGCGGCGTCAGTTGGTGGTGCTCGACAGTATTATCGCAGGCAAGAACGAAGTAGGGTTAAGTTTTGGAAGGGATTTAAGCATCGATGGATGGTTTGGAGGATGGATTCGCATTCGGTGAAGGGATTAGCAACTCGTAGTGTGTTTTGGTGACGTGCGGTGCCAGGGGGGAGGTCGCGATTTGGCGTTCGACTTCAGGGGGGCTGTGTTGTCTCGTTTTTACTGGGTGGACGGGGCATGGTTGGTGGTGATTTCCTAGAAGAGGTCGCGGAGAGAAGGTAAATGGTGAAGTCGGAGTTTTCTTGCGAGCGGTGGTGCTTGGTGTCAGTGGCGTGCATGGTCAATTGGGAGGACTGTGTCTCGTGCACAAGCTTCAGGCGTAAGGACATAAAATAAAAAAGGTGAAGATGATGAAATTGCGGGCCGGGTTTTGAACGTTTGGGTAATGGGCTTTTTCTTTTTAAAAAAAATAATAGAAAGAAGAAAGAAAAAAAGAGGAGGGCTGCAGGCAAATGAAAACAAAGAATTGGGGAAGAAGGAGATTTGGGATGCTGTTCTTTTTTAAATGGGCAATTAAATTTTGTTAATATGTAATTAAGGAATTATAATATTTTACCTGATATTCTTATAAGCGTGAAAACTCACTCGTTTTAGGTCTGATTCGAACAAAACGAGTTGCCTTAGGATCGTATCGTTGAATACTACGAAATGGAATCAGTTCGGTTGAATTTGGAGCTTGTTATAATTTTGGGTTAAATTTGAATCCCAGTTCAATTTTAATTCAAAAGCAAAACGTTTGGATAACAATAAAAATCAAGGTGAGTTAACCTCACTCAATTTTGGATTACTAGTTAATTTTAATAGTTAAAATTAATTATTGGGTGTCTGGTTGAATTTGATAAAATTATTATCAATTGAATGTGATATTATATATAGTGGCATATATATTAGTAGTTGGATTGATTGTTCCCGCATATTTAGCGGATGAGACCCTATGCTCCCGCATAATAGCGGATGACCCTATATACCACAATATGGCCCTCAAAGTGGGATTTGTATTTTTTTTGTATAAACATCTGTGGATGTAGGGAAACAGGTTGGATGGATCCAACTGGATTCCTCAAAAATGTTAAATTAAATTTCATATATATTGATATATGATCTGTTTGAATAATCTGTGCTAGATTATAGTGTGATTTGAATTTATTGGTTGCTACGGTAGTTTTGGCCTAGATTTTGGTATTTTTAATACCAATAATATATGTTTTGAAATTGGAAAGAAAATAAAAGTAAATTTGGAAGTGAAATATTTATTGGGAATTTTGGATTAAATTAAAGAAATGAATTTGGTAAAATAAATAGTTTGACTTTAAATTTGTACTTAACTATTTCGGAATATTGTAAATAGAGTAATGTGTATAAAGGATTTTTAATAATAATTTTTAAGTGGTACTTGTTAAATATAAAAGGTTTTAAAAATCAAGATTTAAAAATAGATTGGAAGAATAAAAAGGAAATTTGGAAATAATTATAAAATTGGTTATATTAGATCCTTAATTAGATTTCTAAATTATAGAATGAAAGTAAAATCGAGATTTGTTTGTTTTTGGAATATAGTTGGGTTATTTAAGAAGTTAACTTATAAATGGAATTTAATTTAAGAAATTGATTTATAAACGAAAATTAATTTAGAAATCAATTTATGATGGGTTTGAGTAAAGTGAAACCGTCATAAACGGAAGATGAGACAATGGGATTTATAAACAAGGTTTTATAATATAATGTGAATAATTATTACTTGATAAATTAAAGTTATAAATTCACGGTGAGGGTTTATAGTGGGGTGAGTAGATCGGTTTAAAAAGAATAGATAGAGTTTTCTTTTGAAAACGTGAAATGGGAATTTACGAGATTGGAACGTAAATCAATTGGTGATAAATCGAGATTGATTTATAAATATTAGATGTGTTATAATGAAATTGGAAAATATGTTTTGTCGAGAAGATGGGTTTATTTTAAAAAGAGGATTTTAAATTAAAACTAGGTAATTTAAAATGTTTTTGCTAAAAAATATTCCAGAAAATTAGCTATATAAATATTTTAAATTTGTCAAAATAAATTATAAGTTTATAAATAAGTCTTGTAAATCGATTAGAATCTTGTTAATAAATCAGAATTAATTATTGTTTCAAAGTTATGTAATTATTTTAAATTGTTTAAAGTATATTTAATTATTAATTAAGTTAGTTATAATGAGTTGATTTTAAGTTAATTATTATTTAAGAATCAATTAGTATAATTATTTTAAAAGATAAATTATTCAATATCAATATAGTTTATATAATAACTTTTATTTAAGACTATTTGCCTAAATTAAACTTGGAAAATTATTATAGAAATTTTATAAGTTATCTTAAGAAAATTATTAAATAAAGTTTTCGGAAAGTGATGGTATACTTTCATGGCAAAATCGGAGGCAGAGATTGCCTGCGGTTAAGTTTGGATTTCTTTGGGATAGAGATGTAATCATTGAGCGGTGAATCCATGGTGGATACCGCGTGGTGCTTTCCATATTTATTTTAAAAAGTTTTGAAATATTTTTGAAAGAATGGTTAGTGAACTTACTTACTCCGATAAGATAAGTACATACCTTTTGATAAAGAGACTTAATTTATTAAAATTAAATTAAACGATACTTGGTGTTTTCAGGGGAAAATGAACTCTTCGGTTGAATGATTGTTTATTTGATAGTTAAATAACCGACTATCAAATCTGGACCCAAAATATAACTTTGTGTATATTTAGAAGAAACAGGTGAATTATGTGGTACAGTTACCGTTCGAGGTGCTATACTGTACGTATAAACTCGTTTCGTTCTTCTAGGATGTTGATAAGGAAATCCGTCCACTAATGGTTAGGAGGTGATCTCCGATCTTATTTTCGTATGTTTATTTCCTAAAGAACCGGGGTAGAGTTTACCGAAAATATCGAACGTTGTTTCGAAGAGACCGGGATCAGATAAGTTATCCGATAACCACTTCGATCCAACGAGTACGTTTTTGAAGTGAATAGAAGAGCATGGAATCGAAGATGGAGTAGTGAAGTGCAAGGACTAATCGCTACTTATCCTGAGGATTATTCCAAAACGGGTGTGGTAGGAATAGTGCCTTCGGTTTCATTCAGACCCAAAACAGACTTGTATGGATGAATGATATCAGTACATTGTCGTTGGAGGACAATGAGCATTCCAAGTATAAATTCCTTAGAAGGTAATCGTAGCCTCAAGCCTCATCAACCGGGAATGACTGAAAATAAAGGGAGATGCAGCAAGGCTAAGTGGGTCGCATCTAATTAGGGTATGTTTATCACCTTTCTAGATACCCTCGGATATTATTACTACGGTGCGTGGAAGAACTCGGAAAGGGTGGTAACACCCAGGGTGATAGTATATTCGGCCTATCCAGGTTAGGGGTAGTCCGGTCTTGTTTTGCAGGGGATCCCAGCGTGGTCCTCAGTACATTTTTCTAAATGTGTACTGTGATAGATGGTACCCCAATGTCTAGTCATTTGTATGGAATCCATTCTCTAATACTGCTTTTTCGGTTTTCGTTGTAAAGCCTAGTGTGCTGGAATTTAATTAACGTGACAATTTCGGCTATTTGAATAAGTATTTGTACCTAGACACTATTATAATATCAGGTGATTTTGGAATAAAGTGTTTTGGTTATCGTAAGGTAAAAACCCGTCGTGTTTATGTGTGACGCGGTCTTACGAGATACATTTGTTTTTCAGAGGATTTTGATAACTTTAGTAATTGAAATTTAGTAACTCGGGTGTTATTTTATTATAATGCTCGGGTCAGACCGAGTATTACAGATACAAGATAGGATGCTATGGAGCTCAAGAGGTGAGCTAGATGACGAAGATGTATTACACGTATTTGATTTTATTCCACTGTGTATTATAGGCTGTATATTCAGCACTTGTGAGGACAAGTTATTAAAACTGTCCAATATTGGGTTATTGATTTATTGTACTCTGATGATGTAATGTATAAGTAATGTTTTATAGCTCTTTTTGTATAAAGACATGTTATTATCTATTATATATTTTTTCGCTGCGCTTGTGAGATTCTATGTTGTTGTTTCTGTTTCTTCTTCTACCTCTTTCTTCTTTTTCCCTAACGATCTGGTATTTTCGGCATTCGATTGCTCGGCATCTAATACAGTGAACGTATTTATGTCGATTTTCGAGCTTCAAAAATCCGCATTCGTTACACTAGGCTACGACAGAGCAATAATCATATATAAATATTACTGTGATATCCCGGGGTTTTGGGCAATTTAAATTTAATAATCTGTATTGATAATTCAATTGAATTGATAATTTTCCTTTATAATTTTAGTTTAAATTGGTAATTTAATCTTTAAAGGTTAATAAATATTTAATCTGGAAAATATTGATAAGATTTATTTTCAAAGCTAATAAAGTTTTAAATATATATATATTTGATATTGGGAATGGAAATATCTTTTGTTTTAAATTAAAGATGAATTTTTTTAAATTGTAATATATATAGTATGTATATGTTATAATTTGATATTGTTTGAAATTTATTTTAATCTATTGATAATATATATATGTATGAATTGTAATTTAAAGCTTTGTTTTAAAATTTATATTTTTCAAAGGTTAGTTTAGATTAATTCAATTTTTTTCAAAATATAAGATAATTGTTTATTTTAAATGAAATTGTTTACAAAAGATTTAAACAAGCTTTGTTTTGTCTTCTTTTAAAATACTCAAATCAAAATGGTTATAAATGTATAAAGTTAAATGTTTAAATTTTTAAAATACATGTATAAGATATATTTGAATTATAATTAGTTTTAGAATAATTTCTTTTTAAAATAATTTATATATACATATGTAAATTAAGAAAATTTAAGTATGTAAGTTATATTAACATTTGAATTAAATAAAAAATTAAATTACTTAGGACATGTGTTAATATCTTAACACATGGTAATAACATTTGTAATTCATAGAAACACATATTAACATTTGTATTCATGCAATTTAACAAGTGGCAACACTATTTTTATTTAAAAATTTAATTTATAAATTATGTAGTTTAGAGAGAAATCTGGTTTTCATTTTTAGTTCAAAATCGTTTCCTGCCTAAACTCTTTCTTCTCTTTTCTTAACTAAAACCTAAAAACAAATCAAATCTGAAACCAAAATCAAAAGAAAGTAAAATCAAAATTCAAGAACCTGATTTCATCTTCAATCTGGGTTCAAGCAACTAAATCAAGCTCTGTAATTCAACATGCAAATGAAGTTCAACAGCAACTTCAACACCAGATTCAACATAAATAAAGCATGCAAAAGGATTTCAAATCTCAATAACAAAATCAAGAGCAGTTTCCAGAAATCAGAAATTTAAAAGCCTGTCTCTCTGTTTTGATATTAAGGTGAGTAAATGAAATTTTAAAAACAGTTTTAATCCTGGATTTGTATGTTATTCTTGTGATGAAATCATGATGATGTGTCTGAATTCTTGGATTTAATTGATGTATGTTGGTGTTTGAGTGAACGATGATATTGAGATGCCTGTAATCATAAAATATATGCTCTGTATATTATAACAGTTTCAATTGCCATAGTAAATTCAATAACTAGATTTGGAATTCGAATTGGCCTTTGATTTGTAAATAGAAGTTGTTTGTAATCATATAACTTTTCATCTAAAAATGATGTAAGTTTTTAAAATGAAATATTTGTGTAGAAATTTCAAAATTACAGTAAAAATCAAATTGGGTGAAAAATTTGAGAATTTAATCTTTAGTTTTGATTGCATGATTGGAATAGCATCAGGAAATCATGATTTTTAATACTTGTATCATGATTTTTAGTTGGGTAATTAGTGAGATTTCCCGAGTTTTCTGTTTTGGGCATTTTGGCCAATTCATGGCGAACGGCGTCGATCTGGGCAACGCGGTTGAGCACGAAGGTCATGGGAAAGACAAGGATCATGGGAAAAATAACTTGGGAATTTATTGATGAGTGGGTTGGCTGGAATTTGACGAAGTAGGGTTTTACATCCTGATTTTTGTCGACGTTGTTCATCTTGACTTCACGGAGTCGAGGCGCTATCGGAGTAGATCGCGTTGGAGGGGATCATTGCAGGAGGACGAGGCGGTTCGATGGAGTGGTCGGAGGGGCTTCTCGAGGCGGAGTTCATCGGCATTGGGTGGTTTCTGATCGGCATCTGGTTCCAGTTTTGATCGAGATTGTCGAATTTCGATTCGATGAAGTATTTTTCGATCTGGGTTTCTAGTTGTAGTCGCGTGAGTATTAGTGATTGTCGTGAGTTGCCGTGATGATCACCGGAGGAAGGAGTTGGTGGTGTACGTGCACCACGTACACGTTTGTGCACTGGTTCGAGAATTTGGAGAAGAAGAAAGAAACTCGGGATCGTTCCGGGTTGTTTTGCGTATTGACTTGAAGCAGATGAGTAGGGAAATGACTCGAAGCTAGCTCGGGTTTGTTAGGGAAATGACTCGGGTTGAAATATTGAGATAATCTGATTTTTAAATTAAGTAATGTTTTAAAAAGAAGATCTGTTTAAAATTTTTAAATTGCAGGCTCTTTTAAAATAAAGGTAAACTTTGTTTAAGCAAGTTATAATGGAATATGTTTCAAGTTTTGGAATAATTAAAATAGTTGATTTTAAAAGTAATTAGCTAATAAATTTTGAATCTTAATTCAAGGTATTTTCAAATTAAATATTAGATCATGTTTAAGAAATTTAAACAAGTTTAAATAAGTATGATTACTTAATAAAGAAATTATTAGTTAATTATTGAATATAATTACTTATGGAAGTAATTAAATGGAAATTACTCATAAGAGTAATTAGTTGAAGTGATTAATGGATATTCATTTGATTAAGGAATTAATTAATATAATTGTTTTAAAGTTAATTAATTATGAGGTAATTAATTTAATTGTTTTGAAATTAATTAATTTTGGAATGATTAATTAATTAAAGAACTTAAGAATTATTTAATGATGGAATTAATTATTGGTTAAGTAATAATTAAGGGAATAATTAAGATTTATTAATGGAAGTAATTAGAAGATAATTACTTATGTAAGTAATTAAAGGTTAATTACTTAATTAATTTCAGTTAAGTAATTAATGTGATTAATTAATTAATAAATGAGATTTAGTTAAGATAAATTAATATGTGTAATTAATTAAAATTTAATTAATTAATAAAGTAATTAATTAAGGATTTATAACTAATATAATTGATAAATAATTACTTAATGAAGTAATTAAAGATTAATTAATTAAATTAATTAATCAAGGATTAATATAATTAATTAAGAGGTTAATTAATTAAGATAAGTAATTACAAATTGTTAATTACTGTTTATGTTTAATGAGATGGTTAATTATAAATTAATTATTTAATTTAATTAAAGAGTTAATCAATTAATAAAGATTATTTAATTAATAAATTAGTCAAGGTTGATTAATAAAAGTAATTAATTTAAGTGTGATTAATTAATTGAAATAAATTAAGGATTAATGCAATTAATTATAGTTAATTAATTAATGAAGGATCATTAATTATTGTAATTAATGAAGGTAATAAAAGGTTAATTATTGTATATGATGAAGGATATTTACTTGAATGTAATTAAAGTATAATTAATCAAGGAAAATTAATTAAAGAAGATCATTAAGAGATGATTAATGAATTTGATTTATAATAAATCAAGGAAGCAGGATTAAGATAATCCAAGTGATTTAAGGATAGTAATTAATTTAATTAAAAGGTTAATTAAATTGATTAAGTGATAATCAATTCTGCTTTTGGATGTTGAATGATATTGGATGAAGTATATTGGGTGTTTTGGTTGATACTGGGTGATTTGGATGACTATGAGATATATGATATGCTGCTTTGTGAGATGAATGTTGATATGAATTATCAATTGTGATAATATGATTTATCTATCTGTTTATATCATCCTGAATAAGTTTAAATGTTTAAACCTTTAAACAACTTGGCCTTAAAAGATACGTTTTGGATTTCGATGAGACCGGGATCGGGTTTCCGTATACCGGTATTCCAGGTCTGGAGACCCGAATACCACATCGATCCAAATTTACGATAGGTCGTGAATCTCAAGTGAAGATGAAGATTCAGAGTGCAAGGGTTATTGTCGTTAACTCTGAGGGTGATTCCAAAACGAGTGTAACGAGATAATGCCTTCGGTTTCGTTCGAACCCGGAACGAACTTGTATGGATTGAATGCTTTCAGCACATCGTCAGGCGGACGATGAGCATTCTAAGTGATATGTTCTGATTAAAGGTAATCGTAACCTCAAGCCTCATCAACCGGAAATGGCTAAAACAGGGGAGGTGCAGCAAGGCTTCGTGGGTAGCACCCACTGAGAGCAAGATAGATCCCTGTCTAGAGGTCCCTTTTCTTTTATTCGGCTTAGTGTGTGGTTGGTCGCGCCAACTACGGGATTATCTTGTTCGGAATTATCCAGTAAGGGATGGTTCCGGCTTTGTGTTGCAGGGGATTGGGAGTGATCCTCGGTACGGTGATCTAGGCCACGTACTGTGACGGGCGGTACCCCAGTAGCCCTGCCATTGTATGGAATCCAAACTCCAATAAGTGCCGTATGTATTAGTTGTGCCCAACTATGTTGGAATGTGAGATGTAAGCATTTCAGCTATTTCTGTATTTTACTTGAAAACCCTAGACCCTATTATAATACAATCAGGTTTCCTATCAAATGTTTTAGTTAGCGTAAGGTAAAAACTTACCCATGTTTATGTGTGGGAAGTCTTACGTGATACTTTTGTTTCCAAAGGTTTTCAAAGTTAAGCAATCTAACCGTTTACTCACACCAGACCCATGTCTGACCCAAGTGTTTATTTTCTGTTTTATTAAACTCTTGGGTACTCAAATTTGTATGAGTAGTCAAGGGGATTCAGGTTAGTCTTGACGAATTCTGGAGGAGCTGTGGAGCAGGAGGCTTCAGCGTGTAGATATATAGAGTTTCCGCTGTGTATGATGTATCGTATTTATGTAGTTGTGTTGTATAATAGACAGAAGTTTATAACTGTCTATATTGTGATGTATAAATCGTGTACTCTGATGTATATGATACTATGTAATATCTTATGTGATAATATATTTCTCGTTCCGCTGTGAGATTTCTGATGTGTTGTTGTTCTCTCTTCTTTTCTTTTCTTCTTCTATCCCTTTCTTTCTTCATAACGATGCGTCTTTCTGGGCAAAGAAAGCCGGGTCGTTACATATGGTATCAGAGCAGTAGGTTGAGTGAATACCTAGGCTCTGAAGTGGTGTCTATCTTGAGAGCGCGTAATTGTTAGTTATATAAAAATGATTTTATATTGTGTTAATTGATCGGTTGAGTGGTATATGGATTCTGGTCAATACGAGTAGCTAACGTTATTGATAGGGATCTCTAAACACTTGAACCAGGCCAATGGACACAATATTGTTTTAAAGAGGTAGATGAAATAATTTTACCCAGAAATAATTTCTATATAAAAAAAAAATATCATTTTAAATATATATATTTATGTATTTCTACCTATTTATTGGGTTACCTGTTCGGGTTTTCCAATATAAGTTATAAAGGTAGATAAGGTGGTAGTGTGTGTAACACAATTACCAATAGTTGGAGTTTGAATGTTTGAGGTTGGAAGTATATATCGAGACTGTAAACCCAATATCGTCTCGAGTAAGTTGGTAGTATGGAGTAAGGATGTCTCGGATCTCTGAAGAAAATCCTTTTCAAGATTCGGAGTCCATTATTGGAGTGTAAGCTTGGTTGAGCTCGGGTGAGCAGATTTTCTAGAGTTGGATCTGTCGGAAGTGCAGAAGCAAGTGATGATAGCTTGGCAACTTCAGGAAGGAGCAGCTGTGTGATGAGACACAGTATCTATGGATGTTCCCGAAGGAGGTGTTCTTTTTGGAGCAAGATTAAGAAGGTATTGGAGGAACAGTTGATGTCTACCGCAGGAAAGACTCGACTGTATAGGAATTCTCTGATATCAAGTAAGAGAGTTTTGTCTATTTTGAAGTATGGGACTAAGGTCGATTGGTTGTTCTTCGGACATGGTCTCATTGTTCCCTTAAGAAGAGTAAGTTATTGGCGATTGGTTTGGAGCCCGAGTTTCTTTTGGATGTCTGCCATCTCGGAGATTCGTTGAGAGGTTTGTTGATGGTTTTAGTTTTGAGAAGTCTTTGGATTAGAAGCTTTTGGTTAACTGTGGTAACAGTGCAGTTCGAAGTGTTCGGTGTGTTGACAAGGAGGTCTTTGGCTTAGCAGTGTCCCAGAGATAGAATTTGGAAGCAGCAGTGTGGTTCGTTTCTTCGATGGTCCCGGAATCTTTGTGGTTCTTCTATCAGCAGTCCGGGAAGATGGTGAATGTTTTCTTGGAGGGTTGACCTTTTTGGAAAAGCTTAAGGCTGTTTAATTGATAAAGAGAGAACAGTTTCTTTGGAATCCGAACTAGGTAGATCGCAAAAGTGACTTGCGATTAGTTTGGGAATTTATCTTGGGTAATCTTTTGTTTGAGACTGAGATTTCTCATGTGGAAGTAGGAGCTACTGGAATAGTCAGAGATTTTCCGGATGTATGCGAGGAAGTGGAAGTTTGTCTGCATCTGGATTTGAGTTCCGTATCGACTTGATTCCAAAAGCAATGCCGGTGGTTAGTCTGGTAGTAGGATGGTTCCTAGAAGAGTTGGTGTAGCAGCTCAGAAATTTTTGGAAATGGATTGGTCAGTTCTAGTTTTCAAGTTTGGATTTTAGCTGATTTTGGAAGGATCATCTTGTTGATAGGATCTAGAGATCATTTTTGTTCTTGGTTCAGATTTGTTTCAGGAACATCAGCGAGAGTTAAGCTGATCAGAAAGAGTTGAGATAGCTCAGGATCGTCTGGTGAGTTATGCAGATATGAGTCAGAGATTGGAATTCGGAGTTGGAAATTGGAAATTGTTTAAGTTTTCTTCGATTAATAGAACTGTAAGATTTGGTAAGTCTGGAAGCTAGCTCCGAAATATTTTGGATTTTCTTGTGTTCTCGAGAGGAGTAGTTCTTTGTCTATAGGATTTAATGGCCAGTTTGGATAGCTGGAATTCATTGTATTTCACGTATCTCTGAGGGAGTACGTGTATTATTCATCATTGGTTGTGGAATCTGCAGTTCAGATGGATTTGGAAGTTGAGCTGGACTTGAGTGTGATCTGATATTTTGTTCAGAATTGGTGAATCTAGAGATGAGAGGAGCTCTGGATTATGGTGTGTAGATTGTTTAGCTTCTGGAGAGCGAGTCTCCCAGTGATTTATACTCGGGGAAACTCGAGATAGTATTATGAAGTCTATCCTGATTTATATCAGAATAGTTAGTTAGATTAGATTGTTTGATTGGTTGCTTTGATTGTTAGGAATTGGATGATAGGTATGTGGTTGCTAAATTAAAAATCTTTGCTGGATTATTAAATTAACTTTGCTTTTAATTTCGGGGACGAAATTATTTTAAGGGGGAAGGAATGTGATATCCCGGGGTTTTGGGCAATTTAAATTTAATAATCTGTATTGATAATTCAATTGAATTGATAATTTTCCTTTATAATTTTAGTTTAAATTGGTAATTTAATCTTTAAAGGTTAATAAATATTTAATCTGGAAAATATTGATAAGATTTATTTTCAAAGCTAATAAAGTTTTAAATATATATATATTTGATATTGGGAATGGAAATATCTTTTGTTTTAAATTAAAGATGAATTTTTTTAAATTGTAATATATATAGTATGTATATGTTATAATTTGATATTGTTTGAAATTTATTTTAATCTATTGATAATATATATATGTATGAATTGTAATTTAAAGCTTTGTTTTAAAATTTATATTTTTCAAAGGTTAGTTTAGATTAATTCAATTTTTTTCAAAATATAAGATAATTGTTTATTTTAAATGAAATTGTTTACAAAAGATTTAAACAAGCTTTGTTTTGTCTTCTTTTAAAATACTCAAATCAAATTGGTTATAAATGTATAAAGTTAAATGTTTAAATTTTTAAAATACATGTATAAGATATATTTGAATTATAATTAGTTTTAGAATAATTTCTTTTTAAAATAATTTATATATACATATGTAAATTAAGAAAATTTAAGTATGTAAGTTATATTAACATTTGAATTAAATAAAAAATTAAATTACTTAGGACATGTGTTAATATCTTAACACATGGTAATAACATTTGTAATTCATAGAAACACATATTAACATTTGTATTCATGCAATTTAACAAGTGGCAACACTATTTTTATTTAAAAATTTAATTTATAAATTATGTAGTTTAGAGAGAAATCTGGTTTTCATTTTTAGTTCAAAATCGTTTCCTGCCTAAACTCTTTCTTCTCTTTTCTTAACTAAAACCTAAAAACAAATCAAATCTGAAACCAAAATCAAAAGAAAGTAAAATCAAAATTCAAGAACCTGATTTCATCTTCAATCTGGGTTCAAGCAACTAAATCAAGCTCTGTAATTCAACATGCAAATGAAGTTCAACAGCAACTTCAACACCAGATTCAACATAAATAAAGCATGCAAAAGGATTTCAAATCTCAATAACAAAATCAAGAGCAGTTTCCAGAAATCAGAAATTTAAAAGCCTGTCTCTCTGTTTTGATATTAAGGTGAGTAAATGAAATTTTAAAAACAGTTTTAATCCTGGATTTGTATGTTATTCTTGTGATGAAATCATGATGATGTGTCTGAATTCTTGGATTTAATTGATGTATGTTGGTGTTTGAGTGAACGATGATATTGAGATGCCTGTAATCATAAAATATATGCTCTGTATATTATAACAGTTTCAATTGCCATAGTAAATTCAATAACTAGATTTGGAATTCGAATTGGCCTTTGATTTGTAAATAGAAGTTGTTTGTAATCATATAACTTTTCATCTAAAAATGATGTAAGTTTTTAAAATGAAATATTTGTGTAGAAATTTCAAAATTACAGTAAAAATCAAATTGGGTGAAAAATTTGAGAATTTAATCTTTAGTTTTGATTGCATGATTGGAATAGCATCAGGAAATCATGATTTTTAATACTTGTATCATGATTTTTAGTTGGGTAATTAGTGAGATTTCCCGAGTTTTCTGTTTTGGGCATTTTGGCCAATTCATGGCGAACGGCGTCGATCTGGGCAACGCGGTTGAGCACGAAGGTCATGGGAAAGACAAGGATCATGGGAAAAATAACTTGGGAATTTATTGATGAGTGGGTTGGCTGGAATTTGACGAAGTAGGGTTTTACATCCTGATTTTTGTCGACGTTGTTCATCTTGACTTCACGGAGTCGAGGCGCTATCGGAGTAGATCGCGTTGGAGGGGATCATTGCAGGAGGACGAGGCGGTTCGATGGAGTGGTCGGAGGGGCTTCTCGAGGCGGAGTTCATCGGCATTGGGTGGTTTCTGATCGGCATCTGGTTCCAGTTTTGATCGAGATTGTCGAATTTCGATTCGATGAAGTATTTTTCGATCTGGGTTTCTAGTTGTAGTCGCATGAGTATTAGTGATTGTCGTGAGTTGCCGTGATGATCACCGGAGGAAGGAGTTGGTGGTGTACGTGCACCACGTACACGTTTGTGCACTGGTTCGAGAATTTGGAGAAGAAGAAAGAAACTCGGGATCGTTCCGGGTTGTTTTGCGTATTGACTTGAAGCAGATGAGTAGGGAAATGACTCGAAGCTAGCTCGGGTTTGTTAGGGAAATGACTCGGGTTGAAATATTGAGATAATCTGATTTTTAAATTAAGTAATGTTTTAAAAAGAAGATCTGTTTAAAATTTTTAAATTGCAGGCTCTTTTAAAATAAAGGTAAACTTTGTTTAAGCAAGTTATAATGGAATATGTTTCAAGTTTTGGAATAATTAAAATAGTTGATTTTAAAAGTAATTAGCTAATAAATTTTGAATCTTAATTCAAGGTATTTTCAAATTAAATATTAGATCATGTTTAAGAAATTTAAACAAGTTTAAATAAGTATGATTACTTAATAAAGAAATTATTAGTTAATTATTGAATATAATTACTTATGGAAGTAATTAAATGGAAATTACTCATAAGAGTAATTAGTTGAAGTGATTAATGGATATTCATTTGATTAAGGAATTAATTAATATAATTGTTTTAAAGTTAATTAATTATGAGGTAATTAATTTAATTGTTTTGAAATTAATTAATTTTGGAATGATTAATTAATTAAAGAACTTAAGAATTATTTAATGATGGAATTAATTATTGGTTAAGTAATAATTAAGGGAATAATTAAGATTTATTAATGGAAGTAATTAGAAGATAATTACTTATGTAAGTAATTAAAGGTTAATTACTTAATTAATTTCAGTTAAGTAATTAATGTGATTAATTAATTAATAAATGAGATTTAGTTAAGATAAATTAATATGTGTAATTAATTAAAATTTAATTAATTAATAAAGTAATTAATTAAGGATTTATAACTAATATAATTGATAAATAATTACTTAATGAAGTAATTAAAGATTAATTAATTAAATTAATTAATCAAGGATTAATATAATTAATTAAGAGGTTAATTAATTAAGATAAGTAATTACAAATTGTTAATTACTGTTTATGTTTAATGAGATGGTTAATTATAAATTAATTATTTAATTTAATTAAAGAGTTAATCAATTAATAAAGATTATTTAATTAATAAATTAGTCAAGGTTGATTAATAAAAGTAATTAATTTAAGTGTGATTAATTAATTGAAATAAATTAAGGATTAATGCAATTAATTATAGTTAATTAATTAATGAAGGATCATTAATTATTGTAATTAATGAAGGTAATAAAAGGTTAATTATTGTATATGATGAAGGATATTTACTTGAATGTAATTAAAGTATAATTAATCAAGGAAAATTAATTAAAGAAGATCATTAAGAGATGATTAATGAATTTGATTTGTAATAAATCAAGGAAGCAGGATTAAGATAATCCAAGTGATTTAAGGATAGTAATTAATTTAATTAAAAGGTTAATTAAATTGATTAAGTGATAATCAATTCTGCTTTTGGATGTTGAATGATATTAGATGAAGTATATTGGGTGTTTTGGTTGATACTGGGTGATTTGGATGACTATGAGATATATGATATGCTGCTTTGTGAGATGAATGTTGATATGAATTATCAATTGTGATAATATGATTTATCTATCTGTTTATATCATCCTGAATAAGTTTAAATGTTTAAACCTTTAAACAACTTGGCCTTAAAAGATACGTTTTGGATTTCGATGAGACCGGGATCGGGTTTCCGTATACCGGTATTCCAGGTCTGGAGACCCGAATACCACATCGATCCAAATTTACGATAGGTCGTGAATCTCAAGTGAAGATGAAGATTCAGAGTGCAAGGGTTATTGTCGTTAACTCTGAGGGTGATTCCAAAACGAGTGTAACGAGATAATGCCTTCGGTTTCGTTCGAACCCGGAACGAACTTGTATGGATTGAATGCTTTCAGCACATCGTCAGGCGGACGATGAGCATTCTAAGTGATATGTTCTGATTAAAGGTAATCGTAACCTCAAGCCTCATCAACCGGAAATGGCTAAAACAGGGGAGGTGCAGCAAGGCTTCGTGGGTAGCACCCACTGAGAGCAAGATAGATCCCTATCTAGAGGTCCCTTTTCTTTTATTCGGCTTAGTGTGTGGTTGGTCGCGCCAACTACGGGATTATCTTGTTCGGAATTATCCAGTAAGGGATGGTTCCGGCTTTGTGTTGCAGGGGATTGGGAGTGATCCTCGGTACGGTGATCTAGGCCACGTACTGTGACGGGCGGTACCCCAGTAGCCCTGCCATTGTATGGAATCCAAACTCCAATAAGTGCCGTACGTATTAGTTGTGCCCAACTATGTTGGAATGTGAGATGTAAGCATTTCAGCTATTTCTGTATTTTACTTGAAAACCCTAGACCCTATTATAATACAATCAGGTTTCCTATCAAATGTTTTAGTTAGCGTAAGGTAAAAACTTACCCATGTTTATGTGTGGGAAGTCTTACGTGATACTTTTGTTTCCAAAGGTTTTCAAAGTTAAGCAATCTAACCGTTTACTCACACCAGACCCATGTCTGACCCAAGTGTTTATTTTCTGTTTTATTAAACTCTTGGGTACTCAAATTTGTATGAGTAGTCAAGGGGATTCAGGTTAGTCTTGACGAATTCTGGAGGAGCTGTGGAGCAGGAGGCTTCAGCGTGTAGATATATAGAGTTTCCGCTGTGTATGATGTATCGTATTTATGTAGTTGTGTTGTATAATAGACAGAAGTTTATAACTGTCTATATTGTGATGTATAAATCGTGTACTCTGATGTATATGATACTATGTAATATCTTATGTGATAATATATTTCTCGTTCCGCTGTGAGATTTCTGATGTGTTGTTGTTCTCTCTTCTTTTCTTTTCTTCTTCTATCCCTTTCTTTCTTCATAACGATGCGTCTTTCTGGGCAAAGAAAGCCGGGTCGTTACAATTACGGTGATTCGTAAATATTATAGTGATTGTTTCTCTGAAGGTACTCAAACCTTTGGTTGCATTGCTACGGTGATTCATGGTGCACCGATAACTCCTGTCCGTTACCTGGCTGAGAAATATTTTGTTGGATTAAGAGAAAGTGTGATTATACAATTTTGGGTTAGGAGATACTTAGGACAAAAAATTTGTAATTATGTTCTTGCATTCATTTAATTGCATTAGTTCATGCATATTTAAAAAAAAAATTCAAAATCCAAAACCAAAAAAGTTGTAAATTTTACTTAACTTAGTTCTTTCTTTTTAATTCAAAATTTAAAAAAAACTTTTTAAATCTGTTCCTTTGAAAGTTTTCAATCAAAATCAAAAGTCCAAAAAAAGAGAATTTCACTTGAGTTAGTATTTTTTTAGAAAATTCAAAAAACAAAAACAAATCCCCATTTGAAAAATAAATTCTCTTTGGCAAATACTTTTCCTTTAAAAAGAATTTTTTTTTGAAAATGTCCGAGATTTCTTACTCAACAGAATTTTACAATAGTTGTGAAAATCAATTTAATCCATATAATTTCATATTAAATTCTTATGGATATTTTAATAACAGCTATTACACAAACAGTTCAGATTTTACACCACAAAGTTTTCAAAATGATGACCAACCTTCAACTCTTGAAAAGAGAACTGAATCTTTACTTGAACTCTCTACACACAAAAAATCAAAGGATAAATGATTTGTGTAATTCATATTTGTGCAATAACTCAAATCAAAGTTTTCAAAATAATCAAAATTTGAATTCACTTCAAAATTCAAATGATTTCGATTATAACTCATGCCATTACAACTTCGAACTCCAAAATGCACTTCAAAATCAAAATAGAAATGTGAACCACTTTTTAAATGATTTTGGTAATGATATTAATTTCAATTATGGTGCAATAGACAATTTTTGTTCTCAATAATTTCAAATTAAAATCCTCGAATTAATAATTATAAATTTGATTTTGTTGAGCAAAAGAAAGAAATTCACAAAAATCACACGGATTTGTTGTTTGAAACCTACATGAATCAACGTGATCAACATAATCAAATCCCCACGTGTAATGAATTAAATAATAATCCACCTTTTACCAAAATTGACGATTTTCAAATAAGAGCTTTTGAATTGAAAACGACAATCTTAATGAAGTTGTTGAAAATGCGGTAATTGAGTTGGATTTCAATTCTTTTGAGAGCGTGGAACCAAATTTAAAATTCGATCTTCCTTTTTCTGATTTTGAAAAATTGAATACAACAACTTTAGATTTTGAACATGATACCTCATTGAAGTTGTGAATAATTCAACAAAGGAAGATGAATTTAGTGAACACAAAATTTTGGACTTTTCGAAGACGAGTTGTTGAATTCTGAAGGGGTGGATTTAAATCACCATTTTGATTTTAAAATCAATAATTTTGAAGAATTTGTCAATGATGAGTTTGAATTCAAATTTGGTGAAAATAAACTCGAACTTCAACCAATTATTCTATCTACCCCAAAAATCATTGAAAATAAAACAACTCATACGATTTTAATAAAACGACATTCATTTTTCCAAATCAACATTCAACTTTGAAATCTTTTATGGTTTGGTTTTCTATGCTTAAACTTTGTCTCTCATACTTGACGAGATAAATGAATTGGTCTTTGAAAGACTGTTTCATTTACTCTTTAACGGTATATTTTTTGATGTTGTGTAAATAATAATCGTTCCATTTTCATGTCAATATAGGTCATATTTTTATTTTATTTTTCTCCTTTCACTTGGGTTGACAGTGGGGACACAGTCAAAAATTAAGTGTAGGGGAGTCCCATGTTTATTTTTGATTTTCATGGTTTATTTTTTGCTTTCTTTCCAAAACTCAAAATTTCAAAAAAAATTCCCAAAACATATTTTCTGTTTTAGCATTTTGATTTATTTTTGAAAGAACACTATAGGATAAGTATAAAATTTTAGTTATGAAATTGAAATCCTTGAAAATTTATTTGTCTCGACAAAAATAAAAATAAGTTTGATTACAAGTACCTATGGTTTAACTAGTATATATGAAGATTCATGGATGATAATTATGAAGTATATCCTAAGTGAAATCTTTGTTTAAAGAGTGGTTGGTTTAAAGTAAAGGCGATAACGTTTTGATCTTCTAAGTTAAGTGGTGCTAAGATGATTTTGCAAAACTCTCTCTTTATAAAAAAAACATAAAAAAATGGTTTTTGTGAAAATAAGAAACACCTAGAGTCATGTGTTCACATGCATTTGTGTACACTCGCCATGCTCTATACCCTTCTCACGTAAGCCCGAAAGGTAGTGCAGGATCGGTATATCTGGCCTCAATTTATCTGAGTTAGGTGTATGTAAATAGATTTAATAAAAATAACCACCTAGAGTCATGTGTTCATACGCAAGTGTGTACACTCGCCACGCTCTGTACTGTTCTCATGTAAGCCCGAATGGTAGTGCATGATTGGTATATCTGGCCTCAGTTTATCGGAGTTATGTGTGTAAATAATAATAATGTTAATACTTTTCAAAAGTAGAGAGAGAGCAAGCAATTGAAATCCAAGCACTATTTTCACTTATTTTATTTTACTTGTTATCCAAAGAAATGAAAATACCACTTTGAAAAAGTTTGAGAATCAACTAAGGATCCATTTCATAGTTGCACTATGTTATCAACCGAAACAACTAGCCAAACTAGAGTCCAAGACACCAAAACACGGAGACCTTATAGAGAAAGAAACCGAATACGAATGTTGGGTCTTCGGGTTTTGGTGTCTTCCCTCTATGTGATGATAACTTAATTTTTGTTGGATGTTTTGACGAGTAAAAGGACTTAAATTTATTTACAATGACCAAAACTTATATTTAAATTATTCGTGTCAATTTAAAAGTAAATTCTTCATTTGTAAATATTTTCAAAAACTTGCATTTATATCTTTGTAAATAAATCTTGCATTTAGGAATTATTCATGTTGCATTTGGATTTTTTGGGTGGTATCCGTTGAAAACCCTCACAAGACAACACTCGTCCTACTAAGGACATCTAGAGGTTTAACGGCTTATTGCATACGCTCAATGCAATCGTGTTTCCTACGAAAACGGATTTATCTTAGTTATAGTTTATTCGAGGACGAATAAAAAGATAAGTGTGGGGGTATTTGATGTGCATGTAAAAGTGTATATTTATACTCACATATTTAATCTTGTTTTAATTAATAAATAATCATATTAGGGTATTTTTACATGTTTTTACCAAAACCCAAATGTCATCAAATCATCATTCATCTTCATTTAGGAGCAAAATGGTAATTTTGTGCATGCATTAATTTTGAGAATATTTATTTGCACATTTTAGTTTTATTTGTAGGAATTTGGATGGAAAATGGAAGAGGCTTCATGTATGTATGCATGCACAAAGAATGGAAGACAAATGAAAATGGAAATAAATAAATTCATGTAATCGTGGAGGACCCCACGTACCCACATACCATGATCTACAATTAGGAGCTAATGCACATGTTAGTGGAGGTTAAAAGCACATGCAAATTTAATGGAAGATTAATTACATGCTAATGATAACTTGGTGGCCATATTTCCTTAGGGGCATTTTGGGTAGTCCCCCAAAATATGGATTAAGGTTTTAGGCATGTATAAATACCCCTTATGTTTCATGTAGAGAGCTCTTACCACCTTTTATTTATTTTAGTTGTTGCATGTAAACATAAACTCTCTTTCTTTAATGGCTTCTTAGCCTTTGCTTATGCTATTTATTTTTATGCAATTTTAATACATGTTCTTTTCTTTGTTGTTTTTTTTATGCTAGTAGTTTAGATCTCTTTATTTTATGCAAGTAGATTAGCTTTTAGTTTATTTTAATTAGCTCTCTTTTTCCTCTTGTTTATGTTTATGTTGCAATCTACGTATGTGGAAATGATAACAAATATGAGAAGCTAAACCCCTTCAATTTAGGGGTAATGAAGCTCTCTTAATCATGTTGATTCAACATATTTGCTAATTTATGATCTCTTCTTGTGCTTCATGGAATTTTTGATGTGGTAAAATTTTGTGTTTAACATTGAATTCGATAGCCTATGTTGTTGACACCAAATATGCTACGTTTAAAAAACATAAACAGAAATTACATTTTCATCTACATATGATTTTGGTAATGAAGTGGATTTAGAATCAAAATTTGATGGTTTATGTTACTAATCAATAGTAAATAGATCATGCTTAGAATAGATTTTAATTTTAATTTCATTATCATTTTCATGAGAATTGACAAGTGGGTTAGAGGTTGCATTAGGGTTTGATGGTTTAAGTGTGTTAACTAATAATACAATTAGGACATGCTTATGATAAATGCATCACTAATTCTACTTAGATTAAATGAGAGATCATAAATTGTTTTTGTGTTGATTTATGTGAGAGTATGAGAGTGGATTTTCCTCTAAATTGTCATTTAATCTCATATTTTTATTTCACTTTTGTCTAGTTTAATTTTTGCTACCTTTCTTAGTTTTAAAAACAAACCTGCAAAATTGGGTTAATTTGATTGAGTAGAATTTTAAAATCGCTTTAATTCCCTACAGATCGACCTGTACTCACCACATACTAAAATTGTACGCCGTGCACTTGCGTCATTTTAACAAAATATTTTGTCGGCGATTTTCTAACCGATAGAAGATTTGCCGTCAAACACCAAACGCAACTATGGTCGCAAAACCCAAACCAAAACAACTCATGACAATGCAACTATGGGATCCCCCAAGTTGGGGATCATTACCGACTCCCACTTAGGGATCGGTGCCGACTCCTAGGAACAACTTGGGTGGACCCCATCTTCTGCCTGCATGTCTATCTTGATGCCAAGACCCTATTCCCAAAGTCATTTTACCTAATCAATGCAATACTTCATCGATCTCCATAAGCACTTGAAAATACAACTTTATTCTTCCTCAACTCCATCATTTGGACTCAGAAACAAGCTAATATGGGTGCAAACAATTATGAAACCATGAAGCTAACTACAGGACGACCCGAAGTAAAGAGTTAAAGACGCCAAATATAACAGACTTTGGGATCGGTACCGACTCCTACTAAGGGAATCGGTACTAACCCCATCTTCTGCTAATGTGGCGCCTACTATTTTGGGGTAACCAGTCTAAATCGAGTATAACGGCTTGGAGATATTTCTGAGCAAGATTTTAGCTCCCTACCTTTATAAATAGAGGGGTAGGGCTCATTTTTAGGATCTTTTTTGGCTCTAGCTCTATTATTTCTTATATTTTTGTAACTCAGAGAATCTAAGTGTGGTAGTTGTATCGAGTCCTAAGAACTTCCGCCCCCAAATCAGAAATAAGCAAGAAAATCATTAAGTGGACGTAGGCCCGAATTGCCGAACCATTATAAAATATATATGTGTTCTTTTCTCTCATTTCATCAATTTCTTCACTTTTATTCTCCACTATATCCATTTGGGTGTTTGTGCCATTTTTGGTTCAAACATTGTGATGCTTTCACTGAGAAACCAATTCTCAAGCTATTTGGATCCTTCTCTACTATTGGTTGCCTAAAATCCAGAGAAGGTATCCAGTTTCTTCTCAACAAGTTTTCCTACTGCTCATATTTGAACAAAGTCTATAGGAAGCTATCTCCACTGACCCCCAGGAAAGACAAAGCTTCTGCTCCTCAAGAGCTACTGATGGAGCAGAGAACTCTGACCGTCAAATTTGGGACAAAGCTCTACAGTAGGATTCCATGGGCACCTAGAATCCCTCGGATCTCATCACCAGGATTGAATTTGAAAGGATGATGAAAGAACTATAGAACAACCGTGCAAAGTTGAACCGACAAATTCAAGAGAATATGAGCTTAATGAACTAGCTCAACACTGGACGTAGAAGGACTAGGAGAGAGCCATCTCCTCCATATTCAGAATCAGGAAGTTTCTCATCATTTGGCCATTTCTAAAGAAGCAGAAGGCAATGACCAGTGTACATGAAGCTGGGACATTAAGGCAGGTGTCGAGAACCGACCCCACATAAGGCGCGGGAGTCGGTAAGGATCCCACCTTAGGGCTCGGTACTGATCCCACTAGGGGCGTCGGTGTCGAACCCACAAACCAGGGTTTGAGTCTTCGATTTGGAGACGACGTGCAATGTGGGCGTACTATAATTGACTAGGGCTTTGGAAGTCGAGATTTTGCTCCTGAATTGCCCCCAAGGAATAGACATGGAGCTTCTAGGAAAATGATTCCTCTAGAGCCAGAAGAACTTAGGCGAGGAGGCACGAACCGGGATCATTCACTGGGCCAAGCACAAGGAATAATTTATAACTACCGCAACCTAGCAGGTTCTCAAGAGCCGAAATTGACTGGATGGTAAGGTAACTTGTGAGAGAAAGTCAAGGTCAAACTAAAGATGACTAGGGCACCTCCCTTAGTCAAAATCCCTTCACTGAAGTCATTCTTAGTGAAGAATATCCACAGAGATTTACTATGCTAACCATGCCGACATATTCAGGAAAGGCTGATATTAGACAACATCGCATGAAGTATGAGTGCCATATGGACTTCGCTAGAGCGTCAGATGCAATCAAGTGCAGGTGCTTCCCAATCTTCCTAGAAGGAGTGGCGACCATGTGGTTTACTCGACTACCACCTAGGTCCATCTCTTCTTTCGATCAACAGGTAAGGGAATTCGTCGAGCAGTTCAGAATGCACGCTACGCGCCCCAAGGATGTCATGTTATTGTCTAACTTATTCCAAGGACTGGAGGAATCGCTGTGAATAAGGGGAGCAGCCCTCATGATAACATAACCTCAATGGCTTTGATCCAGGGAATCTACTCCACACGGCTTACGAGAATGGTTATCAAGGAAGCCTCCCTCCACCCTAGATCACTTTTACAACAAGGCGGCCCAGTACTTGCGTAAGGAGGAGACTCTACGGACCAGAAAAGGAGATAGAACAAGCCATTAGGACGAAGGAATTCAAAACGACATTGTCGTGAAGCAGTTCGGAGCGAGTTCCAAGAACACTAATGTGAATGTATAGAATTGGAATGGGAATCATAGCAAAGGCCATAGCAGGGTCCCATATAAGAATTCAGATTCTAGGAGATGACTGAGAGTCCCAAGATTTGACACATATACTCCCCTGAATGATTCGATTGAAAACGTCTACTTAGCCACTTGCGACTCAGTGCAACACAGGAAACCAACCCCCGAGAGAATTGACTGAAAGCCAGAGGAAGTCTGGAAAGTTCTGTAAATTTCATGAGACTCATGGTTATGAGACAAACGAATGCAGACGCCTCCGAGATTTGATCAAAGAGATGATTCAGAATAAAAGGCTCCAATAATTTGTGAAAGCCCCGCAGGATGGGGGAATGGGACATCCAACCCCCAGCAAGGACATATCGCTCCAAGTGCTGACGGACCTAGGTAGCATGAGGGAAGATTGGTTATAAACTAGACCGCGGACGATCATCATCCAGCTAAGAAGAGCTGGAGTGAAACGAAAGGGCAAGCGTGATGACGTCATTTCATCGTAGAATATAATCTTTTTTTATTTGTTTGAACTATTTCATAAGACAGACTGTTATTTTCTATTTTCAATGAATTTGCTTTTAAATCACTTATCCTTGTCTTCACGTGCCATGTGAGTCGTGAAACACGACCGACTCGAATGAAACTTCATATCAACAATGTAGGTACCCAGAACTAGGTGCCCACCTTCATAGCTCTACCGAGATAAGCGTGATTTGATCGCTCTTTAGCCAACCCTTACCTCTGACTTGGGGGCAAGACCATGATTCCAAGTGGATGTGACTCGACCATCCTCTCTTAAATTCATGCCCGAAATTTTTGCCAAAAGATTATGCTCTGCCTAAGGCTCAGCAGGCTTGGAATCCAATCCAATGTGGACATGACAAGACCTTCCTTACATTATGCTTGCCCTCCATCCAAGGCCCAAAACATAATCCGAGATGGATGTGATTAATTGTCCATCTCTGTGATAACCCAGATTTTTGAACACTGGTTAATTGATAATTAACTGGATTAATTAATAGGAATACTGATTTATAGATTAAATAATTCTGATAATAAATATTTATATCTGGATAAATATTTATCTGATAATCTCCTGATATAATTATTTAAAATTGGCAAAATTTATCTTTTCAAAATCAAATAAATATATTTATATATAAGTAGATTGTAAATAGAACTTGGGTTTGAAATTCAAAATAATATCTTAAAAATAAATTTTACAACTAGTATACATATATGATTATTAATTTGTGAGTAATTAGGTTTTATATCATTTTTCTCTAAAATTATATAAATATAAGCAAAAAGAAAATTTATTAATAAAATAGAAATAATAAATAAAACATAAGGAAATAAATTGTTTTGACAATTGTAGCTTTTATATAACATGCAAAAGACAAGTGGCAATGAATCTCTTTAATTAAAATATATACATGATACTTAAGATAAATAAATAAAAATAGGCTATACATATTTCTCAAACCTCCTCTCATCTTCTTAAAAATCGAAACCCTGTAAACATTACAAATCAGAAGCCAAAATCCTGTAAAGAAAAACATTTTACAAATCACAAGAAACTCAAAGCCTGTATACAACTATAACAAGAAATTCATAAACAATCAACTATTTGAATCATCAAAGCTTCAGATTTCAAAGCATTTTCAAGCTTCAGTCCAGATTCTTGTCAAAACAAAGTAGATTCAACTCAAATTATAACAGCAAGCAATCTCCAGTTTTCAAAGTAAAAGATCAACTAAGTTTCCAGTTTTAAATCAAAGAAACAGGCTGCTATGTTCAAAACAAAAGAGGTGAGTAAACATTTATCTTAAAACTTAAATATGGTTATAAGCTTTAATGCATGTGAAGAATGTTAAAGTAAATGATGTTTGCATAAGAATATATGTGGATGTATGAAATGGGGTGGTATTTTATTATGGAACGTGGTGGTCGGAATTCGATGATCTAGGGTTCCAGGGACAATTGGGAACGATGATGTTCTCGAAGCTTTCGCGATGGCCATGGGGGACCGTGGACGATCGCGATGGGGGGGATCGATGCGTGGGATGGTGATGAAGTTTCGTTCGGGATGGCGTGGATGATCTTGGACGGGATCATCGTAGGCAAGGCGTTTTCCAGTGTTTGGTTTTTGGTTCAGATGTTTCATCCTGCTCGATTTTGATTTCAGGCGAAGTGAGGGGTTCTGGGTGGTCTAAAGATTTGGGGTGATCATCTGAGACATGCGAGTGATTTGGCGATGGTCGGAGACGCTCCGACTATGTGTGCACGTACACACGTGTACGTCTGGTTTTGGGTTCGTGTGACATCGGAGAAGAAAGAAGTTGCTCGGGTCGAATTCACGTTTTTGCGTGGGTTTCTCGAAGTGGCAGAAGATCGCGAGTGTCTCGGGGGTTTTCAAATTTTACTCGGGTATTTTTATGTTTTGGCTCGGGTTTCGTCTTCAAGTTGTACGAGAGAAATTTAAAGTCTAAACTGTTAAGGTTTTAACAGTTTTTTTTAATTTTAACTAAACTAGTTTTTCTTTTAATATATATATAAAGAAGGAAGAAGAATACTCGGGTTTTGATTCGAATACATACCGGTTGAACCCAAAGTAAATGTTTTATAACGGTTTTAAATTTAAATAAAGCAAGTTTTTAAATCAATTTCTTTATATAATAAATGTTTTAATGATTGGTTTAAGAAAGTTATGTGATTATTTAACTTAAACTTGTTAAAGTTAAATTCTGTAGTTATTTTTAAAACCTAATTTAGAAATGTAATTAACTATTGATTAAAAGAATAAAATGTTTTAAATTATATGTTAATGATAATTTAGTAGTTAATAAGGTAAATGTTTTATCTTAAAATTTATTAGGGATTAATTAATTAAATAATTAAAGATTGATTAGCAAATAATTAAGGATTAATTAATTTGTAATTAAGTTTATTAATTGATAATTAAGGTTTATAAATTAATGATTAAGGAATAATTAATTACTGAATGAGATTAATTAAGGTAAATTAATGAATGTGATTAATTTAAAATTACTTGTTAAATGTAATTAATTAAAAGAATAATTAATTACTAGAAGTGATTAAAGGATCATAAATGAATGTCATTAATTAATTAAAGATTAATTAATGTGAATGGTTAAGGATAATTAATCTATGTGATTAATTAAAGGTTAATTACATGTAATTAAAGAATAATTAGTCAAGGAGGATTAATCAAGATGGATGATTAAAGAATGATTAATTAATTGAGTTATAATTAATTAATGTTAAGTAAGCAGGATTAAGGTGATCCAAGTGATTTAAGTAATCCAAGTGATTTAAGTTGGTGATTAAATTAATTGGAGATTAATTAAATTAATTAAGAATTATATATCTTATAAATCTTGCTTATGGATGGTTGAATGATATTGGATGACTTGAATTGGTTGATATCTCTGATATGTGATGCTTTGAGATATGAGATATTTTGGTTGAACTGTGATATTATGGTTTATCTATCTGAGATAAATTGTTGTGTGAATATGAAATCCTGAATATAAATTCTATTGTTTAATTTACACACTTGGTTTAATGAATAACTTTGGATTCGAAGAGGCCGGGGTCGGGTATCAGCAAATACCCGAAACCACTTCGATTCTTTATCAAATTGAGTTTAGAACCAACAGGCTGGAATTGGAATAAATTAATTAACTTGGCCTTTAACTGAGTAATGGTTCGTGGACATTGTTGTAATAAGTGGTGGACTTTGGGAACTCGTAGAAAGGTACGAGTTACCCTGGATTGCAAATAAGTTTATAACTTAGTATTTCATGTTATATGGGTTTACTCACGCTGGTTTCCAGCCTGACCCGGGTGTTACTTTGATGTAATGCTCGGGTCAGACCGAGTATTACAGATTTTCAGGTAAGGACGTTCTGGAGCTCAGGAGGCTAGCTGGATGGCAGGAACGTATGGAGTGATATCTGTTGTATATATTATTGTTGATTATCTAAGACATGTTTTCAAATTTTCCTGTGTTGTGTAATAGCGTAACTCTGATATAAAATGTAAAAGTGTATTGATACAGTTCTTTTTGTAAAACTGTTATTTATGTGATATTATATTTTGATCCGCTGCGAATGTGAGAATATGTGATTTGGTGTTTCTGTTTCTTCCTCTTCTTCTATCTCTTTCTTTTTCTTTTCCTAACTATCTGGGATTTTCAGAGTAGAAATCCCGGGTCGTTACAATCTCCCAGCCCTTTCCCTTGACCCAACAGGGAGGCCCAAAGCATAATCGAAGATGGATGTGACTGACCGTCCATCTCTTAGCCCTTTCCCTTGATCCGACGGGGGACTAGAATACTTAATCCAAGATGGATGTAGCTGACCGTCGATCCCTAGCCATTTCCTTTGACCCAATAGTGGGGTACAAAACATATTCCGAGATGGATGTGACTGACCGTCCATCTCTGTAACGACCCGCTATTTTGGACCATTCAAATCGACAATAAATCCACACATGTCTGACTTGAATAATTCAAAATATCAGATTTTTAATTTAAATTTGGCAAAACTCAGCATATGCAGTAAATAAATCAAATCTCAGAATCACAGACACAGAGTAAAACAATAATACGTAGCGGAATAGATAAAATAGTAGTTCATGAAGCTACTATATAAACATCAGAGTTAGAAATAAAATACAACAGAATATCTCAAATACAGTGAAGTCTTCAGTACGAATAGATCACCTCTCTGAACAAATCAACTGGAAAAGCTGAAAGCTGAATCGATAGTTGGATCTCCAAACGAAGCTCCAAACTCCAAAGGTGAATCTCAGATGCTGTATCACTCGGTCTGACCCGAGCGTAAAGCAAAACACAAAACACTCGAGTCAGGATTAACATTCTTATATCAATAAATCCAACTCAAGTGAAATATCAACTGAAATACAAGTAACTTAAAGGATGTTTGGGATAACCATCCTCTAAGGATCTTCAGAACTATCTACAAGGTGGAAATATACATTATAACACCGTGGTCATCTCAATTAAATTTATACTTCAAAACCCAAATATCATTTCATTTCAAATATATCTATTTTCCAAAATAGATATATATTAAATGATTTATAAAGCAAAGTATCAATAGTTTCCTCAAGTCTCACAAATCGATTCAAATTAACTCAAATTCCAAATTCAAATTTATTCAAAGCTCAATTCATCAATACAATTCAGTTCTAAATATACCATTTAAATTTTCAATATATTTCAAAGCTTTAATATTCAACATTTTCAAAGTTAAATTTAACAGTTTCATATAGCACTTGATTTAGCTTTATTATTATTTAATCAGGGAATATTCACTTCAATATCATTTAACTAGCCTTAATTTCATTTTACTAAATATTTCCTTAAATTTATTTAAACAAGAAATATTCCTTAAATTATTTAAACTCAAGTAGTAAATCATATCTTAAATCCCAATTTCAATAAGTTTTAAATCGGTTTAATTAAATAAAATTCTTTACTAAATTCAAATTTTCTTCCGAACTTTAACTTATTCAAATTTTTACCAAAATCTATTTTGAAATATAAATTTTATACTTAACATATTATATGTATTAAATCAATCTTAATTAAATTATATATTATTATTAAATCTATATATATCATTACCTATTTTATATAAAATTTTAAGAATCAACATTTGTTAAAAACCATATATTTCTTTCCAAAACCATAGAATTCATTTTTAAAATATTTATATATAAGGACCAACGGTGTCTGTATATATATTTATCATATGATTAAGTGATACAGATATTTATCATTTCAATCCGAAATTTAAATACATACGGGTAGATATCATTCGACCCGTAATCCCAATTTCAATTCAAATGAAAATCGCTTGGGTTTATCATTTCAACCCATAACGATTTTCTCCTATTCTAAAGTCTGTTCGGGTATGTATCATTTCAACCCACAGTGAATTCTATACTAACAGGGAACTTGCAGAGTGATAACATATAATATAATATATAACAACAGGCATATATCATCAATAACAATATAACATAAACAATAGGATATGGTGTCATATCCCACAGGTGAACAGTTACAGATAATAGCATATATAACAATTTAAATAACTACAACAGCATATTTCAATTGTCATTTCAATTGGAATCAAATTTAATAAATAAAAGAACGTTAATCGTGAGTGATTGCTCACCTTTCGAGGCTGGAGAGTTTGACAACAGAGCAAGCTATGAATTCCAAAGCAAAGTGAGATGGGCACGAATTTGATTGACAAGCTGATAGATAGGAATTGATGAGAACAAATTAGAATCCGCTTGATAGAAATAGGAATTATATGCATTATTATTATTATTGCTATTATTATTATTTAAAAAAATCAATATTAAATTAAAAACGCTTATTTAATCTATGTATATTTTCTTTTAAACAATACTTAAAACCAATATAAATTTTTGAAACTCAATTATACATACATCACTATTCAAAAGATAGTTTTGAAACAAACTATAGACCACACGTTATGTATAAATCAACATATATACATTATAAACATAAACTAGACTTTATTTAAATTATACTATATATGTACTTACATTTATAAATCCATAATCATATATAACAATATACTTATAATATAATATATAGTAATAAACTATACCTCCCTTTTACATACTATAAAAAAAAACTGACACAATATATATATACAACTCAAAAACACGTACATATAAAGACTTCTAAATTTATACATTATACAAAACTTATATACAAATAAACATGCAATATATGACTTTTATAACTTGTACACATAACAACATATTATATACAAACTTAGTTAAATTTTTTATATAAGCAGATTATATATAAACAAATATATATAATATATGTAAAAATCATACTAGAAACAGTTATATGTAGCTTGTATACAGATATATGCATGCGAGAAAAAAAAATGTAGACTTGACATATAAACAACATATGCAGACCTATACATAAAAAATATATGGAGACCCTATATATTTTATATACAAATCAAAACGACAAAGAAAAGAAAAGGAGAGTAGCAGGTAAGCTTGCAAATATAGTGAAAGCTTTATTACTTTATTAAACATACATAACGCATATGGGTTTTTGGAAATATACTGTTAAATATAGAACAAATAAACAAGGAATCATATCATATAAAATAAAGATAAAATCAATATCAAATCAATATATACCTATATAAAGGAATGAGTGGGCTGCTTGGTGGTGCGTGGCTTCAGCAGGGGACGCGTGGTGGAAGGCTGAGTGAGCAAGTGGGTTGCATGTGTCGGTTGGAAACGATGGCTGTGGCCGAGCGCTGTAGGGGAGCAAGGTCGGAAGGGTGGTCTCGGTATGGAGATGGTGGTCCTGTTCGGTGGCGGTGAAGTGCTGGACGAGGGAAAAAGGTGCGGAAGGTTTGGCGGCAGATGCGGTTGTGCCAGGCGGTGGATGAGGCGACCGCTTGGGTTAATGGGTGCGGGCTATGTCATGGTGAGCTGGACGGAAAGGGAAAATGGTGATCGACTATTGGGGTGGAGGCATTATCGGCAGTGGCAAGCAAGAGGAGCGGAGGTCGACAGGATTTTGCGGTAAGGAAAAAAAGGTGGTGGTGGGCTGTAAGGTCATGGACCACGTCTGGTCGGAACTCGGAGGATAAGGCGGTGGATGGTGGTCGAGGCCATGAGAGCAAGGAATGGGGAGTAATGTGAAAATGAAGAAGCTGGCTCATGATGAAGGGTTGCAACAGCTTCTAATTAACTTTCTGCATTATATTTCAAAAAAAAAAAATCTTCTATGAAGCAACAGTAGAGAGATGATGAGAAAGGCGGAGAGAAAGAAATGAAAAGGCTGAAGATTTGAAGGGGAAGGAAAATTTTCGTGGAAGGAGAGAAGTCTCAAGCCAAAGAAAAGGACAGGTGAGGATATATTATATATCCATGAATTTTCCAAGTAACGTATGCAAGCGAAAAATGTGAAAGAATATTATAATGGAAAAATGGACAGAGAAGTTTAAGCAAAGATGGAAACGTACGTAAATAAATGGGCAACCAATATAACCCAAATAAATGGTAATGGTCCAATTCCCTTTATTTCAGCTGAAAAGCTATTTAATGCAGTTGATTATTTGCTTGAGCTGCACGATAAAAATTTGAAAAGGATTGGAAAGTTAAAAGTCACAATTAAAGGACCATTACAATGAACACTTTAGTGCTTCTGTCGCGTACCGGACCTCAAAATACAGAAATAAATATACCGCAGAGGTCAGTACGACGAGACGATCAAAACGGTACACAGATATCAGTGGTACGATCATCCGATCAAAAGTCGATAATCGGTACCGAAAATGCTGCTATTTCATACGGGAAAATCCAAATGGAGTTAGAAACGTTCGAATTTCGCGAAACGAATTTCGCAGCCTGATTCAAAATGCTCTAAATAAATTTTCTCCTGTTGACATATTTAGGTTTCGGAAAACTTTTAAATTCAACTGTTATTAACCGGTTTAAATTGAAATAAAATTTCACAGGAAAATAAATTTCAATATTATCAGATGAAAATTTACCAGTTGCTATATTAAAATAGACGTATTCCAAATAATAAATTTTTATTTTCAAATTTTATTTTTTAAAATTTCACAAAATTTCAATTAATTATCTTATTAAAACCATCAAAATTTTCGGGTCGTTACACTCTCCCCCACTCAAAACTTTTCGTCCCCGAAAAGAAAGGAGGTAGGAGAATATAAACAACCAGACAGAAAGATAGATTAAAAACAAGGATAAATAATTAATTTAAACTATATAAATTTTACTTGGAATATTCATTTGAACACTACATTTGCAATTCAATTATCTTTAATATATTACTACCTTCGAAAACCCATTTGTAAATTTCTTGCTTTCTTTATAAATACTATTTATATGTTTAAATAACCCCTTTATAAATATATGAAAACTATTCGAAAATAATTATTTACATCATTAGTTATATTTACAAAGAAGCTATCGAAACATTAAATCCATAATTCATAAATTTATTAATTTATCTCAAGATATTTTTCAAACATTATTAATAAATCAATAATCATTTACTTCATATATGTTTTATTTGATTAATAACTTCTAAAATGTTTATAACACTAAAATTTTCTATTAAACCATGTAGTATATAAATAAAACAATATTTAAAAGGATATAGTCAACAAGGAAAGAAGGTGGATTCGAGAAAACAGAATATAGGTGAATAAATAAAGCTGAGCAGATAAGGGAGATTCAAAAGAATAGTATCGGGCATGAATAATTGATTCAAACCATCAGAATTTCAATTTCAAATATTAATACAAAATTCCTTTGTTGAAAATACTTTTATAATAAAATACCTTTATAACGAAATAAATTTTCTTTCGAAAATACTTTTATAACTCGATGTTTCAACAAGTTTATCCTCGTTCCTGCAGACTCTGGCAGTGCGTTGATCAGGCGCAAAGATAGAATTCTCCAAGTACTTAGTAGACTTGTTTCAACACCTAGTGAAAATACTGGAAAACTTTTTTTTTTAAAACAGATATGGAAAGTACAATCCAAACAAAAACAAACAAAACCTTTGTCTAACCATGGTTCGTAGATACACAATGGTTACGCCTGGTTCCCCCAGGAAACAATCCATATCCGTAAGCTTTCTCAGCCCTGCGAGTTACGCCATGATGACTAGTAGAATGCAGGATACACAATGGTTACGCTTGGATCCCCCAGGAAACAATCCGTACCCCCAGGCAAGACTCAGCCAAGCATTTGCACTACTATTCGCGACCTACACAGATTGCAGGATACACAATGTTTACGCCTGGATCCCCCAGGAAACAATTCGTACCCCTAGGCAAGACTCAGCCAGGCAGTTGCGCTATGCAGTCACGATCGTAAGACCATGGGTAACGCCATGGAATTCGAAGGACACTCGAGTATCATATCCGGAAAACCAAAAATCAGAGAGAATAATATCGATAGAATGAATCCAAGATGTGGCCACAAATCGGATATCAAGCAGAAGGCACTTTCCATATCTTTACTTCGAAAATATGTATCATATAGTACCTTTTCAAATCACTTTCAAATATCGTACTTATATAAAATCCATTATATATAAGATTTAATTTTCAAATCAAATACTTTTCCAAAATCAATAGTATATCAAATCATACTTATATAGACTTCAATTATATAAGATTTCACTTTCAAATTGAGTACCTTTTCAAATCTATAGTTTTCGAATCAATTTCATACTCATACAAATCAATTTTATATAAGTTCGACAACTCCCAAATCAAGTGTTTAGTAACATAAGGTTCTCAAATTTCAATTTGTTTCAATATAAGTTCAATTTCAAAATCATATACAATTTCACCAAATTATTTCTTCTCAAATTAAATATCTTTAGTTTCAAAGTTTCCAAAATAATAGATTTAGAAATAAATCCAAATTTCCAAATTAAAATAATTTAAGTCAACCAATTCATTTCCAAAATCAAATGTTTTCAAAATCATCTTATACTTACGTAAGGTCTATCTTATATAAGGATCAAATTTTTCAAAATAAATTTCGCTGTATGAAGAGCCATATGGGATTGAATATCTTTGCTTTTATGGGTTATATATCTTTGTGATTTAAATTGGAAAATTTTCTTTTAGTAAATAAAGATATTCTAACCCCACAGCTTTCAATTTCAGCATCAAAATATATCAATGATATTAGAATATAAGATGTACATACGTCATCATTTCGCAGAATCACATTTGATCGCTCGCTCGATCACACAAGTTCGCTTCCGAGCTAGTATTGTCCATTCGACTTCCCTAATGCGGATTTCGATGTGGTTTCTCGACTAGAAGCCATCAGTCTCCTTGCATAGCCATATACTATGATAGAGAATTCTAGAATCAAGCCCAAAATCCATATCAAATATTCGCTATCAAGAATCGAATGAAAAATCCTAACACAAAATGGTGTAATTCACCTCGAACTTGTGTACTCAAACCTGGATCAAATTAATTATGCGAATAAAACAACATACGTACAACTTATATATTTATTCCAACTTGTTAAATATATAGTTTCATAAAGATGTTACTAAGTTAAAACATTTAACTAAACTTTATTCAAAATATTTTGAAGACCAAATTCTTTTCAAAACATTTCAAATCTAAATTTCATATTATTAAAATTTAAAATTGCCTTATTCATTTACTTAACAAAACAGTTTCAACTTATTTAAATCATATTACTACATACTTTAACATACATACCAAACTTATATACTTTATACTTTTCAAAATTTCTTAGCTTTGAAAAGTTAACCTTGATTTTGGAAGTGCTCGAACCTTCAAAATAGTTGAAGAAATCATTTTCAAATTCAAGAGTTGGAAATCAGCAACAAATCAGTAAATCAATTTTTTTATAGATAGGGTTATATCAAATCCAAAACTCGAGGACTGAACACCGGCTCATTTCAAATCGTTTCAAATACATATACATATATATTTCGAATATCAAATCATACTTCAAAAATTTGAAATCAAAATTGGTTTCGCAAAATCACTCGCGTAGCAATGCTACTAAAGTGGCCTATCCCCCACTCTGAAACTCGAAAATCAATGTCGATGATGCGTTCACTCATCACCGAGATTATTTTCCAGCGACATAAGTGAGTTCTGGACTTCTATTTTCTCAAACTTCTTTTGAAATTTCTTTGAAATCATTCGAAACTTATTAAAATCATTTGAAACATTTCTTATTCGGAAAATACTTTTAAATCATATTTTTATTATATATTTCAAAATCTTAAAACCAATTTCAAAATACCGGGGTTCAATTTCTCGAATTTCAAATTTAAAACCCTTCAGTTATAAATCATTTTTAGATAAATCAAATTTCTTATATAATTTTAAAATTTCAAATCCTATCAAAAATTCAAATTCTTATTTTTAAAAGGTATATATAATCCTT
The DNA here is from genome assembly GCA_030737815.1 of Allium fistulosum. Classification (NCBI taxonomy): domain Eukaryota; kingdom Viridiplantae; phylum Streptophyta; class Magnoliopsida; order Asparagales; family Amaryllidaceae; genus Allium; species Allium fistulosum. The sequence continues at coordinate 925,785,034 of CM060901.1, forward strand.
ATCGAAAACATTTTCTCTTTTATATATAGAATATAATCATACTTATAAAAATTTCGATATATAAAACAATTTCCAAAATACGAATAAACCCGATTTTTCAAAAGGATGATTCAAGAATGGATTTCAAAACAAAGATAGACATTCAAATTAGAGGGACTCTAATCAATTAGGATTCTGATTCGAAGATAAGTTCGAACGAAAATGAGATAATTAAATTTCAAAATAGAAGATGAATATACTTATATAAATCGCGGGCGACCTTAACCGGATCAACCGTGACTTCAGGAACAAGATCGATGCAGAATTCCAAGAAAAACCAACATTCGATCGCAAGAGATAGCGGCATCTAAACCAAAGATATAGAAATCTCCGGTGCATCAATGCCAACTGTGAAGGAGTTTCACCCCTTCACAAATCATTCAAAGATTGGTGGGATCCTATTCTTATAGAGATCATTCGGAGTGGAGTTATGGGATACTCTAGAATCAAAAGGATACAAATAGGGAGAGACAAGAATGAATTTTGGAACCGCAGGGAACGTCCAAAATTCAAAGGAAATTCGAGTCAAAAGGAAGAGGTTCAACTCGAACGAAAGTGATTCTGTAAATAAATTTACTATATATGCTAAGTTTTGCCTAGAGCCAAAGCTCTAATACCAACTGTAACGACCCGCTATTTTGGACCATTCAAATCGATAATAAATCCACACATGTCTGACTTGAATAATTCAAAATATCAGATTTTTAATTTAAATTTGGCAAAACTCAGCATATGCAGTAAATAAATCAAATCTCAGAATCACAGACACAGAGTAAAACAATAATACGCAGCGGAATAGATAAAATAGTAGTTCATGAAGCTACTATATAAACATCAGAGTTAGAAATAAAATACAACAGAATATCTCAAATACAGTGAAGTCTTCAGTACGAATAGATCACCTCTCTGAACAAATCAACTGGAAAAGCTGAAAGCTGAATCGATAGTTGGATCTCCAAATGAAGCTCCAAACTCCAAAGGTGAATCTCAGATGCTGTATCACTCGGTCTGACCCGAGCGTAAAGCAAAACACAAAACACTCGAGTCAGGATTAACATTCTTATATCAATAAATCCAACTTAAGTGAAATATCAACTGAAATACAAGTAACTTAAAGGATGTTTGGGATAACCATCCTCTAAGGATCTTCAGAACTATCTACAAGGTGGAAATATACATTATAACACCGTGGTCATCTCAATTAAATTTATACTTCAAAACCCAAATATCATTTCATTTCAAATATATCTATTTTCCAAAATAGATATATATATATATATATATATATATATATATTAAATGATTTATAAAGCAAAGTATCAATAGTTTCCTCAAGTCTCACAAATCGATTCAAATTAACTGAAATTCCAAATTCAAATTTATTCAAAGCTCAATTCATCAATACAATTCAGTTCTAAATATACCATTTAAATTTTCAATATATTTCAAAGCTTTAATATTCAACATTTTCAAAGTTAAATTTAACAGTTTCATATAGCACTTGATTTAGCTTTATTATTATTTAATCAGGGAATATTCACTTCAATATCATTTAACTAGCCTTAATTTCATTTTACTAAATATTTCCTTAAATTTATTTAAACAAGAAATATTCCTTAAATTATTTAAACTCAAGTAGTAAATCATATCTTAAATCCCAATTTCAATAAGTTTTAAATCGGTTTAATTAAATAAAATTCTTTACTAAATTCAAATTTTCTTCCGAACTTTAACTTATTCAAATTTTTACCAAAATCTATTTTGAAATATAAATTTTATACTTAACATATTATATGTATTAAATCAATCTTAATTAAATTATATATTATTATTAAATCTATATATATCATTACCTATTTTATATAAAATTTTAAGAATCAACATTTGTTAAAAACCATATATTTCTTTCCAAAACCATAGAATTCATTTTTAAAATATTTATATATAAGGACCAACGGTGTCTGTATATATATTTATCATATGATTAAGTGATACGGATATTTATCATTACAATCCGAAATTTAAATACATACGGGTAGATATCATTCGACCCGTAATCCCAATTTCAATTCAAATGAAAATCGCTTGGGTTTATCATTTCAACCCATAACGATTTTCTCCTATTCTAAAGTCTGTTCGGGTATGTATCATTTCAACCCATAGTGAATTCTATACTAACAGGGAACTTGCAGAGTGATAACATATAATATAAAATATAACAACAGGCATATATCATCAATAACAATATAACATAAACAATAGGATATGGTGTCATATCCCACAGGTGAATAGTTACAGATAATAGCATATATAACAATTTAAATAACTACAACAACATATTTCAATTGTCATTTCAATTGGAATCAAATTTAATAAATAAAAGAACGTTAATCGTGAGTGATTGCTCACCTTTCGAGGCTGGAGAGTTTGACAACAGAGCAAGCTATGAATTCCAAAGCAAAGTGAGATGGGCACGAATTTGATGGACAAGCTGATAGATAGGAATTGATGAGAACAAATTAGAATCCGCTCGATAGAAATAGGAATTATATGCATTATTATTATTATTGCATTTATTATTATTTAAAAAAATCAATATTAAATTAAAAACGCTTATTTAATCTATGTATATTTTCTTTTAAACAATACTTAAAACCAATATAAATTTTTGAAACTCAATTATACATACATCAATATTCAAAAGATAGTTTTGAAACAAACTATAGACCACACGTTATGTATAAATCAACATATATACATTATAAAAGTAAACTAGACTTTATTTAAATTATACTATATATGTACTTACATTTATAAATCCATAATCATATATAACAATATACTTATAATATAATATATAGTAATAACCTATACCTCCCTTTTACATACTATAAAAAAAACTGACACAATATATATACAACTCAAAAACACGTACATATAAAGACTTCTAAATTTATACATTATACAAAACTTATATACAAATAAACATGCAATATATGACTTTTATAACTTGTACACGTAACAACATATTATATACAAACTTAGTTAAATTTTATATATAAGCAGATTATATATAAACAAATATATATAATATATGTAAAAATCATACTAGAAACAGTTATATGTAGCTTGTATATAGATATATGCATGCGAGAAAAAAAAATGTAGACTTGACATATAAACAACATATGCAGACCTATACATAAAAAATATATGGAGACCCTATATATTTTATATACAAATCAAAACGACAAAGAAAAGAAAAGGAGAGTAGCAGGTAGGCTTGCAAATATAGTGAAAGCTTTAATACTTTATTAAACATACATAACGCATATGGGTTTTTGGAAATATACTGTTAAATATAGAACAAATAAACAAGGAATCATATCATATAAAATAAAGATAAAATCAATATCAAATCAATATATACCTATATAAAGGAATGAGTGGGCTGCTTGGTGGTGCGTGGCTTCAACAGGGGACGCGTGGTGGAAGGCTGAGTGAGCAAGTGGGTTGCATGTGTCGGTTGGAAACGATGGCTGTGGCCGAGCGCTGTACGGGAGTAAGGTCGGAAGGGTGGTCTCGGTATGGAGATGGTGGTCCTGTTCGGTGGCGGTGAAGTGCTGGACGAGGGAAAAAGGTGCGGAAGGTTTGGCAGCAGATGCGGTGGTGCCAGGCGGTGGATGAGGCGGCCGCTTGGGTTAATGGGTGCGGGCTATGTCATGGTGAGCTGGACGGAAAGGGAAAATGGTGATCGACTATTGGGGTGGAGGCATTATCGGCAGTGGCAAGCAAGAGGAGCGGAGGTCGACAGGCTTTTGCGGTAAGGAAAAAAAGGTGGTGGTGGGCTGTAAGGTCGTGGACCATGTTTGGTCGGAACTCGGAGGATAAGGCGGTGGATGGTGGTCGAGGCCATGAGAGCAAGGAATGGGGAGTAATGTGAAAATGAAGAAGCAGGCTCATGATGAAGGGTTGCAACAGCTTCAAATTAACTTTCTGCATTATATTTCAAAAAAAAAATCTTCTATGAAGCAACAGTAGGGAGATGATGAGAAAGGCGGAGAGAAAGAAATGAAAAGGCCGAAGATTTGAAGGGGAAGGAAAATTTTCGTGGAAGGAGAGAAGTCTCAAGCCAAAGAAAAGGACAGGTGAGGATATATTATATATCCATGAATTTTCCAAGTAACGTATGCAAGCGAAAAATGTGAAAGAATATTATAATGGAAAAATGGACAGAGAAGTTTAAGCAAAGATGGAAACGTACGTAAATAAATGGGCAACCAATATAACCCAAATAAATGGTAATGGTCCAATTCCCTTTATTTCAGCTGAAAAGCTATTTAATGCAGTTGATTATTTGCTTGAGCTGCACGATAAAAAATTGAAAAGGATTGGAAAGTTAAAAGTCACAATTAAAGGACCACTACAATGAACACTTTATTGCTTCTGTCGCGTACCGGACCTCAAAATACAGAAATAAATATACCGTAGAGGTCAGTACGACGAGACGATCAAAATGGTACACAGATATCAGTGGTACGATCATCCGATCAAAAGTCGATAATCGGTACCGAAAATGCTGCTATTTCGTACGGGAAAATCCAAACGGAGTTAGAAACGTTCGAATTTCGCAAAACGAATTTCGCAGCCTGATTCAGAATGCTCTAAATAAATTTTCTCCTGTTGACATATTTAGGTTTCGGAAAACTTTTAAATTCAACTGTTATTAACCGGTTTAAATTGAAATAAAATTTCATAGGAAAATAAATTTCAATATTATCAGATGAAAATTTACCAGTTGCTATATTAAAATAGACGTATTCCAAATAATAAATTTTTATTTTCAAATTTTATTGTTTAAAATTTCACAAAATTTCAATTAATTATCTTATTAAAACCATCAAAATTTTCGGGTCGTTACAATCTCTTAGCTTTTTCCCTTGACCCGACAGGTGGAGCATAACCAACAAATGAGCAGATGCGACTGACCATCCGTCTCCAAACTCTTTCCCTTGAATTAACAAGGAGAGTACAAACCAAAATGGATGTGACTGACCATCTATCAACTTAATTCTTTCCCTTGACTTGACAGGGGGAGCATAACCAACAAATGAGCGGATGTTACTGATCATCCATCTCCAAACTCTTTTCCTTGAATCAACAGGGAGATTTTAAACCAAAATGGATGTGACTGACCATCCATCAACTTAACTCTTTCCCTTGACCTGACAAGGGGAGTACGAATTTCAAGATGGGCGTTGACCATCCATTGTCAACCCTAGAGCGAATGTGACCTGACCGTCCGTCTCCTATTTCCTACTCTTGATCCTATAAGGGGAAGTTCCAATCCAAAACGAATGTGACATGACTGTCCAACCAGGACGAATGTGATTCGACCATTCATCCATCAACTCTGTTTTTCATGGCTTCACCAGACAAACATGGAATGAATGTGACTTGGCCATTCATTCACCTGCTCCTACCTTTGATCCATCGAAGGAAGCACAAACCAAGGATGGGTGTGACCCGACTGCCCATTCACCAACTCGGACCCTAGACCCGATAGGGAAGAGTATCACTACATAAGGACGAGACTTGACCATCCATGTGCTAATCCCACTGACCTCGGACTAGGGGTAGAGGAATATCATCATCTTATAGCTGAACAGACAGCTCAACAGTGTGGCTCATGCCTATTGTTCGATATAACTTAAGGCTATGGCCAAAAGGATGCCTCAGAATGAAACGATCAGAACCGTCCGACAACTAACTCATGACTTGAATTCATGATGTGATGGCTAGCATCATCATCAACACCTACTATTTCATCTTCTTCAACATCATCCCGAGTCTCCTCAATCTCCTAACTGAGGACTGGGGGCATGTCTATAACCAACCATGTTGGAATAGGATGTCGAACTGATAACTCAAGCAGTAATAGCTTTAGTCAACGATGGGGGTTAGTTGCCTTGATGACCACCCTTCATCAAACTAGCTCGAAAACAACTTGTGATTACAATCTAGTAGAACTTGGCAATGACTCATAGGCATACGAACATGCTTAGGAGCCAATGACATACCCCACATACAATTTCTAGAATCAACAGATATCGAATTCTTACTTGAAACTTTCATAAAAGAAACTAGTTCAAATAATTGAGATCTACTATTTCTATCAACTAGCTCAATGGAACTGAGCACAAACAATTACCGAGAGAGTACATCCCGGTTTACGATGTCAAACATCGACCATGCATCGTAACAACCACCAAGATACTGAATGGAATCCTTCACAATGATCCTAACTTGTCTCGATTCAAAGTACATCGTGTTCATCACACAATGTACTTTGAAGGGCATGTGTTATCCTGCCTTTTGGCCTTTCTATATCTAGACCGACTGGAAAAATTACTCGACGATTATCAAACAAGCAACTCAGAGAGATTGCCTATGAGTCCAGAAACCAAGCGCAAAAAGAGTCGCAAAACCCAAATCAAAACAACTCAAGGCAATGCAACTATGTGATCCTCTATGTTGTGGATCGGTACTAACTCCCACTCTGGGAACGATGCCGACTCCCAGGAACAACTTGGGTGGATCCCATCTTTTGCCTACATACCTATCTTGATGCCAAGACCCTATTTCCAAAGTCGTTTTACTAAATCAATACAATTCTTCATCGATCTCCACGAACACTTGAAACTACAACTTTGTTCTCCCTTAACTCCGTCATTTGGACTTAGAAACAAGTTAATATTGGTGTACACAACTAAGAAACCATGAAGCTAACCATGGGATGATCCCAAATAAAGAGTCAAAGACACCAAATATAAAAAACTTAGGGATCGTCACCGACTCCCACTTAGGGCTCGGTACTGACTCCCAACTTATGTTGATGCATCACCTACTTTTTTGGGGAACTAGTCTAAATCGGGTATAACGACTTGGAGATATTTATGAGGGTGATTTTAGCTCCCGACCTTTATAAATGGAGGGGTACAATTTTTAGGATCTTTTTTGGCTCTAGCTCTATTATTTCTTATACTCTTGTAGCTTATAAAATCTAAGTATGGGAGTTGTATCGAGTCCTAAGACCTTCCGCCCTAAAATCAGAAATAGGCAATAAAATCATTAAGTGGGCGTAGGCCCAGATTGTCGAACCACTATAAAATCTTTGTGTGTTCTTTTCCCTCATTTTTCATCTAATTTCTTCACTTTATTCTCCACTATATATATGAATGTTTGCGCCATTTTTGGTTCAAACAAACGGATAATGCGTTTGTATGCTGCGATTGGAAAACCTAAGCAAACTATTTGAAATGTATATTTCAAAATAAAATTGATTTATATTTAATTAATTATTTGTTTTTACGAATAATATGTATCAATAATTTGAAAATTTTATTAAATTTTTTTAATTGCTGGGATTTAGTTTAAACTAATGCCATTATGTAGAGCACGTTGATACGATCGCAACGTAAAAAAATGCATCTCAAACAAACCTTATTTGCACAAGTTATTAATTTTAGAAATTTACAAAAATTCAAATTTAACTAATAAAATTATGTTAAATAGGTTGAAAGCACTAAAATCTCCTATTTGCAAAATGGGCCATTTGGCAAATACGACGTTGAATGCGTCCGACACATTAGAAATGGGAACGGGTCATTACAAAAAACTAGAGAGTGCCAAACAAACCCTAATGTTACATTTTTGGCACGATGGTGTTCACGAGCCATTTTAGCCATTAGGTTATAGTAGATCGATTAACAAAGAGCGCCCACTTTATTCCGGTGAAGTCAACAAGAACTGCAGCTTCTTTGGCAGGGATTTTTTTGAGGGAGATTGTTCGACTGCATGGAATTCCAGTAAGTATAGTCAGTGACCGAGATCCCACCTTCACTAGTCATTTTTGGGGAGCCTCGCATGCCGTTTTAGGGATAGAGTTGAATTTGAGCACAGCCTATCATCCATAGAAAGACGGACAAACTGAAAGGGTGAACCAAATTTTGGAGGATCTCTTGAGAGCGTGCATTTTGGACTTTGGAGTTCTTGGGAAGATCATCTATATTTGGTAGAGTTCTCTTATAACAATAGTTACCAAGCTAGTATTAGCATGGCGCCCTATGAAGCTTTGTATGGACGGCCTTGTAAATCACCTTCATGTTGGGTTGAGACTGGAGATGATTAGTTCTTGGACCAGAAATAATTCGAGAAGCATCAGAGAAAGTGGCTATGATCAAGGAAAGGATGAAAGAAGCCCAGGATTGATAGAAAATTTATGTCGATCAATGGAGAAGGAACTTAGAGTTTGTGGTCAGGGATTTGGTATTTGTGAAAGTTTCCCCAATTAAAGGAGTTGTAAGATTCAGGAAAACAGGAAAGCTAGCAGCCAGATTCATTGGACCCTTTAGAATCCTGGAAAGAATTGGATCGTTGGCCTATAAAGTAGAATTGCTTGAAAGATTGTCCGAAGTTCATAATGTCTTTCATGTATCTCATTTAAGAAAGCATGTTCATGATCCATCACTAATTGTAGAGACATCTGTTCAGGATGACTTGGAAATAGAATCAAATTTAATGGTAGTCTGAACCCAGTTCATATTGTAGATCGGGATGAAAGGAGATTTAGAAACGATTTGGTGAAGCTTGTGAAGGTCCAGTGGAGTGATGACCCCCGCGATTGTACGTGAAAGACTGGGGATCATATTAGAGAAACTTACCCTGATGTAATGTCAGGTTAATTATTAGTTGTTTGAATGCATTATGTAAGTTCTTTTATGGCATAGTTGCTTTGCATTGTTATATGAATTTCTTGGTATAATATATAACTTTTGGATTTTCGTTTTGTGCATTAATTTCAAGGACAAAATTCTCTTATGGGGGGAGAGTGTAACGACCCATAAATTAATCGCTTTGTATTTGAATATTTAAATCATTTTTAAATATTTAGATAATGAATTTTAATAACCAAATAAACATATTATTTTTTTGGCAAAGCCAACCGGCTTTATAGTAGGCTGTGCCACTGTATATATATAAGGAAAAGGTGTTCTGCACATGCACAGAAACAACTATATATGGTTTTATAGTGGCCATACCACTTAAGCTACATAATAGGTAAGAAGCTAAAAACGCCTCCGCAACTATACAAATGACCTAAGGAAACATCGGCTCCTCCTCCCAGGAGGAGGAAGAGTCACTCCCATTAGGACCTATCACATGCAAGTAATCCGAGAAGCGAAACGCTAGATCCATAACATACCCATGATAATCTTTTCAGTAGATAAGTTTCCTATCCCAACTATCATCACAAAGAAGAGCTCTATTCCTTGCACCTCGGACACCTGCCACATACAGTATAAGGCCGTCACCATCAACACAATAATGGAGGTGCGTGGTTTCACCATCATCATCACTACCAAACATGTGGAAATCATGTCTAGCAAGGTCATATCTCATCTCAGACTTAACATGCATCAAAGCTTTCTCAAAAGAATCCCACTTAATAGATTCCACATGTGGAGTATCATGAACAACATCGGTAGGGAAAACTACATCATCATGATCAGTAGGAGACAAGGTAAGCTCAATAGGTAGGACAATAGGGATGATATAAGGAGAGGGCATCGAAGGAGGAATAAAGCGCTCTTTCGGAATCCAATTCATGAACGGAGGCCTAGGAAGAGGGGGCCGAGAAGAGAGAGGACTAGCAGTTGGGAAGCAGAACAATCTTTTGAGAGATATCGAAATGACTGGCAGAGCGTACATATGTCTGGTTTCCAACCATACCGAACCAAAATCTCAGCAACAAGATTTTCAGATATTCGCACTTTGATTGAATCAGGCAAAGGTTTATCCGGAGATATTTCAATCAAAGCTTTAGCATAAACTAGTATTTCCCTAGCAACTGTGTTAGCATCAAAACATTTCACTTTTCCAACAGAACTAGCTAGCCAGTTTAAACCTAGCATAGGTTGCAAAGCAGAGGGGATATGGGAAAAATAGGTCCAAACAAGAATAGATAATACCTGCTCTCTGGCACAGTCAACAGTCGGGCTCTAGGTAGTGACAATAAATGGTTTGCCTCTGATAATAATGGGTTCCTTACTAAGAATACGGAGACGCTCATCAGGCCTTGAGAATTTGAAGAAAAACATGGAGTTGTCCATGTGGACAAGGAGACTACCCTTCAGCTGCCACGCTCTATAGCATTGTTCTTTAACTATGGAATAAGGCAGGTTAGTATCAAGAAAGAAACCGACAAGATACTCCGACCAATAGTTGACACCCACTTAAATAACTTCCGGAGGAGGAATCATAACTCCATCAATATTGACCATGTCAATAGAGCGGGGCACAAAAGCACCCGCGTTTCTTGGCAATGAAGAGAATAGCGAGGACCATTTAACGCCCATATTTGGTTCATTTGTTACCTTAGCCGCTGCAGATATACTAGGAGGATCAACCCCACTAACATTTACAGTTGGAACATTTTGAAGGATAATAGGGCACGACTACTGCTCAACAACAGAAACACCACAGTTAACATATCTATTCCCATTCAACAGAGGAGTAGTGTCAACATCAGGAGGCCAAACAGCAATACTAGAAGCCAAACCATATACCTGACCAACAGTTTTCTTATCATATTCGTGTTTTCCTAATAAAACAGTAGCAACACTCATAGAATTTACCACTCCAAAACAATTTCCAGCGGCCTTAACATCAACTGCTTCTGCAGTTTTTAAATTCATTTCAGCATAGTTATATTCACTAACATCATTAACCCGTCCATCATAGCTATCACATTGCAATATGTTATTATCATTCCAAGCTGTGGCAGATTGTTGGAGAATAGGAGATACGGCAGAGAGAGAAATCAGATTCAATATACCTGATAGAGGACCTATAGACTAAGAAAGCTTATGATAATCAGTGGCTAAGGCTTCCATCATATTCCGCTTTTCAATTGGAACTGATTTACCATCGCAGGCCTGAAGAAGTGGACCAGATCCAGAAGCGATAGTTTCTGATTGAGGAAGATCGAGAACAGAAGATGAAGTAGACGCATAACCACGACCAGATCTGGTGGTCGAACGATTTGCAATTGAGGAAGAAAATCTCGATTTTCCTTTCTGGTTCTTAGCCATCGACGATAGGAGAGGCAAGGAGATTAAGTAGCGGAGGCGATGCGAAGATGTAAGAGAGAAGGGGCGAAAAGGCGATGGGTAAGAAGAAGATCAAAAATGAGAGGCCAAAGGAAATCGCCATTTACGCCAGCAAGGGGACGCCATTTATTTTATAAGTGATTTAAATTTAAATTTTCATATGTTCTAACTCAAATATAAACATATTTTAAGTATTAATTAATGATATTAAAATCATTTTCAAATTTTGTTTTCAAAATAATTAGTTCAAATAAAAATAGAAAATGTGACCGAAAAACGTTTTCCGAATTCAACTTTTCCGAATAAGAAAGTGGTCGAAAACGCTATGCGCATTTTGTATAACTCATATACACATGCACAAACATGCATATATGTCATGTGACAAGTTAATGATAGTGTTAAAATAAATAAACCAAGCTTAGATTAAAATAAAACAAATTTTGACTTAAAAAAATATAAAATAAAACCTAAATAACCTAAGGAAGTACATTACCATAACCTAAGCTACCTAGTTTAGCACACAAGGCATGGTGGAGGGTGGATAATAGGGGGGTGTGTGTGCACCTAGGGAGAGGGGGAATGCATGGAAGCATACACATGACAACATTTAACATATATTAAATGTTAAAGTTAATTTAATTTATTACTTCATTTCTTTTCCTATAAGTACCCACCATCTCCACACATTCTCACTTTACATCTTCATTTTCATATTCACTTCTCCTCTCTTCATGCTCAAGAATATCCATGGCTGCCAAATCCATGTCTAAAGTCGGCAAAATATAGCTTCTTCATTTTAAAACTCCATATATTCATCTACAAACACTCCTCCACTAAGACAAAAGCCATTTCCACCTCAAAACTTCAAGGCCGAGCCTAATGTTGCCAAGTCCAAACCCAAACCTAGCCTAATATGGGCCTAAAAGTCTAAGTTACGGTGTAGTGAAGGTAGTTCGTGAGTTCGGCAACTTGTTGTGGTGATCCGGTTAAGTTAGAATAGTTTTTGTGAGCAATGCTTCCACCTTTGAACCATAAAGTTTAAACTATATTCATTCCCATACTTGTAGCTATTGAACGCTTATTGTATAGTTGTAATAATGATTTGGTCGTTGGATTGATTTGTAGCTTTGAAAATTAGTCACTTTGGAAAGTTAGTAAGCAAATCATAAGTTATATGAAAATCTAGTAGTTAAACTATTTCCGTCGTTAATAAATGCTTGTTACATGTTGAATCATTGTAAACTACCATGCATGTGTGTTCATCCACTTGCTTTGTGATGGTTGGTTGTATTGAAAACGTCATATACTTGAATTTCGAACTGCCCGTATAGCGATATTCGCTATATCGGTACTTTCGGGAAAATCACCATTTATCGAAACCGTTTGGTTTCAATATCGTGCTTGGAATTATTTTACAAGTTAAGCAAGTTTTGATTAATGGTGTTTTCAAAAATAATTATTTATTTTAATAATAATTATTTAGTTTAATTAATTATTTAATTAATAAGGATTAAGGTTAACTAATTAACTTATTAATGACATGTTTTAAATTTAACTAATTACTTAGTTAATGATGTTTTAAATTTAATTAATCATTTTATTTAATGATGTTTATGGCTAATTAATCCTTCGATATTGATGTATTAAGGTTTATTAATTTATTTATTAATGATGTTTTTAAAATTAATTAATCCTTTTTAATTAATGACTTTTAAAATATAATGAATCGATTTAACCTTAAATAAATCTTTCCTTAAATAAAGTTTAAATTAATTAATCACTTTTAAATAATGATATTTAATGATTTATTAATTAATTAAATTAACTGTATTTAAATATAATCAATTAATTTAAATTAATGATATTTTAAAAGGTGATACCCTTTTTAATCAAAGGTCGATGAAGTTAATTAATTAACTTAGTTAACAAAGTTTTAAAGTTAATTAATCAATGTAATAAGGATTCTTTTTAGTTATTAAATCCTTTTTATAATGAAGTTTCAAAGTTAGTAAACTTTTTTAACCAAGTGTTTAAAAGCTAATACTTGTAATGTGAAGCCAAGTACGAATTCAGATCTTTTAAAAAAAAGTGTGATTTGTTAAGAATAATCATGAGACATGACTTTGAGGTAACACTACCTTGACTTGTCCAGTATTATTATTAACTAAGAAATAGTACAAGTTTGAATTCGATGAGTGGGGGTAAGTATACAAGGCTTAATTTCCATATATGATTGTTTTATACCATCGATTGTTGGTTTATCAGCTATCGGTTACTTTAGCTACTTTATTTTCGTCATTCTAAGATGATTTATCGCTCCGTTGAGCATTGATATCCTTTACTGGAAATGACTAAATCCAAAGTGCGAGAGGAGGCCAAGCTATGTGTGGTTTCTCCCATTATGGTACTTTTACATCTCATCTAGATTTGGATTCGGCAGCGCTATTAGATGTGAAATATTCGGATTCTCGTTAAGGTTTGGCGGGGTCCGGCTTGGTATTGTCCGAGAAGTGTCATGGAGTATATGAGCTTCTCAAAAGTATATTACTAGAGGTATACTTCAAGGGTGGTGCACCTTCCTAATCATTTGTTGGAGATTTTCCTTTTCTTATTTGGTTCGAACCTTCAAATTTATATCCTTAATTGCATCGGGAAGAGTCATCCACTCTTCGTAGAGCTTAATTATTTATCCATTCTTTATGTTTGGATGTAGATTTATGTGAGAGTAAATCTATTCCGTGTTCAGAGGTGAGGCTCACATGTTTGTGTTTAATCACACCTTTATTGTTTTAAAGTTTTACTCATACTAGGTATATCGTTTGACCCGAGTTGTTAATTCTCCATAAACTCTCCGGTACTCATTTTATCTAAGTAGTCCGAGAGTAGCAGGTCTTTGTTGGTCTCTTTTGAAGACGACATTCGAGCAGGAGGCTTTCATCTTCTTAGCTATCTATTCCACTGTATTTTCTAGTTTGTGTAAGTGTATTTGTTTCAGCATATGTAAAGGTAGGATGTCATAACTGCCTAAGCTGATTTGTAGTACTTTTGTGTAACTCTGATAACTCCCTGTTAAGGTGTAATGCCCCAGAATTTTGGATATTTGAAATAAAAATATTTAATTGATTTTAAATAATGAAAAGTTAATTTTATAGATTTAATAGTTTGAATTTCAAATATAATGATTTATTGGAAAATTTAATTGCTGAATTAATAATTGAAAATTATTTAAATAATTGAATCTTGAGATTTAAGTTAGAGAAAAATAATTTTAAAGGCTTATTAAATCTCTATTAATAAGTATAAAGGTAATAAAAATTTTAAAATTTAATTTAAAAGTGATTTACTCGATTTAAAAAATAACTCGTTTAAATTAACATATAAAAATAGCTTTCCAGGACACAGTCTTGGATTTCGACGAAACCAGTTCCGTTGGATACATAATAGTGTATTATTATCCGATTTCAAATTTTGTAACGTTTGGAATTACCGTTTGGTCATACAGAATGGAAACGCGTTGAAATTAATATCACAAATTTAATATTTTAATTAGGTTCAAAAAGCTATCTTCTACATACGACCGAATTAGGTCTCGAGACTAGTTCCATTGCGTTCGGAATAGGGGTATAAAATTATGAACGCCTAGCAGCACACCTCGGTTGGGATTAGAAAATTTTAGCCAGATATTTTCAAATTTAAAATAATAATATATATAGGTTGATTTGACCAGCAGCCTACATTCTTTCACATCAGCCACTTTTGGACTGAACCAGCCCACCCTACGTTGAAAAAAAAGGCTACTCTACTCCGGTGCTACGTTCCCTCGTACTTCTTCTTTTTAAACGCAAGAAGAAAAATTGATGAGACTTTAAAAATCAAAATATCGAAATCTACTTAATAAAAAAATCTGAAACTTTCTTTAAAATTCTTATTTCAATCTGAGCTGCTCACGGGCATATTGGGTTGAAGGCATGTCGATTATTAGTGGAGTTCGATAGAAAGGTCGCATTGGTTTAGCAGCTAGGGTTAGGAATTTCTCGTGCCGTGGTCGATGGGAGGTCGTGAGGATGGGTGGAATGGATTCGCAGTGATGATGTGCACCTATGGTCAAGTTATGTGGGCGGGCGGCTGTCGCCTGGTGGTCGTGACATTTTTGTATTCATTGTCGATGTGGCGGAGTCGCGACCAGGGGATGTGATGGTGTTCGACGTCTTGATGACGAGAGGATGGAGCTTGAATGGAAGAAGTTGGGGGCGAAGTCGGATTGGAAAAGCGTGGAGTATTTCGTGAAATAGGGAGTGCGTGCATATATTTGCACGACCATTAGCATGCACAAATCTGGGTGTGCACGAGAGTAGCTTCAGGCGATGATTTGGGGAAGAAACTGTGCATATTGGGTCGGGCATAGAAACAGTAAGGTTATATTAGTTTAAGTTGTAATTAAGTTTATTAATTAATTTATATTAGTCGTTATTCTTAAAAATATTGTATCTTCTTTATACGATGTAAGAATTGAACGAACTGAGTCACGTTGCACTCGTATCTGCAAATGCTACGCACAGAAATTGGATTGGAGCGATTTAGAGCTTTTGAAATTTTTAGCCAAATTAGAACACCATTCGAATTTAATCGGAATCAGAACGCGAAAGCGACAACAAAAATAAAAGGTGAGTGTTTTAATGCTCACGACATACTATAATATTTTTATGTTCGTTAAAATTGAATTGTGAAGTTATCTAATTTTATTGACTGTTATTTGAAAATGAAATTGACACATGAGTTGACTGTAGGTATTAAAATTGACAGTAAAATTTGAAATTGGAATTTAATGCCAGTAAATTGCCTGATATTGATAACTATGAAATTGTTGTGAATTATTGGCTGATTTGGATGTTGATTGTGATGGATGCTATTGATTGATGTTTTGGATGATTTGGTTGTTTATTTATTTTGATATATCATGCTATCATCCTACATATTATTTACAGTATATAAAACTGTAAATCGAATTATTTAAAATAAATTAAGAAATAGGTTGAAATGATATATACCTATGACATTTATTTGGATTGAAATGATATATATGCATCCCTGAATTTAATTGAAATAACTGATTCACTTGGCCATAGGATAGAAAATTATATACGGATACTGGATTAGTTAAATTAAATTATTTTAGAATTTTGATTTGAAATAATTTAATGATTTGATTTAAAGAAATTAAAATCGAATTTTGGACATTGAATTATTTCGAACTTGAGCTCGAAATGTTGAAATTTAAATTTAGTAAACGAAATTGCTTAAATAATCGAAGTTGAGATTTTGAAGTTATAGTCGAAATATGATTTGAATTTCAGAAATTAATTTGTTTTAAAAGATTGGACTTTTATTCGAACTTTGAATATTGCTAAGTAAAAATGATATAAAATGATATTTCAGATTTGAGCTCGGAATTGAATTATATTAGAGGATTTGGATTTTAAATTGGATATTGAAGGTAAATTTGATTTAAGTGTTTTGAATCGATATTTTGAAAATCAAACTCGGAATTGATATAAATCGAAATGGTTTAAATTTGGAATTGAAAATTACTTTGGAATTGAAATTGAAATTAATTTGGAATTGTAATTGAAACTAATTTGTAATTTGAATTGAAATTAATTTGGACTTAAAATCGAAATTAATTTGGAATCGAAGTAAAATTCGACTTGAAATCGAAATTGAATCGATTAAATCGAAATGGAAATTGGAATTGATTTGAATTGGGATATTTGGAATTGAATTGGTTTGACTTTGAAACTATTTTCAAATGGATTATTTTGGTATAAACGGTTTAAAATCTATCTTCTTCAAATATTCATATTATTTTGATTTTCCAAACTATTTTACTATATAAACCATTTTTAATACTCAAACTATTTTCTATGAAACTATTTGAACTATTTAACTATTTTAAAATTATTTAAACTATTTTCTAAAAATTCAAACTGGTCAAAAGGGTAAAATGTTTATATTTAAATCTTGGATTTAAATGCGAATTGGATTAAAGTGAAGTTATAACTTAAATTGTAATTCGAATCAAAATTTTGAAGTGAAATCGATATATCGATTGAATGGACATTTTGAAGTAAAATATGATTTGTGAAGCGAATATGATGATTTCGAAATGGATTTGATTTTTGAAGCGAATATGATATTTTGATATCAAGTACGAACTGTTATCGAAATGTAAAAGAACCAACCGGTATGTAAAACGACGTTTGGTTGTTAAAAGGACCGGGGCCTCTTATTGGCATACTCTTTGTCAATATTGAAACCACTTTAACAACTATGTACGCGGAGGAGACTCTAGAATGAAGTGGTTGGATTTGCCATCGTTTGTTGGATTTGAAGTAAGAGAACGATGATTTTTTCTTAGACCGTGACACTTGTGCCAATTTGAAATGACTAAAACAGGACTGCTTGACATTGCCAAGTGGGCTAATTACCCCTAGCGGGCATCTGTTCTTCGATTTTCTTAGACTCGACCCATATTATTACTCTTGTTGTTGGTTTCGATTGGTGCACCTTGATTTGGGATAGCCCCCCTTTGACTCGATATGGGATGGATGGATGCGCTGGGCGGTCATGGCTATGATGCTTACCACCAACCCAGCGACCCGAACTAGTAGTATGATACCTTGGGCATTGCCTCACGTGCATTGTCATACTTTTATTCCTATACGAGACCCTTACGATTTTGGTTTAGTGTTGTCGTATCACGGCGCATCCCTATCCCCCGACGTTCTACTGGGGTGTTATATGCAAACTGTACGACAATGCTTAAAAACGCGTTAAGGGGGGTTATTGTAAAGCATTAACGCAAAGAAAAATATTTATTTTATTGATTAAACATTATATAAGTAGTGTATTCTACTACATATAAATATTTTGATGGATCCTTACGAGATGCAAAATCCCATAACATCTCTTGAGTTATTGCACGCATGTTGTTGGGTAAATTTCTCACCCAGGAGATCTCTAGACCATGGAGAGCTAAACTTCATTCGGCATCCTCACCACATCCGAATCAAGCTTCCCACCGAATCAAGCTTCCCACCGAATCAAGCTTCCCACCGAATCAAGCTTCCCACCGAACCATACTTCCCACCGAACCATACTTCCCACCGAACCATACTTCCCACCGAACCATACTTCCTACCGAATCAAGCTTCCCACCGAACCATACTTGCCACCGGACCAAGACGATGCAGAACCGGATTTACTAGGCCAGATTGTACCAGCCCGGGCCCATCAATAGCTGTATACATCCAAGACCCCTGCCCCCAGCCTCACTCTATAAATAGAGGGGCAGGGGTACAACAATGGGGACAGGTTTGAGAGCTCAAGCACGGAAGGAACTTTCAAACAACTTTCTTTTACTTATATCAAAGCTTTGTACTTGTAATCGGAATAACTGAAGAGAAATAACATATAAAGTGGACGTAGGCACATTCTGGCTGAACCACTATAAATCTGCGTGTCTTTTTATAGTTTAGCCCCTGTTTTTTACATATTTGCATAAATCACTCGAATCACTAAGAATCACATAAGATCTACTAAATCATACAACTTCGAGGTGTTTGTCCATTTTTTGTGCAAACATTTTTGGTGCTTTCACTGAGAACTAGAAGCTCGAAGCTTCAGCTTCATCCGCTTAACAAGTTTTCCTAACAGCATTGTCCGCCACTTGGAAAACATGCCTCCCAAACAGAGAAAAGATGTTAACAAAGGAAAAAACATCGCATCCAGCAGTCTTCCAGATCCAGCTGTCACGAATCAAGTAAATCGTCCTCCTCCAGCAACAGTAACAAATGAAGAACAGGCTAACCCAACTACTCCTGCCACAGAACAGCCTGCCGCAATTACTAGAGCAGATCTGGACAGAGTTGTGGTTGAAGTAACTAACCGCTTCACGTCCCAGCAGGAAGCCTTGGTGGACCATCTCATGTCACGCTTAAGGGACGCTGAGGAATCCAACCGCAACACTGAATCATGGGGCGAGTCCCAGTCTGGAGGATCTCAGAGACAACAAAGATCTCCCTTCTTCGAAGGAGCTAACGGCAGAAGTAGCCATGGTAGGAGCCGAGACCAAGCACAGCCCGAAGTTAGGCCTGAGGAAACGTTTGGTACCGAACCCAACAGGGAAGGTACCGGACGAAGGTCAACTGTAGCTGAGCCTGTCGTGCTGCCTAACCACAGAAACGCCAGTGAACGGGGCCGAGCTAGAATCCAGCCCGAAGTTGGACCCGAGGAAGTGCTTAGATCAGAACCCAACAGGGGGAGATCAAGGCAAGGGCCAACTGTAGCTGACCCAAGCATGCTCCCAGAAGATCAAAGGCAGCCACTGGAAAATATGAGGAATGATAGACGATACCATCCCTACAGGTCATATGGACGGAATCAATCCCACAGAACAGAACCAAACTCATTTCTATCTACTCCAAGTTCTGATGAAAGGATGGCACGCTTATTCAGAGAGTGTGTCCAACGGGAGCAAAGAGATCGAGGGATAGGCGCTAGGGTAACCAGCCCTTTCACCCGCAATATCGAAATTGCTATCACCCCCCGAGAATGGAAGATGCCAACAATGGAACCCTACAAAGGAACCTCCGATCCCGTTGTACACTTACAAAGGTACACGCAGCATATGCTCATGAGTGGAGCAACAGAGGGAGTACTGTGCAAATGCTTTCCGCTCTTCTTAGCAGATCTTGCTACCTCCTGGTTCTGTCATCTACCCCAAGGATCCATCAGCTCGTGGGAAATGTTGAAAGAAAAATTTATCAGTCAGTTCCGCATTCATGTGGAGCAACCTAAGGACGCTTATTCCTTATCCAGCGTCAAACAGAAACCTGGAGAAAAGCTGCAGCAATACCTAACCAGATTCAACGCCGCAGCAGCCGCAGTCCAAGACGCCGATGAGAAGCTTATCCTAATGGCCCTCTGTAGTGGTGTGCATCCGGACACTAAATTTGCTAGAAGGTTGACAAAAGAAAAGCCAGCTACTTTACCCGATTTCTTCCATGAAGCCGGGAAGTACATGAGGCTTGAGGATGCTGCCGTTGAGGGGCAGTCAGGATAGCAAAATAAGACAACCCATGGCAACGCCCCTGCTGTGGCAAGGGACGTTCGAAGAACTGATTCCAGAGACAATGCTGGGGGCAAGAAGGGAGAAAAGCGCCTATATCGGCCAGGACCAAGATTTGACACTTACACTCCTTTCAACGAGACCGTCGAAAATATCTTCCTTGCCACCCAAGGCGAAGTTAGATACAAACGCCCACCATACAAGAAGGAATCAGATAACGCACAGAAGTCTGGAAAATTCTGCCGCTTCCATGAATCTCACGGGCATGATACCAACGAATGCCATCATCTCCGAGATCTGATTGAGGAACACATCAGAAGAAAGAAACTGGAACGTTATGTAAAAGGTCAGGACAGGACCCCAGCTCCTGCCAATGTAAACCCAAGGCTACCCTCCCCGGGGGCCGACAGAGGAAACCGCGACGCTAGCAGCTCTAGTCAGGAAAAGATAGTGGTCCATACCATCTCAGGAGGGCCACACATCGCAGACAGAAGCTGGAAAGAGATGGAAAGATACGGAAAGTCGCTTAGAGACAATAAAGACTATGTCAATTCGGTTATAGAAGAGCGCCACCCGAAGCAGAAAGAAAGTAATGACATCACGTTCGGTAAGCGTGACCTAGAAGGAAGGCAGTACCCTCACATGGATCCCATGGTCATCACTGCCCGACTTGGTCCTGCCGAAGTCTACCGAATCCTGGTAGACACTGGAAGCTCGGTAAACATCCTGTTCAAACACGCATTCGACAAAATGAAGCTATCAATGAAGGATGTATCCCCCTGCGATAAACCATTACACGGCTTCACTGGAGACGCGAAGATGCCCCTCGGGCAACTGGACCTTTTTGTTGAGATTGGAAGCCATCCCCGCTCTGCTGTACGGAAACAAACGTTTGTGCTAATAGAAAACCAGTCGGCCTACAACGCCTTCTTGGGAAGGCCATCCTTGTCTGACTTCCAAATTGTCTTAGCCCCATGGTGCCTAAAGATGAAATTCCCAACAGACAATGGAGTAGGGGAAGTGGAAGGAGATCAGGACGTTGCTCGAGACTGCTATGTGATTGAACTTCGCAACAACCACAGGAAGGATAAAGGGAAGGGTGTAGAGATTTCCCTCTGCACAAAAAGTCTAGAAGCGTAGCAACTAAAGAAAGCCCCTCCTCTTCGATATACCAACGACCCTTTCAATGAATTAGATCATAGGGACAAAGAGGAGGAGGCCACCGCCGAGCCTGCAGAGGCTATGGAGTTTATATCTGTAGACAAGCATGACTCGAGTAGACTATTGAAAATTTGGTCCCAACTAAAAGCCGAATTGAAAGAACAACTCATCGATTTTCTCCGCCACAACTTGGATGTATTCGCTTGGTCACACGCTGACATGACTGGAATCTCCCCCGACATAGCATGCCACGTATTAAACATTGATCCTACCAAGGCGCCTGTAAAACAAAGAAAGAGAAGCATGGGGGCAGAGCGATCAGCAGCCCTCGATGAAGAAGTAAAAAACCTACTCGCCAATGACTTCATACGAGAAGCTATCTACCCGGAATGGATCGCCAACCCGGTGCTGGTAAAAAAGGCTAATGGTAAGTGGCGAACCTGCATTGACTTTTCCAACCTAAACGATGCCTGCCCAAAGGATTGCTTCCCACTTCCCAGAATCGACCAACTTGTAGACAGCACAGCCGGGCACGAACTCCTATCTTTTATGGATGCATACTCAGGATATAACCAAATTCCTATGCATGCTCCCGACCAAGACCACACTAGTTTCATCACCGATCGAGGTTTATACTGCTATAAGGTAATGCCTTTCGGACTTAAAAATGCAGGAGCCACCTACCAGCGCCTCGTCAACAAGATGTTTGCGGGGCTGATAGGACAAACTATGGAAGTATATGTGGATGACATGCTAGTAAAGTCAAGGAAAGCCAAAATCACGTGAGCCACCTAGGAAAGATGTTTCAAGTACTTCGACAATATGGAATGAAGTTGAATCCGCTAAAATGCTCCTTCGGAGTGTCATCTGGAAAGTTCTTAGGATTCATCGTTCATGCCAGAGGAATAGAAGCAAACCCTGAACAAGTCCGAGCGCTAAGGGATATCAAGATACCTTCCACTCGGAAGGAAATGCAAAGTTTGAACGGAAAAGTGGCCGCTCTAAGCCGATTCATCTCCAAGGCGACGGACAAGTGCGTCCCCTTTTTTGAGGCTCTAAAGAAAGACAAGGGAAAGTTCGAATGGACTGACGAATGCTTGACCGCTTTCCTTCACTTAATCGAACACCTCCAGAAACCACCGGTGCTCTCAACTCCAAGCGAAGGAGAAGAATTATACCTATACCTCGCTGTGTCATCCCACGCCCTAAGCGCTGCCTTGGTAAGGGAAGACAACCGCACGCAACGGCCGGTTTACTTCGTCAGCAAAAGGTTTACTGGGGCAGAAGTTAGATACCCTAAACTTGAGAAATTAGCATACTGTCTACTAATCACTTCACGAAAACTACGTCATTACTTCCAATCCCATTCCATCAAAGTTCTGACCGATCAACCACTGAGGCAGGTACTCCATCGTCCCGACACTTCTGGGCGATTACTTAAATGGTGTATTGAACTGAGTCAGTATGATATCACCTATCACCCTCGCACCGCCATCAAGGGACAGGTCATGGCTGATTTCATTGCAGAGTTCACTACCAACGAAGATCAGGAGCAATTGGAAATAACAGGAGATATCAAGTGGAATCTCTTTGTGGATGGTGCATCAAACGAACAAGACTCGGGGGCAGGTGTAGTAATAATCACTCCCAGGGGAAACAAACTGCACTATGCTATAAGGTTGGAGTTCGCTGCCACCAACAACGATGTAGAATATGAAGCGGTGATAGCTGGGCTAGAAATTGCCATAGAAATCGGGGCCAATTCTTTGTGTATTCACAGCGATTCTCAACTTATTGTTAACCAAATACTAGGAGAATTCCAAGCTCGAGAAGAACGACTCATAGCATATCTAAAGAAGACCAGGTTACTTCTCAGCCGATTGGACCACTACATAGTCAAACACATCCCTCGGGAGGAGAACCGAGAGGCCGACGAATTAGCAAAGCAGGCAAGTGTGAGAGACATCACCATCTTCGGGGCAGTGACCATCTCAAAGCAAATGGCCCCAAGTTTTGAACAAGTAAATCTGATAACTGCAACCGAAGAAGCAACTTGGATGACTCCCATCCGAGACTACCTACAAAGTGGCACACTACCCGACAGGCGTAATGAAGTCAAGAAAGTCTTGAGGAAAGCGTCCCGCTATACAATACAAGAAGACATCCTCTATCGGCGCGGGTTCTCTAATCCATTATTAAGGTGTGTCGCCGGAAGGGAAGCCAAGGAAATCTTATCCAACATTCATCAAGGAAGCTGCGGAGATCACACCGGAGGGCAAACGTTAGCAAAAAAGATACTCCGATACGGATATTTCTGGCCCACCTTAAGCAAGGACGCCTTAGATTTCGTCAAGAAGTGTGACAGGTGCCAAAAATTTGCTAAGATTCCTCGGCTACCGACAACCGAGATTACTCAGATGACCAGCCCTTGGCCCTTCGCAATATGGGGAATTGACTTAATCGGCGAGCTACCAATGGGCCGAGGCGGGGCCAAATATGCTATAGTGGCAGTTGATTATTTCACCAAATGGGTGGAAGCGGAACCTCTAAATAAAGTATCTTCAGCAAAAGTTATTAACTTCTTAATTAAAAATGTTCTGTGCAGGTACGGAGTCCCACTCAAAATCATATCAGACAATGGACTTCAGTTTGACAGCAAGGAATTCGCCAACTGGTGCCAAGAACATAGAATTCATAAAAGCTTCTCATCCGTAGCATATCCCCAGGCAAACGGACAAGTCGAAGCAGTCAACAATATTCTGAAAACTCTGATAAAAAAGAAGCTCGAAAAGTCAAAGGGCGCTTGGGTGGATGAACTCCCTACGGCACTATGGGCCTACCGCACATCTTTCAGAACATCAACAGGGCACACTCCTTTCTCTTTGGCATACGGATCGGAGGCTATGCTCCCAGTTGAAACCATTGTGCCTTCCCACCGTAGGATCCACTATAACCCAGAAGAGAATGAAGAACTCCTCAACATGTCTTTGGATCTAGTTGAGGAGAGAAGGAATGATGCAGTCCTTAAAGCAGCAGCCCACAAGCAGAAAGTGGCGGCACAATACAACTCCAAAGTCAAGCATCGTACCTTACGAGAAGAGGATCTTGTCCTCAAGCGAATCTTCCCTCGCCCCGGAGCACTAGACCCAATCTGGGATGGGCCATATGTAATTCATAAAGATCTCCACAACGGAGCCTATATTTTGTCAACAGTGGACGGAGAGGTGTTCCAGAGGGCATGGAACATCCAACACCTCCGTCGATACTTTTCTTAACTTGTATTGCCCATATGAAGTGAATTAACAAAGAGAATCAGTGGACGTAGGCATTTTCGTGCCGAACCACTTTAAAAAAACCTTGTCTCTTTTTTTAACTTGTTCCTTTGTATCTTGGCTGCCTGTTAACTTTATCCTTTTCTGTTGAACAAAATCCCGAGTATATAGCATTTTCATTCAAAGCACTCCACAACGCAACTTCTCCTGGACAAGACTTAGCAGGTACTATGCGAATCTATGCCCTCGCCAATGAGACACTTTTGCTCCGGCATCCCTCTGCTGCGGGTTAACTCATTGCTCGCGACGGCCCTCAAAGCCAACTGTAATGAGCCGATTATAAGCCACCGAGAAGGTCGACTATAGCCGAGGCAGCTCATTACCGCGTTAGGCTCGCCGACAACTGTGAACCGACTATAAGCCCCAACATAAGGTGTGGCCAGCCAGGGGCAGTTCACAGTTGACGATCGGCACCCACGCTAGCCGGCCACAGTAAATCGAATAATACCCACGACTACGGGCCATAATGGTTCGGGTAGTTACTGTGCGCGATCTCGGCTCCGATGTGTCTTAAGTGCGGCTGTGGTAAAAAAGAATTAACTCCCCGTGGAGGCGTAAGATGGGTGACGAATGTCTCCAAGACCCACAGCTAGGGAAAGTGACTACAAAACCCGTTTGCCACGAACTTAAGCACATCGAAGGCCTTCCGTGATTGGAAGTTTTACCTTTTCACATATTTCAATTTCACTTAAAAAGCTTTTCCCTATCCTCTATAACAATCCCTAAAGTACATGATACAGAGTAGGAGATACTCGCCAATGGGTGTAGGGACTCACAGTGGCAGGACATTCGACTGCATTCCATGCTCGGTCATACAAGATATTCAAGACTGCCATCTACGATTAAAACATGAAAGGCGGTATTTTCTTCTTTTATGTACCAATTCATGACTATAGTTTGTTCACACCACACGCTAATATTGCAAGTCATGAAATTATGATTTAGAACCAGAATCTGACATCAAACACAATTTAATTACAAGAATATACATAGCTATATTTCTCATACGATATGCCAAAAATAACAGCAAACATTCCAAAGACGACAAAATCAGCTTAAGTTAAAGAATTACACGTTAAAAATAAGACTATTTATTACAAGTGGAAAAATATTACAACCTAAAGGCTACGTTACTGTTTTTCGACTAACATATACAACACTGTCGAATCCACAAAAGGAGTTTTTCCAGGTATAATCAAGGGGCCGGCTGCAATGGAGCTTTATCCTTGCCCTGTTGACCCCCTGTCCAGTCAAAACAAAAAGGGAGGGACTCATTAGCAATAGGCAACCAAGTTGATGGAGAAACTAAAAAGGGAGACTTACAAGCACCTGCTTCCTGACTATCCTGATCGTCATCCTCTACCTGCACGCCTACCTCCTCAGCGGCAAGCAACCGCATACCTTCCTTCACCGCCACCTTCTCCTCCTTGGCAAACTGGGCAGTGACCGCATCCATGCTGAAGGCCACGCCACCATCTTTATCTGCATCGGCCTTAGCCTCCTCCAGAGCCCGAAGATAGATCTTAGCCATGATCCTGGGATAATCATCCATCCAGGATAGGTTGCCCTGCTTCCAGGTTCGGAAGTACATGTCCTGAAGCATTTCGTCCATCATCCCCTCATTCTCCTCAAACTCCCTCATCCGGGCTTCGGAAGCCAACAACCTCCCAACGGCAGCATCTCTCTCCGACCGGTATCTCGAGCAGTCGGCTAGAAGGGATCCCCGCATTGCCTCCATCTCCTCCCTCAACTTGGCTTGAGCAAGCTCTGCAGCCCCAAGTTTCCCGGACAATTCCTCCACCTGCTCAAGATCCGCTTTCCGAACCTCGTCCACCGTGGCAATAGCCATGTCAATCCGTTCTTTGCAAGTAGCTTCCATTTTCCGCAATTCGGCCCGACTGGCCTCTTCCATGGTTTTCCTTAATCGTCCAGTAGCAGCCTCATGCTGAGAAATCTGAATAGCCTGATCCGCAAGCTGTTTGGCTTGATCCGAAACCACCAATCGAAGTCGGATATTGGCGCTCCCAATCTCCTCTTCGGCCTTAACCAGCCGGGCATGATGCCCCATCAGCTTCTTAGTCTCCTCCGCCACCCGATCAATATTAGCCTTGGCCTCGTCTCCCATAGTGATTATACGAGTAGTAAGTAAATCGAGATCTAAGGACTTAGCTTCATCAAGTACTCGTACCATGGGGTTGCGGGGGAGAAGGTGTTCACCGGTGACTTCGTCAAAGGTAATATCATGAGAGCTTGGATCCAGATCAGGATGACCCGCAAATGAATTACGAGCCAAGTCAGGACGGTCGATATGAGTAACAGAAGGGTTTCCGGATGGGTGCGGAGAAGGTGCAAACTCGCTATCCTCCTCCGTGATATCATGAAGAGGCTGAGCCGGGAACTGAGGACCAGGCGAAGGTTCGGATAAAGGACGACTCCTCTTTCTCTGCTGAATACCCTCTTAGATAACCCCGAGAAGAGGACGGTAGCCGACTACATCCCCGGAGCGGTGGGTCGAAGGCTTCGGCTTGACAGAAGTTTTGGAAAGCTTGTACTGTTCAAGCCTGTGCCGAAAATATGAGGCTTTGACCGTTTTACCTGCTCCTGATATGAAAAAAAAAGTGTCACAAGCATATATTGTTCTATACTTCGAGAAAACACGGCAAGTTAAAAGAATTGAAACACATCTGTGGTTGTACAAACCCTGGGGAGGAGTAGGATACTGGAATAGGTCCTGGATTTCATTCCAGGACGGGAGTGGGTCATAAAATATTCCTAAGTCTCTATCATTAGTGAAGCATGCAGGAGTCAAGAGTTCACCTTGAGTCGTCGGAGCCACCCTGGCTGGAATGGTCTGGGAAGACTCGCTTGCACCAGTCCCGGCCTTGTCCGCTTTCCCGGTTTTCTCTACCAAAGCCGGATCTTCGTCCAGCCCCTCAAAGCCTGGTGGAACGCATCGTCCGTCCACTCCTGAATCTCGCCCGCTTGCCCAGGAAGCAGGGCCCCGATGCCATCGCCACCTTTATCACCTTCCCGACCATCTCCACCCTCGCCTCTTTCCTCCTCTATGTCTTCCTCCTCACGGGTAAGTGGACAATTGCTGGGGGAGGGACCGTCCGACTTCTTGAGTTTCTTACCTCCGACAGCTGGAGGTTTTGTGAAAGGTTTCCTCTTGCTACTCTCTACCGTAACACCTTCCTTGGTCTGAGCAGCCGCCCTCTCCTCCGCCGTTTCCCTCAGCTTAACTACTGACTGCTGTGGAAGGATTAAGTTATACTCCAGAAGAATCGCATTTCTGATCAAGAAGGCAGATGATCTATATTTCCCAAGAATAGCTTCTATCTCAGCCGCCGTCTGAACCAGGCGGTCAGTCTCCACAACTGCAAAGCCACCTGTCGCTAGCAAAAATGAGGAAGTATGAGAAAAAGCATCGCAATCGTAATGGAAATTATAAGTAAAAGCATTCAACTTACATCCCGAAGTAAAGCGCCGAATTGAAACAGAGTCGTCCCTAACAAAGAACCATTCCCTCTTAAACATGCTGAATTTGGAATACAGATCCAAGACCGGCTTGAAGGTCACAGCTGACTCCAAGCTAATGTATGGGGACCCCTTCTTATAGCCCCTCAGGTTATATGGATACCGGATCTCTCGGTTGGAAGGAGCACGACCATACTTCCTCCGGAAAATGACGAAGAGGCTCACCAGTATAGCATAGGAGTTGGGTTGAAGCTGGAACGGGGCCACCTTAAGGTATGTAAGAAAGCTGGCTATCCAAGCGTTCAGAGGAGGGATGGCACCACACATGCAGTGGTATCTGCTGTAGGCGAAGTATCCTTCAGGAGGATCATACGGCATAACATCTCTCCCAGGCAATAGCAAGCGCGCCCTATCGATTCCAAAAGACCGGGAAATGACGTCAAGCTGCTCCTCCTTGAGGGAGCTAGGAAAGCAATCAGGCGGGGAGTTCAGAAGTTCCTAAGGGCCGTACCCGTCCACTAGTGATCTCGGGATTGGTCTGTGACGTTCTGTATTCGGCTGAGCTGGGGGCACGGCAGAGGAACCTCCTTCGCCCCCAGATTTCTTCTTGTCCGATCGAGTTTCCACTTTGCGAGACATTATCTGCAACATAGAAAAGCGTGCTGTTAGAACGGAGGATGTAAACAAATAAACGTCGGTAGCCCATTCGGTAATATGTAGTATAAGCTTTCATTCGGTGATAAAGCAACTCACGTAATTCGGCAACACGTGATTCGGCTACAGTGATTCGGCACACGTGATTCGGCAACACGTGATTCGGCTACAGCGATTCGGCAAACGTGATTCGGCGATACATGATTCGGCAACACGTGATTCGACTACAATAATTCGGCGCGTGTTAATTCGGCTGCAAGTGATTCGGTTACAAGCGATGTTCGGTGAAGAAATGCAATGGCCTAAGCCTCCCATTTATAGGAGGAGGTTGACTCACCGGACCACCTGGTTCGTTCCCAGAGCCGGATGTGATTGCTCAAACTCAAACAAAGCAGGACATGCGCGCACGCACGTCCTACTTTGGGGGGCAAATGTTGGGTAAATTTCTCACCCAGGAGATCTCTAGACCATGGAGAGCTAAACTTCATTCGGCATCCTCACCACATCCGAATCAAGCTTCCCACCGAATCAAGCTTCCCACCGAATCAAGCTTCCCACCGAACCATACTTCCCACCGAACCATACTTCCTACCGAACCATACTTCCCACCGAACCATACTTCCCACCGAACCATACTTCCTACCGAATCAAGCTTCCCACCGAACCATACTTGCCACCGGACCAAGACGATGCAGAACCGGATTTACTAGGCCAGATTGTACTAGCCCGGGCCCATCAACAGCTGTATACATCCAAGACCCCTGCCCCCAGCCTCACTCTATAAATAGAGGGGCAGGGGTACAACAATGGGGACAGGTTTGAGAGCTCAAGCACGGAAGGAACTTTCAAACAACTTTCTTTTACTTATATCAAAGCTTTGTACTTGTAATCGGAATAACTGAAGAGAAATAACATATAAAGTGGACGTAGGCACATTCTGGCTGAACCACTATAAATCTGCTTGTCTTTTTACAGTTTAGCCCCTGTTTTTTACATATTTGCATAAATCACTCGAATCACTAAGAATCACATAAGATCTACTAAATCATACAACTTCGAGGTGTTTGTCCATTTTTTGTGCAAACACATGTTATACACTGGATTGGAGATGTAAAACCCGTAAACATCTCTGATGCCACTACACTCGTGTTATATGCGATATCGATTTGACTCGCTAAGAATATTTTAGTCCTTACTCGAGTGTTTTTTTTTCATTACGCTCGGGTCAGCCCTGAGTTTTTTCAACGCATTGAAGATCATTTTCTGGAGGACGAAGACGAAGATTTGGTATATTATTACTATTAGTATTCCTGCATCATGTTGTCTACTGCATTGTTTTATTTATATATATAAATCTGATAGATGTTGTATAAATTATAATCAAATGTATAATATAGATAGCTTTATGAACTGTTTATTTGATTATTATATTTTATCGTTCCGTCGTGAGATTGTGTGTTTGATTTCTTCTTCTTTTATTATTTTTCTTAATTAACCCCATGGATTATCTATGTTCAAGATTGTTTAAGTCGAACATGTGTGGATTATTGTCGATTTAACCCATTTGAAATGTGGGTCATCACACGTGGTATCAGAGCTGAAGGTTAAGCGAGAATCTTGGCTTTGATGGGGTAACTCATTAGAGATAGGGTTAGTAGTACCCTAGAATGAGTTTGACTATATTAATGGATATGAGCGCGTATTTGTTAGTGATATAAAATTATTTTATATTGTATTCATTGGTCAGTTGAGTGGCTTATGGATTCTGGTCAATACGAGTAAGTAACGTTATTGATAGGGATTTCTAAACACTTGAATAGAGCAACTCAACATGATATTGTTTTGAAACTGGATAAATGAAACACCCCACACCCCTTAGTATACCCAAAAGGCACACTAAAAGATGTGGTGCATTGTAGGTATAACTAAAGCTAGCAGAGACTAAGATTCACAAGACAAAATAGATAGAGAATAACACAACGAAAGTAACGAAAAACAATAAGTGATTTTAAGAATTAATACTTCATAAATACTTCAGACAAACCACATATGTTCCAAATACCAAATACAATTGTCTTATGAAAATAAAATCTTAGTCTCATCAGAAAAACCAGAGTACAACACAAACTTTCCCTCAATACGGTGCCAGTACAATAAAAGAACTAAAAGCTGGAAATAAAAAGAAGGAATACATGATAGGGTCTCTAAGTCTCCAAGAAGCTGCGGTCTATCTTCTTTGCCCCTGATTTCCTATGGGGGGAAAGGGGAAAATAGAGGAGTGGGTCAGACTAAAAGTCTGGTGAATGATAGTAATTACTAGAAACTTTAAGCAAAGTAAAAGTAATAGACCTTACAACAATTCTAGTATATATAAAGGAAACAAAGGAAATAGGGATAAGGAATAAGCTGAAAATAAATATGAATTAACATAATTGATTAACTTTGATTGTTTGCATTTGTCTTTGATAGCTGCTTTGATTAGGCTGAATTCCTAATCCTATAATTAGGCTGAAATCCTAATTCTACCCTTTGGTTGGCCTGCTACTCCATAGACCTTACTGTGGACTAGACACTATATAACTCCCTACACAGAAATGGTGTCTACGAATGACACGCAAATATCTACTATGGACGAGACATTATATAGCTCCCTACACAGAAGGCAGTGATGCCTACGAAAGGCACACATACTAAGCGCTTGGAACTCATAGAGATTACTAAGCACCGAAATGGAAGTCGCACGCGTAACTGCCACCATGCTCATGCTACCTATTGCTCCACCTATTGGGTTTTCTTATTACATGTGCTCCAGCATAAGCGCGCCCTTCATCCCACTTCAGTCTAATGTGAGATCACCGTGTCCATAGAAAATAGGGGAAATGTTGTTGGTACTGGCCCGTCATCCAAACAATATCTAGTTGCGCCCCTTGCCTAAATCCTCATGATTTGGAATTCTACGTATTGACCAGTTACTACCATTATTAGCATAAGTGTGTCCCTCGTCTCACTTCAGGTTTATGTAAAACACCGTGTCCATAGAAATAATAGGGGAATGCACCGCCTCAAAATAAAAAAACTTCGTTTCATAAATAGGGCGGGTCGACCGCTATGTCGACCTTCACCCCCCTAGGTCGACCGGCCGGTCGACCTAGGTGATGGTTAGGTCGACCTCCTAGTCGACCTAGCCTATATAATAATTATTATTTTTTGTTTATTTTGTTTAATTCATATCTCGTTCATTTTTGCTCGGATTCCGACGTTCTATATATGGAAATTGACCAAAAAATTACCACAGACACATTGGTGCAACTCCCGTGGCTCAATTCTGATAATTTCAGAAAGTTATTTTATCATTTAATTAATTAATGAATTAATTAATTATTATGGGTTAAATTTCGGGTTGTTACATTCTCCCCTCCTTAACCGATTTCGTCCCCGAAATCTCTAAGGATAAAAGAATGAACTAATGTTTTCATCCAAGTTCTATAACCAACAACTCAACCATCATCCATTGTCCTTTGGTTTTTCTAATGCACTTTATGATACTTATGCGATTAGTGTAGTGTTAATGTCCCTAACTAATACAAAAGATTAGGCGGTCCACTGATTCAGTTGACCTCCTTTTATGCAATCATGTCCGTGCTATGTATCCAAATGAATGCAAAAATTCCTAGTGATAACTGATAGTTCTATATGCGTGCTTCAGTCATCATCCAAATGCAACAACCTTGTGATAAAAATCCATCTACAGCAACCATGAAAATAAAAATGCAAATGCGCACACATCCATATGCATATGCTCTAGTGTCCTAGTTAGGCTGATTCCTAAGATATAATAGTGCCTAGTGTAAGTATATGCGTCCATTAGCATCCACTAGCAAACACTTGCAACCACTTGCATACATCATTCATCACATGTTCTAATAACATGTTTACATCAAATCCTACCATCCATAGGTTAACTCCTAAGTTCTCCTAAACGATAATAAAGGAAAGAACCTATTCAAAACTAAGGATGGAAATAGGAAATTCGAAAACTTATTATCAAAGAAATGTGGATATGAGATACGAATTTTCTCCTAATAAAACCAATCTTCTCCGAAGTCTCCTTAACTATGTCGAAACCAAGGCAATCCCTTTGTAGACTCTATCCAACACGAAGGCGACTTGCGCGGCCTTTCATAAAGAGTTTCGAAAGGTGCCACTGTTAATGCTACTATCATATGAGAATCCCATTAAAGGAAGATGCTTTTCCCAAGTTTCTCCAAAATTAAAATTACACATCTTCAACCACGTGTTCCTACTAATATCATTTTACTATTCCTCTTTAGCCTACACATATGAAGGACCATTCCTAGGTTCTCACTAGTGTCCTATACACCTCACGGAAACTTCTATTATTACCTCTAAAAGTAATCATTGCTATCCCTTACATAACCTTACCCATTCTCTATCACACATAGGAAAGGATACCTATCTACTCCACAATTTAAAGTTTGGTTTGGTATTTATCATTTTATTTCAAAAACCAGGGTTTCTAAATTTTAAAGCATCAAATCCCAAAATCTTTGTCTTTAAAAGGATTATCTTTAAGTTTCTATTAAATTCAAAAACACATGGTTACTTAACATTTTATTTTTCTGGACTTGCATCCCTACAGCTTTTTGAATTTACATTATTCCCCAAATCTAGGTGGGAAAAACTTACAAATTATAAGTTAAAAACTTGTTACTCTTTTTCTTTCAAAGACCTTTACATTTTTCTATAAAAATTAGGATTTTTAAATTTAACCGTTACTAAGTTTTTTGCTTTCAAAAACTTGTTTACTTTTTCACCAAACCATTTCCTTTTAAAGTATCTTTAAAATATCCTTATGTGTTTTCAAAACATCTTCTTATTACACCAAACAGTCTCATACCTTAATGTATTGGAACTGCTTTCTCTTATGAGAAATTACTAATGTTAAAATCTTCTATGAACCTTTTTAAAAGAGGACTTCATGTTTATGTGAAATTACAAGGAACTTATTTTATATTTTTTGAAATAGGCTATACAAAATATGGTACTTCCCATACCTTGTACATCTCTTCCACGTATTCCTTATAACTTACACAAAACATTTTTTTATTGGTTTCATAGAAAATTATACCATTATTCTTTCCAATAGATTAAAGTATGTTTAATTTATGTTCTCTTACGATAGAAATTTTCTAATATCTAACCTACTCTTTTCTTTTCAGAAAAACTCATCTTAAAAACAGTTTTAATATATCCATAACCACAAAACATTTCCTTATACTTACTTAAATAATAAGTGTATTCACAAATAATATTTATTTCTATTCTTAAAAATTATCTTTTAAAAATACACTTTTATTAGGGTTCAAAACAGATGTTGCGTAAAACACCGTTGCTACAACCCAAAGATACCACTGTATTGATTTAATTAAAAATAAATACTAATAACCCTAACCTACCATGTAAAACATTTCCCTTGGGAGTCATTTACTATAACGGTAGCATTATAGTCTATGCTCCCTTTGTTTTCACGAAAACATCTATTACAACAATAAATGATGTAATCTACGTTTTCGATACTTAATACATTTTAGTTTTTTATTTATTTAAAATCTTTGTTTTCTTACAAAGAAACTGGTGAGCTATATACGTTCTATAATTCTTCAAAAATAATTTCACTTTTACCAAAATTTATATCATATAAAAATCCAATTTAAATTTCTTACCATACTCCCAAAAACCCAATATTTACTTTAAAAATATTGACAATTCTACTTTTTAATTCTAATTATTTCATTTTATTGGGTTAGAAATAAAGTGGATTTTCTTACTTACTACCCTAGGAGTGTCCTTTCTAAACCTTGGAAATCTCATTTCCTTACTTAAAGTCTTATATTATTATTCCTCTTGTATGCTTATATTTATTCTAAGGCATTACTGTTAAATCCACTTATATGAAACAATTGTAATTTCTACAACTACCTACACATGGGCTATCTTTTTTTTCCTTATCAACTAAATCTATTCTACATCCCTAATCTTTGCCTACAACTCTTTGGGCTTTCATAATCTGAACCTAGATGTACAAACCTGTTTCTCAAACTCATTCCATATGTTGACCTACTCTATGCCCCAAGAAACACACTTCCTTATGCCTAAAGTGATACTTCAAGAATTCTGTCTTCAACTGATGAACACGAAGCGTACGAAGAACCTCCTTTAGATGAATAACATGCTTTTCCATACTTCTTGGAAAACACAAAAACGTCGACCACGAATACCACCATGAACTTTATTTTGGACATCTCTAAAAAGATGGTTCTTCAAATCTACAAAATAGGCTGGGACATTGGTTAGCCCAAAAGACATAATCACCCACCCAAAGAATCCGTCAGGTGTCCTAAATGCGGTCTTATCAATGCTGTCATCAACTACCCTAAGCTGATGAAATCCAGTGGTTAAATCAAGCTGAGAGAATACTGAAGAGCCAACTAACAAGTCGAGAAGATCATCTAACCTAGGAAGTGGATAATTGTTCTCCTTCGTGAGCTTATTTAATACACTATAGTCTACGCAAAGTCGAAGGGAACCATCCGCCTTAGTAGCGGAGACGACTGGTGCTCCCTACTCCGATATGCTTCTTCTTACGAAACCTTTCTCCAAAAGTTCACGGACTTGCTTGCTCAATTCCTTCCTCTCCCTAGGTTCCATGTGCCTCTAGGGTAATGCTAATGGCTTAGCATTATCAGTGAAATAAATGCTGAAGTCAATTTCTCTCTTAGGGGGTAGTCCCCTAACCTCCTTAAAGACGTCTGGCAAATCTTTGACGACAGGAGTAGAATCTAACTCTGCTGCTGATGAATCGAGGGAATAAAGGAAGCTCAACATAACTGACCCTTACAGGTCGTAAGAAACCTCGAGAGTCCTACCGTTGCATGTCTCTAGTCTAACGACTCTCCTCCCGCAATCTAATATAGCTCCATATGTGGATAGCCAATCCATCCCTATAATCATCCCATACCCCAAAAATCCCACTACATAGGCGTCACAGTCAAATTCTACGCCTAGGATAAAATTTTCAAACCCCTACAAATCATAGACAAGTGCGCCGATCCTCCTATGGGGTTTGAAACAACGATGGGGTCTACTACTAAAGAGGTGTCTAAGTGCAAACAATATACCAAAGAACTAGAGATGAAAGAGTGTGAGGCTCTAGAATCAAAAAGAGTCTGAATGGGAAAATCAGAAATAGAAACCCAATTTTCCTACCTTGATCCGGTCTGCTGCTGGAAGGTGTTGCATCTAAAGCCTGAATCTGCGCTACAGGTGCACTCGCCCCCTGCCCCATCTTCTGAGGACAAAACTTACTAAGATGACCGGGTTGTCTACAGTTGTAACACTTCTTCACCTTCTCTCTCTTGCAGTCTTTTGTGTAATGACCAACCATTCTACAGCGTATACATTTCCCACTTTTCTTGATTTGCTTTTGAGGGCCTCCTCCTTTCCTCTTATCCTTATCCTCCCTCCACCATGGCTCCTTAGAGCTTTCTAACCTAAGAACTTCTTTAAGCTCTCCCTTCAGTTTCCTAGAAGTAGGCTGAACTCTCTATCAGACCTTCAAATCTAATAGCCTAAACCTTCGCTCCATACCTTCCAACCTAGCTCGTATCTCCTCGGAATCCTCTATGCCAGAAAAAATTCTGCCTCCTATACAAGCGAAGTCCTTGCATAGCTTAGAAAAATTGGCTGGTGTAGGTGGATTAAAGGGATTTCCACCTACCGGTGTTGTATTGGGCGCTTGCCCATACACCTCTGGTACCGTAGCTCTGCGGAACCAGTCAGCCATACTTATGCAAAGAAAAGGAAACTTAGGCTCGAAAGAATCGAAAGAAGGTTGAACTGGACTTTGAGGGGATCTCTATAAAAAATCATTTATACCTAAAATCTATTTCTAAGAGTTTCTCTTTGAAAAATACTTTTAAAAAAAGTTATTTTGGAAAAATACCTTACTTTTAAAACAAATTTTTAGGAATCCTGTAACCTTAGGCTCCGATACCAAGTGAAACACCCCACACCCCTTAGTAGACCCAAAAGGACACACTAAAAGATGTGGTGCGTTGTAGGTATAACTAAAGCTAGCAGAGACTAAAATTCACAAGGCAAAATAGATAGATAATAACATGACGAAATTAATTAAAAACAATAAATGATTTTAAAAATTAATACTTCATAAATACTTCAGACAAACCACATATGTTCCAAATACTAAATACAATTGTCTTATGAAAATAAAATCTCAGTCTCATCAGAAAAACAAGAGTACAAACACAAACTTTCCCTCAATACAGTGCTAGTACAATAAAAGAACAAAAGGATGGAAATAAAAAGAAAGAATACTTGATAGGGTCTCCAAGTCTCCAAGAAGCTGCGGTCTATCTTCCTTGCCCCTGATTGCCTATGGGGGGAACGGGAAAATAGAGGAGTGGGTCAGACTAAAAGTCTGGTGAATGATAGTAATTACTAGAATCTTTAAGAAAAGTAAAAGTAATAAACCTAACAACAGTTCTAGTATATATAAAGGAAACAAAGGAAATAGGGATAAGGAATAAGCTAGAAATAAATACGAATTAACATAATTGATTAATTTTGATTATTTGCACTTGTCTTTGATAGCTGCTTTGATTAGGCTGAATTCCTAATCCTATAATTAGGCTGAAATCATAATTCTACCCTTTGGTTGGCCTGCTACTCCATAGACCTTACTGTGGACTAGACGCTATATAACTCCCTATACAGAAATGGTGTCTACGAATGACACGCAAAGTATCTACTGTGGATTTGACGTTATATAGCTCCCTACACAGAAGGCAATGGTGCCTACGAAAGGCACACATACTAAGCACTTAGAACTAATAGCGATTACTCAGCACCGAAATGGAAGTCGCACGCGTAACTGCCGCCATGCTCATGCT
Source organism: Allium fistulosum (assembly GCA_030737815.1). Classification (NCBI taxonomy): domain Eukaryota; kingdom Viridiplantae; phylum Streptophyta; class Magnoliopsida; order Asparagales; family Amaryllidaceae; genus Allium; species Allium fistulosum. The sequence continues at coordinate 925,822,985 of CM060901.1, forward strand.
ACCTGTTGCTCCACCTATTGGGTCTTCTAATTACCTGTGCTCCAGCATAAGTGTGCCCCTCATCCCACTTCAGGCTAATGTAAGATCACCGTGTCCATAGAAAATAGGGGAAATGCTGTTGGTACTGGCCCGTCATCCAAACAATATCTAGTTGCGCCCCTTGCCCAAATCCCCATGATTTGGACTTCTACGTATTAACCAATCCAACCATTATTAGCATAAGCGTGCCCCTCGTTTCACTTCAGGTTTATGTGAAACACCGTGTCCATAGAAATAATAGGGGAATGCTATTTGGTACAGGTCCTACTTTCATCTTTGCTTACTAACTTAGATAAATTATTTAAATAAGCCTTTACAATTTATCTCTACTATATTTGCTTATTAATTTATCCTAAGTCTTAAAATAAGCCTCATTCTTTCCTATTTCTTATTATAACCTACGTTATAATCATGTTTATTACTTAACCCAAGGTCTAAGTGTAAAAATAAGCTTCTTTCATCTTATACTCTTTTTAGTTATAATTTTAAGTTATAACTAGGCCAATTATCTTTAATTAGTCAAATTCTAACATTAATATCATAATTAGGTTCAATTTCAGTCTTAATTCCATTTTTATTACTGTCTTTACAATTTACATCTTATCTTTCATATTTCAGTATTCTTATAATCCATATTCACATTTAATTTATTCTAATCCATACGCAAAGAAGAAGGAGAAATAAAAGAAAACTGAAAATAGATGAAAATCCAAAGCGTCGAAAAAAGATGTAAATAACGCATAAATAACAGTAAATAAATTAAAATACTGTAGATAAACTGTAAATAAATGGAAAAGCTATAATTAATAGAAATAAACTAAAATCAACAGAAAAGAATAGCTAAAAGAAGTAGACTGAAAATAATTCTAAAAACTCTAAATAAACTACTAAAAAGGTTATTCCAAAAATCGTAGTAAACTACAACTATTGGAAACCCTATATTTTAAATTACTTAAAGAAATCTATAATAATTACAATCACTCACCTGTGGTCCTAAGCTCTTCTCTTTTGGTCTTCCCGGATCCACTTGAGGGTATTAAAATATTTTTATTAAAAAGATTCTCTCCTTGGAAAATTATTCCTTTTAGGTTCCTTCCTAAAAAGGTGAACCCAAGCAGAGAAAATCAAGAATGAGAAAAAGTGTTAGGCCTAGAGTCTTATTTATAGGGGTAGAAGTGGATCTCAGACCGTTGGATTTGGAAATTGAATAGGGTGCAACCACATCATAGGCTGAATAGGAGTCATCGGATGGAAGCACGTAGGGACCAGATGAGCCAAAACAATGAAATATACGTGTAAAAATCGCACCGCCTCAAAATAAAAAAACTTTGCTTCATAAATAGGGCGGGTCGACCGCTAGGTCAACCGTCACCCCCCTAGGTCGAACGGCCGGTCGACCTAAGTGATGGTTAGGTCGACCTAGCCCATATAATTTTTTTTCTTGTTTCCTTGTTTATTTCGTTTCTCCTCCATATTAGCTCGGATTCTGACGTTTCATATATGGAAATTGACCAGAAAATTACCACGGACACAATGGTGCAACTCACGTGGCTCAATTTTGATAATTTCATAAAGTTATTTTTTATCGTTTAATTAATTAACGAATTAATTATTATGGGTTAAATTTTGGGTTGTTACAGTAAATGAAATAATTTTACCTGGATTATATTTTATATACAGAGGAATAATTTTTCAGAAATTATTATATGGTGCGCTTGTTTGTTAGAAAATGGTAATGTTAAACTATTATCATTTGTTGTTTGTTGTTGTGATCGAAGAAAAGTGAGATTATAATTGAATGTTAAGAAATAATTTCATATAACAAAAATGGAATTATGAAAATATGATATGTAAATGTAAGTTATAAATTGAAATGAAATGAAATTCCTGGAGTATATTATATAAATATGGCTTATAAAAACAGTTATAAATTAGAAAGGTTTAAAGGCTGGAAATTTTGAAATTTAAATCCTTTTGGTTTTGAAATATGTTTTCAAAAGGTTTTGGAGAAATAATTTGGATACTAATTGGAAAATATTTTTGGAATATTTTTAAAGAGTTTTAAAGGAAGTAAAAGCACTGAACTCACTTTGGCCGCTGGAAAATAATTTTGGTGATGACTGCAGCATCATTGACGTTCATTTTCGAGTTTCCAAGAGAGAAATTGCTACCAATTGGAGTTTTGTTTTGGTAAGACTGGTTTTGGTTTTGAAATTCAAAAGAATGATATGATATATCAAGGGATTTTGTGTGTGTGTGTGTGTGTATATATGATTTCAAACTGATTTGAAATACTTTAGAACAAGGTGTTTAAACTCTGAGATTTTCATTTAAAATGTTTTATTGAAAATATGAGAAAATAAGTTTGATAACTTATAAAATTTGTAAATTGCAAGTTAAAGCAATGTTTTAAAATTATTGAATGTGAATGCAAGAAGAGAAAATTTGAAATTTAACTTAAATTAAGTTAAATTAAGTTAAATAAAGTGAAATTGAAAATTTAACCTAAGTCGGACTAAATAAAGTAATGATTGGAAATGAAATTTATTGAGATTGAAATAAATTACCGAATGGACTAATAAATTAATTAGTTAATTGAATTTGGTTTGGAATGTGGATGGATAAAATTGAATGTTGAAATTGGGAAATGAAAATTGAATTTGGTTAAAAATGGGTAAGGACTTAAGTGGTGAAGTGGTAATAAACATAAGAAATTTGTATAATTTTTTTTTACAATAGACTCAAGAAAAATTTGATGGAATCATTCTTAAGAGATAATTAGTATTGAAAGGATATACTAAGTAAATAACGAAATGTGAATTGAGCAATGTGAATAGTGATTGTAAATGAGTGAATACAAATGTAATGACTGTAAATAAAAGGAATTGGGTGTAGATAAGAATCAATTGGAATAAATTCATAAGTTATATGTATATTATTTTATTCGCATAACGGTTTGATCCAGATTCGAGCAAGAATTTCGAGATAAATTATATCGATCCGAGTTAGGATTTTCCACTTGATTTTTGAAGGCGAACATTGGATATGAATTTTTGATTGATTTTGTGATTCACTATCATAGTATATGGCTATGCAAGGAGAATGACGGTTTCTGACCAAGGAACCAGATCCGAGTCCACACTAGAGAGTCGTGTGAACGATACTAGTTCGGAAGTGAAATTGTGTGATCGAGTGAGCGATCAGATTCGATATTGCGTACGGATGATATATGTACATCTTACGGGCTTAAGTAAAGCAAATATTGGAAATTGAAATGCAAAATAATATGATTTTTAATTTTATTATTGGGTATTATTGGTAGATAAGATGCAGGTATTTAAAAGAAAGAGCAAATTTGATGCGTTTGATATCATAAGAAATTTTAGTTGCTCGACAAAAAAGTACATGTTTAAATTATTGTTTGAAATTGATGGTTTTATAAATGGGCTACTTGGCTTTTGTTTTCTTTTGCTGGTTTGGGCATGTAGTGGCGAATTGTAGTTGTTCGGATCTAGCCGCGCAAAGGAGACGCCAACAAAAAATTTCGAAAATTTAAGGAGTTAGAAAATTTTGAAGAATTTTTTTATAACTAAAATTTGATTTTGGATTATAACTTGAAATGATTGAGTAAATAATATTATTTGGAATCTATGGATGAATTTGGGAATTAGTAAAAGTAATAATAAGGTTTCAACAAATTGATTTTGGGAAGTTATTTCAACTTATTTATTTTTGAAAAGAAATGGGTTTTGGGCCATTCTTCTTACCTTGGAAATTTTAGAGACGAAATTCTTTTAAGGGGGGAGGAATGTAACGACCCGAAATTTTGGATATTTGAAATTGGAATATTTAATTGATTTTAAACATTGAAAATTTAATTTTATAGCTTTAATAGTTTGACTTTCAAATATAACGATTTATTGGAAAATTTAATTGCTGAATTAATAATTGAATTTTTTTTAAATAATTGAATCTTGAGATTTAAGTTAGATAAACATAATTATAAAGGCTTATTAAATCTCGATTAATAAGTATAAAGGTAATAAAAATTTTAAAATTTAATTTAAAAGCGATTTACTCGATTTAAAAATAACTCGTTTAAATTAACATATAGAAATAGCTTTCCAGGGCACAGTCTCGGATTTTGACGAAACTATTTCCATTGGATCCGTAATAGTGTATTATTATCGGATTTCAAATTTCGTAACATTTGGAATTACCGTTTGGTCGTACGGAATAGAAACGCGTTGAAATTAATATCGAAAATTTAATATTTTTATTGGGTTCAAAAGGCTATCTTCTGCATACAATCGAATTAGGTCTCGAGACTTGTTCCATTGCATTCGGAATATGGGTATAACATTATGAACGTCTGGCGGCACACCTCGATTGGGATTTGAAAATTTCAGCCAGATATTTTCGAATTTAAAATTATATATATATTGATTTGACTAGTAGCCTACATTCTTTCACATCAACCACTTTTAAACTGAACCGGCCCACCCTACGTTGAAAAAAAGGCTACTCTACTCCTATGCTACCTTCCCTCGTACTTCTTCTTTTTAAACGCAGGAAGAAACATTTATGAGACTTTAAAAATCAAAATATCGAAATCTACTTAATAAAAAAATCTGAAACTTTCTTTAAAATTCTTATTTCAATCTGAGCTGCTCACGGTTATACTGGGTTGAAGGCGCGTCGATTATTAGTAGAGTTCGACAAAAAGGTCGCATGGGTTTAGCAACTAAGGTTAGGAATTTCTCGTACCGTGGTCGATGGGAGGTCGTGAGGATAGGTGGAATGGATTCGCGGTGATGATGTGCACCTATGGTCAAGTTATGGTAGTGGGCGGCTATCGTCTAGTGGTAGCAACATTTTTGTACTCACTGCCGATGTGGCGAAGTCGCGAGCAGGGGATGCGATCGAGTTCATCGTTGATGCAGCGCACCATGATAAGCAAGTGAGACAAGCACGAAATAGCAAGTTAACGACTCATATTGGAGAAAGTATCCTTAGGTCGTCCGCATTTGAGTCGTCCGCATTTAAGTCTTCCGCACTTATGTCGCATGGGTCGTTCCGCACCTCATCAACGACTCAACGGAGCGACTCAAATGGATATGGCTGCTTTTGTTAAGTCGCCCGCCTTATGTCGCCTTTCCTTGTGCCGCATTTTCATTAAGCCACATGAGTCCTTAAGTCGGTCGCTTCCTTATGCCACAGCTGATTATGTCTGCTAAGCCGCCTGTTCATAAGTTGTGTGTATGCTCTTATGTCGCATGGTGTTGTGCTATCTTTAAGTCATTTGGATTTGCTATGCCGCATCTTTTTTATGCCGCAGCTCCTTATGCCGCACTCTTTAAGTCGTTCGGACTATGGCATGTTCCTTATGTCGCTTAAGTCGTTCCTGAAGCTGTGCTATCTTCTTAAGTCACAAGTTCTTATGCCGACTTCTTATGTCGCATTGTTGTTAAGTCGTATGATGTTGTAACTCGTATGATGTTAAGTCATTTGGTGAACTTAAGTCGTATGTGTTGAGTTAAGTCGTGAGTCGCATGTGTTGAGTCGCATGTGTGTGTTGTAATTTCCTATAAATAGGGGTGTGTTGTCATTTGTAAAGGAGGTTGATTTTGAAAATAAATTTGTGTGTGTGAGCTTTGGCCACCATTGTTGGAAGTTGAGTGTGATCTCCTTCTTCTTTCCATCTTCGGGTTATTCGTGAGTGAATCAACGAATTTGAAGCCAATTCTCGGTATCACTTATGAGTGATCATCGATCGAATTGTAGATCTTTCAACACGGTATCTTGCGAGATCAACAGGTTGGAGATAGCTAGATTCCGGCATCATCACGATCAACGGAATTAAGCATTTATCGTTCTATCAGTTTATTTGACACGAAATCATCATTTCGTGTGGAAGATTCTGGATAGGTTGCGACAGTTTGTTATCAAAACTGTTCGAGTCTAGTCAAAGCTGCGTCAGTCTTCTTCATGACGAGAGGATGGAGATCGAATGGAAGAAGTTGGGGGCAAAGTCAGATTGGAAAAGCATGGAGTATTTCGTGAAATATGGAGTGCGTGCATATATTTGTACGGCCATTAGCGTGCACAAATCAGGATGTGCACAAGAGTAGCTTCGGGCGATGATTTGGGGAAGAAACTGTGCATATTGGGCCGGGCTTAGAAACAGTAAGGTTATATTAGTTTAGGTTGTAATTAAGTTTATTAATTAATTTATATTAATCGTTATTCTTAAAAATATTGTATCTTCTTCATACGATGTCAGAATTGAACGAAACGAGTCGCGTTGCACTCGTATCTGCGAATGCTACGCGCATAAATTGGATTGGAATGATTTAGATCTTCTGAAATTTTTAGCTAAATTCGAACGTCGTTCGAATTTAACCGGAATTAGAACGCGAAAGCGACAACAAAAATAAAAGGTGACACTACAAGAAAAACATACTTTTATAGTTGCATATAGCCGCTATTAAATACAACTTTAGCGGTTTGATAAACGCTGTATATCGACATGGTATAAAAAAGAATTTCACATTTATAACACAAAAAAACCGCTATAAAAGAGCATGATTTCATAGCATAAAGTTGCCGCTATAAAATAGTTATTCTATAGCGCCTATTTCGTGCTATATATCAACATGTTTATAGTATAATCTACATCCATTTACAGCATATATATAAAATGCTATAAAATGTGTAGATACAATAACGCCTATTTGCTGCTACCCTTTGACAGTAACCTCATACATTACATTATCTTTTTATAGCACTTATGTCATAATGTTCTAACGCTTTTTAGGAGCTATGCTTTATTTTACTACATATTTGATGCACCCCACTATTACATTTTAATAATAATAATCGAAATGAATCTTCTTTAAATAGATAACAATTTGAACAATGCATGAACGAAAAAAATATAATAATCGGCAAATGTAACGCATATTCATGATAACAAAATAAAGTATCAACTAGCAAAAAATAAGTTCAATACATGAGTTACTAAATTCAATAAATATTCATGATAATAAAAGACGACACAGTTCAAAGTTAACGTCTACAAGTACCAAATGCATCACTAAGAACTTGAACTGCTCAAATCCTTTCTTCATGCATGTCTTCGGTCATTCGTAGTACTTCCTGAAAATTCAAAACAATTTGAAAATAATTATATAAAACTATGATAACATGCATTTTGACGACTTAACGGTTATCATTGATTTGTCATAAATTTGCCTTGCTGCCACAGGTTAGTGACATGGGATACAAAGCAATCATGACAGTTGCTCCCTTCTCTGTACTCTTGGATCGGTATTATCAATTGTCATAGGTAATTAATTTATCTGATAACAATGTTGTTATTATCAAAATATGTTTTTGTTCTTATGATTGTTTCGCTTTTCTATTGTTTTCTGCATACAGGGAATATGTTTGGGCATATGCAGCATTCGAATTTGCTTTGGTAGTTACATTCTCCATTTTTTTCTATACTCTAGTAAGACATGCATATTCTTTTCAACCTTATGCTATACCCATTAAGTAAATTTTATAATCTTACATCCCTGTCAATGATGCAAAGGTATTAAAGTAAGAAAACATGACGTGCTGCTTGAGTTTAAGCAAGGAAACATGTACATGTTAATATTTCTTTTTTTTATTTTCCCTATATATAAACTTGTACACCATTCAACCAAAACCAGGTTTCAACCATCATGTTTAAAACCTTAAATTCAATCTGCTATGATTTAAAATAGAAAATATGCGGTATAGTTCAAAGCAGGAAAACATGTGAACGAAAGCCAAACACAGTAGAAGGCCAATGCAATTTGACATGCTAAGCCAACATGAAACTTAGGCAAGTGAAAACTCCATTCAAAACAAACTACATAGCAATCAGTCGAACTATAGATCAATAAAGCAAAGAACTGGTTACAAAAGCACCTTACAGAGGGCGCTAAAGTTTAGTGTGTTTAACGTATATAGACATAAACTCGTATCACCATCACCCTACAGGCTGACCAACTATATTTATTACCCTTTTATAATTCAGCAACTAAAACAAATAAAGCAAGGGTCATGTATCAGGGTCATTGAATTTTAGAAACACAAAGCAACCAAATGTGTTATAAGATCATCATACTCTGTTTCAGGGTCTAAACCCACAACAACGAACACAGAAAAAAAATTCTCAATTTCTACCCATAACGCCATCAATCCCCTATCAGTGCCTAAATCGACGTCGATTACAAACCCTAGTTTCCGACGAGCGTCGGTGACCGTCATCAAACGCCATCGAACTTCCTACCAAAAGTACTACGTCTTCATACGACTCCGACGACGCAAACGGCATCGATCAATTTGAAGCGGATTGAGAGAAATGATTTTTCAAAGTTATATACTCATTTTTTTCCACTTACTGTAATCGAACAATGTTGACCACCTCGCTCGATGAAAACCCCGACGAACAATTTCTAAAAATACTAGGGGACTAAACACATGACTTTCGTGTTGGACACATTTGTTAAATGTGTATAGATCGAGATATTTTGATTTTTGAAGAGAGGGAAGAAGTTTGTTTCCAAAGAAATAGAGAGTAGGAAGTTTTGACAATAGAAGGCAATGTGCTTGGGTTGTTCACGTCTGTGCACATTTGTGTAAGTTTAAATTGGAATTATTATTTTTATTATCAACTTAGTTAATTTTTATAAGCTTATTTAGTTTTTATTAAACCTAATTAACGAAGTTAATTTTTATAATCTTAGTTAATTTTATTGTGATTATTATTATTATTTAAATTTTATTCTTAAAGTTAGTTAATTTAATTAATCTTAGTTAATTTTATTATTATGATTATTTAACTAAAATTATAAAATTTTATTTTAACTATTATGATTATTGTTGTTGTTGCTATTAGTATTATTATTATAAACTTAATTAATTATTATTATTTGGTTAATATTTTATTATTATTATATACTTAGTTAATTATTATTATTATTATTTTGTATAAATTTAATTAATTTTTATAAAACTTAGTTAACTTGTTTAATATTTTATAATTTTTTATTATTCTTAGTATTATTAGTATCCTAAACTTAGTTAATTATTATGAAACTTAGTTAATTTTTATAAACTTTGTTTATTTATTATTATTATTTCTATTATGATTTTTGTTGTTGTTAGTATTATTATTATAAATAATTGAGTTTCATAAACATTAGTTATATTATTATTAGTAGTATAAACTTAGTTAATTTTTATAAACTAACTTAATTTTTATAAAACTTAATTAATGAGGTTAATTTTTTATAATCTTAGTTAATTTATTTTTATTTTGACTATTATTATATATATTTAGTTAATTTTTATAAAACTTAGTTAACTTGGTTAATATTTTATAATGTATTATGATTGATCTTAGTTTAAGGGACCGGTTTTGATACCTTAAAATCTTCCTGATTTTAAGGTACTATATGGTTTATTACAAGCCTTGCCAGCCAAAGAGTGGTAACCTACATCAAGTTCGTAAATACTTTTTAAGCCTTGTATATTGCAAATTCAAATTCCTACATACTACTAAAACATAGTTTAGAAGTGATAATTGATGACCTGTAGTTGCAAGCTTGCTTGCCACTACAAACAAGAAACTTGAAGTTGCAAGCTTGCTAGCTACATGCAACTTGCAACTTGCAACTTGCAAGCAATTTGTAGTTACAAGCTTGCTTGCAACTGCAAGCTTATAACTACATTACTCTTATAGAAACTACATTACTCTCTTACTCAAGATGTACTACATCACAGTAGTAAAGTAAAATCATAAATTAATCTTTTAGCTCAACGATATCATCTCACATTTTTATTACATTGAAAAATCCAACATTAATTGCAAAATATTTTGATCATCATTATATGAAAATAAAAACAATAAAAAAAGCAAAAAAGGAAAACTCTAAGGTAGTGTCTAGTTTGCTTTTTCAGTTTTCATGTTCGCTTTCAATTTTCCATTTTGAGTCTTTTTGGAATTTCCAGAATGCACCTAACAGGAATTTCCAAAATATTTTGGAGGAAATCAACTGAAAAGTGGGTCCATGATACTACTTCTTTAGTTGTATGTGTAATTGGTGGTTAACTACGAATTGTTGAATGAGGAAATTTTTTGCAAATTCCTGTCAATTTTTATTTGGTCTTTATGAGAACTAATTTCTATATCTTCCTCATCGGACCGGCCAATGGGACATATTCTACTGCCATGATCTCCAATTTGTTATCAATTTGTTTAGTTGCATGCGCTGATTTATTTTTTAAGCGATTCTAATTTGATTATTAATTGTTAATTCTCTTGACGGTTGAAGTTAAACCAAATTTTCAGCGATCAGTTCTGTTTTTTCTTAGTCCAAATAACGTAGTTACTTAATTAATTTTTTAGCTAGTAATTTGTCAAATCAACAGTAAGTAGGTATAATTTCTGCTTTAATCAAGATCAATCTTGGTATTATAAGAGCATCCCCAATGCTGCTACACTAACTTCCTATTTTATATTATATTTCACAATATTATTTATCAAACAACTCCTACCAATTTACCCCCGACACATATAATTCACTCTAAGTCTACTATCCTCTGTCATGGTTTTAAAATGAAAACTGGAAGAAGGCAAAATTATTTTCATTTAGCTCCATTAATCAAAAAGAGTAATTCAGTTTTAAAATAATTCATTTGACACTACTTATATTACCTCTCTAAATCAAAATGTGTTCCCTCTTCAGTTCCTTGAAAATGATCATCAATTGAGGAAGATGCTAAATAAACAAGACAACAATGGTGATTGTATAGCTCATCTATAAGGGTGATGAATCTTTTAGCCTGAAGTATAATAACACAGCATTATTCAGGCAATCTTCCAAATAAAAAGTAATATGTGCATTTATGTTCTAGGTAACACCCGTGCTCATTCTTTTTCGCCCATTATCCATCTATTCATCTAAAAAATTGTTGTTCTACAAAAATATATTATTATTTTAATATTAGTTGACCACTAATACATGATCTCATGTTGATTGATTAAAGACCGCGTCGATTGGTCAGTATTGCTCCATTGTGAAGTGTAAGTACCTTTTATTTTATTGAGTTTTTTTCCCCCTTCGATTAAGGATTATTTTATTGAGTTTTTTTACCCCTTCGATTAAGTATGCGGTCAACTAGTCAGTGTTGCTCAGCCGTGAAGTGTGAATAGTTTATAAAATTGCTGGACTGTGAAGCATAGATTCTTTATAAAATCGATTAGTATAGCTTTCATCCATCCTCTGCTTCAACAAACAAATTCGAGCTTTAAATATTCCTTCGTTTATCCTTTTAGTTTTCTCATTTCACCCTTGTTTTGTCTTTTCCCCTGTTTTTACATTTAATGATTTGTATTTTATCGCTGCTTATTCATGGTATGTACAATTTTTGGTTTTCAAGTTGCAGTTTATTATAATCAAATTTCATAATGTAGAACTAAGATCAATTATATGACAATGATCATAGAATATAACTAGTGTGAACCCGTGCTCCGCATACGGTTTGACTGAAATAAGACCTATCTAGTTAAATGAATGTAATGCCGGCCATTATCATTAGAAATAATGGTGCAACTTTCATTATTTTGTTTATTTGGTACAAATTCCTATCGCATTAAAAGTCTAAAAGAAAAGTAAGAGCAGTAAACAGAGTAGAACACTTCTTAACAATTGATCCATCATAAATTTCTTATCCAATCAAAATTAAAAAAATAGTTTAATTAGTAGACCAAACCGTAATTTGAAATCAAATTTTATGAATCTGCACCACTAATCAGTTGCCTTTTTTTAAAATAGCTTCAAAACCCTTGTACTTTAAAAAAGACAATTGTTTGTTCGAAATCAGAAATAGAAATGAACAATTTAGAGATACCTACATTTGGAGTCGTCTTAGTATTTCGTGAGAAATAGTATTAAACAATTTAGAGATATTTGCATTTATAATCATTTGTCCTTGATGAACATTTTATAATATGATAGACAAAAAATAAAGAATAGGAAAGTAGTCCAAGATGTCTCTTTGTCATGAGGTAGGGTTTGGAGAACTCTTGCCATATTGAATTCATAAGTTCTGTAGAGAGTACAAACCTTAGTTAATCTTCAGCAGATTATGATGAAAGTTTATGATACAGATTTACATATTCAATAAGTGGTAGTGGGGAATATGGACTGACTATTCGTTGATAGTTACAAAACACAATTAAATCAAGTACAAACAATGAGATAATTCGTAGTACTACAACACTATTAGTTTATGGTATAACTATTTCTGTACTACTACTAAAACATGTTTGTAGTAAAATCATTTTATCAAAGACCTGAACGTAGAAAATGGGATAAAACAGCAAGGATTAAAAAAAGTCAGTTGTATCTTCAAGAAGGTTTAGTTTGGAAAATATTATAAGACGTTGTATGACAATTGAATAATGCTGCAAAGCAGAATAGTATTTTCAGGAGAACAACTTGTAAACTAAATAGATATTGAAAACTTATGCTTAAAAATTATGCAATAATCATAATAGTAAAGAGCAGCCATGTTTTTATCTATATCCGAAGTAAAAAACTTATAAAACCAACATATTAATTCAAAATGTTGTTGTCATGAAGAAATCTTTGTCTAATTGGCCTTTAAATTGCTGCAGTTGGTGATCATACATATCCATTGCTGCTAGATACTATGAATCATTGGTTGCCAGTCCGGTGTGTTGATCCTGAAATAAATATGCATAAAAGTTATAGCAAGTGGTACATAGATGCAAGGTATGGAAATTTGAAAGGGCATTCATTATGAACATGTACATAGTACCATATTATAATACAAAATTGATCTATAATGCAAGCCAAACATGTTGGGGTATAGAAGAAGGAAATAAGTGGAGAATTAAATTATATTTTGTTTTTCATAGTTTATAATATAACACTTGAAAGTATGAAGCATCCAACATATGCCTCTAACACTTGAAAATATAAGAGTGAGGAAAAAGAAGCTCTACAACTGTGCATTCTATATAAAGTTTGAACCATACAACTAATCTCACATACATCTTATAATTCTTATGCTTGAAGAAAATGTGTTCAGGATAGTCTAATTTGGTAAGTTCAAAAATTATTCACAAAAAAGAAACAAAGAAGAGAAAAAAAATTTGAAGCTTTTGCCGATATATTTGCCAGCTCAGGAATCAACGCTTCATATGTGTAATGTCAATTTAATTTGTATAAATCAATGCATATATGTTCCTTAAGAATCCTGATTGTTTGAGTATTTTCTCATTATTGATAACCCTGACTCTTGATCAATTTGATGGTATTTGGAAATAAAATGGAGTACTTCATGATGTATTCTTATAATAGAAACATTTATTAGTTCAAAATAAACAGATCACGCATATAGCAAAAATCTGGAATTCATTTTGCAATTATTTGGGATTTATCATGTTGTATTCTATTTTAGTTTGTCATTTCATACTAACACACGGATCTGTGAGTTATTTATTCAAGCCTAGCATTCGATATATATGAGATCAAATGCAGTGGAAAACACCAATTTGGTATTCACACAATCCGATGGAAAAACCCAAGTGGAACCCTGAAAAAGGTCACAAATATGTGAAAGAAAGGAAAAAAGATCACTATCTTCCTCACATGACATCTTGCAAAGTATAAAGAGCCGAACGCTTCTTTATATAAAACTCATTTTAGAAACAGATAAATATAATGATTTAAATATGTTATACGAATATATAGTACTAAAAAGCTGGATCGTATGCCATATCAAGATATTCCATAAATGCCATTATGTCTTGCGCCTAACTTCATACTTATTTATCTAAGTCCACAAAAGTGACGCTAATTATTCACCATATATGGATCAGTATACGTTAGTGATATGTTGCGGTGGGAAAAGTGGTGGTTATAGTTTGTTGAAAAATCCAATGAGCAAAAATCTATTATTAGTTTCTTTAACAGAACTGGATCAGTTGAATGTTCAATTCTTGATTATAAATGAAAGGAAAAACAGCTAAGTACTTCCACATTTTGTTCACACAGTCAAATTGTTTCGTTTATTTTCAAGTCAAAGCAATTGCAAAGCAAATTTTATGTCATATTAAGGTTTGCAATTTAGTTATTTACTACTTGGAAGTAAAAAAATCCAAAATGATAATATGACCTAGAAGGCTATAATACATATGCTGCAATGTAAAAAAGTCACAGATTAGACCTTATTATACATTACGATAGGTTCCAAAATGATAGTACATGAACAATTTTATAAGGCTAATATAATCAGGCTTTGGACCATGATTTTATCAAAAACCACGGTTATAAATTTATAAGGTGTAACGGAGGAATATGGTCGGTTGATATTTAAACACACTTTTTATTATTTGTAGTCGAATTTCACTATTTCTTTTAACCACATCAATTGTCTCATTTAGCAAGTTCTGCATTGTTGCAATAATACACATTAAAATCATGTATACTAATACAGAAATAAAATTAAAATGGTAGTTGAATCAATATTCCACAACTTGTACATCATATAATCTAGCAAGTTGACTATGATAACAAAATTAGCATTAAGAACATGTTTATTAAAGCAATCAGAAATAGTGCTAATTAGAGAGCAATCTTTAAAACTAACTCATAAAATATAAAGAGGGACCTTAGGAAAATGGAAAAAACAGTCACCATGATTATTTTTATCTTGAGGCCCTCCTTGCATTTGACATGTACAGAATCGTCATGTTTTTGTTTCCAAAATCCATTTTTTCCTACTTCAACGTCTTTTTAATACAAATAATAACTCAATCAAAAATAATTTATAGCTAATTTATGTTACCGAGAGTAGATTAACAATTTCTTTAGTGTTTTCTAGATATACCCAAAAAAGGTATTTCATTAATGCTTTATCCTGGATACCAACTAATACAACTACCGAATATAAACCAAAATGTTACAAATATTCCTACTATACTTGATTATTGATAGCTCTTTTTGTTACTCGTTGAAAAAAATACTCCTTTATTGATTTGTGCCAATAATGACATATAGTACGATTGAACACCAGCCAATGCAGAAGATATAATAATCTCTTATTTGATGATTTATTTAACTTTTTCATATGCTGTCAGTACTGTATTTTGAATCTCTTATGCATGCTACGGCAGAAGTGAACATCTTTGTACTTTTTTCGTAAATGAGGACCGATAGACGGTAGAACAATCGGGATATTTAACTTATAAATGAGTAATGAAAAAGGAGAAAATCAGGGGATGGTCAGAAAGGGGAATAATTAACAGAAAATAAACGGGACAGGGCATAGGCAAAACTACATTGTAGTAGGATTGTACATAACAGTGAAATCTTACAACCATGAAGCCCAAATAAAACAACATAATTTATTTTTTCAACTTCTTTATTCTTTACAAATTAAGCTATCTAATCAAATGAATATATTTTGTGATTATAGCAAGACTTATAAATATTTCTAGAATATGAGGAACTACATGATTCAGCATAAAAAATTGATTAGATGCCGAGAAGAAGGAAACTTAGAATATCATAGAGGTTAGTATATCAAGTACTTAGTACTACCACATTTTGAGTGAGTGTATACTTATTTGGTTTCAGATAAGATAATAGTTTGTGCTATGTACATTTCAATACAAAACAGCAGTTACCAACCTCGTACAACACTTATATTTCATGCTTTACTATCATCTCATCAAGTGCTTGTTAACATAATTTTTATAAATACCCTACATTGAATATCATAACTACATAAGCAATAGTTATGTAACACTGTTTGGACTATCAAATCTATTTGTGTACTGACCATAGCAATGAATTAAGTATTACTATAGTTAGATTTGAATACATAAAAATGAACCGGCCTAAGGAAAATTAGATCAAAGAGAAAATATTGTGCATATCTTTCTTTATACCTACCTCCCACTCTACCCACCTCTATCCATACTCAAAAATTCCATTTCTGTTCGTATACACAAATCTTTCGAGGCTGTATAAAAGTAAAAAAGAATAGAGCAGAAATTACTTTGGTTCACAACATTAGCTTACTAATCGGTATGTAAAATGCATAAAAATAGATTATAAACTGTTCACTTACCTTACAAAGTCATGATTTAATGCCTAGCAAGAATTTCTGTTATAAACTTCTCGGTACACCACTTGCAAAAAAGCAGTTGTTGGTCAGTTGAAATAAATCAAGTAGAACCCAGTACCTGATTGAAAATAATATAAGTGTACCTATTTAGTTTCAAAGTGTATTCAAATATCTACTATCTGTAACGTAAGTTTAACTATAGAAAATAAGGCTGTAGTACCTAATGAAAAAAACAACCATATATACATAAAATAAATAATAAGCTTATTTGGTGATATTCCAGACATTTCCTATAATTGGGAAATAAAATGCCAATTATGCATTAAAAAATAAAAATGCATACCTTGTAGAGTCGGTGATCATATTCTTTGGTATTCCATTCAAGATCGGTTATTTGTAGAAAATTATTTCATGTGAAAGTAGAACCCATCCGATAACAATGTCCAGCCAAAAAAGAAACCAAATTGTTTGTACTTAGAACTAAGAACGTCACGTATTGAATGTGGATATTCATTATTTGCCTGAAAAAGTAGACATCCACAAAAAATGATATTTAGAGTTCAAATACCTCCTTTGTCTAGTTCATAGATGACATGAATAGAAATTATACAAATTTAAAGGCTTGCATATATACAAAATACTCATTTTTGGGTAGATTTATAGATTAAAGATCAAAAGAAAAAAAAATGAAACTAATCCTACATAGTAATCAAGTAGTAACCAAATTAAGTTATGAGCCTAATATCATAATTTAAAACAGAAACAACACAAAACAATAAAAGCTTTCCCTTCCATGTCATAATGTAAAAAACATCACAACAAAACTTTATCATGATTTAAAACTGGAAATAACACGCAATCATTGGCAGCACGAAGAATACAAAAAACAGACATCAAATTTTACCTCCAATTGGGCAGAGATGCAGACCAACAACACGTACAGCTCGTCTATATGTTTAAATCCAACTGAACCAAGCATGGCCAAGATCCGTTGCACTAAAACCAGACGCAAAATTCAGAAAACGACAACAATCCCCTATGGCATATAACAAAAAGGCGAATACCAACAATTTTCGTTGGCCATACCTTGTAATATACTGCTCTTGCTCCAAAACCAAGAGAAGGAAGATACGAAGAGATGTAGAGCTAATTTTACTTAAATAAGTATGCAATTTTAAGCTTTGAATGTTGTGAAATTATGTACGTATCGACTAAATAAATATAATGGTGTAAATTGCTAGAATTAATTATTCCATTCAGCCAACAACATGATATTTTCCCGATATAATACTGAAATCTGAACGCTGAAATTGTTCATTTCATTGAACAAATGGAACGAACATTTCATGCAAAAATAAAAATTGTACAATCAACAATATTTAACAAATGAATGCTCCAATAATCTCGAACTCCGTCAAAAACATAAATCACATGTGGTCTACCCATGAAATTCAGATTCAAAAATCATTCTACATTCTTTCCAAAATCAATCCAGATCTACAAAGTTCAACATCATAAAAGATCAGGTAAGATAACGTAAACAATCCACAGACAATGACAATAACAGAAGCCAAACAATCAATCAACAAACGTATGCAGATCAGATTAAAACATAGGAAACCTTAATAGATCTACCTCGATTTAAAACAGATCTAAAAATTCATCACCTCCAAACTCGAACAAATCGAAACTCGATCTCAGGCGGCTTCTGTCTCAGCCGCAGATGCCAGAAATTCTTGAATTCAATCTAATTAGATAACAGAAGATGAACAAAAACGAAAAAAACAACAATTCAAATTTGATAAGCCATAGAAAAACGAACTCAATCTGGCAGAACCGCCTCGGATATCATATCATTTTCTGTATACACAAAGGAGGAAGTAGATTGGGCGGAGGTTTGGAGCTGCAGGAAATGACTGTTATCAGAGGAAAAGCCGACTTTGATATATTAGCAAAGGAGGACGTTGATATTTAGGGTTTGGAGGATAAAAGAACGAAGCGGAGAGTTGGGCACGAACAGGAAGAAATAAGAAAAGCGACTGTTGATTTCAGAGGGCTTGTACGCTCTTCAAATTGAACTGAGAAATAATATATAATAATAGTATAAATAATATAATAATATAGACATAAATTTGGTGACTGTTTAGTTGCCAAAATTCAAAGGGGCCTGTGTGAGCTTGAAATTTAACTCACTAATAATAATATAGTATAGATGTGCTTCTACTGTTAAAAATTGACAAAGGAGTACAAGATATTTGATTATTAGTACTAATATAGCATGGTACTGACAATATTTATTAATCCTATGTTTGTGTATGAGATAATCTAAAGCTTGTATGAATTCAGCTGTGCATATCAACTAGTAAGCGATGATTGACAAAATCAAACATTTTTGCTACTATTGAAATAAGAATTAGGATATTTTATGAAAAATGATAATTTATTAAATTAGATGAAGCAAACAATATCTACAACCTCAAAAATCAATCCATTTGCGCTGTCTGCAATTAGTTTTGGATCAATATTTATAGTATATTATCTTCAATGCATATTATCATAAGATTTTGGAAGCAAATATATTGAATGGAGAATCAATTATTCGATATATGAAGTTAAGTTAGTTAGATTACCTAACCATTATTAATTTCTTTAAGATGCATGCATCACTTTCAGCATGGTTTTTATAACTTTCCCATTGACATTACTTGTTGAAAATTAATTTGAAATAACGTTATACTGTTTGCCTTGAGTTATAGTTTCTGACCGTCTTTGCATTTCCAAATTCTTCAAGAACAGGGTTGGACTGGAAAAGATTTTAATAAAAAATTATGATATGCTTACTGATCAATACAGTATGGTTATTATACCAAAGAGGATATTAGTAAACTAGTTTATCTCCAGGACTTGTTGCTCAACAGTGTGACCTTCGACAACTACTGTTCCTCCAATATAGGCAAGATAACGCATAAGCATCTTGGTGCATTTTGTTTTACCTGCACCACTTTCTCCACTTACTAGAATAGACTGGCTTACACCCTCATTTCTCATCATTCTGTAATAATAAAAGGAAGTTTTACCAATACATATTTCTACACTTTGGAATTGCAATTTATGGAATCAAATTAAAGAGTACCTATAGGCCACATCAGCAACCGCAAAAGGATGTGGATTACATTCACCAAATGCAGCCCCATTGTATTTTTCCATCAAATAAGGATCATCGAGATGATGTAATCTTTGAAATGGATTTACAGCAATCAATATAACTCATAGAAATTAACCAGTAATAAGCAGTATATGCACTTCAATTTCAAAAATGTGCACAACTAGAATATAACATGATGAAGAAAATACCTTACTTTCAGGCTCAACAACAACATATTGCTTCAAGAGTTTATCACAAAATTCGCGAGAAATAGCAAGCACATCTCCCACCTGCCATATGCTGATTTGGGTTTGATCCTGCATGCACTAATGATCTAATTTCAATTTAACGAACTAGTTTTGATACCTTAAGTTATTTCATCATGCATGCACCGATGCCATTATAACTGAAAAGGTAAATGCCTTTCATAGAAGCTCAACTCTAGCTTTCAACAAATTTCAGAACTATCATAAATTTCGTAAATTCTAAAATAAATTTCATAATAACATTTTGATTTGAACATTAGTCGATAATGGCATTTGGCTATGTAAAAATTTACAGGAAGTAAATATGATAGTTCAAGCAATTAAGGTAGTTTGTAAATGGTTTTGAACAGGATAAGACGGGCTACAGTTCTAGTTAGACAATTTTAATCAAACATGGTATATGCATGATACTCATAGTTCATCATTAACATAAATTGTAAAAAGAGAGCAGTAAGTTTTATTGCCCACATAAAATAATTGTTGTGAGTTTGCAAAAACACTTATATTTGGAAAAAAAAATTAAGAATAACATAGTGATTCCATATAAAATGTCAATTTTACTATATAAGTACGAGTGATGTGCTGGAAGTGTAGAAGAGCATGATTAATACTTCAAAGTTTTTACCTTATTAATTAAAGATGCAACCATTTACTAATCAATAGGCGTAATTACAAATTGAAATCAATCTAGAAGGATAAAGTCGGAATGAACTGGCCTTAACTCTGTTTGCAGTCTTGAATTCAATTCCATTCAGACTATAACTACAATATAGAGTTCAATCGCAAATCCTAGTAGTGAAATAGCAAATAAAGCTTTCATCCAAAAAGAAACAATAAATGACAAATCATTATATACACGTGTATGTTTATAACACCACAATAAACATAACTACCAAACCTAATCCAAGTTTTGCTCAAGTTTGATTGTCAACAAATCCAGCTAAACCTGAAACTGAAATTTGTTACATCAATCAAAAGGTTATCTGTGCAACCTAGAAATGAAATTAATAAGCAAGCGCAGTGGCTAACAAACCCAGGTATACATTTAGTGATTTCGATTCATTTTTGAGGACCTTCATTGTCAAACAAATATAAGGCAATACATTGCACATAATTATTCACTGTGCAACCTGAATCGATGAAATTAGTAGATTATTTGCTAATAACTTGAGAAACCAAAGAAAATACTATACTTTTAGCATGTACAATAATCAAAAGATTTTAAAAAAAATTATAAAAAATAAAAAGTGCGATTCCACTGACTTTAGAATGCTTAAACAATAAATAGGGAGTAGAAAAGCATTTCATAACATCATATAGGCTATAGCTAACATAATATGATAAGAAAAGCATTTTATTGCATACTAGAGCTAACATAGTGTGTAAACTATAAAAATAGAACGAACCAAAGGCAATTACTTACTAGGTCTATTACTTGAGTTTCTATTTGGTAAGGATTTGCTAAGGCAAATCAATTTTCACAGAGTTAATCTAATTTAGTGGGAAATTACTGAAAACAGGATAAATTCATGAAATATATCATAAATTTGGATTTTCCTGTACACATAACTGCATCCTCTCAATAAAAAGTTAAAGAATAAAAGCAATCCAAGCACGCTATTGAAATAGAAAGAAAATGCATGCCTCGCATAGAAGAGAAAACAACTCATAGGGTCACATACACAAAATAAACCTTAGAATGTATAGAGATAACTGCAAACTGACGCAAAATAAAAGCCATAACTTTTCCTACACAAAAGTAATTGGAAAAAGAAAAGGTAATGGAAGAAAAAGAGCCTTCAAAGCGATACCCCTTCCAAACAATATCGCGAATCATCATAAGGCTTGTTGGGATCGAACCGACAAGGAGAGCTCGAGAAACAAATTGAATGGATTCATTTATCATTTTTGATTCAGATTGAAAACTATGTTTATGTTACTTACTTTGTCCTTTTGTTAGAAGAAAATCCTCCACGCTTCGCTCCCGTACGCTCACTGATGTCTTCGCTTTATGAATTTTGTATGTACTGCTCCCGTATGCCCTTAGCTTTACAATTTGTTTAATCGATCGATCCAGGTGCTCCACGGTCCTCTTTGAACTAGATCTGATAATAAGGGTTTACGAATGAGTGATTTAGGGCTTGTAAGGCAGAGAGAATGGTTTCTTCTGGTTTGAGAGGGGGGGGGGAGAAAGGGAACGAAAAAAAGAGGGAAATAATTGAAAGAATTGGCAACCATCAAAATAATTAAAGGGTCTGGTTTTCTAAAAGCGTTACATGTTAATTCCATGCTTTGAATAAAATAAATCAACATAAACAATAACACTATAGAATAAAGCGTTATCAATTGGCGTTATCAAAAATAACTTTTCTTGTACTGTGAGTGTTGTAACGCTCACGATGTAGTATAATATTTTTATGTTCGTTAAAATTGAATCGTGATTTGTCTAATTTTATTGACTATTATTTGAAAATGAAATTGACATATGAATTGACTGTAGGTATTAAAATTAACAGTAAAATTTGAAATTGGAATTTAATTGCCAGTAAATTACCTTATATTGATAACTATGAAATTTTTGTGAATTATTGGCTGATTTGGATGTTGATTATGATGGATGCTATTGATTGATGTTTTGAATGATTTGGATGTTTGTTTATTTTGATATATTCTGCTATCATCCTGTATATTATTTACAGTATATAAAACTGTAAATCGAATTATTTCGAATAAATTAAGAAATAGGTTGAAATGGTATATACCTATGACATTTATTTGGATTGAAATGAGATATATTCATCCTTGAATTTAATTGAAATAACTGATTCACTTGGCCATAGGATAGAAAATTATATACGGACACCGAATTGGTTAAATTAAATGATTTCAGAATTTTGATTTGAAATTATTTAAATGATTTGATTTAAAGAACTAAAAATCGAATTTTGGAAATTGAATTATTTCGAACTAGAGCTCGAAACATTGAAATTTAAATTTAGTAAACGAAATTGTTTAAATAATCGAAGTTGAGATTTTGAAGTTATAATCGAAATATGATTTGAATTTCAAAATTTGATTTGTTTTAAAATATTGGACTTTTATTTTCGAACTTTGAATATTGCTAAGTAAAAGTGATATAAAACGATATTTCAAAATTGAATTATATTTGAGGATTTGGATTTTAATTTGGATAGTGAAGGTAAATTTGATTTAAGTGTTTTGAATCGATATTTTTAAAATCAAACTCGGAATTGATATAAATCGAAATGTTTTAAATTTAGAATTGAAATTATTTTGGAATTGAAATTGAAATTAATTTGGAATTGTAATTGAAATTAGTTTGTAATTGGAATTGAAATTAATTTGGAATTGAAATCAAAATTAATTTGGAATCGAAGTAAAATTCGACTTGAAATCAGAATTGAATCGATTAAATTGAAATGGAAATTAGAATTGATTTGAATTGGGAAATTTGGAATTGAATCGGTTTGACTTTGAAACTATTTTCAAATGAATTATTTTGGTATAAACGGTTTAAAATCTATCTTTTTTAAATATTCATATTATTTTGATTTTCCAAACTATTTTATTATATAAACCATTTTTAATACTCAAACTATTTTCTATGAAACTATTTTAACTATTTTAAAATTATTTAAACTATTTTCTAAAAATTCAATCTGGTCAAAAAGGGTGAAATGTTTATTTTAAAATCTTGGATTTAAATGCGAATTGGGTTAAAGTGAAGTTATAACCTAAATTGTAATTCGAATCAAAAATTTTAAGTGAAATCGATCTATCGAACTGAATTGACATTTTGAAGTAAAATATGATTTGTGAAGCGAATATGATGTTTTTGAAATGGATTTGATTTTTGAAGCGAATATGATGATTTCAAAATGGAATTGATTTTTGAAGCGAATATGATATTTTGATATCAAGTACGAACTGTTTTCCTAATGTAAAAGAACCAACCGGTGTGTAAAATGATGTTTGGTTGTTAAAGGGACCGGGGCCTCTTATTTGCATACTCTTTGTCAATATTGGAACCACTTTAACAACTGTGTATGCGGAGGAGACTCCAGAACGAAGTGGTTGGATTTGGCGTCGTTTGCTGGATTTCAAGAAAGAGAATGATGATGGATAGACTCCGACACTTGTGCCAATTTGAAATGACTAAAACAGGACGGCTTGACAAGGCCAAGTGGGTTAATTACCCCTAGCGGACATCCGTTCTTCGATTTTCTTGGACCCGGTCCATATTATTACTCTTGTTGTTGGTTTCGATTGGTGCACCTTGATTTGGGATAGCCTCCCTTTGGCTCGATATGGGATGGATGGAAGCGGTGGGCGATCATGGCTATGATGCATTACCACCAGCCCTGCGACCCAAACTAGTAGTATCCTACCTTGGGCATTGCCTCACTTGCCTTGTCATACTTTTATCCGTATACAAGACCCTTACGATTTTGGTTTAGTGTTGTCGTATCACAGTGCATCACTATCCCCCCACGTTCTACTGGGGCGTTATATGCAAACCGTACGACATTGCTTAAAAACGCATTAAGGGAGATTAATGTAAAGCCTTAACGCTAGGAAAAATATTTATTTTATTGATTAAACATTATATATGTTGCGTATTCTTATAAATATTTTGACGGATTCGTAAGAGATGGAAAATCCCATAACATGTCTTGAGTTATTGCACGCACGTTATACACTGGATAGGAGATGTAAATCCCGTAAACACCTCTGACGCCATGACACTCATGTTATATGCGATATCGATTTGACTCACATAAGAATATTTTAGTTTTGACTCGAGTGTTTTGTTTTTCATTACGCTCGGGTCAGCCCTGAGTTTTTTCAACGCATTGAAGACCATTTTCCGGAGGACGAAGATGAAGAGTTGGTACATTATTACTATTAGTATTCCTGCATCATGTTGTCTGCTGCATTGTTTTATTTATCCCCATTGTATATATAACTTTGATAGATGTTGTATAAATTATAATCAAATGTATAATATAGACAGCTTTATGAACATTTTATTTGACTATTATATTTTATCGTTCCGCTGCGAGATTCTATGTTTGATTTCTTCTTCTTTTCTTATTTTTCTTAATTAACCCCATTGATTATCTATGTTCCAGATTGTTTAAGTCGTACATGTGTGGATTATTTTCGATTTAAACCTTCTAAAATGTGGGTGGTCACATAAGGAGTAACCTGATGTACTATTAGTTGTTATGTTTTATTTAGCAGTTTCGTTGTGATGTTTTCTATTCTGTTCTTTATTTCACCCTACGACGTTTCATCTTTCCGATGTTTGGGCAATGGCACACGAACACCGAGGATGTGTTAAGTGTCATTCCTAGGGGTCAAAAAGGTAGGTCGTCATAGTTGGTATCATAGCATCGGTTGACCGAACACCTTAGCCTGATTGGGGTACAACTCATTAGAGATAGGGTGAGTAGAGCCTTAGAATGAGTTAATCTTGAGAGAGCGTTTCCTTTTCTCCCCTAAAAGTCTGGTTCTAGATCCTTTATTGCAAGTTTCCCTTTTTCATCTTTGACCCTATCTTTGTATTCTAATGATACCTGTCACTTATCCAGGTTATTGAAAATGAGTCCAAGAGGAAGAAGAGGGAGGGGATATTGAACCAGCTTGGCTACAAATGGCAGAGCTCCTAGAAATGAGTTAGTTTTGGAGCCGATAGATGAAACGGTGATGCAAGTTCAGCCGACTCAGAACTTTGCGACCTTGTGCAAGAATTACACTACTTTGGGTGGTAAGCCTTTCTTTGGAACTGAAGATATTTTGGGAGTTCAGACATAGCTCTGCTCTTGTGAAAGGATATTTTGATATCTTCAGTTGGGAGATGCTAGAAAGAGATTATTGGCATCATGTCAGGTTCAGAAAGCAGTAATGGATTGGTGAGATTCAGTCACCATGAATACACCAAAAGAAGATTTCACTTGGGTGCAGTTTGAAGAGGTTTTTGAAGCTCAGTTTATCCCAGAGTCAAGAAGTACTAAGTTGTTAAGATGTTTCATGGATTTCAAACAAGGTGAGATGACAGTGGCTCAGTATGAGTGTAGGTTCAATGCATTTTGTCAATTTGGACAAGGATTGATTGATACGCCACTCAAAAACAATGAAATGTTCATGAAAGGAATGCGAGCAGAATTACATCGAGAAATGACCAATCATCTCAATGGTACCTTTACCAATATGATCGGCATGGCTTGGACGTTTGAAGCTCTTGATATTGAGCAAGGAGTTCAGAAGGGAGTATTGCCATCAGTCAATGCGTAACCTTTATTAGTGATACCAGTTTCTAGTAAGCCGTTTTTCAAGCGCAAAGGGAAGAAGAAGTGGTCGGGTAAGAAAACTGGAGGGGGAGATCCAACGTCGAAAAAGCAGATCGATTTCTCCAAGATTCTCTATTATAAGTGCATTAAAATGGGCCACTTAGCAAATAGTTTCCCGGAGACTAATCTACCTTCATGCTACAATTGTCACAAACATGGATATATGAAGAACGAGTGTCCATTTTTGAAGAAGAGGGCTCAGAGGAAAGCTTTTACTATTAATGAAATACCATCTACTTCTACGGACCCAAAAGGAAAGTAGGTGTTGCAAGGTACATTATCCATTTCTGATATTCCAGTTAGAGTGTTATTTGATACCGGTACATCCCATAGTTTTATTTCAGTAGACGTGGTTGATAAGTTTAGTCAAACCCATTCTTTTAGACAATTCTCTTTGTGTGTTGAACCCAATTAGGGGTCCGACCAATCTTGACACCATATGTGTGAATGTGCCTATTTTGTTATCGAGATCGACCTTTCTTTTCTGACTTGTTTGTTCTAGGGTTCATGGGTTTTGGAGTATTATTGGGAATGGTGGTTATCTAAGGTTAAATTTGTCTTGGACTATGTTAGAAGGATGATCGTAGTAAAATATGTAACAGGTAGAAGCATTGGTATATGTTGTGGAAAGCCTAGGGGGTTGATGAGCAGTTTTCAGTATTCCCTCGAAGTACCAAAAGAGGAGATAAGGAATATACCAATTGTTTGGGATTTCAAGGATATTTATAAAGAAGTGCAAGGTTTACCTCCTCATTGGGAAGTAGAGTTCCACATTGATTTGATTCCAGAAACTAGACCGATTGTTCAACCTCCTCAAAGGTTGGCTCCAAAGGAAAGAAGAGAGTTAGAGAAGCAGACGTTTGATTTATTGAAGAAGGGTTTGATCAGACATAGAACATCGAGTTGGGGATCGCCGATAGTGTTCGTTACCAAGGCCGATGGTTCTCTTAGATTATGTGTAGACTACCGAGAGTTGAATAAGAGGACTATCAAGAATAAGTGTCCTTTACCTAGGATTGACGACATGTTTGACTAGCTCCATGGAGCTCGTATATTTTCTCAGTTTGATCTTGCATTTGGTTTTCACCAATTAAGGGTTGTAGAGGAGAGTGTACCCTTAACAGCATTTCGAACCCCTGATAGTTTTTATGAGTGGTTAGTCATGCCATTCAAATAAACTAACGCACCTGCTTATTTTGTGGATTTGATGAATAGAGTGTTTTGGAATTTCTTAATAAGTTTGTTGTCGTCTTCATTGATGTCATCCTTGTTTATTCTAAAACGAAGGAAGAGCACAAGTGTCATCTTCGAGTCATTCTAAGTACCTTAAGAAGTCATGTTTTAAAGGCAAATTTTTCTAAGTGCCATTCTGGAAATCTGAAGTTAGATTTCTAGGGCACGTAGTTTCGGGAGAAGGCATACCAGTGGACCCAGCTAAAGTAGTTGCGGTTCAAGATTGGAAGAAACCCGAAAATGCGACCGAGGTCAGAAATTTCTTGATATTAGCAGGTTTCTATAGAAGATTAATTAAAGATTTCTCGAATATTGCTTCTCATCTAACAAAGTTGACGAAGAGAAGCTAAATTTGTTTGGACACCCAAGTGTGATCAAGCATTCAGTGAGTCAAAGGAGAAATTGACTAGCGCTCCTGTCTTGACTATTTCGGATGGAAGTGAAGGATTAATAGTTTACATGGATGCTTGTAGCACCGGCTTGGGTGCAGTTTTGATGCAGAATGGTAAATTAATAGCATATGCGAGTCGACAGTTGCAACCTCATGAGAAGAATTACGATACGCATGATTTGGAGCTGTTGGCGATTGTCTTCGCATTGAAGGTGTAGGGCAATATCTTTTGGGTGCAACGTTTGAGTTATATACGGATCACAAGTCATTAAAGTATCTTTTCACCCAAAAGGACTTGAACTTGAGGCAACAAAGATGGCTGGAATTTCTCACGTCTTATGACCTAGAGATTCTTTATACCTCAGGGTAAGCAAACGCCATTGCAGATGCGTTGAGTAGGAATGTGGCGACAATTATAAAATTGGAAGTTAAGCCAACAACGATGGAGAGAATTGCATATTTCCAAGAAGAAGATCCTATCCTAGCTCGGCTTAAGAGGGGTGTTGAAGAGGGAATTGTTTCTAGTTTTCATATTGACTCTCGAGGCATTTTAAGAATAAATGGATGGATTTGTGTGCCAGATGTTAATGGAATTAGACATGACTTGCTGAGAGAGTGCCATCGGTCAAAGCTATCTATCCAACCAGGAGTAACTAAAATTTTTCAAAATATGAAGAAGACCTTTTGGTGGAAAGGGATGAAGAGAGGCATTTCGATTTTCGTAAGCCGATATGCGATTGTCAACAAGTCAAGAGTGACCAACATAAGACTGGTGGGTTACTCCAACCATTGGAGATACCGAATTGGAAGTGAGAGCAAGTATCCATGGAATTTATCGATGGGCTGCCCAGAATAAGAAAAGGTAATGTCGGTATTTGGATTATAGTAGATCGATTAACAAAGTGCGCCCACTTTATTCCGGTGAAGTCAATAAGAACTGCATCTTCTTTGGCAGGGATTTATTTAGGGAAATCGTTCGACTGCATGGAATTCCAATAAATATAGTCAGTGATTGAGATCCCATCTTCACCAGTCATTTTAGGGGACCCTCAGAAGCTGTTTTTGGAATATACTTGAATCTGAGCACAACCTATCACCCGCAGACTGATGGACAAACCGAAAGGGTGAACCAAATAATGGAGGATCTCTTGAGAGTATGCATTTTTGATTTTGGAGGTTCTTGGGAAGATCATCTACATTTGGTAGAGTTCTCTTATAACAACAGTTATTAAGCTAGTATTGGCATGGCGCCCTACGAAGCTTTGTATGGACGCTATGTAAATCACCTTTCATGTAGGGTTGAGACTAGAGACCGATTAGTTCTTGAACTAGAGATAATTCGAGAAGCATCAGAGAAAGTGGCTATGATCAAGGAAAGGATGAAAGAAGCCCAGGATCAATAGAAAAGTTATGCCGATCAACGGAGAAGGGACTTAGAGTTTGCGGTCGGGGATTTGGTATTTGTTAAAGTTACCACCAATTAATGGAGTTGTAAGATTCAAGAAAATAGGAAAGCTAGCACCCAGATTCATTGGACCTTTTAGAATCCTAGAAAGAATTGGATCATTGGCCTATAAAGTAGAATTACCTGAAAAATTATCAAAATTTCATAATGTCTTTCATGTATCTCATTTGAGAAAGCATGTTTATGATCCATCGCTGATTGTAGAGACATCTGTTTAGGATGACTTGGAGATAGAACCAAAGTTGACGGTAGTCCGACAGCTAGTTCCTATTGTTGATCGGGATAAAAGGAGATTGAGAAACAAGGTGATGAAGCTTGTGCAGGTCTAGTGGAGTGATGACCCCCGCGATTGTACTTGGGAGATTGAGGATCATATTAGAGAAACTTACCCCGATGTAATGTCAGGTTAGTTATTAGGTGTTTGAATTTATTATGTAAGTTCTTTTAAGGCATAGTTGCTTTGCATTGTTATCTGAATTTCTTGGTATAATATATACCTTTTGGGTTTTCTTTTTGTGTATTAATTTCAAGGCCGAAATTCTCCTAAGGGGTGAGAGTGTAACGACCCGTAAATTAATCTCTTTGTATTTGAATATATAAATCATTTTTAAATATATAAATAATGGATTTTAATAACCAAATAAACATATTTTTAAATATTAATTAATGATATAAAAATCATTTTCAAATTTTGTTTACCAAATAATTAATTCAAATAAAAATAGAAAATGTGATCGAAAAACGTTTTTCGAAAATTCGGCTTTTCGGCATAAAAAAGTCATCGAAAACTTTGTGCATGTTTTTTATAACTCATATACACATACACACACATGCACATATGTCATGTGATAAGTTAATGATAGTGCTAAAATAAATAGACCATGCTTAGATTAAAATAAAACAAAATTTGACTTAAAAAATATAAAATAAAACCTAAATAACCTAAGGAAGTACATTACCATAACCTAAGCTACCTAGGTTAGTACACTAGGCATGGTGGAGGGTGGACAATAGGGGGGTTCGTGGGCACCTAGGGAGAGGGGGAAGGCATGGAAGCATGCACATGGCAACATTTAATAAATATTAAATGTTAAAGTTAATTTAATTTATAACTTTATTTCTTTTGCCTATAAATACCCAACATCACCACACAGTCTCACTTTACATCTTCATTTTCTTATTCACTTCTCTTCTCTTCATGTTGAAAAATATCCATGGCTACCAAATCCATGTCTAAAGTTGGCAAAATGTAGCTTCTTCACTTTAAAACTCCATATATTCATCTACAAACACTCCTCCACAAGAACAAAAGCCATTTCAACCTCAAAACACGAATGTCGAGCCCAATATTGCCCGGGCTAAATCCAAACCCAGCCCACTAAGGGCCCAAAAGTCCAAGTTAAGGTGTAGTGAAGGTAATTCGTGAGTTTGACAACTTGTGGTAGTGATCCGGTTAAGTTAGAATTGTTTTTGCGAGTAAAGCTTCGACCTTTGAACCATAAAGTTTAAACTATATTCATGCTCATATTTGTAGCTATTGAATGCTTATTGTATAGTTGTAATAATGGTTTGTCGCTTTGAAAATTAGTCGCTTTGGAAAGTTAGTAAGCGAATCATAAGTTATATGAAAAATCTAGTAGTTAAACTATTCCGTTGTTAATAAATGCTTGTTACATGTTGAATCATTGTAAACTACCATGTATGTATGTTCATCCACTTGCTTTGTGATGATTGGTTGAATTGAAAATGTCATATACTTGAATTCTGAACTGCCCGTATAGCGATAGTAGCTATATCGGCACTTTCGGAAAATACCATCTATCGAAACTGTTTCATTATCGTGCTTGGAATTATTTTAAAAGTTAAGAAAGTTTTGATTAATGGTGTTTTCAAAAATAATTATTTATTTTAATAATAATTATTTTATTTAAATAATTAATTATTTAATTAATAAGGATTAAGGTTAACTAATTAACTTATTAATGATGTGTTTTAAATTTAACCAATTACTTAGTTAATTGTAACGACACCGGATTTTATATAAATTTAAATTGATAATTAATTTAGTTTTTGAATAAAATTTGTTAAATGAATTTATAATGTGAGGCGAGTTTCCCCGAATTCAAATAAATTTTGTAGAAATCATTTAAATTTAAAATATTGCATATATATGTATATATATGAATGTATATGTAATTGGGAATGTATGAGTGAATTTGAAATTATATACATATATATATATATATTTGATTTGAATTTAAATCATGAATAAATGGTTTAAAAAATAAAGAAACATATATATATATATAAGATATAAAAGTATAAAATAAATACATTGGATAAAATCTAATAACAAATTAAAATCTAGAAATTCACCTATATTACAAAATGAATATAAAAATAATTTAGAAATAAATAATTGAAATAGAAATAGAAATACAAATATATAAGATAAATTATAGAAAATTTTATATAGTAAACAAATTAGTTAAATTAAACAATATATTCATTTATATTACAAAATTATAAATTATAAAACAAAATAAAATTATAACACATTAAATAAATTATAACAACATATTAAATATAAAAATACATTCAAATATGAATCAAGAAATAAAATACATTCAAGCACAAACAAGTAAAAAATTTATATTCATGAACAAATGAAAAATAAATGAAATAAAAATACATATACATGAGAAGAAAAAACTTGCAAAGGAAGCCACATTTAAACTATTTCATTTTTTTGTACAGCCGAGATGGAAGAAGGCAAATCATATAAATATAAACATGGTACAACTAATTAATGTTTGGCCACTACAACAAGTCTATCAGCCCCAAAGCAAAGAAAAAAATCACTGACTATTGTACAACAAAATTTATCACTTGTACAACATAAATCAATACCCTGTACACTTCATTTCAGCTGAAAAAACAAACACTTATCATTCTCAACAACAACACTTAGCATCCCAGTCTTCGTTCACCATTATAAACTGAGTAAAAGAAAAATCTGGAGCAATATCATCATCATTCAAAAACAAACATCCACTTAAAAACATTAAGCAATCAAAGAAAAATCTGAGATCAAGAAGGAGCAGACTTCCAGTAGCAAATTCAAACTAGATTTTCAACATTCAAATTCAAAAAGCTTCATCTTTCAAACTTCAGAACTTCTGGAAAACAAGATGTTCAAGGTGAGTAACAACCAGAAATCTAAACTTAAGTATATATCTTGAAAGTGCTCTGTATATATGCATGTATTAGTGACTGTCTTCTTCTCTGTTTAGTCTCAGAGTACAAAACAACAAAGAAAACTCAATTTCAAATTATCTAATCAGTATTAGACTTAGGATTCAAAAACAAATAGTTGTGTTTAGGTATGAATGATAATATAAAAATAATTTCATGAAATGAAAATGTATGTATAATGGAGAAATCAAATTTTTACAGTGGAAACTTTAATGTCTGGGAATTTCGAATGTCACGAATTATTGATTCAGATATATAGCTCGAATCCTCATAGAAAAATAGGATTTTTAAGCCTTGTTTAATGATTTTTAAGTGAGGGGTTTGAGAGCAGTTTGTTTTGTTCGAAAATTGGATTTTGACCAATTTCTGGTGATCCTCTAGTTCGTGGTGGTCGAGATCTGTTCTGGTAATGGAGGGACGAACGGTGGGTCATAGAAAAATGCGATGGTGGTGGTCAGATGGTCGTGGCGAAGGCGGCAAGCTCGTGAAGTCTGGAACCCTAATTTTGTCGAGGCTAGAGGATTTGATTCATTCGTCCTCTATGATGGATCGAGTGCAGCGAAATTTAGGGAGGTAGTAGAGGTTGAGGTGACGAAGTGATGATCGAGGTTTCGAGTGTTCAGATGGTCGGAGCTGCGATCACGAGATGGTTTCAGGTTTTGGGGTTGTGGTGGTCTACCTGTTCCAGGTTTGAATGTATTATCTCGAATTCGAATTCGAGAATTGAAGCACGATCTGATGATCGTGGAGTGATGCGTGAGTGATTGTGGATGTGAGAAGATCATCATTGATGATCTAAGATAATCAACGGCACCGTGCATGTGCACGGTGCACCGTGGTTCTGATGAACTTTGGTTTTATCTTGGTCTCGAGTAAATTTAGGTATAACTTGAAATAGTTGGGTAGTTTACTCGAAGCGGATGCGTATTAGACTCGAAGCAAACTTGTTTCTGGCCCAGGTATAAGCTGTTTTCCAGGTTTAAACAAAACCTGTTCTGTTTGCTTTGGGATTTTAAAATTAATTTCAAATTTTAAAACAAAGTTTAAGTTAAGTTTTAATAATCAAAGTGTAAGAATGAATTCAAGTTAGTTCTAAAATATAGTTGGAATTAATAAGTTTATTTTCAAATTGCTTGATACCTTAAAGTTGTTTAAGCATTTATGTGTTTTTAAGAAAAAGTTTGAATTTAAATTGAAAGTTGAAATTGTACAGGAAGCATTTAAAAAAACCAAGACTGGGCTAAAATCGAAATCTGAAGTTAAATTCCAGATTTTGAAATTTAATTTAGTTTGTAAATTTAAATGATTAAAATTAATTAAATAATTAGAGGTTAATAAATTGGTTGTTAAAGATAAATCAATTTGTAATTAATAATAATTAATCTAAGTTAATCAATTTGGAGAAGTAATTAAAGAATAGTTAATGAAGGTCATTAACTAGGATTATTTAATAATTAATTAATGTGATTAGTTTAAATAATTAATTAGGTTAATTGATTAAAGATAATCATTGTGAAATTGTTTAAGTATAATTACTTAAATGGAAGTAATTAAGGAATTAATTATTCAGTGTAATTAAGTGAGTTTGATTGAATTAGTCTAAGTTAATTACTTAAGTTTAATTAATCCAGAATAATCACTTGATAATTTGGGAAAATATAATTACTTAGAGAAGTAATTAATAGATAATTACTGAATGAAATTAATTGAATGATGATTTAAAATTTGAATAAAATTATTTGTCAATAAATTAAAGGATTGATTAATAATGGTGATTAATTAAGATTTATTTAATAATTAAAGGTTAAATTGATTCATTAATTAAAATTGATTAGTTAATAATTAAGGGTTAATTAATAAATTTGAAAGGAAGATTTATTTTCAAATAATTTGTAATTAACTTATGATAATTAACCCGGATTAATAATTAAAACCTCTGATTTAAATTAATCAATTGATTAATAGGTTTACTTGTGAATGTTTGGACCTGATTGAATGATTGAATTGTTGATATTCCCTGATCTTTAATGCTATGTGATATATTCTGATTTGTGTGTGATCTGTACTGTAGTTCATTTATCTGGGATGAATGTAATATATTATTTGTAATTTATATATTTGTGATCTGTGAATAAAAGATAAGCGTTATAGTTATACCGCTTATCAACTATATTTCTGTATTCTGATCTATGATGATTGAATGATGTTGCACTACTGTGTGAAACCCCAGGACCATACACACACAAATATGGATTTCACGTGGAAATCAGTTAAATCGCAGATTTTTGACAATTTTAAAGATTGAATTCTTGAATCCACATAGTTTTGGAAATTGGAATCGAGAGCTTTGCAAATGAGTTTAAAATGTAAAAGTTATTTTAAAACTTGATATTTTAATAATTTGATTTAAATTTGAATTCAATATTTGAAATTGAATTCAGTAATTTACCTTTGTTGACCATAGTTTATTTTAAAATTATATAAAATAATAATACAAGCTATATATATAATTTACTTATATTTATTTATACATAATATGTTTGAAAGTTATTTTACCAAATCAAAAGTTTACATATATATAAAAGGATAATCAATTATGTTAAAGAAATCAATTAACAAGGAGGGGAAAATGTGGATGAGTTATTTCATTTCATTAGTATACTTATATTTATAGATAATATGTTAGAAAGTTATTTCACCTAATCAAAAGTTTACATATATATAAAAGGACAATCAATTATGTTAAAGAAAGCAATTACTAAGGGGAGGAAGAGGTGGAGAAGTTATCTCATTTCATTAATTTATCTTTAATGTTATTTCAAAAAAATTTGAATAGTCAAACACATATATGTACGCATATGTGAATAATGTAAACTATGTTTTAAATTAAAATAACATGTGTGTGTGTACACATGCGCACGCGCGCGCACACATACACACACACACACAAATATATATATATATATATATGTATATGTATATGTATAAACTTTGTAATCTATTACGTTTTTAAAATTAAAGTAGCAAATTGAAATCTACTTTAGCTTAAGAGGGACTCAAGGGGTTTATAATGTTTTAAACAAAATTCCACTTATGTTTTGTTTAATTGAAATAACTTTTAAATAAATATCAACAACAAGAAAAATTATATTCAAAACAACAAATATGTGAAACATGTAGTCAATCTCTAGAATAAATTTAAATAATTTACATATATAGTTAATTTATGTTTATGTATATAGTGAAGTACAAAATACATCAATTAACTAAATCGGTTTCCAATCCAAAAATTGTTTGTTTTTTTATTTTTCTTTTTTTATAAAATAATAGTTTCTAAAACAATGACAAAATTTGATTGCTTAATTAGGTATATATAAATTTGTTGTAAATTGAATTAGATATAAACTATTCATATAATATGAACATATGATGAAAAGGTTGTAGAAAATGTAGGATCTACTTATATTATCATAATAAACATATAATCAATAGCGTATGTCAGATCCGAAGTTTGGGTTCACATAGTGAACAAATGATGAGATTAGATTTAAATTATTTAACATATATCAGATTTGAACTTTAGGTCAACATAATAAACAAATGATGAAATAAGATGTAGCACGTATAAGGTTTAACTTCATTAACATGGTGAGCATGTAATAAATAAAATTAGAATTACCTAAAGATGAAGCTTAAGATTTGCACCCTGAATGAAAAATAAAATTCCGATTCGATTAAATCAACCTCTGGATTTTTCAAGGATCTAGAGGTAAACACCACCTTGAATCTTTTTGATTTTATTTGTATTTGTTTTAGGAAATTTTTTTCATAGAGGCCATGAAGGGGGAGGAGGAGAGCAAGAGAAAGAAGATAAGATGTTTTTATCAGGAAAAGAATAATGACCGATTAAATAAGGGAGAATATGTTTTAAAGGAAACATTGAAAATTTTCACTTTTCTTTTAATTCCTAATTAAATCAAATCAAATCCTTTCCCTCCTCTTCATATTTTTAGTATAAGAAATAAACATAAAGAGAAAAGGAAATAAATCATTTCACAAATGAGATGAGTCATAAAGAGGAGTAAAGAACGGAGATTTAATTCCTTCTTTTAATAGCACCTTTGGATTCAAATCGCATTTGAAAACTCTTCCCTTTTCCATCATGCATGTGGGCCTCAATAAGAAGAAAATTCCTAAAAAGCCTTATCAATTAATCTACTTAAACCTAGTTTAAATATTTTATCAATATCGTATATCAATACGCACGTTTATACTTTTATACACGCACTTTATTAAATGCTAATGATATTCAAACAAATCAAATAAAGTTTAATAATTAATATTTCACTAATATTAATTAATTTAATTAATTAAAACAATTTATAAATAAATTAAATCGTGTGGATTGTTCAGAGTATTCATGTAACGACCCGCTATTTTGAACCATTCAAATCGACAATAAACCACACATGTCAAACTTGAACTGCTCAAAACAACATATTGTTATTTATATTTGGAAAAACTTACATATACAATAAATAAATCAATCACAGAATCATAGATACAGAGTAATACAACAATATGCTACGGAATAGATAAATAGTAGTTCATGAAGCCACTACATAAATATAAGGGTCCAAAGCAAATACAACATAAGTCCAAGTACAAAGAAGTCTCTAATACATAATAAAATGACAAGTCTGAACATAAATAACTGGAAATAACTGAAATAACCGTGATAACAGAAAAGCTGAATAGATAAAAGATAGATATCCAAGCAAAGCTCCAAGCCCTAAATGTGAGTCTCAAATGCTGTAATACTCAGGCTGACCCGAGCATAAAGCAAAAACACAAAACACTCGAGTCAGAATTAACATTCTTATGTAAGTAAATCAACTCAAGTGAGATGTCCAAATGAAATGCAATATAACTTAAAAGGATGCTTGGGATTTCCATCCCTTAAGGGTCCGTGGAACTATCTACATACATAATAGGGTACGCAACATAGATAATGTCTACAGTAAAGTAAAATATTAAAGTAGCGTTAAGGCGTTACCCATATTCCCCTTAACACATTTTTATATAAATATCGTAGTCTATATAGATAATGTAAGCCCCACCAAACCAATGGGATACTTAGGGAGCACTCTATAAGTACGATACAAACCAAAGTCGTAATTGGCTCGATCAGGATAAATATGACAAGGCACGCGAGGCAATGCCCAGGGTAGGATATTACCATTTTGCACTCCCGGACTGGTGGTAACGCATAGCAGCAACTACCGCCCACCTCGGGACACACTCCCAAATCAAGGGTGTGCACACAAAAATCAAATCACAAAAGTAATAGATATGGTTTCAAAGAAGCATGCTCGATAGGGGGAGCGACCCCACTTGGGCCAGTATAGCTCCTGTTTTAGTCATTTTAATTATGACCCGAAAGTCAAGGCTATCCATCATCGTTCTCTTACTTCATTCCAATAGCGTTCACCAAACCATCCTACTTCATTCTGGATTCTCCACCATATGCACAGTTGTTAAAGTGGTTTTTGGTATTGGCAGAGAGTATGTCAATATCCGATCCCGGTCTCTTTAACAACCAAACGTTTATTTTACATCGTGGTCCTTTTATAAAAAAATAACTTTTATAAAATCTCAAATTACAAATTTTAAATTAAAATCAAAATTAAATATCTAACTTCAATTATATTTAAATTTTAAAAATATTCACTTAATTCCCTTTTAAAAAATCAAGTTATGAATTCATATCCTTTCAAAATCTCAAAATCAATAAGTTCAAATCAATTTTTATTTAAATTCAATTCTTAAAACAATTTAAATTACAACTTAATTCTAACTTACCTTTCCAAATCTCATTTATTAAAGTTATTACAAAAATCTGTTTATTATATTAATTTAAATATTTTAAAACATAATATATATATATATATTTAAATTAAATCTTATATTATATATTTTGAAAATAAAGTTATAAGTAAAACCGTAAATTTACATTTTAAAACTTAACTTATAAATTTAAAATTCCTAACATATATTTTAAAAGTGAATATTAGGCTCATGTCCCTAATAAGTTTCAAAATACACAAAAACCCCAGTAAAAAAAAGTATGTAAATTAGGTCCCTAGAATTAAGTTACTAAGTAAATGCATATAGTTATGCAATTATACACTGAATAATTGCAGACATTTATGCAATTATATCCAAAAGTTGCATAAATTCATGCAATTTTTTCGGTGAATAGGTACGGAAATTTCCGCAATTGTTTGGTGAATAATTGCGGAATTTTCCGCAATTTTTCAGTGAATAATTGTGGAAATATCTGCAATTTTTTTATATAATTGCATAAATGTCTGCAATTATTCACTGAATAATTGCATAAGTGTAGGCCATTATTCGGTAACTTAATTCTAGGGACCTAATTTACAAACTTTTTTGTACTGGGGTTTTTGTGTATTTTGAAACTTATTAGGGACCTATGCCAAACTATCCCATTTT
This sequence comes from Allium fistulosum, assembly GCA_030737815.1. Lineage (NCBI taxonomy): Eukaryota > Viridiplantae > Streptophyta > Magnoliopsida > Asparagales > Amaryllidaceae > Allium > Allium fistulosum. The sequence continues at coordinate 925,861,869 of CM060901.1, forward strand.
AAAATCTAAATTATATATATATATATATATATATATATATATTAAAATAAAAATCTTTATATTAAAATTTTAAAAATCAATTTTTATTAAAACACATATTTCCAAATTTCAGAAATCACTTTAAAAACAAACCACTAGTGTCCGTATGTAGTTTTCTATCATATGGTCAAGTGATACGGATATTTATCATTTCAATCCACAATAGTTTAAAAATTATGGGTATATATCATTTCAACCCGCAATCCCAAATTTCCAAAATCAATAAAGTCGCTTGGGTTTATCATTTCAACCCATAACGATTTTCCCTAATCTATAAGATCATTCGGGTATATATCATTTCAACCCATAGTGATTTCCTAAAGCAAAGGGAAATTGCAGCATGGTTGCATAGGTAAATAACATAACACATAATTCATCTAATGTATTTCATAACATAGCACATAAGTTACATAACATATTACATAACATAGCATATAACTCACATAACTTATTACCAAACATAGCATATAACTTACATAACTTATTATATAACATAGCACATATTCATATTTAACATAACATATGACATAAAATTTTCTTATCATAATATAATATAATATGTTATCATTTCTAACATAACACTTATGTTATTCACTATGTTAAAAGCATATCTTTTTTTCTTTTTCTTTTTCTTTTTTCTTTCTTTTCTTTTTCATAACACATATTTTATTCACATAACATAATAGTAACATATTTTAACATAACATGTGCGACAAAAATTAAATCAACATAACATTTTTTCCTTTTTTTCAACATAGCATTTTCATATTAACATCACGAGACATATATCCTACACATCATCACATCCATTTTATAAGTGAACAATCATATTATCAATAACCATATCGTGTCAAAATCAAAAGTGAACATAAGTGAATATATATTATGTCAAAATCATATACAAAACCATACAAAATCCTAACTATCACAACATTCCATATGACATATCAATTGATGTTTATTCACTTAACATAAAATTGTCAATCATGAGTGAATGACTCACCTTTCGAGGTTAGAGAATTTTGACAACACAAAAGCTACGAACTTGGATCACAAACTCAACAAGCGCTAACAATTCCAAACAATAATTCCAAAGCAAAGCACGCACTTGAATTCGATAGATCACAAAATATATATAAATCACTTTTGTTCGTTTTTTTATACAATAGAGGAGGAGAAGAGAGGCTAGGGGTTCGGCTATGGAGTTTTTGGGTCGGGTTTGGGTGCGGCCAAGGAGGGCTAGGGTTCTGGGTTCGGCTAGGCTAAGGTGGAAGATGTTGGTCAAATTGATGGAGTGGAGGGTGATTTGGGTTCGGTTATGGCCTAGGGAAGGAGCTAGGGTTTCAGCCTTGGAGTGGATGGATGGTGGCCGAGAGGAGGAGGGAAGGAGATGGTCGTGGGTGGTGGTGGAGGGCGGCGGCAAGAGGAGTGGGGTGGAAAGGTTTTGAAGGAGGAAGGATGGAATTTGATTTAGGGATTTAGGAGTTTTGGAGTTCTGTAGATTTGAGGAAGAAGAAGGAAGAGTACGCAAAAAGTTTCTGAAATGAGGAATTAGTGTAAATACTTTGGTTTAATCAGATAGGAAACACAAGGTCAATGGGTGGGAAAAGGAAAGGTCCAAAGTCTCTTAGGGTTCCTAGGGTCTCTTGGTTTACTTAAGAGCCCATTAGACCAAACAAACCCAATAAGACTTAGCCAAAAACACAAATAAAGACTGCAAATTCATGTCAATTTTTCACAGTAATTTATATTTTTAGAGCAATAGAAATTTGATTTTGACAAAATGAAAAGTGGAGAGGAGATCAGAATTCAGTCTAGTATCATATAAAAAGAATAAAATTGTAAAATTCAAATTTAAATTTTTCAACCAAAAGTCAAACTTTGACTAAGTTTGACCAAAATTTGACTTTTCACAAAAAATTTCATTTAACTAATTTGATCAATCCTAATACTCAGCAGCACAAATTTGTTATTTAAATTTAAATTTTAAAAACTCAATTTAATCCAAAATAATATAATCTAAAATTGACTGAATCAGTTACCATTTGTTTCCCTTTACGAAAAGATTTAATGTCCATAAATTCAATATTGAATTTCCAAATTGAATGTTGGTAAATTAATGTTAGTTAATTCAATTTAATGTCAATTAATTCACTACTAATTTGTTTCTCTTTATCTTAATTAAAGATTCAATGCCAATAAATAAAATATTAATTTGTTTCTATTTTAACACAACAGTGTATCCTTACATCACGTTAATTTCATTTGTAAATTAAAAGATCTCAATAAATTCGATCGCACTAAATTTTATTATGGAATATGAACAAGTTTCTAATAACAATAGCAGTTTACATTTTTAATAGTAATCAATATAGCTTATAAGTTCATTGCATTTAACAAAAGATGTTCATCACTCCCCAATTAATGGTTTGACCTCATTTTCGTATATTACCATTTTAAATCACGCATTTTATTTCTCCTTAAATAAACATGCATTTTATCGTCGCTTACAATTTCTTTTATTATCCAATTCATGCTATTAACTACGCATCCAATTTTCATCCAATTACATTCAAATCTATGTTATCATCTTTATATAACTTATCGAAATTTGTTATTTAATAATTTTGTTCAAGTTTATATCAATAAATTACATAAATAAAACATTAAATTTTTATTCCTAACCAAATTCTATTCAACAATTATAATTTTTTTTAATTATTCGACTTTACGGGTCATTACAATTCATCATCATGGTTGTGCGAGTTAATGGTGTAAATTCAGTCAGTTATTTTTATTGAATAATTGGAAAATCAACATTCACACATCACCTAAGCTAGTGGTATGATATTTTGTCTGAGTTTATTGTTTACACATCTTTTTGGTAAAATCCAATTTTACTTATTATAAACGGTACCTGATAGTGATGATTATTGACACCAATTCCCTTAATCAAAACTATATCACTTTGGACTTATGAAATTTGGTCATGGTCAAAATTCCAGTATCGTCCGTATTCAACTTATAGTCCAAACACAAAAATCCTTGGTTCAATAACAACAATTATTATTAACCGAAATCCTCTGGCCATAGACTTTGACTTTGAATTGACTTTGGTAGACCGTAATACTAACCTCATATAACCAAGGAGACAAATCACCTCTTGAATAATGTTCCACTTCCAATGCTTCCACTCGACCCAACTATTGTTATTCGATGGATGTCGTACTATGATTTAACTATAATAAAAAAGGAGCTTCCACATTGAAGATCAATAGTATTCTCAGTCGATAGAACTGTCGAAATTAGTCACATCAATATTTTTTGTTTGGCCTTTGTTATATCAACCAACAGAAAACTATTGAGTGACTCATTCCATAATTATCCAATAACTATTAGTACATAACCTCTTGGTGCCCCTAGCAACCATGAGTAATAATTGCCTAACATTTGTAGAGCATTACGTACTCCAGTCTCAACGGATATATCAATATCTAATCTTAATACATCTTGACAAGGAATATTTAAAGTGGTATATTATTTTCATTATGATAAATTACTCACGACTAAAACACTTTGTAACTATTGTCACAAAACATACTATTTATGGATTTTCTATTAAATATAATTTTAATTAAATTAATTAATTAATATATAACACATTATATCAAGTATATAATAGAAAAAAACCCATGTTATTTCGAATAAGATTGGTTATCGAGTTAGATATATGTAACAAATTACATAGGGCATACCCCTAACTCTATCATATATGTTATATATCATTATTAATGTTTAATTTACTATCTTATCAAATTTTATAGGTTATAGACTGATGCAGCCCGACCCTCCTTCATTTTAGGTCGCCAACGACCTAACAAGTTGTTAAGTCGTGCAAGCGACCTAACGGGTCATGTACGCGAGTTATACCCTCCAGTGATACCTATGAGCGAGCTACGACCTACCGGGATTCGAGCTAATGAGATACGACTTAACGAGTTAAGTCAACAAGTTAGGTCGCAAAGTTCGTATGTCGCGAAGGTCTTAGGTCGTCAACGACCTAGCAAGAAGCCACCCGATCTTAGGTCGCTACGAAACAGTGTATTACAACCTAGAAGGTCGCGACCTAACGTTACCAAGCTATATTTTAAGGTCGCTCCATGGTTAGGTCGCGCGAATGAGTTAGGTCGCTCAAGAATTGGTCGCGAGACCTTAAGTCGCTGTTGGATGCTAAAGCTTAAGTCGTTGGAAGATAAGCCGCTAAGTCGCATGAAGGAAGTATGTCACTGAAGCCTACCAGAGTTAGGTCGCTCAAGTCCTTAGGTCGCGTGTGTTGTATTCTTAGGTCGTTATGTTTGTAACTCGTATATGTTATGTTGTAAATATGATAAGTCGCTTGTAGTTTTAAGTCATTTGCATTGTATGATGTTTTTAGGTCGTAAGTCGTCTGTCCGTGTTAGGTCGTTCATGACCTAAGTGTTGTCAAGTGTTGAGTAGTGTTGAGTTGTAAGCTTATAAATAGGCGGGTGGTGTCATTTGTAATAGTTAGTTGATTTTTATTAAAAACTTGTTTGTGTGCTTTGTGCCACTTCTTAAATTGGTAGTTGAGTGTAATCTCCTATCTCCTCCTTCGGCATTCGAGTGCGCTCGGATCAACGATCGTAGAAGCCAATTCACGGTATCAAGTGCGCTTGATCAACGTCTGAAGAATTGTAGATCTTCTTTCACGGTATCGTGCGCGATCAACGTGACGAAGATAGCTAGAATCCGGCATCTTTGGATCAACGGATTTGGGCCTTTGGTATTTTTCAATCCACCGATTGCTACTTTCACCGCTTCATTCATTTCAGTTATCCGCTGCTGCATCATTTGGTATCAGAGCTAGACTTAGCTAATTATAGCTAAGCCGAGTCTTGGAGCCAATTCTTATTGAAGATTTTGAGGAGCTTCAACCGAGCCAAGGAAAGTGTTAGACTTCGTGCCGAGTTAGTGAAGCTGAGCTATATCAAGAAAAGCCGAACTAAGTGAAGTGTGAAATTCATTTTTGTAGATCAAGGCCGAAAGTTTAAAGTTGAAGTTGTGAAGTTTGATAATGCCGCCGAGAAGATCTAATCGCCATCAGAATGTTGAAGCGTTGTATAGAAGGGAAGAAGCCGAGCAAATGGAACAACGCATCAATGAAAAGTTTGATGAAGGCATTGGGAAGTTAGAGAAACTGATGAATGACATGAATCAAAGTCAAAGGAGGAGATCGCCAGTCTCGAACCATGGAGGAAATAGAGTTTCGCCATCGGTTACGGAAGCGAGGAGGGTGTCGCCGCAATCTTATCGAGATAGAAGAGAATCATCAGTTTCAACGAGAAGAGATCACCATGAATATAGACATGAAGAGAGAAGAACTCCACGTGAGTTTGGAGATGAGCCATATCATGATGATGAAAGACATAGTAGAAGAGACATGCGTGATCATAGAAATGTGGATGGTCGAGATCGTTATCGAAGTACATCTGTTTTTGATGAAGATGGTGGTAGATGTAGTGTTCATTCGCGAGATCGAGACCAAGCACGGAATGCATATCGGGTTGTAGAAGATGATTGCCGATGGGAGTCGGGGATGAAAACTGAAATTCCAGAATTCAAGGGAGGAATGGTAGCGGAGGAATTTTTGGATTGGGTTTCAAATGTTGAGGAAACTTTTGACTTCAAAGAAGTTCCCGAGGATCGAAGAGTAAAGTTGGTTGCTACGAGATTAAGAGGGAGAGCTATGGCGTGGTGGCAGCAGACTAAACTTACACGGGAGAGAATGGGGAAGTCAAAGATTGTTACATGGGATAAGATGAAGAAGTTGATGAAATCTACTTTCTTGCCGCACAATTATCAATCTCTTATGTATCAACGTTTGCAGAACCTAAGACAAGGGGCGAGATCAGTGAATGAGTATGCAGATGATTTTTACCAATTGATTGCGAGGAATGACATTATGGAAACAGAGGAACAGCTAATAGCTAGGTATGTTGGAGGGTTGCGAATGCAGATTCAAGACATGGTGAATATGTTTGATCCCAGATCTGTTGCTGAAGCACACCAGAAAGCATTGGCTTTAGAGAAGCAAGGTAGGAGAGGAGGTGGTGTGTTTACAAATTCCAACAACCAGAACAAGGATGTTAGTAGCAGTATGGATGTTTCCAAAGTCGTCAGTAAGTCAATTGTGAATGAAGCCAGCAAAACAAAGGTCAATAGTAATCTCAAATGTTTTAATTGTCAAGAGTTGGGCCATAAAAGCAATGAATGTCCAAGGCCAAAGAATCGAGCAATGATTGCGGAAATTGAGAATGAAGATGCAGAGGTAGAGTGTGTCAATTCAATACCAGTTGAAGAAGAAGAATTATTGACTGGAGATGAGGGTTGTAGTTTGTTGATGAGAAGATCGTGTTTGACACCAAAGCAAGAGGATGATTTGAGTTGGTTGAGAAGCAACATTTTTCATTCAACATGCACTATTCTAGGGAAAGTTTGTGAATTTGTGATTGACGCAGGAAGCTGTGATAATATCATTTCTTCAGAAGCTGTAAAGAAGTTGTCATTGAAAACAGAGAAACATCCAAATCCCTACAAATTAGCTTGGTTGAGGAAAGGAGGGGAAGTGAGGGTTAATCGAAGAGCTTGTGTTAATTTTTCCATTGGGAAGAAATACAAAGACGAAATTTGGTGTGATGTGGTTGATATGGATGTTTTCCATTTGTTGTTGGGAAGACCATGGCAATACGATAGAGCTGTGCAGCATGATGGTCGCACCAACATCTACAGTTTCATGTTCGAGGATACACGAATCATTTTGGTTCCTAAAAAGCGTCAACAGAGGGAAAACAAATTGGAAGAAATCGAGGAGATAAAGACTTTGTTGTCTTTAAAAGAGTTTGTTGATGTGGAAGACGAAGTCGATTGTTGTCAATCACCAAAGTTTGATAAAGATGAAGTTGATGATTTTCAACCAACGAAACCTGATGAATATGAGGTTGAAAATTCACAATCAGCAAAGTTGGATGAGGATGAAGAAGGTAATTTGTTGATAAAGGAGGTGGATTCGACTAGTCTACAATCTACAAGAGAGTTTGTTAAAGAAATGGAGGATACTGCAGAAGTATTCCAGTTAAATGAAAATGAAACCAGTGAAAGTGTTGAAGTTCTCGAAGAGGTTAAACCAGTGGTGAATGAATGTGAAGATGTCGTTCCTGCAGAGTTGTCCAAGGAATTACTTCCACTGAGGAACGTACGACATCATTTAGACCAAGTGTCAAGTGCTATTGTACCATATATGCCACGTAATCATATGTGCCCGACAGAACAGGTAGAGTTGAGAAGGCTGGTTGATGGGTTTCTGTTCAAAGGAAGGCAGTTGTATACTCCTGATTGCAGTTTGCAAATAAAAGTTATCAAAGATTTACATGTAGGAAGACACGAGGACCGTGATCGTAGCATGAAGTTGATTGCATCATCTTATTTTGGGCCGTCAATAAGGAAGGAGGTTGAAAGGTTTGTTCAGAGGAGCCATAATTATCAAATTTCAAAAGAGACCGCGACGAAGTCAGGATTATGTATATCATTACCTATACATACTAGATCATGGGTGGAGGTAAGTATGGACTCTGTATTGAATTTGATGAAGATGCAAAGTGACAACGAATCTATCTACTTGATGGTTGAACGATTTCTTGTTGGTACGTACAACAAGCTAGATGCTGGAGGGATGGATCGTTTGGAAACTATGAAGGAAATCGGTGAGAATGATTGTAAGTTGAGCTTGCCGGATCATCGTCCTATGACTAAAGTTGACAATATCAAACACTTGGTTCTGCTTCACGAGGATGAGAGTGTCGAAGACGAAGCAACTATAAATTCGAGGACAAATTTCTGTCAACCGGGGGAGGATGATGCAGCCCGACCCTCCTTCATTTTAGGTCGCCAACGACCTAACAAGTTGTTAAGTCGCGTAAGCGACCTAACGGGTCATGTACGCGGGTTATACCCTCCAGTGATACCTACGAGCGAGCTATGACCTACCGGGATTCGAGCTAATGAGATACGACTTAACGAGTTAAGTCAACAAGTTAGGTCGCAAAGTTCGTATGTCGCGAAGGTCTTAGGTCATCAACGACCTAGTAAGAAGCCACCCGATCTTAGGTCGCTACGAAACAGTGTATTACGACCTAGAAGGTCGCGACCTAACGTTACCAAGCTATATTTTAAGGTCACTCCATGGTTAGGTCGCGTGAATGAGTTAGGTCGCTCAAGAATAGGTCGCGAGACCTTAAGTCGCTGGAAGATAAGCCGCTAAGTCGCATGAAGGAAGTATGTCGCTGAAGCCTACCAGAGTTAGGTCGCTCAAGTCCTTAGGTTGCGTGTGTTGTATTCTTAGGTCGTTATGTTTGTAACTCGTATATGTTATGTTGTAAATATGATAAGTCGCTTGTAGTTTTAAGTCATTTGCATTGTATGATGTTTTTAGGTCGTAAGTCGTCTGTCCATGTTAGGTCATTCACGACCTAAGTGTTGTCAAGTGTTGAGTAGTGTTGAGTTGTAAGCCTATAAATAGGCGGGTGGTGTCATTTGTAATAGTTAGTTGATTTTGAATAAAAACTTGTTTGTGTGCTTTGTGCCACTTCTTAAATTGGTAGTTGAATGTAATCTCCTATCTCCTCCTTCGGCATTCGAGTGCGCTCGGATCAACGATCGTAGAAGCCAATTCACGGTATCAAGTGCGCTTGATCAACGTCTGAAGAATTGTAGATCTTCTTTCACGGTATCGTGTGCGATCAACGTGACGAAGATAGCTAGAATCCGGCATCTTTGGATCAACGGATTTGGGCCTTTGGTATTTTTCAATCCACCGATTGCTACTTTCACCGCTTCATTCATTTCAGTTATCCGCCGCTGCATCATAGACCAAATCGATGGTAAATTCATTTATTCGGATTCAATTAAATGTCAACTATAGAGTTTATCGACTTATACAAATTATGAGTATATGAGTAAAATATGTCAGGATTATAAAATGCTCAAACAACATACATAAACATCAATACTCCAACATACAATCTCACACCTTAATCATGTTACTAAAGGTGCTTTAATATAAAACCCTAAATCATATTTCTATAGATCCTTTGCTGAATAAAAGAGAAAAGATGAACATAAGAGCGGAAGCACTAACCTGAAGCCATTATTGGAGATTGCTCAAAAGGTTTTGATTTTCCTATTTTTCACTTTGTGTGTTGCTCTAATAGGGAAGGAGAGAATATGAGATGTCTTTTTGTTTCTTGGGGACCAGTAACCATTTAAATAACTGACCACAAAATCAGTTTTGGATATTTATAATCTGGCCCCTCGTCAAATTATAAATACAACTTTCATCAAATTATAAATACAACTTATGGTATCTACACATTATTTCCATGGCATTTAAATACATAAGACACTTATCACATGATTGGTCACTTAATTATGTATCATACTTTATAATAGCATATACGTTATATATGTTCCATATAAAAGGATTTTAATCCAACAATCTCCCACTTGAGCACCATATGTTTCTTGATAAGTATACAACTTTATGGGCTCAAAATATTCCATCATATAATAGGTATTCTATAACAATCTCGTCCATCAACTATATCAATATAGGATCAAAGTAGTTTTTGTCATATTAATGATGACTAAACTCATCAATGGTCACATATAAAAATATAGTTAAACGACATAGATCAATCATGAATGTGTAGCATGGAAAGCACATGTAATGTGAGCCAAACATGACTATTTCCAACCGGTCCTCCTTAAACTTAAGTGAGGTTAGAATCAAAATACAAAAACATAGTGAATAAACTGAATACTTCATTTTTGATTAGAAAATAACCAAATACATAAATGTCTAAAAACAAACATACAACAAATAAAATAAAACTCCTACTAAATCATGGTATCATCAAATAATATAACACCCATATGAGCAGTATGCTCATGAAAGACCTCGGGTGGTAAAATTTTTATGAGTAGATCCGCTATCATGGAGTTTGTCCTAATGTGCTCTATGGATATATGTCCACTCCGCACTCTCTCTTCACAACTAGGAACTTTATGTCAATATGCTTTGACTTACATAAGCTCCTATTGTTGGAATACAACACTACTAACTTATTATCACAAAATAACTTGAGTGATCTTCCTACGTTCTCCAAAATTGCGCAGTCCTATGACAAAGTTTTGCAGCCATATTCCATGAATTGGTGCCTTATAGCATGCTACAAACTCTGCTGCCATAGTGGAAGAAGTTATAAGTGTATGTTTGACACTTTTCCAGGATATAGCTCCTCCAGCTAATAGGTGAATATAGCCTAATGTAGACTTTCTGCCATCTTAGCAGAATCATAATACCCTAGGACCTCTAAATGATATGTTCTCCTATAAGTGAGCGAGTAATAGTTTGTTCTCTGAAGATACCTCATAACCCTCTTGGCTACTATCCAATGGTCCATACCTGGGTTGCTTAAATATTTTCCTAACATCTCAAAAATGTACGCAATATCTAGACACGTGCATTCTTGAGCATACATTAGACGCCCAATAGCTGATGTATAGGGAATCTTTTGCATTTCCTGAATTTGAAGGTTATTTTAGGGCATTGATTAAGACTAAATTTATCTCATTTAGCAACAAGGGTGTCATTTTATCTATAATCTTGCATGCTAAACCTTTTGAGTATTTTATCAATATAGCTCTTTTGTGACAATCCAAGAATACCCCAACACCAGTCTTGATGTATCTACAATAAAAGTGTCGTCCCCAAGATCTTCCATCTCAAATTGCTTAGACAAAAATCCCTTGGTTTCGTGCAATAGGCCTATATCATTAGTCGCAAGCAATATGTTGTTGACAAATAGAACCAGGAATATATACTTACTCCCACTGAAATTGTGATACACACAATCATCAATAACATTCATCTCAAAACTAAAGGAGACAATTATTTATTGAAACTTGCGGTACCATCAACGGGAAGTTTGTTCGAGTCCATAGATGGACTTTTTTAAATTGCAAGCCATATTCTTTGGGTCCCCCGACTCAAAGTTTTCTGGTTGCACCATATAAATTGGTTCTTCGATGTCGTGACTGAGAAACGCAGTCTTAACATCCATCTGATGTTACTCAAGACCAAGATTAGCAACAAGCCCCATGATTGTCCTGAAAGAGTCTTTCTATGAAACTAAAGAGAAAGTCTATGTAAAATTAATGTCTTCTTTTTGAATATAGCCTTTAGCTAATGTACCTCTCCATATTACCATTTTCAACCCTCTTGGTTTTAAATATCCATCTATAACCAATTGGTTTTGCACCTACAGGTAATGGGATAAGTTCCCAAACTTTATTGTCTTGCATAGACTTATATTCTTCTTGCATGGCATCAATCCACATTTGAGAGTTTGAACTTTTCATGGCCTAATGAAAGTTGATTGGATAACCGTCATCATTCCATTGTCATCCTCATGCTCTTGGAGAAATACTACATAATCATCTTAAATAGAATTTCTTATCTCTCTCATGGACCTCCATAATGACACTTTTCCTTGAGGTTGTTGAGTTTGTTCTTCTAGAACAAGTACCTCATCTTCAATGAGGAGTTGTTCAACATTGTCTTGCTGACGTACTGGACTCGCTTCTTGATTATGATAGGTGTGAGGACCTGAAAATCATCAAAATTGATAACAGGAACTATTTTTGAATCTAATTCTACCTCAAAAGCAATGTCTCTAACCCTATTTCTCCCCCAAACTCAACGTCCTAAAAAATGTTGTAGTTCCCATCTCAAAAAATTTCTAATTGTAGGATTATAAAACTTATTGCCTCTAGATTGCTCAGAATGACCAATAAAGCAGCTACTCATTATTTTGGAGTCCAATTTCTTTTCATGTGGCCTATAAGGCTTGCCTCGGTGGGACATCCCCAAATGTGAAAGTTCTTTAGATTAGGCTTCCAATCTTTCCAAAGCTCATAAGGTGTTTTTGCAATTGCTTTAGTTGGTACTCTATTCATAATGTAAGCTGCTGTCTTTGATGCTTCTCCCCAAAGGACTCTGGTAAGTTAGAATGAGTAATCATGATCCTTACCATATCCTTAACAGTCCTTTATCTTTCAACTGCACCATTCGTGTTAGGTGATCCTGTCATGGTGTACTATAAGAAAATATCGCATTCCTCTAGGAATTTAGTAAATGGTCCTGGATGTTGTTCACCTTAGCCATCATATCTACCGTAGTACTCATCACCATGATCAGATCTGATGTTCTTAATCCTTTTGTTGGGTTGATTCTCAACTTTAGCTTTATAAGCTTTGAACACGTCCAAAGATTGAGATTTTTCATGAATGAGGTATAGGTACCCATAACAAGAGTAGTTGTCTATGAATATTATGAAATATTGTTGATTATTCCAGAATTCCATAAGGAATGGCCCACAAATATAAGTATGAATTAATTCTAAAATGTTCGAAGATCTATTAGCACCTAATCTCTTAGTTTTGATCTATTTTCCTTTAATGCCATCAACACAGACATCAATGTTTGTGAAGTCAAGAGGTGCTATAATGCCATTAGGCACAAGGTGCTCAACTCTTCCTTTTGAGATATGACCCAAGTGCTTATGCCATAACGATGTCGAATTTTCCTTATTTGATTTGCATTTAGTACCACATGCAAGGTTTCGTTGTAGTATGCAACTATTTCTAGAAAATAAAGGTTGTCATAAGCATATAAATAACCAGTTCCAACAACATTTGAATTTAAAGACAAACTAAACTAATTGTTTACAAATGAACAACAAATATTCTAATTTGTCAAATAAGGAAACATAAATTAAATTCCATCTAAAAGACGGTACGACAAAAGTGTCTTATAAATCCAGATAAAAGCCAGTTCCTAATAACAATCTAAAATTCCTGATTGCTTCCACTTCCATTAATTTTCCATCATCCAAGATGTGTCTTTGACCATCACTTGGCTTTTAATAGCTCAAGCAAACCTTTCTTTGCATGCCAAGTGTGATACTTGGCACTTTCTTTCTCCATGTGTCTAGATTTATTACAAAAGAAATAACTCTTTGTAGCTTGTTGTTGTTTATTTTGAGCCGGACCCTTAGCACCTTCATTCTCATATTTCATTTTCTTGCCCTTGTCTTTAGAGGCATTGGCCAAATGATCACTTTCGAACTTATCGTGCTTTAACCTTTCTTCCTCTTGCACACAATGAGAAATGAGCTCATTTAGTGTCCATTTCCCTTTTGACTGTTATAACTAATTTTAAATTTGTTAAATTAAGTGGGAAGCGATACCAAAACCATAAGAATGGGTAATTCCTCAAAAAGCTCGATCTTGAATGCCTTAAGTATTGAAGCAATATGGAACATCTCCGTAATTTATTCCCTTACATTTTCTTGACCCTTATACTTCGTAGACATCAAAGAAGTCAAAGTAACGTCATCTCAACCTTATCGTTTTTGGCAAAACATTTCTCAATTTCGTCAAGGAAACCCTTGGCCTTAGTAATCCCTTCAGATTCTATGTCCTTAAAGGCTTATGGAATGCTGTTCTTTAGGATCATTGGACTCATGTGGTTTGAACGATCCCACCTCTCAAATCTCCTTTTGCATCAGGGGTGCTTTCTGCAGTATTAGAGGTAGGTTGTTCTTCCCTTAGTGCAATGTCTATATCCATACAACCAAGCACTATAAATAATTGCCTTTTCCATTCCTTAAAATTGGTCCCATTAGGCATTAGTATAAAATTAATATTAGTAGATATTGTGGCAACAGAAGATGAACTAGCTGAATTTTAAACAAAATAAATGATAAACAAGCTCACATCAATATTCATAAGTAAACAATAAATTCAAAATAATGGTTAATCCTATCTCAAGATACTAAACACAATATTAATATCAAGTCTTTGGACGGTAACACTAATGGTAAGTGGTACCCTTGTTGTTGTAATCAAACATTGACAATAAATTATGTCAAACAATAAATCAATATTTGGACTAACATGTTGCTCACACAGAGTACTTATAATTGTCACACATCTATCACCATCGATCTCGTTGAAATTCTATTAAATATTAACTTACCTTTGCGTCAATTAATAAACGCGTGAATGACAAAGACATTTAATCATCCTGATATTTTAAATAAACTAATATATGTAAAAAAGGTCGCCGCGGTGACTTTTAAGTTCAATTAATCTACTTAAAATATTAGACGTCCTTAAAAAAACAAAATTTAAATTTAAATGTCCCAAAAATAACAATAATGTACCGTACATATTAAAATAAATTTAAAAAACATTCTCAAGAAAAAAGTTCTTCATTTTTCATTTATATACAATATATATATATGTATATGTATATATATATATATATATATTGTTATCCCACCTTTTGGCAAGGCCGTGACACCAAGGACTTGACTAGAAACTAAAGACAATCCGCCCCGGTGATCAGTTACCTATGAGTCCACGATGGATACAGGTAAACTTAGTCCGAGTCCGGATCAAGCTACAATTAGCAAGATATGACAAGCAAAGTTACGAAAGGAAACATTCCAAATTTCAGGTCATTCAGAGTTCGTATGCTCAAGTTATGGATCGATCAAGATCCATGTGAAACATGTCTAGTTCATATCCATCTACTTCAAATCCATTCACTTCGTATCCATATAATTTGTATCCATCTACTTTGAATCCATGTACTTCGTATCCATTCATTTCATACTCATCATTTTGTATCGTTCCCACTTCCGCATGTTTCGTATCGATCAGCCAATCGATCGATACGAAGCAAGGAGCCAAGCGTCGATACGAAGCCACAAACCAAGCATCGATACGAAGGCAAAGACGAAGCATCGATACGAAGGACAATGTGCCAGATGGATACAAAAGACGTGGTCTAACCAAAGGAAGCGGCCTCTCAGCATGAAATGTGGATCTCTCGAGGATTATCGCTCCACGTCATCGATACGAAATCCATCGATACGCATCCATCAGCCAACTTGCAAACACAATCTTGGATCGATCATAATTCAAAAACCACAAGTCCAAATGCTACGAAGTTTTCACAGAAGCCTTCTTATTTACTCAAGAATGTCCATGATCAATCGCGGCTCCATTGGGCCATTTTTGGATATTTATGAAATTATTTTAGATCGATCAGGATCGATCCCAAATGACCTCAGATCGATCTGGTGGGCCCACCCACGTGTGAGAAGAGGTATTCTGAGGTTTGAGGGAGATATTTCCAAACCTACCCCTACGCCTATTGTAAAAGGACTTTTGGCTCTCTTACGCCATTACTTTGTTGAAACTCCATTGTAACTTGAGTGTTAGTGATTTGTACTGTTGTAATCAGTTGAGAATCATCAATAAACAACAAACTATTCAAAGTGGACGTAGGCTACAACGCCGAACCACTATAAACTTTTGTCTCTTTCTATTTCTACATACTTTTATTGGTGTGATTGTTAGATTAGCATCTTTTTTCATTTAATTTCTTCATTCTAATCTCTTCAATTACATCCGAAGAGTGTTGTGCCCAATTTTGGTACAAACACTTTGGTTCTTTCACTGAAAAAAACTATGTTTTCTCTGATTCAGTGGATCCCCTACCATTGTTGGATTACTAAAATCTAAGGAGGAGATCCAGATCCGTCTTCCAATAGTGCCTTCCATTCTACTCAGATTACTCTAGATCTAGGAAAGAGCTACATTCATCATGGTGCTCACTACCATAACCACTTCAAATGCTGCAGATCCAGAAAGAAGGGATATGCAAAATCCCACACAGCTCACCACAGCAAGCCAAATGTCAATTGGAGCTCTAGATCCACAAGGGCCCAAGACTAGAGAGGAGTTGCAGACCCTCATGCAGGAGCTTACTCAAAGCCATCAAGAGCTCACTCAGCAGATCCATGCCAAATGGAGCTTGCAAACCAACTGAACGAAGAAAGGTGAAGGAGATCTAGAAGGGATCATGTCTCTCATTCCTCGACCGAAATTTCGGCTTTATCTGACTTCAATCACAGATCTACACGCCGTCAGTTGGATGGAAACTGTGCATAAGCCAACAGGCATCAGCATGCTGTGAATCTTGGACAAGCCGGGATCGGTCCTTCTACAGGGCATCGAGCTGGACCCTCCTCCCGAGGAGGGGCACTTCCTTATCATACCAATCATGACCACGCAGCTGCGGCCGCTATAGATCTGGAAGCCAAGACCCAGAACCAACCAGATCTAGCTCATCGCCAACACGTTCATGCTCAGGATCCTCACTTCCTTGAAGATTGGGAGCCAAGGAGGCGAGGAACAGACCGTAGCAGCGACCGGACCATCCCCGCAACATGGAACCCGATCATGCCTTGGCCCAGAACATCCAGATTCTTGACATTCCAACCATGATACGCCAGATGGTTAAACAAATTCACAGCCTTACGAACGACAATTGGGGAATCTCCCGAAGTCACACTCCATTCACCAATGACATTCTTTATGCAAAGCCACCCCGTCGATTCAGGATGCCGACCCTGCCAGTGTACGAAGGAAATTCGGATCCTAACTAGCATATCTTGAAATATAAATGGCTCATGAACACCGCTCGAGCTGACGATGCGAGCAAGTGTAGGAGCTTCTCTATCTCCTTGGGAGGCATTGCAACTATGTGTTTCACTCATTTATCACCCAGATCCATCTCATGTTTTGATCCATTGGCTACTAAGTTTGTCGAGCAGTTTTGTATGCATGCTACTAGACCAAAGGATGTCAACGCCCTTTCCATTGTTACTTAAGCTCTAGAAGAGACCCTTAGACGTTATCTGGAAAGGTTCCATGCTGCTTGTGCTGAGGTCAGCAACCCCGATGATAATTCTATTCTGATGGCTTTGACTAAAGAAATCGATCCCGATTCCGAGTTTGGTGATTGGTTGGCTAGGGAAACCCCCGCTTCATTGGATCGTTTCTATGCTAAGGCGGCCCAGTTATTGAGGAGAGAAGATGCTAGACGATATAGGAAGCAGGACGATGCGGGGCCTAATGGTGAAGGCATTCAGAACATTGTTGCAGTAAAATAGACCCGTTAGAATTCCGGTAAAGTACAATTGAACGTACAGAACAAGCAAGGTCAACAGAAGGGCAATGGAAGTCAGGGAAAGAAGAGAGACCCACATCGCGGACCGAGACCCAAAGCTCTCATGTTCGACCGATATACTCCCCTAAACACATCATTGGAAAATGTTTACCTACAGACTTGTAATACCTGACAGTGTAAGAAGCCAGCTCTGAAACCATCATCTGAGAAACAAATTCAGACCGAGAAGTTCTGCATATTCCACGATTGTTACGGCCATAACACTAATGAGTGCCTTCATTTGCAAGATATCATCGAGAGGTTGATTAGAGAAAGAAAGTTAGAGCAGTTTGTTTGGGCTCCGTAGGACGGAGGCATGGGCCCATCTAATCCAAATCAAGGTCAAGGCCAAGCTAGACCTGAAGAACCCGCACGTACTGGCGGGAGGTTGGTAATAAATATTGTGAGTGGTGGTCCTCATCCGGCTGATCGAAGCTGGAAGGAAATGGAGTCATATGCCAGTTCGATTAGGCATATGGACTTTGAATGCTGTAGTAATATTGATAATGGGGCCCCGGCAAAAACAATAGAGGACGATGACAAACGACATCATTTTCAGGAACGGTGATGCTGAGAGAGTCGAGGCCCCCACTATTTATCCGTTGGTCATCTCATCCCAAATAGGTCCAGCTTGGATGAATAGGATTTGGTTGGCAGTGGAAGCTCTATGAACATTGTTTTCAAGCATGCTTATGACCAAATGAGGATAGAAGCGAAAGACTTGAAACCGTGTCAATCACGTATTCATGGTTTTAACAGAAGCGTGACTATACTAGCGAGGATGGTGGAATTGCCCTTTGAGTTGGGTATTGGAGATCGCCGTAGAGTCCGGATGTTGCAGTTTGTTGTGTTAGACATACATTCCCCTTGCAATGATTTCTTGGGCCGACCGGCCCTTGTAGATTTCAGGGTAGCGACTGCCCCGTGGTGTTTAACTCTGAAGTTCCTCACTGATAATGGGGTTGGAGTAGTATATGGTGATCAGGCAGCTGGACGCGCCTGCTATGTTGCAGAGCTGTGGGATGCACAGCGGAAGGAGAAAGGAAAGGGCATAGAGGAATCTCTCTGCGTCCGTTTTTCATACAATTGATAGCTAACGCCTGGGCCTCGGCCCGGGAGCCACAACCAGTTCCTTAAAGACCTTGATCCCTGAGATAATAATAATGAGGAGGAAGTAAAAGATTACCAGGCTTCCCCGGTAGAGTTGACGATCGATTTTCCGATCCACGACAATGACGATTCCAAGACAGTGAAGGTCGGATCTCAACTCAGCCCCCAGATGAGACAGGAATTGGTTGATTTTCTTCGGGAAAACCTTGATGTGTTTTCCTGGACTCATTCAGACATGTATGGGATCTCGTCGAATATTAGGAGCCATGCATTAAACATCGACCCGCGGCATGTCCCGGTAAAACAAAAAACGCGCGGTATGGATCCAGAGAGATCTGTTGCCCTGAAGGAAGAAGTAGATAAACTCAAGACTAATGGGTTTATCTGTGATGCTTTATACCCGGAGTGGGTGTCAAATCCAGTGCTTGTCAGAAAATCGAATGGGAAATGGCGGACATGTGTTGACTACTCAGATCTGAACAAAGCCTGCCCCAAAGACAGTTTCCCACTTCCCAAAATCGACCACTCGTGGATTCAACAGTCGGACGCGAGCTCTTATCTTACATGGACGCTTACTCCAGCTACAATCAAATCCCAATGCACCTTCCCGACCAGGAACATACTAGCTTCATCACTGATCTGGGACTCTATTGCTACAAGGTGATGCCGTTCGCACTCAAGAACGCTGGAGCGACTTATCAAAGGCTCGTGAACTGAATGTTCGCTAACCAGATCAGAAAAACCATGGAGGTGTACGTGGACGATATGCTCATGAAGTTGTGACTGTCCATCAACCATGTAGGTGATTTGGAAACGATGTTTAACATACTCCGACAGTAAAGAATGAAGATCAATCCGTTGAAGGGTCATTTCGGAGTAGCTTCAGGAAAATTCCTTAGATTCATCGTTAACGCTAGGGGAATTGAATCCAATCCTAAGAAAATCTGGGCGATTCGGAATCTCGAAACTCCCAGAACCATAAAGCAGGTGCAAAGCCTCAACGGGAAGGTGGCGGCCCTAAGAAGATTCATTTCCAGATCTATGGACAAGTGCATTCCCTTCTTCGATCTGATTAGAAAAGGAAAACGAAATTTTGAGTGGACAGAGGAGTGCGAAGGCGCATTCCAAGCACTAGTTCAACATCTGGCAACCCCACATATCTTGTCGAAGCCGATTGATCATGAGAGATTATATATCTATCTGGCGGTTCTGGCAAACGCGATCAGTGCTGCATTGATTCGAGAAGAGGATCGGATCCAACGACTGATTTATTATATCAGCAAAAGGTTAAATGAGGTAGAAAGAAACTAGCCAAAGGTGGAAAATCTGGCTTATTGTCTCGTCATAGCCTTGAGGAAGCTCCGTCCATATTTCCAGGCTCATCCGATCACTATCTACATCGACCGGCCGTTGCGGAAGATCTTAACATGACCTGAGACATCTGGTAGATTGCTTAAATGGAACATCGAGCTGAGTCAATTTGATATCACTTATACACCAAGGCGAGTTATTCAAGCAAAAATTTTGGCAGACTTCATAGCTGAATTCACCATACCAGAGGATTTCCCGAAGCCAGTGAATCTCCCAAGTGCACATGGAATCTATATACTGATGGTGCGTCAAATGACCGTTGCTCAGGTGCTGGAGTGGCACTCGAAACCCCAGAAGGTCGATCCATATGCTATGCTTTGAAGTTTGACTTCCGCGCAACTAACAACGAAGTCGAGTACGAAGCTTTGCTTGCTGGACTAAGACTTACTAGAGACTTGGGAGTTATGGCTGTGGAGATTTACTGTGATTCGCAATTGGTCATATGCCAGGTTTAAGGGGAATATCAAGCCAAAGACCGGAGATTAGCCAGTTACTTTGCTCAGGTTCGAGAAGTGTTGACTCAGTTCGACTATTATGCTATTCATTCTATACCCCGAGAGCACAATCAGAAAGCCGATTCTTTAGCGAAACTGGCCAGCACCGGCGAAGCACAACAGATGGGACTCGTCCTCGTCGAGACACTTATCG
The DNA here is from genome assembly GCA_030737815.1 of Allium fistulosum. Classification (NCBI taxonomy): domain Eukaryota; kingdom Viridiplantae; phylum Streptophyta; class Magnoliopsida; order Asparagales; family Amaryllidaceae; genus Allium; species Allium fistulosum. The sequence goes on from CM060901.1 coordinate 925,882,255, forward strand.
CTTCTAGTATCGATCAAACAGAGACAGACTGGGTGTACGAGGCAACGCCCGAGAAAGTCATGGATGACTCCATTCAGAAACTATCTTGAGCATGGAGCTTTACCCGAGTGCAGAAGTGAGAAAAGACGGGTTCTTCGAAAAGCTTCACGATTTATTATACAAAATGGAGTCCTGTATAGGAAGGGATATTCTGTTCCTTTACTCCGGTGTATCGCCCACGACGAGATCAAACGAGTATTGCATGATGTGCATGAAGGGGAGTGTGGCGATCACACTGGGGGGCAAGCCCTTGCGAAGAAAATACTCAGATATGGATGTTACTGGCCAACCGTGAATCGAGACGCATCAGATTATGCTAAGAAATGTGATAAGTGATAGAAGCATGCTAGGATTCCAAGAGCCCTGCCTACCGAAATGACTCAGATGGTCAGTGCATGGGCTTTTTCCACGTGGGGCATTGATATAATAAGATCTTTGCCATTAGCCAAGGGTGGTGCAAACTAAGCCATCGTTGCAGTTGACTACTTTACTAAATGGGCGGAAGCTGAGCCCCTTGCCACTATCATGATGAAGAAAGTAATCAACTTTGTTGTGCGCAACATCATCTGCCACTTTGGCCTCCCACACACCATTGTAACAGATAACGGGACCCAACTCGATTGTGTTGAGTTCAAAGGTTTCTGTCAACGCTACTGCATCCAGAAGAAGTTCTCAATAGTAGCTCACCCTCAAGCGAATGGGAAGTTGAAGCTGTTAACAAAGTTATCAAGTCCATTCTGAAAAAACGACTGGAAAAGGCTGGAGGCAAATGGGTCGATGAACTTCCCATAGACCTATGGGCATATAGACCTACCCATAAGTCCACGACCGACCACACTCCGTTTGCACTTTCCTACGGCTCTGAAGCTGTTATTCCAGTTGAACTAGAAGTACCTTCTCACTGTGTGACCTATTACGATCCAAAGACGAATGCCATCCTACTTGCAAAATCTCTGGATTTACTGGAGTAAAGAGGCTGATTTGAGGGCAGCCGCACACCGCAATCGAGTTGCCCGATTATACAACGCTAAGGTCCGACCCAGAACCTTCAAAGTTGGCGATCTCGTACTTAAGCGAATTTCTCCGATCCCTTTACACATGAAACCAACATGGGAAGGACCATATGTCATTGAGCGGAGGCTTGGAGACGGCACATTCAAGCTATCAACTGTTGAAGGTCTAACTTTACCGAGAGCATGGAACAGCGAGTGTCTCTGCCGCTATTACACATAACTGGCTATTATTCATTTTAGTTTGCTTTTCCTTTGAAATTGTTTATGCATTTTTAGAATTTGAACTTGTAATAAGGCAACTGACTTTGCCGTACTTTATTATTTCAGCAATAAAATGCAGACTCATCAAGCCAGAGTGGCAATTCTTGAAATGCATCGTGCGACCGTCACGATGTACGAAGAGCTAAGTCTCATCCCACAATGGGACTCATTCAAATAGGGAGTGACCGTGATCTGACCGGTCACTCGCTAAGTGAAACCCCAAGCTTGGGGGCAAACGACGATAAAGTAAAAGAGGATTGAAACACGGTGATCCTGCAGCGAACTCCAACTCCCAAAGTGAGAACTGGAGTACAAACTCCAAAATATGGGCTCGAAGAGGGTGGATCCGTCCACCCACGACTTCGCCCTCATTCAATCTAGGCTCGAGGAGGATGGATCCGTCAGTCCACGACCTCGCCTTCATTTTTCCAAGCTTGAAGAGGATGGATCCGTCCATCTACGACTTCACTTGCAAAATCAAGGTGGATGTGATCCGACCGTCCATAACCTTGACCAACTCCTTGTTCCCAGAGTGTGAACAAGATCCTAATCCTTTAACAAATGTGATTGACCGTCTTTCGACCGACTCTAGATTCTTGGAGTGCAAACTGGAGTATAAACATTAACGGGTGTGATCGACCACCCATCGCCAACTCTGGTCCCGAGAGCGGGGACTGGAGTATAAACACCAAATGGGTGTGATTGACCACCCATCGAATAACTTTGGTCCCGAGAGCGCGAACTAGAGTACAAACGTTAAATGGGTGTGATCGACTGCCCGTAAAATAACTTATGTCCCTAGAGTGCAGATATAATTCTAAGTATTAAATGGGTGTGACTGACCACCCGTAAAAATAACTTAAGTCCCCGAAGTGCAGATATGATTCCAAACATTAAGCATGCTTGACTGACCGCCAGCATACAAGTTTAATAGCCAAAGTGTGGATGTAAATACCAGCAATTGAGTGAGTGTGATCCGACCACTCAAACTCACTTCACTTTAACTTTTTTCCGACTAAGTTAAATTAAAGTTAGTAAAGGCAGAAGATGACCGACCGACTACTTCAATTCTCCCATGGACTGGGGGGATAACTCAAGTACCAGCCGCTGACCGAGACAGCGCAACGTTGGGACTCTACTCAACATTCGATTGTGACCCGAAGCTATGACTTCGGGACTTAACGGCCGGACTCAAGTTCGACTCGGAAACTGAAGCTTCACAAGTATATTGAATGGAAACGAGAGTGCTGAAATACTTAAACAAACAAACACGGAGTTGTGCTGGAAAACAAAACGAAATATTATTTCCACTATTCTTTAAGAAAGTATGTACAAAATATGTTCAAAGAATTCCTATAAGCGAGGTCCAAACCCGCATCTATATATGGCCTACAAAAGCAAAAGAAAAGCTTGTTCTAGCAACCTACAAAAAGGAGGAAACAAAAATGCAAATCTACGCCTTCGGTTTTTTTATCCTTCTTGCTTTTCTTCGACGTAGACCCGCTCAAACTGCCGCTCATATGTCTCTTTGAGCCTTTGCCTCCCCGGCCTGCTCCAGCTGGCCTGTCTCCGGTAGGGGGAATTGAAGTAGTCTCCTCCTTGGAACTCACAGGGATCGAAATATCCTCTGTGGATGGAACTGGAGGAACAGTGGCACCCTCAATTCTAGAAGAATGAGGCGTGTCGGTATCAATGATGATGCCACCTGGAGAAACAACAAGTATAGGGACAGTACCGGGACTTGCCATGCCACCACCAGCACTACGAGCCTGCTCGGCTTGCTCCATCCCAGCTTTGATTTCCTCCATTATCTACTTAGCTCGGTCCACACATATACCCATTGGAATGCTACTGGTCGGGCCCGAGGAGCCCGTGATGATCTTGTCTTCATCAATATTGAAGGGCACCTCGATACTTGGATCATTTTGAAGGTTGAAGAGTGCATCCATCAATTGTTCATCAAGCATGCAGCTGCTATCGTGCATCTCCCTAGTCAAAGTAGTGACCGTCACAATTGTAGCCTCTTTTGTAAGCGCCTCCTGCTCGTGATGAATTTCTTGAGTTGCAGGAGGGTCGGCCAGTGTAGAATCTAAGACTGAATGAAGAAAAGATAATATATTAGTAATATCATCTGATAGTGCTCCTGCATTTTGATGAATAAGAGAAGTTTCTAGAATACCTTCCTCGGGTTTGCTCCCGAGTTGAGCTAGTGTGCCTTCCGGGCCGCGTTCGGTTATCGGAGAGAGATGTGGCTTATCATGGTTATACCCTAGAACAGCTGGAGGATCGACAAAAGAAGTGAGCTCAGCTTGAGACGTTGGAGGCGCTTCAAAACTGACTTCATGATGTTCAATCCCGGATCCTTCCTAGCTTCCGGATATTTGGCGGCCAATTTTTCTTTCTCAAGAGAAATGATTGTATCGTGGAGGACTTTAGGCTCATCTTCGACTAGCACTTGAGCTTCAAGTTCGAACTCATCGATAGTTGCAGCATTGTGGATCACCTTTTCGTCCTCTACCAAGCGACTCCAGGCCTTGTATAGTTGGAAAGGATAATCCTCGCCGAGCCAGTTTAAGTTTTGGTTTCTTAAGACATTGGCATTGTACGTAACCAGGAGATCTTTAAATTCACTCTCCATCCTGGCCTCAACCGCTTTAATTTCCCTATCAATCTTGGCATCAGTTTCCTCGACCTTCAGATTCGCTGCATCCCACTCCTCCTTAAGTCTCACCGCCTGTTCACATGCCTTCTGAAAGTGTATATGGATCGATAATATATAGTAAGACTAGTCTAGCAAATACGGAATTATAAAAATAGTAAATAGTAGTAATAAAAATGACACCAGGGATTTTTATACTGGTTCGAATTTCCCGTTCTACGTCCAGTCCTAGACTCCTTCTGGAATTCCTCGAATAACCCTCACTTAACCCGGAGGAACAGGTATTACACCGCCTCAGCAACCGAACTGGACTTTTCCGCCTAAGCAACCGAATAGGACTTCAAATACAATTTGGTAAATTGTTTCTTGACTTGTGTGTTCTTTGAATAACACGAATATAGTCAATGTAGTACACCCTTCCTTTAATCTTCTTGATATGATGATTTGAATGTGCAAAGAAAGGAAGTAGAGAGTTGAAAATCACTTGATATTATAACAATATAAGATAAGAATAGATAGAAAGAATTGGTGTTTGAAATAGTGGATTTTCATCTCTATTTATAGTATTGAATAGTTTTAATTCAATAGTTACAACTATTAGAAGGAGTGCAACTGTTGGTGAAGAAGACAACTCTTCAAAGTTTGAATTTTCATGAAGAGATGCTTCAGTTCGTCAAGTTCAGATGTCTGAGAGAAAAGTGACAGATGTCTGACTAAGGTTAAAATAAAAAAAAATAGAAGAAACAAAAATCAGTCTTTTTAGACGTCTGTCATTTAATTCAGACGTCTGTCTATGATGACAGACGTCTGTTATTTAATTAACAGACGTCTATTTCATATAGAAATAGAAGTACTTTATACTGAGGGTTCAGACATCTGTTATTTTATCTTTAGAAGTCTGACATTGATGTCAGACGTCTGAATTAAACTACAGATGTCTAAACCTGTACTGTTTTGTTCCTTCCTTTGTTTTAGCACTTCTGAACTTGAGATATTATATAATTTTGAAAATACCTTTTTATATCTTTAAATAATTAAAGATAATTATTATTTTAAAACATGATTTTCAAAAGTATATTTGTGTGTGTGTGTTTTATCATCATCTCAGAGATTGTACAAGAATATTTAACTTAGAAATAATAAAATTTGAGAACTTGATCTTTTGTTGATGATATGATAAAAAGCTTCTCTCTGTAGATTCCTGCAAGAATATTTGACATTATAGTATATAGGTTGAAATATATAGCTGTCGCATTAAAATCCAAGAAGGCAGGTTCCAACATTCTCCCCCTTTTTGATGATGACAACTATATAATTCAACGGTTAGTATAACCATACCTTTTGCTCCCCCTGTCAATATGACCAGTTTATATACCATAAATGCTATTATTTCTCCCCCTTTGTCATTAACAAAAAGAGTTGTAGGGGGTTTTAGATATAAAGAGATAACAAAACTATGAATAACAAAATAGATAAGAAATGTAGACAATACATAGTTGATCAACCAAGTATGTATCAAGATGATAAAAACAAATCAATTTTTAGGACAGAGCATTTGTTTAACCAAAACACAATGAACCAAATGTTTCAGAGCGACATAGAAAATTATACAAACAATAACATATAAGTTTTAAAAACCACAAAAAGATACAGAATTTTATGAAACTGAAGTTTTTGGACCAAAAGACAAACCAAAAGAAATCATCTTCTTTCACCATTCTCCCCAAGTTGGAGAGGGAGGAGGAGAAGATCCATGATAATTTTTCCACAATCGACGAAGAATTGTTTTGACATTCTTCATCTCTCGTGCATTCTCTTCTACTTTGGCATCTAGATGATCGAATCTAGAATTGATGGAAGAAAAGCCTTGTGCAATTTGTTGAGAGATTTTTTTTAATTTTTAGAGATGGTGATGTCAGACTTGAGCTTTTCATTTTTTGTATATGTGCGTGAAGTTCCAGAAATTTGTTCAATCTCGTAATTTTCCGGGATTGGACTTTGGATAAAAGTTTGCTCGATAGCTTCGTCTTCTCCTTCTTCATCTTCCCCTTCATCTTTCCCTTCATCTCTATCATCCCCTTCTTTTTCAGTATCTCCTTCATCTCCATCGTGTCCGGAAGTGCCTACTTTAGTTTTTCCTTTTTCTTTTTGTAAAGCTAGTTGTTCTGCTTTATAATCAGGATATGTTGGAAATGTCGGAGGAGATTCCGGTAATCCCATCAAACTAAAAAAGTGAATATTGGATACCTTAATCTTTTCAAACTCAATTGCCGGACTTTGAATAGACAAGTCAGTTAGTATATGAGTAATATAAGGGGCATAGACAATTGATCGCTTCTTCGAGTCGTGATAAGTACGAAATGCATCGTAAAAATATTGTGCCCAATTGATTTGTGAATTTGATAAAATTGCTTGAAGCGCCTTATCTTCATCATCATAAATGATCTCGTGGCTTCCTTGCCGGGGAAATATTGTTTTTATTAGCATTCTAAGCAACAATCGAGGTCGGGGACGAAGATGATTTGATCTATCTGTGGACTGTCCTGTTTCAAAAAGATGATATTCTATGTGTTTAAGATCCTCACCTTCTAACTTAAAATCATCTAAATCGGCCCCATCCGTGCTACATTTTAAAATTCGTCCAATGTCAGCTGGAGTTATTTGTAGAATATTTCCAAATACGCTTGTCCAAAGCGTTCCTTTATCTCTATGAAGCCTAATTTTGGGATTGTTGACATTTGCAAGAAATAATAGGACACTAAGTCTACATATGTTCACTTGATTGTCTTTGAAATCAATAAGACTGGTGATCTGAGATCTATCAGTAAAGAACCTAATTTTGTAAGCAGGGAAATGATCAAGGTCATGGAAAATACCGTGAAATGAAGGTAGAGAAGATAAATGTTTGTAACGAGCCATACTTCGGGGTTCATGGTATAGCCAAGCGGCAATTTGATCTTTTGTAGGGTGAATATAAGGAGCTTGTTGAGAAGAATCCCCTTTTTGTTTCTTGTGTTTTGATTTGGGCGCCATTGTTTTTGAAGAAGGCTAGGGTTTTGAATTTTGATTTTGAGAAAATAGTCGTGTTGAAGAATAGTCGTGTTGAAGAAGGGAAGCCGTTGGTTTGATTTATATGGTTTTCTGTCTAACAGGGTTTCAGACGTCTAAAAAAATATACAGACGTCTGAAGTCCTGTAGATAAGAGAATCAAAGAAAAAATAAGAGGAGTTTAGACGTCTAAATGTTTATAATAGACGGCTAAAATGAATGACAGACGTCTAAAAAATAGTGACAGACGGCTCAGATGGCTAAATTTGAAACAGAGAGTAAAAAACATTTTGAACTGAGATCAGACGTCTGAATATTTTACGTTAGACGTCTATTTTTGAGGGCAGACGTCTGTTATTTTCATACAAACGGCTAATTTGATAACAGAAAATTTGAAACTTTTTATACGTAATTTAGACGTCTGTGATAAATTCTCCAAACGTCTGTGTGTCTGAAATTAAGTAAAATAGGTGTTTTACAAACGTCTATGTAAATGCCTAGACGTCTGTATGTCTGATGTTTAATGTTTTTTCTCTGTTTAATAATAAAAGAAAATAGTCATATATTTATTTATTTTGAAAATAATACAAAGCAAAAAAAAGAGTAACCAAATGAACGTACAATCATATCATATATATTATTTACTTAGGAGTCTTCGGAGTTTTTGGAGACTTCGGAGACTTCCCTTTGGATGATTCGAGTTGATTGTTTTCATCAAACGATTTAATGGGAGACCAATGATGCTGACTATCCCACAAATTTGGAGAAACATGAGGACGTTGAGGTAAATGAATATGTGCATTTGTGTTGATCGGAGATGAACCACATATTTTTGCAGCACAACGTTCAAGAAAACTGAGTCTTCTACCATGACTCTTTTGCTCAAAATACATTTCACGCTGAAGATTAAGTGTTTCCCTCTGATAGTGATGTAACTCATCTATCTTTTCTTTAGTAGTTGGAGATGGAAATAAATTTCTTCGCGTGCATTTATTTTCTGGCGTATATCCCGTATGATGACTTTGTCGTGGACATATCGGAATATAAGCTGGAGTTGGAGTTGGAAGTTCGGAAGACCTAGAACTAGGTGTTTCAAAGTCAATTGACGAATATCCAGATGAATAGGAAGGCTCATCTAAAGATGAACCGGCCATGCTATATATGAATAATGCAAAGTTAAAAAACATAATTGATTTCCTTCTTTCACCTTTTTATTTGAAATAAGCTGAGTGAAAGTTTTCTTCTCAATGAAAAAATTTATATATAAAACTGAAGGCTAAACAATGAATAGTTAAGATTAAAAGTAGAATAATTTAATTTTAACCAGAGAGAAAAAAAATGTGTGGACAAAAACCAAGTTTATATTAACCTTTAAATAAAAACAGAAATGAGTTGAAGTAAACTTCATAAATTTTTGAATGAGATGATTCCAAGTTCTCGTCTCAATTTTACAAAAATGTTTTCATTTAATGGTTTGGTAAAAATATCTGCTAATTGATTTTCCGAAGATACGAATTCTAGATTGATTATATCTTTTTCAATATTATCACGAAGAAAATGATGACGAATATCAATATGTTTTGTCCGTGAATGATTTACTGGATTTTTAGATAAATTAATAGCAATTGAATTATCATAGAAGATTGTAGATTTAGATAATTTAAAACCAAAATCTTGAAGAGTTTGTTGCATATAAATTACTTGAGCACATGCCAAAGCTGCAGATATATATTCTGCTTCACAAGTAGAAAGTGATACGCAATTTTGTTTCTTACTGAACCAATATACTAGAGACCGTCCAATGAAGTGACAAGTCCCACTTGTACTTTTTCTATCCGTCCGACTTCCTCCAAAATCAGCATCACTATATGACACTAATTCAAAAGGACATTCTTTTGGATAAAATAGTCCAAAATCTTTGGTTTTGTTGAGATAACGTAAAATACGTTTCACTGCTTTAATGTGTGATTCTTTAGGATCGGCTTGAAATCGTGCACACAAACAAACGCTCATCATTATATCGGGTCTACTTGCGGTTAAATATAATAATGATCCAATCATACTTCGATATAATTTTTGGTCTACACTCTTGCCATTTTCATCTTTTTCAAGATGATAGTTGTACTCATAGGAATTGGTTTGGCAGAAGTATTTTCTATACCAAAGCGTTTGATTAAATTATTACAATATTTTTCTTGATTTATAAAAATGCCATTATTAACTTATTTAATTTGAAGTCCAAGAAAATATGTTAATTCTCCCATGTGAGACATCTCAAATTCATTTGTCATGAATTTAGAAAATTCTTGACATAATTTATCATTAGTTGATCCAAAAATAATATCATCTACATAAATTTGAACAATTAAAATATCATGTTTCTTTTTCTTAATAAAAAGAGTTTGATCAACCTTTCCAATTTCCAAACCAGAGTCGATTAAATAACTTTTTAAACGATCATACCAAGCACGAGGTGCTTTCTTTAAACCGTATAAAGCCTTTTTAAGTTTATAAACATGGTCTGGAAATTGTTCGTGTATAAACAAGGGAGGTTGTTCAACATAAACATTTTCTTTAATAAACCCATTTAAAAATGCACTTTTAACATCCATTTGATATAATTTGAAATCATGAAAGCAAGCATAGGCTAATAGGATTCGTATTGCTTCTAATCTTGCGACAGGAGCAAACGTTTCTTCATAGTCAATTCCTTCTTCCTGATTATATCCTTGTGCAACTAATCTAGCTTTATTTCTAGTGATATTTCCATTTTCATCAGCTTTATTTTTAAAAACCCATTTAGTGCCAATAACTGATTGATCATTCGGTCGTGGAACTAAATCCCAAACGTTATTTCTTTCGAATTGGTTTAGTTCTTCTTGCATCGCAATAATCCAATAATCATCAGTTGAGGCTTCCTTAATATTTTTAGGTTCTATATTAGAAAGAAAAGCTATATGACCAATTTGATTTAGTTGATTCCTTGTTTTAACTCTTTCATCAATTTCTCCTATTATATTTTGAATTGGATGATCTTTTAAAATTCTTGGTGGGGATTTTAAATCAGTTTCAATTTGATTTGTAGAAGGAGTATTGTCAGGTGTTTTGTTGTCAAAAGTAGAATTTGAATTTATTATAATGTCTTCATCATCATTTGTTTTAATTTTGAAATTTTCATCAAATGATACATGAAGTGTTTCTTCAATAGGTTTAGTTCTTTTATTATAGATTCTATATGCTTTGTTGCATTCTGAATATCCGATGAATATACATTCATTCGATTTTGGATCAAATTTTCCTAGTTGATCTTTTGTATTCAAGGAAAAACATTTTGAACCAAAAACTTTAAAGTAAGATATATTAGGTTTTCTACCGTTGAAAAGTTCATATGGAGTATGTTTAGTTAAAGGTCGAATAGAGACACGATTTAGGACATAACAAGCAGTAGCAACGGCTTCTGCCCAAAATTGTTTTGGAAGAGTGGTTCCATTCAATAAAGTCCTAGCACATTCTTGAAGTGTTCTATTTTTACGTTCAACAACTCCATTTTGTTGAGGCATTCTTGGAAATGAAAAGTTATGAAATATTCCTTTCTTATTACAAAATTTCTCAAACATTTCATTTTCAAATTCACCTCCATGATCACTTCTAATGTTTTTAATTTTTAGATTTTTAATATTTTGAATACGTATAGCAAAGATTTTGAAATTTTCAAATGTATCACTTTTGTTTTTCATAAATAAGGTCCATGTATATCTAGAGAAGTCATCGACTATTACAAAAACATATCTATTGTGATTAATAGATTGAGTCTGAGTTGGTCCAAATAAGTCTAAATGTAACAACTCAAGAGGTTGTAAAGTTGAGATGATCTTCTTAGATTTAAAAGAAGATTTAGTTAGCTTTCCTAGTTGACAAGCATCACAAATGCTATTTACCTTAAAATTCATTTCAGGTAAACCTTTTACTAAATTGTTTTTGGATAATTTATTAATAGCTTTAAAATTTATATGACAAAATCTTTTATGCCATAGCCAAGGATCATTTTCTTTGACTAATAAGCACATATTTGTATTATGATTTATTTTCATATTCAGAATATAAATATTACGATCTCTAACTCCTTTGAAAATAAGATTTTTGTTATGATAAAAAATATTGCATTTATTTTCAGAAAATACTATGTTAAAACCTTTATCACATAATTGACTAATACTTAGTAAGTTGTGTTTTAAATTTTTGACTAATAAAACATTTGTAATAAGAGGTAAATTAGATGTACCGTCATTGCTCACATCGCCTTTGCCGATGATGTAACCTTTGGAATTATCTCCAAAAGTGACAGATCCTCCATCTGAGTAGATAATGTTAGTTAACATATTTTTGTCGCTTGTCATGTGTTTTGAGCAACCACTGTCTAGAATCCATTTTCCTCTTTTCTTAATCAGTACATCATCATTTGTTGCCATAAAACAAACATTGGCTTGTTCTGAATCACTGTCATTATCACTGTCTGATGAAGAAGATTCTGTATCATCCCATGTAACTGAGAAGGCTTGTTTCTTTTTATATTTTTCCTTTTTGAGATTATTTTCTTTCTTCCGCTCAGGACAATCTTTCTTTATGTGGCCCTTCTTGTGACATTCGTAGCATTCAAGAGATGAGCTTGATGGCTTATTGAAACCCTTGTTATTTCCAAATTTATTACCCTTTTTGAATTTCAAAAACTTTTTGAAATTCTTAGCTATAAATGCCATATCGTCTTTTGATTCAGAGTCTTCTTTTTCTGCTTGAAAAGCGATAGTTTTCATGTCCTGTGCTTGTGCTCATCTTGCCTGTAAATTTACTTCATAGGACATTAGATTTCCTATTAACTCTTCTGTTTTTATGGTTGAAATATCATTAGCTTCCTCGATAGCTAAGACTTTTCGTTCCCATTCATCAGTTAAAGAGTTAAGGATTTTTGATACAATATCAGATTCAGTAAAAGTAACTTCTAAAGCTAATAGTGAGTGATAGATATCCTGGAATCTAGAGTACATTTCACTAATACTTTCTCCTTGTTTCATTCTAAAATTTGGAAATTGGTTTTTAAGCATAGAAATCTTGCTTTGTTTTACTTTATTTGTTCCTTCGTGTGTAACCTTAAGAGTATTCCAAATTTCATATCCAGTTTTACAAATACTGACTCGATTGAATTCATTTTTGTCTAATGCGCAAAATAACATGTTCATTGCTTTTGCGTTTGCAGTAGCATCTAGTTTTTGGGTATTAGACCATGCAGCATACTCTGTAGTAGGAATATTATATTCAGTTGAATGATATTCCAGGTTTCAAATCCACTTGCTTGCATAAAAATTCTCATTCTAGTTGACCAATAACTATAATTTAATCCGTTAAACAATGGTGGTCGTGTAGTGGCTTGTCCCTCAGTAAAACTGTTGCTAGTGTTATTGTCCATATTATTAAAAAAATCAGATAACTGTGTTATAGTTATGTGATGACCTTGCTCTGATACCAAATGAAAGTGTATATGGATCGATAATATATAATAAGACTAGTCTAGCAAATGCGGAATTATAAAAAATAGTAAATAGCAGTAATAAAAATGACACCAGGGATTTTTATACTGGTTCAAACTTCCCGTTCTACGTCCAGTCCCAGACTCCTTCTGGAATTCCTCGAATAACCCTCACTTAACCCGGAGGAACAAGTATTACACCGCCTGAGCAAACGAACAGGACTTTTCCGCCTAAGCAACCGAATAGGACTTCAAATACAATTTGGTAAATTGTTTCTTGACTTGTGTGTTCTTTTAATAACACGAATATAGTCAATGTAGTACACCCTTCCTATAATCTTCTTGATATGATGATTTGAATGTGCAAAGATAGGAAGTAGAGAGTTGAAAATCACTTGATATTATAACAATATAAGATCAGAATAGATAGAAAGAATTGGTGTTTGAAATAGTGGATTTTCATCTCTATTTATAGTATTGAATAGTTTTAATTCAATAGTTACAACTATTAGAGGGAGTGCAACTGTTGGTGAAGAAGACAACTCTTCAAAATTTGAAATTTCATGAAGAGATGCTTCAGTTCGTCAAGTTCAGATGTCTGAGAGAAAAGTGACAGAAGTCTGACTAAGGTTAAAAAAACAAAAAATAGAAGAAACAAAAATCAGTCTTTTTAGACGTCTGTCATTTAATTCAGACGTCTGTCTATGATGATAGACGTCTGTTATTTAATTGACAGACGTCTATTTCATATAGAAATAGAATTACTTTATACTGAGGGTTCAGACGTCTGTTATTTTATCTTTAGACGTCTGACATTGATGTCAGACGTTTGAATTAAACTACAGACGTCTAAACCTGTACTGTTTTGTTCCTTCCTTTGTTTTAGCACTTCTGAACTTGAGATATTATATAATTTTGAAAATACCTTTTTATATCTTTAAATAATTAAAGATAATTATTATTTTAAAACATGATTTTCAAAAGTATATTTGTGTGTGTGTGTTTTATCATCATCTCAGAGATTGTACAAGAATATTTAACTTAGAAATAATAAAATTTGAGAACTTGATCTTTTGTTGATGATATGATAAAAATCTTCTCTTTGTAGATTCCTGCAAGAATATTTGACATTATAGTATATAGGTTGAAATATATAGTTGTCGCATTAAAATCCAAGAAGGCAGGTTCCAACACCTTCTGCGCGGCTTTGCTGGCCTCGTCTTTTTCCTTGATGGCCTCGGCTAGCTTCGCCCTTAGTTCCTCAACCTCGGTGTTATGGTGACCCATTTCCTGCACTAAGTCCATATGAGTCTTCCTCATGTTTTCCATGGACTTCCTGGCCTCCTCGGCTTTTTGTTCGGCATCCAACTCGGTTTTCCTTGAAGATTCGAGCTCATTGGTAAGTGCCGTTATTATCCTGCCTTTTTGAGAAAAGTCGCTCTCTAATTTTTCAATCATTTTAGCCCGCTCGAAAGATACCGCTAACAACCTCTCAACCGTCTTAGCCCAATCCCTGTACTGGTTGTATGCATCATGCACGTAATCTTGTACCAGTTTTTCTATGTCGTTGGGGATTCTTTTCAAGTTAAGATGGAAGTGGAAGCCATCGAAACTAATATTCGGGAAGTCATTCTTTAACTTGGCAATTCGGATGGAACCCTCCCCTGTAGGCTCTATAGCAGCTTGTTTGGTGATGATCAGGGCTTCAGTTTCAGTTCTACGACGTTGATCATCGGATTTCGATGTGTGAGGTGGCACTATTTAGTATGCGGTTTCAGAAGATTGCCTGCCAGAGTCGGATGGTTTTGAGGATCCTTTAGATGGCGGAGAGCGACACCTACTTTGATGTGACCTTTCTTTCTCCATATCATAACGCTCGCGCTCTTGGCTAGAGTGATAGCCATGACCGTAGCCTCTATCACTTTCCCGCCTATGAGATTCAGAGTATGAACTGGAAGAATGGCGTGAAGAGCAAAGATTGATGAGCATAGATCACTGTTTCACCATCGTGACTGAAAAATGAAAAGAGAAGCAAAATTACTCATCTCCAAAGATTAGAAAACATGTGATTAGAAGTTGTGTGGTGCCATAAAGTGTGTGTATGCATGTACGAACCCCCCAACTGACCGATTGTGGTAGCCTTATTCGTAGGAGTTGGCTCCCCTATGTCTAAAGAAGTTAGGCCTACGTCAGTTCGCAGTGGGGAAGGGAGCCCCTCTAATCCAAGATCCTAGAACGATGATATGTCGTTTGGAATAGGAATATCTGACAATCCTCTCAATGAACCTTCTGTTTGTGGAGAAGAGGTCTCCGAACATGTAGAAGTTGCCACGTGCTGAGTTATTACAACGGTCTTATGCCTTTTGGCTTTATGGGCGAGAGTTTTTCCCTTTCTTTTTTATTATGATAATCGAAGGCCCTGCGAAGGCACAACCGCGAGCTCATGCCTAGCTGCCGCACTCTCGTCATCACCTATTTCGATAATTGTAACTCTAGGTGCACTCTAAGCACCCCCGACTGGGGCCATGATAGGAGCTCTTCTTCCTTCTTGTCTTACTAGAGCTACCTTGGGAACTCCTGTTAGCCCATTGCTTTGACCTCTCTCTATGAGCCCCACGACGATCAAGTTTTCGTAAGTAAGGACTTCATCTATTTCTCTAAGCTCGACAAGCACCACCTGAAGCATTCTCACTATCTCCTTAAACTACGCTCCTTCGGGCCATGGACGTGAAGCTGTAAAAAGAAATGCAGTAATTGATTCATTGTCTTCTTATATTACCCAGTTAATTGACGAAGAAGTTAAAGCACTTATGTCTGACTAACTACCGTCTAGCAAATCCTGGTGGACACCAAACAAAGAACCATTCTATCTTAAAGTAGCTTAACTTAGTACAAGAACCTTCCACAACTTGGCAGTTCCTCACCGCTTTTAGGAAATTAAACGAAGGGTTATCCCCGCGACTCTTGACGTTGAATAAGTAACTGATTTCATCGACGATCGGGGGTCGAAGAAGAAGCTCCATGAATATGATATATAAGCTGTTGAGAAGTGCATATCCATTCGGATGTAGTTGAGAAGGCGCAATCCTCAAGAAGAACAGCACATCCCGAATAAATTGGTTGAACGGGGGCAACGTTCCAGCTACACGCATAAATCTGTTATAAGCAGTAAACCCTTCCGAGGGATTGTGTGCTCTGCCTTCTGGCCCAGGTAATAGAACGTCTTCCAAAGATAGACCATGCCTGAGACAAATTCTACCTAGCATATCTTCAGAGATCTTGGAACAAACTGAGTCCTCCGAATTCATAACCAACGCTGCACCCGGAAGTTCATCCGGAGCAGGACTTACTACATCTGCTGCGATGTCTGGCACTTCGATTCTAGGAAGTGGAGGACTCCGAACTCCCTGCTACTCGGAGCTTTCGGGATCCATAGCTATTGAACTCAGTAAAAACCATTATTAAATGGTAAGAAACCCGTGTTCCCCCCGGTGTAAAGTGAGTGATCGTGTTGTGTAGTGAAGTGCTGCATAAAACCTTAAATTTCTACATGTTTCAAAGATGGTAAGCAACAAGACTTCGAGATTCGACCGGAGTGACCGTCATCGTTGACCACCTCAACCATGCTATCCTGACTTCAAAGAGCGATCCATTTTATAGTTTGTTATGTTTGTCAAATTGCAGTTCCATCGACGAGCTTTGAAGGGTGGTCATATATGTAGTTTTTTAATCAAGTCAAAGCTTGCAAGGCTAAAGCTCGTTGGAGTTAAACACCCGAATATGCACAAAGCTATGTTTCGTATCCATCATGGTTCGAATTGGATCGGTCCCCTAAAGCATGAGTTCACATCGATGCAAAACCTGGACCGATAGCCTATTCGTATCGATACTCTACGTATCGATACTCATCGTATTGATCCAAGGCGAGCAGTCTCATATCCATCAACCTGAATCGATAGGAACTCCCACGATTTCCAGATCAATACAAAGAAACTTCCACCATCTCCTATCGATACGAGTTTGAAGCAAAGGATTGGAAGTCGGTGACTCCATCGTCTCCATCGATCGTTCTGCTTCTTCCCCAAGCCTCCAAGACGCCATCAATTGCTTCCTCAACCTTGCCCTGACCAAGCTCCGACACCAACGGCACCGGAGATGGCCATCTCCATGAACGGAGTGGAATCAAGCTTGATCCTTGTCACTTTAAACATGGGTCTACTTATTATTTACCTAGCTTAGAAGATTTGGATTGAGGATTAATGGGTTAATTATTTGGAGACAAAGGTTTTGACAGTTCTGTTTCTTTTCGGAGCGATACGAAGTGAAAATGATAGCAAAGTAAGTGCAAAATTTTTCTAAGTATAAAAACTATTTATATTGGTTCGTATCCAAAAGAAAACGCTTCGTATCCAAGTCACTAAACCGAGAGAAATGGCCAACATCCATTGATACGAGGTTGGATTTCGTATCCATCAACGCAAGGCGGTCCAAAGCTTAACTTTCGTATCCATCAGCGTTTTGTATCCATCAATACTGATCGATCTGAAGCCCACTGTTTCATAACCATCGATACGAAAGTCACTACAGGATCATGTCTGGACCATTCAACTCCATCGATACGAAACGTCAATTTCGTATCCATTTATTCGAGACCCAAAACTTCGTGTCCATCGATACGAAGCACTCCTAGAGACCGTCTATCTCGTATCGATAGTCATCAATATGAAGCCTACATTCATACATCCCAGACTGATCCAGAAGAGGATCAATATGAAGGAGTAAATCAAATCGACTATCAGTCGTTGTTACAACTTGAATTTCACATCGATCCAAAAGAGGATCGATACAAAACTCGATCCAAACAAGAACAATGGAACTTGACAACGACCTGTGAATGTGCAAACAAGAACGGGAGTCAGGTTAACATATGTGCATGTATTATCATTTGATTTTCAATGTTAGCAGGAATTGAATGCTTACCCGGTGACAACCCGAACAATGGACAACAAATTGCTAGCACTCAACCTTTAGTTACAACATAAAACTGCCTAATCATTACCAGTCTACGACTCTACATTTATACTACTGGAAATTAATCAAAGGTTACATCTCTTGATGAAAAGACGACAACTTCTCAACAAATCAAATAGAACTTTTTCAGGATAAAGATGGCGGCTTTTCAAAGTACGTCATGTTCACACAGGACGTACTTTGGGGGGCAAATGTTATCCCGCCTTTTGGCAAGGTCGTGACACCAAGGACTTGACTAGAAACTAAGACAATCCGCCCTGGAGATCAGTTATCTACGGGTCCACGATGGATATAGGAAAACTTAGTCAAAGTCTGGATCAAGCTATAATTAGCATGCTATGACAAGCAAAGCTACGAAGGCAACATTCCAAATTTCAGGTCAATCGGAGTTCGTATGCTCAAGTTATGGATCGATCAAGATCCATGTGAAACATGTCTAGTTCGTATCCAACTACTTCGAATCTATTCCCTTCGTATCCATGTACTTCGTATCCATCTACTTCGAATCCATTCCCTTCATATCCATTTACTTCGTATCCAAACATTTCATACTCACCCATTTGGTATCGATCCCACTTCAGCATGTTTCGTATCGGTCAGCCAATCGATCGATACGAAGCAAGGAGCCAAGCGTCGATACGAAGCCACAAACCAAGCAGCGATACGAAGGCAAAGATGAAGCATCGATACGAAGGACAATGTGCCAGATGGATATGAAAGACGTCGTCTAACCAAAGGAAGCGGCCTCCTAGCATGAAATGTGGATCTCCCCAGGATTCTCGCTTCACATCATCGAAACGAAATCCATCAATACGCAAGCATCGATACGCATCCATCAGCTAACTTGCAAACACAATCTTGGATCGATCATAACTCAAAAATCACAAGTCCAAATGCTATGAAATTTTCACAGAAGCTTTCTTATTCACTCAGGAATGTCCATGATCAATAGCGGCTTCATTGGGCCATTTTTGGATCGATACGAAATGAACTTGGATCGATCAGGATCGATCCCAAACGACCCCAAATCGATCTGGTGGTCCCACCCATGTATGGGAAGAGGTATTCCGAGGTTTGAGGGAGATATTTCCAGACCTACTCCTTTAAATAGCACCCCTACGCCTACTAAAAAAGGACTTTTGGCTCTCTTACGCCGTTACTCTGCTGAAACTCCATTGTAACTTGAGTGTTAGTGATTTGTACTATTGTAACCAGTTGAGAATCATCAATAAACATCAAACTAGTCAAAGTGGACGTAGGCTACAACGCCGAACCACTATAAACTATTGTCTCTTTCTATTTCTGCATACTTTTATTGGTGTGATTGTTAGATTAGCCTCATTTTCCATTTAATTTCTTCATTCTAATCTCTTCAATTACATCCGAAGAGTGTTGTACCCAATTTTGGTACAAACATATATATTTATATATATATGTATGTATATATGTATGTATGTACGTATGTATGAGAAGTTATGTCATGTAGAATAAAACTCATATATATGTTTTATAATCTGAAGCCATAAAGTAACTTTCCACCAAATAAAATAATAAGACTTGGCTAAAGTCTATATACACGATATATCCAATAATAAAGAACCCTACAGATGGCATAGAACAAAATAATATCATATCATCTTTCTTTGTAAACCATGTGATAGTATATGTTTATCACCAATCAAAATTAGCCTCTTATATACACAATAATATATCATTTATTGAAATCAAAAGTTACGATAACGTGCCGATTACGTACCAAAGAAAAAAATATTCCAAACCCAGAAAATTAATAACCAATAACAGGTTAATACTTAAAAAATTAACTAACTATAACTTTCTTTATGAAAATACAAGGACGTAGGCTTAAGAATTAAGGCAAAAATCATGAAAGAAGATCAAAAGCCCTAAATTTAGAAAAACCTAATTTCCTTGAATAAAATTATCAAATCCTCAATTAACCCATCAAAGGTGGCTCTGTTACCACTTGTTTGGATTATAAAACACTCAAGCAACATACATGAACATCAATACTCCAACATACAGTCTTGAATCTTAATCATGTTACTAAAAATGCTTTAATATAAATTCCTAAATCATATTTCTATAGATCCTTTGCCGAATAAAAGAAAAGAGATGAACATAAGAGTGGCAGCACTAACCTAAAGCCATTACTAGAGATTGCTCAAAAGATTTTGATATTTCAAGAAAATAGTTTTTCCCTTTGTATATTTCATTGATGGAAAGGGGAGAATACAAGATGTCTTCTTGTTTCATGGGGACCACTACCCATTTAAAAAACTGACCACTAAATCAGTTTAGAGTATTTATAATTTAGCCCTTCATCAAATTATTAATACAACTTATGGTATATACACATTATTTCCATGACACTTATTACATAATTGGTCACTTAATTCATCATAATTTATAATGGCATTATGCATATATGCCGACATAAAAGGATTTAATCTAACAAAATAATGTCTCAAATGTTGAAGTTACTAACTTCTTCAATTTATAAGCCCATAGAAGAATTTCTTATAAATGTCAAGTAGCCAATTTGGTAAGTTTTATGGCCCATAAGTATAACTAAGTCATATATTATCTACTTGTAGCTAATTATATTCTAAAAAGTTTGATTTCCAATTGAACTAACCATGTTTATACGTCATTTTAAGCAAACATTCAAGATTATATAACTTACAAAATATAACTTAAATGGTATAACTAAACATAAATTAATATATGACTTACGTCATATTACCAAACATAAATCAATATACGAATTACATCATATAGCCAATCATATACATATAAGAATATATCAATGTATTGTATTTCACAAACAATATATAAGGTATATTTTACCACTCAACTTAGTAAAAACCTTTCAACAGTGTGTCAAGTTGTGGAAAATATGAATATGAGTGTAACACAAGAAACCATGTCCAAATCGAACCTCGTACGCAAAAGATATAAGCAATATAAGATAAAGATTAATTGGAAAATAAACTATTTATTTATATATAAATTTATATTCCATATATCATATACACACAAATGTGTGTGTGTAAGTTTTTGTGTGTGTGACGACCTAGACCCACCTACGATACTTGTGGAATACGTGAGTTACCTTAACACATTAATGTAGAATAGATCATAAGGCTATTAATACACTGGAAGGGGGTGAGTATACCAACTATTTAACTATTAACTTGTAAATTTTAAAATTATTTGCTAAGAATCATAACTGAATGCAGAATGTAACGACCCGAAAATTCATCACTTCAGAAAAATTTCAAAATATTCAAATATAAGATTTTTTAACATAAATAATGATGTTTTGAAAAATAAATAACAGTGGAAATCTCATTTTGAATAAATATTTACAAAAATATATACTTTGGAATATATATCGATAAAATGACCGAAAATCGTTCTATTGATAAACAACTCTTTGACCATCCGACATCGCGCACGGAGTAGGATACATACACTCAATTATCTATATAAGTGAGAATATGTAACAAAATAATTTATTTTGTTTTGGAAAAATAAAATGTATTTGTGACATCATTAATAATGTCATCATTTTTGAATAATTGATTTTTGAATTTAAATTGAGTATAAATGATTTAATAATTATCTTAATTATTAAATGATCCCTTTTTCATTATTATATAATGATAGGAATATTATTATTAAACTTTGTTTACAAATATATAAATATTAAATAAGAAGTGAAAATATGATCAGAAATCAAAAATTGGAATTCGTAGCGATTCAACCAGTAGAAGTTGTGCAATGTCGCGGATTTAATGTGAAAAACATATGCGCATATACATGTACATATACATGAAGACATTCACATGTACCTAGACACACATGTACATATAAATATATATAACCTAAAATATCAAAGATATTTTTTAAAACTACTTAACAGTTAAGCTTTCTCCAAGTCAACACTTACCATCAAAGTACAAGCACATAGTGGGGGGAGTACATGGCCATGTAAGGTGACGTAAGGAGGGAGGTGGGTTGTAAAGACCCGTAAATTTTCGATAATTAAAATTTAGTTAATTTAATATGATTTTGGTAATCTAATATTGAGGAAATGAAATTTGTAAATTTATAATGAAATAATAACCAGAATGAATTGTAACAATATTAGTGTAACTTAATTTTTAACAATTCCTATGGAATTCCAATTGATTGACATAATGTAAATGTTATTACTTGGTTATAAATTTAATATAAGGAAATGAATGTAAATATGAATTGATTTTTTTTGAGATAATATATAATTAATGGTAATTGAATACAATCAATATGATCTAAGTAATTTAAATATTTGGTTGAAAATAAGAAACCCTTACAAGTATGATTAAGGTTAATGGTAACAATTATATGTTACCCGTTTAATTAGTCTATTAAACTTAATTTGAAGTCAATTGAAATTAAGTGTAGTTATATATTACATTTATGTGAGTAAGACAATAATTGAAATTTGTGAACGTAATAAAGTGAATAGGAATGTTAATTATATTCATAATGTAATAATTGATTTAATAAAATAGTGAAATCAAGATAAATAAATTAATTGGGGTTTTAAATTTTAATAAATGTGAAAAAATTGACAAAATTCAATATAGATGATGGTAATTAATACAAATAAAGGATGGAAAATGGAGGATATTAATGTAATGAAATGTAAACCAAATGTTAGCCATGCCTATAGAATAATAATTAATTGAGTATGAAGATTGAAATCAAATAAAAATCAATTTATTGGAACTAATTATACGTAATTGGATGCAATTACCATTGAAGTCAAATACTAAAATTGGTAAAATAATGGACTTTGAATTTGATATCTAGATTTGTTTCAGATTGTAGTAAATGTCCAAGTAATCTAAAATGGCTAAAATTGTAAACTATTAAATTTGAATTGAAAAATGATTTAATTAATTTAATATTAATTTATTTAATTAACTGAAATATAGTCATTTGGCCACTGACTCAGATTTTGACGAAACCAGTTTCATCGGATCCGTAATGGTGAATTATTGTAGGATTTCAAGTTTCGTAATGATCGGACTTGTCGTTTGATCGTACGGACTCGAAACGCCTAAAAATCAATTTAATTAAAATCAATTGAAATCAATTTGAAATAAGCTGATTTTGGCATAACTTCTTCATACGATGGAATTAGGACTTGAAACTTGTTCCATTGAGTTTAAAATATTTGAAAACATCTATTTTGATATATGGGATTACCATTTTCGTTTCGGAGACAGAACGGGCTTTTCGGGTCATTTATCGTTCAACGGGTAAATCAATCGTATCCATTCATTCTATTTTCCTGATCTGCTTATAAATACCTCATTATAAACCCTAGCCACTCCTCATTTTCATTTGTCTGTACGTACATTTTAGTCTACTCCTCCTTCTCAATGGCAGACAAATAAAATTCCCAATTCCAATTCAAAATTCAACTTCAAATTTCAAACTCTCAAACCTATATCGAATTATATATCGATTTGAAGCTCTCGACAAGCGCAAGTCAAATATGTGATTCGTTTTTAGATTTGGGTTTCTGGGTGGTCATAACTGGGCGACTATTCTCGGACGTTCGTTTCGTTGTGATCGACTTCAGCGGATCGTCAAATCGACGATACCACGGCGTGGAGAGGGTCTTGCGGAGTTCATCGGCGTTGTTGGTTCGTCGAATCATCGGCTAGATTTGCCGATTTAATTCGATTAGGTTTTATTTTAGCAGCAGCTACCCTAGGTTTTGGCCGAGATGGTCGACCGGGGTTCTTGGGGGAGGGCTCTCTGAGAAGCGGAGCTCGTGTAGTGGGTCGCGGCATGCCAGAATTGGCCGTGGCGTCGATGATGTCGAGGCGGCTAGCGCTCGGGCGTGCCTGCGTGATTACTGGTTCGGTTCTCGACTTGAACGAAGGTAGAGGGAGGTGACGTGGCGGTAGGGTATTGGTCTGAACCCTTTGCTTTTTTTTTTCTTATATTTCAATTTGAATTTCAATTTCAGCTGTTCTAACATCGATAACTTTTACATACGAGGTCCATTTCACGCCCGGTCTCTTGCGTTAGGATCGTATTGAAATTTAGGACATTTTAACATTAGTTTAGATGAATTTGGAGACTGTTTGAATTTTGGGTTTAAATTGGATTTAAATTCGATTTAAATTCAAAGGTGAGTGTTTTAACCCACTCACAACTTCTAAAATTTCTTATCTTTGTTAAATTTAATTTATGATGTGATTAGAAATTTATTTATGGCGGTTTGGTATATTTTAATCGTCATCTCAATTAATTTGAATTAATTTGAATTAAATCGTTATTTAATTTATTATTGAATATAAGTTGCCAGTTAAATACCTGTTATTGATTATCAGTTCTATATTGATATTTATTGATTGATTTGGATGATGATTGTGATGGATGTTGATTGTTGATATTGGATGAATGGATGTTTTATTTTATATCGTTATAAACTGCAAGTTCACTATGGGTTGAAATGATACATACCCGAATGATGAATAGATTAAGGAAAAATTGTTATGGGTTGAAATGATAGACTCGAGCGATTTTATGGATTTTATTATTAATTCGGGATTTGCGGTTCGAAATGATATATAACCGTAACATTTTAAATTGCGGATTGGAATGATAAATATCTGTATCACTTAACCCTAGGGTAGAAAATTATATACGGACACCGGATTGGTTAAATTTAATGATTTTGAACTTCTTAAATTTTGAATCAATTAAATGATATCTTGAAATAAAATTTGATGTATATAAATTGAAGTATTATTGGAAAATCAAGTTTTGTGTTGAAATGTGAATTGGTTTAATAGGAATTGCTTTAAGAAATTAAATTGGAAGTTTAAAGTTAAAACTTTTGAAGTACAAATCAAATTCTATCGAAATTAAGTTATTGAAGTTGTTTGAAAATAACTTTAAAATATTTGAAATTGGAGTAAGCCTAATTGATATTTTAACATGGATTGAAACGATATGAAAGTCAATAGTTTATTGAAATGTTAAATTGAAAAGCTTAGAATTTGGTTTGTTGACTTGGAAATTGAAATGGTCCAAATGTGTTGAAATGAAATGAATAGTTTAATTTGATATTAATTCCAAATTCATGTTTTAATATAAACTGTTATAAAAATATATTATTTCAAAATTTCTAATTATTAGTATTTTCAAAGCATTAAACTATTTTAACCTGTATTAATTGTATTAAATCATTTTAACCTATTTTAAACCATTTAATTTATTTAAACTAATTAACCTGTTTTAACTTATTTTAAATCTAATTAATCCATTTTAAAACTATTTAATATATTTTAATTATATTTAATCTATTTTAAATCTATATTAACTATTTATAACTATTTATAATTATTTAAAACTATTTTCTTCTAAATTTCAAACTAAGTAAAATGGATGGGTTTATATTCAAATTCTCGATTTTTTTTAGTGAATATGGTTAATGATGTTATAACCTAAGTTGGGAATTAAATAACATATTTGATTTAATATGATATTTTGAAATGAGAGTTTAACCTATTTTGGAAATATGACTTTTGAAAGGAAATATAATTTCGAACTATGATTTCAAATGTGATATGATTTCAAATGTGATATGATTTCAAAGGTGAATATGATTTCGGAAGTAAGTAATGATTTCGAAAGTGATATGATTTGAATTGAATATGATATTTTGATATCAATTATGAAATGATTTTTGGAAATATAAAAGAACCATCCGGTGTGTAATAAGCGATTGGTTGTTAAAGAGACCGGGATCGGATATTGTCATACTCTCTGCCAATACCGAAAACCACTTTGACAACTGTGTACGCGGTGGAGATTCCAGAATGAAGTAGGATGGTTGGCGACGATCCTATATGAGGTATATACGTGGACCTGACTCCCATGAGTTAGCTTAAGGTGGCTAAAACAGGAGCAATTGACGGGCCAAGTGAGGTCATTCCTCTGATCGGGCACACTCCTTCGATACTATATTCTGACTTTGCGATTGATTTGGTGGCCACCCTCGATTTTTGATTTGGGAGTGTGTTCCGAGGTGGGCGTTAGTAGATGCTATGCGTTACCACCAGTCCGGAAGTGTAATTGGTATATCTACCCTGACATTGCCTAATTGTGTCGTGTCACCTACCCTATCGAGACCACTACGAGTTTGTTTTGTACCATACCTATGGAGTGCCCTCTGACGACGTCCAGTACGGACGGGATTACGGTACTGTATAGACTATGGGAATATATAAAAATGGGTTAAGGGGGAAATGGGTAACGCCTTAACGCTATTTTAATTGTTTATCTTACTGTAGACATATTATAATAGTGTATTATACTACATCGTAGATTGTTTAACGGATCCTTAGGAGATGTGAATCCCGAACATCTCTTAAGTTATTGCACTCACGTTAGACACTGGATAAGAGATGTCAAACCCCGTAAACATCTCCGACGCCGTTTACACTCATATTTATTTACCGTTGATTTGACTTACATAAGATCTTTTAGTTTTCACTCGAGTGTTTTGTCTTTTCAATTCGTTTGGGTCAGCCTGAGCATTTGAGGATTTGAAGATCTTATTTCTGGAGGACGAAGACAAAGATTTATACTACTATTATTTACTATATTTATTCCACTACTTTCATATTGTTCCGCTGCATTATTTGTTTATCTTTGATATGTGTAACTCTGATTTTGTATTGTATAAGTATAATCAAATGTTTTGTATACAGCTTCATGAACTGTTATTTGATTATTATATTTTGTCATTCTGCTGCGAGATTCTGTTTTGTTTTTCTCTTTCTCTATTTTTTTCTTATTTACCCCATAACAATCCGCCCTTCTGTATGGTTTGATTCAGCACGTGTGTCTGCTTAAAACGTACAAAAAGGCGGGATGTTACAGTTGTTATTAGAGCTTTGGTTTAGTGATAAACTTAGCTTTGTGGGGTCTGGCTTATATAAAATAGGGTAGTAATACCCTAGAATGAGTCGCTAAGTGTATATATATGAGAGGGCGTATTTGTTAGTGTTATAAAAGGTTTTTTATATTGTGTTAATTTGTTCAGTTTTGTATTTATAAATTCTGGTTGATGCATAGGACGCTATGACATCGATAGGGATTTCTAAACACTTAATAGGACAGATCGACACAATATTTGTTTTGAAATGTTAGTAAATGAAATAATTTTACCTATCGTATGTTTTTATATATAAAATAATGATTTATAAATGATATATATTTGGTTGTAATATGTTGGTTGTTAAGTAGTGAAATTTATAAATATTGGTTGGAAATAAGATTTGAAAATAAAATAAATGAAATTTGGAAATTTAGAACTTAAGTTCCAGGATTTTGAAAATCTCTTTCGAATAATTTTGGAATACAATAATAATATTATTTAGAAGTATTTTCTGATATTAATATTTCAATATGATTTGAAAGAATTGTTTTAAAGAAATTTTGGAAAGAAATAAGTTCTGTACTCCCCTCCATGTCGCTGGAAAATAATTTCGGCGATGAGTGCACGCATCATCGACATTCATTTTCGAGTTTCAAAGTGGGAAGGTCATTGTAGTAGTTTTACTACAAATCTATCTTGATAAACAAATAAAAATTTTAAGTTTAAATATGATTGGATAAAAGTTATGAGTATATATATGTTGATGTTATTTTAAATGATTTAAAAATGGAACCCGACATTTAGTTCTTAAATTTCTATGAATTAGAGATTTCAACTATTGAAATGGAATAAAAAATTTAACTATTTAATAATTGAAACTTCTAAATGAAAATAAGAAATGATATGCTAAGTTATAACTGAAATATACAAGGAATTTGAAATTTGTAACTTGTAAATGAAAAGAATATGAAAATAAAAAATGATAATTATTGAACCTTAAGTTAATTAAAATAAGTAAGTCAAACTTGTGTAACTTTCAATTGCATTCTTAAAGACATATATATATAACTTACCAATTATAAAAAGTTGAAATGTTAAAATAATATGTAATGGAAATTTTTACAAGTAAAACTTATGTAATGGAAGTGTTCAATGAAATTTACTTATATAAATAAGAAATTTGATATGAAAATAGTTATAAATTTGAGTTAAAATTGTAATACTACTAATTAAATGAAATAGAAAATGAGTACAGTAAGTAAAGGATTTTGAACTTAAGTTAATATTGAAACTATTTATAATTAAAGTAAATAATAAAATGATTGTAATGCAATAAAAGAAAATGACATGATATGAATAAATGAAAACGAATTTTGTAAGTAATAAATGAAAATAAACATTGAATGAATGAATAGAAAAAAAATTATAAGAAATAAATGTAAATTTAAAAAGATAAATCATTGGATGAATGAAAAGGAAAATGAACAACAAATGTTGTGAAAGAAAATTTTAAGAATAAACTTAAATAATGTTAGAAGTTTTTGCTTGTTTGGCTTATAGGTTGTTGGGAAAGGATACTCCTAATTGTTTTGGATGTATGAATAAATTTGTTGAGTTTTATCTAAGACTGTAGAGTATATGGTATACTTAGTAGTTTGTTTTCATTCTATGCGATTAAGAGTGTCTGAATCCGAACAAACCATTTGTTTTGTTTGCTATGAATGGATGGTTGATTTCATTGATTTTATGTGATGGTTGTATGCTGTGGTTGCCAGTGATTGTTGTTTATATTGATTTGTTTGTTAGTGGTTGAAACAACTTTAAATATTTCATTTTATATAATTACTAACTTATTTGGATTATATAAGTGAAATACAGGTTATGGAAGCAATAGCTATTGCTTTTGGTTTCATAAAGTAAGCGTTATTTGCCCGACAAATAGGTATGTTCTCGGATTACGGTTTTATATAGCGATATTATATTGTTCTCCCGCTGTTGGGATATATTATTTTGAAAATTATGTGATATATATTATTTTATTTATATTATTATTTCTCCCAGACCTCTCCGTACAAAGGAGACTCTGTCGAAATTTTTCGAAAATTTTATACTCCGAAAATTTTGAGAGATGTTTTCCAAACTTTATTACTTTGAGTATAAAAGGATTTAATGGTTATAAATTGATATATTTTATTTAAATTAATTAATTTTGTAAATTTACTTGTTTATAAATTTAATATTTTGAATAAGATATGTTGATTACTTAATTCCTTCTTTCCCCTTCTTTTTCCTTTTCGGGACGAAAAGTTTTGAGTGGGGGAGAGTGTAACGACCCGTAAATTTTTGATAATTAAAATTTAGTTAATTTAATAAGATTTTGGTAATCTAATATTGAGGAAATGAAAATTTGTAAATTTATAATGAAATAATAACCATAATGAATTGTAACAATATTAGTGTAAGTTAATTTTTAACAATTCCTATGGAATTCCAATTGATTGACATAATGTAAATGTTATAACTTGGTTATAAATTTAATATAAGGAAATGAATGTAAATATGAATTGATTTTTTTTTGAGATAATATATAATTAATGGTAATTGAATACAATTAATATGATGCAAGTAATTTAAATATTTGGTTGAAAATAAGAAACCCTTACAAGTGTGATTAAGGTTAATGGTAACAATTATATGTTACTCATTTAATTAGTCTATTAAACTTAATTGGAAGTCAATTGAAATTAAGTGTAGTTATATATTACATTTATGTGAGTAAGACAGTAATTGAAATTTATGAACATAATAAAGTGAATAGGAATGTTAATTATATTCATAATGTAATAATTGATTTAATAAAACAGTGAAATCAAGATATATAAATTAATTAGGGTTTTAAATTTTAATAAATGTGAAAAAATTGATAAAATTCAATATAGTTGAAATATGGTAATTAATACAAATAAAGGATGGAAATTGGAGGATATTAGTGTAATGAAATGTAAACCAATTGTTAGCCATGCCTATAGAATAATAATTAATTGAGTATGAAGATTGAAATCAAATAAAAATCAATTTATTGGAACTAATTATACGTAATTGGATGTAATTACAATTGAAGTTAAATACTGAAATTGGTAAAATAATGGACTTTGAATTTGATATCTAGATTTGTTTCAGATTGTAGTAAATGTCCAAGTAATCTAAAATGACTGAAATTGTAAACTATTAAATTTGAATTGAAAAATGATTTAATTAATTTAATATTAATTTATTTAATTAACTGAAATATAGCCATTTTGGCCACTGACTCAGATTTCGACGAAACCAGTTTCATCGGATCCGTAATGGTGAATTATTGTAGGATTTCAAGTTTCGTAACGATCGGACTTGTCATTTGATCGTACAGACTCGAAACGCCAAGAAATCAATTTAATTAAAATCAATTGAAATCAATTTGAAATAAGCTGATTTTGGCATAACTTCTTCATATGATGGAATCAAGACTTGAAACCTGTTCCATTGAGCTTAAAATATTTGAAAACATCTATTTTGATATATGGTATTACCCATTTTCGTTCCGGAGACAGAACGGGCTTTTCGGGTCATTTATCGTTCAACGGATAAATCAATCGTATCCATTCGTTCTATTTTCCTGATCTGCCTATAAATACCTTGTTATAAACCCTAGCCTCTCCTCATTTTCATTTGTCTGTACGTACATTTCAGTCTACTCCTCCTTCTCAATGGCAGACAAACAAAATTCCCAATTCCAATTCGAAATTCAACTTCAAATTTCAAACACTCAAACCTATATCGAATTATATATCTATTTGAAGCTCTCGATGAGCACAAGTGAAATATGTGATTCATTTTTCGATTTGGGTTTCTGGGTGGCCATAACTGGGCGACTATTCTCGGCCGTTCGTTTCGTTGTGATCGATTGTAGCGGATCGTCAAATTGACGATACCACGGCGTGGAGAGGGTCTTGCGGAGTTCATCGGCGTTGTTGGTTCGTCGAATCATCGGCTGGATTGGCCGATTTAATTCGATTAGGTTTTTTAGCGGCGGCTACCCTATGTTTTGGCCGAGATGGTCGACCGGGGTTCTTAGGGTAGGGCTCTCTGCAAGCGGAGCTCGTGTAGTGGGTCACGACATGCTAGAATTGGCCGTGGCGTCGGTGATGTCATGGCGGCTAGCGCTCGGGCGTGCATGATTACTGGTTTGGTTCTCAACTTGAATGAAGCTAGAGGGAGGTGACGTGGCGGTAGGGTATTGGTCTGACCCCTTTGCTTTTCTTTTTCTTATATTTCAATTTGAATTTCAATTTCAGCTGTTCTAACATCGATAACTTTTACATACGAGGTCCGTTTCACACCCGGTCTCTTGTGTTAGGATCGTATTGAAATTTAGGACATTTTGATGTGGGTTTGGATGAATTCGGAGACTGTTTGAATTTTGGGTTTAAATTGGATTTAAATTCGATTTAAATTTAAAGCTGAGTGTTTAACCCACTCACAACTTCTAAAATTTCTTATGTTTGTTAAATTTAATTTATGATGTGAGTAGAAATTTATTTATGGTTGTTTGGTATATTTTAATCGTCATCTCAATTAGTTTGAATTTATTTGAATTAAATCGTTTTTAATTTATTATTGAATATAAGTTGCCACTTAAATACCTGGTATTGATTATCAGTTCTATATTGA
This sequence comes from Allium fistulosum, assembly GCA_030737815.1. Classification (NCBI taxonomy): domain Eukaryota; kingdom Viridiplantae; phylum Streptophyta; class Magnoliopsida; order Asparagales; family Amaryllidaceae; genus Allium; species Allium fistulosum. The sequence continues at coordinate 925,913,514 of CM060901.1, forward strand.
TATTTATTGAATGATTTGGATGATGATTGTGATGGATGTTGATTGTTGATATTGGATGAATGGATGTTTAATTTTATATCGTTATAATCTGCAAGTTCACCATGGGTTGAAATGATACATACCCGAATGATCAATAGATTAAGGAAAAATCGTTATGGGTTGAAATGATAGACTCGAGCGATTTTATGGATTTTATTATTAATTTGGGATTTTCGGTTCGAAATGATATATAACCGTAACATTTTAAATTGCAGATTGGAATGATAAATATCCGTATCACTTTACCCTAGGGTAGAAAATTATATACAGACACCGGATTGGTTAAATTTAATGATTTTGAACTTCTTAAATTTTGAATCAATTAAATGATATCTTGAAATAAAATTTGATGTATATAAATTGAAGTATTATTGGAAAATCATTTTTTGTTGAAATGTGAATTGGTTTAAAAGGAATTTCTTTAAGAAATTAAATTGGAAGTTTAAAGTTAAAACTTTTGAAGTACAAATGAAATTCTATCGAAATTAAGTTATTGAAGTTGTTTGAAAATAACTTTGAAATATTTTAAAATTGGAGTAATCCGAATTGATATTTGAACATGGATTGAAACGATATGAAATTCAATAGTTTATTGAAATGTTAAATTGAAAAGTTTGGAATTTGGTTTGTTGACTTGGAAATTGAAATGGTCCAAATGTGTTGAAATGAAATGAATAGTTTAAGCTTATATTAATTCCAAATTCATGTTTTAATATAAACTGTTTTAAAAATATATTATTTCAAAATTTCTAATTATTAAGATTTTCAAAGCATTAAACTATTTTAACGTGTATTAATTATATTAAATCATTTTAACCTATTTTAAACCATTTAATTTATTTAAACTAATTAACCTGTTTTAACTTATTTTAAATCTAATTAATCTATTTTAAAGCTATTTAATCTATTTTAAAGCTATTCAATCTATTTTAATTATATTTAATCTATCTTAAATCTATATTAACTATTTATAACTATTTATAGTTATTTAAACTATTTTCTTCTAAATTCCAAACTAAGTAAAATGGATGGGTTTATATTCAAATTCTCGATTTTTTTAGTGAATATGGTTAATGATGTTATAACCTAAGTTGGGAATTAAATAACATATTTGGTTTAATATGATATTTTGAAATGAGAGTTTAACCTGTTTTGGAAATATGACTTTTGAAAGAAAATATAATTTCAAACTATGATTTCAAATGTGATATGATTTCAAAGGTGAATATGATTTTGGAAGTACGTAATGATTTCGAAAGTGATATGATTTGAATTGAATATGATATTTTGATATCAATTATGGAATGATTTTTGGAAATATAAAAGAACCATCTGGTGTGTAATAAGCGATTGGTTGTTAAAGAGACGGGGATCGGATATTGTCATACTCTCTGCCAATACAGAAAACCACTTTGACAACTGTGTACGCTGTGGAGATTCCAGAATGAAGTAGGATGGTTGGCGACAATCCTATATGAGGTATATACGTGGACCTGACTCCCATGAGTTAGCTTAAGGTGGCTAAAACAGGAGCAATTGACAGGCCAAGTGAGGTCATTCCTCTGATCGGGCACACTCCTTCGATACTATATTCTGACTTTGCGATTGATTTAGTGACCACCCTCGATTTTTGATTTGGAAGTGTGTTCCGAGGTGGGCGGTAGTAGCTACTATGCGTTACCACCAGTCCGGAAGTGTAATTGGTATATCTACCCTGGCATTGCCTAGTTGTGCCGTGTCACCTACCCTATCGAGACCACTACGAGTTTGTTTTGTACTATACCTATGGAGTGCCCTCTGACGACGTCCAGTATGGACGGGATTATGGTACTGTATAGACTATGGGAATATATAAAAACGGGTTAAGGGGGAAATGGGTAACGCCTTAACGCTATTTTAATTGTTTATCTTACTGTAGACATATTATAATAGCGTATTATACTACATCGTAGATAGTTTAACGGATCCTTAGGAGATGTGAATCCCGAACATCTCTTAAGTTATTGCACTCACGTTAGACACTGGATAAGAGATGTCAAACCCCGTAAACATATCCGACGCCATTTACACTTATATTTATTTACCGTTGATTTGACTTACATAAGATCTTTTAGTTTTGACTCGAGTGTTTTGTCTTTTCAATTCGCTTGGGTCAGCCTGAGCATTTCAGGATTTGAAGACCTTATTTCTTGAGGACGAAGACAAAGATTTGTACTACTATTATTTACTATTTTTATTCCACTGCTTTCATACTGTTCCGCTGCATTATTTGTTTATCTTTGATATTTGTAACTCTGATTTTGTATTGTATAAGTATAATCAAATGTTTTGTATACAACTTCATGAACTGTTATTTGATTATTATATTTTGTCATTCCGCTACAAGATTCTGTTTTGTTTTTCTCTTTCTCTATTTTTTTCTTATTTACCCCATAATAATCCGCCCTTCTGTATGGTTTGAGTCGGCACATGTGTCTGGTTAAAACGTACAAAAAGGCGGGATGTTACATGGGTGGTGATGAAGAAGTTGATGTAAGTGCATAAAATATCTAAGATATTTTTCCCCTCTTCTTTCCCTATAAATACCACACATCTCCACTTCATTTCCTCACTTCTCCTACTTCCTTTTTAAGCTTCTTCCTCTCTACTTTCACGTCTTCTAGCCTTAGCAAAATAATGGCAAAATATAGTTCGAATATAAATTATATATGTATGTATGTATGTATGTATATGTATATATCAAAACACTTCAAAACTCAATGCAAACTCCTCCTCTCCTCTTTTATTCTCCACGGTCACCACCCTAAGCCCCCAAGGCCAAGCCTTCCTCCTCCCCTACCCAAGGCCTTGAGCACCTCCCACCATCCCAAGCATGGGCCGAGCCACCTAGGAGCCAAGGTGCAAGAGTTTGTGAGCTAAAGTCGCGAGTTAGCAAAGTTATAGCCTTTTTTGATAAAAAAAACCAATGTGAGAAACTCTATATATATATATATATGATAATGATGTGAGATGGTTGATATGGATATTTACTATGCTTTGATCATCAAGTTTGGTTTTTTTAATATAGTTGTTTGATTGTGTAAATAAGTCACGTTAAATACACATTGATATTACACAAGGAAATCACTTTCCAAAGCAAGTTATAAAAGTAATATGGAATCATTAGACCCCTTTGAATTGATTTAAAATGGTTTATAAATGCTAAAATTCAGTTTGATGAAGTTTTGAAAAGTTATAAATATTGAATCAAAAATAGGCGCATTGCGTAAGGGTAGTTCGCGATTTCGCGCCATAGAAAGTTAAATCCACTTAAACGATGGATTCGAAGTCGAAATTCTTTGTAATAAGAATTTATTGAACTCTTATAATCATAATTTTCAAAAGAAAAAGAAAAATATTGAGATTTCGTTTGCTAGATTTTGAACTAAGAGCAAATTAAGTTTTCAAAATAGTCGTGGTTTAGCAGTTCGAAAACCAAAGCGACAAATTCATTATAAATGATATTTTTAATTCTTTAAAATTATGAGATAAATTCTATAAATCTTTTAAAAGAGACTCGAGTTATAAGAATGGATTTCTAAATGATCGAAAAGTTGTTTTGATCAAATAAGCCTTAAAAGCACCATTCGCAGCACTTTTAATAACTTTTTAAATATGGCTTTAAACTTAAGTATTCTTTCCCAAATCTTTTATAAATATTTTCAAATGTATAATTAAGTATTTTAAAGATGATTTAAAGGTTTTATACTTTATTTTTAAAAAGTTTAAATAATTGATGTAAAGAAAAGCTGTTAAAATCAAGTGATTTAATCTTGGCTCTAAAAGCCAATGAGCAGACTGTATTTTTCTATCCATGAGATCCGGATGTGAGATGCTTAAACTAAGGAGATATTCAGGAGCAACCAGTGCCTTGGCTTACCTGGCCTTTTTCTTAGGCAATGAATAGTTAAGGTCGAAATGTCGGAAACGAGATAAGTTAAAAGATTTAATTTTCCAAATTTAAATAACTTGGATTGTATAGAAATAATCTGCTTAAACTTGGTTCTAAATTCCATGGAGGGAACCCGTACTATCCATGAGAATTTAAAAGGTGATTTTACCGTTATGGATAGTAAAGGTTGAATACAGAAATTGATGTTGAGTAGAATTAGTATAATTTCTATCAACCCTTTTTAACTCAATAATGTTTTCCAATATGACTTATGATAATGATTTGGTATTTCCAAAATAAGAAAGGTGTAATAATTTTGTACATACCGGAAAGAAATGTTTTAAATATATATATCTCTAGAAGATATTTTTGGGTAAAAAAAAGAAAGTAATTAATCAAATGATAAACACCTATTTACTTAACATCCTTTTATCGATGATTGGTTTAAAGGAACCGATGTCGGATTTGAGTGATTCTTATCTGAAAAACACTTTGAACCAATTTACGTATTCGAAGTAAAGACTTGGAATGATAATAAATGAATGAAGGGCTACTTGTCACTGACCCTCGAGGGAAATTTCCCATATCATATATATATGGCAATAATATCTTTATTTGATCTTCAATGCAAGGACTACTCGCTACTAATCCTAGGGATGATTCCCGACAGGATGTGGTAGGAGAGTTCCTTCGGTTTGTCCTACTTCTGGACAACTTGTATAGACGAAAGTCTGATATTGTGTTTCCAACATATACGTACATTGATTATTACGAACGTACATCTATTTGGTGGTGTAGGAAGTAACTCTCCTGTACTTAACACCTTTCTCTGAGATATACGAGCACAGAGGTTGTACATTTGTGGAAATCAATGGTGTGTTATGGAATTGGTAATGTGGAATTCAAAGTGGAATATGCTATGTGAAAGGTAATAGTTACCTTGGGCCTCATCCCCCAGAAATGGTTTAAACTGGGCATGTCGTAAGGCTATGCGGTTCGCAACCATTAGGGTATGGTCATCACCTTTGTAGATTACTCTATATATGTCGAGTATGTTGTGTATGCTATGGGATCTCGGATAGGTTGGTTATGACCAAGGTGATGTCATATTCGGTTCTATCCGCCACCAAGTTGGGTCTGCGGGTAGGCCGGTCTTTCCGGGTGCAGAGGTTTCAGTGTTGTTGATCCTCGGTACATCCCTCTAGAGATGTACTGTACAAAAGGTAGTTCCTTACCTGTCATTATATGGAAATCCATTCTCCAATAAGTGCCTTCGGACTTAGTTGTAGAACCTGGTATGTTGTAATTTAATAATGTAACAATTTCGGCTAAGATTATGTATATTTGGTAGAAAAGCGTTTTCAAAAGAATGTCATTAAAAATAATATTACCAGATTTTGCTTAGTAAATATTTTGGTTATCATAAGGAAAAAACCCGTTCCGTGTTTATGTGCAGCGAGGTCTTATGAGATACCCTTTCTTTAAAATATCTATATTTTGAGTTTCTCATACAAGTCCCATGACTGACCCGAAGTTTATTTTCTTTTCCCCTTAAACTTTGGGTGCCATATTTTTATGGCAGCCATGTAGTTAGGTAACATGGAAATTTTTTGGAAAAGCTCGGAGCATTTTAGATGAAGCATGAAGCTGGAGGGTCTTATATAGATAGTCATCTATTTCTAATTCCGTTGTATTATATATTTTGCATCTACAAGCATTTGTAAGAATAGGTAGTTATAACTATCTTGGCTAGATTAGTACATATTATAACTTTGATGGAACAATTTAGAGTAATTGCATGTACTACTCATATGTATAATTATGTGTTGAATACGATGTGAGATTCTACTATTGTCTTGTATTCTATCTTTATTTTCTTTACCCCATGATAATCTGCCTCTCTAGCACTTGGATTTACGACACATGAATACCGAGGATGTACTTGTGTCGATCTCTGAGGGTCGAGGAGGTGGGTCGTCATATTTGGTATCAAAGCTTATGGTTGAACGAATACCTAAGCCTGGATGAGGTCAACTCATTAGAGATAGGGTTAGTAATGGCCTAGAATGAGTTTAGTCTGAGAGAGCGCATATTTGAAATTTTATTCGAATAAGTATATTCGAGTTTATACCCATTCCCCAAGATGATTTCATCTATATTTCTAATGATGTTTCCTTACTATATATACAGATAGTAGGAGACGAGTAATAGAAGAGGACGAAGGGGAGGTAGCAACACTACGGCCACCAACGGTCCATCAAATGCTACAGTAATTTAGGAAGTGATAATCCCTGTGCAGCCTCAAATTAACTTTGCTACTCTATGCAAAGATTACGCCAGTTTGTGTGGTAAACCATTCAAAGGAACGATGTCTATTATTAAAGTTCAGGCATGGATTCGCTCTTGTAAATAATTTTTAAGGGATTGAATATCGAAAATGAGCAGAAAAGGTTCTTAGCTTCTTGGCAGTTACAAGAAGGGGATCTAGCATGGTGGGAGTCCATAACTCTGAATGATCCAGAAGATAATTTCTCATGAGAACGGTTCAAGGAAGCCTTGGAAGAACAATATATGCCAGCTGTAGGAAAATCCTGCCTTTATCGGAGCTCTATGGATTTGAAACAAGGAGAGATGTCGGTAGAGGAGTATTCCAACAAGTTCAGAGTTGTCCCGTTTTGGGCCGGGTCTGATAGACACTCCTTTAAAGAAGAATGGAATGTTTATTGCTGGGATGAAGGGGCAATATGAGGATAGAATGACCGGGCATGTTAAGGGAACCTTTGTAGATTTGGTAGACATTGGATTCCAATATGAAAACTCTGGACAAAAAGAATCCACCCACAACTCAAAGCAGCAACTATAACTATAACTCAAAGTAAGCCATTGTTACGTGACATTCTGGGATTAGCATTCATAAATTCTGGTGGTCGGGCATGCTAGGGTATTTGGGTATTAGATGAGGCAAAGGAGAGGAGTTTTTGCAAACAATGGTTAGGTTGATTTTTATACTCATGTCTATATCTATTCCCTTTCGTGTGTTATATATATTTACCCACTTATTAATAGAATTTCTTGGTTGAATAGATTGTCTGTGATATTGGATTGATTGTTGTGATATTGGATATGATTTTGGATTTGATGGTGAAATTTTGTGTAGTTTATTTATATGTTATGTGTGAGTTGTATGGATGACCCGAGCTCGATGGAATTCGACTCGAGTCGTGAGATAAAATTTATATTGATGGTTGGTTGATATTTTTAGAGAATTTTACTACATGATTTATATTTTGAATGTTTTATTGATATTGTTTCATTTTAAAAGATTTTAGAAAGCTTTGAAAAATTATTTATAAAATTTTAAAATTAAGTTGAAATATATTTATAAGTAAATAAAAGTGAATGAAAATAAAAATCATTTATTGGAAATCATTTTGGATATAAAACTTCTTTTCAAAGTGAAAATAAAGATTTTCAAGAGCATTGGAATGTATGGAATTTTTATAAGTATAAATGAAGGGTTTTAATAATATTTCCAAAAGAGAATTCTTTTGTAAAAAATATATTTAATAGGAAAGATTCAAGAGTAATTTTAAAATAGGACTTTAAGTATACAATCTATTTTGAAGATAAGTTAAATTGTGAAATATTTAAGTGGATTTTGAAAGTTTTAATTATAAAATCCTTTTATATATGGTTTGATTAATTTGAAACTAATTTATATGGATATTTGTGTTAAATTCTATATGATGAGAATTTTGAGTAAGCAGTTTAATAATACTAAGCGGTATGGGACGTTATGTAATACTTTTCTGATTACTCTCTTGACTTTTTATACATAATATTTGATCTGGATCGTGTTTCGATTCTATATAGTGAGGATACTGAATAAACGGACTAGTAATACTAGGTGAAATGGGACGCTCGATAATATTTTTTTGGTTATTCTATTAACTAATACTATACAATAATTATTATTTTAGTGAGTGTAGTTTACTTGATATTAGTAAATGTTCGAGTAATACTGTGTGATATGGGACGTTCGAGAAATACTAGTTCAGCTACTATTGTTGAGTAGAAATCACTTATATTCTAAATATGGGTTAGAAATTTATGATATCGTCACGATGTGTCTCTAAAAGATTAGTAGTCAAGATTCTATTACTCTCCAAGGTCTATAGATTAGAGTTATGTTGGATTTATAGATCCACCCTCTAAGGACTAACCAGTCGAGTATTATTATCTACTCTTATTTGGATGCATGGAGCCAAGGGTACTTATTATTACTCTCATTGTGACTCATCTATCGAGAGTATTCATTTCACCCTCTAAAGACTAACTAGTCGAGTATTTTTGTCTTCCCTTAGGGCTAGTAGTCGAGGATTTGTTATGATGAGATGCTCTCATTAGGACTTTTTGAGTTGAGAGTATTGTTGGGAATCTATGTCATTGGGTTCACACCACTATGGAGAGCACATAATTAGGACCTGCCAAATAGGCTAGTATCCATTCTAGCTAACAATTGTGGGGTCGTGTTTTGAATCTATAATGTCACTTTGTTGAGTTTATAGGCTGAGAGTTATTACTCTCGTTAGAGCCATTGCCCAGACATCACTTAAGGACCAACAGTCCATTACAAGGGAAAGTAGGAATAGTGGCCAATGCTCAGCATAGTCTGCAGCATGTTTATGACATGTAGATGGATATTTGTGTTGCGAATCTGGGAGTTACTAAGGGACTGCAGGAAACGGGCGATAGCCATTAGCGCTTTCTAGAGTAGTGCTACGGTATGTCAGTCTCCCATCTGAATGACTTAGATAGATCCATTATATATGAGACATTTGATATTATCACCTCAATAGAGACGTTGATTATATGCTGCGTGTTAGTCTATCATTTGAGATAGCTTAAACTGAGACGGCTATGTATAGTCTATCTATGACATTGGAGACTTGTTGCGTGCTTGTATGTCATTCCCTTATAAGTGCCTATAGCTGGGAAATCTTTCTGGTATGATTTTCCATTTCTATATTCTAAGACCATTCGGTCTAGAGTTTCACCTTATTAAGGACCGTGGGTCGAGATAAATAGTTTTGTACATTGAGTATTTGATGTACATTGAGTATTATTGAGTTTTTATTTCTTGATGTCTCCTAGGGTCTAATAGTCAGAAGTTATTACTTCCATTAGGACTGTAGGTTATGATAATTGTTTGGATATTGCTTTCGATATTTTTTATGAGTTGTATTTTACTTAGGTTATTTTTCTAGCTATCTCCAAGGACTAACATTCGGAAGTCTTTACGTCCATCAGGAATGTAAGTCGATATAGTATTCTTGGATATTGATTTCTGTATTTTGTATGAATTAATTCTATTTGGGTTCCATATTCCTTGATATCTTCTAAGTCAATAGTCAAAAATTATTACTTCAATTAGGGTTTTAAGTTGAGATTTGTAAGCGTTGTTATTGATGCTTTGATTATTTACATGGAATTATGTGTTTATTGATCTACCATTGGGCTAATAGTCGAAAGTCTTCACTTTCATTAGGACTGTAAGTTAAGATATATATAGCTATTGACTCTTGTATTTGGTATGATTTGCGATTCATCCCTTTATTATTGGCTTTTATGGACACGTTATGTTCCTGTCCATAATATCTTAAGATTTTGATGAATTTTATTGTTATCAACCAATTTATAGATGTTGTGATCCTTACTTGCTTATATGTATTCCATTGGGGATTATTGAGATGTGTGGCATGATATATTATTTTGATGTTACGATGGATATTATGTTGAGTTGTATACTTACTTTACCTTTTATTACCATGATTTATTTTCATACTCACCTTGGATTTAGATATAACTGACCAGTTTATTATTTATAAAATACTCGAGTTAGTCCGAGACTTTTCAGGCACAGGACATTAGCCATTATAGAAGATTGGGATTTAGAGGAGACAATATATATAGATATATTATATTATGTTTTGAGAAGTTGACAATGTATATTTTCCTTCAGATGTCTTCTTATATTTATTTTGATGATATGGCTATGAGTTGTATATTGTGTATGTGACTTGGTGTATATTATCGATGTGAGTCAGAAATTACATTTTTATAGGCCTTGTTGTATATGTATATATTGCGATACATTATATTTCTCTACTGCGACCCATGACTCGGTGTTCACTTGTATATGTTGTATATTATTCAATCCTGGTAAACCCGTTTTTTTATTGCTTTGTGCCTACACCGGATACATATATTGTTAAAATATTTTTAGGTAAGAATACGTACCAGTGTTAGCCTAAGGGAATATTCACATGTGGTCGCTCCTAACAAGCCTCATTGTACTTATTACCAGACAATCTTCTTAAGTAATACTCTTTGGTAATGTAGGTATGGAGGTAGAGCATTACAAATGCCCAGTTCCATGTTTGGGGAGTTACCTGGTTAGTTATATTATTTGCTTTGGATGAATTGTTTGTATTGCATAGTTGTTTGTTAAATTAATTGCAATTAAGAAAATTTAGCTGCTTATTTACTCATGTTTACTTATCAATTTATGCTATGCTCATTTGAATTAATTTCTTATGATTGTATCATGTTGTTGATTTCTATTTTTACTATGGTTGATTTTAATTATTTGTTTGTTTACTTATTTCATTAATCTTCACCTTTTAATTCATGTCTTGCTAATTGGATTATCTCTTTTTCTTGTAGTTGATTGTTTGTTTGCGTGTTGCTTGTTTGTTTTGTCTGGTTGTTTACTTGTTCACTTAGCCGCTTGGTGTTTGATATATTATAATTGTATATACTTAGTTTGATGAAATGTGAAGTGGTTCCATAAAGATGAGTGATAGTGGATGAAGGATTTTAGAGACTAAAGGCTTGAAGGATACCATTGAGGAATCAATGATAGGTGTAGGGCCCATTATACAGAATTTTAAAACTAAATGTATTTCAAATCCTATTTTTTGCCTCCATGAATATTTCAAAAAAAAGGTTTCTATTTCAAAGGATGATTTGATTTCTTAAATGATGGTATTTTATCAAAATCATTTTTAATTGGTTTAAAATGATGGAAAATATTTTGAGAAATTGTTTTATAAACTAATAATGTAATTTTAGAAAAAATAGAAGAAGAGATCTTTTATTTTAAAGGAGATGGAAACTTTGATTTGAAAAAAAAAATGTTTTGGTAATTGTTTTGCTTTTAAGGTATATTAGAACTCTCATTGGTAGCAAGTACCTCTTTGGTATTTTGGGTGAGTTATCCCAGTCATTGGATGAAGGGATCACTGTGGAAAATGGAATGGTGATAAATGAGGAGGAAAAGGTGCGACTCTTCGACGTAATGACTTTGAATCTTTGATATGTTGATTCTACGATCGATGTGGATGTGTAAAAGTGTTTTGATGATGGAAACTTGATCGATGGAGTCATGATGATGATGATCTACCAAGGCGGGTTCGAGAAAGGGAAATCATGGATAGAACGTTGAAGGGTTCTATCATAGAAAGTGGAACTTTGAAGGGTTTAATGATAAATGGAAATAGATGGAGCTAATAAGGGCTTAGATATGTGTGCAAAGGGATAGTTGGTACTCAGAGAGTTTTTCTAGTGTACTCGTAAGCAGTGGTATTGTAACGAAACTCATTGGGTACTTTGATGGCTACCCTGGATCGTTGAAGGGATCTAGTGTCACCTATGGACTGGTATTCGGGTACACAAAAAACCATGATATTTCCATTAATCCCTGGTAGTTGATGGTCATACGAGTTATCATATATCCAACGCATGCCAATGATTCAACGATTAATGCAGTTCCAACACAAATGGATGACCAAAGCATTTGGAGAGTGTAGCTATGACTAGGCACATGCTACTTTTTAGAATGTGACAAGGTGAACGTGATATATTTGATATTATAGGTATGAGATGGTACACTAATTATCTTGAATGTGAGACTATGCGGAGGTTCATCAACAAATTTAAGGATATCCATATTATAAAGAATGTGTGGTTAGCATAGAAATTAACACATACATGTTATTGGTTGATAGGTTAATATGGTGATAGTATCATATTATTTTGAGCTATGATGACTGTTGATTTATTTTCATTTAATTGGCACGTGCATGTTTGGATTGACCTATATTTTGTTGTGGACTTTAGTTATAGTCAATTATGGTTGAATTATTGAAATGCATGAGATAAATTAATCTTTAATTGAGATTGTTTCACCTTTTATTGATAGAGTGTTATGTTCACGTACTATAGTTGGATCATATGGTTAAAGAAGTGCATGTGTTATTATTGTATTTATATGGAAAATTGAATTCATTGTTGTAAATGAATTATATCGTGACATGACTGACGACGTTATGCGGTCATTATATGTTGTTTTTGTAAGTAGTTAATTTGTGATTAATATGTTTCCCTATATTTTGTAATTAATTCCATGATTAGACTTTATTAAATTAGCTGAAGGTTGTATTTGGGAAATTACGAGGCATAATTCTTTAAAGGGGAAGGTTGTAACAACCCAAAAATTCAACGCTATTACTATTAAACTGACTAAAAATGGATTTTTGATTAACTTATGAATTGGGTATCGTATTTATAACCGTAGGAAAGGTATTTTCGAGCTGATCAATTTGATATATAATTTTGATGGTTTTGGAATCATAGTTTGCTAAATAGAGGCGATATAGTGTTTAAATGGTGTACATAGCTGTTTTGGACCAAATAGGGTACACAGTCCACAATCTAGCTAAAGTGGCTATATAAGCAAGGCTATAAGACCCTATGTAATGACCCCAGATTTTTTATATATTTAAATTGATAATTAATTTAGTTTTTGAATAAAAAATTGTGAAATTAATTGTAAATTGAAGCGAGTTTCCCCAATTCAAATAGAATATATATTAAATCATATGAATTTAAATATTGTATATATGTGATTTGAATTTAAAGTTTAAGTAAATGGTTTAAAAATAAATATAAAATTATAAACATTTGACACAAGTATGAAAATAAATAATTTCAAAATAAAAATTGATGGTTTATGTTAGAGAAATAAAAATAAATAAATATATATATATATATATATATGTATAGAAATACAAGACAATAAATATTAAAGTTAAAAATACATATTTAAGTTGGAAATTGAACTAGATATATATAAGATAAATTATAAAATATAAAGTAAACAAATTAGCTAAATTTAAACAACATGTTAAAAATAGAAATTCATTTATGTTACAAAATGATAAGTATGAGCTTAGAAAACAAGACAAGTATGTGGGCAAAGATCAAATTGGATAAGTATGAAAGTATATATATGAAAGTACTTGTAAAACAAGGCAAGCATAATTAATGTTGGCACACATTTTATCATTTCAGCCTCTATAGCTAATAAAAATCTCTGTACAAAATATTTAATAAATTTATACGGTACAATAAAAATCTTGTACCAGCAAACAAATACAACACCCTGTACTCATTTTCTATATAGCAACTTCCCCATTCCAGTTCGTTCATAGCTTAACAAGCCTGAAAGAAGAAAAAAAAAGGTAACAAACTTCAATCTAAATCAATACAAACTAGAGATCAAAGAAAAGATTTCAACTTGCCAGTTTTTCAAAGCCAGTGTCAAAGAAGAAGCTCTGTTCTTCTCCTGGAAACACTGTGAGCAAACTTGCCTTTGTTTTAATCTCTGATCTGATGTTGTGATAAATGTTGAAATGAAGTTGTAAATGTGTTTGTGTGCATGCAAATATGCATGTATATATGAAGAATTGGGTGTGTGCATGTCTGTATGCACCTCTGTTTAGAGGTTACATGCACAAGTTCTGTCAGAAATTTAAATCTCTTAATCCAGTCAGAATTAACCTTTGACATTTAAATGAAAATTGTTTGTTTAAGTATAAAGATGATTATAAAAGTAGTTTCAGAATTTTAAACTCAGCAAATGATTTTGAAAATGAAATAATATAGTGAAAACTTAAAACTATGGCAAATTTGAGTATCACGATTTTGAATTTCATTTACATCATCCAAATTCATTTTGAAAATAATGATTTTTAAAACAAAAATCAGATTTTTTAGTTGCGAATTGAGACCGTATTGGTTGGATGAACGGAAAATGGATTTTTACAAAATTCCGATGACCGGCAAGGTTGGGTTCATCGTGGTTCATGCTGGAGGTAGCATGTGGGTAGAGGTGCCTAGGAAAAATGGTTGTAGATTTTCCTGATGGTCGGGGCGGCGATACGACGTAGATGTAGGGTTTAAGGACATGTTCGAGTCGGCAAGGTTTGCGAGAAGATTTCAAAGGCATGTGTGCATCGGTCTTGATCGGACCTGGGGGGATGGATGTGGGGTTCAGAGGTAAAGACTCTGGTGGATTGGCTTGGACTCTGATGGACGTGATCATCGGCGAAGGGAGTTTGTGTTGATCGAGTTTTGGTACCAGGAAGTGTGGGTATACCTAATTTTGGTTCTAGATGAGTTCGACGTTTCTGGGTGCTTGCCTGACGTGGGGTGGTCGGCGGCGACATGTTGGAGGTCTCGGTGGTGGTCAGATCATCGGCGAGCAATTGTACAGGTGCATGTGTGCACCTTTGAGCCTGGTCGATCAAGACGTTTGGAAAGATGACGTGAGACTCGAAGTTTTTGTTAGATTTTCTCGAGAAATATAGGGTTGGGCTCGAGAAATTTTTTCTCTGGGTCGGGTCTGTTTGATAGATAACAGGTTTTCGGCTCGAAGTTTCCTATATTTCAAATGGAAGTAAATTGTTAATAGGTTTTAAAAAGCAAAAGAAATGAAATGTTTCCAAAGTAAATTGTTGAACAAGTTTCAAGCAAAGGAATTTAACAAGTTTTCAAAACAAGTTTCAAAAGTTAGATTTTAAAGTCAAATGTGTTTTGAAGATTAATTGATTTGTTTTGAATAATTATATATTAGGATCATTAATTCGTGTGATAAATTAAAGGGTAATTAATTAAAGGTTAATTAATTAACTTAACTGATTAAAGGTTAATTACTTAACGTAAGTAATTAAAAGACAATTAATAATTAAAGGTTAATTAATTTATGATTAAGGGATAATTAATTAATGTAATTAATTAAGGATAACTAATTATTAATTAATTAATAGAAGTAATTAACAGTTTTTGAATTGTTCATAAACTTTGTAAAGTTAAATTTGGTTTCATTTTAAAATCTTAAATTAAAAATGAAATTTAAAGGAAATTTGAAGCAAATTGTTTTAAATACTTTGATTAAGTAAGAAATGTTTCATTTTAAAGATAAATAATTTAATGATTTGTATTCATTAAATTATTAAGATAATCAAAATGGATACTTTATTTGTCCAATCAATTAATGATTTGGATTAATTAAATAAGTAATTAAGGGTTTAAATTACTTAATTAAGGTTTAAAGATTAATTAAGTTAATTTATTTGTAAATCAAGAATCATTAATTGGATAAGATTAGATAAGTTAAGATAATTTATTAATGATTATAAATAATTTAATCAAGTAATGAAGAATTAATTAAGTTACAGTTAACATTTAATTAATTAAATAATTAGGATTAATTAATGAGTTCTTATTGGTTAATCAATTTATGATCAATGATGATTAATATAGGTAAATTTCTTGGGCAAAGTAATTAAAGAAATTCTAATTGTTAATGAAGATCATTAACTAAGATTAATTAATTTAATAATAATCCTTTGTGAAGTGTAATTTCTTAATAAAAATAATTAAGGAATTAATTATTCAGTGTAATTAATTAAGTGTAATTAATTACCATAACTAGCAAATTATTCATAGAAATTAACCTGATTTAAATTAATCAAATAATTAAATTGTTCCTACTTATGGATGTTTGGATTTGACTGAATGATTGAATTGTTTGATATCCCTGATATGTGATGCTTAGTGATACATCTTGATTTGTGTCATGATCTGTAGTGTAATTTATTTATCTGGGATAAGTGTAATTAATTATCTGTGATGTAATTAATTATCTATGATGTAATTTATTATCTGTGATGGATATATATCTGTGATTTGTGAATGAAGATAAGCGTTATAGTTTATACCGCTTATCAAATATATTATTGTATTTGAACCTGTGATGATTGAATGATGTTGCACTATTGTGTGTGAAACCCCTAGACGACACCGTACACACACAAATGTGGATTTCTCGCGGAAATCGGTTAAGTCATAGATTTTTGTCAATTTTAAAGATTAAAATTCTTGAATCCAAAATAGTTTTTGGAATTGGAATTGAAAGCTTTGAAAATGAGTTTTTAAAATGAAAATAATTTTTAAATAACTTAATGAAATTTGAAATTCAAATAATTTGATTTAAATTTGAATTCAATATTTGAAATTGAATTCAATGATTTTGGAACTATGGTCTAAGAGATTGTACAAGTTATAAAAGGTGTTCATATGGGTTTTTAACCATTAAAAGGTGTGTTTTGGAAATTTAAATTTAAATCCAAGTTTTATACTTGAATGGCTTTAACCTATGAAATTGTAATTAGAGTTTCCAAACCGAAAACTATTTGTTTCAAATAATAACAGCTTTCATAAAGGAAAGGGTTTCCAATTGGTATCGAAAGATTTCAAGTTTGAATGAAATTGTAAATAGTTGGAGAAAACTATGAATTAACCTTTGTGAAGGTGATTAAATCTTGTTTTAAAATCGAAGAGGATTTTAAATGGTGTATCTTCTATATTATAAAAAGGTTGGAACTGTGAATTGTTTTGAAAGCTATCAATTAAATCTTTGATTTAAAGATTGAATAGGTGAATTCAATTTGGAATTGAATTATTTTGAAAAGTTAAAATCTAATCTTTGTGGAAGACCATTAAACTTTGTTTTGAAATTGGAAAAGTATATCTTTTGTATAAAAGATTTGGAAATCGAAATAGTTTTGAGAACTATGAAGAATCTTTGTGAAACTAGGTGAACTTTGTGAATTAAATCTTTTATTTAAAAGATTTAAAATGGTAATGTGTTTAAACCATTTGCAGAGAAGTTTTGAGAAATAAGTGTGACTTAACTGAAATCCCAATATCCATATGTTTTTAAATATTACGCTCATTATTCGGTTTAGCCGGGAGAGGACTTTGTGTCATATAACCCATTCCGAATAGTGATACGACGTAAATGGATAGCATTTGAAGACCGGTGTTGAAGACCGGGTATTTGCGAGAACGATAGGATAACATATCGATTGTCTCTGCACTGAGTAGCTACGGTATAGAGATTTCCTAAGTGATGGGAAGTCTGATCGGGATTGTGAATACCCAGATTGCAAGGGCTTCTTTGGAAGTGCCTTCGGTTCTATTCGAACCTGGAACAGACTTGTATGGTTGTATGTCTGACATTACACTTTGAGATATAAAGCTGATTTCTTTCAAATACATTTCTGTTTGATGGCGGAGAATTTATTCTCTTAGCTTAACACCCTTCTATGAGACGTACAAGCTCAAAGGTTATGTAGTTGAAGGTTATCAGTGATATACTCCCAATTTGGTAGTGTGGCATGCTAAGTGTTGCTATGTGTTGCTGATCATTTGTTGATCAAAGCATGGCTTTCGTGTAAAGCGTAGCTTTGTGGACGAGACCTCATCGGACCTCACACCCCGGAAATGGTCGAAACGGGAAATATGCGGCAAGGTTTCAGGGGTAGCTCCCCTAGGGTATGTCCATTCCTTCTGGAAAATGGTGGTATCATGGTATGGAGCCCAGATATTTACCTGTGTGGTTGCTCCAATCTCATTTTCTATGTGATTGTTGCTTTGTGATCGAGGTACCTCGGATAAAGGTCGCAAATGACCGGGGGTGGCATATCTCAGGTTTACTACCCGGGAAGGGGTTAACCGGCCTTGTTTTGGCAGAGAGCAGTTGTCTCTCGGGGCGTCCCTCCAGAGGCGTTCCTACGTGGCATAGGAAGTTCCTTAGCCTAACCATTTGTTGGAAAATCCAAAGAAACAATACGAGCCCTTTATGATTGCAATTTGTATAACCTATCTCCTCAGGCGGCAGCTATAGCAGGCATAATATAATGGTACCTATGCTGGCTAAGATTAATATTATACTTTCGAAAGGATTTTGTACACTATGCACTAGTAATAATATCAAAAGAGTTTTCTCGTATTAAGCATATTTGACTATCATAGGAAAAAATCTCGTCCCAGTCTGCGATTGCATTGTGTGTGTGGTGGAAGGTCTTATGGTAGTTTCATTTTCCAAATAGCATTGCGGATTTCAATGTTTAAAATTCTTTTGTTGTTTGTTTTAAAGATAAACTGTTTTTGTTACTCATACCAGTCCCATGACTGACTCAAAGTTTATTGTTCCCTTCCTAAACTCTGGGTGCCCACGATTTTCCACACGGGCAGTCTAGAGTTGGGTTTGTTTTTCAGATAGTCAGGTTTAGTGGATTATCTGGAGCTAGTTCAGTGTCTGGAGTTCGCGCACTAAGTTTGCTTATCTTTGTGGATGGTGATGGTGGTTCGAGCTAGATGTTGGAGTCATTGGACTCATTCTCTTTTCAGATCATTTGGAGTCATCTCTTCTACTGATATTTTTCTGCTGTTATTGTATCATATCTATGATCTTCTTGTATTATTGATATCATTGTTATATATCATTCTGGATATTGTATTCATTGGAGTTGTATATGATATTATCCATTTCTTTCTTCCACTGTGTTGTTATACTTACTGTGTTATAAGCTCCGGCGAGCCAGATTCGGCATTTGAATCTGCGGCATTCGAGTACAAGTGAAGTACGAGTGTCGATTTTTGAAGGCCAAGTCAGGATCGTTATAATTGGTATCAGAGCTAAGGTTGAACTTTAGCTCAGGAGTATAACACATTAAGTAACTCATTAAAGATAGGGTGAAGTATACCCTAGAATGAGTATCCCTAAGATAACTGTCCGTATGCCTCAGTAAATTCTCTTACTATTCACTGATAGTGAGTATGAGTGCAAGAAGAGGATGAGATAGGGGACATGGGAATACCACCACGAATTAGTCAATACCCTGTAACAACAAGGAAACAATCATTTCTCTATCAATCTCTTTTGTTCAGCATCTCTTTTCAATTCTTCGATGGTTCCAGGTAGATCCAGGAAGAAGATTTGATATATTTGCATGAGACATAAACTCCAAATAGGTCGAATTGTTTGTTTGAACGAATTGGTTGCTTTGGTTGCTATGGTTGATAGGCATACTTTAGTTTCTAAACTAAAAAAAATTGAAATTGTATCCATATATCTATACAATTTGAGTCCCAGTATATTCTAAGAATGGTTAGTTATCCTTTCGAACTAACCAATGCCACTGCATATTTCGTAGATCTGGATAACCCGAGTATCTTGTGAAAAAATTTAAAAAGATTCGTTCTCGTATCCATTATTGATATTCTGATTTGGTAAGCCAAATATAGAATAGATGCTCAGTTTGATTTGATGAAATATTCTTCATCTATCTTTGTGTCTCCTCGGAAAATTTCGAGGACGAAATTTCTTAAGGGGGGAAGGTTGTAACGACCCCGGATTTTTTATATATTTAAATTGATATTAATTTAGTTTTTGAATAAAAAATTGTGAAATTAATTGTAAATTGAAGCGAGTTTCCCCAATTCAAATAGAATATATATTAAATCATATGAATTTAAATATTGTATATATGTGATTTGAATTTAAAGTTTAAGTAAATGGTTTAAAAATAAATATAAAATTATAGACATTTGACACAAGTATGAAAATAAATAATTTCAAAATAAAAATTGATGGTTTATGTTAGAGAAATAAAAATAAATATATATATATATATATATATATATGTATAGGAATACAAGACAATAAATATTAAAGTTAAAAATACATATTTAAGTTGGAAATAGAACTAGATATATATAAGATAAATTATAAAATATAAAGTAAATAAATTAGCTAAATTTAAACAACATGTTAAAAAATAGAAATTCATTTATGTTACAAAATGATAAGTATGAGCTTAGAAAACAAGACAAGTATGTGGGCAAAGATCAAATTGGATAAGTATGAAAGTATATATATGAAAGTACTTGTAAAACAAGACAAGCATAATTAATGTTGGCACACATTTTATCATTTCAGCCTCGATAGCTAATAAAAATCTCTGTACAAAATATTTAATAAATTTATACGGTACAATAAAAATCTTGTACCAGCAAACAAATACAACACCCTGTACTCATTTTCTATATATCAACTTCCCCATTCCAGTTCGTTCATAACTTAGCAAGCCTGAAAGGAAAAAAAAGGGTAACAAACCTCAATCTAAATCAATACAAACCAGAGATCAAAGAAAAGATTTTAACTTGCCAATTTTTCAAAGCCAATGTCAAAGAAGAAGCTCTATTCTTCTCCTGGAAACACTATGAGCAAACTTGCCTTTGTTTTAATCTCTGATCTGATGTTGTGATAAATGTTGAAATGAAGTTGTAAATGTGTTTGTGTGCATGCAAATATGCATGTATATATGAAGAATTGGGTGTGTGCATGTCTGTATACACCTCTGTTTAGAGGTTACAAGCACAAGTTCTGTCAGAAATTTAAATCTCTCAATCGAGTCAGAATTAACCTTTGACATTCAAATGAAAATTGTTTATTTAAGTATAAAGATGAATATAAAAGTAGTTTCAGAATTTTAAACTCAGCAATGATTTTGAAAATGAAATAATACAGTGAAAACTTAAAACTATGGCAAATTTGAGTATCACGATTTTGAATTTCATTTACATCATCCAAATTCATTTTGAAAATAATGATTTTTAAAACAAAAATTAGATTTTTTAGTTGCGAATTGAGACCGTATTGGTTGGATGAACGGAAAATGGATTTTTACAAAATTCCAATGACCGGCGAGGTTGGGTTCATCGTGGTTCATGCTAGAGGTAGCGTGTGGGTAGAGGTGCCTAGGAAAAATGGTTGTAGATTTCCTGATGGTCGGGGCGGCGATACGACGTAGATGTAGGGTTTAAGGACATGTTCGGGTCGGCAAGGTTTGCGAGAAGATTTCAAAGGCATGGGTGCATCGGTCTTGACCGGACCTGGGGGGATGGATGTGGGGTTCAAAGGTAAAGACTCTGGTGGATTAGCTTGGACTCTGATGGACGTGATCATCGGCGAAGGGAGTTTGTGTTGATCGAGTTTTGGTACCAGGAAGTGTGGGTATACTCAATTTTGGTTCCAGATGAGTTCAACGTTTCTGGGTGCTTGCCTGATGTGGGGTGGTTGGTGGCGACATGCTGGAGGTCTCAGTGGTGGTCAGATCCTCGGCGAGCAACTGTACAGGTGCATGCGTGCACCTTTGTGCCCGGTCGATCAAGACGTTTGGAAAGATGATGTGAGACTCGAAGTTTTTGTTAGATTTTCTCGGTAAATATAGGTTTGGGCTTGAGAAAATTTTTCTCTGGCTCGGGTCTGTTTGATAGATAACAGGTTTTCGGCTCGAAGTTTCCTATATTTCAAATGGAAGTAAATTGTTAATAGGTTTTAAAAAGCAAAAGAAATGAAATGTTTTCAAAGTAAATTGTTGAACAAGTTTCAAGCAAAGGAATTTAACAAGTTTTCAAAACAAGTTTCAAAAGTTAGATTTTAAAGTCAAATGTGTTTTGAAGATTAATTGATTTGTTTTGAATAATTATATATTAGGATCATTAATTAGTGTGATAAATTAAAGGGTAATTAATTAAAGGTTAATTAATTAACTTAAGTGATTAAAGGTTAATTACTTAATGTAAGTAATTAAAAGATAATTAATAATTAAAGGTTAATTAATTTATGATTAAGGGATAATTAATTAATGTAATTAATTAAGGATAACTAATTATTAATTAATTAATAGAAGTAATTAAAGGTTTTTGAATTGTTCATAAACTTTGTAAAGTTAAATTTGGTTTCATTTTAAAATCTTAAATTAAAAATGAAATTTAAAGGAAATTTGAAGCAAATTGTTTTAAATACTTTGATTAAGTAAGAAATGTTTCATTTTAAAGATAAATAATTTAATGATTTGTATTCATTAAATTATTAAGATAATCAAAATGGATACTTTATTTATCCAATCAATTAATGATTTGGATTAATTAAATAAGTAATTAAGGGTTTAAATTACTTAATTAAGGTTTAAAGATTAATTAAGTTAATTTATTGTAAATCAAGAATCATTAATTGGATAAGATTAGATAAGTTAAGATAATTTATTAATGATTATAAATAATTTAATCAAGTAATGAAGAATTAATTAAGTTACAGTTAACATTTAATTAATTAAATAATTAGGATTAATTAATGAGTTCTTATTGGTTAATCAATTTATGATCAATGATCACTACAAGAAAAATGGTTTTTTGCAGCTCCATGTAACAGCCTTTGATTCAAAAAGCTGTAATTGTTCAAATTTAGTTTCATTTATAATTAAATATAAAAAAGAAAACGCTGCCTAATCACATTTCTTTTGGCGGGGAGATTGAGTGTTTTCGCGGCCACGTTTTTATTCTTTTCCCTTCCCACCAAATAACCCTTCATCTCAAATTGACAAATCAATCGCTCCGCAAATCCATCGCTCCGAAAATCCATCGCTCAAGTCGTTACATCGCTCTGCAAATCCCGCAAATCTCAAATCCATCGCTCCATCGCTCTGCAAGTACGTCGCTCGAGTCGTTGGCGCCGTCCCCTTTCATTATCATTCACGTCTTCAGTTCATCGCTCGAGTCGTTGGCGTCGATAAGGTAATTCACTTAATTCGAATACTCAACTTTGGTCCTCGTATTAACGTGGATATGGATGTACGCTTGAAATGAATTGAAATAAATGCGATGTACGCTTCAAATGAATTGTTGATGTAGTGATTTTTTTGTTAATGGAGTTTGGTTTTTTGATTACTGGACTGCCTTCGTAAGGGGTAGGACTAGGTGTTTGGCGATGAGTAGTTGATCAGAAGCTGGTTGATGTGGTGGTTAGTGTGCTGGAACTATGGTCTTGGTGAAGTAAGAAAAAGATTAATTATAATTATACCTGACTAATTTGAACTAGCTGCCCATTTACAAAGTAACGTGTTTCCATAGCAAGAAGATTTTAAGTTCACAGAACCCCAACATGTCCTCTTGAAATATTCAAACTGGGTTTCAATGCTGAAACCATCTATTTTTACCCATCGGGAAACTGTTCATTAGTAGTTTTGCCCTCGGTATTCATAAATAAAAAATGGGGCAATTTGGAAACAACCCCGATACATCACTTATTGAAAAAATTACTTGAGAAATGAATGTATAAAGCGACAATTAGACTTGTTTGACTGCGGCGTTCCAACCAACAGCTGCACAGCAACAAAAGGATTTTAGGCTTGGCACGTCCTGAATGTTGTTTCTCCGAATTTTAAAACTAATTTAAGGCCTTCGTCTACCATTAGTGAAATATTGTAGCCTCGATCAATCTTTCTCTGTTAAAAGTTTTCAAAACAAGAAGCTTGCTACAGGGCCAGAATTATATGTATTTTTTACTCACACATCTGTTCACACCTTAATCTGACATTGTTGTTTATTTATGCATTTTTTACTCAAATTATATGTATGCATTCACTATCCCTGTCAAATCTAAAACCATGTATATGTTTCATTCGAATTTTGAAATTGTCATGTAATTAAGTTTTCAAAAGAATGCAATTCTGTGTATGAGTGGATTTCCATATGTATCAATTGAACATATGCAGTTCTTAAACACGTAAAAGTTTCAACTTTCTAAATTTGGGATATGAAGTCTATTTGGCATTAAATCAACATATCATTTGACCTTGGTTATATATTGATTTTAGATGTATATACATGGTTTTGAGACACAGTTTCACATATAATTTTGTAAGTATTCTTACTTCAAACTTTGAATATAAATAATCTGTGTGGCTTTAAAGTTAACAAACTTTGGAAGATATAATAAGATTTATGAATACAAGTATTTCAGTTTATACTAGATCAGAGACAAGCTTAGGAAATTGCATGATTGTTTGACTGTTGTATCTTTGAAATCATTTTAATGTAATGTATTAACTTGATTTGATGAAGCATGGTACAATTTAACTTTAACTCATGAAATTTTGATGATATTTTGATGAAGTTAAGTTTGTTAATCTTAACATTGATTTACTTTGCAATGATCTACAATGAATTTTTTCTTTTAGTTTGCCAATTTTTTTATGGATATGACATAATCCACAAAGAGCAGTGGCTTAGGTGGTGCTGGTAACCCATGCCAGATAAGAACGTGGAAATTTTTCATACCCATATAGAAGAAATGGGTGGATCTAATGATCAACCATGTACAGTTGTGAAGTGGTTCTCTTTGACTCCCATGTCATGTCTTTGCGTGGGAAGTTCAATTTATTAAAATCAAAACCAAACCTCCCACGCAAATGTAGAGCGTGCTTGTCCTATGCAAATTATTTTTGCTTCAAAGGCAAAGATTTTTCCCTATAAAATAGCGGTCGATGTTGCTATGTTATGGAATAATCACATAAATGAATTAGAACCTCATAGTTGATTAATAAGGTGATTATAATATTAAATGGAAATATGAGATTATTATAGAGGTGGTAAAAATAGAATGTTCAAAAATATTGAAACACTGCATTTTGAAAGGTGGGCATGTAATAAAATATATTCATGCAGCAACCGCGGTTATCATTTTTGCGCAAGAAGAAAATTTCAAAATTTTCAAGAAGTACTATGTACGATTGTTGTAAAAAGGTAGTATTGGTGCATTTGTCAGGTAAAATTTTAGAAAGACTTGATATAATACTGAGTAGCAGTACCCTTTGAAATTGGGAAGTATTGAATTTAAAAAAGGAATCAGTTAGTAAAGAGAAGTTAAAATCGAACTATTTGGCTTACTTATTTGCCTCATAATTATTCGAACTGCATTCAGAGCAGTGGTACTGAAAACATAGGTATATGTGATATATATTAAGATTATGTACATGCAATTCCAGAGGTAGTAAAAGTAAATATAAATTTAAAATTAAGTGCATGTAGAAAGAAGTAAAATTATATCATTAAGCATATAAATGGAGATTACTAAATGGAACCACCAAATGGATTAAAATAGCAGCTAACAGCAGCAGTGAGATAAAATCCAGTATATATGGAGTATTAAGAACATAAATATACTGAAAATAATAAGATTATTTGACAGTAAGGTTTGATAGTGGAATTAAAGATATATGGCAGCATACAGAGGGGTAAGGATTTTATTTATGGCCAAAGGTAATTGTAAAGGAAAAAAAGTCAATTGATTTATTTTTGAAATGTAAACACACACACATACATATGTGTGTGTAGCATAACACAAAGAGATGAATAGAAAATAATAAGATTCAACGGCTTAAGGGAACCAAAAGTCAATAACTTATTGAACGATACTAATATATTCAAGAATATAAACTATATAAATATTAAAAATACAAACATAACTATATAAAGGAAGAGAACAGAAGAAATAAAATTAGGAACAAATGGTTTTAGAAGGAAGTAGATAGGGTGTACTATCTATTCAGATAATATAACTTGCAAAATATTAATATGAGGGAAAAAGTACAAAAAAAATTGTTGGGAAAGGACCACATATGACAAGCAATACTCCTGAAAATAATTCTACTTAGGAAACACCAAATATGACATCTGGTGTTACATCGCCTATAAAAACAAGTACGCTAGATTACACTTCCTTGTCACTTCCTAGTCAACGATCTTCTACAAATAATTCCCCTACCCATTGTATAAGTCTGATAACTTCTTGGTCTAAATTTGACAACACACTTTACTTGAATACGAGTTTGTTACCTTCTACAGGATGCACTCCTCGCATTGATAGAAAGGAGTTCTTTCGCCAAGTCAGGTCCATACAGTTTTGTTTTTTGTTGCTGTCATAGTGTATTTATTCAGCACCAAGTTATAAAAATAGTTAGGGGTGCATATGGATTGGTTATCTATCAGATTCAGTCCATTCCAATCAGATACACCAAGTTATTCAGCACTAACTTATTAATTTTTTGTTTAAGTTTTTAATTTTGTTCTAAACTCTGAACATTCATCAACATATTATTGCTTAATATGGAATTTTAACTTCAGTTTTCACTTTATTTGTAACTCATGTTTGTATTAAATACTTTATATGAATACAATATGTGCATAGATACTCAATTTTTGATGAACTAGTCATTTTCTCTATTATGTTTTTTTTCTCTTGTAGACAGTAATATCAGCTTTGTAATCTGTGCTCCAGGAGGATTTCAAAGCCAGAGATATTGAGGTAATTCTGTGACAATACTTGGTTGAAAATTAAAGCTTGTGGTTGTTTAACTGTGGATAATGAGTTAAAGTGAGTTTTGTGTTACATGTATTGGCTTTCATCACATATGCCGTGGTTTCTTCTGTATTGCTTATTCAGCAGCATGATGTGGTTCTTTCTGAGAATGGTTTACGGGCTGGAGTTTGTAGCCATTGACGTGGCTGATGAAAATGACGATTGAGAGGAAGAGTGGATACAAAGGAGTTGTATTTAAGCAGTTGGTGTATATTAGGATCCAGTTATCTTTGTGTATCCAGTTAGCAAAATGGTTCTTATTTTAATCAGAGGTAGAAATTATGTTTTTACATTGATGACATTCAAAATAGAAATCAAAGGGTATATGCACTTAAAGATGTGAGTAGAGGTATATACACAATTGTAAGTAAATGAATGAAATTGGAAACCAGGGGAAATGAACTAATGTGGGAATAAATAGTCATATCGCTATGTGAAAATCTGAACCCTATATTATATGAACTCTTAAAATAAACAGGGGTAAATTATATTTAAAAGAGGCACATTCATTTCAGTAAATTTTTCCATATCTAAAATTAGTATGAATAATTTGTCAAAAGGTGAAAAATCAATCTGCCAAGCGTTAAAAAAAAGCAAAAAAGTGGAAATGAAAAGTCATCCCCCAGTTACCATAAAATAACAGGCTCGGAAAAGAGGGAGAAATATGACTGAAGAATCAAACTAAAATAAGTGGCAAAAGTAGAGGTGGAAATGAGTCACTGTATAAATCTAATGAACTTCTAACTTCACTAATAGTAAGGCCAAAGGCAGTATAAATTCTGATAATATAGCCTGCTGTTTGAGAGCGGAAAAAGAGTTTGTTAGTGGATGGACATGTACACTTTAGAAATCATTGATACATGTACACTTACAATCTAAATGATTATGAGTGATTGATGCTAAACTAGTATTCACGTAAAGTATCATATTGGATTATGTTTTGTTATTTGGAGCATTGAGTTATTGTCTACCTTTTTAGTTTCTTTTTCAAGACTCTTTTCATAGGTGCATGCTTCAGAAATAGTTTGCCGATTGAACATCAAGATTAATTCATTGGAGTTTGCATCTTTTGAAGCATCAGAATGTTTTTCTTTTCCCATATCTGAACATACTTCATGTTGTTCAAATTGATCATTTTCTTTTATCACCAGCAACAGCTTCAGTTTGTTTCTTTACATATTTTACCTTATGCTCAACAATGCAATTCACTGCTGAAGAGGGGATTTTATGCTTAGTTTCCTTGCTGAAGATGCTTGTCTTATCAGTATCTTTATGATATTGAATGACTCAGACCATGAACAGTCGAAAATGGAAAGGATACGAAAATGTACCGGTCTTCCTTTCTGTAAATTCTTAAAGGGGTGCCTTATAATACTTTGCATGCTTCCCTTGTTTTTTCGCAGCAACTTATTGTGATGTTTTATGCTAGATTTAGTTACGGTTAATTGAGTTGTAGATAACATACATAGGCAGTTGTCTTGAAAGCTTGTTTGATGAAGAATTTGAATTGCAAGAATGACCTATTAACATGTTTTTTCTTACATCTTCGCAGTTCCAAAGTGAGCATGCTTATGTAATTTGGCTGACTTAGCTAGTGGAGGGTGAATTGTTGAAGAGGACTAGCTTGGACTCTCACAACTCATATTTTGCTTAATTTAATATGCTATTTATGTAAAACAATGTTACTATCATATTTGCTTACAAA
This sequence comes from Allium fistulosum, assembly GCA_030737815.1. Classification (NCBI taxonomy): domain Eukaryota; kingdom Viridiplantae; phylum Streptophyta; class Magnoliopsida; order Asparagales; family Amaryllidaceae; genus Allium; species Allium fistulosum. Next base: position 925,941,645 of record CM060901.1, read on the forward strand.
CATTATGTATTAAATGTTGTATACGATTATTGTTTATTTTGAGTATGGAGTTAGTGCAACTTTAATTATGTTTAATATAACATACAAAGATTATATTTATCTCTTGATATAAAATTTTATAGCTGGTGGGATGTTTGTAAATGTAAAAGTTTGTGCATGGTAATTTTCATATTTAACAGCGTTTAAAAACCCTGCGGAATCGGAAAAACGCTGCAGTATCTCAGGCAAAAGGAAAACGCTGTGAAATGTAAATCCATATGCAGCGTTTTTTTAGAGCTGTTAAATGTTTATTTATAAGCTTTTATAAACGCTGTGGAAAACTGTAACAGCGTTTTTGAAAATGTTGTCTAACGAAAGAAGAAGCAATGGGTAAGGACATATTACAGCTAATATTGAAACGCTGTAATAACAAAAACGCTGCAATATGTTGCTGATTTTGCAGCCTTTAAGAAACGCTGTAATAACAAAAACGCTGCAATATGTTGCTGATTTTGCAGCCTTTTAAAAACGCTGTAATAACGAAAACGCTGCAATATGTTGCTGATTTTGCAGCCTTTGCAAAAACGCTGTTATATGTCTTGACTCTATTACAGCTTGTCGTTAGAGAGCGTTCTTCATAACGCTGCGAAAGGATTTCACAGCGTTTTTAAAACGCTGCGAAAGACCATTTTTCTTGTAGTGGATGATTAATATAGGTAAATTTCTTGGGCAAAATAATTAAAGAAATTCTAATTATTAATGAAGATCATTAACTAAGATTAATTAATTTAATAATAATCCTTTGTGAAGTGTAATTTCTTAATAAAAATAATTAAGGAATTAATTATTCAGTGTAATTAATTAAGTGTAATTAATCGATTATTAATTTACCATAACTAGCAAATTATTCATAGAAATTAACCTGATTTAAATTAATCAAATAATTAAATTGTTCCTACTTATGGATGTTTGGATTTGACTGAATGATTGAATTGTTTGATATCCCTGATATGTGATGCCTAGTGATACATCTTGATTTGTGTCATGATCTGTAGTGTAATTTATTTATCTGGGATAAGTGTAATTAATTATCTGTGATGTAATTAATTATCTATGATGTAATTTATTATCTGTGATGGATATATATCTGTGATTTGTGAATGAAGATAAGCGTTATAGTTTATACCGCTTATCAAATATATTATTGTATTTGAACTTGTGATGATTGAATGATGTTGCACTATTATGTGTGAAACCCCTAGACGACACCGTACACACACAAATGTGGATTTCTCGTGGAAATCGGTTAAGTCATAGATTTTTGTCAATTTTAAAGATTAAAATTCTTGAATCCAAAATAGTTTTTGGAATTGGAATTGAAAGCTTTGAAAATGAGTTTTTAAAATGAAAATAATTTTTAAATAACTTAATGAAATTTGAAATTCAAATAATTTGATTTAAATTTGAATTCAATATTTGAAATTGAATTCAATGATTTTGGAACTATGGTCTAAGAGATTGTACAAGTTATAAAAGGTGTTCATATGGGTTTTTAACCATTAAAAGGTGTGTTTTGGAAATTTAAATTTAAATCCAAGTTTTATACTTGAATGGCTTTAACCTATGAAATTGTAATTAGAGTTTCCAAACCGAAAACTATTTGTTTCAAATAATAACAGCTTTCATAAAGGAAAGGGTTTCCAATTGGTATCGAAAGATTTCAAGTTTGAATGAAATTGTAAATAGTTGGAGAAAACTATGAATTAACCTTTGTGAAGGTGATTAAATCTTGTTTTAAAATCGAAGAGGATTTTAAATGGTGTATCTTCTATATTATAAAAAGGTTGGAACTGTGAATTGTTTTGAAAGCTATCAATTAAATCTTTGATTTAAAGATTGAATAGGTGAATTCAATTTGGAATTGAATTATTTTGAAAAGTTAAAATCTAATCTTTGTGGAAGACCATTAAACTTTGTTTTGAAATTGGAAAAGTATATCTTTTGTATAAAAGATTTGGAAATCGAAATAGTTTTGAGAACTATGAAGAATCTTTGTGAAACTAGGTGAACTTTGTGAATTAAATCTTTTATTTAAAAGATTTAAAATGGTAATGTGTTTAAACCATTTGCAGAGAAGTTTTGGGTAATAAGTGTGACTTAACTGAAATCCCAATATCCATATGTTTTTAAATATTACGCTCATTATTCGGTTTTGCCGGGAGAGGACTTTGTGTCATATAACTCATTCCGAATAGTGATACGACGTAAATGGATAGCATTTGAAGACCGGTGTTGAAGATCGGGTGTTTGCGAGAACGATAGGATAACCTATCGATTGTCTCTGCATTGAGTAGCTACGATATAGAGATTTCCTAAGTGATGGGAAGTCCGATCGGGATTGTGAATATCCGGATTGTAAGGGCTTCTTTGGAAGTGCCTTCGGTTCTGTTCGAACCCGGAACAAACTTGTATGGTTGTATGTCTGACATTACACTTTGAGATATAAAGCTGATTTCTTTCAAATACATTTCTGTTTGGTGGCGGAGAATTTATTCTCTTAGCTTAACACCCTTCTTTGAGACGTACGAGCTCAAAGGTTATGTAGTTGAAGGTTATCAGTGATATACTCCCAATTTGGTAGTGTCGCATGCTAAGTGTTGTTGTGTGTTGCTGATCATTTGTTGATCAAAGCATGGCTTTCGTGTAAAGCGTAGCTTTGTGGGCGAGACCTCATCGGACCTCACACCCCGGAAATGGTTGAAACAGGAAATATGTGGCAAGGTTTCAAGGGTAGCTCCCCTAGGGTATGTCCATTCCTTCTGGAAAAAGGTGGTATCATGGTATGGAGCCCAGATATTTACCTGTGTGGTTGCTCCAATCTCATTTTCTGTGTGGTTGTTGCTTTGTGATCGAGGTACCTCGGATAAAGGTCGCAAACGACCGGGGGTGGCATATCTCAGGTTTACTACCCGGGAAGGGGGTAACCGGCCTTGTTTTGGCAGAGAGCAGTTGTCTCTCGGGGCGTCCCTCCAGAGGCATTCCTACGTGGCATAGGAAGTTCCTTAGCTTGACCATTTGTTGGAAAATCCAAAGAAACAATACGAACCCTTTACGATTGCAATTTGTATAACCTGTCTCCTCAGGCGGCAGCTATAGCAGGCATAATATAATGGTACATATGCTGGCTAAGATTAACATTATACTTTCGAAAGGATTTTGTACACTATGCACTAGTAATAATATCAAAAGAGTTTTCTCGTATTAATCATATTTGACTATCATAAGAAGAAATCTCCTCCAAGTCTGCGATTGCATTGTGTGTATGGTGGGAGGTCTTATGGTAGTTTCATTTTCCAAAAAGCATTGCGGATTTCAATGTTTAAAATTCTTTTGTTGTTTGTTTTAAAGATAAACTATTTTTGTTACTCATACCAGTCCCATGACTGACTCGGAGTTTATTGTTCCCTTCCTAAACTATGGGTGCCCACAATTTTCCACACGGGCAGTCTAGAGTTGGGTTTCTTTTTCAGATAGTCAGGTTTAGTGGATTATCTGGAGCTAGTTCAGTGTCTGGAGTTCACGCACTAGGTTTGCTTATCTTTGTGGATGGTGATGGTGGTTCGAGCTAGATGTTGGAGTCGTTGGACTCATTCTCTTTTCAGATCATTTGGAGTCATCTCTTCTACTGATATTTTTCCGCTGTTATTGTATCATATCTCTGATATTCTTGTATTATTGATATCATTGTTATATATCATTCTGGATATTGTATTCATTGGAGTTGTATATGATATTATCCATTTCTTTCTTCCGCTGTGTTGTTATACTTACTGTGTTATAAGCTCCGGCGAGCCAGATTCGACGTTTGAATCTGCGGCATTCGAGTACAAGTGAAGTACGGGTGTCGGTTTTCGAAGGCCGAGTCAGGATCGTTATACCCTAGCTGTCACCTCTATTTCCACTTTTCTACCCTAATCTCGAAATTCCCTCTAATCCTCTCTAATCTAGTTCTAATGTAGGTTATTTGTGATCCTTCGCTACTTACAAAATATAAATTATGATAAATAACAAATCAAGTCAGAAGTATGCTTTGTGAAATGTCATTTAATATGGCACGATGATGCGAACACAGTGGTGAAGTTTGATTTCAAAAAATTTATAGCATCTGTTTACCCCTAGAAGTAGTAGGATTAATGACCAAAGCATAGCCGTCCAAAGTGGTTTTTGGTCAGACGATGGCGACGGTGGAATCGGGACGTATTACGATGGAGCGGAGGTGATGGGGAGTCCATCACTGAAAGGAGATTGAGGTGGAATACATGTATGGGTGGCAAAAATTCAACAAGGGTTTTTACACTAAGCGACGGTTGAGATAAGGGAGATGGTGATGCATCGCGGTGCTCTAGGACGGCATGAGGGGTTCGTCACGGTCATATCTAGCCAAGCGACGGTGGTGGCAAGGGAAGGAGGCATCGATGGCTTTATTAATGCGATGAAGTTGGGTCCGTTCATCACCTTAATTGGAAAGGAGGAAGAAGTTGTGTAATTACCATATTTCCCTTGTGTTTATTTATATTATCAACCTATCAAAATCATATAACTCGAATAACTTTCGCATATAAACTCCAATTCATGTATGGTTCCTTTCGTTGGCCACGTGGCAAAATTCCAAACTACTGGGCAATGGTTTTGCTAAGATTGGAGGCTCTTAACAAAAGCGCATTGGTGTGAAGTTTCGGGTAGGTACAAAAGAGAGAATGGAAAGGTGGATGAAGGCTACATTGCAAATGGCTGATTTGGTATAACCTTTTATGCCATAGTTATATTATTTATGGGTTAATGATAATTGATGTATTGAAATGTAAATTGACATGATATTGTTGTAAAATAATTGTATTATAGAGTTAACATCTATTTATACCGTCGATTCCGCGGTGAGGTTTTCCTTCTTATATCCATTATTTTAGAACTATAAATTTTTTTATACCTATGGTCCACTGTCTTTAACGTCTACATTTAGCTGTAAACATATTTTTATGTTGTTTATAATTGAATTTAGATGTTAAAAATAGTGAGTTGTCACAGGTTTACCGTTCTTCCTAGGGCTGTCAATGAGTACATGGAAAATCCAAAATCCATCTATATCCGTATCTGAAATATAAAAAAATTGTTTGATATACGAAAAATGGATACAAATGCAGACATGGCCACATCCGCATTCTATAATTATTCATCTGTTTTTATCAAGATTATAGTTACTTTTTATGTATTTTACTACATAAAATGATTGTCATTTACTATTTCATCTTAGTAAAAAAAATTAATATGATCTAGATCAGCTCTATACCATAGACCGGGGGAAATATGGTTTTTATATAAGACCAATTGCTCACAATTAGCTAGCTAAAAATCATCAACATGGTAAGGAATACGTTATTCAAGAAGACAGGAAATTCCCCCAATTTTCGAAGTTATAAACATGAGAAACAGCTTTAAATCAGAATTTGTCTTACTGGGAAAGAGGAGGGTCTAGCAAAATAGCAGAGGATCAAAGGTTATTTGAAGTGAATAAGAGAGTTTGAAGACGGGAAATAATCGAAGAAAATGAGAAGCAAAGGAATTAGTCGACAGACATTAAAATGGAAAGAGACGAAGAAAGAAAAATGTGGCATTTGTAGGGTTAGGGTTTGAGATAAAAGATAAGTAAAGTGGGTTGTAAGTGTTGAATTTTACCCAGTCCAAGTAATGAGCTTGACTTTGTTTTTTTATATCAAATTTCAAAAGAAAAAACATCGAGTTGCTCGCTAAGTCGAATGATTGTGTGGCCTGACTCTACAACCAGTTAAGTGCTTGTGCGTTGGCACATCCATTGAACTTTATTATCATATTCTTCATTAGAAACTACAATTGTAAACAAATTAGGCAAGTTTCTGAGTAAATTTGTAACTATATTTATTGAACCTAAACAAATAAAAATAAGCTAAGAAGTACATTTGCAAACAAACATTATAAGATTCAACGTTCACTAATTTGCTTCACTTTCCTTTAGAAGCTAAATTGACAAATTAAAAAGGCTAATATTGTCATCCTTTATGCTTGCTTCTGAAGAGGATGTACTTCTTTTAAATCACTGTAGTAATGAGCATAAATCTTTGTTATTAGTTTGTCCAAGAAAAACGAACAACCAAATACATAAAGCACATAAGGGCGGGTGACTAGATTGTATGCTTCTCTATTAGAATTTTACAATTATATATGCCCATACAGTTACTTCTCAACTATTCCATTCTTTATGAATGCGTCCATTCGAGGTCATCATTTACCTATTTTTCTTCTATCACAAAATCAATCAACTAAATATTTACACCATCGTTCACCTTTGTATTTTCCTTCATCTTCTCTGAATATACATGGTCCTATAATAGAAACTCTTGAATGTCATAAACTTCATCCAAACTAACCAGCATCTCATCGAAAGTAAAATGAAATGTATTAGCCTTCGGTGCCATCTCTCAGCAAAAGTTAATATAGCTACATAATCAACCTATCATGATAAGGCTTTACACTTTCATACAATTCCAGTCTTAACCATCGCCATAACTTCACTCACTTCGTTACTATGAATTTATTATTTCATCTTCCAAGAGCGTGAAATACATTTCACATATGGACATTCTTATAGTCAAACATATAATTATCAAAAGTACATTTCATGTGTCAACATTCTAAAAATAAACATTTAAGTATCACTAAAAGAAACAAATTTAAAATCTAAAAAAAGTAATAGTTGCATGATTATTAACTCAAGTAGAATCTGCCATATGATTTAAAATGACATGAAATTGATAATTTATGTTCACTACCTTAACTTTCAATTATAGGTATAAAAGAGCTAGGATGATTAACGTGTGTGACAGGATCTTTTTCAAAATCAGAGTTAGATTCTAACTGTGATGAAGTACAAATCATCCATTAGATCATCCCTAGGCTCTAGAATGGATTTGTCATTCACTTTGTTCAATTCGGCTATGTGTAGTAGGCATCATATGTGTTGGAAACACTAAAGAATGTGGAATATGATAATACTTTTAGAAAATCAAACGCTATCCACAGTCATAAACCATATCTTAAATAACAATGGTTTTTAATTATAAAACAAGTTTCTTTAATGTCAAAAAAATCTAAACAACTGACGCTCCATTTCCTTATGATGCGCCTTTTTACATGCATTATGAGCTACTGCACTACTATTACTTCATCAAGTTACAAATTTGAAAGATTCGAGAAAAAGGGATCGAAAAAGGTAAGAAAACGAAAATCATCGTTTGAGGTAAGCGAATTAATTTTGATGGGAAAATTAATTTTAGTAGTGATTTGCATTAATATTCCTATGGTGATAATAAGAAAATAGATCATTACAGGTGTACATCGATGTGAATACCAATCCTCGATATTTTTGTGTCTAATTTGACAATCGAACCATAGACGTTGGAATATGTTTGTAAAACATTCGTTATTCATAACGTCGCCAATGGTTTAGAGCTAAATATTCTATAACGACCTGTAAATTTTAACGGTTTTAGTAACATAAATAACTGAATTTTTGTTAAATTTTAAATAATTAACTTTTGAAATATAAAAATTGATATTTGAAATACGTCTAATTTAACATAGCAACTGGTAAATTTTTATCTAATAATACTGAAGTTTATTTTTTGGTACAATTCTATTTCAATTTAAATCATTTAATATTTGATGAGAATAAAATGTTTTCCAAACCTGAATATTTCTCTATAGAAAATTTGTAAATCATCTTCTGAGTGAGACGTCATATTTCGTTTCGTCAAATTTGGACTTCTATTGCTCCGTTCATCTTATTTCTGACATTTTAGCAGCATTTCGGTACCGATATCGACTTTTGATAGAATGATTGTACCACGGATATGTATATACCGTTTTGATCGTCCCGTCATGCTGATCTCTGCGGTATATTCATTTCTGTGTTCAGGGTTTCGGTGCGTGGCGGGATCCACAAATTGGTTGTCTGTATCGGCATCCATTGAGCTGTTTGTCTCCCTGTGTCCTTTTGTGTTTCCGAGACAACCAATAGTCAGCTGTTTTATTCCATCAATTCTTGTGCACGTCTGTTGTCATCCCTACGGTTCCAACTTGTTTTGATTTCGTGAAATCAATTTAATTAAAGTGTTCATTTATATGTTTCTCTCCTATTCATTCCTCTTCTCTCGTCTTCTTCTTTCTTTTTCTCTTCTCGGAAACTTCCATTGGAACAAAAACCTACTTCTTCTTTTTAAATTTCATCCTCCTCCAATCCACCTTCGGCTCTCCACCCCTCACCACCGAAACTTCACCCACAAGAGCCTCCACCATCTTGCAACCTGCTATCCTCGCCTGCAAAGCCAGCAGTTCCGACCCTCATCTCCACTCGCGGACCAGTTTCCCCCGCACGCTGCTCCTCCCGTCACCGTTCAACCCGCGCCCATCCACCCGTAGCCAACACCAGGCCTCAACAGATTCTGCCTAACGCCTCATACCGCCTCGATTTCCTCTCAATGCCGGCATTGTCATCTGCTGTAGATGGTACACATTCATACCGCATATTCTATATATATATACTATATACAGTTTTACATAAATAAGGGTAGTGTGTATATATATATATATATATATATATATATATATGCACACACACACACACACTTTGAAGTCTGCTATATATATTAAGCTATATAAAACTTATTGTATGTATATGATATTAATCAAATAGTTGCATATAAATCAAATTGTTAGTTATAGATATATATTTCTTGTTCATAAAAAAAATAGATATGAGTTACATATATTTATAGTATGAGTTTGTATATAAATTGATATATATAGTTTATATTAGTTGCTGTTGGATTTAGATGTATATGTGTAAATGTATGTGAGTATATATGAAATTTTGGTCTATGTTGGTGTGTGTGTAGTTTGGTAAGCCGTATATTTATATATTGTATGTATTTATGTTGATTTGCGTATAGATATAATTCTGGTTCCTTTGTTCTGTTATGTATAAAACCGTATAAGTTTATCAATATAAAAAGTTATCTGCCTATATATATATATATATATATATATATATATAGGTTTTGTTTAAATTTTCATACGTGTCTTTGTTTGCGAAAGTGAATACATGGATACACATAAATATGTTAGTTTTATATATTTTGTTATGTTATATTTATTTTATATAAATCTACTATATACATATTGGGTTTTAAGCATATGAGTTCTGTTTTGTATATAAAGTTATGAAAAGTGGAAAATAGGCATAAGGACAAACTTTAAAAAAAAACTTAGGTTGAAAGACAAAAAGTTTCATTTTTAGGCTGAAGGACAAACTTCGAAAAAAATTAGGCTGAAGGACAATGCTAAATATAGCTAGCATTTTGTATAGTGTAAAACTGAATATAATGCTAGTTATAACTAGCATTTTGTATACTGTAAAAACTGAATATAATGCTAGTATAACTAGCATTGTCTTTTAGTCTAATTTTCTTTCAAAGTTTGTCCTTCAGTTAAAAAATGAAACTTGGTGTCCTTCAGCCTAAATCTTTTCTAAAGTTTGTCCTTGTGCCTAATTTCCTCTTATGAAAATATATATGTATGTTTGTTTATATGTCAAGCTGTAAGTTATGTATAAGCTGCGTATGAAGTTGTTTGATCTGGTAGCCTAAATAAAGGTTTATTCAATCGTTCTATATTTGTTTATAGCTTCTTTTTGATATGACAGTATAGGTTATATATTTCTTATAACGGTAAGTATATTAAAGTATATATGTACACGAGTATATTAAGTGTCTGTTATTATATATGTAAGTCCTTATGCGAGTTTTATATTTGCTAATATATATAATTTAAGCCTACATATATTATTAAGTATAAATAGTATAAGTTACAGTTTTGAGTATCATATAAATCCATACTTCCAAGTTTCTGTTTACTGTCTAAGATTTCATATATGGATGATACGGGTAAGTTATTTTGATTTCTTTGATTCTATATATTTATAGTATTATATATATATATATGTATGTATGTATGTATGTATGTATGTATGTATGTATGTATTCAGCTTTGGTGATATACATTTGTTTTGAGTATATTTAATAATGTGATCTTGAAGTATATAAGGATGTTGATTCTTAAACTATATATATATATATTGATATTTTGATTTGTTAGGTATATATATATATATAATTTTGAAGAATAAAATATAAATATTTTGATCCTTATTATATATAAGCTTACTTATGTATTAAAGAGTGGTTTGAGAAAATGTGTAACGATATGATTTACATTTCGTTTTAATTTATATCAAACTGATCGTAATAGTTCCACTGATTTCTCATTATCAGCTCGTTCGTCGAACTCGAGTCCATCGTGCTCTGCTTCCAAATTCGTGCTTGGTTCCGTAACCCATTTCATTTTCTGTCCTCTCTAGCCTCGAAAGGTGAGCGATCACTCACGATTAACGTTCTTATATTTATTAAATTTGATTTCAATTGAAATGTCAATTGAAATTTGCTGCTGTTAGTTATTTACATTGACATATATATACTGTTATCTGTATCTGTTCACCTGTGACATCTGACACCATTATCTGTTATTTATATTGCTATATATATTCCATTATCTGTATCTGTTCACCTGTGACATCTGACACCATTATCTGTTATTGATATTGATGACATATGCATGTTATGTTATTATTATATCTGTTATCACTCTGCAAGTTCCCTGTTAGTATAGAATTCACTATGGGTTGAAATGATGCATACCCGAACGATCTGTAGAATAGGAGGAAATTGTTATGGGTTGAAATGATAAACCCAAGCGATTTTCATTGAACTGAATTTGGGATTGCGGGTTGAAAAGATATATACCCATATATATTTTAAATTACGGATTGAAATGATAAATATCCGTATCACTTGACCGTAGGATAGAAAATTATATACAGACATCATTGGTCTATGTATAAATATTTTGAAATGATTTCTATGGTCTTGAGAAGAAATATATAGTTTTAATAAATATTGATTTTGAAGATTTTTTAAAGTTGATTTAATAAAGTTGATATATAATATGTTTAAGTATTTATTTAATATCTATATTTTCAAATATAGAGTTTATAATGATTCGGGTTGAAAAGATAAATTTGAAATTGATTTGAAATTATATTCATTTAAGAATTTTACTTAAATAAGTTTGATTAGAAATTTATCAAATTTTAAATTTTAAAGATATGTTTTATAACTTGAATTTGATTAAAAGTGACTTAAATGAATATTTCAAACTTATATAAATATAAATGGGATATTTTATTTATTTAAATTTGTAAATTGAAGTTGTATTTAGATATTATTGAAATTATTAAGTAAATATTTCAAAACTAATAATAGTAAAGTGAATTTGATATATATATAAAAAATTATTGAATTTAGTTTTAAAATGTTGAATATATTGACTTTGATATATATTGAAATTTGAATGGATTATTTATGGTTCAAATATGTATTTGAAAATCGATAATTTGAAATTTTTTATTGAGAATCTGAATCGAGTTGAAATTGATGATTTGAGATTTGATTAAATTTTAATTTTGGAAGTCGAGTTGATTTGAATCGATTTGTGACATTGTGGAAACTATCTTTATTATACAAAGTATTTTAAATTATATTTAAAACTATTTTATATTATTTTATAAACTATTTTTAATATAAACTATTTTTAATATAAACAATTTTAATATAAACTATTTCAACTTATATCTATTTTAATATAAGCTATTTTACTTTATAAACTATTTTATTTTATATACTATTATTAATATCTAAACTGTTTAAGGGTGGAAGTTATGATTTCAAAGTTAAGGTTTTCCAAAGTATTATAATTTACAATGTTTGGTTTCGAAAGTGTTATAACTTTGAAAGTGATATGATTTTCGGAAATGGATATTTGAAAGTGAAAATGATATCGTATTGACTTGGTTATTTTGAAATGAAATGATATTTTGGTTTTGAAGTATAAACTATTTTAAAATGACCATGGTGTTATAATAACGATTGGTTGTTAAAGAGACCGGGATCGGATATGGCCATACTCTCTATCGATACCGAAAACCACTTTAACAACTGTGTATGCGGTGGAGATTCCAGAATGAAGTAGGATGGTGGCGACGATCCTATATGAGGTATATACGTGGACCCAACTCCCGTGAGTTGGCATAAGGTGGCTAAAACAAGAGTGATTCCAGGCCAATGAGGTAGCTCCTTTGATCGAACACACTCCATCGTATGCCATTCTATTACTTTATGATTGATTTGGTCCGCACCTTCGGATTTCGGGAGTGTGGCTCGAGGTAGGCGGTAGTGGCTGCTATGCGTTACCACCAGTCCGGATGCGTAATTGGTATATCTACCCTGGCATTGCCTTGTTGTGCCGTGTCACCTAACCTAGCGTGCTTTACTACGAGTTTGTTTTGTACCATACCTATGGAGTGCCCTCTGATGACGCCCAGTACGGGGGAGATTACGGTACTGTATAGACTATAGGAATATATAAAATGTGTTAAGGTGGAAAATGTAAAGCCTTAACGCTATTTTAATAGTTTACTTTATTATAGACATATTATAATAGCGTATTACTACATAGTAGATAGTTTAACGGATCCTTGGAGGATGGTTATCCCAAACATCCTTTAAGTTACTGTATTTTAGTTGATATTTCACTTGAGTTGGATTTATTGATATAAGAATGTTAATCTTGACTCGAGTGTTTTGTATTTTGCTTTACGCTCGGGTCAGACTGAGTGATACGGCATTTGAGACTCACCTTTGGAGTTGGAGCTTCGCTTGGAGATCCAGCTATATCGATTCTGCTATCAGTTATTCAGTTGATTCCAGTGATGTATTCAGATCTTGTATTTGGCTATTGTATTGAGACATCTATGTATTCGTGACTTCTGTTGTATCTTGTTAACTCTGTTGTATATATAGTAGCTTCATGAGCTACTATTCTTTTGTTTCCGCTGCACTATTTTTATATTACTCTGTGTCTATGATTCTGTGGTTATTTATTTACTGTATATGCTGAGTTTTGCCAAATTTAAATTAACAATATGATATTTTGAGCAATTCAAATCCGACATGTATGGATGCGAATGGTTTAAAATTTCAGGCTGTTACATATTCATTGACTAAATATTCATCCCCGAACGTGGACACATTTGAAAAATAGTCAGCACCTACTAAATATTCGCCTGAGTGTATGCGCTTATTAAATTGCCAGCTGACGTTTAGGCCCTTATTTGATAAGCGTCTGAACTTCTGACTCTTTTTTAATAAGCGCTTAAACATTAGGCACTTATTTAATAAGCACCTAAGTGCTCAAAGTTGGGTGCCTATAAGAAGGGTATGCATCCGCATACCCCTTATTTTCATCCCATTAAAAAAATTTAAAGTGGAAAAGTGTTGAAATTCCACCACGCGCTACCAAAATCACAAGACCTATCGTTCAGAGAAAGAACGAGGAGCACACTGATTTGATGCACATTGCTCCTAGTCTTGATATGATGATTTTCGACTTATGGATCTTGCAGGAGCTTCCTAATGGATACACACAATTCATGTGGACCATTTTAGATATAGTCAAGGTATAATTATAAATATAAAATAATTGTTGGCACATCAATGTTATGTTAATTGTATATTAGTTAATCAGTAGTATTTACTATTATTAATTATATACTATACATATCATTATTGTTTATTATATAGTTCAAGTATATCAATGTTTAGTTAATTGTGTATTAATTATGGACCATTATTTATTACATAGACCGAGTATATCGGTTGTCGGTGCAGTTGGTCCAAGCGTATTGGACAGTTTTCTGATACACTCGCTCTTGCTTTAGTAGGAAAGCTATAGACTAGTCCATTTGCCTATTTTCTACATATTAGACATGCCCAGTCTTTTGATCGTCCATTCACTTCGGTCATAGTTAAGAGGTGGTGGCCTACTACACACATTCTGTTTTCTTTATTTTGAGCTAATCATTACTCCAACCGATTATAATACGATGAACGACATTGAGATAGAATGCTTAAATAGGATTCCTTTTCCTTTTGATGATGAGTATGAGACTCCTCCTTTATACACCATGTATCCATCCCATAGCAATGGAGCGATTAATTTTGGTCATGTTTCCTTGACATATCATTAGCAATACATTACAAATCATAGGGATAGTAGCGCTATGAGAGATGCAGCCATTAGGTCCTTTATGCTACATTTATTTCGTTCGACATTATTTTCAAACCAAAAGGTGACAATTAGGTTAGGCTATCTTGCATTGATAGCCTATCTAGATCAGCTCAATACTATAGTATGAGGGACGTCTATACTTGGATGTTTGTACACGGCTCTCAACTCGTACGCCATAGGTGGGATTAAGAAGATGTTTGGGTTTTGGTATATTTTATCATGTTGGTACTATGATTATATGATAAACATGCATCCCTGCATTTGTGGGACAACGAGCTAGACGATAGTCATACTTTCCCTATTTGAGACGATGGGAGCATTTATAGTATATTCCTCTGGCACCTATAGGGGTCAAGAATGATTTGGTGGAGGCTTGATCTCAGATTGACCTGAGGAGCAAGAATAACATTTTCCGAGTTCCATGCGCTGGATATTGGATACACTTGACACAAACTGCGCAGATGTTTAATGTTCATCCACTTGCTATTCTATATCATTCTTCCAGATGGAGGGTTACTTCGCATACACTAGCCTTGCTTCTTATTTGGTGTTTGGGAGAGGGATGTTGGTTTCAAAAGACTTAGGATATACGTATACTAGGAGATCTCCTATCATGTGATGGCGTATTCGGGAGACTAGGACCCTTGGACCTTAGTGTCTCTTGACATTACACCGGGTTGATGAGTAGGGGCTTCAACGTTCTTCTTAACTAATGGTGATTTCGACGTCTGTTAGGTCAGAGTTTCTCCACGATACCTTATGTTACTTGATTGTTCTCGAGGAGTGAACTTCGATCATGTAGGTCCTCATTTAGCCTCTATAAGAGTTCGATCACCTTTTTTTTCTTTTGATCCAATGCCATCCCAGTACTCATAGTAGCCGATGGATTTTCATCTTATCTCCAATTTTAGAGTATACGACATCACGGTACGCTTATCGAATAGCCTATAGTCTATCCTCAAGATCATGGGATTGCTGGTATACCTTCAGCTGGCTTATACCCTCCTTTTGACGTAATTTAATAAATTAGTAAGTCATTATACAATCTTATTTAAATGTTGTCTACTCGAATATTATTTGTAACTACAGTATGCACTTAGGTTGGATGAGCATAGATGAAATATTATTGTGCTTCAGCACATGTCACTCCCTCATTCTCAAATGCTCAGACAGCAGCATGCGACCGAGAAGTAGCTTTGTAGGGATAGACTGATTTGCTACAAACTCAATTAGCGGTAATCCTAGTGGGTGATGGTAGTCCTACTCATTTTGATGATGTACAGGATGATGATGACGATAGGGATGATGATGGTGGTGGTGATGGATCCAATGGTGGATCGAGATGCGAAGTTGATGTGGCTAGCATAAAATGAGTGTTTATTTATGTGATTGCTATGCATAAACATGTATATATTTTTTATTATTGATAGTGCATTCGCATAATGTTGATTATAAGGATATTGGTTTTGTTATTGATTATGAGACAACTTTTATTGGCATGATGTAAAGTGATATAGTTTATATGGACATTTGTTGTGTATTGATCCTATTATATGATCGTTATTGGCATGATGGATAGTGATATAGTTCATAAGTTAAAAATAATGTTATGTACTTGTTCTTGATTTTAAAACCCTATAAATAACACTGATATTGTTCTACCTTTCAAAATGTTTATACCACATATATTGATTTTGGTGACAATAACTATATAAATATAGGTAATAATGATTTTCTAAGTTGTATAGAATATTTTGTAGGATATCATATAGGTTTATGCAAGTATAGGATAATCAAGTTTGAAGACTGATCCGTAAAAAAGACTAGAGATCAAGATTCAAAGATGATCAAGATATTTAAAGGCCTATGAGGTTAAAGACAAAGACACGAAGAGTTCAAGACTATAGTTGATAAATATTAGTGTAATTTGTTAAAGTCCTTGGATAGCAACCATCTGTTATGTGAATACACTCTTATCAAAATACTTATTTTATTTTTCAAAGTATAATTTTAATCAAATATTTTATAAGAGTTTTATTTATTAAAAGTATTTAAAAACTATGTTTAAAAGTTTTACAAATTATTAGAATTTTACAAACACTTCAAATGAATTATTATTTTTCAAAATTAATAAGGATACGTTGACATACCCTGCCTAATTATGTCGACATATAGATCGTCAGAGAGTTGCCTTTTGAATTTTGAATAGTTGTTATTTCTGGTTACATCTTTTCAAGAATATACACATCCCTACATATATTATATAAAGGGGACTAGAAAATGAATTTTACTAACTACTTTCTCTATTTTCTTCCTACTCCAAATTCTCATTATATATTTCAAAAAATCCACTTTATATACTCTTCAAATTCATTCAAATTCAATCTATACTTTACTATATTCACACTCTATAATCTACTCACTGGTTTGAAAGCATTCTCACATCAATTCAAAGATCAAAGTGCTATCAAAAGGATTATATGATATCTATATCTAAAGTACAACTGTTTGTATTTGGAATCAACTACTCTCTACTATTATTTGTTTGGGTGTGCTTATTTCCCGTCAAATCAAATAGGTGTGCTTGTTGCTCGTTCAAACTAAGTGGGTGTGCTTGTTGCCTGGTCAAATCAAGTGGGTGATCTTATTACCCGATTAAATCATGAAAGTCTACCCTGAACTCATAAATCAGGAGGATGTATCTCATTGCCTTGAAATTGAGACTGTATTCTGGTTTGCTTGCTTCCATTTTAAAATAGGCATTGGAAAAGAAATCAGTACATACATTGTATAGGACTGGGTGTAGGATTGACTAATCTGAACTAGTATAAAAACTCCTGGTGTCATCTTGCTTACTTTTAATTTACTTTTACTGCATTTATATATATCTGTAACTGCTTGTTAATATATATATCTGTGTCGGTTATTTATGTCTGAATTTAAATCTTGAAATAATGTAGAAAAGTTCCATATAGTTTATAAACACTATTCACCCCCTCTAGCATTAAAGTAGCCTTAAGATTCATTCACACTGGTAATACACCGTATCCCACATTTGGCATCAGAGCATTAGATTTTCAAAAGCTCATTATTTGACTTTTGAAAAGTATAAATGGCTAGTAAAACTGATATTACACTTTTTACCACTTTTGTCGAAGAACAATTGACCGTTAAACCCCCACTATTTAACGGTGGTAATTATACTTACTGGTCAAGTAGAATGAAAATTTATTTGTAATCTAATGGTTTAGATAGTTAGAATATTACACAAAGTGAGTACACTGAACTCCAAAATGAATACTCAAAATGAACACCAGACCTGAAGACATAAGCACTTAATAACCCTAAAGCCATGAATATTTTATTCCTTAGATAAAAATGAATTTAATCAAGTTACTATTTTTAAGATTGCTTATGGAATGTGGAGAACTTTTAAAGTTACACATGAAGATACTAATAAAGTAAAGGAAACTAAGATTTTTATGCTAACCAACCAGTTTTAACTTTTTAAAATGAAACCAAGTGAGTTTATTTTTGACATGTATTCTAGATTTCAAGATATAGTCCATTCATTAGTATTATTAGGGAAAAATTTCTCAAAAGAGGATAAATTTTGACAAATTCTTAATTCACTCTCTTCTGAATGGGATCAAAAACATTAGCAATAGAGGAAGCCAATGATATTAGTTTATTGAAAATTGAAGAATTAATTTATAATCTAATATCTTATGAAGCATAGCTATAGGGTAGAAGGGAAACAAGGCAACCGAAAAGAAATCAATTACATTTAATGCTACAAACGATGATCAGGACTCAGATGAGAACGATAATGATGCGGAGATTGCTAAAATGACTTGAAAATTCCTAAAATACAGAAAGATGAACAACTTTAGTAAAACTAAAAATATAACTCCGAAAATGGAAATGTTTTTAAGTGTTACGATTGTGGTGAATTTGGCCATCTAAGAAGAGACCGCCTATAACAAAAGAAACACCAAATACTGATTCATTCAAAAAGAGAAATAGAGCTTACAATGCAACTTTGGATGATTCTGATACAATATCCAGTGACCATGAATCAAACACTGAAAATATCAACATATGTTTCATTGTGATGGAAGATTAATCAGAAGGGACAAGGGAAATGGCAAAATCGGCATCCTTTTCATTTAATATTTTATTTTATTTTTTGAAAATTATTTATTATAGGACAGGAATATAATAATAATAATAAGTATACATGAATATAAATATATATATATATAAGTATATATAAAATTATATATATATAATATTTCTTTACTTTTTGAACTTTTAAAATTTCTGGCCCATATATATATGTCACATGGGTATGTCAACACACTTGGCAGACTTTGAGTACCTTTTCAAATTTTAAACTTTTGAAATTCCCTCTCTTTTGCATTATTTTCAAAATTTGAAAAGTGACCTTTTTCACCGGTCATATGACTATCCATTCTCTATTTATTTACTCTCTTTTATCTCATCTTCTAAACACACTTTATTTAAAAATTCAAACTTATTTTACACTCTGTTTCCTCCAAAACAATTCAATAATGTCTTCCTCAAGCCAACCCTCTTCATCCAAAACCATTAGGCTTACCAAAAAGATCAAAAGTTAATTTTTTACTGATCAAAAGTATATTGAAACTTATATTCAGTATGCTACTTATGGAAGAGTATTTTCGGGAAGGTTTGCAAACTTTAATGAATTTTCTTCTTATGGTTTACAAGAACTCGCTTTAGAAAATGGTATTTTTGGTTTAACCGATTTATCTCTGTTTGCACCAAAAATTGGCACAAATACCCAATAGAAATTTTGAAGAGAAATAAATGAAGGATATAAAATGAAAACATAGGATAATAACTAAGAAGTAGCTATAAATTGAAGCAATAACATGAACACAATGATTTATAGTGGTTCGGCGTTGTGTGCCTACGTCCACTTTGAATAGATTGCTTTATTAATCACTTTGTAAACTGAGTACAATAGGGATGGGATGAAAATCCTTAGTTACAACAGAGTACATAGCAATTAGCAGCATAAAAGTCTCAAAAATGAATAAACAAGCTTGTATTTATAAATGAAGATTACCAAATATCTCCCTGAAAACTCGGTAGAAGGACCTTCAGAACCATATGGACCCACAAGAGGGATCGCATGGCCCAATTCCCAAAGAATAGGGGTCAGTACTGATCCATATCTTGGAGGAATCTGGGGGTGTGATTCCTGTAGTAGCTTCCCTATATTGAAATATGCTTAGCCTCCAAGTTTCATGCTAATTGGATTAGTAGAACTCGAGTTATTTCTTGATCCTTGCGTGAATATGAAATGCCTACTGATTTCAGCCGATCCCTATTGAGGGAAGAATGCCGATCCCTTTGACTCCATCTTTTTGAGTTGCGATTCCTAGGGTAGGCTCGCTAGGGTCCCCATATCTTGCTCACAAAATTTCATATGCATTAGATTTGTGGACCTTGAGATACTAATTGTTTTCTATTGAACTACATTAACTTCCTAAAACATACTGATCCTTATTTTGGAAGTTAGCTTTTGCCGATCCCTCCTATATGTTAAACCATATTCCATACTTCAAACATTCTGCATTGCACATCACTCAATTCAGTTCGATCATGGCTTTGTATTACCATCTGTACTTGGCTTATGGACCCCACTATTGTCACCCTGGAATTACTGGCCTTGATGACAGTCGAATCTAACTTGTCCAATTAGTTCGAATAACCAAGTCAAAAGGCCAGATAACAATCTCTAAATGATTTTGATTGCAACTCCAATTTGGTTAAATCTTTTATGCTAATTTGAATGGAAAGTTTATTCAAGGAGAAGAAGGTCAAATTTAGAGTAGTGTAAAAGACACTACTATTGCTTTAGATTATGAAATTCTTGGTCGAATTTTTACTTGTAAAAGTAGTGGAAATGACCTCTCCACTTTTGAAATTGATTATGGTAATAGAGAAGTTGTGCATGATTTATTTTCTAATGATGAAGATTGTGCTTTTAAAGGCAAGAATCTTAGGCCTAATGAAAGACTAGTGAGTCCTATTTTATAACAAAGTATTACATCGAGGACAGGGAATTATAACAACACCACTCAAAAGGTTTTCAAAGCTCGTTTTGCGATTTTGGAAAATATGATATAAACTAGGATTAAGTGATTTTTGATGACTTTGTTCAAAAGAAAATCTCTAAGCATGAGAACACACTTTACCATGGTGTGTATCTTAGTAAAATTTCCAATTGCTTTGGTATCGATCTAAGAGGTGAATTTTTTTTACTTCACAATGTTTATGACAAAACCAACCTCTTTCTTATGCATATTCCTCTTGAATTCGAATCCTATGAATCACTTCCTTAAAAGGAAGAGAGATTGGCTAGGGATGAAGAGCAAGAGATTCTAGACGAAGAATAAAGTGATGGAATGGAAATGAAGAGGAGGCAGACAAGAAGTGGAGGAGGAGGAAATGGTCAGTTCCCTAGAAAGCCCTGACAAACTATCGCGCTATTGTAACAAAGAAATTCTGAAAACCCAAGAGAAGCTTCATAATAATCAAAATAAGCTTAAATATTCCTCCAGTAAGAAGTTCACTAGGCTCTCAAACAAAGTGGACCAACACATTGGGAAGATTATTAGGAAGCTTGGTGGAAACCCTTCATCTTCATCAACATCTTTCTAGACCTCTTAGCTATTTTTGTACTCTCTAGTTTTATGTCTTCTCAATTTTATCCATGTCATTTTCTTGTATTTCTTCATTAAGCTCATGTATCCTTCATTTTATTAATGAAAATTATTTAGAGACTTAAATTTATTATTTAATAATGTTCACTTATTCTCTAGATATCATAAACTAAGATAGTATAAAATATATACTTAAACTAAAAAAAAGAAATATGAAAGTTATTCCATATATGTCAACATAGTGCACATAAGTATTTCGACATACATTAGAGTTTTTCAGAAATTTTTGAAATTCGAAAGTTAGTTAATATTTGAAGGGATAAGTTACTAATCCGACCTTTCACTTCTATAAAAGCACATTTCTTCAAGAAACACTCAAAAAATAATTCATATTCTTATTCGATTCCTCTCTACACATCTCTTTTAATAAAAATGAATTCAAACAACAATTTTTCAAAACAAAATCTTAGTGTGAATCTAGAGGAAACTCTTCGATCTTCTAGAAATGCTCTTTGCTTCATTCTTCGCAATCAACAACATTTGGAGTTGAGTCAAATTGTAACACCCCATAATTTGGTGTTAATTATTTAATTAGTTAATTAGTTAATTAATTAGGCTCTGAAAATGGAATTTATGCAAATGATGGAATTTGACCATGGAACTTGCACCATTGCATCCGTGGCGAAATTCTAAATAACTTTCATACTTGAAGTTCTACGATCGGAGTCCAAACGAAGAAGTTATGGACGAAAAAGAATTCGAAAAGAAAATAATTAAATAAGAAATAATTAACGTTTTTATATTAATTACCCGGGTCCACATGTCGACCCATCATTGGGGATGGTTAACCCATAGCGGTGGACCGATCACCTAAGGGGGTCAACCGGTGGCGACCTGGTGGCTTCAATAAACCTAGGCCGCAACAGCCCGGATTTAATATATTTCGATCAAATGGTTCTGATAGACTCTAGTGCCTATTAATTCAGGCCTAACCCTCCCCTCTCTTCTCATATTTTTATGGAGGCAGTAGCAAAGCTCTACCATTTCTTCTTCTCCACTTTCTTTCTAAATTATAAAAGATAAGATATTTGTATCTATATTCATACAAATCGGAGAAGAGCATAAATCTAATAAAAAGGAAAAGAGAAGAGACTCAACCATATGCGTATTTGAGGTAATTTATATCTATACATATTTGTATCTAATTTCCCTCCCAATCTCAAATATCTTCTCAGATTTGTAAGTCTAATGTATCTATATACCCTTTTATACATTTCTCTTGGATTAAAAAGGATATGGAGATGAATCAAAGGTTCTACTTCAGATCTGGAGATTTGGATCGCTTTTAAAAGGTGAGTGGAAATTTTTGTAGATTGTTATAATATAAAATTACTCCGTTGGTGTTTATTTGATTTTTATGCCTAATTGGATAATTGTATATGAGTTGTAGGCAATGAATTGAATACGACCTGAATATAATAAATATTGCCTACAAATTCTTGTTTATGAATTGATTTAGTATTGTATACAACTTGATCTGGAAATCAGTCCCAAAAGTATGAATTTAGAATATTAATTTGAATGAAATTTATTCCAGATTTGAAATACGTTGTACAATAATATTATAAATTTGGATTATTACTCTAATCTTGTTAGAATATAAACTTTTCTACATTTTGAATGGTTGGATTTAGATCCGTTTAATATTTGTAATTTTTTTGATTTCTTTCCCTTTTAGAAAGACACAGCGTTTGATTCAACAAGGAATAGATGCAAATAGAAAGAGAAAGAGATGTGTAAAGTATGAATTCATTGTACTTTACAGTACTTTACACTGTCTATTTC
Source organism: Allium fistulosum (assembly GCA_030737815.1). Lineage (NCBI taxonomy): Eukaryota > Viridiplantae > Streptophyta > Magnoliopsida > Asparagales > Amaryllidaceae > Allium > Allium fistulosum. The sequence goes on from CM060901.1 coordinate 925,964,516, forward strand.
AGTAATAAAAAGAAATGATTATTCCTTGTAATTTCAAACGATGCAATCTTATGTTAAAGTCAAATATTCTATTTTGGACTAATTTATGGAAATTATAACGGATAATCTTTTTAGATATGATTCTAATAATTTAAAATAGAAAATTATAATGCATGATCTTTTTAGATATGATTCCAATATTAACATGGAAAAGTATGTTCTAGTAAAGATAGAATTAGAACATATTTGATAAAAGTAAATATTTGTACGTAATTATTGCGTTTATAATAATTAAATAAAAAGCTAATAATGATGCTTGCACGTAATATTCGCGTTTATGATAATTAACTAATGAGAAAAGAATTTAAAAGGTTGTAACTCTAATAAATGGTAATAAATGTGGGCGTTACAATAAATTAATAAGGTAAATGGAGTAATGAGACTGATAAAAATGGAATAGAAATAAAAGGCTACTAATTTGAAATTAGTAATCATACATAAATGTCTTAGGAAATGCTTGTTAGGATTTTATGCACAAATTACCATTTATGAGCATTAAATGGGGATTTATGGGTAGATAAAGATTTAAGGTAAATCCTATTACCTTAAATAAAAAGGGAGTTAATAAGCTAAGTCCAATGTCTACCTAAGATAATATAAATAAAGACTTGGGATGGTTAATTGGACTTAGTGGGTTAGTGATGCAAAGTAAGTAGAGTCACTCGATGGAAGACTGCCCTTCACTTTGAGGCTACCAGCAGTCGGGTGTACTTACTACTGATGTGAGATATCACTAATCTAACGACTTGTGGATACGTGAGAGACTGGGCTTGCTTTCTTAATTGGAAAGTATTAAATGGTCCAAATTTTGAATCAGCAGCGGTGAGGGATATCTCCAGAGGGTTTCGCTTCTGGTTTGAGGTCTTAAGTGGCTAAAGGGTCCGCCTCTCTTCTAAATGGAAGTATTAACTACCTAGCGGGGTTCCAAATAAATGAATAAATAAGGATGTTTCTAAAAAGGGTTTACTTCAGTGTTGAGGTCTTAAGTGCCTGAAGGGTCCGACTCCCTTACCGAAAGAAGTAACTTAATGAGATTCCATATTTATAATTAAAGAGTGAGAGTGGATATCTCGGGAAGGGTTCGCTTCAGGTTTGGAGTCTTATGTGACTATAAAGTCCTCCTTTTTGCTATAAAAGAAGTATTAAGTAGCCCAATGAGATTTCCAAGCAATGACAGCTAGATAGTACCATTGAGGAACACGCTTTTGGAAGTAGGTCTTAAATGACGGGGTCTGCCTATTTTCCACTAGGAAGTATTAAGTGGCTTGGGTGCTGTTTATTACATGACTGTGATTTTATCGGCGATAAATGCGTTAATATTTGGACATTAAATGTCAAAAGCCTTAAATATTGGTTAGCGGTCTTGTAGCTAGGACCCACTGACCATTGACAACATTTTTAGGAAACCACATTAGGAATATGTCTTAAATGACGGGGTCTACCTCAATAAGGTCATAAATGACAAAGTCTGCTTATTTATCTTTTAAAAGTAATATAGAAGTCCGCTTCATATTTAGAAGTATTAAGTGGCTAATGGGTTTGGAAATATTGGGTGGTTGACATAGCTTCACTAGTATTTCGTACCTTGGAAAGGGGTAAGTATGTAATCGTGTGTGCAATGCTAGGTTAGATTAGAATTGCTAACCTTAACGGACATAACATTTAAATGGAAACCTAACAGTATAAGTTTATGTTATGGACAATTTATTTTTTCCAGTCACCAGAACGTTGTTTAGACCCCTCCTCATTACAACCACAGGATAGATTTAGAGGAACATGTCATAGGAGCTGGATGTGCTTTGTTGTTAGAGAGTCTCCTTTCTCGCATGCTCGATGCTGATGTGACAATCTGTTATCCAAGGAATACCGTTAGTTCCAAGGTAGTAGTCATAGTCTGTATTCTTATCCTATTATTGTTTACGCTGTGAGTTTAGATTTCTGTCAATCTCTAATAATGCTCATGCTTATTTGCAGGTACCAAATCCAACGATCTGTGCTCTGATGGACTTGGGTTTCGATTTTTGTCGAAATTTAGGCTCATTAAGTTACGAGTTGTTACACAAATGCATATGATCAAAGAATAGGAAATGCAATTTGATTCTTTTCGGCATTTCATTTCTAGCTTCTCCAAATAAGTTCAAAGAAAGCTACTGAATGCTCGAACTCTAAAGCAAAAGTGATAATGAAAATTGAGAGGTTATCAACACTAGTCCTGTCTTTAGTTCCGAAGGATGGGTCAAAGTTCGCAAGAAAATCTAGATTTTAATTTGTATTTTAAAATTTGTATTTTAAAATTTATAATTTGTACTTATAATATGTATTTGTAAAAAAATAAAGTCATATTTGTATAATTAACTCTAGTTATATTAGTACTATTAATGTAATTAATGAATAGATGTAAGGTTTGCGAACAATGCTTGAAACAGATGTAAGTATAATTATATATATAGTTATTTCTCAGGAATATTATTTTTAAAAGTTATTATTGATTTTGATTCCATATATAACATCAATATGTCATATTCAGGGGGAGTTATTTTTTTTTACAAATTTTTGTTAATGACAAAGGGAGAGAAAAATATTAAATATAATATATGCATATACTAATGGGGAGTTATGCAAAATAGGGGAGTTAACCAATTTAGGGGGAGTTATATTATATTTTATGATAAATATATTTACATGGTTGTCATCATCAAAATGAGGGAGATTGTTAATACCACAAATATTGATTTTGATGACAACAACCATATAAATATGTATTGATGATTTTCCAAGTTGTATAGAATATTTTGCTGGATAGGTTCATACAAGTATAGAATAATAAAGCTTGAAGACTGATCAGTAAAAAGACTAGAGATCAAGATCTAAAGATGATTAAGATATTTGATGACTCATGATTTTAAAGACAAAAACATGAAGAGTTCAAGATTATATATTATGGTTAGTAAACATTATTTTAATTTGTTAAAATCCTTGGATAGCAACCATATGTTCTTTGAATACCGTCTTATCAAAATATTTATTATCAAAATATTTATTGTATTTTTGAAAGTATGATTTTACAAATATTATATAAGAGTTTTGTATATTAAAAGTATTTAAAAACTATGTATAAAAGTTTTACAACTTATTAGAATTTTATAAACACTTTTATTATTTTTCAAAATTAATAAGGGTATGTCGACATACCCTACCTAAGTATGTGGATATATAGACTATTGGAAAGATGTCTATTGAATTTTGAATAGTTGTGATTTTTGATTACATCTCTTCACGAATAGACACGTCCCTCCATACGCTATATAAAAGAGATTGGAAAATGAATTTTATTAAGTACTTTCTCTACTTTCTCCTACTCCAAATTCTCATTACATATTTTACAAAATCCACTTTCTATATACTCTTCAAATTTATTCAAATTCAATATCTACTTTACTATATTCATTCTCTACAATCTACTTACTAATTTGAAAGTATTCTCTTATCAATTCAAAGATCAAAGTACCATCAAAAAGGTCTATAGGATATTCTGTATCCAAAGTTCAACTGTTTGTATTTGGAATCAACAACTCTCTACTATTATTTGTTTGGCAGTGCTTGTTGTCCGTTCAAATCAAGTGGGTGTGCTTGTTGCCTATTGAAATAAAGTGGGTTGCTTGTTGCTTGGTCAAATCAAGTAGGTGATCTTGTTGCCCAAGTAAATCAAGGGATTCTACCCTGAACTCGTAAATCAGAAGGGTGTACCTCGTTGCCTTGAAATCGAGACTGTATTTTGGTTTGCTTTCTATCTTTTTAAAGTAAGAGTTGGAAAAGAAATATGTACATGGACTGTACATGACTGAATGTAGGATTGATTAATCTGAACCAGTATAAAAACTCCTAGTGCCATCTCTCTTACTTTTACTGCATATATATATATGTATGTATGTATGTATGTATGTATATGTATGTATGTATGTATGTATGTATGTATGTATGTATGTATGTATGTGACTACCTATTAATATATATCCGTGTTGATTATCTATGTCTGAATCTAAATCTTGAAATAATTTAGAAAAGTTCCATATAGGTTATAAAACACTATTCACTCCCCTCTAGTGTCAAAGTAGCTTTAAGATCCATTCACATCAGCACTACACTGCTTCCTATAAAAATCGCTTCTTAAGTTTTTATAAGGAAAAAATATTTCCATTTTTTATAATGTCAACCAATATGCATGCGCCCCCTTATCCTGTATGACCTACCAAGCGAAAAAAGAACTAGTTAGCAACAAAAACAAGAAGGGGTTGTAGTACGAGACTCGGGAATAATCCTTTTTTCCTGTGCTTATGAATCTCCATTGTCTGTTGTGAAATATGACCTAGATTTGGATGTAGTTATCTGAGATGCCACTTCCACGTATATGAATTTCACGAGTGGATCGATGACCCTCTACCTCAACATGTTGTTGACTACATAGTGGAAACATAAAATAAATTAGCCTCACTACAAAAGCAAACAAGTCTAGTATTGGTTCAAGACAGAGAGTTAACTCGTATGAAAGAGATGATCAACGATGTTGTTTACTGCAACTATAGCCTTATGGCTAATACTTGCATTATGAAAATAATAGATCTAAATACAAATGTTACTTCTTTAGATGTCCCCGACGTACGTGTAGGATCCATTTTTGGATTGCACTCCCTTATAGAGCTGAAATGTTTGCCTCAAACTTAAGGCTTGAGATTACATTGCTTAAACACAAAATTACGTCATCTTTTAGTTATCGTAATTAATAGTTTATGAGAGTATTAATGCGTTCCATCTCTTCAATCTATCATGTACCCTTTCGTTTATTTGTATTTATATGTTTACTATGTAATGAGTTTTATCTTTGCAATGCAAATTGGTATAATATACCGTAAAATGTGTTAAACTTTAGTTGACAACACTCTGAAATAATTGTCCAAACATATTCGCGAACATTACTAAAGAAGATTCCACAATGCTATGTCAAATCGATATAGCATACCGCATAACGTGTTAAAGATTATTGACAACACTCAAAAATAATTGTCCAAACATGTTTGGAGACTTTACTAAAGCAGATTCTACAATGCCATGTCAAATCGGTACAGTATACCATATAATATATTGAAGTTTAGTTGACAACACTCTGAAATAATTGTCCAAACATGTCCACAAACTTTACTAAAGCAGATTCCATAATGTCATGTCATATTGGTATAATATATTATATAATGTATTAAAGTTGAGTTGAAAGCTATAACAACCCTGATTTTAGAATTACTTTAATAAAATAAATAACGATTTAAATGAGAAATTTGATTTTCAAGTATTTAAATACGGAGAAATGTGAATTTGTATTCTATTATAAAAGATAATGAATTCTTTTGGAATGTGAATTCTAAATTCATAAATATTGAAAAATTAATATATGGAATGGATATTTTGGAATTTATAAATAAATCAATTTTATAAGAGGAAAAGAGATTTTATTTTGGTAAATCCTTTTTATTTATTATAAAGAGGAGTTAAAAAGTGTTAAATTGTAGGTAACCAATTTTAAAAGATATATTGAGAATTTATTTGTTAAATTATTCAATTATTGATAAAATAGTTTAAGAAATAATTATTTTGTGAACGATCAATTTAAAGTGTATTTGGAAATTTGACTTAAAGAATTGTGTTAAATTTTATGGTTTGGTATCATAAAAAGAAGATAAATTGGAGAATGCATTAGTAATAATTATTAGAGAAAATACATTTTAAAATGTGTTGAAAGCGAAAATGAATTTATAAAAAGAAAAGGATTTAAAAAGACAGAAATAAAAGAAATAAAGGAGTAAAAAAACTATTCTTTTTCTTATTGGGTTTTGTTTCAACCCAAGGCCTAAATAAAACTTAACAAAAGAGAAGTTTCTTCTTATTCACACACGACAGTACGTTCAAGCTAAGAAAATAGAAATTAAACTTTGGTGTTCCTGTAACACCTCATAATATTTAATAAGTGTTATCCGGGTTTTAAACCCAGCAGAATCCAAAGGAAGTCGGAACAGCTTCGTCGAGTCAGAACAGCTCAAGAGCCAACCGAAAGGACTAGAAGAACCAATCAAGAAGGATCGAAGAAAAAGAAAGGGAAAATGTACTAAGGTGATGGATCGCTAGCGATCCATCTCCTATGTATCGCTAGCGATCCATGAGGATAGCTCATAGGTCAACTAATCCTCTTGCATCATGGTCCAACAACATTCGAGGAATGATGGCTAAGTTTGATGGAATTCCAAGCTAGTTAGATCAAGAAGTAAGCATTCGTCTAATTCAATCAGTAGTCCAATGCAACCGGTGTGTGAATCATCACCAAAAACAAGGCAACAAGCTACGAAATTACATGGAGAACATCACCACAAGACAACAAACTCAATCCAGAAGGCAAAGTCCAAAAACACTCTAAGTACATGGATCGCTAGCGATCCATATGACAGTGCCAGATTGCCATGGAGTTTGGAGAAAAGGCTGATAGAAAGCATCTTAAGCAGTTGAGTCAACAGCGACCCAAGGCTATGGATCGCTATATTGTCTACAAAAAGCACACATACTCCTTTACTATAATGCCTTATTGGCATAAACATGACCCTAGTGCAGAACCATAGTCGGCACGCATCTCGGTCATATGTCTACATCACCTTTCTAGCTGTTTGCCATCAACCAAGTAACCAGATCTATAGCCGGGGATAATTCCCCCATGTTTACCACTTAGTCACAACCATCCAATAATCTACATCAACTTCTAATAAATACCCTTTGCCATTCAGCATTAAAGGGGATATGTTTATGCTTAGAATTTATATTTCCAACCGGTGAAATACTAAGAGTTCTTAAGCTAGCCCTTATAATCTTAAGTGCTCTTACTTTCTTATTATTCTCTTGTAGTTCCTTATAATTTTAAGAGATCAATATCGTAAGAAGGCTTCATTGTGGACGTAGACATAGGCGGGCCTAGCCTAACCACTTTGCATCTTGTGTTATTTAATTTAATTTTTCAATTAATCCACATTTTCCATTTTTAAAGCCTAGTGTTAGCAAGTAACCTTTTTTAACATAAACACATTTGCTTAATTCCTAGGTTGGCTAAATTTTTTGTCAACATTTCCCAATAGTGGCAATGAAGGTAACAACATCAATGACCGTGAAACTAACCGTAACATAGCACCACTGTTTTCCCCAGCCACGGGCTTAGCAACATTATGTAGCGCAGTGTGCTTCAAGGCTTAACCAACATGGGAACTCTAATGCACAGAGTGAATGATCTATGGATAAAGTTGGATGCTCATATGATCATAAACTTTGGTCCTCTACCTCCTCCAGCAGCTGAACTAACCCTTATCCAACCTATTATTCCCAGTGGTAGCAATCTTGTTAATACTGCCCAGTAGAGGGTGGCGCTTGAAACCCTAATCGAGGTAGGTTTGTTAATAACAGGAGAGTACATGTTGGGCTCGGGCCATGTCATATTATTATTATTAACTCGGAAATGGCTACGAGAAGGGAACCGAGGAATCATTGTTTTCCTTTAGTGGAACGACTGTCATCTTTTAAACACCTTCGGGCGGTAGATGGAGCTTGGGACTTGAGATTCGAGCATCCTAGTGGTAGTGCTCATGCAATCAGCAAAGAACAACAGGCCCCCTTGGCACATCCCAATCCTATAGAGGTGTGGCAAGGCCCAGATCAAGAGGGTGGAGGGCCAAACATTCATGGTCGCCCTCTATGTATAGGAAGAGGAGTTCCCCATCTTCGGTTCACCATCATCATTGTTTCTCTCCATCGTATCATCGTCGCCAATCTCTAACTCCCCAAAGCCGTTGATCATGTCCAATGCAGCTCGTAGGCCAAACACTCCTCAGCAGGCAGATGCTGGCCTCGGGGAGGAAATAAACTGTGTTCACCAACAACTCAATAGAATGTAAGCCCAGAATGCCAAGGGAAAAATGCTATTTGATGACGAGAATGGAGAGCCATTTTTGAGGAAATCTTGAATACTTACATCTGTAGGCGGTACGTCTTGCCATTTATCGACAAATGCGATGAGATTCCCATCATACCACATCACTGCTTTCAACTTCATTACTTGGGTCAGCTAGCTTTTCGATCGAGCAAAGTGTTTACTCTTTCCCTCCCTCTCATAGGATCGACGTCCCACTGGTTCCTACTTCTACAACCAAGTAGAATCCATCCTAAGCCGCGGCTTTGCACATATTTCAAGACTTGGTTCTTTACTTCCAAGACCCTTGTTAGATGGTTAGTGAGCTAGGTAACATCGGGCAGGAGTTGATCGAGAATCTTCAATCGTATATATGCTTTTTCAATAAAGAATCCACCCGGGCTAGGGGTGTCAACAAGAGTAGCTTGGTTGTGGCCCTCTATTTGGGGGTGAGGTGCAAGTCAAGGATGTGGAAAGAGTTACAAAAGTAGCCAGCTACATCCCTAACTAATTTATATCAACGGGTGAACTGTGTCATGAGGATAAAAGACACGGATCTTTCGAACAGCGGTGACGAGGCTTGATGTTCAAACAATGCCAACCCCAATTCAGGAACCTACCATTGAGGTAATGATCGATAAAAAAATAAAAAAAGGAATGCAAAAGGAATGAGCCAAGGTATGCTCATCATGCCACCTTGACTTGAGATATGGAATCCATATATCTTACAACTAAAGATTCGGTACTGTTCCAAAGACCGCTCAACACTAAAACAGGGAGAAGGGAGGAAACTCATGACAATATCAAGTATTGTGAGCCCCATTAAATCAATGACCACTCCACCAATGAGTACCACGTGCCGAAGAATGAGATAGAAAGGCTGATCCAAGAAGGAGTGATTGTAGAATATGTTTAGAATCAAGTCGATCAAAGGACGGAATGCAACAGTCAGCTAGCTCAACCCCAACCGCCCAATAAAAATGTTGCTGCTATCATTGATAATTTAACCATATATGAAGGCCTATATATGGCCAAAAGCAGCTAAAGAGCATAGTCTGGGTACCAAAGAGAATTTGGTTCGGCCAGCCAGCCAGCCAGGTTTATTCATTAGAACATCAAGCGTCCAAAGCACCTGACTAAAAGCATATCATCCCATCATCTTCACTACCAAGGATAGAGAAACTTTCTCTTACCCCAATCACGGTCCTATGGTTATCACCCTTGCAATGGAAAATGCAAATGCACATCGATCTTTTGTGGATAGGGGAGCTCATTCAATGTTATGTTCAAACATGTCTTCGAGGCACTCAAGCTTCCTGCCTCCAACCTCACCCCTTTGTGCTTTGCCCATATACAACTTTCGGGGTGTTGGCATTGTTCTAATGGGGACCACCTCTCTCATAACCACCTTCGCTAAAGAGCCCCTCGCTACAAAGATACAAGTAAACTTTGTAGTGGTTGATTGTCCATTTGCTTATAACCTCTTAATATCATGATTGGCCTTAGCGGAGCTCGACACAATTGTCCCATACAAACGGCTGGTCATGAAATTCCCTATCTAAGGAGGGGTCGAGGAAACCTGGGGCAACCAAAAAAAATCTAAGAAGCGTTACAAGACCTCCCCTGGTTAAGCAAAGAAGGGTGTCATCATGCTTCAATAAGAACTCACAACAATCAATAGCGAGTCACCTGTGTGAACCCTCGAGTCGGTTGGCGATCAGGTTTGTGCTGAGACCGCCCTTAACTTTGAAGAAAAGGCATCTAATCAACAACTCATGAACCCACCAGTCCTCTCGTCCAAGCCAAGGCCAAGATAGTCAACTTAATGAAGTCAAAACTATCGACGACGTGTCACCCAAGAGAGTGCTCGAGTAGGTCAGTGCTCTTACTCGTGTCAGGACCATCCTTAGCTATGAAGAAACTGCTGTATGTAGTGTGTCACCCAGGAGTAACCACGATCCTATTAGTGCTCCAACTCGTGTTGGGACCACCCAAAGCAGTGAAGCTAGTCGCATGTCACCCAAGAGATCCTTCGAGCTCAATGGCACACCGGTTCGTGCCAGGACCGCCCGCCATAATGAAGATCGGGATAGCATGGATCCCATCTCCTTAGCCACTCCCAAAAGAACAAAAGAGCTCAATACAACATGGAATGAGGAAGTTGAACCGCATTGGCAAGCGGACATCCAACACAACAATTCGTACCTCCTCAACGCCAGTAGACTCATCGGTTAGACCTAGGGATAGCCTAAGTCCCCTGACTCAAGCATAGACATCTGTACCAACCAAAGGTGTCGTAGAGTGCATGATTTATGCATTGGACCAATGCAACTTAGAAATCAACTCTGATATTGATGATGATCTCCTCGATCCCCACATGGGAGATTCAAACACTAAAGGCGGGCCAACTACTACACTCGAAATAATATCTATAGATAGCGTCGTTCCTAGTAAGGTTGTTCAAAATCAGCACCGAGCTCAACCAGAAATTAGAAACGGGATTGTCAAATTTCTATAGTAAAGCAAAGACATAGGGGCATGTTGATATAACCGACATTGATCCAAGAATCATTTACCATGCATTAAATAGGACGACCGCCCTACACCACCGTCACCCAATATAAATAAGATAATGCATTGCTGACATGCCTGACCGATGTAAGACAATCATTAAGGGTTAGAGAATGAAATAAAACATCACAAAACTTGTCGTATATCTAATAACTCATGGAATATAATATAATATATAAAAAAAGATATAAAATAGGAGAGACAGTGGTAACTAAGTGATCCAAAAATCAGAGTACAGGTCGATAGAGTTATACAACAAGTAATAGAGATTCTATAAACGAAAATAAACCCAAATGACAATCTCATAATAATAATAGTAAGCAAGAAATGCCAAGACTCCACGGTGTTGCACATCGGAATAAGCATAGAAATCCATATATAATATGAGATAGCTCCATCTAGCTCGTTTTCTGTACGGCTACTACATTGCACCTAGACCTGTTATCTAGTCTACTCATTTAAGAGTGGCCAAGGTAATAAGGAGCAAAGCAAAAAACCTTGAGTTAGACAACTGTCGGGTGTGAGCGGTAAATGAATCTCAGAAATACTATAGAAGTCGATATAGTACGGAACAAGGGTATACAAACAATACCCGACCTGTCCCTACAACCAAAGAGTTGGCACATAAGAAACATACATGCAACTCAACGAATATAGTAAAGGTATACTATAAACCAAGTATGATGAAGGGTGTCAAGGTATCCCCATCCCCGATACTTATCTCCATTGACATCTCGAGAGTGATGGCTATGGAAGAAAACAACCAAAGCAATCATAGCATCCATCAAACAATCCTCACTATCACTCATGTGCACCTTGAATATATGATAACTCGTATGACCTTTCCTCTATTCAGGGACTAATGGAAATCCTGGTTTTCAGTGTACTCGCTTAGCGTGAAGTTGATACTAGACCCATTCCACCGGTACAAGGTACACGGGTCTTTCCAAATGATCTAAGGTAGTCTTTCAAAGTACCCATGACGTCCTCACAATACCCCTGCTTTCAAGTACATCAGAAAACACTCTAAGTATCAACGATCCCTTAGCACGCATATCTGAGCCCCTTTCTTTCTCCATCTAGTCTGCATTATTTTCGAGGAATCATTCCACATTCTGCCGTTCCATAATAGAACCATTCAAACGTTCTATCCATGGGTCACCCTTTCTAGAACCCGTCCATTTATGGATAACTATTCCCATGGCTCCTTTCAACATCGAGCCGACATCATCAGAAACTAACTCCTTTCACCATTAGGTTACCATTGAAGTCCCGAAGTCATCATCGTGCTACCATAATACTATCAAACCCCAAGCGAACAAACACAAACGACCTGCAGAGCTTCTACTTCCCTCCATGGAAGTTTGACCCCGTCCCTATCAAAGAAATCCTCTCGATATCGATCAAAAGCTATCGGTAATGAGTTGGGTTCTTAGCCAATTTTGGCCAGCTTTCTTTTCTTGCTTCTAGTATTCCATTTTCTAAGTGCTTTGACCCCGACCACTACCCATAAAAGCTATTGGCATCAACTCTAAAGCTCTCGATACGAACTCCAAAAGCTCTTGTTTTCATGTCTTCCAAAGCTCCTGGTATGTACTTGGCCAAATTCTTGCACTTTACCTTCGCTCATAACAACAAGCCTTGACTCTGAAGGACCAACCATCCGCCGAGCACTTTGCATCCATAAAAGGCACTTGGTACAGACCAGAAGCTCTCGATACTAAGTCCTCTCCTTAGTTCCAATTCTTGTGCAATTTGAATCCTGTGCTCCTCCCATGCTCCAGAACCACTCCTCCAAATTTCGTCCAATTCCGAACATCTTTGACTCTAATTTTCTTATTCCACCACCTCTTTCCTAACTACTTAAAAGCCAAACCACATCAAAGCACAACATGCAAACATGAAATAACACACATTCACATCCATTCATACATGCAATCCATAAGGACATGATAATCAAAGAATCCTAATATAAATCTAACTTTTACACTAGCATATGCATATAAACAAAAGGAGTTAACAAACCATGTGAAAAACACTTTTAATCCTTTAAAATTCGACTATAAATATCTTCTAAAAATATGATTAAAGCTTGAAAACATTTTAGGATTGAAATCATGTCAAAAACCTTAGTTTTAACCATATAAACATGCATAGTAGAGTGAGAGGTCAAGAACTACTCACTAAATACCCAAAATACCAATTTCTTTCATTAGGTCTGAAGTGGACAGCAAAGGGAATGAACACAAATCAGCCAACTTGATAATCTCCAACCCCTAGATTTTAATCACCCTCTAATTAAGATTTAGACTAAGATTAGTAAGAAAAAGGTAGGCTTTTGATGAAATTATGGTTAATGGAGGTTTAAATCTATTTTGGGAAAGATGGAAATGACTTTAATCAGCTCCTACCGCCTCCCCTTAGCATAATGTTCGAGATGGGTTAGTAAGCTTAAGCACGGGCTTAGTTAATTACCCACTAATACAAGGCAGCAACAACCAAAACTTAAAACAGCTATAACTTTCAAACGGTAAGTCCGTTTTTCTATTATGGTCACTGTACGGAATAGGAAACCATCATCCTAAAGAAATATGAGCATTTTGAGACCCTAATTCAGGTCCTATCAAAAGTTATAGTCCAAACAAGTTTTTCAAGGTGCAAATGGTCATCTAGAAATCTGGCAAAAATCATAAAGTTGGAAAATACCCTTAAGAGTCTTCTCTTAAGATCTTAGAGTCATATGACCTCATATGTATAAAATAGAAATATTCTACGATCCTTCGATACGTAAAATATAGGTCATAACATTCTCCCTCCTTTAGGAATTTCTCCCCCAAAGTCCCCAAATAAGTCAATGAATAGTCAAACATAGTTACCCACATGCCTAACAATCATGTGCAACCATTACACATATCAAAAAAACAACCATGCAATCAATGTAGGTAAACCTATCCTAGTATGCGAAATAAAATCTACTCTATGTGATATCAAAAGTGAAAGAAAATACGGTAAATAGTACGCCTTACCATGCAAAGAGCTCCAGATATGTGGCATCATGCTCTTCTCGGTTTCCTATATACAATCGTCTTGTTTTCATCCTATTGAACCTTCACCAAGTCCATCATCTTCCACCTAATCTCTTTCGTATCACGTCCAACAATATGAATCGGCCTACGAGGTCTTGAAGCTTCTGGTTCAATCTCAATATCATTAAGTTGATCCGGTGAAATCATCACGTCTAAGTCATGCACAAACTTCCTAGATGAGAAACAAGGAAAATGTTGTGCACACCTGCCATCTTCTGAGGTAAGTTGACTCTATATGTTAGGTTCCCTATCCTCTCTACTATAGGAAAATGGCATACAAATATCGATGTCAAATTCCCTTACTACCGAACCGAATCACTTTCTTCAAAGAGAAATTTACACAAACACCATATCGTCGACAGAGAACTCTAAATCTCTACGTCTCTTATCAACATAGCTCTTCTATCTATCCCGAGCATCTTTCATTCATTGCCGAATGATCTTTATCTTCTTCTAGATCTCTCTAATCATATTTGGCCCAAGCATCAGTTTCTCGCCTGCTTCCTACCAACACGAAGGAGAATTACATGGTTGGTTATACAATACTTCGTACGGTGCCATACCGATACTAGACTAATAGCTATTATATGTGAATTCTACTAAATGCAAGTGATCATCCCACGACCCTCTAAAATCGAGAATGCAATCCCGTAAGAGATCCTCCAATATATGATTCACTCTCTCGATCTTCCCATCTGTTTATGGGTGATAAGCTGTACTGAGATGCAGCTCGGTCCCCAATGCCTCTTGTAAGCTCTTTCAAAACCCAATAATGAAAAAAGGATCTCGGTCACTCGAAGTGCTCTTTGGCACATCATGAAATCGTACAACCCATTTCACATACAACTCAACCAGTTTGGCTGTCATTCTACTTAACTTGACAGGTATGAATCTAGCACACTTAGTCAATCGATTGACTAGGATCCAAATGCTATTGTACCCTGCTCTTGTCCTGGTTAGTCCATCAATAAAATCCAATCAGTACCTACTCCCACTTCTACTCAGGAACTTCGAGAGGTTGCAATAACCCATTTGGCTTCTTTTGCTCTGCCTTCACCAACTGGCAGTTCATACACCTTGAGATAAATGTCCCAACACCCTTCTTTATCCCTTCCCAATAATAGGTCTGCTTTATATCATGATACATCTTATTACTACTGGGATGAATAATCAACCTAGAATGGTGGCAATCTTGTAGCACCTCATCCCGTAATCCATTAAGATCGGGAACAAATAATCTCCATCCTTACAAAGCCAACCTTCTCGGTCGAGTCCGTAATGCTTCACATCCTCAGACTCTACTCCTTCTTCTATTTTTTCCATGATCTTTGCTAGTCTAGCATCTCGCCTCTGACTAGTACTGATCTGCTCAATCAAAGTAGGTCTGATCATCAAACTTGCCAACATATCTGGCTCTAACTCGCAATGAGGTCTGAAGCCATAGCCGGCGATATACTCCAACTACTTCCACCGCATGAACATAGCTCCCAAAATGGCATGCTTTTACTCAATGCTTCGGCGATCGCATTTCCCTTACTAGGTGTGTAGGAAATGCCAAAGTTGTAGAAGGCCGAGAATTCCAACCATCGCTACTGGCGAAGGTTGAAATTTTTTTGGGAGAAAAGGTACCTTAAGGATTTGTGGTCCATGAATAGCTCAAACCTTTCTCTGAATAAGTAATGCCTTTAAATTTTCAAAGAAAACACTATTGCCGCCAATTCCAAGTCATGAGTTGGATACTTCCCTTCGTATGGCTTCAGCCATCGACTAACATAGGCGACAACCTTTCCCTTCTTCATCAATACCTCACCTAATCCAGTACCATAGACATCTG
Source organism: Allium fistulosum (assembly GCA_030737815.1). Classification (NCBI taxonomy): domain Eukaryota; kingdom Viridiplantae; phylum Streptophyta; class Magnoliopsida; order Asparagales; family Amaryllidaceae; genus Allium; species Allium fistulosum. Next base: position 925,980,036 of record CM060901.1, read on the forward strand.
TGTAAACTGTCAGCTTCTCATTCCCGCTTAGAATTGTCAATACTGGTGCACTCGTTAACCTCCCCTTCAGACTTACAAACGCATGCTCACACTTCGCATCCTGAACAAAAGTTCGATTCTTCTTTTTCAAATTGGTCAACAGTGTTCCTACCTTCAGAAAGCCTTTAGTAAAGAGTCAATAATATCCCACAAATCCTAGGAAACTCCTCACATCCATAACATTCTTGGATTGGCTCCAATCTTGAACCACCGCCGTCTTGGCAAGATCTACTACGATGCCCTGCTCAGAGATGACTTGGCCCGAGAATGTCAATTGCCTTCTCCAAAAGTGACATTTCGAAAACTTCTCTCTTAATTTGTGCTTCCTTAATACCTCAAGCACGATCCTCAAGTACATCTTGTATTCCTCCTCTGTCCTAGAATAGAGCAGAAAATCATCCACGAACATAAGTGCGAACTTGTTTAGCTGATCCTTGAAGATACGGTTCATGAAATCAACAAAGTATTTCGGAGCATTAGTTAGCCCGAACGACAAAACCAACCATTCATAGAAACCAGACGGCATATAAAATGCAGGGATCAACCCACTACCCTTCGCTATTATCAAACAGTGAAATCCCATCGCCAAATCCAATTAGGAAACATCTTTGCAGCATGGAGCTGATCGAACAATTCACCAATACGTGGAAGTGGGTATTTTTCTTCTTCGTTACCTTATTCAACTCACGGTAATCTACACAACACCTTAGAGGGTCATCCACCTTAGTGGCGAATACTTTACGTGCGTCCCACTCAAGTATATTCCTACGAATGAACCCTCTCTTCAACAGATCATTTGCTTGCACCTCTAACTCCTTTTGCTCTCTGGGTGTTATACGCCTCAAGGGAATAAATATGGGCCTGACATCCTTTGCTAGTTCTATCCGAAACTCAATCTCTCGATTGGGCATGATCCGGTCACCTCCTCAAGCACGTTGGGATACAATCTAACGATAGGTATAAATGACAATCCATCCTATGGAACCTTGAGTGAATATAGAAAGTTAACCATTACCCCATCCTCTAGCAGGCAGCTAATCACTACCATTCTCCCCTCCACAGCCCCAGTCATCACCAATAACCTCTCGCAATATATACTACCACATATTTCCTTAGCCGGTCCATTCCCGAGATAATCCCAAACCCAACAAAATTTGAAACAAAACAGTCATACACAAAGAGTATCCATGACTCGGTAAGGCCAAACCATGACAAACCATGCACAGGCTAGTTGAGCCTCCAAAAGGGTTCGCAATCAAAGGTCAGTCAACTATTTCAGATTTCAATCTCAGTCTATCTACTAGTTCTCTAGATATGAAGGAATGTGAAGCCTTGATATTAAATAAAACACATAGTAGACATCATAAATGAAATCATACCTTGAATAACGATGCCCTTCCCCTTCTCTTTCGCCTAGGGAGAATTTGACAAAGTTGGAACAACATCTAAAGCTTATGCTTTCGCAACCTATTTCTGCTATGTCGGTTCTTGGAAAATTTTCTGCATATGTCCAAGCTTACCACCGTTATAACACTTCTTCTTCTCGTCAGCTTTGTAGTCACTAATCAAATGACCCCTATCTCTACAACCATAATAGAGGGGATCCCATTTGGCCTTCTTCTAGGCATTGTTTACCTAAGACTGCTTCCTCTTTCCGTTTCATTTCTTCTTGCCTTCACTACCTTGCTGCGGGTTTGGCTCTTCTTTAAAAACAACAGTTGATTTGGACTTGAGGTATAAACTCTCGTAGCGAAGAGATTTTACGACAAGTCTCTCAAATAGCCTATCGATATGACTCGCCAACTTCTCCCCCAAATAGTCATCCAAACCCATAATGAACTTCTGATTCTTTGTCAATGGAGTATCAATGAAAGACATCCCATCATTCGATAAAATGTCTAACTCGGCAAAATACTCGGATATGGACATATCTCCCTGCTATAAATTAACAAATTTCCTGAATAGCACCGAATTCTAAGCAGCTATAATGAACTTCTCCTTAAACCTAGCCTTGAACTGGTCCCAAGTGAGCTGATCCTTGGGTGTAGCAATAGTAATAGCATTTCACCAGTTCATGGCCCGACCTTGAAGCTATCTAAAAGCCAACTTCCTTTTCATAGCATCATTTGCTTCTATATCACCAAAGATACGCTCGTTGGTGTCCAACCGATCCTACACATCGATGGCTGACTCTGTTCCAAGAAATAGTTTTCCTCTCAAGGTGGAGTAATCCTTACATAGCTTGACAAAGTTGGCACTCGGTGCTTACACCCTAGCACCACCACCAACAGCAACATTTGGAGCGGCAGCTTCGGCATTTTAAAGCATGTTCGCATCATCACATTGAACATAGCATGCAAGTCACAGGTAGCAGCCCCCGAACCAGCTCCTTCCTTAACTCCAGAGACGGAATTTCTCACAGTGTTTCTTGTTTGCCAGCTCATTCTCAATCTATAATAAGAACGATCAGTCTCTCAAGAAAAACTATGTCTATGGTTTTCGTGTATGCATGCGACTTATATACTATATACTAATATATAGTTTTGAAAATCAAAATATATAACAAGTACACACTCTCTCGTATATACATATACTCTCGATCTAGTCTAGGGTAATAACTCCTCTCCCATCTCTACTGGACCACAGTATCAACTCAAGTTAATCGGGTAACATAAGCTCTGATACCAAATGTGACGACCGCCCTACACCATTGGCACCCAATATACATAAGATAGTGCATTGCCGACGTGCCCGGTCGATGTAGAATTATCATCAATGGTTAGAGAATGAAATAAAACATCACATAACATGTCGTATATCTCACAGTGCATGGAATATAATATTATATATACAACATAGATATAAAACATGAGGGACAGTAATAACTAGTGATCCAAATATCAGAGTACAAATCCATAGAGTTACCTAATAAGTAACAAAGTTTATAGAAACTGAAATAAACCAAATGACCGTCCCATAATAATAATAGTAAGCAAGCATTGCCAAGACTCTATAATGTTGCGTAGTGGAATAAGAATAGAAATCCATATATGCTCCATCTAGCTCATTCTCTACACAACTATTGTGTCGCACCTAGACCTGCTATCTAGTCTACTCATTTAAGAGTACGTGAGATAACAAGAAGCAAAGTATAAACCTAAAGGCGGACGACAGTCTAGTGTGAGCAGTAAATGAATCTAAAAAATTACTATGCAAGTCGATATAGTAAGGAACAATGGTATACGAACCATACCCGACCTATCTCTGCAACCAAAGAGTTAGCACATAACAAACATAACATGCTACTCTACGAAAATAGTAAAGGTATACTATAACACACCTAGTTTTTGGTATAATATTATTCAAGAGATTTAATTAGACAAATTAAATAGAATAATGTGTGGTGTGATAAGGAGAATGAGAAAGGCAAATAGGAATCACGCCTTATTCCATTCCCTAAACCACTCCTTCCCCATTTATTTCTCATTTTGGTTCTTAATCAAAAATAATAAGAAAAAGAGAGATCGGCCATTACTAAAAAAAGAAGAAAAGGAAAACCTAACAAATCCGAAGAGGAAGCTTAGGGGAAGATAATCAACATCAAATCTCAATCTTTTTATCCAATCTAAAGTGAATAATAGTATCCATCTTAAGTTTTTATGTTTATTTGCAAATCTATGTTCTATTTCTGAATTGATTATGATAACATGTCATGTATGGATTGATTATATCATTATTGGATTAAATGATGATTTATAGGAATTTTTATGGAATCTATTTAGTAGGTTTTAAGGGTAAAACCTAACCTTTTGATCTCCTATTGATTCTAAATTTTAATATGCTATGAAAAACATTATTTTTGGAGATGATTTTTGAATTTCATAATTTTTCAAGTTAATATGAATATTTCATGAATTTCCTAAGATGAAAAAGGTTTTTATTTCAAGTTTTAATTGTTAAAAATAATTATTTTATCCCAAAATTTTTATATGAGAAAGATTATCATAATTATCATTTTTGGCGATTTTTGAGGATTTTTCCTAAGTGATTATGATTTTCTTTGAATTTCTTAAGCTAGAAAAGAAATTAAATAGTATAAACAATAATATTATTTGTATGGGTTTGCAAATTAGTTGGAGGAAAGTAAAATGGCCTTGCAACAGTTTTTCTAAAAAGAAATTGGTAAAGTATATTATTAACCAATAGAAAATTGACATGGGACAAAAGTTGGTGAAAAGAAATGACTTTATATGGAAATAAAACAGTTTTGAGTTTTTACGAAATCGCCATGTTGCTTGATTAGAGGATCGAAGTCCCTAATAATGGTCGATATTAGTTATGAAGTTCGACATCGACATGAAGGGATGCATATGATATCTACTTAGGTAGGTATGAAATGAATCTATTCATATAGATGTATAGGATTTCGTCATCCTTCGACATCATGGGTTTTGTAACTCTACAAAAGCAGCATCCTCCGTTTGGTTTTAAGGATATGCATTCATGTTTTAAAGTTTGACATCATTTATTGGTATAAATCTTGATGTCCTTTGTCATCCTTTGTTTTTGACATCCTTTATATTAGCCGCATAAGTAGCCGCGATTTTAAAGAAGATGACATCCATTACTCTATGGCAATGATGTCGCAAGTCTTATTTTTGACATCCATTGCTCTATGGCAATGATGCTGCAAGTCTTAATTTCGATGTCAAGATATGGCAATGAATTTAGCAAGTCTTATATTCGACATCAAGTGTTTTATGGCAATGATGCCATAAACCTTTAGATTCGACATCTTTTACTTTTTAAGCCGAAAGCCATATATTATGCAAACCAAATACTAAGGGGTAGTTTGGTTTATTTTGTATTTTATGTTTTGAGTTTTCAATATTAATTATAAAATATGAGAAGAATGAAGGGAGGTCGAAAGGGATGAACGGAAGATTGGAGGGGATCACGAAGTGGATGGAGGAACGACGGAAGGATGAATTGTTGCTCGTGCTTCCGTTTTTCTCAAAACATGAAAAACGGAAAAAAGTTGTTTTCTATTCTGTGTGTTAAATTCGTTTTCTAAAATGGCCATTTTTCATAATATACATGCGTTGTTCGTATTTTTGTATGGACGAAAACTCAAAACTAAAAACAGTAAACCAAACATAGCCTAAGTTTTTATATGTGCGACAACCTATATATATTTTATAATGCGATAATCAAGATTTTGGCCTTGTGGCCCTATGCTTTATAAAATCAGAATTTTTGTTTTTGAAACTCAATATAGAGGTTCGACATCATGTTTTAAAGGCATGGATGCGTAAGTTCACAAATTCAATTATTTTATTTAATGACTCGATATGCCCTATGTTTTAGAGGTATGACAACCTCAATTTTATGCCAAATGTATAATAGGCTATTTCAAAAATGATTGTATTTTGACATAAGAGTTTGGCTATGTAATGGGCTATGTTCCCCTTATTCTAAGGGATGATTTTAAAGAATTAATCATCTATATAAATAAAGGTTTTCAAGGAAATAAATTGGTGTCTAGCCCATGTTTTATATGAATTTTCCAAAATAAAATTATTACTTAAGGTTAAGTAATTTTGTGTTGCCAATCATTGTTGATTGAATATATTTTGATGAATGATGTTATATGTTCTTATCACTATTTGATCAGTTAATTTACATATTTATCACTATTATGCTCATGTTATTATGACTCAACATTGCATTTTAGGATTGGTGGTAGAATTACCAGTTAGATTGTCCTAGTAGTGAGTATGGTCAAACTTAACTCTTGAGTGAGTAGAATTGCATCCAGAAGATTAGATAAATCTAGTATGTTAGGATGCCCAAAAATAATCAAAAAAATATGATTCGAAAGATGTTATTTGTGATAACTAATAGGTTCATAGTGATCCCATGAAAACTATGATATGAGATATGTTATTAGTGGAAACTAATACGTTCATAGTGCTCCCATAAAAAACTATTATCATAGAGATGTTATTAGTGATAACTAATAACCTCATAGTGATTCCATGAAAACTATGGTAGGGGAGTTGCTATTAGTGATAACTAATAGGTTAATAGTGATCCCATGAAAACTATGATTGGAAGAGATGTTATTAGTGAAAACTAATAAGTTCATAGTGATTCCATGAAAACTATAGGCAGAGAGAGATAGCCCATTTGAGCTGAAGCAGATAGTCTGTTTGACTTGAGAAAGATAGTCCATTTGATTTGAGACAGATATTCTATTTTGGGAAGGGTAAACCTTAGGTGTTCATATCTTAAGGAGGACAGATCAGTCGAACCTACCATGTTGCATACATGCATATGATCATGTTGAGATTATTTTAACCATTGTGGTTTTAGGTGCATTACATATGATTGACATATATGGATAATATACTAGTTAGAGGAAAACCCATTCCACTAAGCGACGTGATCTCACTAGATATCTGTTTTGGTTCGAGATGGTACATTATTATTCACACCAGATTTTTTGTCTGATCCGAAGTTTTTGTTTTCCCCTAAACTCTAAGGTACTCATTTGAGTAGGTCGAGAGTAGAGATTTTCAGGTTAGACGAATAAGTTTTCGGAGATGTACAAGAAGCAAGCGAGCTAATATTAGGAGTTTTATTTCCACTGTGTTGTTTAAAGCTTATGCTATGTTTGAGTGGATGTAATGACAGAACTTATAACTGTCAAGTATTAGATCTGATTAACCAAGAGGGCATCTTCATATGTCGCTCTTAGAGTATTGGGTAATTATTATATTTTCTCTGAACGTGGGCAACGAATAGGATTGTGTAATTAATGTGAAAATTTTATTTCTGAAATGTAATAAAAGTTCGATTAGTGAAATGTGTTTGAAAAATTTTCATATTCAAGTGCTTCTGATGTTATTGATATGATTAACATGACCGCATTTTTTCACCGAAGAATAATACTATTAATAACTACAGCATCAGTAGCGCTTATTTTTAGGCCTCAAAATGGGGGATGTTACAACTTTGTATCAGAGCAAGGGTTTATGTAAAATTTGAAAGATCAAAGGATTTTTAAAAACATAATCCAAAGGAATCAAAGAATAAGATTGGAGTATGGGATGATGCTATAGTAATGTACATGCATTTGCTATATATAAACATGTATTCTACCTCTATTCTTCCCTCTCTCTTAGATCATTCTTCTGCATCTTATTAAGGCTCGTATGCATATTACGAGAAAGAAAGTATGGAAGCAGGAAACGGATGAGTGAATCTCAGTGGAGGAAGCACCACAACAAATGGAAACGTTCGTCCTAATACTAGAAGGAATTCAGATCGATAAGCAAATGTTAATATGAGTACTGGAACTTCACCAGTTGATTTATGGACTATATACTATTTCTCCATAAATATGATGCAAGTTAGAGCTGCTGCTAGTTTGGTTGGAGATAATGCTATTAGTACGGGAGGAGCTATTCCTGAGGTGCCAGTTGGCAATAACTATGCCAATTTAAGCCATGATTATATCAGTCTTAGAGGAAAGACTTTTCTAGGAACGGAAGATGCTATTGAAGTTGAGAATTGGTTATTGCAATGTGAAAGAATTTTTGCTACCTTAGGCTTGAATGATGAGTAGAAAAGGAGGATGGCATCGAGGCAGTTGCAAGGAACTGCTTTGTACTGGTTGAACGATGTGAACATAGGAGTCCCAAAGAAGGAATTGACTTGGGCTGAGTTTAGAAGGAGATTTGAGGAGAGGTTCTTATCTGAGGTAGCCAAGTCAACTTTGCTCAAAAAATTATGGAATTGGAGCAAGGAGAAATGTCTATTCTAGAGTATCCAACTAAGTTTGCTGAGTTGTCCAGATACGGATATCCCACCATAGAAACTATGATTAAGAGAAATGAAAAGTCATTTGGGGTTTGACATCGGAGATTACCCGAGCAACAATGCCACATCTCAGGGATTCGAGTAATGTAGTAGTAGAGATGGCAATAAGGAATAAGGAAATGCTTTCGACGTTTGGAAAGGACAAGCCAGCAGAGACTCACGGAAGTCAAGGCAAGAAAAGGAAGTTTTTTCAGAAGAAGGGAGCTCAAAAGGGTGGAGCTTCCAAGAAAGGGAAAGCTGATCTTGTTTGCTTCAAATGTGACAAGAAATGGTACTTTTCTTATGAGTGTTGAATCGATAAGGGAAAGATGGTCATGGAAAAGAAAAATATGAAGTGTTTTAACTGCAACCGGATGGAGGATTACAATAATGAATGTCCAGAACTGGCCAAGGTTGATAAAGGCAAAGTTTTGCTTTAGTGCCATCAGCTTCTGGACCGACTGCAGAGGATAAAGGAAAGTCTGTGATTGGAGGTACGTTATTGATTCATGGCATACCTGTTAAAGTATTATTTGACACTGGCGCATCGCAATCTTTTATCTCGCACTGTTGGTAGATGAGTTCAGTCTAGAACCATCATACCTTGTTACCTCCTTAAGGGTTACAAATCCAATAGGAGGATATGGAATTCTGGGGATAAGATGTGACCATTTATAATTTGAGTTGCTAGGCCATGTTTTTGCCTACAAATTATATGAAATTGATTTTGTGTCTTGCGATTATTCTGGGTATGGATTGGAAGCAGATATGACGCTAGGATATTTTTCCAGGATAGGAAGATATCATTAAGACACCCTAATAACAGTCATCGAATTATATACTCAGTAGAGAATGCAAATTTCGATGTTTGTGCTTTATTGGGTGTAATGGAAGTGTAGGATGAAGTGAATCGGGTTTTTTTTGTAAGAGAGTTTGTAGATGTTTTTTAGCCAGTTATAGGACTACCGTCGATATTAGCTGTTGAGTTTCGAATAGATCTTGTACCTGGAGCTGAACCCGTAAGTAGACCGCCTAGCAGAGTGACACCTACTGAAATGAAAGAGTTAAAGGTGCAGCTGCTGGACTTAGAAGGAAAGAATTTTATTAGACTAAGCAGTTCACCTTAGGGAGCGACCACGTTGTTCGTAAAGAAACCGGAATGGTCGTTAAGGACGTGTATCAATTATCATAAGTTAAATGAGAAGAAGATAAAGAATCGGTATTTGTTTTCAAGAATAGATGATTTGTTTGATCAATTGAATGGAGCCTAGGTATTTTCTCAATTGGATTTGGAAACTAGGTTCCATCAATTGAGAGTAACGGAGGATAGTATTCCATTAACGATATTTTGAACAAGAAATGGTTTGTATGAATGGTTACTCATGCCCTTTGGACTGACCAACGCGCCTACTTACTTTGTAGGTTCGATGAACCGAATCTTCCGAGAGCATTTGGATAGATTCGTGTTAGTGTTTATAGATGACGTTCTGATGTATTCTAAGAACGAACAATATCATGAAGTTCATTGCAAATTAGTGCTAGAAACATCAAGGCAGTATCAACTAAAAGCGAAGTTTTCAAAATGCCATTTTTAGAAGAAAGAAGTGAAGTATCTTGATCATGTTGTTTCAGAAGATGGGATGTCCATAGATTCAGCTAAGATTGAAGGTGTTAATAGTTGGAAGAGACTTGAGACAGTGACCGAGATAAGAACTTTTCTTGTACTAGCTGGTTATTATCGAAGATTCATAAATGATTTCTCTCAAATAGCAGCACTTATGACTAAACTAACCAGAAAGGACATGAAGTATGTTTTGATCGATAAATGTGAGGAAGCATTTCTAGAGCTGAAACATTTATCGTCAAATGCGCATGTGTTAGTTTTTCTAAATGGGAATCAGGACTTTAGTGGTGTATACTAATGCATGTGGAACTAGGTTAGGAGCTGTGTTAATGCAAAGAGGTAAAGTGATTGCCTATGCTTCTCGACAAATTAGACCATATAAAGTTAGATATCCGACCCATTATTTAGAGTTGGCAGTGGTGATCTTTGCTCTGAAAGTGTGGGGAAACTATCTTTTGGGAGAACGATTTGAGTTGTTTACAGATCATAAGTCTTAGAAGTATTTGTTCTCTCGGATGGAGTTGAACATGAGACAGCAGAAATGGCTAGAGTTATTAACAACTTATGATTTTGGTATTGAGTATACGCCATGGAAAGGAAATAAAGTGGTAGATGCACTTAGCATAAAACATCAGAATGTGGTGTTGGCTATGTTAGCAGAATGAGGGACTTAGAGGCATTGACTACCTATGGTGTGCAATTAAGATCAACGGCTTGTCTAGTCAGGTAACTACCATATTGTCGTGTTTGGAAGTTCGACTAGTGATGATCGAGAGGATTGCTTCTAAGCAGAGAAATGATACATTACTAGCTGAACGGATTAGAACATTGGAAGGTGGAACTGAGATTGACGATTTAAAGGATTTTAGTCTTGACCATAATAGATGGTTGAGGAAGAAGGGACGGTTATGTGTTTTAGATGTTTGTGATGTAAGGAAGAAAGTTCTTAGGGAGTGTCATCAATCAAATTTTACTATTCATCCTAGAGGTACTAAGATGTATCAGAATATGAAGAGAAGTTTCTTCTAGGAAGGGATAAAAAGGGATGTAGGCTTATGGGTTAAGCAATGTTTGAATTGCTAGCAGGTGAAAGTTGAGCATCAAAAACCGAGTGGGTTACTTCAACTTTTAGAAGTGCCACTATCGAAATGGGATTCTATATCCATGGATTTTATCGATGTAAGGTCGAATAGGGGAAATGAAAGTATTTGGGTCATGGTAGATAGACTAACCAAGAGTGCACACTTTATTCCCGTTAAGTCGACTAGGACGACCCCTACTTTGGCTAAGTTGTTTATGAAGAATATTGTTAGACTACACGGGATTCCTAGTTGTATAGTCAGTGATAGAGATACTTTGTTCACTAGTGAATTCTGAAAGAGTTCACAAGAAGTGTTAGGTACCAAGCTAAATATGTGTACCGCTTATCACCCATAGACGGATGGGCAGACAGAAAGAGTCAATAAGGCACTCGAAGATTTGTTGAGGGCTTGTGTACTAGATTTTGGAGGTTCATGGGAGGACCATTTGCATGTAGTTGATTTTTCCTATAATAATAGTTATCAGACCAGTATAGGAATGACACCTTTCGAAGCTTTGTATGGAAGGCCATTGAAATCACTAACATGTTGATTAGAAACTTGAGATTGATTGATTCTTGGTCCAGATATGGTGAGAGAAGCCACGGTAATGATTGAGTTTATATGAGTACGGATTAAGAAAGCTCAGTCTAGGCAGAAAAGTTACACAGATAAGAAGCATAAGGATTTAGAGTTCTCGGTTGGAGACCGTGTTTTTGTTAAAATATCACCTATGAACGGTGTGATACGGTTTGGAATGACGGGGAAATTAGCACCGAAATATATAGGTCCATTTCCTATTATATAGTGTATCGGGAAACTCGCTTATCGGATAGAGTTACCAAATAGTTTGGCAGGATTCCATAATGTTTTTCATGTTTCTCATCTTAAAAAGTGCTTGCATGATTCAGAAACTACTATTACTCCGACTGCATTGGAAGTTTTAGTAGCAGAACCATATATGACTTTTGTTAGACAACCAGTTTGAGTTGTAACAAGAGATGAGAAAAGGTTAAGGAACAAGACAGTCGAGTTAATGAAAGTCCAGTAGAGTGACAAACGAGAAAGGCTGTACTTGGGAGATGGAATACATGATTAAAGAGACTTATCCTACATTGTTTTGAGGGTATGTTCTATATTTGTTATATATAGACTTTCTGCTAGTTAGATACTCTAGTATAGTTTGCATAAATTATATGCTTGCTATTATCCTTATCGTAATTTCAAGGACAAAATTCTTTAAGGAGGGAGACTGTAACACTCTTAATTTTTTGTTTAACATTATTTAGAAGGTTTAGATAAAATAGCATAATCTGTGGTGTGACAAGAAAAATGAGATTTGTAAACTAATTTTGGTCGTGCATTAATTAATCAGCTAATAAGAATGATATAAACATATAATAGAAGAAACTAATGAGAAGGGAAAATTGGGAATCATCCCTTATTCCATTCCCTAAACCACTCTTTACCCATTCGTTTCTCATTTACATTCTTAATAAAAAATAATAGCAAAAGAGAGGCCGAGCATCACTAATAAAGAAGAAAAGGAAAACCTAACGAATCAAAAGAGGAAGCTTAGGAGAAGATAATCAACATCAAATCTTAATATCTCTATCCAATCTAAGGTGAATAATGGTATACATCTCAAGTTTTATGTTATTTTTGGAGCTATGATGTATTTCTGAATTGGTTATGATAATATGTCATGTATGAATTGATTATATCATTATTGGATTAAATGATGATTTGTTGGAATTTTTTGATTTACTAGGTTTTAAGGGTGAAACCTAAGTTTTTTATTTCATATTGATTCAAAATGTTGATATGTTGTGTAAAACATTATTTTGGAGATGGGTATTCAATTTCATAATTTTTCAAGTTAATATGAATGTTTTATGAATTTTCTAAGATGGAAAAGGTGTTTATTTCGGGTTTAATTGTTAAAAATAATTATTTTAGCCTCAAAATTTATATGAGAAAGAATATAGTAATTATAATTTTTGGTGATTTTTAGGGATTTTTCCAAAGTGATTATGATTTTCTATGAATTTATTTAGCTAGAAAAACTATTAAATAGTATTAAATAAAAATATTATTCGTATGGGTTTACAAGTTACTTTAAGGAAAGTAAAATGGACTTGCAGTAGTTTTTCTTAAAAGGAATTGGTAAAGTATATTATTATCCAATAGAAAATTGGCAACAGACAAGAGTTGGTGAAAAGCAATGACTTTATATGAAAATAAAATAGTTTTGAGTTTAATTACGAAATTGCTGTGTCACTTGATTAGAGGACCAAAATCCTTGGTAATGGACAATATCGGTTATGAAGAGTGACACTGACATGAAGGGATGCATATGATATCTACTTAGACAGGTATGAATTGAATCTGTTCATATTGATGTATAGGATTTCGGGATACTTTGACATCATGGGTTTCGTAACACTACAAAAGTGGCATCCCCTTTTTGGTTTTAAGGATATGCATTCAAGTTTAAAAGTTTGACATCCTTTATTAGTGTAAAGCTTGATGTCCCTGGTCATCCTTTGTTTTCGACCTCCTTTATATTAGCGACATAAGTAGCCATAGTTTTAATGACGATGACATCCATTACTCTATGGCAATGATGCCACAAGTATTATTTTCGACATCCGTAGCTCTATGGCAATGATGCCGCAAGGTTTATGGCATCATCGCCACAAAACACTTGATGTCGAAAATAAGACTTGCAGAATTCGTTGCCATAAAACACTTGATGTCTACAAATCAAATGCTAAGTTTTCATAGGTGCGACAACCTATGTACATTATAATGCGATAATCTTGATTTCAGCCTTGTGGCATTATGCTTTATAAAATCAAATTTTTTTCGAAACTCAATATAGCGGTTCCACATCATGTTTCAAAGGCATGGATACTGTAAGTTTGCAAATTGAATAGTTTTTTTAAATGGCTCGATAAGCCCTATGTTTTAGAGGTATGATAACCTCAATTTGATGCCGAATAAATAAAAGGCTATATTAAAATTGATTGTATTTTGGCATGAGTTTGGCTTTGTAATGGGCTATGTTTCCCTTATTTTAAAGGATGATTTTAAAGGATTAATCATTTATAGAAATAAAGGTTTTCAAGTAAATAAATTAGTGTTTAGCCCAAGTTTTATATGAATTTGCCGAAAGAAATTATTTCTTAAGGCTAAGTAATTTTGTGATGCCAATGATTGTTGATTGAACATATATTGATGAATGATTGTATATGTTCTTATTACTATTTGATCAGTTAATTTACATATTTATCATTGTCATGCTCATATTATTATGACCCAACATTGCATTTTAGGATTGGGTGTAGAATTACCAATTAGGTTGTCCTAGTAGTGAGCATGGTCAGACTTAACTCCTGAGTGAGTAGAATTACATGTAGGAGATTAAAGAGATATAGTATGTTAGGATGCTTAGAACTAATCAAAAAATATGATCTGAAAAATGTTATTACTGATAACTAATAGGTTCATAGTGATCCTATGAAAACTATGATATGAGAGATGTTATTGGTGATAACTAATAGGTTCATAGTGATTCCATGAAAACTATAATTGGAGAGATGTTATTAGTGATTGATAATTGGTTCATAGTGATCCCATGAAAATTATAATTGAAAGAGATGTTATTAGTGAAAACTAATAGGTTCATAATGATCCCATGAAAACTATGAGCTGAGACTGATAGTCTATTTTGGAAAGGGTAAACCTTTTGTGTGCATATCCCTAGGAGGAAAGGTTAGTTAGACTTACCCATGTTGCATACATGCATATGATCATGTTATGATTTTTCTAACCATTGTGGCTATAGGTGCATGACTTATGATTGACTTTGGATAAAATACTGGTGAGGGGAAAACCCGTTCCGCTAAGCCACATAGTCTCACTAGATATCTGTTTTGGTTCGAGATGTTATATTATTATTCACTGCAGACTTTTTGTCTGACCCAAAATTTTTGTTTTGCCCTAAATTCTCTGGTACTGATTGAGTTGGTTGAGAGTGGGGATTTTCAGGTTAGATGAATAAGCTTCCAGAGACGTGCAGAAGAAAAGCTATCTAATATATGGAGTTTTTATTTCCGCCGTGTTGTTTTAAGCTTATGCTATGTTTGAGTGGATGTAAGGACATAATTTATAACCATCAAGTATTAGACTCTAACTAACCAAGGGGCATCCTCATTTTTCGCACTTGGAGTATTTGGTAATTATTATATATTCTCTGAACATGGGCAACAAATGGGATTATATAATGTATGTGAAAAAATTATTTCTAAAATGTAAGAAAATTTTGATTAATGAAATGTGCTTGCAAATTTTTCATGTTCATGTGCTTCTGATGTTGTTATCCATATAATTCCTCAGAAGGATATGATGTTGGATTTAAAGTTTTAATAAGATGAGATCGAGCCCCATTGCAAGAAGAGGTTCTTTGACAAAGACCAACAATGCCAAGGACATGAAGATAGGCCAATTTGATAGGATTATGACACCACTTTACTTTGATACTCATCAGTCCTGCATCTCTTTAGAGTTGCTTCTCATTCACACCGCATGTCTTCACTCCATGAGTCACCAGTGTCGCATCACTTCAATAAGGAAAAAGGACAGTGTCTAATGTAACCGAAGAGGCAAAAGGGCCAAATACAACCAACATCATAGGCTATCAATGAATGTCGAAGAGATCTACAGTGTATTTCATTGGTACAGAGCTTTGTTGACACTTTCATTCACCTATGATCATCATAATAGGAACTTCGACGGTGTAACTCCTTCGTATCAGCTACTAGCGTCACAAGTGATCAACATCGCAAGCTATTACAAGGCGTCGATATGGTCCACATTGATCCTCATGGTAGTGATACTCAGGTGACACCGCTGCCCACCTGCTAAAGCTAAAGCAAACTTAACAATGACCATGAAGGGAATTAGCATCATATTAAAATAGTAATTCGCTTTATAGCTCTTTGAAGATATTACTTTACAACAATGCTGATGATCATCCACCCTAAAAGAAATGCAAAGCGACACTGCTCATCGTTGATGATCAACACTGCATTTCACCATTCACGTAGCATGTTTCTTCAACATTTGGAGGACACCATGCCTATAAGCAAAGCAGTGTTGATTGTGACTACCATCGTTATCCACGAAGACCTCAATACTGCTTTATGGTTATCATTGCCAAAATCATGACTCATTCTTAGAGGACTTCGACCGCCATGAAGGAAGCCATTGACGCCATTAATCATTAGAGATGCCGACATGGTACCTAGTAATGTCACTTAAGCCACTAGATATTACCTCCAAGGCAGTTGCCGCACATCCCCAAAAGGATGAAGTCGAAGTCTTATACCACCTTCACTAATGAAGCTGCATGAAGTCATCAACACCGTCGATGCCACTATTTTTACCATGCCTGATTCATGATGCCAAAGGTAATCGATGCTGAAGATGTCATTGAAGTACGCCAAAGCAAGCCTATCAAAGACGTAATAGGTGGAGTGGAGCCACCACCTCTATAAATATGGACTCCTCACTTCTTAATATTTTCAATTTCGTAAACTCTAAATCAACTCAAGAATTTTTCCAATTGTAACAATTGATTCTTGTACACATAAGAAATTGGAAATCAGCAATTGCATAGCCTACGGACTATGGTTTATCACTAGCATATTTTTCGTTGATCATAATTTGCATTTTGACTTGACATCGAACACAAACAAGCATATCATATCGATAACATACAAGTCCAAGACCTATATATTTTACTTTAACTACAATCTAATTTCGACCTTAATCTTATTGAACTTACATATTGAACTAGCACATTGAGTTTGCTCTATTCTGTATTCTACATGACTCCGGATTTGATGACTAAACAAAGAATTGCAATGGACATAGAATTATGCATATCTCAACCAATGACTTCGACGACTTCGATGAGCCTCGAAGAAGCTACTCTTTTATTATTCCATTTTTAATACACTTTTGGGTGTTGATGAATTTATTCGTTAACATTTTAGTGCTAAAAGGAGGGCATGAACCTCCGATTCCTTAAAATGTTCTCCATAAACTGATTATGTAAAATTCTTTTGGTTTGGAGAAAATGGTGAGAGCTGAGGAAAATAATAATCTCCCGAACTTCAATTTAGAGAACATGGAAATTGAGCGGTCTTCGACCTTAACAAGGCCCGTGAGCAGTAAAGCTAAAGTTCAAGATTTAACATGGAAATTAATAGTTGTGCAAGAACTCCTTAAGCAAGCCCCATCTCACAGATCTTCCAATACGGTAAAACTTATGGAAGAAATAAATGAAGTGAAATCTCCAAGCAAAAACCAAGATATAGCGCATTCTCCATAGTCACAAGCAAAAGAAAGTAGTAAGGCTAAGATAAGTCAACAAAAAGAGAACCAAGAAATCCAAGAAAGAAGGGCAATTGAATAATTAGATAGCCTGATCTCATTTAAGGTGCATAGGCCCCATGAAAGAAATTACTAAGATGATGAAACAAGTCAAAAGGACATTCTCAACCAAATAACAAAGCATATTCTTAAGGAAGAAGGAACTTTTGACCTAAATTTTTTTTCGAAAAACTCCTTTTTTTAGAAGAAATATTTGTTGTTAGAATTCCGTCCCACATCAAAATTCCTCCACTAAAGTATGATAGAACCATCGATCCAAATGGCCGCTTCTCTAGCTTTTGAAAACCGAATGGATTTATATAACACTTCTGGGGCAGTTCTTTGCAAGCTTTTCCCCGTAAATTTTTATAGAGCAGCTGTAAAGTGGTATAGGCACTATTAGAAAGAAACCATCTATTCTTAGGAAAAAATCTCCTACAAATTTGTGGCGCAGTTTTACATATACAAAGACCCAACTATAGACTGCAGTATGTTGGCTAATATCAAGCAAAGGCCAGGGGAATTACTTGGCGAATATCTAAAAATATTTAGTATGGAGGCATTAAAGTCAGAAAGTGCAACCGATAGAGAAAAACTAATTGCAATTCGCTCACAGATAATCGAGCAAACTCCTTTCTAGCAAGATTTTTAGATTAATGGATGTAAAATCTATAATACTTCCATTTTCGAGCAGAGAAATTTATCCGCATGGATGAGATGTACTGCGCCAAGGAAAAATGCCAACAAGACACATAAGAAGAAAAATTCAGTTTCCGTCATTCCAACAAAAAGCCAAGATGGGATAAAAGTAAAGGAAAAGATCAAATGGGCACATCTAAATCTAATCATGTAGGCTTAATCAAACCCCTTTCATATATTTTTTCCATAGGAAAAAGTAATGGTAGTTTCCCCACTACCTATAAAGCAAGAAAACCTCATGAACCTAAGAAAGAAAGAGATTATCGTGCTTACCACAAAGTAAATGGGCATAAGACTGATGAATACCATATCCTGATAGAAATAATTTATAATATGGTTAAGTTAGGATCTCGAAAGGTATTCATTAAGAAAGGCTTAAGGATCTCTCGTTCTGAAGAGAATAGCCCCAAAAACTTGAAGTCTAACTTTTTCTATAGGAGAAAAGCGGCTCTTGCAACTCCAAGCTCAGATTCCAGCCAAACTATGAAGTTTGCGGCAATTGCTCGCTATAGACCAACTTTATTCATGAAAGTTTCTAATTTGATTTGTACGTGAAATTGATCATGTGTTAACATAAAATTCGAGTGTCTTTATAGGTTAAAGAAAACCATTCTCCTTCATTCGGAAGGTTCAGAATTTCCCTGTCAAAGCATAACAAATTCTAGCTGTCTCTGAAGCAAGATGGCTCAAATGTTCAATATAAAGTGGCTCTCTATCCTGAAGTTTGAATCTATGCGGTATAAAGAATTTCTTTTATGGAATCCAAAATTACCATCAAACTTCCATCACAGACCGGTTTCCGAAAAAAGGTAAATATCCAAAGTCTTCCCAAAAGAAGGGATTCTTAGGAAAAGCATGCTCTTGTACGTAAAAGTCTATTATTTTATGAATCATGAATTTTTAGACTTACAAACAAGACATTCATTTTTGCTAAGCATTAGTACATGCACAAAAAAGGTTTTCTAAACATGTCATTTTATACTGAACAAGTCATTTCTAAATCAAGACATTCCTTAGGAAGTAAATACACTAACCTTATTTTCAACAGGTCATATTATTGCTAAATGCTAAGAAAGGTTTTCTAAACATGTCTTTAGGAAAACTATTTTCAAAAATCAAGAAGGATTATTACCTTACATATCCGAGAAGATAAATGTTTATCTAGTTCAAGAAAGATTTATAAAATCTTAAGGAAAATGTTATATAGCATTAGTAAATACACAAAAAAAGATTTCGGCTCAGTATGCCTTGACAAAAAGTATTTTCGAAGCTTACTAAAATTATTAGCAAAGAAAGACATATACGTATTAGAACTACCAAGATTCATTTGCAAAAACTCTAATCAGAAGAGCCTATTCTTGATTAAAAGACTATTAGTTCATGGATCATGACCACTCAGTCTTTTATTTGAGATTTGCATTTCTATTATGAGAATGACATAAAAGCCCTTCCCGTTGGCAACGCTAAGAAGAGACTTCTTTGTCAAAGAACTCCAATGTCCAAAATCTTTTCAAAAGAAAAACTGATTTTAAGAAAAATTCTGTCAAAGAAGTTCTATTTCAAAAATCCTTTCTTCCAATGGGAAATTTCATGCCAAATAATTTGAGATCTTAGTATTCAAAAAGATTTTACCAAATTTATTATACGGCTAATGAAGCCATAAAATTATTTTTACAAACAAGCTTTAAGTTTTCAACTAGTCCGGAGTGCCTCCTAGTAGGAGGTGGGTCCAATAACCACCAAAAAGCCTTCGGCCAGTCCAGAGCGCCTTCTAGAGGAAGGAGGGCCCAGTAACCACCAAAAAGCTTTCGTCCAGTCCAGAGTGCCCCCTAAAGGGAGGACGGTCAAGTACCCACAAAAAAGCCTCCGATGTCCATTCCGGAGCATCTTCTAACGGGAGGAACAAAAGCCTTCAGTCAGTCCGAGCGCCTCCAAGAGGGAGGAGGGTCCAACGCCCACCAAAGCCTCTAATGAATTCCCAGAGTGCTTTCAAAACCAAAAGGGATGAAGATGTCCATAACTTGAATCAAAGGCAAGGCCCAAGAAGAGGCCCCAAAACCATAAATAGAATGGACGAATCTGTCTACAACCCAAAACAAAGACAAAGCCCAAGAAGGGGCACAAACGAGCAAATGGACGAAGATGTCTACAGCTCAAAGCAAAGGAAAAACTCAAATAGATAAAAGAGATAAAGGAATCTGAAGACCAATGAAGCAAAAGGAATTAAGCAAAGAGAAAATCCTTACTAGAATGATAAGAATAGCTTCATTCAAGGAATAGATTAGAGCATATTTCTAATAGATCCAGTCTAGGCCTTGAAAGAAGGAAACCTTCAAAATAAGGTATATATATATATATATATATAATATGTATCAATAAACTAATCGAGTCCGCTGAATAACCAAACAACCGAATAGACCACCAGTTGAACGGCTAAACAATAGAATGGAACTACCTATTGAACGGCTAAACAATAGAATGGAACTACCTGCTGAATGGGTGAACGGTTGAAAAGCTGAACAATTAAATGGAACTACCTAATGAACGGTTGAATAGTCGAACAGAACTACATTACTGAACGACTGAATCGTTGAACAGAACTACTTGGCTCCAATATAATAATAGTGATAGTAATAAGAAATAACGAACACCTTAACAACTATATATCTCCTAACAATAAGCATCCCTTTAGACAACGAGAATTTCCATCATTATTCAAAGTATTAGTCCATGGTAAAACGTCCGATATAGCATTTGTAACGACCCTGAATTTTGAACAATTTAAATTGAGAATATTTAATTAATTTTAAATATTTGAATGATGATTTGACTTGAATTTCAAATTATCAGAATGAATTGGCGATTAAATTTTTGAATTTAATCTATTGAAAGTTGAATAAAAATTGAAAATAAAATAAAAGGAAAAAATAAATATAACACCAGCCATACCCTAACCCACGATCTCTCCCCCTTGTCTCGGTTAAAACCCAAACCCGATCCCCTTTCATTCTCATTCGAAACCCTAAGGAAAAAAATAGGCGAGAAGATAAAAATGGCGGCTCGTTATTTTTCGTTCTCCTCCACAAAAACTACTTCGATTTTTACGGCTTCAACTCGCGAGGGATTCAAGCTAAGGACTTCAGCTTCGTTCGCGTTCTCCAGCATCGTCTTCAAATTTGGGCTTCGACGACCTCGTTCGTCCCCCGTTCTTCAATCCAAATTTGGGCTTCAATTTTTCTTCAATCGCGGCTCCTTCAATCTACAGCTGCCCCAATCCGATAGCGAAGGTGAGTAATTTATGTTACTCACATCTGATTCGAACAGTTCGAATTCGTTTGCTTGTTTGTTTTCGTGGTCTTTGGTTTCGATGTTGATTTTGAACTATTCGATTTTTTTTCTGTCATCTCTGTTTCGATTTTGGATTTTTCTCTGATTTTCATTGGGCTTCGTCTCAGCCATTTGTTGTTTCGGTGTTGATGTTTTTGGTGAGTTTTTGAACTGTTTCGATATCGACTTCTTACTGGTTAAGTTACAGTTAGTATAAATCTGACACCGGATACTCTCGGTGTCGATTTGTGACTCAGTTACATTATTTGGTTACCACGGTCTCGAATTTATTTAGTTGAGTTGATTTTGATACTAGAGATTTATTTCTGACTTTTCAACTTACTCAAATACCATAGTTTCAGTTCCACCTTACTTCGTTGAATCTACATTATTAAGTGGCGGTGAGCAAACCCACTTATCTACTCTGTACCTTGATATTCTGTGCCTGCATGTTGTTTAAAAATGAAGTTGTGAATGGGCATGCCTGTATATGCTCTTGATCGCTGTTTACAGACATGGGATAAGTTAAAAAAAAAATTTGAAATCTCACCCCTCAACCTCCTTTAAGTTTTGATGTTTGAACAATTTATGTTTGAATTTGCAAGATCTAGGTTTTAAGAACACTGTGAGCAAACTATCCTTTTTGAATCTAAAACTGCTATGGTACCTTGATGATATTAAAGTTAGTTGTTTGAGTGTTAATATGCAGGCATGTCTTTTGCACTGTTACATTGTACGGTCGGTATTATTTGGTTTCATTTGCATGGTCGTGTGGTATGCTGCCTTATTCTACTTGCTTTTGTATGGATGAATGGATAAAGTTGTGTCTTGGGCTGTCAGGTTGTGTTGCTTACTTTCAGGCAATGTACTTCTTCTTGAATTGCTTTGAGACGTTGGAAATTCACATAGAATTTGGTTTTAAAACTTCTGATGGTAAGTTTTTTTAACAATACAACATATGTTCGAAAACTCCATGCTCTAGTTTCAAAGCCTGACTTTTATATTGATAACTTACTTTTGAAATAATAGTCTTGTCTTGTACTTATCTATAGCCTGACACTTTCTTTAATTGTTTAGGCAACCTTGTATATATAAAAAAAAAAATTTGGTGAGTGTGACTTTGTTTCATAGCATGAAGAAGTTAACTGTCAATTTTAAGGGTCGTGTAGACCTATATATATAGTTCCTTACTCAATTAAACATTGTGTGCTGTCATGTTGGGTGTATTATATAGCTTAGTATCTAGTACTTGTACATGCTTATTTTAAGGATCTATCACTTTCTTTTTCTTTTGGAAATGTAGCTTCATCCTTGCATGTTCATACCTTAGAACTTGGCTTACAAATACTTTGGTTCGGATCACTTGGTTATATTTAGTTTTTAACTTGTTTGGCAACAAATGAGCTTAATGTAATTTTTTTTTCTTATAACCTTATTACAAAAATCTACGTATACAGATACGCTGG
This sequence comes from Allium fistulosum, assembly GCA_030737815.1. Taxonomy (NCBI): domain Eukaryota; kingdom Viridiplantae; phylum Streptophyta; class Magnoliopsida; order Asparagales; family Amaryllidaceae; genus Allium; species Allium fistulosum. Next base: position 926,002,574 of record CM060901.1, read on the forward strand.
GTTACTAAGTTTGAACTAGAATGTTAGTTAATAATTGAAACAAAATATATTATATATTAGTTACTAAATAATAGAGAGTGTTTATGGGTTTTAGAATAATTTTTTTTTTGGAAAGTACAAGTTTATGTTATTTTAAACTAATGTATAAATACCAATTTGGGGTTTTTTTTTTTGAATTAGATTCAGCATGTCATACCTGGTCTTTGAATCTGGTACTTGTAGTGTTGTTTTGAGTTTGCTGTTGGATGGTGAACCAATTTCTTGAATTCATTTGTCTGGCTCATGTCTTGATCAGTGTGTAGTTGTAACATGAACTGTTTTATTAATGTGGTGGCGAGGCCGTGCACGCGTGCGTGTACTGCAGCCACCCGGAATTGACAAATCTTGAATTGATATTTCCTTTGTGTTTTGATCCATTGATCTCTTTGCGTATTTCGTATGGAGTATTGGCGAGGCCGTACACGCATGCGTGTACGGCAGCCAATCGAACTCTGATGGTTTTAAAGTGACAATTTCAATTGTTTTGAATTGATTTAGTCGATTTGATAAATTGTTTATTTATCTCTGTTGATGATTTAAATCTGCTGATTTATTGTTTAACACTGTTTAGTGTTAAAATTTTCGTTATCCGATTTCTTTGTTAAAAGGATTGGATAGACGGGAATTATTGTGACCGTCGTCTATTTAAATTATTATTGTCTTTATGCACTCATAAACTGGTTTGAATTAGACTGACCTGTGTATTATTTTCTTTTGAATATAATACTCGGGTCAGACCGAGTATTTCTACAACTTGAAGATTTTCGAGCAGCGAAGTTAGAGAGAGAGTAAAGAATCGTTTTTAGTTTCAGAAAAATTGTATTTTAAGATATTCCGCTGTATCAGTACTAAATTGTATAAAACTCTGATGTATATAAAAAGATTTATAGTAATGAAATAAATTCTCATTTGTTTTAATTCAGTGTTATTATTCTGTGTTTCTGTGGCTGATTCTGTTTAAACGTTATAAACTAAATAACAATTCGTCTTTTTGAACGTTTCTAGTTGGTTTAACTACCGACTGGAGGCGGTCAGAAGGGGGAATGTTATAGAGTGGTATCAGAGCTTTGGTTTACACAAAGCTTAGTTTATGATGTTTAATATGAATAGTTACTAGAAACACTTTAAAAAGAAAATGTTTTTCAAATCTAAAGAAGTATAAAATTGTTTTTGAAAATGAAGATCTTTAACTTAAGAAAAGTTAAATTGAATTGAATTAGCATTAATAAATGAATGGATTTGAAATTTAACTAAAGGAGGTTAAATAAAATGAATTTGATTTGATAAATTATTGAGATGAAAAGTTAAACTTGAAAGATAAGTGATTATAAAATATTAATTGGGAAGTTTAAATTAATAAGTTGTTTAACTCATAAAATGAGAAAATTTAAATGAAACCAATTGTTAAAATGGTTGGACAGTTTTGTTAAGTAAAACAAAATCTGAATTTCGAATAGTAATATGAATTTGACTTTAGCAAAAGTTAAATAAAATGATTTTTGAAAGAAAATCTAAGTTAAGTTAAATAAATGCAAGTGAAGATAAAATGAAACATAACTTAAGTAATATTGAATCAAATTGAATTTGATATCAAAATGAATTAATAAAGTGAAGTAATGAATATGAAATTGAGTTATAGAAAGGAAATTCAACTTTAATTGTAAAAGTGAATTAGTGGATATGGTGAGTATAAGAATTCAATCTGAACTAGAATATAAACCAATTGAAATTAAGTGTGTTAAACCAAATGGAATGTAAGCAAAGTAAATAAATTTGGTTTTGCCAGTTGATCGTATGGAAATTCATTAAGTATTAATGAAATTGAATTAATGGAAATTGAAAGCTATGTAATTGAATTCAAATTGAAAGATAAGTAAATTTAAAGAGAATCAAATTTGATTTGAATTGAAAGCAAACGAACTTGAATATAAATTAGTGAAAGTAAACTAATTGAATATGAATGAATGTTAGTAAATAATCCAATGTGAATGAATCAAATGTGATTAAATTGGAAATCAATTCAATGAATGATTTACTAAAGAACTAGTTGATTATTTTGGAAATAGAAAGTAGATGCAAAGTTCAAATGGGAATTAGATTTGAAATTTTTTGAAGTTGTCAACATGACAATCCATAATAAATTTAATAGATTCAGTGATGAATTTAAATTTGAACTTGCAGAGAATTAAGTTAAGTGGAAAACTTAGTATTGGAAAATTTGAAGTTGGTTTAAAACCAATATTGTGAAAAGTATGCGGAATTCAAACTATAAATTGAAGTCTTTATAAATAGAAATGGAATTTATAAACGTTGTTTATAAATCCGAAACTGACTTATTTTAATAAGTAAATTCTTATAGCTTGTTAAATGAAGTATATTCACGATTTTGGACAGTGAATATATCATTGAATAAAATGGACATATTTTTGGAAAATCGATATTTTAAAACGAAGGTAATTGTTTTAAAAGATATTTTCAAAGGCATTGAATATCGAAATCATAGATTTCAACATTCATTGTTGAAATAGACGTTTTCGAATATAAGGAAATGGTGGACTATAACACTGTTGTTATAGTAAATGATTTCCGAAAGGAAATGTTTTGTATAGTATTGGGATTTATACATCTATCTAAATTTCGAATCCCTATACTAGTGATTTTGAGTTGTCGTAACGATGTTTTACGTAACATTCGTTTTAACTCAAATAAATATGTGAAAGAGAATGATTTCCTTAAAGATGAAAAATATACTTAATTTTGATTTAAGTATATCGAATATTTTCAAATGTTGAAAATAAATGGATTTGTGAATTACTTATTTTTAAATAAGTATGGAAATGTTTTTCCAAAAATGAAATGTTGTGAATATATTCCGTAAGGAATAAATGATTTGAAATTCATTTTTTGAAGTCGAAGTTGAAAAGTTAAATGAGAAATTTGAACAATTAGTTCAATTTGAAATTTTTCAAAAAGATTGAATCGTTAGAGTTAAAATTGAGTTTAACTTCGACATCAAAGACAATATAAGTTGAGCTTTGAATTTCAGATGATGATTTGGATTGTATGTCTAACATTGTGAATTGATGACATAGCAATTGATCTCTATTAAATATATATCTGTTGGTGGCGGAGAATTTATTCTCTTAGCTTAACACCCTTCTCTGAGACGTACGAGCTCAGAGGTTATATATCGATAGACATCAATTCTGTGTTGAGAATTGACGATGTAACGTGTAATTCAAATCGAATGTGAAAGTCGATAATAAAATGGAATTATGAATATGAATTGGGTTTGGGATAACCTTAAATTTCTGAATCGACTTAGAGGAAAATTTTGAAATCCTCTATTTTGTTATGGATATAGGATATGTAGGTTTTCAGAACTTATATATATGAATGCGGTAAATTTGAAAACCGTCAGTTTGGAAAGTAATTGTTATGGAAATCTTATGTAGGTTTACATGAGTATGATATGTACGAAATGTGAAATGAAGTACTATATATGTATAGTATTATGTTTTCTAAACTGAGGATATGGAAAAGTACCTTCCATTTATTATTGGAGAAGGTATTGGAACTCGTGAAGAGTGTCCATTTGAAATTCGTAGCTACGTAGAATTTTCCATAAGTTGGAATGTCCATTTGGACTAGAATCCCTCGTGATGGGATCATGTTGATTATGATGTATGTTAGCGTAATTTGAGGGGCGAGATGCCTACAGTTACAAGCGATTCCACTGGGATAGTGGCGCAACCGCCGAGTAAACTGCAATCTAAGCGCCAAAGCAAAATTCGAGGGGCGAGATGCCTACGGTTACAAGCGATTCTACTGGGATAGTAGCGTAACCGCCGTGTGGACCGCGATCTATGGCAACAACCATGGCGAAATTCAAGAGAGATGTGAAATCTACGGTTACAAGCGATTCTATTGGGATAGTAGCGTAACCGCGGGTAAACTGTGATCCATGGGGGAACGTGCTTTCCATATCCATTTTTGAAAAAGAATTTTTAAAGTATTTTCACTGGGAATTGAAGCAAGTATGTTTAGTACTTGGAGATTTTTAGACCTGCGCCTGGCCAGCGTATGTCTAATGTCTGTGAGAACGAAGATGAACTTGTTAAATTTCGAGTTAGCAAGTATTTTCAAACGGTAAATAGCAAATCAATAGTTTGAAATTAAAATTACATAATTCCTACCAAATAAATTAAGAAAGAGGATCTTTGAAATGTTTTGAAAGTCCACAGCTTTGGAAGAGATATATATTATATAAATCTCTAACGTGAAGAATTTTAAGTTTGAATCTGAGTTGTAAATCGAAAATGTTGATAAAAGACTTTTGCGTTTTGATTTTAGAAATCAATGATTGTAGAAATCATTGAATAAAAGAGAAGATAAACAGAACTAGTGAGATTAAACAAATGGAATGAATCCTATCTTCATTTATTTGTAATAAGTTTTAAGTTTAGTAAAAAAAATTGACTAGAGTATAAATATCGATGAAAATCTAACAACTTTTCCTTTTCGTGGACGAAAAGTTTTTAAGGAGGGGAGTTTGTAACGACCCTGAATTTTGAACAATTTAAATTGAGAATATTTAATTAATTTTAAATATTTGAATGATGATTTGACTTGAATTTCAAATTATCAGAATGAATTAGCGATTAAATTTTTGAATTTAATCTATTGAAAGTTGAATAAAAATTGAAAATAAAATAAAAGGAAAAAATAAATATAACACCAGCCATACCCTAACCCACGATCTCTCCCCCTTGTCTCGGTTAAAACCCAAACCCGATCCCCTTTCATTCTCATTCGAAACCCTAAGGAAAAAAATAGGCGAGAAGATAAAAATGGCGGCTCGTTATTTTTCGTTCTCCTCCACAAAAACTACTTCGATTTTTACGGCTTCAACTCGCGAGGGATTCAAGCTAAGGACTTCAGCTTCGTTCGCGTTCTCCAGCATCGTCTTCAAATTTGGGCTTCGGCGACCTCGTTCGTCCCCCGTTCTTCAATCCAAATTTGGGCTTCAATTTTTCTTCAATCGCGGCTCCTTCAATCTGCAGCTGCCCCAATCCGATAGCGAAGGTGAGTAATTTATGTTACTCACATCTGATTCGAACAGTTCGAATTCGTTTGCTTGTTTGTTTTCGTGGTCTTTGGTTTCGATGTTGATTTTGAACTATTCGATTTTTTTTCTGTCATCTCTGTTTCGATTTTGGATTTTTCTCTGATTTTCATTGGGCTTCGTCTCAGCCATTTGTTGTTTCGGTGTTGATGTTTTTGGTGAGTTTTTGAACTGTTTCGATATCGACTTCTTACTGATTAAGTTACAGTTAGTATAAATCTGACACCGGATACTCTCGGTGTCGATTTGTGACTCAGTTACATTATTTGGTTACCACGGTCTCGAATTTATTTAGTTGAGTTGATTTTGATACTAGAGATTTATTTCTGACTTTTCAACTTACTCGAATACCATAGTTTCAGTTCCACCTTACTTCGTTGAATCTACATTATTAAGTGGCGGTGAGCAAACCCACTTATCTACTCTGTACCTTGATATTCTGTGCCTGCATGTTGTTTAAAAATGAAGTTGTGAATGGGCATGCCTGTATATGCTCTTGATCGCTGTTTACAGACATGGGATAAGTTAAAAAAAAATATTTGAAATCTCACCCCTCAACCTCCTTTAAGTTTTGATGTTTGAACAATTTATGTTTGAATTTGCAAGATCTAGGTTTTAAGAACACTGTGAGCAAACTATCCTTTTTGAATCTAAAACTGCTATGGTACCTTGATGATATTAAAGTTAGTTGTTTGAGTGTTAATATGCAGGCATGTCTTTTGCACTGTTACATTGTACGGTCGGTATTATTTGGTTTCATTTGCATGGTCGTGTGGTATGCTGCCTTATTCTACTTGCTTTTGTATGGATGAATGGATAAAGTTGAGTCTTGGGCTGTCAGGTTGTGTTGCTTACTTTCAGGCAATGTACTTCTTCTTGAATTGCTTTGAGACCTTGGAAATTCACATAGAATTTGGTTTTAAAACTTCTGATGGTAAGTTTTGTTTAACAATACAACATAAGTTCGAAAACTCCATGCTCTAGTTTCAAAGCCTGACTTTTATATTGATAACTTACTTTTGAAATAATAGTCTTGTCTTGTACTTATCTATAGCCTGACACTTTCTTTAATTGTTTAGGCAACCTTGTATATATAAAAAAAAAATTTGGTGAGTGTGACTTTGTTTCATAGCATGAAGAAGTTAACTGTCAATTTTAAGGGTCGTGTAGACCTATATATATAGTTCCTTACTCAATTAAACATTGTGTGCTGTCATGTTGGGTGTATTATATAGCTTAGTATCTAGTACTTGTACATGCTTATTTTAAGGATCTATCACTTTCTTTTTCTTTTGGAAATGTAGCTTCATCCTTGCATGTTCATACCTTAGAACTTGCCTTACAAATACTTTGGTTCGGATCACTTGGTTATATTTAGTTTTTAACTTGTTTTGCAACAAATGAGCTTAATGTAATTTTTTTTTCTTATAACCTTATTACAAAAATCTACGTATACAGATACGCTGGGTTACTAAGTTTGAACTAGAATGTTAGTTAATAATTGAAACAAAATATATTATATATTAGTTACTAAATAATAGAGAGTGTTTATGGGTTTTAGAATAATTTTTTTTTTGGAAAGTACAAGTTTATGTTATTTTAAACTAATGTATAAATACCAATTTGGGGTTTTTTTTTGAATTAGATTCAGCATGTCATACCTGGTCTTTGAATCTGGTACTTGTAGTGTTGTTTTGAGTTTGCTGTTGCATGGTGAACCAATTTCTTGAATTCATTTGTCTGGCTCATGTCTTGATCAGTGTGTAGTTGTAACATGAACTGTTTTATTAATGTGGTGGCGAGGCCGTGCACGCGTGCGTGTACTGCAGCCACCCGGAATTGACAAATCTTGAATTGATATTTCCTTTGTGTTTTGATCCATTGATCTCTTTGCGTATTTCGTATGGAGTATTGGCGAGGCCGTACATGCGTGCGTGTACGGCAGCCAATCGAACTCTGATGGTTTTAAAGTGACAATTTCAATTGTTTTGAATTGATTTAGTCGATTTGATAAATTGTTTATTTATCTCTGTTGATGATTTAAATCTGCTGATTTATTGTTTAACACTGTTTAGTGTTAAAATTTTTGTTATCCGATTTCTTTGTTAAAAGGAATGGATAGACGAGAATTATTGTGACTGTCGTCTATTTAAATTATTATTGTCTCTATGCACTCATAAACTGGTTTGAATTAGACTGACCTGTGTATTATTTTCTTTTGAATATAATACTCGGGTCAGACCGAGTATTTCTACAGCTTGAAGATTTTCGAGCAGCGAAGTTAGAGAGAGAGTAAAGAATCATTTTTAGTTTCAGAAAAATTGTATTTTAAGATATTCCGCTGTATCAGTACTAAATTGTATAAAACTATGATGTATATAAAAAGATTTATAGTAATGAAATAAATTCTCATTTGTTTTAATTCAGTGTTATTATTCTGTGTTTCTGTGGCTGATTCTGTTTAAATGTTATAAACTAAATAACAATTCGTCTTTTTGAACGTTTCTAGTTGGTTTAACTACCGACTGGAGGCGGTCAGAAGGGGGAATGTTATAGCATTTTAGGTAGGGCTACGAAATTAGGATCAAATGAAATTGTGAATCTATTGCTAAATTTACTCGAATTACTATTACTAGAAGATTTTATGATGAGTTTCTGAATTTCTTATTATCAAATAAAATTTTGACAAGCTTTTGGTTAAATTTCTTGATTGAATTTCTAATTTCTTGATGATTGAATTCCTGGTTTTCTCAGTGGTTTTCTTAATGATTTTTAGGTTTTGTATTGAATTTCTGGTTTTCTTGTGGAATTCAAGTTTTTATTTTATATTGGCATGGATTTCTGGCCTTCTATTACTACTAGACAGGGATTTCTGGTCTTATATTATTTCTAGATATGGATTTCTAGTCATCTCATGTTATCAGATGCAATTTTGGATTTCTTATTACCAAACAATTTTCTGGCCTTCTTATTATTGGAGGGTATTCTTATTACCAGATGGTATTTTGGTTTTCTTACTACCAGATAATATTATGGACTTCTTATCAAGGTTTCAAATCTCGGATTTTGGCCAATATCTCGGGCAAATATCTCGGCTGTCTCGGGCGATATTTAAAAGACTTATAACTAACCAAGCTGCCAAATCTCGGATTTTGGCTAATATCTCGGATTTTCATCTCGGCTGATCTCGGGGAGATTTAAAACCTTGCTTCTTATTGCAAGAAAAACTTGAATTTCTTATCATTGGATGATATACTAAAATCTTAACCTTCTCATTATCAAATGATTTCCTAGCCTTTTCTTCAAACCTATTACTAGATATTTCTTCTAATTTTCTGTCAAATGAATTATCACTAACCCATTACTAATGTATGTTTTAGGTTTAATAATAAAAATGACAATGGGAAAAGAAGTTAAATGTTGCATATCATCTAGCATAAAATTAAAGCTCTGAAAAATGAGTTGTACGATGTGTTTGAAGCAACTCAATATTGAAAGCCGGTCTCTAACAACCAAAAGAGAATTAGCTCGGGAAATAAATTTTCGAAGCCCATACTAGTCTAACTAAAGAATTTCTTATCTAACCCTTTTTCCATCTATCGGGTGATATTACTCCAAATTTGAACACTCATTCTTAAGAGAATATAGATGAGTTTAGAGTTTGAAATAGCCCTTATGAAAAATCAATGACAATTGAATAACAAATGTCAGTATCATAAGAAAATTTTAAACATTTGGGTTGACTAAGATAACACAAATGCTAAACTTATGATAAAGGAGCAAGTTTATGGATACGTGCAAGAAACTTGAATAATAATTAACATAGAGTGTCCTGAATATAATGTTGCACCAGCAAAATCATGTCAGGTGAATAGATTAATACTAAATGCCATATGAATTACGCTGTAAAAAAGGCATTAAAACTATATATTAGTACTAACCCGGGTATGTAGAATTTAAGATGTTAAGTGTCCTCAATAATTTGAAAAACTTTCTTTGTTTGAGTTTGAATCACAGAAGAAAGAGGAACACCATCAGATTGAATAGATTTGAAAGGTGGCAAGCACCATGTTTTGGATTATTGACTTGAAAAGTCAATGTTTTACTACACTTCGGGAGGGACTAAATGTTATACACATAATTCCTTAGAATTGTATAATTTTGGATTCGAAGTTTTAATAAGACGAGATCGAGCCTCGTTGCAAGAAGAGGTTCTTTAACAAAGACCAATAATGCCAAAGACACGAATATAGTTTAATTCGATAAGATTATGACATCGCTTCACTTTGATACTCATCAGTCCCGCATCTCCTTAGAGTCGCTCCTCATTCACACCGCATATCAACACTCCGCGAGTCATCGATGTTGCATCACTTCAATAAGGAAAAGGATAGTGTAAAATGTAACCGAAGAGGCAAAGGCACCAAAGACAACCAACATCACAAGCTATCAATGAATGTCGAAGAGTCCTACAGTGTATTTCATTGGTACAGAGGTTTGTCGACATTGTCATTCACCTATGATCACCACAATAGGCACTTCTATGGTGTAACACCTTCACATCAGCTACCAGCATCGCAGGTGATCAACATCACAAGCTATTGATGGGCATCGATATGGTCCACATCGATCCTTATCGAAATGGTAGTCAGGTGACACCGCTTGTAACAATCTATACCTTAATGGGCCTAAATTTTGATAAAAATCAAAACCTAAGCCCATAAAAGCACAGATTGTTGGATTTGGTACCTACAAGTAAGCATAAGCATTATCAGAGATTGATAGAAATCTAAACTCACAGCGGAAACAATAATAGGATAAGAATACTGATTATGACTACTACCTTGGAATAAATGGTATTCCTTAGATAGCAGATTGTCACATCAGCATCGAGCATGAGATAAAAGAAGACTTCTCCAACAACTAAACACATCTAGCTCCGGTGACCCATTCCTATAAATCTATCCTATGGGTTGTAATGATGAAGGGGTGAGAACAATGTTCTGGTGATTAGAAAGTCTATAAATTATCCATAACATAAATTCATACCGATTGGTTTCCCTTTAATTGTTATGTCTATTAAGGTTATCAATTCTAGTCTAACCTTGCATTGCACGCACGATTACTTACATACCCATTCCCAAGGTATAGAATACTGGCAAAGCCTTACCAATCACCCAATACTTCCATACCGATTTGCCACTTAATACTTCTAAATATAAAGCGGGCTTCTACTATCATCACATAATATTTTTAAAAGAGAAATAGGCATACTTTGCCATTTAAGACCTTAATCGATGTAGACTCCATCAATTAAGACCTATTCCCAAGGTGGACTTCTAGCGTCGTCATTATTGGTCTGTTAGTCCTAACTAAATAGACCTTTGACCATTGTATATGACCTTAAAATTTATAATAGCCATACCACTAGCGCATCTATCGATATTAAAGTCTTAGCAATGCGAAAGACTGTACCCAAGCCACTTAATACCTCATTAATAAGGACTAGACGGACCTCTAACCATTTAACACCTATTTATAGGTAGGCCTTTTCCATTTAATACATAACCCAAGACAGACTCCTCACTGGTACTATCTAGCTGACATTGCATGGAAACCTCATTGGGCTACTTAATACTTTTTTATAGGAAAGAGGCGGACCTTACAGCCGCTTAATACCTCAAACCTAAAGCGAACCTCTTCCGAGATATCCAGTATCACTCTTATAAATATGGAATCTCATTAGATTACTTCTTTCGGTAGAGAGGCGGGCCCTAAGATAGTCTGTTAATACCTCAACACTGAAGTAAACCATTTTAGAGATATCCCTCACCGCCCCTAATTCCAAATTTGGACTATTTAATACTTTCCAATTAAGAAAGCAAGTCTAATCTCTCACATCGTCATGAGTCCTAGGATAAGTGATATCTCACATCAGTAGTAAGTGTACCAGGGTAGCTTCAACGTGAAGGGCAGTCTTTCGTCGGGTGACTCTACTGATCTCGCATCATTAACCTACTAAGTCCAATTAACCAACCTAAGTGTTTACTTATACTATCTTAGGTTGATAGTGGACTTAGCTTACTAATTCCCTTTTTATTTAAGACAATAAGATTTACCTCAAATACTTATCTACTCATAAATGCCCTTTTAATGGTCATAAATGTCAATTTGTCCATAAAATCCTAAAGGACATTTCCTAAGACGTTTATATATGATTACTAATTTCAAATTAGAAACCTTTTTAAATCTATTCCATTTTTATCAATCTCATCAATCCATTTGTCTCTATTAATTATAATCCTTAATTTAATACTATCCATTATTACTCATTAATTGCCCATTGATTTAGGTTAAAATATTTCATTTCCTACTAATTAACTAATAGGAATTCCTAATTTATTTCCCATTAATATGAATTACTACCTTTTCTAATTCTAACTATTCGCTTTCATAAATATAATAATAACTAATGAACGTTGAGCATAAAAAACATACGAATAAACGTTCTTCTTCTTCATTAATGCAATAAATATGTATAAACTGCCTAATAAAACCAATATTCGTAACCAAATATATTCTAGTCATAAAGATGTAATAGAATATGCTTTCCATATTTAATTACTGGAATTAAATTCCTTACGAAGATTTTCCGCTATGATTTCCATATATTGGTTTAACACAAAAAGGAAAGATTGACTCTGTTTGAAATAACAAGGAATGGATTTCTTTTAAATTGGAATGGACGGAATAAACAACGGAGAATCTATACTTACACATCTCTTCCCTTTTTGTTTGTGGGTATTCCTTGTTAAATCAAACATTGCCCTTTTGAATGAAAAGTGGAAAAGGTAAACAAATTTATACAAATCAAATGGATGTTCTTCCCACAAATTAAACTATGGAATATCTACAACAAAACACAAATTGGGCAATAATCCAAAAATCCTATTTTACACCTAAGTATAGATCCGGAATACAAATATACAACGTTCAAATTCTAAGATCTTTGGGACTGATTTCTAAATCTAGATCTAAACATATTTCTAAGACAGATCTAAGATAAGAATATGTAGGAACCAATTTTTTACACTAATTTGAGCCTACAACTCACAAATAAAATTGATTTAGGCATAAAAATCAAACGTATGCCAATGAGATAGATTTAAAGTCATAAACAATATATTTAATTTCCTACTCGCCTTTTAAAAGCGATCCAAATCTCCAGATCTGAAGTAGAACCTTAAATTCATCTCCAAATCCTTTTTAATCCAAGAAATATGTATAAAAATGGTATATACATATATTAGAATTACAGATTTGAGAGGAGATTTGGGATTATAAGAGAAAATAGATATAGATGTACAAATAAATATAAATAACCTTAAATACGCCTATAGTTGATTCTCTTATCTTCTTCTTTTTATTAGATTTATTTTCTTCTCCAATTTGTATAAATATAGATATAAATATCTTATTTTATAATTTACAAAGAAAGTGGAGGAGCAGAAATGCCAGATCTTCATTACCGCCTCCAGAAAATATGAGAAAAGAAGGGAGGGTTAGGCCTAAATTTATAAGCCTAAGAATCAACCTCAACCATCAGATTGAAATATATTAAATTTGCGCCGTTGGGCTTAGGCTAACCGTATCCGCCTCACAGGGAGCGGTCCACCGCCCTCTCTTAGGGTCGATAGCTCATAGTGGCGCATCGACCTATGGGCCAGGATTATTAACATAAAACGTTAATTTATCTAATCGAAGTATTTTTGTTCTAAATTCGTCTTTTGTCTGCAACTTCTTCGTTTGGACTCCGATCACAAAACTCTAAATATGAAAATTTTGCCCTAAATGCAATGGTGCAAGTTTCATGGTCAAATTTCATCATTTGCACAAATTCAATTTTTTGGAGCTTAATTAGCTAACTAACTAATTAAATAACTGATGCCAAATTACCGGGTGTTACACTTCTGCCCACCTGCTAAAGCTAAAGCAAGCTCATCAACGACCATTAAGGGAATTTGCATCGTACTAAAAAAACAATATGCTTCATAGCTCTTCAAAGATATTAATCTACAACAATGCCGATGATCATCCACCCTAAAAGAAACGCAAAGTGACATTGCTCTTTGTTGTTGACCAACACTATACCTCACCTTTCATGCAGCATGTTTTTTCAACATTTAGAGGACAACATGCCTATAAGCATAGCGGTGTTGATGGTGAACTCCATCGGTATCCACAAAGACCTTAATACTACTTTATGGTTTCCATTGCCGAAGTCATCACTCATTCTTAGAGGACATTGATCGCCTTGAAGGAAGCCATCGATACCATTAATCATTAGAGATGCTAACATGGTACCTAGTAATGTCACTTAAGCCATTAGATATTACCTCCAAGATTGTTGCCACCTAAGATGTTGCCGCACATCTCCAAAAGGATGAAGTCAAAGTCCTATACCATCTTCACTAATGAAGCTGCATGAAGTCATCAACAATGTCAATGCCACAATTTTTACCATGCCTAATTCATAATGCCAAAGGTTAGCGACGCTGAAGATGTCATTTAAGTACGGTTAAGCAAATCTATCGAAGATGTAAGTTGTAACAGATGGAGTGGAGCCGTCACCTCTATAAATATGGACCTTTGGTGCTATTTTGGGGACCGAATTCTCTCTCCTCACTTCTTACATATTTTCAACTTTGTAAACCCAAAATCAATTTGGGGATTTTGCAAATTTTAATAATTGAGTCCTCTACACATAAGGAATTGGAAATCAATAATCGCATAGCTTATGGACTATGATTTATGATAGCATATTTGTCATTGATCATAATTTGCATTTTGACTTGACTTTGAGCCTGAACAAGCATATCATATGGATCACATTCAAGTCCGAGACCTGCATATTTGACTTTAACTACAATCTGATTTTGACTTTAATCTTGCATAGTACATTTGAACTTACATGTTGACCTCGCACATTGACTTCGACCCTATACTGTATTCTACATGACTCCAGCTTTGATGACTAAACAAAGAATTGCTATGGACATAGAATTATGCACATCTCAATTAATGACTGCGACGACTTCGACTAGCTTCGAAGAAGCTACTCTTTGATTGATACATCTTTTATACACTTTTGGGTGTTGACGAATTAATTCGTTAATAGATGTTATTGATATGATTAACATGACCATATTTTTTTACTGAAGTATAATACTATTGATGACCGTATCATCAGTAGTGCTTTTTTCGAGCCTCAAAATGGAGGATGTTACATATACTGCAAACTAGGTATGACGACGGGTGTCTAGGTATCCCTATCCACCGTACCTATCTCCGATGACATCCCTAGAGTACTAGATTACGAAAGAAAACAACCAAAGCAACCATATCATCATCAGACTATCCTCACTATCACTTAGGTGTGCCTTGGATATATGATAACTCATACAATCTTTCCTCCATCAGAGACTAATGGGAATCCCAATTTACAGTGTACTCGCATTACCCCAAAGCTGATACTAGACCCATTCCACCGGTCTATAGTACGCAGATCCTTTCAAATGATCTGGGCTAACCTTTTAAAGTACCTATGTCCTAATAATACCCCTACTTTCTAGTACATCAGAAAACTCTCCAAGTATCAATGATTCCTTAGCACGCATACCCAAGCCCCTTCCTTGCTCCATCTAGTCTCGATTATTCTCGAGGAACCATTCCACATTCCTTCATTCCATGATAGAACTATTCAAACGTTCTATCCACGGGTCACCCTTCCTAGAACCTGCCCTTTTGTGGATAGCTATTCTCACGACTCTTTAGAACATTGAGCTGCCATCATCAGAACCTAACTACTTTCACCATCGAGTTGCCATCATTGAAGTCCCGAAGACATCATCGTGCTACTACATTGCTATCAAATCCTAAGCAAACAAATAAACACCTTCGGCATAAACTGTAGAGCCTCTACTTCTCTCTTTGGATGTTTGACCCCGACCCCATCAAAGAAACTTGTATGTACTGATCAGAATCTGTCGGTATCGAAGTGGGCACTTAGTCAATTTTGGCTAACTTTCTTTCCTTTCTTCTAGTAGTCCATCTTCCAAGTGCTTTAACCCCCACCGCTGCCCACAAAAGCTCTCGGCTTTAACTCCAAAGCTCTCGGTACGAACTCCAAAAGCTCTTGTTTCCATGCCGTTCAAAGCTCTCGGTATGTGGCCCAATACTTAGCCAAATTCTTGCACATGGCCATCACTCATCATTACTAGCCTAGACTCAAAGGACTAACCATCCACCGAGCACTTTGAACGCATAAAAAGCACTCGATATCAACCAGATGCTATCGATACTGGGTACTCTCCTTAGTTCCAACTCTTGAGCGATATTAGTCCTGGGCTCCTCCATTGCTTTAGAACCCATTCTGTAAGTTTCGTCCAATTCCGACCATGTTTGGTGCCGATTTGCTAATTTGACCACCTCTTTCCTAACTACCTAAAAGCACTGGCAAACCACATCAAAGCACAACATAGGAACATGAAATAACACATGTACACATCCATTCATACATGTAATCCATAAGAATATGATAATCAAGCGAACCCTAATCTAAATCTAACTTTTACACTAGCATATGCACATAAACAAAAGGAGTTAACAAACCATTTAAAAACCACAATAAATCCTTTAAAATTTGGTCATAAATATCTTCTTAAAATGTAATTAAAGCTAGAAAACATTTTAGGATTGAAATCATGTCAAAAACATCATTTTTGACCATATAAACAAACCAATGGAATGAGAGGTCAAGAACAACTAACCAAATACCCAAAATACCAATTTCTTTCCTTAGATCTAAAGTGGATAACAAAGGGAATGAATATAAATCAACCAAAATGACAATCTCCAATCTGTAGATGCTAATCACCCTCTAATTATGATTTAGACTAAGATTAGTGAGGAAAAGGTAGGCTTTTTTTATAAAATTAAGGTTAATGTGAGGTTTAGAGTTATTTTGGGGAAGATGAAAATGACTTAGATCAGTTCATATAGCTTCCACTCAACTCAATTTTCAAGATGGGTTAGTGGACCTAAGCATGGGCTTAGTTAATTACCCACCAATACAGGCCAACAACAGAAAAAAATTTAAAACCGCTATAACTTTCAAATGGTATGTCCGTTTTTCCATTATGACCACTCTATGGAATGGAAAACCATCATCCTAAAGCAATCGGAGTGGTTTGAGACCCTAATTTGGTTTCTATCAAAAGTTATGGTCCAAACAGGATTTTCAAGGTCAAAATGATCACATAGAAATTCGCAAAAAATCATAGAGGTTGAAAAATACCCTTAACAGTCTTCTTCTAAAGTTTTAGAGTCATACGACCTCATATGAATAAAATAGAAATATTTTGTAATCCTCCGTAAAATACGGGTCGTTACATTAAACATTGATCTTAAGGCCACTTCCATCCGTCAAAAGCATAGACATCACAACCTAGAAAGATACCAAGCTCTCAAAAAAGGTAGAGAAGCTGTTGGCCAATGGCTTCATCCGAAAGGCAAAATACCCGATTTGGGTATCTAATCTAGTACTGGTTAGGAAGTTGAATAGGTCTTGGAGAACTTGCGTCAACATCTTTGACCTCAATAAACACCGCCCTAAAGATAACTTTCCATGTGTCACATTGATCGGCCAGTAGACATGTTCAATGGATGTGAGCTCCTAACTTTCTAGGTCACTTATTCCAGGTACAATCAGATTGCCATGTACGACCCAGACCAATAGTACACTTGCTTCATCGCTAATGCCAGCATATATTGCTATTGTGCCGTGCCGTTTGGACTTCAAAATGCAAGCGCAACCTACTAACAGCTCATCAATCGTATGTTTTAGGATGATGAAGTGTGCATGCTGGTAAAGTTAGAAAAAGCCAGGGGCATATGCAGAACCTGTCCAAGACTTTCAATATTCTGCGTCAATCAACATGAAGCTAAATCCAAAGAAGTGCTCATTCGCCATCCGGTCGAGAAAATTCCTCGGCTATGTAGTATGCACCAAGGGAATTAAAGCCATTCCTGTAAAAATCCAAGCCAACCAATACATGCAAGTCCCTAGGACCATGAAGCAAATACAAAGTCTAAATGGGATGGTTGTTGCTTTAAGCCAGTTTGTGCCTAAGACCGTCGACCGAAGTTTCCCCCACTTTGACTTCATTAACATGGGAAAGTTATTTGCTTGGAATGATGAGTGCACAAGAGCATTTGAAAAGTTAAAGCGACACTTAGCTACTCCTTTTCTATTGTCAAAGCCCATCGACAGGGAGGACTTATGCATATACCTTGCAGTGAATGACAATTTGATCAGCGCTACATTGGTCGGAGCGAGAAGGTTCAAAGGGCGATTAACTATGTTATTAAAAAGCTATTATCCATAGAAACAAGATACACATGGTTGGAAAATCTAGCTTTCTATGGCTCATGGAGGCTTGGAAACTCTGGCCTAATTCCTAAGCTCATCAAATCAAAGTCCTGACCAACCAAACATTGAAGAAAATTCTTAGGAGACCCAAAATAGTGGTCCAGCTACTGAAGTGATCCATCAAGCTTGGGCAACATCACATCTTCTTCCAGCCTTACACTTCTAAAGGCTAGGCTATGGTATTTTTCATAGTTGAGTGCTCAACCCTGGACAAGGAAATACGAGACAAGCACCAAGCAGCAAGCCTGACCCTATGGATGGGGCATCAAATTAGAAGGGGCAGAACTGGCATTACCTTAGTTATCTATGAAGGAAGAGAACTTTGTTTTGTGGTTCGCCTCACCTTCAAGCCAACCAACAACAAAGGCGAGTATGAGGCTTTCCTGGCCGGTCTTAGGATGGCAAGATATTTGCACATTGATTCTATCAATATGTTCAACAACTCTTCACAAGTCATTAATCAAATTGGCGAGTGCTTATATGTCAAAGACAGGACATAAGGCATGTATGTTACTTAGGCCAAAAGGAAATCAGCATGCTCTTGGTGTTCAAGCCAAAATGGATACCCGGGGAGAAAAATGCAAAGGTTGACTAGTTGGCAAGATAGAAAGCAACCTAGAAGAAGCCAACCCTTGGGTTCCATTAGAGAATCTTGATACCCTTTGCAACAAGCCAGGGGCAACAACAATGGAAATTGACATGCCATCCACAGACAACTAGATTGCTCCCCTTATCAAGTATTTAGTGAACAAATAACTTCCAGTCAACTTAAAAGAAGCCTGGAAGATCCTCTATCGAGCTCCTCATTAAACAATCATGGATGGGAAGCTCTATAAACATGGGTACTTAACACCACTTTAGTGATGCAAGACCGGAGAGGAAGCCAACTAGATTTTGGAAGAGTTGCATAAAGGATTTTTTGGAGATCAAGCCGAAGGTCAAAGCTTAGCTAAGAAAGTCACCCGACAAGGCTATTACTGCTTATAACGATTAGGACTTGATGGACTACGTCAAGAAGTGCGACCAATGTCAACGGTTTGCCATGATCTCCACTGCCTCTCCTACTCTCCTTACCCCTAATGACATCCCTTTAAGTCATTCCACACTTGAGGAATTGACCTGATGGGTTGAGGCCGAGCACCTCACTAGGGTCACTGCCCTTAAGATACTAAACTTCATCATTAAAAACATAGTTTACTGGTTCGACCTTTCAAAGAAGATCATTACTGAAAACTACACTCAGTTCGAGAGTAGTTTCTTCTAAGACTTCTGTGATGAAACATTGAGAAGTGCTTCTCATCCTTCACCCAAACTAAAGAAAATGGCAAGATAAAGGCCATCAATACAACCATAAAGTCAACACTTAAGAAGCACCATAGAAAAACTAAGGGAAACTAGGCCGAGGAACTACCACTCGTCCTCTAACCCTGTCACAGTGCACTTCCAACCTCACTCAACCAGCCATGTTACCTTCTCTCTTTCCTATGGGTAGAAATCTATGCTACTCGTTTAGCCGACATCCCTCGCATTGCGTCTCACACACAAACAAGAAGAAAATGACGAGTTACTCATGCACGCGCTCAACAATATTGAAGAATGAAGAGCTGAAGCCGAACTCCGCACAAAAGCCTACAGAAGAAAGATAGCCTAGCACTACAACTTTAGAGTGATGCTCTTGTAATTCATTGTCGGCGATATAGTATTATGCCTATAAAGAACCGGACTGAAGGAGTGTTTGGCCCAAATTATGAGGGGTTGTATGTCATCAGCTATACCTTGTCAAATTACACTTACCGCCTCTCTCATTCGAATGGAAGACACATACCCTTCACTTGGAACGCAGAGCACCTTCGAGCCTATCATATAAAAGAGCCGCTATTATAAGGCTAATGTAAAATCTTTTGTGTAGAATATAATGAAGACTTTAGAGCAATTTTTATTTAACACAACAAAGGTTATCCGGTAGGGACAAGCCACATCAATCTTCCATCCCGGGGACTGCCACCACTATAGGCTATCCAACAAGGATGGGTTATTATGTGCTTATTACCTTGTTTGGGGACTGCCGACCTCTTCCATCAAGGACCACGCGAACCATTCAACGCTCTCCCCTACCGAACGGCTATCCAACGAGAGTGAATTACCATTCATTCACTTCCTTATTTTCGGACTGCCACAACTACAGTTTATCCAGCAAGGATGAGTTATTATGTGCTCATTACCTTGTTTGGAGACTATAAACCTCTTCTGCCAAGGACCGCAGGAACCATTCAATGCTCCCCTCCTTGCAGATTGGCCATCTAACGAAGGCGAATTACGTGCATTCATTTCCTTGTTTGAGGACTTCCTACCTCTCCTACAAAGGACTGCACAAGCCATTCAATGCTCCATCTTTGCCGAAACTATTGTTGAGACTGAGGCTATTACTTCGAGTGATGCCAAGGTCTGGCATCCATAGTCCACCCACACAAAAATAAGCTAGGAAACATATCAACTGGCAATGAGGCGCTCTTGACCTCGAGCCATGCAACGCTCTGGTTCATGTCAGGACCACTCACCACTAAACCTTGTCGCGTATTACCTAGGAGAACCCTCGAGCCACTCAATGCTTGGATTCATGCTGGGACCGCCCACCATATCAACTACATGTGCTTTACCTAGGAGAACCCTCGAACTACTAAGTGCTTCGATTTGTGGTGGGGCCATCGGCCAATCAATCTTGTCATGTGTCACCCAAGAGAACACTCGAGTGACTTGGTGCTCTGAGTCATGTCGGGACCGCCACCATATCAATTGATCATGCATCATGCAAGAGCACACTTGAGCCACTCAGTACTCTGGTTCCTCTCGCGACAATTTGACACTAATTCTTGCCACGTGTTACCTAAGAGAACCCTTGAGTCCCTTAACGTTTTGGTTCGTGCCTGGACCGCCCAACATCGTAAAACAACAATAACAGGCTCGAAAATCATGTTCATGCCTCCGTGTTTAACTACAACCGAGCTGCTCAACAAGTGATCGTATATGACAACACACGCCAGTCCTTCCTATCATTAATATAAGTTTTACTTGCAATCAGTTTACATGGCTCACTAGAACGGCCTGCAATCACCATGCATCTCCTTAACATACACTGCTACTTATCTATTTTGTGAAAACCTTCAAGATGCAAATGACTATACCGACTGCACAAAATATGCAACGCTACTAATCATGCAAAGATAGATAAGAAAAGACAAGACAAGTACTTGGACAAATTCCACATGCCAAAAATGGTTCTGTTCAGTCACACCAAAAAAGCAGGGCACAAGGCCTACCACGCTGAGCCTATAAAAGACAAAAGAAAAATATTTACCGAGCCGATCCACCAACTGACGGGGGTCAAGCATTCTATCTGCTCCTATGTCAAAATACCCAACATGGCCAACCCAACTTCCTCCATCTCGGCTGCTACCATAGCCCGATCCTTGGCGAGGGCCTCAGCCTTGAAGTTTCTTATGGAAATTATGAGGTGATAGTTTTCCCTAAGTAGGGCCTTCACCATATTCTTCAGTCGGTTCCTCCACTTGTCCTCCTTGCTACCCTAGTGGCCTCCATATCTGCTGACGACTGGCATTGAGTTAAATGCTTATTTATTCTTCTTGACCTTCCTAAGTTTTCTTTGAGGTCCTCAATCGCCCTCTCTGACTTCTCCCTCGCCTTGGCATCGTCCTTCATCACCCTCTCTACATTCTTTGCTACCTTCTTTGCCTCATCGGCCTCAGCCTTAACAATCATCAAAGCCTTCTTGACTGCCTCTCGAGTAGCTTCGTTGGCCTCAACACCCTCTTGAATTTTTAGGAGTTCATCCCGAATGAGGATGGAGCAATTTGCAACCTGAACAACAAACATTAGAAAGATATAGTTTGAAAAAAAATAGAATTCAAAGTTGAAGGCTTACCATTGCAACATCGCAGGTATGCATGTTAACCACAATCTCCAAGGGGTGTTGGTTCCAACCAGACCTCGGTCGGTGTGTATAAGTTGGGGACTCTATAGTAATCATCGGGAATGCCCTTAGCAAGCAGTCCAAATCATCATGGTCCAGGGCACGGGGATCTCCAAAGATGCATGCCCCACCAACACCACCTTAACTCCTTTAGCCTTCCCCTTAATATCAGAAAGCTCTAATTTCTTGGCATAAGGATAATGGACATCGAAAGACAAGGGCTCGTCCCCCCCCCCCCCCCCCCGCCCACTTCTTTTCAAGATGTCGATAGAATGTCGGATCGGTTGCACGGGGTTGGAGGGCATGTTAATAATATCCTTTCTTGAAACGAGTGTCACCTACAAAGGAGCTTCAACAACAGCCTAGGTCTAAGGTGTCAAAGTTAAGATCGTTGGCCATTGAAATAACAAAAGCCATGGTAGATCAAGTGCGAGAAAAAAGAAGTAAAATATAAGTTTACTATTTGGACTTTGTACACTCAACCTCTATACCCATATTACCAAAGAGTATTACATTACAATGTACTACTATATGATAATATGGAGAATAAGGAGATATTAGGCTATCATACATGAATATTCTATTGTGCTAACACCGGTCCATATTCCAAAAATCATAAACCGCTAATCTATATGTACCCAGTATTAGCACAAAGCAATGAACTCATGCATTTCCAAGATAGAACAATACACAATATGAAATAAACATAAAGTACAGAGAGTCATCATTGCAGTGATAACATATGATAGAAAATATATACAAATCCAAGTAGGTCTTCTAAAATAGTCAAATGCTTACTATCTCTCAATTAAATACGATGTATATGTCTAATGCATTCATCTCAACATCATCACCATACATGTGGCTATATAAGTAAATAATGATACACCAGCCAACTAATAAACTTGTCTCTGACTATGTCCACAATCACAAGTTGGTCGCTTCATCCTCGAACCTTAAATGTCTTGGAATTACCTGAGTATTATATAAATAACACACAGGTCAAACTATGTCTAGAATATCATGTCAATAAATAATAACAACCGTCGAGGTATAGTCATGTGCAACTCAAAGTGTCAAGCGAACATCTCAAATATAACATCACATCTCTAACCATAAATATAACATTACCCATATCACAACAAAGTCGGGAAATATATCCAATGATCTAATTTATAAAATGCACGAAACATTTAAGCATTCAACCACCATCAATACTATGAAATATCAAGTACCATAGGACAAACACACGGTAATGCCTAAGATTATCTCTCAGATAATCAGAAAGTCGACATACTCTAAGTCCGTCATACTCATATAAGTGAAGCAAACAAGCTTTCATACAACTATACGCTACAACAACACACATTAGTGACGAATAGGCTAGCACCCCAACGTAGCCTTGATTATCCTTCCTGATAATCTCATATACGAGGATTGACCATACATTAGACAAACAATCTCAAGTATAGTTAGAAACTTCTCATCATACTACATCAAACTCAAAAATGTGTACAAATGTTGTATGTCTATATGTTGCACATCGTAACCAGATGGGAGATGACAACCACTCTCTTGATCCAAGATCCTACACACATGCTTGTCTGGCCTTACCCCTACAGTCTTTAGTTATCTCAATGACCATCGTGACCCAATATCCATCGGGGGCAAATCTACGCTATGCAATGCCCATGACCTTGCAAGTGTCCTATGGTAACAGACAGTTGGCATATGTGACACTAGGGAAAACGCATACAACGATAGCACACAGTTATATAATAAAAAGTGTGTTATGGATCTGAGGCGTGACCCCACAATCAGGACGCTAGGTGGATACTAGCCTAATATGTTTTACTCCTCCACGGATTATAGGAGCACATTACACATATAGTAATAGACATACATATATATATCTATATTGGCACACATCCATATATATTTATTGTCACACGGCCAAAGGCACTCAACTTGGCTTATCATGGCGAGCGTCGCCTTTTATTCGCATATATGCAATAAGTATTGTCACCACTATTCCCATATGAATGTCATTTACCTATAAGGAATAACTAAAGAAATATCAATTCAGGCATCCTGTGCCACCGAGCGATACTTACATGTTTATTCAATGTTCATCAATTATTCTTACTCTATCATAATAATCTATATTATAAGTCAAAGGAGAAATCGAAAAAATATAACTGAACATCCCATGCCACTTGGTATTACCAGTCCATTTACTTACAATTCCCATAATATAGAATTAATGTGCATTCATACAATTCAATTATTTATTAATTCAAAAGGGTTTCATTATAGAGTACCCATTTCCTAAAAACTTCAATACAATTCAAACATCACTATTAAATTTAAAGATGAATTAATTATATAATTCTCCATCTTCCCCAAAATCCTTAAATTGTTTCGAAAATCAATATTTGGAAATTTCTTAATTAGTTACAAGGAAATCAATATTTTAAACCTTCTTCCATTACAAATCCCTTCAACTTCTTTTTAAAATAATTTATATGTTTTAAAGTTAATTTGAAAACTATAATTTCAAAGAAGTTTTATAATTCATGATTTTATTTAAACAACAAATTAATAATGCTATTGTTTTCTAATAAGAATTTTCGATTTGAAATATTTGGTAAAGCCGTAAAATAAAACTCCAACACCGATATAATTTCCAATTTAAAACATTTCCCAAAGGCTTAAAATAAAATTCCTATGTTAGTATATTTAAATCCCTCACTTAGATTTCGAATCACTTTTAAACTAGTATTGAAAAGTAATTCATCAATCTAAAAGTCTATTATATATAAAACCTTTTAAATATTCTGCACCAAAATATTGATTTTTAACAATTTACTTGTACAAAAAAATCCCAAATTTTCCTTTCCATAATAATTTAATGCAACACTTTTATATATATATATATTACCAAAAGCCTTTAACTCATATTCCTTTATTTAGAAATAATCAAATACGATTATATATTACTTAACTTACTTAACAATATATAAAATAAATCCCATAAATAATAATTCTCATATAATAAATAAATTGCATTCAACTTACTATTACTTCAAAATATTAATTTATAAACTTCCAATTAATTAAATCCAAATAAAATTAACTTATCATTTAAAAAAATAAATTTTAAATTCTCTTTCTATAAAAATCCTTCAAATATTTTGAACAATCATAAATAAATAAATATTCGAAAATTCACTTATTTAATCAAATCCCAAAAATGATTACTTCCCGAATAATTCCTATTCACGAAATTCTTGAAATTATTCCACTTTTATTTTTTTATTAATAATAACATTTCCAATATTAAATAAAATAACTCGTTATAAAATTATTATTTAGATTTAGGATATTTCTTTTACATTTAAAGGTTCTAATTTTAACTCATTTATTCCCTTCCAATCAATTTCTAATGTAGTGGCCGCCTAACGCAATCATCTATTTATTGTGCATAATATATATTATTAATGTGTTCAGCAATCAACTAATATATCTTTATAACAACCAATAATAAAAAATAGGCAACCCATTTCCATCATATTTAACACATATCAACAAAAGATTCATTATCAAACAACCAATGGAAATAGAGGAAGTAAGGATCTAGACAATAGTTGCGAGTTACTAAATAACTCACTCTAATTGATGTTTCTCCAAAACCAACATGCGCAGCCCCACCCGAAACATCTACCATCGGCATCAACTTCCTACCGTTATCTACTCAACCATAACACTACAGCCTCGTCGGCGCACACAAGATCTCAGATCGCGCATATGTTAATTGGGTTTTTAACCCATCAAAATTCAATAAGAATTAGAACATTCAGACTACGCCAGAATAACTCAAGAATCAACCAAAAGGACCAGAAAAAGAAGAAGAGAAAGACCTAAGAGGAAAGATGCCAAAATAAGCTAAGGAGATGGATCGCTAGCGATCCATCATATATGGATCGCTAGCGATCCATAAGGCTTGTTCATGAATCCTCCAAACCTCTTGCATCATGATTCATTACCATTTCTAAGCACGCTTGACAAGTTTCATAGCATGCCAAACAATCTAGCTCGAGAAGTGAAGACTCATCTGATTCAAGCTATTTGGCCAAAATTAGCTAACTTAAAATGGACCTACATAACTCATACGAAATCGGATTGACTAGAAATTTTGGGAGAACATTTAGAAAACATAGGAGAAGGCTCAAAAAAATGAAGTCATTTTGAGTTGATTTAATGGATCTCTAGAGACCCATCTAAAGTGGGCCCCACCACCTCAAATTTTTATGGTGGGTCCCTAACACCCTCTAGAGTGTTCCTGCAAAGTTTCATTCGATTTTGTTAAGATTTGAGTGAGTTATGGATGATTCTTCTGGACCAGATGACCAACGGATGATCAAACTAACTCCAAATGACTTGATATTCGGACAAGGCGCTTAAATAGAAGATAGGAAGACAACTAAACAAAGATCACTCAAAAATATGCTAAGTGGATGGATAGCTAGCGATCCATCAGGATAGGTCGGATTGCCCTCAAACTTTTCGAGCTCATTCGTAGCACTAAGTAAAGGCTTCTCGTACAACAATATGCTAAGTTGATGGATAGCTGGCGATCCATCCCCTATGGATAGCTGGCGATCCATAGAAATGACTCAGATTGATTTGAGATTTTAGGTGATGACTTGGCATAACGACTGGACTCTTCTGCACCTGGACTTTTGGCCCAATACTCACTGAACTTCCCTATAAATACTCACCTACCTGCAACTAGAGATGAATCTTTTTCGAAGAGAGCTGCCATTGCTCTGTTGGAATTCCTTCACTTCTTCAACTTTCTTCTCCCTCGTAACAGTCATCAAAGGGGTTACTGTGATTCTACAATCAACCCTTGTACCTGTAACTTATTCTAACTCATTGTAACTTAGATCAAGGAACTAACTAGTTGATATCTAGAGAGATTCAACTAGTATAATCATAATAAAGATTGGTTGAAGTGGACGTAGGCCAGAGTCAGCCGAACCACTATAAAAATCTTGTGTCTCTTTTCTTACTTCTGCTGTTTTTTTGTTGTTTATCTGATATTTGTGCTACCTATTATTTATACTAGTGCTTTCACACTTGATCGAGGGTATTGATCCATTTTTAGGATAACATTTTGGTGCTTTCACTGAGATCCTTGAACGAGATTTAAAGAGTTGAAGTTTGAATCTACAATTTAGAGAAGATGAGTAGGCCTAATACTAGATCTAGAGCTGTAGCAAGTCAATCGGAGCCTGGGGGCAGCGAGGAGGTGTCCTCAAATTCTCATCAACCCAACTATGTGATTAGAGAGGAGATGGAAAAGATGATGAAAGAGATGCAGGATGGAATCTTAGCTAGACAACAAGAGATGATGGAAGGCTTCTTCCAGAGGAAGGAGCGGCAAGGGATGGCTATATCTGTAGGGAATAGGAATCAAACTTCAGGGGGCAATGCTGGAATCAACATGGGAATCAATCCCAATGCCGGAGTGACTGTTGGAACACCAGGAACTGGTGGTACTGGAGCTAATCCAAATACTAGGATGCAACCGATGGAAGAATATGTACCATAACTTCCTCGAAGGAACATAGGTCTAAATGAAGCTAGAGTTATGAATCAGAACATAGGCATGTGGCCGGAAGAGTGCATCCCGGGATACCCCCACCGGAACAGGGGCAAAGTATTGCTTTAGGATGGAGACCTTCGTTGGATGGTAAGAACCGAATTGCTAAATTGGTACGAAGGTTCATTAGAGGAGGACCTCCAGATCGGAGTTTGGAAGACGTGAACATGAATTCGTTTACTACTAATATTCGGAATGCGAGAAATCCTCCAGATTTCAAGCTTCCGACATTGGAAATGTATGATGGAAGACAGATCCGACAATTCATATGATGAGATACATCCAACATATGGAGGTGTTGGGTGCTTATAAGGAGGAAATGGGGCGCTGCTTCCCATTATACTTAACGGATTTAGCTACAATGTGGTTCAGACAGTTGGAAAATAGGTCCATAAGCACATAGACCGACTTGGTGAGCAAGTTCTTGAGACAGTTCAGAATTCATGTCTCACAACCGAGGAATGTACTTACGCTCTCAAACGTAAAACAAAAGCCTGGAGAGTCCTTAAGAAGTTATTTAACAAGACTCAATGCGACGACAGCTGCGGTTGACAAGCCGAATCCATCATTTATCCTAATGGCAGCAGTATCTAGGGTCGCGAGTAAAACTGATTTCAAAGCTGCATTGAAAAGGGATCCACTGAGGGGTCTTGCAGAATTCTACTATGAAGCTGAGAGATATTTGCATTAGGAAGATGCCGAAGTCGAAGATGAGGATGTGGATGTTGAAATAAATGTCGCGGAGGACATGGGACTATCCAGAGCTGGAATTGGAAAAGACAAAAGGAAAAGGAAAACTGACCATGATTTTGGGGAGCCGAAATGACAAAGGAAGGAGCCGAGATTCTCTTCATACTCTGACTTGACTGAATCACCGAAGAGGATATACTTGGATACTAGGGGTAGAACCTCTACCAAAGGCCACTTAGGAGGGAGCCCGTTGATCGAGAGAAAAGATCTCAAAAGTTTTGCCTATTCCATGAGCTGAATGGGCATGAAACGAATGAGTGCCGACACCTTCGTGATCTGATAGAAGAACTGGTTCGGAACAACCAACTGCCACAGTACATGAGGAACAAAACTGTGGTAGAATTGCAAGAACAACCACCATCTGTGGCAAATGCATCAAGAAACGCCCAAGGATTTGAGCCAAGACAAATTATCCCATGATCGGGGTAGATGGGAATCAGATCCGGCTCCTATGCTTTGCTTTTTCGTTTATTTTTCCGCACTTTCCTTTTAGTAATTAGATAGTAATAACCTCAAGCAGCTTACACGTGTACATGATCCTGAACGATCCCTAGGCATGCTTTGAGTCCGGTGCTTGAGATGACAATTTAGGACAATAATGACCTCGGACCGCTTACATGTGGACGAGACCCAGATTGGTCTCTAGGCACGCTCTGAGTCGGATCTCCGAGGTGAAAATTAGGATTTCTACTTGTTTTGATTCTTACTTATTTGATTTCTGCTTGTTTGTTTTGATTTGAATATTTGAATTTTGAAAAATCCACATTGATTATGATGACTGGTATTGATCACCTTAGAGTTCTGCCACGGGACCGGAGTGTAGGGTGCAAGTCCCCTTACCAGAGAGCAAGCGGATGGACTTGTAAAATATTAATCGCCTTAGAGTCCCAACCGAACAGACAGAACCGGAGTGCAAGAAGTAAGTCCCCTCACCGGAGAGTGAGCGGATGGGCTTACTTAATCCCCCTTAACTTAACAAATAAACGATCCGAAGAGATCGTCCCTTTAACTTAAAACATTAAACGATCCGAAGAGATCGTGCATTAAACTTAAACGATCATGGGAGATCCAACCTTAAAACAAATTTGATTTAATAAAAGGATTTGGATGCCTTATAAATAGAATAAAACTGATAAATCCTGGATGAACACGGGATGATCTCGATATATGATGTAATTTTGATATATGATGTGATTTTTGATATATAATGTGATTTTGATATATGATATGACAACTTTGAATGAGAAGCAAAATGATAATGATGTAAATCCCGAATGAACATGGGTCAATTAGAGATATGTGATGTAAATAGAGGTATGTGATGTAACTGGAAATATGCGATGTAATTGGAAGCATGTGATTCAGTTAGAGATGTGTGATGTAATAACTCAAAATGAAATCGATATGGTTGTGATGTATAGATTACACTTGGGTAGAGTCTATAGTCTTAGGATGTAACTGGTTTAGAATGACTTGTGATTGGCAAGAGAATCCGAAGGAAGTGGACGATTCACCAAGACTAAAGAAGCTAAAAAGCTCAATTATCGAAGACTGGAGACAGGAACTTGTTCTTAAAAAAAGCACACCTTACATTCAAAAGGCATACTTTGGGAGGCAAGTGTTAACTGGGTTTTTAACCCATCAAAATTCAATAAGAATTAGAACATTCAGACTATGCCAGAATAACTCAAGAACCGACCAAAAGGATAGAAGAAGAAGACGAGAAAGACCTAAGAGGAAAGATGCCAAAATAATCTAAGGAGATGGATTGCTAGCGATCCATCGCCTATGGATCACTAGCGATCCATAAGGCTTGCTAATGGACCCTCCAAACCTCTTGCATCATGATTCATTACCATTTCTAAGCACTCTTGCCAAGTTTCATTGTATGCCAAACAATCTAGCTTGAGAAGTGAAGACTCATCTGATTTAAGCTGTTTGGCCAAAATTAGCTAACTTAAAATAGACTTACAGAACTCATATGGATATGGATTGGCATGAAATTTTGGGAGAACATTTAGAAAACATAGTAGAATGCTCACAAAAAAATGAAGTCATTTAGAGTTGATTTGATGGATCACAGCGATCCATCTCGATGGATCGCTAGCGACCCATCTAGAGTGGGCCCCACCACCTCAAATTTTATGGTGGGTCCCTAACATCCTCTAGAGTGTTCCTGCAAAGTTTCATTTGATTTTGCTAAGATTTGAGCGAGTTATGGATGATTCTTCTAGACCGAATGACCCATGAGGACAGATGATCAAACTAACTCCAAACCACTTGATATTTGAACAAGTCACTTAAATAGAAGATAAGAAGACAATCAAATAAAGATCACTCAAAAATATGCTAAGTGGATGGATAACTAGCGATCCATCCCATATGGATAGCTAGCGATCCATCAGGATAGGTTAGATCGCCCTCAATCTTTCTGAGCTCCTTCGTAGCACTAAGTAAAGGCTTCTGGTACAAAAGTATGCTAAGTTAATGGATAGCTAGCGATCCATCCATTATGGATAGCTAGCAATCCATCCCTTATGGATAACTGACGATCCATAGAAATGGCTCGGATTGATTTGAGATTTTTGTTGATGACTTGGCATAACAACTGGACTCTTCTGCACCTGGACTTTTGTCCTAATACTCACTGAACTTCTCTAGAAATACTCACCTACCTGCAACTAGAGATGGATCGTTTTCGGAGAGAGCTGCCATTACTCTGCTGGAATTCCTTCACTTCTTCAACTTTCTTCTCCCTCATAACAGTCATAAAGGGGGTTACTGTGATTCTCCAATCAATCCTTGTACTTGTGACTTATTCTAACTCATTGTAACTTAGATCCTGGAACTAACTAGTTGATATCCAGAGAGATTCAACTAGTATAATCATAATAAAGATTGATTAAAGTGGACATAGGCCAGTGTCAGCCGATCCACTATAAAAATCCTGTGTCTCTTTTCTTACTTCTGCTGTTTATTTGTTGTTTATCTGAGATTTTGCTGCTGATTATCTACACTGGTTCTTTCACACATGATCTAGGGTGTTGATCCATTTTTTGGGTTAACAGCATACCTCACGGAATGCCATGGTTATGGTGCCACTAACCTCCATTAGCTCATGCCTACATGTTTCTCCCCTCGATAACCGTGTGCTGCTAACTTAGTCATTGCCACTATCAAACATGAGCATGTGCTTTTTTTTCTTTTTCTTGTTTTTTCTCATTCATTTTTTTTTCTTTTCTAATCTTTTTTTCAAACGAATTTTGGTTTGGGGGTATAGAAAAGGGATGAACGTGTTTTGGCTTGGAGTGGGTTAAAGGCTTTAAAGAAGGCTCTAGAATGAAGGAGAGAATAATGGATTCTTCTATTAGTTATTACTATTCTTCTTCATTTTATTTCCAATCAAGTCCTTTAAATTTAATAAATTTCAACTTGCCCCTTCCAATTGTAGATTAAATTTCCATATTCATATATAAATATTTATCAAATATTTGTGAATTTATTTTCAATTTAATTTAAATTGATATTTCGATAATATATATTTCAATAGATTTCATAAGATATTTAAATTCAATAATTGATTTCATAAGATATTTAAATTCAATAATTGTTCTATCTTCATTGATTTTACTAATACCAAACAAAACCTCTTTTCATCCATTTAAACCATATGACAATCATTTACGCGATCAAAGTATTTAATATTGATTTAAATACTTTATCTAATTTCACTATATTTTATGAAAGAATCAATTTCAGTTTATTAAATTAAAAATTCTTTTATCGTTGAAAATACATAAATTATATTTTAAAAATTAAAATTAAATCAAATTCAAACGTTTTATTTTAATGAAAATTATTTATTACAGCAACATAGAAAGTAGGGTTGTTACAGGCTTGCCCGACTCTACCTTCTGAATAGGGGTGGGCATAAAGAAACCACACTGCCTACGCTAGATTGATTTGTCTTGGCATAGGACATACTCGATGGAACAACATCGTAACCAGGACACAACGGATCAAAAGTGGGATGAAGCCTAAAGGAGGGACCCGTATTCCACCAACTCTTGGTTCCTCTGGGATATCCCCTTACATTACCTTCCTCAGAATGTTCAATTCCTATGACCCGACATTTGGGTCCAAGTATTTGATCTTTGTTTAGTCTAGCTTCTTATTTACCGGGTTTTTGCTATGCAGCCCTCTTCGCCACAATTTTTGATACTCCTTCAAGAGCCATAGTTAGTCAAAATTCTGATAAGGAAAACAACAAGCATATCAATCATGCAAACATGTACCATAAGCACATAAAATCAACAATATTTGCATAACTATTAGCCAAAAGCCTATATGACGATATAAATCATACAATCAATATAACTCAGGATAAGTCTTTCTAATCCTATCCTCGGTCTCCCAAGTACAATCTCATTCATGGCCACTCTACTGGACCTTTACTTAACCATGTTATTTCTATGCTCCTTCGTTTCTTTATCCACTATACAAATAGGGCGCCTAATCATAGTCCTATTAGAATCTACTATTAAATCTTCCTAACCTGTTGGCTTAATGGTAGTCTTTGGATCACACACGTACATCCTTAGGTGGGATACATGAGAAACATTATGGACTGCTACCAAAGTATTTAATAACTCAATGCGATACACGAGCTTTTAGATCCTCTCTATATAGGAAACGAACCAATATATCCTAGTGCCAACATTCCCAACTTCCCAAATCATGTAAACCCTTCATCGGTGATGCTATTACGAAAACTTAATCTCCAACTGAAAATTCTAAGTCTTTATGCCTTTTACCTACATAACGTTTATGTATTGATTGAGCTTCCTTCATCCTTCTACAGATCAACTCAATCTTTTCGGTCATTTCTTTCACCAAATTCAGACCAAGTACCTATCTATCACCCATCTCCATCAACAATGCAGACGATTTGTTGGGCCTTCTGTAAAGTGCTTTGAAAGGTGCCATTCATATACTAGTTTGATAACTATTATTATAAGAAAACTCAACTAAGTGCAGATGATCTTCCCATGATCCACTGTAGTACACAAGCTGTCAATAAATCTTCGAGTACGTTATTAACCCTTTTTGTGTACCCATCAGTTTGTCAATGGTAAGCGACACTCATCTTCAGCTTGATACCCAATTCATTTTGTAAACTTTTCCAGAACTCAATAGTAAATAAAGGATCTCTATCACTTATAATGCTACTCGGAAATCCATGAAGTCTTACAATTTTCTTCATGAATAGCCTTGCTAAATGACTAGGTGTTATCCTCGTTAACTTAACATGGATAATGTGTGCACTTTTGGTCACTCGATCAACCACAATCCAAATACTTTCATTTATCTTATTCGACCTTGGCAACCTGTCTATAAAATCCATAGACATAGAATCCTATTTCCATAGTGGCGCTTCTAACGGTTGAAGCAATCCACTTGGCTTTTAATGCTCGGCTTTTGCTTGTTGGAAATTTATATATAACTTCACACAGAAACCTATATCTATCTTCATTCCTTGCCAAAAGAAACTCCTCTTCGTATCTTGGTACATCTTCGCACGTCCAGGATGCATAGTAAAACTTCGATAGATGACATTCTCTAAGAACTTCCGTCCTTAGATTATCCACATTAGGTATACACAACCATCCTTTCTTTCTCAACCATCCTTTTCAGTCAAGCACAAAGTCTTTCAATCATCAATCTCGCTTCCCACTTTTATTTTCTTAATCTGCTCGGTTAGTATTGGATTATCGTTTTGCCTTGCTGTAATTGTTTCAATCAAAACCGGTCGAATTTCTAAACAAGAGATCACTGAGGTACTCTGACTAGAACTGGCCGGGACCTCATTCTAACTCCACACGAAGTCAAATCCTCTAAATCCTTTCATTCAAATAACACCGCCAAACTATTTTTCAATATTTTATGCCAAGTGCATGGGCAACCTTACTTCCTTTCTCTGGCATATACTCAATTCCAAAGTAATATGTGGCTAAAAACTCCAGCCATCTTTGTTGTTTCATATTCTTATCCTTTTAAGAGAATAAATACTTCAAGGATTCGTGAATAATTTTAATTGTCCCCCCTAAAGATAGTGTCTCCAGACCTTCAATGCAAACGAGTAGGATATCAAACCTCATGTGGTCAAAACTGTCGAGAAGAAAAGGCAATAACTCTACTTTTCTACATTGATACAGCTCCCAACCCGGTTCCACATGCATAAGTATGTACTACTAAGTCTAGATTCCCATTTGGAACAACTAACACGGGTGCATTTCTGAATAAACGCTTTATCTTCTGAACTGCTTCCTCACATTTATTGGTCCAAACAAACTTTACGTCCTTCCTTGTGAGCTTAGTCATCGGTGTAGCTATACGAGAGAAATTATTAATAAATCTTCCGTAGTTTCCAGCCAACTCCAAGATACTTCTAATCTCAGTTACAGTCTTGGGTCTTTTCCAACTATTAACAGCTTTGATCTTCGATGGATCTACAGACAACCCATTCTTCGAAACTACATGTCCTAGAAACTTTTCTTCTCTTTCCCAAAACTGATATTTTTAAAACTTCGCCTTTAGCTGATGCTACCTCGGCATATCTTGAACTATTATGAGATGAACTTCATGATCTCGTTAATTCTTAGAATATATTAAGATGTCATCAATAAACACCGAAATGAATCAATCCAAATGCTTTCGAAAGGTCCTGTTCATCAAGTCGATAAAGAAATCAGGTATGTTAGTCAGTCCGGAGGGCATGACTAACCACTCATACAAACCATATCTTGTACAAAACATTGTCAACTGTATGCTGTCATCTGCCACTCTCAATTAATGGAGACTCATTACTACGTACAATTGCAAAAATAACTTGGCTTAACTCAATTGATCGAATTAATCTTCTATTTTAGGCAAAGGATACCAATTATTTATTTCTTCTCATTAAGCTTTCTATAATTGATACACGGCCTTAGTGACCCATCTAGTTTCTTCATGAGCACTACTGCAGCTTCCCAAAGCAAACAATTTGGTCTAATAAAATTCATTCCTTCTAAATCCACTAGCTCCACCTTCAAATCCTTCATCTCAACAAGTGTCATTCTGCTATGTAGTTTACTTATGGGTTTAGCTCTAGGTACAAATCCATTCAAAACTCTATGGCACGTTCCTGTGGTAGTCCAATAACAGGCTTAATAATATCAACATATTCTCTTACTTAAAAAATAAGATTTATTTCATCCTCCATGCCTTCCATAGCACCCAGTATTGCACATTCATCGAAACTCGGTTCTTCTAATGAGTATATAATTTGATCACGGCATTCAAGGTGTCTTAAGGATGTTACTCTATCTTGAAAAAACATCTTAGCATCATATCGACGTAACCAATTCATACCCAAAGTTATCCTAAAGCCTACAAAATCAAACGAATGCAAATTGCAGGTAAACATATGACCTAACAAATTAAACTCTACATGGTCACATCTCATTCCAAGAGTTGGATAACCACCTATTGGATTCTCAACTCTTAGAGTGATAAGGCACAGCGGCTGGCTAAGGCATACAGGTTGGTTGAGTTAGCTTCATCCCCTATCTGTTGGGTTTGTTTACTTCATTTTCTTAGAACTCCTAAAAGGTATAACTCAAAATGAGGCAGCATGATTATCCCCTCTCCCGTGATATGACAACACATCGCGTACACTTGTAAGCGTTGTTCCCAGTTCTTCTACTTTCTTTGTTGCCTACCCATAATAAGAATCATTATTACCATAGGGCCCAATTGATCGGGCAATGAAAGACCTGGCCCAATTAATATATTGGACTTGGTATACTAGGCGCCTCCAGATCTAACTTATCTACCAAACATTTAGAGACAAAAGAGTGTGACGCAATAATATCAAACAATGCTTTAACAGGTTTGTCATTTATCAAAATGTACCATCCATAATAGTATTTTCTTTCTTTTCAGAAGTGGGTCCAGAAGCCATTAGTTCCAAAGAAAAAATCTTTTCTCTTTCAGCTTTGACTAGTTCGTGACACTCCCTCTTGAAATGCCCCATCTTATCATTATTGAAGCATATTACTTCCATCTTATCATGTCTTTCTGGTTATCTCCAAAGCAATGTTGATTTTCAAAGTGTCCTTTCTTATCACACTTAAAGAACTACTTCGAACTTTCCATTCTTAGAAGCTCTACCCTTCTGAGCTCCCTTCCAGCCAAAGAACTTCATCCTCCTGCCTTGGAAACTCGTAGTCTGTGCAGGCATATTCTTTCTAATAAACGAATCAAATCCTCATTCCTTAGAGCCATGTCCTCCATGACATTAAATGGATCTTTAAGATGTATCATAGTTTCCCTAACAATCTCCTACCTTAGCCCGTGGACGACCTTCTCATTTTTCTTAAACAGAGTGTTAATGATGGAATGCATATGCCTTGATAACTCATCAAACTTCATAGCACACTCCAGAATAGTCAATTCGCCTTAGTCCAACTTTAAAAGCATTCTAACCAAATTTGATTTAGCTACTTTAGACTTAAATTTCTCCTCGAACCTCTCTTTGAAGTTGGCCCAAGTAAGTTGCTCTTCCAGTATTCCTATAATAACATTGTTACACCAATATAAGGTAGCTCCTTTCAACAACCGTGATGCTAACCTCCTTTGTATAGCAAGTAACAAGTACATTAATATAACACTATCTCATTCCCCATTTATTCTTTCTATTTTATTTGGGTTATGTTATTTCGAAAATCTTATTAAGTTTTATGTAAACCTATGCTATGATATTAAGTTGTAACATCCCCCATTTTAAGGTTCAAATATAAATATTATTGATACTGCAATCATCCTTAGCTTTATTTTCTGATTACAAAATAAAATTAGTTATTGTATCATTAACATCAAGAACACAATAATTTATAAATTTTAAACAAAATTTTTTATTCATTCATTTAAAAATTCATTACATTCAATTATATAACCCTAGGATTTCATCATTTAGATAAAGCATAATAAATATAATAATAGTTCCAAGAGTGACATATAAAGTTGCCACTTAGATGATCAAAGCCTTAACTACTAGACAGATACGGTACCCGTCGTTATACACACTCAAGAATAAAGTAAAGATAAGTTAAACTGCATAGGGGAAATAAACTCAAAATAGTAGCTTCCCTTCTACATGTCTCCGTAAGCTTATTTGTTTAACCTAAAAATACCATACTCTCAGCATTGCTAATTCAGATTGAGTACCCAAGAGTATAAGGGAAATTAAAAACTTTAGGTCAGACAAAAAGCATGGTGTGAAAAATATTACCCTGACTCAAACCAAAATATAGATATTTAGTGAGACCATGCCACTGAGCAAAATGGATTTTCTCCTCATTAGTATTCTTACAATCAATACGTCAATCATAACATATACCTATAACCACCATGATTAGAACATAATCATAACATAAATATTATTATCATGCATGAATGATTTATACTGCTGTCATTCACTATGGTTAAAAGTGTTACACATTCCCAGAATTTCTCAATCCCGTAAAATAGTCTATGACATAGTTTTCCCAGGGTTACTATGAACCTATATTAGTCTTTCAACCCAACTGAAAACCTATCGGGTTGACTTGGGCTACATATATAACCAGAGAATCAGAAATCTCTTGTCCAACAAGTGGAAATAACCTTAAGTTTTGTCCAATATAAGAAAAACAATAGTAAGTGTTTCTGCTACGATTTCTTTTCAATGTGTAACTCCAAAACTTTAGCCTCGATATTGGAAAAACCTTACACATTAGAATCGCAAACCTTACCAACCAAGGGCTTAATAGTTGAAGGATAAGGCGCGACCCTACCCTAGTCTCCACCCAAAATCTAGTTTTATAATATCCAAGGGTTTCGTCATTTAATCAGTTTAAGGCATCCTAACACAATTTGATCTTCATGATCCCCTGGATGCAATTCTACTCGATCTAGGGTTTAAGTCTGACTATATCTACTATTGGAGCAACCTTAATCGATCATCATTTCCCAAATACCCAAGGTCATAAATGTTGGGTGATGCTATATAACATATCAGTGAACATGTCAACAATTTTGCGTATACAATAATAACTAATCAAGATACAAAATTGAACATATACTATATTATCATCCATCGTAAATATACATTCATATGGTAGCCAATCCTTGCAACAAACTAATACTTTCCTTCACAAGAAACTCTTTAAAAATGGGCTAAAACACATTTTCTTTTCTTGGAAAATTTGTCAAATTATGTAAGAAAAACTACATATTTAATATAAGGAAAACATAATACAACATTGAGTTAAAATCTATAAAGTGTCATAAAATAATCTATCTTTCTTTTCGAAATCTTATGACATCGCACACCGAAAATCTTAAGCCGTCGCACGTCAAGAAATTCATGGTCATCACATGTTTACACTACATGAAGCTATTGCATGTTGACAAATATTTCCATTGCATATCAACCAAAATAAAGCCATCGCAAATTGAAAACATGTAGTCATCGCAAATCAATAAAAAGAGCTATCATAGGTTGATAAAAGCTTGGTTATCGCAAGTTGATAAAATGCTGCTGTCGCAAGTTGAATAAATGATAGCCATCACAAGTTAACAAAAATGATGTTATCGCAAGTTGATAAAAATAGCTATTACAAGTTGACAAATACATGTCATAACATGTTGATAAAAATAGTTATCTCAAGTTGATAAATACATGCTATCACATGTTGATAAAAATAGGTATTGCAAGTTGACAAATACATCATATCGTATGTTGATAAAAAATTAGCTATTGCATGTTGATAAAAACATAGCTTTCGCATATAAGTATGAGCTATCGTAAGTTGATAATGATATTTTGGTAAATATATGCAAAATTAATTTGTTTCCTTTAAAAGCAACAACATTTTACCAAATCAATTTACTTATAAAATTTACATTAGTTAATCAAAATCTTTCCAGAAAAATTGTAGTAGAAGAAAGAGAGAAAATCTCTCTTATTTCCCAAAATAATAATTTTCTAACAATTATGCCATTATAAACCCTCTTCACAAAAAAATTTATATTAAATTGAAATTGCTTGAGAAAATCCATAAAAAATTTCGAAAAACAAATTTTCCTCTTCAATGTCATATGAAAATTTAAAAGAAAAATAATTATTTTCATATTTTAAATAATTAAACTCAAAATTATCCATTTCTCAACTTAGATAATACATACTAAATTCATAATAATTCCAAAAATTATGAAATTAAAACTCACCTTCAAAATATTATTCCAAATGTCATATAGAAAATTCAAAGCATTTGGAGGTCAAAAACGTAGTTTTTACATTAAAATCCCTAAAAGATGTTTCACAAAAAATCCATTGATAACCATAACGCATCCAAATGGTTATCTAAGCTAGATGAATGATAAACATCAATAAAACCATTTGAGTATCATCATAAATCTAAATTTAAAATATCATAAAATAGAGATGGAGAAATTTTATTCACCATATAATTAGATGTAGGAGGAGATAATAGCCTTGGTTCGTTCCTTAGTTTTTTCTTCCTCTTTTCTTCTTTGTTAAATAAATTTTTAGTGGAGTTTTTCTAGTCTTTGTGTTTTGTTTTTCTTTTCTCTATTTTTGAGGGAATAACAAAATTAATATGGGGGGGAGAGTGTGTTAAGGGAAATAAATTATATGCGTTATGCATATTTCCTTGTATCCTTCCTATGTAATTAAAGCCTTTATTTGTTTTCCTCCTAAATCATTTCTCCATTTAAAGTTAGTTTTGGTGCTTCCTTCAACTAGGTTCACTCTTCCATTTCCTGCCTCCATATCTTTCTTTCTCGTAAATCTACAAATGAGCCTTAGTAAGATATAGAAGAATGATCTAAGAGAGAGGGGAGAATAGAGATGGAATACATACTTATATATAGCAAATACAAGTATGTTACTATAGTGTTATCCCATACCCCAATCTTATTATCTGATTCATTAGGATTATGTTTTCAAAAACTCTTTAGGTATAAATTCTTTTAATCATAAACCTACGCTCTGATGCAAACTTGTAACATCCCCCATTCTGAGGCTCAAAACTAATTGCTATGTATGCTGTAGTCATCCATAGTTATTAATTCTCGACGACAACATGTGGCTATGTCAATCATATTAATAATCAAGAGCACATGAATATGAAAAAATTTCAACACAGTTTAATAACAAATTTTCACATCTCATTTCACAATTGATATTTCATATTCAGTACATAATCCGATTCATAATCCCACGTTCAAAGAAAATATAATTATCACAAAATACTCCAAGGGCGACTTATGAAGATGTCTTCTTTTAGTTGATTAGAATCAAATACTTGGCAATTATACAACTTTGCCATTGCATCTAAATAGATAAAACCAAACTACATAGTGGAAATAGATAATGCTCCTAATAGCTAGATTGTCTCCTACAAGTCTTCGGAAACATATTCGTCTAACTGGAAACCTAAAAACCCTTACTCCCGATCTACTCAAATGAGTAACCGAGAGTTTAAGGGGAAACACAAAAACTTCAGGTTAGCCAATAGTATGGTGTGAATAATAACCTACCATCTCGAACAAAAATAGATATCTAGTGAGACCATGCCATTGACCGGAACAGGTTTTCCCCTCACTAGTATCTTAACTAAATCATAACAACCATATACTGTGCTCCTTCAACCACAATGGTTAGAACATAGGAAATAACATTTATAATCATGCAACATATATTGTATTACCCTTCCCAATTCATTAAATTATCTATTTTAATTTCAAATGACTACGAATCACAATTTAAACCGACCACCAATCTTATTATAATCTGACTACCTATCATATAATTATGTAGACTCCCCATTTCACATATAAGCATATTCAGAATTATGTGGACTATCCATCTCATATGTAATTATTACTTAGATTACTCATCCCATACCACATTGACTACCCATCGCATAAGGTTTAATTATTTAAAATTATATGGACTATCCATCACATATATTCCATTTAACTTAAAATTATATGGACTATCCATCACAAATATTCCATTTAACTTAAAATGATGTAGACTATCCATCACACATCTCATAGTTTTCCTAGGATGATTATGAACCCTTCATTATCCTCATAGAGACTATCCATCTCCAGTATAATGTGGACTATGCATCTCATATCCCATAGTTTTCCCAGGATGACTATGAAGGACTATCCATCACGCTTCCCATAGTTTTCCTAGGATGACTATGAAGGACTATCCATCACACATCCTATAGTTTTCCTAGGATGACAATGAACCCTTCATTATCCTCATAGAGACTATCCATCTCTGGTATGATGTAGACTATCCATCTAACATCCCATAGTTTTCCTAGGATGACTATGAACCTACAAATTTACAATTTAATTCATGTTACCCACATGTTTCAATTTAATTCATGTTAACCACTTGTATCAATTTAATGCATGTTACCCACATGTATCCCCTTATAGTTATAACATTTCAAAGTAACATAACATTGGTATCCCCAAATGATCTATGTCGAGTCAATAAAAATAGACATTGGTACCCCCAATTGATTCATGTCGAACTTATTAAACAAACAATGGTATCCTCAAGGTTTAAAGTTGAAGTCAAAGACACGTGGCTCGCCACCATTAAATAATTTAAATTTTAGATCAATGTTGAAGTTCATCTACATTGGTGTCCCCAATGACAGTGTCGAAATTTACAATTTAAAATGGCATTGGTTTCCCCAATGACGACGTCGAAGTAGAAAACTTAGGCTCTCCGCCTTTCAATAATTTTGTATAGATCAATGTCGAAGATGATGTTGTTGACCTTCATAAACTTTAGGCTATCCACCTATTAAACAAAACTTAAAACCTTTATAAGTTATATGGCTAACTGCTGAAAATATAGGGTCTTCGACCCTCTTTAAACATAGGCCACTTCGCCTCTTCAAAATATTTATAAAATATGTCTCTTCGGCTTTAAAAAGATAAGGTGCGACATCGATGCTACACCGCATCATTGTCGACTCCAACCAATATAAAATTCTGAGTATATGAGGTCGTCGAC
Source organism: Allium fistulosum (assembly GCA_030737815.1). Classification (NCBI taxonomy): domain Eukaryota; kingdom Viridiplantae; phylum Streptophyta; class Magnoliopsida; order Asparagales; family Amaryllidaceae; genus Allium; species Allium fistulosum. The sequence goes on from CM060901.1 coordinate 926,044,792, forward strand.
CTTGGTGCATAACGACACCAAAACCCTCGACGTCATTATAAATCCTTTAAAATTTAGTTAACTTCGACTACTATGTCGCTTGGTTCGAAGACATTATAGGCAGCATTACTGCCTATGTAATAAAAATAGTTGAAGTGATTAGGTGCGACATCATTGAAATAGTGATGAAGACATGCGACGTCGTTGACATCGACATTAAGCTTTTTAAAACACTTAGATGAATCACGAAGATACTTGCCGCCAATCATCTATTGTCGTCGTAATCCACTTTGATGCCAAAGAAATCACTCCATAGATACTTAGGTAGCTATCATTTGCTTCTCCCTTCATCCACATTGACATTCAATGTATGTTGGCATGCCATTATCGTAATTCTTAAGAAAACTGCTTTATTACTACTTTAAGCAAATACTTTTCACCAAGTCTTATTTCTTGTCCAATTTCTATTGGATAAAGCAATTTCTTTACAAATCCTTTTAAGAAATTACTGCCATGCTAAATTTTCAAGTTCCCAAACATGTTTAAAATAATTAATTAATATCTTTAGTTAATTATCCTTTTAAATGCATATCTAGCATAATAAATTCACAATACATTTAAATCACTTAGGAAAAATCTCAAAAATTCATAGGAATTAGAGAATACCCTTCTCTTTACCATATAAAAATTTCAAACCCAAAAACTATATATAATTATTTTAAATAATTAAAACCTGAAATTGAGTTATTTCCACCATAGGAAATTCATAAAATAATCTATATAACTTGAAAAATTATGAAATTGAAAAAATATATCCAAAATAATGTTTTATACAATATCTAAAAAAATCAAAGCATTTGGAGATTAAAATCTTAGGTTTTACCCTAAAACCCATTTAAATAATTTCATAAAAATCTCTTAACCCATCATTATATCCAAACAATGAATATTCAACCATATCTTGGCAAAATCTATCAAAATGATTCGGATATTACCCATAGCCAAATTTAAAAAGCAAAAATAGAGATGGAACACTTATTATTCACCTTGGATAAATTGTTGGAGTTGAGATTTGATTTAATCTTAGCATCCCTAAGCTTCTTCCCCTTGAATCCCCTAGATTTCGATAAACTAAGTTATGACCAACCTTGGTGTTTTTCTTTGATTGTTTATGTTTGTGAAAAGTGAGAATGTAATAAGAGGAGAGGATTTTAAAGGTTAAAGTATGGATCTACCTATTTTACCCTCATGTTAAGTTTAAACAATCTTACTTAATTAATTAAGTATGGCACGACCTTATTAAGTTTCAAATCTCATTCTCCTTAAACATTTACATTATTCTTTTTAATCTATCTAATTAAATATCCTAAAAAGTATAACGATCTGCCTTTCTTACACCTAAAGACGACAGTTAATATATCCTCGGTATACATATGCTGATCTTTAAAGTGTCCAAAAGGCAGGTCATTTGGAGTAAAGAAAGAAAAAGAAAAAATAGAATCTCACACCATGATGAGAAAACATATAATATACACAAGTCTTTACAAAAGAAGCATCTTTATTATATATACAATGCCAGAGTACACTAACTTATTATTAGCCTAGACAGTTATAACAGCTTGTCCTTACAATTGCTAATATATATAAACAGACAATAGAGCCAAGACAGCGGAAGAATATAAGGTACATGAATATGTCCTGAAGAATCCAGCTTGCCTACTGAAGTTTCAAAGCATCTAGCTAAATCTATAAAAATATGCTCGGGCTAACCCGAGCATTATAAGAAAATAACATCTAGATTATAATGTTTAAACCAGCATGAGAAAGCTCGATCAAATCATATAGATTTCTACATTTGAAAACCCTTTCAAAATAAAAGGTATCTCGTAAGACCACGCTGCACATAAACACGGACGAGTTTTTACCTTACGATAACCAAACCATTTTTATTATAAAATCAAGTGATATTATAATAATGTCTATAGATTTAAAATACCACCAATCAAGTAGCTGTGATGCATGTACATCACAACAGTAATGGGTGTTATCCCGCCTTTTGGCAAGGCCATGACACCAAGAAATTGACTGGGAACCAAAGACAATTCGCCTCGGAAAACGGTATACATAGGTTCACTATGGATACTGGTTAATTTTGCCCGAGTCCGGATCGAGCTACAATTAACTTGACATGACAAGAAAATCCGCAAAAGCTGACGTTCTAAATTTCGAGTCAATCGGAGTTCATATGCTCAAGTTATAGACCGATCAAGTTGCACATGAGACACATTTAGTTCGTATCCCTCATATTTGTATACATCACCATGCAACCACCATGTTCGTATCCATCGACCCTAGGACCTCATCTCGTAGCCATCCAACTTCGCATCGATCGAAGTCCATCTTCTTTGTATCCATCAGCAAGCAAGCTCACTTCGAATCGATCGGCCACTGTCTACTTCATATCCATCGGTAGTGACACAAAAGTCTATTTCGCATCGATCTAGTTTTCAAGCACACTTCGTATCGATCGGCCGTAGGTCGATATGAAGTCATTATCTCACATCAATACGAAATAGGCTATGTTGTGATCGATACGAAGGGATCATTCATCTATCTATACAAAGTGACTGTTAAGCGATCGATATTAAATGAACGCTTCCCATCGATACGAACTAAACACAAAACATCGGTACGAGTGGAATACATAGAATCGATACGAAATGAGGCATAGCTGGTCGATGCAAACAGGACCAAGATAGGTCGATACGAGCGAGGTATAAACATTGGAAAGACTCGATCGATTCGGAATCGAAAGTGGATCGATCCTTAAAACAAGCGCCACATCAACTGGCGTCACGTGCAGAATCACCGATGCGAAACCATCGATACGAACAACATCGATACGAACTCGGCAGCCTTCGAAAAGCACGAACTTGCGTCGATCATAACTCAAAATCTACAAGTCCAAATGCCACTAAATTTTCACAGGAGCTTACGTGCATCCTCTAGAATGTTCATGATCGATCTTGACTTGATTGGGCGAGATTTTGATCGATACGAAATTCGTTCGTATCGATCACGGACCGAGTGCAAATGTCATGGGATCGATCTTGTGGGCCCACCCACATGAGAGAAGAGGTCTTCCGAGATCTGAGCGAGATATTTGCAGCCTACACCTATAAATAACATCCCAAGACCTATGGAAAAGGGACTTTTGGCTCTTCTACGTCCAGACTCTGCCAAAATCACTGTTGTACTCGAGTTTTACTATTGTAATTCTTTGTAATCAGTAAGCAAAAGTTAATAAACGTCAACCATTTCATAGTGGAATTAGGCAACATGCCGAACCACTCTAAATCTCTGTGTTTCTGTGCTGTTTTTCTGATTAATTTTGGTGTGTTTGTTAGATAATCCTCCGTTTTCATTTATATTCTTCATTTTATCTCTTCAAACACATCCAAAGGGCGTTGTGCCCAATTTTGGTACAAACACTTTCGTGCTTTCACTGAGAAAACCAAGTTTTTCTCCTGCTTGTTGGATCTACTATCGATATCGAATTGCGTAAATCTAAGAAGAAGATCTAGATTTCAAGTTTAAAGTTATTCCATCCTATTTAGATTTGCATCAAGTCTAGGAAAGAGCTTCGCTACTCATCATGGTTAACACCATGACTACCTTAACTGCCGCTGATCCAGAAGGACGGGACAGACCGACCCCATACAGTTACCTCCTACCGATCAGAATGCTGCTGAACCATCATATCCACAAGGTCCTATCACCAGGGAAGAATTTCAATTGTTAATGCAAGAGCTTACTTAGAGCTGCCAATAGCTCACTCAGTGGCTGTGCGCCAATGCAGAATTAACCAATCAATTAAACCGTCAAAGACGAAGGAGATCCAGAAGGGATCAGGCTTCCTATTCATCCACCGAAAGTTCAGCCTCTTCTGACTACCATCATAGGTCCACGCGCCCGTGACTAGACGGAAGTTACACACAGGCCACTGGGCATCAGCACACATTGAATCTTGGGCAACCGAGAGTTGGCCTGTTAACCAACCATCGGACTGGACCCTCCTCCTGAGGAGGTGTTGCCCTGTATCATACTACTGACAATCGTACTACCACTGCTACTGATTTGGGAGTTGATGCTCGGAACCGAACGGACCATCGCCAATGCAACCATACTTCTGAGCCTTATGTCCCTGAAGACATAGAACCAAGGAGGCGAGACATGGACCATCGATCGCGACCGACCCCTCCTCGCATTGTGGAACCCGACCACACCTTGGCCCAACATGCTCAAAATGTCCAGATGCCTGACATCTCGACGATGATCCGTCAAATGATCCATGAAAGTCAGGGTCTTACTAATGATGATTGGGGAATCTCCCAGAGTCATACCCCTTTTACTGATGAGATACTCTATGCTAAACCACCTCGGCGATTCAGGATGCCGACTTTACCCGTTTATGAAGGGAGCTCTGATCCTAATCAACATATCCTGAAGTATGAATGGTTAATGAATACTGCATGAGCTGATGATGCAGTTAAGTGTCGAAGTTTCCTGATCTCCCTAGGGGGCATAGCAACTATGTGGTTTACCCGTTTACCACCTCGATCTATCTCTTGTTTTGACCAGTTGGCAACAAAGTTTATTGAGCAGTTTCGCATGCATGTCGCAAGGCCGAAAGATGTTAATACTTTTTCTAGTGTCACTCAAGCTCCTGGAGAGACACTAAGACGTTATCTGGAGAGATTTCATGCTGCATGTGCTGAAATTAGTAACCCCAATGATAATTCGATTCTAATGGCACTAACTAAGGGGATCGACCGCGATTCTAAGTTCAGCAACTGGTTGGTCGGAAAACCTCCTGTCATTGGACCATTTCTATTCCAAGGCAGCCCAATTCTTGAGAAGGGAGGATGCGAAACAGTCTAGGAAAAGGGATGATGCATGGCCTAGTGTGGAAGGAATTCAAAGCAATGTTGTTGTTAAACAAACCAGAGAGAGCTCCGGGAAAGTGCAACTGAATATACACAATAAACAGAACAGCAGAAAGGCAATGGAAACCAAAATAGGAAACGGGATCGGAATCGTGGTCCACGACGTAGGGCTCCTATGTTTGATAATTATACTCCTTTGAACACGTCATTGGAAAATGTGTATTTACAGAGCTGCAATACCATTCAGTACAAGAAACCTGCTCCAAAACAGTCATCGGAGAAATAGATTCAGACAGGAAAGTTTTGTAGATTCCACGAAAGCTACGGCCATAACACGAATGAGTGCCGTCACTTGTAAGATCTCATTGAAAAGTTGATACGGGAGAGAAAGTTGGAGCAGTTTGTGCGGGCGCCGCAATCTGGAGGTGCGGTTCCATCGAATCAAAACCATGTACTGAATCAGGCGAGATAGGAGGAACCCGCTCGTACTGGCGGAAAGTTGGTGACAAATACTGTTAGTGGTGGTCCCCATCCAGCAGATCGAAGCTGGACGGAAATGGAGTCATATGCTAGCTCTATCAGGCATGTAGACTTTGAATGTTGTAGTAGTTTGGAAGATGGGGCTCTGGCCAAGCAACAGAGGACGATGACTGACGACATCGAGTTTCGAGACCGAGATGCCGATAGAGTCGAAGCCCCAACTATTGATCCACTTGTCTTTTCTGCCCAAATAGGCCCTGCTTGGATGAAGAAGATCCTGGTAGACAGTGGAAGCTCAGTAAATATATTGTTTAAACGAGGTTACGATCAAATGAAAAGGGAAGCAAAGGTCCTGAGACCTTGTCAGTACCTCATCCATGGCTTTAACGGAAGTGCGACAATACCCACTAGGATGGTGGAGCTACCAGTGGAATTGGGGATCGCAGAACGCCGGAGAGTCCGAATACTACAGTTTGTTGTGTTGGATATAGATTCGCCATACAATGCCTGTTTGGGCCAACCGACCCTAGCCGAGTTCAGGGCTGCCATCGCCCCTTGGTGTTTGACTTTAAAATTCCCTACCGACAATGGAGTCGGAGTTGTTCAGGGAGACCAGGCTGCTGGACGAGCCTGTTATGTTGTAGAGCTTCAGGAGGCGCAGCGGAAAGAAAAAAGGGAAGGGTGTAGAGGAATCTCTCTGCGTCCGCTTTGTTGAGAATTGACAATTGACGCCTGGGCCCAGGCCCGGGCACCCCAACCAATTCCCCAGGGATATTGACCCGAGAGATACTGAAAGTGAAGACGAAAGTAAATATAGTCAAGCTTCCCCAGCCGAGCTGACGATCGATGTTCTGATCGACGATAATGACGATTCTAGAATGATAAAGGTTGGATCTCAGCTAAGCCAATAGATGCAAGAGGAATTGGTTGAATTTCTCCGGGCAAACCTCGACGTGTTTTCCTGGACGCACTCTGACATGTGTGGGATCTCGCCGGACATCGCGAGCCATGCATTGAATATTGACCCGCGTCATGTCCCGGTCAAACAAAAAAGGCATGGTATGGATCCAGAGAGATCTGCCGCCCTTAAAGAAGAGGTAGAAAAGCTCAAATTGAACGGATTTATCCGAGATGCATTATATCCGGAATGGGTGTCAAATCCTGTACTTTTCTGAAAGCCGAACGGGAAATGGAGAACGTGCATCGATTACTCAGACTGGAATAAAGCTTGCCCTAAAGACAGTTTTCACTTACCTGGATCGATCAGCTCGTAGACTCAACGGCTGGGCATGAGCTCTTATCCTTCATGGATGCATATTCTGGCTACAATCAAATACCCATGCACTTGCCTGACCAGGAGCATACCAGCTTCGTAACCAATATGGGGCTTTACTGCTAAAAAGTTATGCCTTTTGGACTCAAGAATGCTGGGGCAACTTATCAATGGTCAGTTAATCGAATGTTCGCTAACCAGATTGTAAAAACCATGGAGGTATATGTGGATGACAAGCTCGTAAAGTCGCAATTCTCCACTGATCATATCAGAGACCTGGAATCAATGTTTAATATCCTCCGAGAATATAGAATGAAGCTCAACCCGTTGAAATGTCACTTTGGGGTCGCATCCGGAAAATTCTTTGGGTTTATCGTCAACACTTTAGGAATCGAAGCCAATCCTGAAAAGATCTGGGCGATTAGAAATCTTGAAGCAAGTCCAGAGCCTCAACGGGAAAGTAGCAACACTGAGCAGGTTCATTTCAAAGTCCACTGACAAATGCATTCCCTTCTTCGATTTGATCCAAAAAGGTAAACGAAACTTTGAATGGACTACGGAATGTGAGGGCGCATTCCGAGCACTAATTCAACACCTCTCCACACCACCAAATCTGTCAAAGCCTATCGATCATGAGAAATTGTATATTTACTTGGCGGTGTCAGAAAACGCAATCAGTGCTGCCCTAATTCGGGAGGAAGACCGAGTACAAAACCTAGTCTACTATATTAGCAAACGACTAACCGGAGCTGAGAGAAATTATCCGAAGCTAGAGAAGTTGGCTTATTGTCTTGTTATTGCCTCGAGGAAGCTTTGTCCGTATTTCCAGGCTCATCCTATCACCATTTACACTGACTAGCCGTTACGAAAGGTCCTCACGCGGCCTGAGACATCTGGTAGGTTACTCAAGTTGAATATCGAGCTAAGTTAGTTTGATATTGCTTACACTCCGAGGCGAGCCATTCAAGGATAAGTCCTAGCAGATTTCATAGCTGAATTTACTTGCCCAAAACCAGTGAATCTCCCAAGTATATCTAGAAGCTGCATACTGATGGTGCATCAAACGACCATTGCTCGGGTGCCGGGGTTGTACTTGAAACTCCCTAAGGTCGATCTATATGTTATGCTTTAAAGTTTGTTTTTCGTGTGACCAATAACGAAGCCGAGTATGAAGCCCTGCTTACCGGATTGAGACTTGCTAGAGATTTGAAAATCATTGCTGTGAAAAGTTATTGTGATTCACAATTGGTCGTGTGTTAAGTTCGAGGGGAGTACCAGGCCAGAGACCAAAGGTTGGCTGCTTATTTAGCTCGAGTCCAGGAGATACTAAATCAGTTCGATTATTATGCCATTTACTGCATACCCCGAGAGTGCAATCAGAAAGCCGATTCATTAGCAAAGTTAGCCAGTACAGGCGAGGCACAACAAATGGGATTCGTTCTCATGGACACGTTAGCTTCCTCGAGCATCGACCAAATGGAGACAGATTGGATATTTGAGGTTATTCCCGATAAGGAGTCATGGATGACTCCGTTCAGAAATTATCTCGAGCACGGGACCCTGCTAGAGCGCAAGAGTGAAAAGAGACAGATTCTTCATAAAGCTTCGCGGTTCACTATTCATAATGGAGTCATGTATAGAAGAGGATACTCTGTTCCTTTACTCCGGTGTATCGCTCATGATGAAATCAAACGCGTATTACATGATGTGCACGAAGGAGAATGTGGCGATCACACCGGGGGGCAAGCCCTTGCCAAGAAAGTGCTCTGATATGGATACTATTGGCCGACCGTAAATCGCGATGCATCGGATTATGCCAAAAAATGTGACAGATGTCAGAAGCACGCTCGAATTCCAAGAGCCCCACCTACCGAAATAATTCAGATGATCAGTCCATGGCCGTTTGAAGTATAGGGCATTGACATTATTGGCTCTCTACCTCTAGCCAAAGGTGGTGCGAAGTACGCCAACGTAGCAGTTGATTACTTTACCAAGTGGGCGGAAGCTGAACCCCTTGCTACAATCACAACAAAGAAGGTGATCAACTTTATAGTGCGTAACATCATCTGCCGATTTGGTCTCCCACATACCATCATCACAGACAACGGAGCTCAATTCGATAGCGTTGAATTTAAAAAATTTTGTCAACGGTTTCACATCCAAAAGAAATTCTCCGCAGTTGCACACCATTAGGCGAATGGACAAGTCGAAGCTGTTAATAAAGTTATAAAGTCTATTCTGAAGAATCGACTGGAAAAGGCCAGGGGCAAGTGGGGCGATGAACTTCCTATGGCTTTATGGGCTTACCGAACAACCCACAAGTCCGCGACCGGCCACACTCCATTTTCTCTTTTTTATGGTTCAGAAGCTGTTATCCCTGTCGAATTAGAAGTGCCTTCTCATCGTGTGACATACTATGATCCAAAGACAAATGCTATACTACTTGCCGAATCTCTGGATTTATTGGATGAGAAGCGTGAAGAGGCTGATTTGAGGGCAGCCGCTTATCGAAGTCGAGTCGCCCGATTATACAATGCCAAGGTCCGACCCCGAACCTTTGAACTCGGTGATCTCATCCTCAAGAGAATTTACCCGGTCCCTTCACATATGAAGCCAACCTGGGAAGGGCCGTATGTTATTGAACGAAAACTCGGAGATGGCACATTCAAATTATCGACCGTTGACGGTCTCACTCTTCCAAGAGCCTGGAACAGCAGAATCTTCGTCACTACTACACATGATAGGCTCTGCTTATTTATTCAGTATACTTTTCATTTGCAAGTTGTTTATGCATATCAAAATTTGAATTTGTAATAAGGCAACTGACTTTGCCATATTTTCTTATTTCAGCAATAAAATGCAATCTCTTCGAGCTAGAGCAGTGATTTATAAAATGCTTCATTCGATCATCACAATGCACGGAGAGCTAAATTCCATCCTACCGTGGAATTTATTCAAATAGGGAGTGACTGTGATACAACCGATTACTCGCTAAGTGAAACCCGAGCTCGGGGACAAGTTATCACACCGAAGTAAAAAAAAGGATTGGTACACGACAATCCTTCAATTAACTCCAGATTCTCATAGTGCGAACTGGAGTATAAACTTACAAATGCGGTCTCGAAGAGGGTGGATCCGTCCACCTAACGACTTCGCCCGTATCTTGACCAAGTTTGAGGAGGATGGATCAGTCCATCAAACGACCTCGCTTGTTAACTCGGGGTGGATGTGAACCGACCATCCACAATCCTGATAGATTCGTCGTTCCCGGAGTGCGAATGAAATCCTAAAGCCTGAACAGATGTGACTGACCATCTGTTGGCCAACTCCAAATTCCCAGAGCGTGAACTGGAGTATAAATATCAACTAACTCTGAATTCCCAGAGTGCGAATCGGAGTGTCAACATAAACACCAACTCCAAATTCCCAGAGTGCGAATCGGAGTGTCAACATAAACACCAACTCCAAATTCCTAGAGTGTGAATTGGAGCATAAACACCAACTCCAAATTCCCAGAGTGCGAATTGGAGTATAAACGTTAACTCTAAATCCCCGGAGAGTGAATTGGGATTTAAACACAAACCGGATTGGGATCGACCATCCGTAAAACAACCCTGAGTCCCCAGAGCGCGGTCAGAGTATAAATGCAAATTGGGTGTGACTGACCACCCACAAACTAATTTAAGTCCTCAGGGTACGGATGAAATGCTAAGTATCAAGCGGGTGTGACTGACCGCCCATAAAATAACTTAAGTCCCCAGAGCATGGACATATCATTGAAACTTAAGCAGGCGTGACCAACCGCCGATGTTCAAATGCAAATCCCCGGAGTGTGGATGCAATCATCGATAGACGAGCGAGTGTGATTCGACAACTCGAATTTTCCTTGTTTCAGCATCAATTCAATGACGTTAAGCTCGATGTGTTGAAGGCGAAATACAATTGCCACCTGCTCTTTACAACTCGTCCCTGAAACTGGAGGCAGAACTTAAGTGCCAATCACTGACTGAGACTGTGCAGCATAGGAGTCCGGCTTAACGTTCGGTTATGACTCATAGTCGTGATTTCAGGACTTAACAAATAAACTCAGATCTAATCCAAAGGTGAAACTTCACAAGCGTACCGGACTAGAGTTAAAATGCTGAAACACTTAAGCAAATAAATGAAAATTGAGTTGAAGACAAAATGGAATTTCATTTCAACTATTTGTGGAAGAAAATCAAGTATAAGTTTATCCCAAAAAATCCTACTAGCAGGGGCCGAACCTGCATCTATACACGGCCAACGAAAGCTAAAGAAATTCCTATCTACTCAAAAGTAAGCCGAAGAGATGTATCTACTCCTTTTTCTTTCTCGGTTTCTTCTTCGGTGTGGACCCGCTGGCGCTGTCACTTAGTTTTCTTTTTGAGCCCTTACCTTTCGACGGTCGATCTCTAGTCGGGGGCATTATATCAATTTCCTCCTCCGAACTCAAATGTATTGGAATGCTTCCTGAAGGCGGAGTCGGAGGGACTGGATCAACATTAGGAGGTGGGATAGGCATGCTTGTCTCAACGACCGTTCCTCCCAGAGATATCATCCGCAAAGGGGCTGGACCAGGTCCGCCATTCCACCTCCAAAGCCACTGCCCCATGTGGATGCCTCCATCTCAGCGTTGATTTCAGCTACAATCTCCTCCTCATGAAGTGTTTGCGCATCGCCAGGGACTCCCGCAGTTGGGGCCAAAGAGCTTGTCATTGGTATGCTTCCACCCATAACGAACGGCAAATCTGCAAAGGGGTCATTGTGATGACCGAGAAGTTCCTCCATCATCTGCTCATCAAAAATAAGTGTGCTTCCCTATGCTCCATCAGTTGGTGTCGTGGTCGTTGTGGTGGTCGCTTCTGTTATAATGGCCTCCTGCACATGATGTGATTCTTGAGTTGCAGGAGGCATGACCGATGTTGCTCCGATCAATGGATAAAAACAAAGGAAGGACTGTTAGTAATTATTTCAAGTGACGCTTCCGATTTCGGATAAGCATAGAAAGTGTTTTGAGTACCTTCCTCGGTTTGGCTCGCGGGTGGCGGAACAGCTTCAGAGACTTGCTCGCGAGCTGGAGACAACCGCGGTTGATCCGGGTTTTAAGCAGGAACGGACTGAGGACCAACCGTAGGTGTGGATTTAGGCTGAGTCGACACGAGAGTTTCATGACTTGTATCATGGTGCTCGACACCAGAACCTTCTCCGACCTCCGAATGCTGAGCGCCAAGCTTCTCCTTTTAATATGAGATCGTCGTATCATGGAGAACTTTTCGTTCATCCTCGCTTAACACCCGGCTCTCGAGCTCGATCTCATCTATCGATTCAGCTTGGTGAGCAGCCTTTTCATCTCCTACTAATCGGCCCCAAGCATTGAACAGGTGTGTTGGATAGTTATCAAGCCAGGTCAGGTTTCTGTGCTTCAAAACATTGGCATTGTAAGTAATGAGAAGATCTTCAATGTCTGCCTCTAGCCTGGCTTCAGCCATTTTTACTTCATCCTCAACCTTAGCCTCAACCTCCCAGATTTTAAGTGATGCCGCATCCCGTTCACCTCGATGCACCACAGCCTATTCACACGCCTCCTGGGCTGCTTTATTTGCATCATCCTTTTCCTTGACGATTTTGGAAAACTTGGCTTTAAGCTCATTAAGTTCTTTCAGAGCAGCGTCCCTTTTGGCTATGACGGTGGTGTTTCGGTGGCCTATCTCCTCCACCAAAGCAAAATGCGTTTGTTGCATTCTTTCCATAGATTGAGTTGCCTCATCAGCTTTTTGGGTGACCTCTATTTCAGATTTCCAAGAGGATTCAGCTTCATCATTGAGCACTTGGATAATACGTTCTTTTTGGGCAAGGTCGGTTTCTAACTTCTCAATTATTTTTACTCGCTCAAAAGCCACCGCCGACGCTTTATCCGCGGCTTTCATCCACTCCTTGTATTGGGTATAAATATCATGGATATAGTCGTGCATCGTTTGTTCAGCCTCAGATGGGATTTTCTTTAAGTGAGGAGGGAAGATAAGCCATCGAAGCAAATGTTCGGAAAAACTTTTCTCAATTGGGCAATTTTGATCGCCCCTTCCCCCATAGGTTCGGTAATAGCCTGCTCAGTAATAGTGGGAGTTGTAGCTTCGGTCCTGCGGTGTTGAGACTCAGACCTCAGAGCGTGAGAAGATGGTTTTTGGTGTGGAGGCTCCGGGGGATGTGTGCTGTGTGTAGAAGGTTGTGTAGGGAATCGAGGAGGTGGAGAACGCGATCGGGATCGATATCTATATTCTATGTCTCTATCTCCCTCTCATCACGCTCTGGGCTGGAATAACCGCGATCGCGGTTTCTATCATCCTCCCTCCGGCAGGACTCATAATACAAACTCGATGACTAACACGCTGAACGGAGACTACCAAGCATAGAATCTCGCCTATTCATCATATCCGTAAAGTAAAAGAAAAACGGAGTTAGTAATCACTCGAAGCAGACAACTTAAGGCTGGAAACCGTGTAGTATCGTGAAGTGTATATGTGTGTGCTACCCCCCGACCAACCGGTAATGTCGGCCACACTTGTGGGAAGAGACTCGCTTAAATCTAGAGCACTTTGAAGCCCCTCCAATCCGATGTCGTGTTGAAGTGACACATAGTCCGGAATCGGAATATCGGCAAGTCCATCTCGAGGATTTGTAACGCTTGTGTGCAACTGTCTTGCCTTTTCTCCTTCCCTCTGAACCTTGAAAAATGTCAGAAGGCCCGGCTACGGGTTCATCATTTGCAGGCGTGTTTTCTTCATCACCCTCCTCAGCTATTACGACCCCGGGCGCTTTATGCTTCACCCGCTTTGTCGGGATTGCCCTAAGCGCTTCTTCAAGTATTATGCTTTGTTTTTGTTCGATCAGCCCAACAATCCTCAAGTTTCCGTCTGTTAACACTGATTCCAAATCTCTCATTTCGCTCGGCACTTCCTGGAGAATCCATACTATTTCTTCGAACTAAGCACCTTCGGGTCGAGGAATTGCAGCTGTAAAGGGAAAAAGATATTAGCTTCAATGTCAAATTATGACCATCCCATTAACCACTGGAAAAATTACAGCACTTACGTCTGGCTAACCATCGACTGGCAAACCCTGGAGGGCATCGAACATAGAACCACTCAGTTTTGAAGTAGCTCAATCTGGCCCAGGCACCAGTCACAACATGGCAGTTCCTGACCGCCTCTAAGAACGTGAAAGAAGGGTTATCTCCCTGACTCTTGACGTTAAACAGGTATCTGATTTCGATCGGGATCGAAGGTCAAAAAAGGTGCTCCATGAATACAACGAATAAACTGTTTAGCAGTGCATATCCGTTGGGATGTAACTGCGAAGGGGCGATTCCAAAGAAAGCCAACACTTCTCTAATATGCTGGTTAAACGGAGGAAGTGTTCCCGCTGTACACGCATGGCGATTAAAGGTAGTAAACTCTTCCGGGGGAGCATGCGGTCTGTCATTCGGTCCCGGTAATAGGACGTCGTCCAACGACAGACCGTGCCTTAGGCATATCCGCCCCAGGATATCTTAAGAGACATTGGACGGCACCAAATCTTGTGGGTTCTCGATAAACCTGGCACCTGGCAGCTCATTCGGAGCTGGATCTATAACTTCGGTCGCGATGACCGGTATCTCTATTACTAAGGGAGGTGGACTTTGAAGCTCCTGCTGCTATGAACTTCTAGGTTCCATAACTAGTCAACTCATCAAAAACCATCATTAGATGATAATAAGCCCGTGTGTTCCCCGGTGTGAAGTGCATGAATGTTTTGTGCAGTGCAGTGCTTCATATTACTTAAGAGATTCTACAGGATTAAAGGAAATGTGCAAACGACAAGACTTCGAGATTCAATCGGAGTGACCGTCATCGTTGACCGTCACCACCGTACTATCCAGACTTTAGAGACCGATCTGATTAAAGTTTTTTAAAATTTAGTTAAGTTATAGTTCCGTCGACGAGCTTCAAAAGGTAGTCAAATATGCAGTGAAACGGTCGAGTCCAATTATGCAAGATTGAAGCTCGTCGGAATCAGATGTTCAAATGTGCAAAGGATTTCGTCTCCGTCAAGTTTAAAATTAGATTGATCTCCACACTGTGCAGTTAATGCCCCGCTATTACCCCGCTATATATCATAGCGGGTTTCTGCCGCTACGATTTTTCCATATAGCCCCACAATATAGCCTTTCTGCTTTAATCCCCGCTATTTCCACTATATCCCGTTATTTCCGCTATATTCCGCTATTCCCGCTATATCTTCTTTAATAAAATGAATTGAAAATTCAATTTATACATTATAAAAATTATGCAACTAATTTACTTGATTTAATTTTTAATATATTTTCAGAAATGAAAATACTCTAATATTCTACTAAATTCAATTATGTTATATAACAGTTTTACGTTTATTTAAAGTATATTCGCACATGTTTTTATTTAAAAATTATTTATGTATTAGTTATAATTCAATTGAATGATAATTTTTCAATTAATTACCATTTATATATTTGTAAAAAAATTAAGTACGAATTTTATATGCTATTTTAAAGCCATCCGCTATATCCCGCTATATCCTCGTTGTATCCCCGCTATGACTTTTTGCAGCTCCACCGCTTTGAATCTGCCGAGCGCTTTAACTGCACAGTCTCCACATGAGTAATTCGTATCGATAGAAGAGGAAGTGCTTCATATCGATCACCGACACATCATCTTGTATCGGTTGCCAGAAGCCAACTTCATATCGGTAAAGGAGGAATGGATTTCGTATCGAACAGAAGCTCAAGTTCGTATCGACCAACTTCCGGGATATCGTATCGATCACCTGATCTATTTTCGTATCGATCATTTTGCCACCGCTTCGTAACGACAGCTTTGGGTTGATACGAAACCCCATAGTTCCAAATCGATACGAATTCCCTCTTCGTAACCTTCGGTTGCAAATCGACACGAATCCCTCTCCCTCGATCGATATGAACATGTTATCTCCACTCTTCTCCCATCGATACGAAGTCAAGGCCGAGAAGTTCTTCCATGAACACTTCGTATCCCTACACTTCTTCTTCTTTAAACCCACTCAGGAATCACCTCAGCCATTCTCGACCTCACTCTGGTCCATCTCCGGCCTCCACTTCACCAGAATAGGCCACAATGGCAAATGGAATGGCAAAGAGTTCGAGTCTCATCGTTTTTAACACGAACTCATTGATCTAATTACCTAAGTTCAGCAAGCGATTAGAAGGATTCGAAGCTTAGTTCAGTTTAGAGGCGAGAGCAAGGTAGGTAGTTCTTCGGCTAGGAGCGATATGAAGGCAAGATGATATCAGAAAAGTAAAAGTGAAATTTTTTCTAAGTGCTGGATATTCATACCCATAGAAATGACCATTTGTCTCCTCATTACCTTAACCGGTCGAAATAGTTTGTTCATCACATCGATACGAGGTAGTTCGGTCGTATCCTTCTAGCCCATAAGTGGAAAACCCAATTCGTATTCAGTACTTGACCAAAACAGTTTTTCGAATCGATACGAGAAAATGCAGTTTCATACCCACTCTGCAATGACACGAAGCAACTACTGTCTGTATCCCCCAACTAATCAATGCAAAGCAACAATTTCGTAGCCATCCTCTCTGCAGAACACTTCGTGTCCATGCTTTGCATACCTGAGGCAACTCCTACTCGTATCCATCCATATGAACTACTTTGAAACTCCAACCAATTCGTGTCGATTGCCATGGATACGAAAACAATTTTTTAACTTTTCACATCGATCCAGGAGAGGATCGATACGAAGAGATACTCTGAAACAACCAACAAGTGCTCAGGAGAGGATCGATACGGAATTCGATACAAAAAAAACTGGCAACGACTCGTGAACATACAACGTTAACGAGAGTTAAGTTAACATACATTTTATGCGCAACCAACTAACATTCAATTTTTAAATTCACAGGAAGTGAATGCTCACCTAATGACAATTACAATAGCAAATGACAGTTTGCTATAGTTTGATAATCAGTTATAACAGTACACAGTACAACAATTGGCAATCAACAGTTCATATTACTGAAGATCAATCAAAGGTTATATCTTTCGACAAAAAGACAACAACCGCTCAGCAAGTCAAACAGAATTGTTCAGAATGAAGATTGCAACTTTTCAAAGCACGTCATGTTCTCACAAGACGTACTTTGGGGGGCAAATATTATCCCGCCTTTTGGCAAGGCTGTGACACCAAGAAATTGACTGGGAACCAAAGACAGTTCGCCCCGGAAAATGGTATACATAGGTTCACTATGGATACTGGTTAATTTTTCCCGAGTCCGGATCGAGCTACAATTAACATGACATGACAAGCAAAGCCGCAAAACCTGACGTTCCAAATTTTGAGTCAATCGGAGTTTGTATGCTCAAGTTATAGACCGATCAAGTTGCACATGAGACACATTTAGTTCGTATCCCTCATATTCGTATCCATCACCATGAAACCGTCCTGTTCGCATCCATTGGCCCTAGGACCTCATCTCATATCCATCCAACTTCGCATCAATTGAACTCCATCTTCTTCGTATCCATCAGCAAGCAAACTCACTTCAAATCGATCGGCCGGTGTCCACTTCGTATCCATCAGCAGTGACACAAAAGTCCATTTCGCATCGATCTAGTTTTCAAGCACACTTCGTATCGATCGGCCACAGGTCGGTATGAAGTCATTATCTCACATCGATACGAAATAGGCTACATTGTGATCGATACGAAGGGATCATTCATCTATTGATATGAAGTAACTGTTAAGCGATCGATACGAAATGAATGCTTCCCATCGATACGAACTAAACACAAAACATCAGTACGAATGGAATACACAGAATCGATACGAAATGAGGCATAGCTGGTCGATGTGAACAGGACCAAGATAGATCGATACGAACGAGGCGTAAACATTGGAAAGACTCGGTTGATTCGACATCGAAAGTGGATCGATCCTAAAAACAAGCGCCACGTCAACTGGCATCACGTGTAGAATCACCGATGCGAAAGCATCGATACGAACTCGGCATCCTTCGAAAAGCACAAACTTGCATCGATCATAACTCAAAATCTACAAGTCCAAATGCCACCAAATTTTCACAGGAGCTTACGTGCATCCTCAAGAATGTTCATGATCGATCTCGACTTGATTGGGCGAGATTTTGATTGATACGAAATTCGTTCGTATCGATCACGGACCGAGTGCAAATGTCATGGGATCGATCTTGTGGGCCCACCCACATGAGAGAAGAGGTCTTCCGAGATCTGAGCGAGATATTTGCAGCCTACACCTATAAATAGCGTCCCAAGACCTACGGAAAAGGGACTTTTGGCTCTTCTACGTCTAGACTCTGCCGAAATCACTGTTGTACTCGAGTTTTACTATTGTAATTCATTGTAATCAGCAAAAAAAAGTTAATAAACGTCAACCATTTCATAGTAGACATAGACAACACACTGAACCACTCTAAATCTCTATGTTTTTGTGCTGTTTTTCTGATTAATTTTGGTGTGTTTATTAGATAATCCTCCTTTTCATTTATATTCTTCATTTTATCTCTTCAAACACATCCGAAGGGTGTTGTGCCCAATTTTGGTATAAACAATAGGTATAAAATCAAAAACTGCCAAGGCGCGTATATGGAAAATGGATTCCAACAATGGCAAGGTAAGGGACAACCTTCCAAAAGGTATAGCTCTAGATAAAATGTACCTGAGGTCCTCGTCAGACCGATCTACCCCTGACTGGATAGTACTGAAACTGACCATCCCTAGGTTGTGATCATCAACCTTATGGGCCCTGAAGCGTAAATAAGAGATAACATCAACTTTAGAAAGACAATGATCATACCCTAATGGAAGCAATCCACGTAGCGTTATGGCATCCACTATTTGAGCCATTTTCCGGGCTGTGAGGCTTCAAGTGGCTACGCTCTTACCATTTCACCCTAGCAATTCCCTCTTGGAATGCTAGCACTACCCTCCAGGCAGAAATGCAATGCCAACATTCATCCATACAAGTTCATTCCGGGTCTGAACGAAATCGAAGGCACTACCTCTACTACATCCATTTTGGAATCACCCTCAAGATTAATAGCAAGTAGCCCCTCAAAGAGCTATGTCTTCAATCATCATCAATATGTCTTTCATTCGAACGCTTATGTTGGTTCGAAGTGGTTTTTGGATAACATAATCCGATTCCAGTTTCTTCGAACCAACAACCGATAATTTCAGGTAGACTCATTCCCGATTCTTTCAGAAGTATGCAACAAGTATCCGAGTCCACACTGGGAGACTCGAATGTATACAACATACTTCCTGAGTTAAAACTGGCCAAGATTTGATAATCGGTTATTTAACTATCAAATAGATAACCAATAACAATTCCAGAGATTTAATTACCCATAGCAACCGTTAAGCCTCAAAACATATCTTTCGTTTATTTAAATCTCTTTCCAAAATATTTATCAAAATATTCATTTACTTATCTCACTAGCATAAGTGTATTCACAAAACATTATGAAAGATTTCTTATTTCAAAATCGTATTAAAAGGATCAATACAAAGTTATTTAAATTGAAGACGAAGATAACCTCAAACGTTATTCCCTCGATGTTAAGTGTGGAACGAATGTCCATACCATCAAAATTAAGAAGGTCGGTTAAAGGAAATCCAATCAAAAATTCTTTTATAATTTACTTCTATAAATCCTTTTAATAAATCTCTTTCATTTATGAAAATCTCCTTTACATAAATTCAAAACCCATTTATAAAACTCTTTATAAATCTACAAGTTAATTTATAAGACTCTTTTATAAATATCCAAAACCATTTATAAAACTCTTTTATAAATATCTAAAATCATTTATAAAACTCCTTTATAAATTCAAAATCATTTATAAAACTTCTTTATAAATATCCAAAATCATTTATAAAACTCTTTTATAAACATTAATCAATAAAGTTCATTTGATAAACAAAGCAATTATTTCAAATACCTTCCAAAAAACATGTTATTATTTAAAACATCTTGCATTTAAATTTATCTTTACTGCATTATCAAAATAATGACTTTAAACAACCATTTAAAAAGTATTAAATTGCTTCAAAACACCTTTAATAAAATAATTGCTTAATTATCCTTTAAATATCATATTTAAAATGGTATTAAACTTTAAGCAATATAAATGGGTAATAACTTTACTTTAAAAGCATTATTGAAAATATATTTAAAAATGATTGACTTCACAAAATCAGAAAGAGGCTTAGTGACCACAATGGTTCTAATTTAATTCAATTTAACTTTCCATTTATAAAATGGGTATTTACATAACATATATATATGTAAAGGTAATCAGCCAATAACAATCAAACAACATATAGATAAATGTCCAAGTTACCGTAATAGCAGAATTGGGTTTTATTTCTGCTTAATAAATGATAACATAATGTACTTGGTGAATTTTAGCAGAACGGTAATTTATTCCGCAAACAGATGTCAAATATAAATTTAACTAGCAGAACAATTATTTATTCTACTAACAGATGTCATTGGGTTTCATATTCACTTAAGGTTACTTAAAGGTAATCGACAAAGATATCCCTTGGATTTAAAACATCCATTAAAAGGGAGTTTACTTTTAAAAACAAAACCGATCTTTAGAAATAAAGTGATTTAAAACTTTTATTTAATAATTAAATAACAGTTAAACTCTTTACTTTAATAATAATTAAACACTTAATTAATAGTTAAAGTATAATTGCCTATAAATTAATAATTATCCTTTAAATCATTAAATATTAATTAATCTAAAAATAATACTTAAATAATTATTTTCTTAATTAATAATTAGATAAATAATTAGTCCTTAATTAATAATTAAACAATCATTAATCTTTTAATAAATAATTAAATCATAGATTAGATCTTTATTAAATAATAATTAAATCTTAATTAAGTCCAAATTAAATCTTAATTTAATTAGTAATTAATAATTAAACCCTTTTATAAATAAATAATAATTAATCTTTAATAATTAAATTATTATCAACCCTTAATTAATTAACTGTTATAATCAACTTACTTGATTAACACTTAAGTACTAATTACCTTGTTAATTAATGATTAAGTAATGATTACCTTATTTAATTAATTAATCAATCATTAAATAAATAATTAACTAAATAAATAAACATTAATTTTAAATATTTATAATAATTTGAAAACACTTTTCAAAAGTATACTTAAGTGAAAACCAATTTACATTTTAAAAAGAATTCATTTTCACGAACTGCATCCATAGCAACTATCGCTATATGACCCGTAATTTTCAAAACTTAAAATTTTATTTTCTAAGTCTTTTCTTTAAACTTTAAATCCTGGAAAAACTTTACTACTTGAGAAACATAAAGGTATGTTCTTGGAACTAAGCAAGTTTTAAACTTGAAAAGATTTTGAAATTCTAAAATCAAAGATCATAGATTTATACAGGGGATTCCATGTCGCATTATAGCATAATTCAAGTGCTAACTTTCTTTTAGTTTACCACAAAAAAAGCAAGATCTCAAACATATATATACATGCCAGGATTTATAACATACAAGCAAAGATTTCGACTTGCAAACTGACTTGAATTTTAACTTCCATTTTCAAACTATATGACATTTCATTACAACATATATATATATATATATATATATACACACACACACACATCCAAGCAACCAATGATTTAAATTAGCCAAGCACACTACAAAATAAGTTGAAAACTTTAGTTAAAAATGATGAGCATTACTTACCTAGAAGCTATCCAAACTAACCGAACGTTCACTAACTTTTGAATTTGATCTAGACCTTTGCTTTAACTTAGAAAAATGAGCTTTTTGGAGGCTTCAAGGTGGAAAATTGGTTCAACCATGGGAAGGTTTAGGCTCGGTAATGCATGAATGGAGGGGGTATGGGCTTGTTTTGGTAAGAATGAGGTTGTAGGAGGAGGAGAAAATGTTTTAACAAGGTTTTCATGAAATTAAAGTGATAAATCTAATGTTTTTAAAACTTTAAAAAATTCTTTGGAGGCCATGGAAGAGCTTGAGAAGGAAGATGGAGTAAGAAAATGAGAATGGAATTGAATAAAGTGAGAAGGAAAAACAAAATTTTGGCCTTATAAAAAATGTAATTGATAATTTACTAAAATGCCTTTATACTTTACCCTCCACGACTTCATGCCACCACACCATGCCTTTTCCCCCTTTTGTACCTAAACCACATTCTTTTCCCCCTCCCCTCCTTTTTTCTCCAACATCCATAAATGCTCCACGTACTAAATGCTACATTATGTTTCTAGGTGATGTGATGTTCACTTTTTCACATCTTTTCAATGTTTAATTTACTTTTTTATACTTTTATATTAGCTTAAGTAAACATGCTATGCCCTATATTATTACTAACCATTCTTATGTTATATTTATATGTATGGGTATATGCATAATAAAACATTTACAACATTTTTGACAACTTTTAGATGATGGAAAGTCGAAAATTCGGAAAACCATTTCCGGCCACATTCGATTACTCTTCGAACTAATTATTTTTTAAAACTAATTTCGAAAACTATTTTATCATCATTATTTATTATTAAAAGAGTTTTATTTTATTTATAAAATCTATTATTTGAATATTTAAAATTAATTAAATATTTGTAAATCAAAGTGGTGAAATTTCGAGTCGTTACAAATAATGTTTAATTAAAAATAGGGGTGTTACATTATCATGCACCAAGAACTAAAAGTTGAAGTGTTGCAAGGTTATATATTTGGCATATCAAGAAGGAACGAGCTAAAGCAGCAACTAGTATCAAGTCAACATTACTTATTCAATAAATTAAGTAAAAATTAAAACCAAGAAGCTACAAATATTAAAAAAAAGAAGATAATATAGATTATTAGACTAATGAAGAAACAATGAATATAGTACAAAATTGAAGAAAAAAATAAAGATGGAAATTATACAAATTTGATGATTTTTATGAGCGTATACTATGATTTGTGTTTAATAGAATATCCCAAAAAATAGATTTTAATCTGTAAACTATATACAATAAGCCTTTGATAGTAATTTGGCATTATTGGTCTAAATATTTGAAAACTTAATATTAATATAACATTATAACATAGTACAATATCGTTTATAACTTGTTCTAGGCATGTCCGATATTTTACTGATATTATCACGATATTTTAAAATATATTATATCGATACTTGACTGATACATACCCGATACTGATATTAACTACTTAGCTTGAAACTGTTATGTGACAACCGCTTGCAGTTTCTTGGAAGTTGAATGCCTTTCCTCACCTTCTTTGTAACAACCCGCATATTTCACGATTATATATTCAAATGTTTTATTTAAATATTGCATCGTTAATCGGATTAAAGTCCGAAATGTTAATTTTTGTAAACAGTTGAATTAGGACTCAAGACCACTTCCATTGAGTCCAAAAGGGCGTTTATAACTTTTTGAGTATAAACATCGATATGTTTGAAGTTGAGTGGAATTTTTCTATTTTTCTATTTTGGGCTTTGGGTTTGGGTTCCAGCCTACTAACCCAACATAATACCCTAACTCCACCCCCACTCCTCTTCATTCATTCATTCCATTTCCTAACACTTTCAAGCTAAAGTAAAAATGGGGGAAAAGATTGGAAATTAAAATTCCTAAACCCTAGTTTTATTAGGAAATTCAAGTTCTTGCTCTAAAATCAAAGAGAAGCTTAGGTAAGCATCCTCTTCATCTTCTCCTTCTCAATCTCTCTCCAATTTCAGAAATTTCCTATAACCTAACTTAGGAAATATTTGCTTATGATCTTAGATTGGAGCTTCTAGAGTTGAAGTTGAAGAGTAGTTTATCTTTCTTTTGTTTTTGAGCTTCTCATTCGTTGTTTTTGGGTTTAAAGGTGTGTTTTTGAACTCACATCTACGTCTATAATTCTCATTGTTGTTAGGTATGAATTCCTAACATTTATTCATGTTCATTTGCTTTTGAGTTGAATTGATTTGGTGAATTTTCCAATTTTTGGTTTTGAAGTCCAATTTTATGAAAATCCTACTATGGATGTCTGGACATGATATTTGGGGTGTATCGAAGAGCCTATAAGGCTAGGTTGTCGCTTAGCATAAATCTCTAGTCTTCGTTGCTCGTTCGATCGCTCCCGAATCGTTTTGGCCATCATGGCCTAGGCAAAATGTTGCCCAAAAAAGGCAACCAGACGTCTGGTTGATCAAGTCCAGACGTTTGGTTATAGACCTGGAGAAAAAAAATAAGAACATAGAAAATAAAATGGCAGAGACAAAATTCTAGACGTCTGATTTATAGGTTCAGACGTCTGGTTAGGGCTCAGACGTCTACTTGAAATTTCAGACGTCTGGGGGTTTTCTAAATTATTTCCAGAACCTTAATCCAGACGTCTAGATTTTCTACTAGACATCTAGAACTGTGCATTTTGCCTATTTGCCTATTTTTCGATTGGATTTCCAATTTAAATCAATTTTGGTCGATCCGGTTAGTTATCAGTTATTATTTATTTTGATGACTTCCTTCTTTGGATTTTTGGGAATATCCATTTGATGGATGTGATATCTATTTTTATGGATTTAATTCACATTGTCGTATGTGAATTTTTGGTGATTGATTGTTTTTACAACCATTTTTGTGATTTGTCACTTTAAAATACAAAGGTTTCTATACTAGTAGTAAATACTCAAACTCTTTCACAAAAATGATTTCAACACTACTTTTAAATACAAAGCTCGTTTTTATAACCATTTTCCAATCTATAAGTATATACAAACCTTTACCTCATTCGTATGAGAAATCTAATTAAACGGCTTAGCAAAATAAGTGGTATGAAACGCTTGCGTTTACTTCGTCGGTTAATTCTTAGACTTGTTCGATTGAACTCTCGTGACAATTTTCGAGTGAAAATCTACAATTTGTTCGTAAATATTTAAGTTAAGCTAGTGGTTATGGGACATGAAGCTAAACTCATTTATTTACTAGCTTAGTGTAATTGACACTTCTTATTGATCAATGATGATCATTTTTTGGTTTAGACTAGCGATATGCGATGTTTCTTTGTCCGCATGGGGGACTGTACCCCATTCTATTGAGCTTCGTCTCATTTTTATAGGCTAGCGACCTATGGGCTTTATGGAGTTTGATTCATCGGGCGTACCATTATTGCACTATGTCGTTATTCCGAATTATTTGAGTTTCGGGATCATCGGGCGTACCTTTATTGCACTACGTCTTTGTTCCAAAATATTTGAGTTTTAGGTTCATCGGGCGTACGTTATTGCACTACGTCGTTGTTCCAACTCATTTGAGTTTCAGGTTCCTCGGGCGTACCGTTATTGCACTACGCCGTTGCACTGGCTCTATGGTTAGCGACCATGGGATAACGACCCGTTTGTGACACACGTATTGGTGAGTTTTCATACTTTCGTTTGTGATAGGCCTTCCCCTTTTTGGGATTTCTGGATTTCTGGTTGATGATTTCTAGAATTTGTGTTTCACCGATTTTTGCGATTGGCATTGATATGTTTTGTCAATATTTGTGTTTTGGTGAATAATTTAAAGAATATGACATTCTTTTTAGTGTTTGAGAATATTTGAGATATTGTATGATTTTTGTTGTTATCTGATGTATACTTGTCACAGTATGGCATTATTGTTATCATACGTTTTTGTCATATCTCTTATCCTATCTCATTTTATATGATATTTATAGCTAGACTGATCCGTTTATTATTTTCTTCTTAAATAATACTCGGGTCAGACCGAGGTATTTCAGGTGCTTCTGCTTGACTTCTTATCAGGGTCCATCATCTGATTTTTGGCTAACTACTTTAGCTTAGTAGTTTTGTTTTTGTTATTATACATTCGAGATAGAGACTCCTTGATGTATACATATTCTTTTGCTTAGCACTTATACCTATATTCTTTTGTGATGTAGTGGATCTTGTATGACCGCTATCTTGATGTACACTTTCATGTGTTTTATTCATATCTGTTTCTGCCTTTGTGATATGAATATCTATGACTGATTTGTGTTATGCTTATTTCTATATTTGTTTCCGAAGCCCACATAGCCACTGTGTAGTAGCTTTGAGTTTGTATTTGATATGTCGGATTTACCATCTGACATATCGGTACTCGCACAAAGCAATTACACAGATGGTCGCTCCTCAACAGCCTTATTCGTCGTGCTAGTTGACGGCATTACCCAGTAGTGTCCTTGGCTAGTGTGAGTATAGAGGTGGGGCGTCACATTCTCCAAATGTGCATTTGAGTGAGCATCCACACTCAACATCAAAAGCTCTTCTCGGACCTTACTCTAGCTCAGGAGTTCTTCCTCCTTACCAACTTGGAGCTTCCCTGAGCCCCACCTAATCATCTTTTATTAGGTTTCGTTCACAACTTACCTTGGAGAAATACCACCCTATCCCAACCTGTGTGCGCAGTAGACTTTCTTATTAAGTGTTTACCTTCATGTTGCGGCGTGGTTTGTATTACTCATATCGCAGTGTAGTTAGTCTCTTCCAACTTTATATATTGCAGTGCAGTTTAGTCTTTTTACATATTGTAGCGCAGGTCTACTTTCCCTTGAAAGTCCCTAGATTCCATTAGTAATTCACTACCCCTGCTCCCGAGCCCAGTTCTATTAAAATTCGAGCCACCTCTTTAGCTCACATTAGACAAAGTCTGACACGTTTGACAATGCCCTTACACATGTCACTACCTGATACGTCTTGATTCCACTTTATGTTATTGACCATGTCTTTATTTTTCATTTTAACTTTTATATAGATCCAATCCTTAATTTATCTAACACTTATTTCACCGCATAAATTACTAACAACCACGTAGTTCCCTTTCCCTCAGCGTAGTTCCCATATTATATTAGCTTATTTTCCTTATAGAAAACCTCATTAAAACTCCAGAAAATTCATGGATAACTGTTCTAATCTACTTATTCATTATTTCAGTTTTATAGATTTTCACTTATTTATCTTCAAGGTATTCTCCTTTAAAAATTCATAATAAATTATTTTAATATTGGAAACCTCTCAAACTAAAAACCCATTTCTAAAATTATGAGTATATATCATATTAAATTTTCATAGCATATCGAAATCTGTAGAATAATGAAATACGTCTAAATGACCCATGTTCATCTATTTTTCCACAAATATTCATTAAACATTTTACATGTTACTAAAAATCCACATGAAACTCCATCATATATATAAGTATACAAAATCATACCGAAACCAAATATTTGGCAAATGGTAAAATAGGTGTCGTATTACTCACCTAGGTCGTTGAACTATTTTGTACTAATCTACTTACTCCTTTAGCCCGAGTTTGCCTTTTCTTCTTATTATTTTCTCTCTTTAGGCTACCATTAATAATGTTCCTCTCAAGCTTTTGTCTTATTTTTGGTAGAATGAAATGAATGAATGGAAAAATGTAATGCTTATTGTCCAACAATAATTTGGGCTTGGGCCCTTATACTCTTTTTTATTAATCCATTACCCCTTTTATCTTCTCATTTATCTTAGCTTGGCCCTTTCATTAATTAATTAAATTAATAATCAATTATGGATTGTTACAATTACAAGGATGGGCAAGAGTATGAAACTCATCTTAGATTGGCGTTAGACACATTGAGACAACACAAGTTATAGACAAAGTTTTCAAAGTTCCATTTTCGGAAACCGAAAGCAAAGTTCCTAGTTCACTTAGTTTTGAAGGAAGGACCGGTAGTAGATCCTTCAAAAGTCAAAGCCGTTATTGATTGAAAGAGATCTAAAACTGTCATCGAGATCAGAAGTTTATTGATATTGGCTGGATACTATCGAAGGTTTATTAAGAACTTCTTTAGGATAGCAGTGCCATTTACCATACTTATACATAAGAATGAAAGGTATGTATGGTTGGGAGAGTGTGAAACAACATTCCGAGAGTTGAAGCTTCGATTGACAAGACTGGTTCTTGTTATGCCAGACGGAAATGGGGACATGGTTGTGTAAGTATACGTGTTAGGATTAGGTTTATGAGTAGTTTTGATGTAGAAGAACAATGTTATAGCTTATGCATCTAGGCAATAGAGACCCCATGAGGTTCGGTATCTGACCCATGATTTAGAGTTAGTAGCAGTTATCTTTACGCTAAAGATTTGGAGGCATTACCTTTTGGGGAAAGGTTTAAACTCTTTACGAATCATAAGTCTTTGAGAAATTTATTCTCTCAGAAAGAGTTAAACATGTGACAACGAAGGTGCTTGGAGTTCTTAGCATCATATGATTTCAGGATCAAGTGTATCCCAGGGAAGGGAAATAAAATTGCCGATGTCTTAAGCTGAAAGCAACTGAATTATGTTTTGATAGTGATCAAAGAGTGGAATGTCTTAGAGGCATTAGCATCGTGTGATGTGCAATTTTGGTCGAAGGCTGGTTCGAGTCGAGATTCGGGGACGTTGTCTTGCTTAGAGATTCATTCTATGCTTGTAGAGAGAATTGTTGAAGTGTAGAAGGAGGACCCATTGTGTGTGGAAATGATCAACAACTTAAAGAGTGGTACCGATACCAAAAGATTGAAGGACTTAGGTATTGATAAAATAGG
The DNA here is from genome assembly GCA_030737815.1 of Allium fistulosum. NCBI lineage: Eukaryota > Viridiplantae > Streptophyta > Magnoliopsida > Asparagales > Amaryllidaceae > Allium > Allium fistulosum. Next base: position 926,073,221 of record CM060901.1, read on the forward strand.
CTGGCTTTGGAAGAAGTTATGATTGTATGTTCCAAATTGAGGAAACCTTCAAAAGCTAGTCTTCTATGAGTGTCATCGTTCGAAGTTTTCCATTCACTCGGGACGCATAAAGATGCACTGGGATATGAATCAGAGCTTCTACTGGGAAGGAACTAAAACAGATATCGGAGAGTGTGTGAGGAGATGCCTCATATATCAACAAGTTAAGGTAGAACATTAGAAGCCAAGTGGTCTCTTGTAGCCTTTAAAAGTTCCAGTATGGAAGTAGGATTTGATTATGATGGACTTTGTTGTGGGTTATAGTTGATAAGTTCACTAAGAGTGCCCATTTCGCTCTAGTAAAGTCCACAAGAACGGCAGCCAAGTTAGCCGAAATGTATGTTAAGACTATGGTAAGAATTCATGGAATTTCACATACTATATGTGAGTGGTCGAGACCCATAATTTATTAATAAATTTTGGCAAAGCCTATAGAGTGCTTTAGGTTCAGAGCTATGCATGAGTACTGCTTACCATCCATAGATAGATGGCTAGACCGAAAGGATCAATCAAGTGTTGGAAGATTTTCTAAAATCTTATGTGTTAGACTTTGACGGATCTTGAGAAGAGCATCTTTACTTAGCAGAGTTTCTATGCAATGATACTTACCAACCCAGCATTGGGATGACACCTTTTGAGACATTGTATGGAAGGCCTAGTAAATTGCTAGTAAGTTGGTGCGAAACAAGGGATAAACTTGTGTTAGGTATGGATATAGTAAGGGAGGCTTTAAAGAAATTAAATTGATTAGAAAAAGGACGAAGGATGATCAATCTAGATAAAAGAGTTATGCTAATAGGAGGCAGAGAGACATAGATTTCGATTTGGGAGATCATGTATTCATGAAAGTGTCACCTATAAGAGGCACTATGAGGTTCGGAAAGGCTAGAAAGTTAGCTCCAAGGTATGTTGGTCCATTCTAGATATTAGAAAAGGTCGAAAGAGTTGCTTATAGAGTCAATTTGCTGAGTCTTTTGCTAGGGTGCATAATGTGTTTCAAGTATCACACCTATAGAAGTGTGTCTAGGACCCCAAGGATGTGGTGATTCCGAGAGTTATAGAAGTCTATATTGTTGAACCGAACATGACTTATACTAGGAAGCCTATTCGGATCGTAGGCCAAGATGATAAAAAGCTTTGAAATAAAAAAATAAAGCTATTTTGGGTCCAGTGCAGTGAGCACCAGGGTGATTGTACATAGGAAACATAGGATAAGGTTAAGGGGACATACCCTGATTATTTGCTTAGCTTAGCTTGTATGTTTGCTTTGTCTAGTTGCATGCCATAAATATATATGATATTATGGTTGGTTTTTAACTATGTATTGTTGAAGCAATAATATATTTTGTGATGCATGGATAAAGAACTTATAATACCCATTACAAAATTAAATAATTAAATTAAAGGGTAAAACTATAATTTTAACATAAAGGGCAAAATGGTAAATTTCTACAGGAGCTGGAATTAGGCTTTAAGACCTATTTTGTGGCATGCGGTCCTTTATAGTTACGAAACATGTATCATTTGCTGAATTCAGTTATACAGGCTAGAAATCAGAAGAAATCAAACCTAGTGGGGTTTTCGTAATATATTAAATATGAGATTTTAGCTAGACATTTTTTTAGCCTATAAATTAATCTTTAACCCTATCCATTTTTTTACTAATCTTTCCTCTACTTCTACAACCCTAAACACTAAATCAATTATAAATTGTCCAAATCAAACAAATTAATATATAAAACTGATCACCGTAAAGAGAGCTACACAAATCAATCGAAGCTATAGAGAACTGGCATTTTATAGGCATGGAATTTCTGGACAGCAAAGGTGAAGGAAAATCTACATCAAATTAAAGAAGATGCATGACTGATCGGTGAATGGAATTTATCATATTTGTGTATATATATTAGTAAGTCATAGTAACTCACCTCTAATGATCTTAAACAAATTTATAACAATATAAATAATAATTAAAAACTGATTTATATATATACACCCAAATAGGATGTATGCCATGGTAGATGTTTAGATAAATATAAATTTTCTTAGAATGCAATTAGTAAAAGTTAATCTCCGTTTAAATTAATAAATGCGTAATACAAAAGTGTTCCAAATTAGACATATTATATATCAAAATTGAAGTTCTCGACGATAAAAATCCACTAGTGGTGTTCGTTCATCGATTGGGTGTATGGATTGATTAGAAAATTTAATGGAAGCTCAATGAACATGGACCGTCCTTTTCGATCCAATGGTTAAATAACGATGATATGATGATCAGAGAACATGGATGTGAAAAGGAAATCGAGGGGAGCACCATGCTCGGGTTCTGATCGACCCCAAGTGGTTGTAGTCATCGAAATTTGGTGCTCAATGATCGGTAGAGGTGGAATTTTCTGGTTGCCCCAGGTCAAAAGGGCGATGGCATTGGAAGCGCTTGGCATGGGGAGTTCGCTAATGCAGTCGGATTTGGAGTTGGTAGATGGTGGTGCATGCAATGCTAAAGGGAATTGGCAGTTGTGTCGTGCTGATGAGGAAAAGTCGGGCTTGAGAAAACGCATGCGGCAAGAAACATATATTAATGATGATAATAATATAAATATAATAAGAAAATAGATAAATAATTTAAATATTTACGATACCTTCAAATGCCCTTAACTCTCACGTACGATCTTTGTTTCACGTGCGTTTTGCGGCGTCGCGTTTGTGGCGAGACAAGGAACATTTCCATATATTTGCTGTGTTGTGAACTACTTCAAAAAATTGTCTTATTTTAGTAGATTCGTTATATAGGGGTTCTATTAGGGCATTTGGGTACACGTATAGGGAAATTAGTCCCCGGTTATACTAATGACATTTGACGATGATGGGTTCGGGCTTGATCCAGTAGCTTCATAAACGGTGGGGCGATGACGAGTTTTGGGCATGATTCCAATAGTGTCGTTTGCCGTTAGTTGAATGTCTAACATGGACTTGTTCTCAAAAGACAACGTTTTTAGCATTCGAGCTGGGACTTTGGGTTCGTTCGTTTGCATACATTTTCGGAACTCGAGCTAGGACTTTGGATCGGTCATTTGCATACATTTTCGGCATTCGAGTCAGGACTTTAGGCTCGATCGTTTGCATATGTTGACGGCATACGAGCTGGGACTTTGGGCTTGGTCATGTGCATATGTTTGTGGAGGGAGTTGGGACTTTGGGCTCAATCATGACATAGTATTTTGGTATATGATTTGACCCAATATAGATTTAGTGGGACCTTAACATACGATGTCACTATAGTATTATATTATGTTTAGCTAACTTGTTGGGTGCAGGTGACACACGTTATGGTAAGATTTCGAACATAAGTGTTGTTTTACTAGATTATTATTATTATACACTTATATGATGCATTTCACTCCCCAGACATATATCTGACTCCCTCTATCATTTTCTTCTTTTAGTTATACCCTGATAGGTTGATAAAGAGGACTGATGTTGACTTGGAGGCGCCATAGAGACGTGCATTTCTTTGTCTATTTGATATCTGCACTTATTATTTCACTTATTCCCAGACATTATAGTATTTCCATTATCAGTATAGAGAGAGATGTTATAGTTAGAATTTTAATTTATTTTGTATTATTATATTTGTCTGAGATTGTATTGCTGGTTATTATTATATTTTATTCCTTCTTTGAGTTTCAAACAGTGTAGAATATTGGTGATAACTCTATGATCTGTTTTATAATTTATTTAAAACCAATCTACCTTCTGCAAGGACCACGATGCTAGTTCCACCTTTAGACGTGGATCAGAACATTGTACATGTGGTATCAGAGCTTAGGCTAAGTGATTCCTACTAAATTTAAGATTCATGATTTTGATTTAAAAACTAAGTTGGAAAATTATTAATATTTTCAACTAAAATTTTAATCGGAGTTAGAAAAGAGTTACACAACCTACAAAATTTGAATTGATAATGGTGAACTAGTTAGGATAGTCAATATGTAGTATGCTTTGGACTAGCTAGAAATGAGCGTTATGGATTTGAGACATAGGGGTTTTTACCGAAAATTAGTGAGGGTGTTATTTATGAATTTTGGATAATCTTGAAACAATAACGAAAAATATATTTTGAATTTATAATTTACTATTATTTATGAAGTATCATGGAATCTAAATAAATAGTAATATGATTTTTCGAATATTACCTAAATTTTAAACAAATAATAGAATGACTGTTTTATGGTTATTACGGAAAAAATTATTATTTAAGTAGTGAAAATAAGAGGTATTTTGAGAATACTAATAATAATAAAGACATATTTTCCATGAATATTTTTGGAATATACTTTTACTATTTTTGACGTAAATACACTAAAAAGAATTTTTGGGATTTAATGGAGAAAGTTGTTATCGAAAAAAGTGGCTGCGAAACAAAATTGATTTAAATAAATATTATTGTTTTGAACTGAAGTGATAATAATACCATTGTTTTAAAGGAAATTTAAAGGAAATTATTATTTTTGGATTAAGGAATGATGTTTGAAATATTTAAAGTCATATGTTGAAAACAAATGATTTCTGAAGTATATTATTATTGATTTGAAGAAAAAAGTATACCATTTTGAGATAATAGAAAAAAAAATTCTTATAATAAACATCACTGAGATGATATATACTCAAGAAGGAAAAACAAGTTTAAACTTATTATTTTGAATTATTAAGACATATGTGATTGAATATTATTTGAAATGGTTTTGTGTAGTTAATTATGAAAAGGATATTTCATAAGCTTTAATTAAAATCTACAGTTAGACTTCATAAAATAATTCGAGGACTTTTAAATTGGTATTTTAAAAAGCATGAAGCTTTGATTTTCTAATGTTTTTTTAATAAATTGTATTCAAATTTTAAGAAAATGATTTTTTAATATTATAATTCTTTGAGTAGAGATTTTATGGATTTTGAACAAAGAATTTTGGTATGAATATTTTATGGGTTTTGGAACAAAATTGGTTTTGATTTGAATGAAAATTTTAAGTATAAAGTATATTTAATATAAAACTTGAATTTATGCAAGTTATTTGGATTTGAAGAAAGAAGAGGTATTTATACTTAAACTCTTTAAAAAAATTCTATGGAATTTTATAACTAGAAAAACGATTGTGAACAATTTTTAAATTAGTAGAATTTGAATTTGAGTTTGTTATTATAATATTGTGTTTATTAAAAATAAGGAATCATCTGCTTACTATATCTATAAATTTAAACATTAATGGAGATATATGCCAGTAGTGAAATATATTTAAATGTAAGTTATATTTAGACATTATATGATTAGGGACACCTAAGTGATATGCTAAGGAATGGAAACCGCATAGGATGGGCATGCATAGGGAGTTCGCAGTGGGCAGCTAGGTTGGTGAAGGACTCGTTATTAAGATATGTTTCATGGGAAAGCTAGTGCCATAAGTTGTTGGGCCTTTCACGATTTTATAAAGAGTGGGGAAGTCAGCACGTTTGAGTAGTCTTCTTGAAAGGTTGGCGAGTATTCACACGTTTTCTGTTTATCTCATCTCTGAAAATACATTAATGATTTAGTGGTTATGGTAGAGAATAGTCAGCTTACGAGGTGAATGTAGAGATGGAGTCTAGAATAATCTGTAGGTGTATTCACATCTTATAACTTGATATGATAGCATAAAAATAAGGAAATGAGCTTGGGCCAAGTTTAGCGAGGAAAAAGTTTGGATAGGAGTGTGATGGAGCTTGAGGAGATGTCAGAGTTTCCCATCACAAGCTCTCTCCCGATAAGTTCCCCATTTGGTTAATTTATAGGTTAGTTTGCTCGTTAGGTCATTGTTTGTTTGCATGGTTGCTTTAGCTAGCTAGTTGACATAAGCATGGTTGTATGGATGGTAGGATTGTTTATATACACATTCTTATGATGTGTTTTGGTTGCTATGGTAGCTTTGTTTAGATTATGCCAGTTTAGTTTATACCGCATTGGCTTGTATGTTTATACATTCCAACCTAGAGTAGACTCCCATAGTTGGTGTTCTAACTAATGCTAGATAATTTTGTATATGCTATATATATTTCCTTTATATACGTGTTTACCGATTGTGTTTGTGGACATGTTTGTTTACTTGCACTGTGATATGGATGTTACATATGGATGTATGGATGCATGTTGACACACACACACACACATATTAGGATGTTTTCATACATATTGGTTGCATTGCATTTGCATTCATATAAGAGGCTGATTTCATTACATTTGCACTCATTTCATACCATATTATCATTCATCTATCATTTGTATATTATACTCTTGGTTGTGTTCCACTTGTATTGTATGTTAGATGTTAGATGGATGTAACTATGTCTGTTTTGTATGATGTAAAGTGAGTTGCGGTGTCTGCCCCTTGCGGTTTCAGGGACGAAATTCTTTTAAGGGAGGGAGAATGTAACACCCAGTAATTTTACGAAATTAAATAATTAAACTAGAAGGGTAAAACCATAATTTTAACATAAAGTGAAAACAGTAAATTTCTACAGGAGCTGGAACTAGGCATCAGGACCTATTCCATTGCATGCAGTATGTCATTTACAGTCAGAAAACATGTATCATTTGCTGAATATGGTTATACAGGCGAGAAATTAGAAGAAATCAAACCTAGTGGCATTTTCATTATATATTAAATATGAGATTTTAGCTAGACAATATATTTTCAACCTATAAATTGATCACTAACCCTATTCCTTTTGCTCTACTAATCTTGCCCTTACTTCTTAAATCCTAATCCTTAAATCAATTATAAATTCTCCAAATCAAATCCAAACTAAACAAATTAATATATAAAATCGATCACTATGAAGAGAGCTATGCAAATAAATTGAAGTTATCGAGAAATTTGGCATTTTGAAGGCATGGAATTTTTGGATAGCAGAGATGATGGAAAATTTACGTCAAATTGAAGAAGATTAATGGCATATTAGTGAGTGGGATGTATCGTATTTGTGTATGTATATTAGTAAGTCGTAGTAACTCACCTCTTATGATCTTAAACCAATTTATAACAATATAGTTACTAATTAAAAACTAATTTATCTATATACACGTGAATAGGATGTATGCCATGGCCAGATGTTTAAAAATATTTTTTTTTTTTAGATTGTAATTGGAAAAAGTAATTCTGTTTAAATTAATAAGTGTGAAACACAAAATTGTTCCTCATCATACATATTATGTATCAAAATTGCAGTTCTCGACGATAAGAATCCATTGGTGGTGTTCATTCGTAGATTGGATGTACGAATTGTTTAGAAAATGCAATGAAAGTTCGATGAACTGGATTATCCATTTCGATCCAACTGTTAAATAACGACGATCGGAGGACATTGATGCGAAGAGAAGGTCGAGGAAAGCACCACGCTCGGGTTCTGATCAACCCCAAGTAGTCATAGTTGTAGAAATCTGGCGCTCAATGATCAGCGGAGGTGGATATTTTCTGGTTGCCGCAGGTAAAGAGGGCGGTGGCATTGGGAAGCACTTGGCCTGGGAAGCTCGCTGATGTAGTCGGATTTGGCGTTGGTGGATGGTGGAGTGCGCAGTGGTGATGGGAAGCGGCAGCTGTGTTGTAGTGATGAGGAATGGTCGGGCTCGAGAAATGCGTGCGACAAGAAATAGATATTAACGATAATAATAATATAAATATCTATATATAATGAGAATACTCTCATTTGAAGCTTTTGAAATATTTAAAATACCCTTCTAACATTCTTTGGCGAGAGAAGGATAGTTATGTCATTTTTTATATCGCACGTGCTTGAGACCTTTATTATTGTCACTCTTCTTCCCCATGTTTCATTTACAGATTCATTTCCGCCAAGTCACTCCACTTTCGCCTATCCTACACAAAATAACCGAAAATGGGGCAAGGTGAAGAAGAAAAAACCAAATCAGACTACAATCTTCAAATTCATGCTTTTCATATTTATCCTTTTTAATTGAGTTTTGTTACTTTCAAATAGTTTGTATCAAGTTTTCCACTTCTGCCCCATGTTTCCATTAGGCGCGCATACCCTTTTTTATTTTTAGTATACAATCTAAACTAAAGTCTCAGAGCTCAATTAAATGGCATCAATTCTATGCTTAGCAATTTCTATCAATAATTTCAACCTGTATTAATTCTATAGGAGTTAATTACCAGTATTTAGGAGCGTTCGTCTAAAATAGACATTTGACATGCTTTGCTACTATGAGCTTTTTACAGTTTTTTCACTATGGTTTCATTTATTTATTGGTGTTGTTTGGTGTTAATGCATATTGCTACCTTCGTTTGTTTTTTATTATGATTTGCATCATTCTACAAGCCTCAAGATATATGATTTCAATCTTTAGATCTGCACTCACATTGCTTGATGAAATGACTAAGTAAGCAAAATGGTTTTTGGTTGAAAGTAACCTCAGTTGAATGATTTGGATTTTATTTTTGTTCTATTTTCATATCACACATGATTTCTTATTCTATGTATTCTTTTGGTTACTTTATTTATATATACATGGGATTTGATTAATTTGTATACAAGCACCTTTGATGAAAGAAAGAAAAGTGTATATAATTGCAGTTTTTTTAAAAAAAAATTGGTTAAAGAAAACATGCGATTAAGCTTATATTTAATTTCCAAAAAAATAACGATTTTTTTTATCGAATATACAAATAGGGGTGTAATTTACAATATGTTTCTAAAGAGTATTTTCCGCTTATTAAATTTGAAAATAAGGGGCGAACCCTTATTTTCACTATTATAATATATAATGCATAAATGGTGTCTACTTTATTTGTCATACTCGATACATCATCGAATGATTTAACAATGCAAATTTAAGTTCTTAAGCCATTGAGAAAAGTACTATATCATGCTTCTGTTTCTTTTACTTATGGTTTGGTTCCAGTACCAGGATAAAAATGAATAATGCAGCAGATGATTGTATGGATTAGCCTCAAGAACTATTGGATATTACAAGCAAGGAAGATTTTTTGCAAAATGGTTAGTGTTATGTACCTTTTTTGCGGAAAAAAATCACTATTTATACTGTCATCTATAATTACTTTGGTTATAATCTCTACTCAGGATTAAGACTCAAATTCATTTAGGTTTCTGATTTGTGAAGGTTATTTGGAAAGTTTGCTTAATTTATGAGACAATTGGGGTTTAAATTCTAATCCTATTACTTTGACCGGTTATATATTCAAATGTCTTTGATATAATACAAGTTATATAACTCATTGCATCTTTTATTTATCGATTATCTAAAGGCATAAAAACAATTGACATCATTTGTATTCTTATTTTGTTTCTATCAGAATATGTGAAGAATACATATGCAAATTGGTCAGGTACTTTTTTTAGTTTTGCTATGCAGGTTCATGTGTATCAGAGGCAAAGAGTGGTATCAGCTAGGAAAATTCAAATGAATGCTGGTGGGTTAACGGATTTCTACATTCAATGGATAAATATTTAGATGCAAAATTGTTTAACTACTAGGGTTGTTCCTACAATTCTTTTGTGGTGATGCATATCAAGTTGTAACTATTTTAAAAGTTGAATTTGTAACTTACTCTATTTATTAATAAAATTTTTAATCTTTTTTCAATAGTTTGCTGCAACTTTTAGTGTTGGTCCACCATGTGAATTATTGCAACTTTCATGGGTTTATCATGTTCCAGTATGTTGAGTACATTTTTTTATATACTTTTGGTTTGAGATGCTTTGTTTCTTTTAATCTATGCAAGGTTCTTTGGGAATAGTTATTCATTATGATTGAATTAGAAGGATAACTATGCTTTTCTTCAATGTCTTCTTCATGGTTAAAAGGAATCTATTTAATTATAGATGTACCCATAACAGGGGACATTAAACTATTTTATAATATCTTGAACGAAATTTGTAAAGAAGGATAACTTGAAAAGATGTAAACAGAGAGCTTTGTCGTTTGTGAATGAACTGAAGAGTGTGTGTTGTTGGACTTGCACTATACAATAGAAAACGTAATCATATACACACCATTATACCAACATAACCTTAAGAAATGACTCCCTTTAGTTAATTTTCTAATTTATTCATTGTACACTAATTTCTTCCTAATATGCATGGTGAAGGAGTCTTCCTCTTATTTTGTCCCATTGTAGCTTTCATGCACATGCATTAAGTTATAGGTCTGTGATCATAATGGTTTATGTCAACTATTTTTACCAATCATGAATTCATTATATATTTCTGTAACGACTCGTAAATTTCAACCGTTTTGATAACGTTATTAATTGAAATTTTGCGAAATTTTAAACGATAAAATTTTGAAATAAAATTTAATATTTGGAATACGTCTAGTTGAACATATCAACTGGTAAATTTTCGTCCGAAAATATGAAAGTTTATTTCGTGCGTAAATTCACTTCAATTTAATCAGTTAAAAAGCAATGAAAATAAAATGTTTCCGAAACCTAAATATTTTTACATAGAAAAATTCTAAACCATCTTCTGAGCAAGTTGTCAGTTTGTCATTTTTCCAAATTCGGACATCTTTGGCTCCGTCGATCTTATTTTTCAGCATTTTTCTTGCATTTTTCGCTATTAGAAAATTTGAAATTTTATAATTCGATCGTGCCACTGATAAATTTTATACCGTTTTAATCGTTGTGTCGTGCTGATCTCTGCAGCATATTTGTTCGTTTGTTCGACGTACGATACACTGTGAAATCAATAAATTAAGGAACCGTAGCGGTACCCGATTTTACCCGTTTGGTTTTCTTGCCCATTCATTTTCCCACAGTATTATACCAATAGTCTCTAACCTTTTATATTCCCCAAATTTACTTTTCCAAATTTACTGCTAGCTTTTAAAGTTTGTACCGGTTCAATGCATATTTTCTTTTCACAACACTGTACCTCTCTCTCTTCTACTCTTCCCCTTTGCATTTTCATTCTGTCAGTTTATAAAAAAAAACTTGCATTCATTTGTTTTGCCTGAAGCTTAAAATTTATATTTGCATGGTGAAACTGCTCTTGTCCCCGATGAAACCCACTTCCACATGTTGTATTCCTCTCCGCCTCCTTGCTCAAAACCCCACCTTTCGACCATAGCACTTCCACCCACAAACGCCGCCAGCTCACCCCATATCCGCCATGTCCACCCTTCCCCACTCACGCAACCACCATCGAGCAGCCTCCCCTCGTAACCCACATCAAGTACATCCTCACCGAAGACTTCCTCCACACCACCCTCTCTCCTCCAGATCCGACTCCACACACGACAACCTCAGCCGCAACAACAGCCACGCTTCCTTCCTTCGGCCCTCCTCAGCATCACTAACCCACACCCCTCAGCAGCCTCAACCTTCCACCCTCAAGCCTTCACTTCCCTGCCTCCGCCAGCGAATAGCACCAACCTCATGTCAGCTGTCCTCCCTGACAGCCACTCTACCATCATAGACCTTCAACCATCGCACACCAAATGACCACAACCCCTTGCTACCCATGCCGAACTGCTCCACCAACATCTCCAACCACTTCTCCACTTCGACTCTTCGTTGCTGCTGCCGATCCTTGCTCCTCCACGGCCAACACACTCTCCATCGAGGCGGTCGTGTGCGTGCATTTTAAAAAAAAGGTATATATATATATATATTTGATATTCATTGAATCCATTTCACTTGGTTATTGCTTTGCTTTCCACTGTCAACCGAGCAACTATCAGCCTTCTCCTCTTTATTATAAATAGTTTGTTACAGTTTAAAGTGTATTTGTATTTGACAATATATGATATGTTATAATAGAGTATATAAAAGTTTATATGCTAGCATATATTATTTTAAATATTTTATTCGTAATCCTGTTTTAAATATATTCTATGGGTCTTATAATAGGCAGATGGTTTTAGTTTGGATTTGTTTATTTTGGTACAGAAAATGATGGCGACAGTCTATTATGTAAGTCTACGACATTTTATACATTTTATACAATATATACATAATATGAAGGTTTTAGATTTGTGTATCTAAGTGGTATATTATTTTAAAGCTTTGGTCGGTTATATTCATACATACACATTTGCTATTTTGGAAGTTCTGTAATACATATATATATAGTTGATTTCTATAAAACAGTTATTTCAAATTATATTGTGTATGTACGTTGACTTTAAAATACGAAATTTAATGGAAACAATGGATTTTGATATATGTATATATATAGGCTCGCTTGTTCGATTCATCATTTTCGATATAGCTCTGATTTGATTTCGTCAATTCTGATTTATCAGCCTCGCTCGTCAATTTGTACCAATCTAGCTTGTTTGGAAGTCGTGCTTGCATTCGTAACTAAATTTCAGTGTCTATCATCGCTAGCCTCGAAAGGTGAGCACTCACTCACGATTAACGTTCTTTTATTTATTAAATTTGATTTCAATTGAAACGACAATTGAAATATACTGCTGTTAGTTAATTACACTGTTATATATGCTATTGCCTGTATCAGTTCACCTGTGACATCTGACACCATTATCTGTTAATTATTTATGTGATGATAATGCAGTTTGGCTGATAATTGATTGATTGTTGATATTTATATTGGACGTTAAATTGTTAATGTTAAAATGATAAACAGTATGCAATTGAACTTGATATAGGATAGTTAAATGTTAAATTTGATTAAATGACATTTGTATAATATGACCCATTTAACTGTCAAATTTATTGACACGTAGGATTTGTTTAATTACATCTTGAACCACTGAATGTATGTTGTTAAATTGATGATGGATGAAATTGTAATAGATGACAAGTGGAAACCGTAATGTAATAATCTTTAATCTACATGAAATGATAGTGTAGATTCTAGAAATAATTATATTAATTCGTACAAATAAAATGCGAATTAATACGGTTATTTCGGGATTATTTGAATTGATTATTGGATTGTTATTGATTGTTGTTATTGCTTGTTTATTTACTTTGACACCATCCCAGTTATCACACTGCAAGTTCCCTTTGTTATACTTTGATTTTGAATTGAATTGGAATCGGGTTGAAATGATAAATACCCAAATTGAACTTTGACCTTGGATATAGAGAATTAAATAAAACCCGATTGGTCAATAATTTAATTTAAAAATAAATGAAGATTTTATTTGAATAAATAATATGGTTTTGAAATGAAGTTGAAATTTGAATTTTAATGAAAGGAAAATGTTAATATTTAATAATCTGAAACAAAATATTAACAATGTAATTGATGAAAGAACGATGTTTAATTTGGGAAATGATTGAATTTAACTTTGAAATGATTTAATAATTAAGTTTGAAATTATAATAAGTTGAAATTATTAAACTTTGAAATTATTTAATAATTAAGTTTTGAATTATTTAATAATTAAATAAGATTGAATTATTTAATGATTAAATTGAATTGAATTCTTTAATAAGAGAAATTGAACTTTTGAATAAGTGAATTTTACTTCGTAAATAATTGAAATTGAGTTTTCTTGATTAAGTAAGGTTTTTGGAAAATTATTTAAGAAAGTAAATAAGTGAAATGGAATTTCCTTAACAAGAAATGAAATGTGATATTTTTGGAATTAATGTAAGACTTGAAAGTTAAAGAATTTGATTTGACGAAGTTAATTTAATTCAATTTGTAAGTTTTGATATAATGAAGTTGAACTTAAGAATTGATTTAATGAATTGGAAATTTAATAGAAATTGTTTTGAATGATAAAGTAACTTAACGAATATTGAATGGAATCGATAAATGAATTCAAATTGATTTGAATGTTGAATTAAATTAATTTAAATGATTTTCGGAATGAAACTTATATACGAACTTGAATTGATATTGGAATTGTTTAAATAAAATTTGAAATTGAATTATAAGACTTTGAAATGGTAATTTGGAAGTTTCGAAACGTAAATTATTGGAAATTGGTTTTTGAAAGACAAATGAAATGTTGATTTACGAATTCTATTTGAAATTGAATTGATTTGGTTTTGAAATAAACATACGACCAATCGGTGTAATAATTACGAAAGTTATTAAAGAGACCGGAATTCGGTTATGGATATACTCTTTATCTAAACCGAAAACCACTTTAATAACTATACGCGGAGTGATGATCCAGAATGAAGTGGTTGGAATGATGTACGTGTTGACTGAAGAAAGTGAACGATAATGGATAGCCTTGACACTTGTGTCAAATTGGAAATGACTAAAACAGGAGCTGTGCCGGGCCAATGGAGGATTAGCTACCTCAAGTGGACACACTTCTTCGAACTACTTATTACTTGTTGTCGATTGGTGCACCCTTGATTTTGGGAGTGTTGTTTCACGGTGTTGCGGGCGCTGCGGCGTTGCGTTCTCACCAGTCCGGATCAGGCGAACGGTAGTATCACTACCTTGGGTATTGCCTCATGTGCCTTGTCATACTTGTATTCCATTTATACGCGACCACTACGATTTTGATTTGTACCTTTAGTATATGGATTGCCCTCTGGTGACTTCCGGTTTTGGGGAAACTACGGTCTTGTATATGCTTTTGGGAATAAAAATGTGTTAAGGGTGGAATGGGCCATGACTTAACGCTATTTTGATATCTTTATTATTACTGATAGACATTATCTACTTATCGTACATTACTACATAGTAGATAGTTTGACGGATCCTTAAAGGATGGTTATTCCAAACATCCTTTGAGTTACTTGTATTTCAATTGCTATTTCACTTGAGTTGGATTTATTAATATAAGAATGTTAATCCTGACTCGAGTGTCTTGTGTTTTTGCTTTACGCTCGGGTCAGACTGAGTGTACCAGTATTCAAGACTCACCTTTGAAGTTGGAGCTTTGCTTGAAGATCCAGCCATCTATTCTGCTTCCAGTATTCGATGATTCCAGTGATGCATTCTGATTTGTATCTGATGTATCGTGTTACTCTTCCGATGTATCTGGTTTAACTCTGATGTATCGTATTACTCTTCTGTTGTAAACTCTGATGTATTTTATATATTCATATAGTAGCTTCATGAACTACTATATCTTTTATTTCCGCTGCACTTATTACTCTATGTCTGTGTTCTGTGATTATTTATTTACTGTATATGTTCAGTTTTGCCAAATTTAAATTAACAACGCGGTATTTTGAGCAATTCAACTCCGGCATGAGTGTCTACCTATACACTTATAATGGATGCGAATGGTATAAAATAGCGGGTCGTTATAGTTGGTATCAGAGCTTTGGTAGCTCTAGGCAAAACTCAACATATAGGGTAAATGTATTTACAGAATCACTCTCATCCGAGTTTCGATCTCTTCCTTTCGACTCGATTTCTTTGAATTTTGGAACGTTCCCCTCGGTTCCGAAATTCATTCGTGTCCTTCACTATTCGTCTTCTTTCAATCATGGAGCACCCCATAACTCCATTCTGATTGTTATCTATAATAGATCGGCGGTCTCGCCAATCTTAGAATGATTTGAAAAAGGGTGAAACTCCCTTATAATAGGCATCGATTTACCGGAGATTTCTGTATCCTCGGTTTACGATGCTATCTATTACCTGATATACCTGAATTCCATCTCTTGAGATCGAGTGTTGATTTACCTCGGAATTCAGCATCGATTTTATTCTTGAAGTTACGGATGACCCGGTTAAGGTTGCCCGTAAATTAAATAAACTTATCCATCTCCCGATTGTGGTAATTGAATTATCTTATCTTCTGTTTCAAACCTATCTTCGAATCGGAATTCTCTTTGATTTGAGTCCATCAAATTTGAATCTCTATCTTTGCCTTGAAATCCATTATTGTATCGTCGAGTGAGGAAGTGTATTTGTAAATAAATATTTAAAATGTTTTAACATATTGTTTTCAAATTTGGTAGATAAAATAAAAGTTTTGTATGATTATATTATATATAAATATAAGTTTTCTGAAATTAAACTGTTAATAAATTTGTTGTCTGGAATAATAATATATGATTTTCATTTATTATTTTGAAAACCATTGACTATTGCATAATATAAATAAATGAATTCATAAACTTGGTTATAAATTGATTTGAAGTTTGAAATGAATTTAATTCAGAAATTTGAGAATTTAGTTTCCGGTGATTTCGAACTTTGATTTTATAATTTTGAAGTATATATTATTGGAAGTATTTTCGAATAGAAATCGTTTTCAAAGAATTTTTAAAATGTTGAAATCAGTGCTCTTCTCTTTGTCGCTGGAAAATAATTTCGGTGATGGCGGCCGCATCATCGACATTCATTTTCGAGTTTCGAAGTGGAGAAACCATTCTATAGCTTTGCTACGGTTTTGTTTTGAGAAAAATATATTTTGATTTACACATATATAGGTATCTTATTTTAAAATTTTAATTTGATTTGATATAAAAATATTATATATATTTCTAAATTGTTTAAAGTTAATCGGAAATCTAATTCTTAAATTTTGTTATAGGATGATTTTAATTATAAATAAAACCAAAATTTGGAATAAATATTTAAACTTGAATAATTGAATTGGGAAAATTTTATTTGTATATTGTTCAACTGCATTCTAATACAACTTACCTAAATCATTCAGAAGTTGAATATGTAATTAGATAATATATAAGATAAATTGAATTTATAAATAAAATTTGAGTGCTTATAATAAATGTTATACACTAAATTTTGATTATAAAGATGTTAATAGAGTTAGATAGGATAATAAGTAAAACTCGGTTAATAATGAAATAAATTTGTTTTGAAAGAATTAATAAATTGAAATTTGATCAACATATGAAAATACCTTGAATTTAAAAGAAATTAATAGATGTAAATTAATTTAAATCGAAACTTTTATGGATTAAATTAATTTATATGGGTTAAATATATGTGATTAGATATATTAAGTAGAATAAATTTAACAGTAATTTGGAATAAAGAAGAATTTAAAATTGTTGAAGAAAATATGATTATAATAAAAGACTATTCAAATTTATGGTTTTAGAAATTGTAAATTGAAGAAAATGGGATAATAAGATAATGAATTTAGAAATAGTTGAGATTGATTTTAGTAAAATCAAATGGATTAAATCAATTATAGAATATCAATTAATTTAAATTTGAATTTATATGGTTTAAATTAATTGTTATTTTGTATTTCAAATCTATTTTCTTTCTGGTTGTTTCTATTCTCCTACCTCGTTCCTTTTCGGGGACGAAAAGTTTTGAGTGGGGGAGAGTGTAACAACCCGTAAATTTCAACCGTTTTGATAACGTTATTAATTGAAATTTTGCGAAATTTTAAACGATAAAATTTTGAAATAAAATTTAATATTTGGAATACGTCTAGTTAAACATAGCAACTGGTAAATTTTCGTGCGAAAATATGAAAGTTTATTTCGCGCGTAAATTCACTTCAATTTAATCAGTTAAAAAGCAATGAAAATAAAATGTTTCCGAAACCTAAATATTTTTACATAGGAAAATTCTAAACCATCTTTTGAGCAAGTTGTCAGTTTGTCATTTTTCCAAATTCGGACATCTTTGGCTCCGTCGATCTTATTTTTCAGCATTTTTCTTGCATTTTTCGCTATTAGAAAATTTGAAATTTTATAATTCGATCGTGCCACTGATAAATTTTATACCGTTTTGATCGTTGTGTCTTGCTGATCTCTGCAGCATATTTGTTCGTTTGTTCGACGTATGATACACTGTGAAATCAATAAATTAAGGAACCGTAACGGTACCCGATTTTACCCGTTTGGTTTTCTTGCCCATTCATTTTCCCACAGTATTATACCAATAGTCTCTAACCTTTTATATTCCCCAAATTTACTTTTCCAAATTTACTGCTAGCTTTTAAAGTTTGTACCGGTTCAATGCATATTTGCTTTTCACAACACTGTACCTCTCTCTCTTCTACTCTTCCCCTTTGCATTTTCATTCTGTTAGTTTATAAAAAAAAACTTGCATTCATTTGTTTTGCCTGAAGCTTAAAATTTATATTTGCATGGTGAAACTGCTCTTGTCCCCGATGAAACCCACTTCCACATGTTGTATTCCTCTCCGCCTCCTTGCTCAAAACCCCACCTTCCGACCATAGCACTTCCACCCACAAACGCCGCCAGCTCACCCCATATCCGCCATGTCCACCCTTCCCCACTCACGCAACCACCATCGAGCAGCCTCCCCTCATAACCCACATCAAGTACATCCTCACCGAAGACTTCCTCCACACCACCCTCTCTCCTCCAGATCCGACTCCACACACGACAACCTCAGCCGCAACAACAGCCACGCTTCCTTCCTTCGGCCCTCCTCAGCATCACTAACCCACACCCCTCAGCAGCCTCAACCTTCCACCCTCAAGCCTTCACTTCCCTGCCTCCGCCAGCGAATAGCACCAACCTCATGTCAGCTGTCCTCCCTGACAGCCACTCTACCATCATAGACCTTCAACCATCGCACACCAAATGACCACAACCCCTTGCTACCCATGCCGAACTGCTCCACCAACATCTCCAACCACTTCTCCACTTCGACTCTTCGTTGCTGCTGCCGATCCTTGCTCCTCCACGGCCAACACACTCTCCATCGAGGCGGTCGTGTGCGTGCATTTTAAAAAAAAGGTATATATATATATATATTTGATATTCATTGAATCCATTTCACTTGGTTATTGCTTTGCTTTCCACTGTCAACCGAGCAACTATCAGCCTTCTCCTCTTTATTATAAATAGTTTGTTACAGTTTAAAGTGTATTTGTATTTGACAATATATGATATGTTATAATAGAGTATATAAAAGTTTATATGCTAGCATATATTATTTTAAATATTTTATTCGTAATCCTGTTTTAAATATATTCTATGGGTCTTATAATAGGCAGATGGTTTTAGTTTGGATTTGTTTATTTTGGTACAGAAAATGATGGCGACAGTCTATTATGTAAGTCTACGACATTTTATACATTTTATACAATATATACATAATATGAAGGTTTTAGATTTGTGTATCTAAGTGGTATATTATTTTAAAGCTTTGGTCGGTTATATTCATACATACACATTTGCTATTTTGGAAGTTCTGTAATACATATATATATAGTTGATTTCTATAAAACAGTTATTTCAAATTATATTGTGTATGTACGTTGACTTTAAAATACGAAATTTAATGGAAACAATGGATTTTGATATATGTATATATATAGGCTCGCTTGTTCGATTCATCATTTTCGATATAGCTCTGATTTGATTTCGTCAATTCTGATTTATCAGCCTCGCTCGTCAATTTGTACCAATCTAGCTTGTTTGGAAGTCGTGCTTGCATTCGTAACTAAATTTCAGTGTCTATCATCGCTAGCCTCGAAAGGTGAGCACTCACTCACGATTAACGTTCTTTTATTTATTAAATTTGATTTCAATTGAAACGACAATTGAAATATACTGCTGTTAGTTAATTACACTGTTATATATGCTATTGCCTGTATCAGTTCACCTGTGACATCTGACACCATTATCTGTTAATTATTTATGTGATGATAATGTAGTTTGGCTGATAATTGATTGATTGTTGATATTTATATTGGACGTTAAATTGTTAATGTTAAAATGATAAACAGTATGCAATTGAACTTGATATAGGATAGTTAAATGTTAAATTTGATTAAATGACATTTGTATAATATGACCCATTTAACTGTCAAATTTATTGACACGTAGGATTTGTTTAATTACATCTTGAACCACTGAATGTATGTTGTTAAATTGATGATGGATGAAATTGTAATAGATGACAAGTGGAAACCGTAATGTAATAATCTTTAATCTACATGAAATGATAGTGTAGATTCTAGAAATAATTATATTAATTCGTACAAATAAAATGCGAATTAATACGGTTATTTCGGGATTATTTGAATTGATTATTGGATTGTTATTGATTGTTGTTATTGCTTGTTTATTTACTTTGACACCATCCCAGTTATCACACTGCAAGTTCCCTTTGTTATACTTTGATTTTGAATTGAATTGGAATCGGGTTGAAATGATAAATACCCAAATTGAACTTTGACCTTGGATATAGAGAATTAAATAAAACCCGATTGGTCAATAATTTAATTTAAAAATAAATGAAGATTTTATTTGAATAAATAATATGATTTTGAAATGAAGTTGAAATTTGAATTTTAATGAAAGGAAAATGTTAATATTTAATAATCTGAAACAAAATATTAACAATGTAATTGATGAAAGAACGATGTTTAATTTGGGAAATGATTGAATTTAACTTTGAAATGATTTAATAATTAAGTTTGAAATTATAATAAGTTGAAATTATTAAACTTTGAAATTATTTAATAATTAAGTTTTGAATTATTTAGTGTTTGCACCAAAAATGGTCACAAACCCCAAGTGTAGCGAAAGCACCAGTGTATGAATACAAATCAGCAATATTCAAACACAAATATCAGATCTAAGCAAGCAGCGAACAACAATCCAGAAACAATGAACAGTGACAAGCAATTTATAGTGGTTCGGCTATCTCCGGCCTACGTCCACTTCAAGGATTTTTATCTTTTATTGATGTTCTTCACTGATTACAGATGATTACAGCAAATACAATGAATGAATCTGAATATAACAGCAATGGATAGGAGTAGAGTTGAATCCGGCAGAGTCTGGATGTTGAATCGCTGAAAAAGATCCCTTTTCTGTAGGCTTCAGGGGGCTATTTATAGGCGTAGGAGGCCCAGATCTCGTCCAATCTTCAGGAGACTTCTTCTGGCACGTGAGGGGGTCCACGCGCCCGGTCCCACCAAGTTTCAGCTCAATCTATGATCGATTCGAATCAACTTCGTATCGATCAGGAAAAGCTCCAATCGAGCTGAAACTTGGCAGGATTGCTCTTTACCTTGTGTGGAAGCTACTGTGAAAATTTCGTTGCATTTGGATCGAGGGTTTGCGAGATATGGTCGATACGAAATTGGTTTGCTCGATGGCTGTTAGGTTCGAATCCATTTATTCGAACTGATCACTTCGACTCGATGGCAACGCGCGTGAGCAGGTTGACGTGGCGCGCGCTCTTCGTGTCGATCCGCTTCTCACTCCGGTTTGCTCGAGTCACTCCGGGTATTTCTCCGCGTTTGCATCCATAACTCACGCGTCATCTCTGGCTGTTTGACTCAGTGGATACGAACAAGCAATTATTCGCGGATGTGAGCGAGGATTCCTGATGGATACGAAGTGGTCAGCGCCTCATGGATGCAAAGTCATCTGATGGATTCAAGACAGATGGGTACGAAGGACTTGCATCCCCGATCGATACGAAGACGATGGATTCGAATGGAGTCTCATCCATGGATACAGACCGTGTTTGGTTGGATGGATACGAAACAGGGCGTTGCTGATTGATACGAAGCGCATGTCCTGTTGATGGATACGAACTCGGTCAATGCTAGCTGAGGTTCACTGATGGATTCGAACTCGATCGATGCGAGGTTGATGGATACGAATGGAGACGTGATGGTGAATACATACTCTATCGATACGAAGCTAATGCTGCCT
This sequence comes from Allium fistulosum, assembly GCA_030737815.1. NCBI lineage: Eukaryota > Viridiplantae > Streptophyta > Magnoliopsida > Asparagales > Amaryllidaceae > Allium > Allium fistulosum. The sequence continues at coordinate 926,094,862 of CM060901.1, forward strand.
GATGGATACGAAAGTGTGACTTTTTTCATCAACTTGCATCGATCATATCCTGAGCATATGGACTCGGATTGTCTTGAAATTTGGAATGCAGGTTTCCATGGCTTTGCTTGCCATGTCTCGTAAATTGCGGCCCGATCCGGACTCGGACAAAATTCATCGATATCCATGGTTATCCTGTAACACATAGTTGACATTAATGACTTGTTATTATCGATTTCCAGCAAATTATTGGGTATCCCAGCTTTGCCAAAAAGTGGGATAACATTTTGCCCCCCAAAACATGCCTTTTTTTTGTAAAAGGCGTGTTTTGAATAACTTCAAATCGAATGCTGTGGGCTCATGTGTTATTCATAGCTAGAGTGTTATCAATCAAATTCATGGTCGTTCGAAGCCGAATCGTTATCAATTTCTTCCAGTGGAAGTTTAAGAATGAAATTCTACAGTCTTTCCGGACTGTTGACGATCGCTCCGGACCCTTGCGAAGCCCATTCTAGACTTAGCGGTTGAATAGAAAGATCCTATTGCAATCCGGCGTTGCTTTCTATTCCTTGCACTCTGGCCCCAGTTAGGACGTGAAGCGATGTCTTGGCCGTTCTGGGCCGATCGTAGCCTCTCCGGGCTCCTGCTGGATCCCATCCTGTCACTCTCCGGTGAAGGGGAAACAACGTTAAGTGGGTCGATCCTGTCGCTCTCCGGCGAAGCGATCCACTTCTTGCACTCCGGTTCAGTGTATCTGAACATTAAGCGATGTCTTGGCCTAAATCGTCGGCCGATCATAGCCTCTCCGGGCCCTTGCTGGATCCCATCCTGTCACTCTTCGGTGAAGGGGAAACAGCGCTTAAGTGAGTCGATCCTGTCGCTCTCTGGCGAAGCAACTCACTTCTTGCACTCCGGACCCCGTCTCTCTGGGTAGGGTCATAAAGCGATCATCATTTTGTATCAGTACATAATATTCGTCCTTTAACTCTCCGGTCAAAGGCTTATTCAGGAAATTCAAGTTCATTTATTAAATTCAGACCCTAGATGTTCAATCTCAAACATCAGGGAAAAACTACACAACGCCTCTCCGGGCTGAACGGTCTATACCATCTCAGAGCATGCCTAGGGATCTCTCTGGTTCCCATACATGAGTGAGTGGAATAGCCGTTTTATTTTGAAAGCAAATCTAAGAAAAGTGATTGACCAGAGTTCATATCTTGAACTTGGCCCTTGCCATCATGATCAGTTGATGATGAGTCGTGATCCCGATCCTGGATCGTTCCTGTTATGTGGAGGCGGTGGCTGTTCAGGCCTTACCGCTGCTGTCGGTTCTCTGACATATTGTGGCAATCTACCACTCCTAGCATGTTCTTCCACTTCATCCTTTAGGTGGCGGCATTCATCGGTCGTGTGCCCATCCAGCTCATGGAATAGGCAATATTTTCCAGTCCTGCGTTCCCGCTCCGTGGGATCTCTCCTGGGTGGTTTTCGATAGGGGAGCTGCCCCCGAGTTTCAGTGTAAATCCTTTCCAGGCTTGCCGTCAAATCTGTGAATTGCCTGAATCTGGGTTCCCGGAATTTCTTCCGTTTATCAGGACCGTCCTGTGCATCGTCCTGCTTTCTCTTGCCTTTGTCTACTCCAGATTGTCCTCCTGCGGTTCCTTCGCTTCGTGTAGTGTTTATTTCCTGCCTCTCGGCTCGTGATTCCTCTAGTCGAATGAATTTTTCAGCTTCATGATAGAACTCCCCTAGATCTTGCGGTGGATCTCTGGTCAGAGAATCTTTGAACTCGGTGCCTTCTGCAATTCCTGCTACTGCCGCCATCAAAATCATTGATGGATCCGGGCGATCTACAGAAGCCACCGTTGCATTGAATCGCAATAGAAAATCTTTTATGGACTCTCCGGTCCTTTGCTTTATCGAGGCTAAAGTCATCACACTCTTGGGTCGCGTCACATGGACCCTAAACTGTCTCATGAAGCATTCCACTAGCTCACCCCATGTCCTGATTGATCCAGTCTCTAGTTGTCTGAACCAAAGCGCAGCCAAATCTGATAGAAATAAAGGGAAGCATCGTGCCATTACTTCCTCGGATGCCCCCAGCACTTCCATATGCCTGATGTATCTGGTAACGTGCATGGTCGGGTCTGACTTTCCGTCATACGGGTTCAGCGTCGGTAGTTTGAACTTTGGAGGGTTCCTTGCATTTCTGATATTTGGAGTGAACGGACTCCGACTGACTTCCTCCAATCCTCCGATAGACAATCCTCCTCTCATGAGTCGTCGCACTAATCCAGCCATCTTTTCATCTCCATCTTGGGGTTGCCCTCTTGGTCTTGAAGGGTATTCTGGTATGTACTCTTCGTGTGGCCCGTTAGCATCAGCATTGGCCCTAGCTTGTTGAGCTCCGTCTGTCGGCCTTCCAGTATCGGATCCCGTGGGTCTGCCCCCGAGTCCTTGTCGATTGTCCACTGGATCTGCATTCTGTCCCTCATCAAGTTCCGCAGTCCCAGCTCCCTGTTCCACATTCATAGCCGCTGTAGCTGGTCCTAGGCTCTGCGTCCCTGCAGCTCTCATCTGTTCAAAGAAATTCTGCAGCATCTCTTGTTGACTTTTCATCATTCTTTCGTGCATCAGATTGGTCATGGTCTCCATTTCGTCTCTAGTGATGTAGATCGAAGCCGGCTCTTCTCCAGCACTAGAGGATGCCTCTTGACTTCCTCCTTGATGGCTTCTCTCAGCTCTTTGTCTTCTACTTGTTTGTCGAGTCATTGTCTTCAAATCTTCGAGTTTTCAAATCTGAACTTCGAATCTGGTGTAGCGGGTGCTAGTCCTTCTCAGTGAAAGCACCAAAGTGTTTGCACCAAAAATGGTCACAAACCCCAAGTGTAGCGAAAGCACCAGTGTATGAATACAAATCAGCAATATTCAAACACAAATATCAGATCTAAGCAAGCAGCGAACAACAATCCAGAAACAATGAACAGTGACAAGCAATTTATAGTGGTTCGGCTATCTCCGGCCTACGTCCACTTCAAGGATTTTTATCTTTTATTGATGTTCTTCACTGATTACAGATGATTACAGCAAATACAATGAATGAATCTGAATATAACAGCAATGGATAGGAGTAGAGTTGAATCCGGCAGAGTCTGGACGTTGAATCGCTGAAAAAGATCCCTTTTCTGTAGGCTTCAGGGGGCTATTTATAGGCGTAGGAGGCCCAGATCTCGTCCAATCTTCAGGAGACTTCTTCTGGCACGTGAGGGGGTCCACGCGCCCGGTCCCACCAAGTTTCAGCTCAATCTATGATCGATTCGAATCAACTTCGTATCGATCAGGAAAAGCTCCAATCGAGCTGAAACTTGGCAGGATTGCTCTTTACCTTGTGTGGAAGCTACTGTGAAAATTTCGTTGCATTTGGATCGAGGGTTTGCGAGATATGGTCGATACGAAATTGGTTTGCTCGATGGCTGTTAGGTTCGAATCCATTTATTCGAACTGATCACTTCGACTCGATGGCAACGCGCGTGAGCAGGTTGACGTGGCGCGCGCTCTTCGTGTCGATCCGCTTCTCACTCCGGTTTGCTCGAGTCACTCCGGGTATTTCTCCGCGTTTGCATCCATAACTCACGCGTCATCTCTGGCTGTTTGACTCAGTGGATACGAACAAGCAATTATTCGCGGATGTGAGCGAGGATTCCTGATGGATACGAAGTGGTCAGCGCCTCATGGATGCAAAGTCATCTGATGGATTCAAGACAGATGGGTACGAAGGACTTGCATCCCCGATCGATACGAAGACGATGGATTCGAATGGAGTCTCATCCATGGATACAGACCGTGTTTGGTTGGATGGATACGAAACAGGGCGTTGCTGATTGATACGAAGCGCATGTCCTGTTGATGGATACGAACTCGGTCAATGCTAGCTGAGGTTCACTGATGGATTCGAACTCGATCGATGCGAGGTTGATGGATACGAATGGAGACGTGATGGTGAATACATACTCTATCGATACGAAGCTAATGCTGCCTGATGGATACGAAAGTGTGACTTTTTTCATCAACTTGCATCGATCATATCCTGAGCATATGGACTCGGATTGTCTTGAAATTTGGAATGCAGGTTTCCATGGCTTTGCTTGCCATGTCTCGTAAATTGCGGCCCGATCCGGACTCGGACAAAATTCATCGATATCCATGGTTATCCTGTAACACATAGTTGACATTAATGACTTGTTATTATCGATTTCCAGCAAATTATTGGGTATCCCAGCTTTGCCAAAAAGTGGGATAACATTTAATAATTAAATAAGATTGAATTATTTAATGATTAAATTGAATTGAATTCTTTAATAAGAGAAATTGAACTTTTGAATAAGTGAATTTTACTTCGTAAATAATTGAAATTGAGTTTTCTTGATTAAGTAAGGTTTTTGGAAAATTATTTAAGAAAGTAAATAAGTGAAATGGAATTTCCTTAACAAGAAATGAAATGTGATATTTTTGGAATTAATGTAAGACTTGAAAGTTAAAGAATTTGATTTGACGAAGTTAATTTAATTCAATTTGTAAGTTTTGATATAATGAAGTTGAACTTAAGAATTGATTTAATGAATTGGAAATTTAATAGAAATTGTTTTGAATGATAAAGTAACTTAACGAATATTGAATGGAATCGATAAATGAATTCAAATTGATTTGAATGTTGAATTAAATTAATTTAAATGATTTTCGGAATGAAACTTATATACGAACTTGAATTGATATTGGAATTGTTTAAATAAAATTTGAAATTGAATTATAAGACTTTGAAATGGTAATTTGGAAGTTTCGAAACGTAAATTATTGGAAATTGGTTTTTGAAAGACAAATGAAATGTTGATTTACGAATTCTATTTGAAATTGAATTGATTTGGTTTTGAAATAAACATACGACCAATCGGTGTAATAATTACGAAAGTTATTAAAGAGACCGGAATTCGGTTATGGATATACTCTTTATCTAAACCGAAAACCACTTTAATAACTATACGCGGAGTGATGATCCAGAATGAAGTGGTTGGAATGATGTACGTGTTGACTGAAGAAAGTGAACGATAATGGATAGCCTTGACACTTGTGTCAAATTGGAAATGACTAAAACAGGAGCTGTGCCGGGCCAATGGAGGATTAGCTACCTCAAGTGGACACACTTCTTCGAACTACTTATTACTTGTTGTCGATTGGTGCACCCTTGATTTTGGGAGTGTTGTTTCACGGTGTTGCGGGCGCTGCGGCGTTGCGTTCTCACCAGTCCGGATCAGGCGAACGGTAGTATCACTACCTTGGGTATTGCCTCATGTGCCTTGTCATACTTGTATTCCATTTATACGCGACCACTACGATTTTGATTTGTACCTTTAGTATATGGATTGCCCTCTGGTGACTTCCGGTTTTGGGGAAACTACGGTCTTGTATATGCTTTTGGGAATAAAAATGTGTTAAGGGTGGAATGGGCCATGACTTAACGCTATTTTGATATCTTTATTATTACTGATAGACATTATCTACTTATCGTACATTACTACATAGTAGATAGTTTGACGGATCCTTAAAGGATGGTTATTCCAAACATCCTTTGAGTTACTTGTATTTGAATTGCTATTTCACTTGAGTTGGATTTATTAATATAAGAATGTTAATCCTGACTCGAGTGTCTTGTGTTTTTGCTTTACGCTCGGGTCAGACTGAGTGTACCAGTATTCAAGACTCACCTTTGAAGTTGGAGCTTTGCTTGAAGATCCAGCCATCTATTCTGCTTCCAGTATTCGATGATTCCAGTGATGCATTCTGATTTGTATCTGATGTATCGTGTTACTCTTCCGATGTATCTGGTTTAACTCTGATGTATCGTATTACTCTTCTGTTGTAAACTCTGATGTATTTTATATATTCATATAGTAGCTTCATGAACTACTATATCTTTTATTTCCGCTGCACTTATTACTCTATGTCTGTGTTCTGTGATTATTTATTTACTGTATATGTTCAGTTTTGCCAAATTTAAATTAACAACGCGGTATTTTGAGCAATTCAACTCCGGCATGAGTGTCTACCTATACACTTATAATGGATGCGAATGGTATAAAATAGCGGGTCGTTATAGTTGGTATCAGAGCTTTGGTAGCTCTAGGCAAAACTCAACATATAGGGTAAATGTATTTACAGAATCACTCTCATCCGAGTTTCGATCTCTTCCTTTCGACTCGATTTCTTTGAATTTTGGAACGTTCCCCTCGGTTCCGAAATTCATTCGTGTCCTTCACTATTCGTCTTCTTTCAATCATGGAGCACCCCATAACTCCATTCTGATTGTTATCTATAATAGATCGGCGGTCTCGCCAATCTTAGAATGATTTGAAAAAGGGTGAAACTCCCTTATAATAGGCATCGATTTACCGGAGATTTCTGTATCCTCGGTTTACGATGCTATCTATTACCTGATATACCTGAATTCCATCTCTTGAGATCGAGTGTTGATTTACCTCGGAATTCAGCATCGATTTTATTCTTGAAGTTACGGATGACCCGGTTAAGGTTGCCCGTAATTAAATAAACTTATCCATCTCCCGATTGTGGTAATTGAATTATCTTATCTTCTGTTTCAAACCTATCTTCGAATCGGAATTCTCTTTGATTTGAGTCCATCAAATTTGAATCTCTATCTTTGCCTTGAAATCCATTATTGTATCGTCGAGTGAGGAAGTGTATTTGTAAATAAATATTTAAAATGTTTTAACATATTGTTTTCAAATTTGGTAGATAAAATAAAAGTTTTGTATGATTATATTATATATAAATATAAGTTTTCTGAAATTAAACTGTTAATAAATTTGTTGTCTGGAATAATAATATATGATTTTCATTTATTATTTTGAAAACCATTGACTATTGCATAATATAAATAAATGAATTCATAAACTTGGTTATAAATTGATTTGAAGTTTGAAATGAATTTAATTCAGAAATTTGAGAATTTAGTTTCCGGTGATTTCGAACTTTGATTTTATAATTTTGAAGTATATATTATTGGAAGTATTTTCGAATAGAAATCGTTTTCAAAGAATTTTTAAAATGTTGAAATCAGTGCTCTTCTCTTTGTCGCTGGAAAATAATTTCGGTGATGGCGGCCGCATCATCGACATTCATTTTCGAGTTTCGAAGTGGAGAAACCATTCTATAGCTTTGCTACGGTTTTGTTTTGAGAAAAATATATTTTGATTTACACATATATAGGTATCTTATTTTAAAATTTTAATTTGATTTGATATAAAAATATTATATATATTTCTAAATTGTTTAAAGTTAATCGGAAATCTAATTCTTAAATTTTGTTATAGGATGATTTTAATTATAAATAAAACCAAAATTTGGAATAAATATTTAAACTTGAATAATTGAATTGGGAAAATTTTATTTGTATATTGTTCAACTACATTCTAATACAACTTACCTAAATCATTCAGAAGTTGAATATGTAATTAGATAATATATAAGATAAATTGAATTTATAAATAAAATTTGAGTGCTTATAATAAATGTTATACACTAAATTTTGATTATAAAGATGTTAATAGAGTTAGATAGGATAATAAGTAAAACTCGGTTAATAATGAAATAAATTTGTTTTGAAAGAATAAATAAATTTGTTTTGAAAGAATTAATAAATTGAAATTTGATCAACATTTGAAAATACCTTGAATTTAAAAGAAATTAATAGATGTAAATTAATTTAAATCGAAACTTTTATGGATTAAATTAATTTATATGGGTTAAATATATGTGATTAGATATATTAAGTAGAATAAATTTAACAGTAATTTGGAATAAAGAAGAATTTAAAATTGTTGAAGAAAATATGATTATAATAAAAGACTATTCAAATTTATGGTTTTAGAAATTGTAAATTGAAGAAAATGGGATAATAAGATAATGAATTTAGAAATAGTTGAGATTGATTTTAGTAAAATCAAATGGATTAAATCAATTATAGAATATCAATTAATTTAAATTTGAATTTATATGGTTTAAATTAATTGTTATTTTGTATTTCAAATCTGTTTTCTTTCTGGTTGTTTCTATTCTCCTACCTCGTTCCTTTTCGGGGACGAAAAGTTTTGAGTGGGGGAGAGTGTAACAACCCGTAAATTTCAACCGTTTTGATAACGTTATTAATTAAAATTTTGCGAAATTTTAAACGATAAAATTTTGAAATAAAATTTAATATTTGGAATACGTCTAGTTAAACATAGCAACTGGTAAATTTTCGTCCGAAAATATGAAAGTTTATTTCGCGCGTAAATTCACTTCAATTTAATCAGTTAAAAAGCAATGAAAATAAAATGTTTCCGAAACCTAAATATTTTTACATAGGAAAATTCTAAACCATCTTCTGAGCAAGTTGTCAGTTTTCCAAATTCGGACATCTTTGGCTCCGTCGATCTTATTTTTCAGCATTTTTCTTGCATTTTTCGCTATTAGAAAATTTGAAATTTTATAATTCGATCGTGCCACTGATAAATTTTATATTGTTTTGATCGTTGTGTCGTGCTGATCTCTGCAGCATATTTGTTCGTTTGTTCAACGTACGATACACTGTGAAATCAATAAATTAAGGAACCGTAGCGGTACCCGATTTTACCCGTTTGGTTTTCTTGCCCATTCATTTTCCCACAGTATTATACCAATAGTCTCTAACCTTTTATATTCCTCAAATTTACTTTTCCAAATTTACTGCTAGCTTTTAAAGTTTGTACCGGTTCAATGCATATTTGCTTTTCACAACACTGTACCTCTCTCTCTTCTAGTCTTCCCCTCTGCATTTTCATTCTGTCAGTTTATAAAAAAAAACTTGCATTCATTTGTTTTGCCTGAAGCTTAAAATTTATATTTGCATGGTGAAACTGCTCTTGTCCCCGATGAAACCCACTTCCACATGTCGTATTCCTCTCCGCCTCCTTGCTCAAAACCCCACCTTCCGACCATAGCACTTCCACCCACAAACGCCGCCAGCTCACCCCATATCCGCCATGTCCACCCTTCCCCACTCACGCAACCATCATCGAGCAGCCTCCCCTCGTAACCCACATCAAGCACATCCTCACCGAAGAATTCCTCCACACCACCCTCTCTCCTCCAGATCCGACTCCACACACGACAACCTCAACCGCAACAACAGCCTCGCTTCCTTCCTTCGGCCCTCCTCAGCATCACTAACCCACAACCCTCAGCAGCCTCAACCTTCCACCCTCAAGCCTTCACTTCCCTGCCTCCGCCAGCGAATAGCACCAACCTCACGTCAGCTGTCCTCCCTGACAGCCACTCTACCATCATAGACCTTCAACCATCGCACACCAAATGACCACAACCCCTTGCTACCCATGCCAAACTGCTCCACCAACATCTCCAACCACTTCTCCACTTCGACTCTTCGTTGCTGCTGCCGATCCTTGCTCCTCCACGGCCAACACACTCTCCATCGAGGCGGTCGTGTGCGTGCATTTTAAAAAAAAGGTATATATATATATTTGATATTCATTGAATCCATTTCACTTGGTTATTGCTTTGCTTTCCACTGTCAACCGAGCAACTATCAGCCTTCTCCTCTTTATTATAAATAGTTTGTTACAGTTTAAAGTGTATTTGTATTTGACAATATATGATATGTTATAATAGAGTATATAAAAGTTTATATGCTAGCATATAATATTTTAAATATTTTATTCGTAATCCTGTTTTAAATATATTCTATGGGTCTTATAATAGGCAGATGATTTTAGTTTGGATTTGTTTATTTTGGTACAGAAAATGATGGCGACAGTCTATTATGTAAGTCTACGACATTTTATACATTTTATACAATATATACATAATATGAAGGTTTTAGATTTGTGTATCTAAGTGGTATATTATTTTAAAGCTTTGGTCGGTTATATTCATACATACACATTTGCTATTTTGGAAGTTCTGTAATACATATATATAGTTGATTTCTATAAAACAGTTATTTCAAATTATATTGTGTATGTACGTTGACTTTAAAATACGAAATTTAATGGAAACAATGGATTTTGATATATGTATATATATATAGGCTCGCTTGTTCGATTCATCATTTTCGATATAGCTCTGATTTGATTTCGTCAATTCTGATTTATCAGCCTCGCTCGTCAATTTGTACCAATCTAGCTTGTTTGGAAGTCGTGCTTCCATTCGTAACTAAATTTCAGTGTCTATCATCGCTAGCCTCGAAAGGTGAGCACTCACTCACGATTAACGTTCTTTTATTTATTAAATTTGATTTCAATTGAAACGACAATTGAAATATACTGATGTTAGTTAATTACACTGTTATATATGCTACTGCCTGTATCAGTTCACCTGTGACATCTGACACCATTATCTGTTAATTATTTATGTGATGATAATGCAGTTTGGCTGATAATTGATTGATTGTTGATATTTATATTGGACGTTAAATTGTTAATGTTAAAATGATAAACATTATGCAATTGAACTTGATATAGGATAGTTAAATGTTAAATTTGATTAAATGACATTTGTATAATATGACCCATTTAACTGTCAAATTTATTGACTCGTAGGATTTGTTTAATTACATCTTGAACCACTGAATGTATGTTGTTAAATTGATGATGGATGAAATTGTAATAGATGACAAGTGGAAACCGTAATGTAATAATCTTTAATCTACATGAAATGATAGTGTAGATTCTAGAAATAATTATATTAATTCGTACAAATAAAATGCGAATTAATACGGTTATTTCGGGATTATTTGAATTGATTATTGGATTGTTATTGATTGTTGTTATTGCTTGTTTATTTACTTTGACACCATCCTAGTTATCACACTACAAGTTCCCTTTGTTATACTTTGATTTTGAATTGAATTGGAATCGGGTTGAAATGATAAATACCCAAATTGAACTTTGACCTTGGATATAGAGAATTAAATAAAACCCGATTGGTCAATAATTTAATTTAAAAATAAATGAAGATTTTATTTGAATAAATAATATGGTTTTGAAATGAAGTTGAAATTTGAATTTTAATGAAAGGAAAATGTTAATATTTAATAATCTGAAACAAAATATTAACAATGTAATTGATGAAAGAACGATGTTTAATTTGGGAAATGATTGAATTTAACTTTGAAATGATTTAATAATTAAGTTTGAAATTATAATAAGTTGAAATTATTAAACTTTGAAATTATTTAATAATTAAGTTTTGAATTATTTAATAATTAAATAAGATTGAATTATTTAATGATTAAATTGAATTGAATTCTTTAATAAGAGAAATTGAACTTTTGAATAAGTGAATTTTACTTCGTAAATAATTGAAATTGAGTTTTCTTGATTAAGTAAGGTTTTTGGAAAATTATTTAAGAAAGTAAATAAGTGAAATGGAATTTCCTTAACAAGAAATGAAATGTGATATTTTTGGAATTAATGTAAGACTTGAAAGTTAAAGAATTTGATTTGACGAAGTTAATTTAATTCAATTTGTAAGTTTTGATATAATGAAGTTGAACTTAAGAATTGATTTAATGAATTGGAAATTTAATAGAAATTGTTTTGAATGATAAAGTAACTTAACGAATATTGAATGGAATCGATAAATGAATTCAAATTGATTTGAATGTTGAATTAAATTAATTTAAATGATTTTCGGAATGAAACTTATATACGAACTTGAATTGATATTGGAATTGTTTAAATAAAATTTGAAATTGAATTATAAGACTTTGAAATGGTAATTTTGAAGTTTCGAAACGTAAATTATTGGAAATTGGTTTTTGAAAGACAAATGAAATGTTGATTTACGAATTCTATTTGAAATTGAATTGATTTGGTTTTGAAATAAACATACGACCAATCGGTGTAATAATTACGAAAGTTATTAAAGAGACCGGAATTCGGTTATGGATATACTCTCTATCTAAACCGAAAACCACTTTAATAACTATACGCGGAGTGATGATCCAGAATGAAGTGGTTGGAATGATGTACGTGTTGACTGAAGAAAGTGAACGATAATGGATAGCCTTGACACTTGTGTCAAATTGGAAATGACTAAAACAGGAGCTGTGCCGGGCCAATGGAGGATTAGCTACCTCAAGTGGACACACTTCTTCGAACTACTTATTACTTGTTGTCGATTGGTGCACCCTTGATTTTGGGAGTGTTGTTTCACGGTGTTGCGGGCGCTGCGGCGTTGCGTTCTCACCAGTCCGGATCAGGCGAACGGTAGTATCACTACCTTGGGTATTGCCTCATGTGCCTTGTCATACTTGTATTCCATTTATACGCGACCACTACGATTTTGATTTGTACCTTTAGTATATGGATTGCCCTCTGGTGACTTCCGGTTTTGGGGAAACTACGGTCTTGTATATGCTTTTGGGAATAAAAATGTGTTAAGGGTGGAATGGGCCATGACTTAACGCTATTTTGATATCTTTATTATTACTGATAGACATTATCTACTTATCGTACATTACTACATAGTAGATAGTTTGACGGATCCTTAAAGGATGGTTATTCCAAACATCCTTTGAGTTACTTGTATTTCAATTGCTATTTCACTTGAGTTGGATTTATTAATATAAGAATGTTAATCCTGACTCGAGTGTCTTGTGGTTTTGCTTTACGCTCGAGTCAGACTGAGTGTACCAGTATTAAAGACTCACCTTTGAAGTTGGAGCTTTGCTTGAAGATCCAGCCATCTATTCTGCTTCCAGTATTCGATGATTCCAGTGATGCATTCTGATTTGTATCTGATGTATCGTGTTACTCTTCCGATGTATCTGGTTTAACTCTGATGTATCGTATTACTCTTCTGTTGTAAACCCTAATGTATTTTATATATTCATATAGTAGCTTCATGAACTACTATCTCTTTTATTTCCGCTGCACTTATTACTCTGTGTCTGTGTTCTGTGATTATTTATTTACTGTATATGTTCAGTTTTGCCAAATTTAAATTAACAACGCGGTATTTTGAGCAATTCAACTCCGGCATGAGTGTCTACCTATACACTTATAATGGATGCGAATGGTCTAAAATAGCGGGTCGTTACAATTTCCTTCACATAGAGACTAGATTGAAGCTCTTAACAGAAGTACTAAAGAGTTTATGCACAAGCATGAAAAAAAGAGTGTCTTATGTTTTGAGACTAATTAACATTTAAACATGGCTGATGGTGGACTGCTATTTTAAAGTGTGTACATATATTTCATTAATTCATTTTTCTTCAACTATTTTGGTTCTAAGTGTTGTGTGTCAAAATATACATCCATTACTTGAAAATGAAATTAGTTTTTTCAAATTTTTATTTGAATACGCCAAATGGATGTGCCAACGTATTGGTATTAGTTAATGATTAGATTAGAAGCATCGGGTTATGTCGAAATATACCTCAAACAACATTTTAACTTTTTTACTTACATACTTTGATTATTGTTGCCCTTCTCAACCCCGAATAAATGAGAAGAAAAGAACAAATAAAATAAATAAATTCAAGCAATTAATTTATACTTTCATTAGATGTTATGACAAATGAAGTTTGTGCATAATACTATTTTCATTTTGGTATTTACGTGATAACCAAATGTATGCATGTAATGAATACATTGAGATTTGCGTATATTGTACGTTTTATTTTACACTAAAAAAGTTAACGTATATTTTTCTTTGCACATGTCCAACGGACGTGCCAAAAGTACTGGTATAATAAAATAGATAAATAATTTAAATATTTACGATATCTTAGAAAGCCCTTAACTCTCATGTATGAGCTCTGTTTCATGTGCGGTTTGTGACATCGGGTTCATGGCGAGACAAGGAACATTTTCGTATGTTGTTTGCTATGTTTTAAACTACTTTAGGAAAGCGTCTTATTTTAGTAGATTCGTTGTATAAGGGTTCCATTAAAGCATTTGGGTACACATATTGGGATATTAGTCCTGATTTTACTAGTGATAATTGGCGATGATGGGTTGGGGCTTGATCCAGTAGCTTCATAAATGGTGGGGAAATGATGATTTTTGGGCATGATTCCAATAGTATCATTGACCGTTAGACGAATGTCTAACATGGAATTATTCTCAATAGTCAGTATGTTTTTGGCATTCATGCTGGGACTTTGGGCTCGGTCGTTTGCATATATTTTTGGCATTTGAGCTGGGACTTTAGGCTTGGTCATTTGCATACATTTTTGACATTCAGGTCAAGACTTTGGGCTTAATCTTTTGCATATGTTGATGGCAGACGAGTTGGGACTTTGGGCTTGGTCATGTGCACATGTTCGTGGTGACCGTGAGTCAGGTCTTTGAGCTCAACCGTACATAGTATTTTGGTATATGATTTGGCCCAATATAGATTTTTGTGAGACCTTAACATATGATGTCACTATAGTATTATGTTATGTTTAGCTAACTTTTTAGTTACATGTGACATAGGTAAAGATATGGTTATTGAACATAAGTGTTTTTTTACTAGCTTATTAGTATTATACATTTACATGATGCATTTCACTCACCATACATATGTCTAATCACCTCTATCATTTTATTCTTTTAGTTAAACTTTGATAGGTCGATAGAAAGGACTGGTGTTAACTTGGAGGCGCGATGGTGCGACGGAGACATGCATTTATTTGTCTAATAGCTATTTGCTCTTCTTATTTCACTTATTCTCAAACATTATACTATTTCCATTATCAATATAGAGGGATTTGTAGTTAGAATTTTAATTGATTGTATATTATTATATTTGTCTGAGATTGTATTGCTGATTATTACTATATTTTATTCCTTCCGCTGTAAGTTTCAAAAAGTGTAGAATATTGTAGATAGCTTTATGATCTGTTTTATAAATTTTTTAAAAACGATAAATCATCTCCAAGATCTGTGATGTCAGTTCCACTTTTAGACGTGAGTTGGAACATCGTACATGGTGGTTTGTTACAGAACCCATGCGTGCTCATGACAGATTAGGCATAAGAATTTATAGAGCTTTGTATCGCACCTTATTTGAATTTTGGGGACGATATTCCTATAATGGAGGAAGCCTATAACACCCTATAATTTAATAATTAATTATTTAATTATGAAGAAAAAGAGAGATTATAAAAAAGGGGTAAAATGATTTAATTACTCTTTATGCTTGGATGAATCAAGTGACACTAGGAAAATCCTTGTTGAAAATCTAAATAAATAGGACTTAAATGCAATCGTAAACGCTAACAAATTTATAAGCAAATGGGATAGTGGACCAGGGCCCAAATTATTCCTTGTCAAAGTAAAGTAACCACCTTTTCCCTTCCATTCCCTTTTACATTTAAAACTTAAAAGCAAAAGCAAAAGCTCGAGCTCTTTAATGGTATTTGTGGGCTGGCAACAACATGAAATAAAGATTAAAGCTAAGTGAACTAGAAACTTCATTGGCAGAAAGTATTGGTGAGTAATATATCCATAATTTGTTTATTCTTAGATATAGAAATACATATATATGATAGGATTAAATAGTTCCAGTGATTCAAATGAACTAAGTTCATAATAGGGAAATATGAACACCTTCAGAAATCAAATTTTAGTGGTCTAAAGACCTTAAAATAGGTTATTTTACCCAAGAGAATGAATTCATATGAATTCGTTTAATTTTGCGTACTATAAGAAAAATGATAAAAGTAGGGAACTTGGAAAATTATACAAATATAAATCATAATTGTTGTTTTTTGTGTCCTTGAAGTAAGCAAATTTCAAGAGAAAATAAGCTAGGCAGAAGGGTTGCAATGTGGAATGAGGGGCAATTAATGTTCATAGGGAGGTCATTTAATTAAATAATATATTTAATAAATGGATTGTAGACTAGATCCACTTTTTGTGCTGATCATGTCAGGAAAATACTAAATAATTGTCATAAAGAGCTAGGCCAAAGGAATCATATGATGATACATGTAAAGTAAGCATTACAAGTGCAAGGAACGGTTTCTAATGGTTTGTTGAACGACGGTGATGAAGGAGGAACCGAACCGAGAGTAAATAATGAATCAAACTTAATATGACTTTAGTTGGAAACCAAGGTTAGTACATCGAAGATATTAACCGAGGACCGAAGATGGTCGACGGCTAATGAGAAATTATAAGTAGATAATATAATTTATGATAAATTAAAGACTTAATTTCACAAATCATAGAAACTAAACTATATTAGAATTCCTTAGATGTGACGAGAACATTGACTGTTGGGGGTGGTGAATCCTAGGAAAAATGTGTATAATGAAATTGGTTACATATCATGGATAACAAGGCATGATAAGGCTTAGAATGGCTAAGATCGAACACCGAGACATTGATGACAATAGTATAATCAATATTAATAATCCTATGACGATTAATTGAGCGTTTGATTAATAATATAACTAAGAAAAAACCTAATAGTGGGAGGTTAGGAAGTGGATTCGATTGAATAAGTAAGATTCATGTGGCATCCAAAACCGAAAGCAAAGTAGTAAGACATGTATTGCATCCGAAATTGAAAGCAAAGGAGTAAGGTCCATGTAGCATCCAAATCCAAAACGAAGGAGTAAGGCCTATGCGGCATCCGCAACCAAAAACATAAGCGTAAGGCTAAATGGACAGTTGTTAGGATAATGAAAAAGATTGGTGTAAGACCATAGTGGCAACCAAGAGAATAATTTAAGGCGTAAGGCCGGAAGGGCGGTCTATATACCAAAGTGAAGTAGGAGAAAGGAGTGCGTGGCATCCAAAATACGAAAACAATGGTGTAAGGCCTGAATGGCAACCATAATACGAAAGCGAAGCAGTAAGGCATGTATGGCATCCAACGACCAAAATCGTTGGCATGGGACCTTAGTGACATTTGATTAACGGTGCAAATGTGCATAGTTGTGATGACCCGCAAATCCGTACCCTTTGAATCGACAATAAACCACACATGCCCGACCCAAAAAGCACAGACTAACGGAAAGTCTTGAGAAAGAAAAGAAGAGAGAAGAAAAGAAGAGAAGAAAGAGAGAACCAAACAGAACAATACAGAATCTCACATCGCAGTGGAAAACATATAATATCATATCAATGTCTTTACAAAACAGAAACTGTATATACATACATCAATCAAAGTACAACAATCAATCACCAATCATCAGCATGGACAGTTATAATAACATGTCCTTACAATTGCTGATAATATAAACAACAAAGCAGCGGAAAATAAAATGATATGTGTATACGAAAATTAGCTCTCCTGCTGAAGCTCCAAAAGCACCAAATCTGAACCTGTAAATATACTCGGTCTGACGTGAGCATTGAAAGGGAAGAACGCCCGGATCAGTCTAGTAAACTAGCATGAGAAACACACTCAACTGAATTTATTACATTACCAAACTTTCCTTTTAAACAAAAGTATCTCGTAAGACACGTCCACACATAAACACGGACATGTTTTTACCTTACGATAACTAGAACATTTCATATCAAATCATCTTATATTATACTAGTGTCTAGTATACAAATAATATTCAAATAGCCGAAATTGTTACCATTATTAAATTTCAGCATATAGCCCAAAGTGGGCAATACAATCAAAATGGCAGGCACGTAGCGGAGTTTGGACTTCCATACAAATGACCAGGTGAAGGGATACCTTCCGGCAGTACATCTCTAGAGGAATGTACCGAGGAACCACACATTGGAACCTCTACCAACACAAGACTGGCCTACCTCTATACCTAGGTATTACCGAATATATCATCCCCCAGTCGTTACCGACCTTTTCCGAGGGCCCTCATAGCATACAAACCACAATAATCTACATCCCGAACATCATAGCGGAAAGAAATATATCTAGAAGGAGATGATCATATCCTAATTGGGAATGACCCACTTAGCCCTGTTGCATCTAACCTTGTTTCGGTCATTTCCGGTTGATGAGGCCAAAGAGGTAATGATTACCTTTCACATATCACATCACTTTTGAATGCCACATTCGCCATTTCCGTTGACTACTAATTTTCTTTCACAAAAATACAACCCATGAGCTCGTACGTCTCAAGGAAGGGTGTTAAGCTAAGAGAAGTTGCCTTCTCCGCCACCAAACAGATGTACGTTTGTAAAAACCAATGTATGTAATCTCAGAAAATGCAATGTCAGACATTCATCCATACAAGTTGTCCAAAAACAGGAAAAACCGAAGGAACTCTCCTACCACATCCTGTCGAGAAATCCCTAGGATTAGTAGCGAATAGTCCTTGCATTGGATATTTCATAACAAAGAGACTACTGCTACTATATGTATATTGAGATTTTAACCCCAAATGATCAACAAGCAGTCCTTCACTATGAAAATCCTAAACATCAATATCATCGGCCAACCTGTACAATCGTCGTATATATGTTGGTTCGAAGTGGTTTTCAGATAAATCTGATCCCAGTCTCTACGCACCAACAACGCCAAAGCGTTTCTCAACCTCACCCAGAAACTAAGTCTCATAAACTTATCACGTCTCCAAATTTCAACTTGCTATCCTTCAGCCAAGAAGGAAGCTCGATAGATTGGAGTAATACTCCGCACTACAGAATCAACATCCTTAACACAAACGATAATCAAGCCTACACAAATGGCTACGTACTAAGTGTACGACTAAATAGTTCCCACATCAAGTCGAGGAACTAAAAATGGCCAAATTTGATAGTCGTTTATTTAACTATCAAAGCAACAAACAAATATTTAGCACCATAAGCAATCACTAGGCCCTTTTAATTAATCTTTTATTAATTAAATCACTTTCCAAATATTCACTTCAAATTATCTTTTAAAAAGATATAATTCCTAAACCATTTCAATATTCTATATTGGAAAACATTTCCATATACTTATTTAATAATAAGTAATTCACAATTCTCTTTATTTTCAACACTTAGAAAATATCACATATACTTAAATCATGATTAAGTATATATTCTGTTCTTTAAGGAAAACATTCTCTTAAACATATTTATTTGGGTCAAAACGAATGTTGCATAAAACATCGTTACGACAACCCAAATCATTAGTATAGGGATTCGATAATTAGATAGATATATAAATCCCATATACTATACAAAACATCTTCTTTCGAAAATCATTTACCATAACAACAATGTTATAGCTCATGCTTTCCTTGCTTCTCAAAACGTCTATTTCAACAATAAATGTTGAAATCTATGTATATGATACTTAACACATTTTAAAACACCTTCAAACCATTTAACTCCATTTAAAAATCACTTTTCAAAACATTTATTTAATTTAAAAGATTATTCATTGTCCAAAATCGTGAATAAAATTCTCTAACCAAATTCATTATTTCTACATATTTATTAAAGGATTATCCACTGTCCAAAATCGTGAATATAATCCCTTTAATAAGCTTTCATATTTAACTTATCAAAATAAGTTGACTTTGGATTTATAAAACAATGTTTATAAATCAGATTTCTATTCTATAAAAACTTCCACTTATAAAATTCCTTTATTAACAAATATCATTTATATCATTTATATGCCAAAATCCAATTATAAGTAATTTACTTATAATTCTCTTATTTACAAATTCATTCTTTTTATAACTTCATAAATTATAAATCTTATTCACTTATAAGATTCATATATAACTTCATTTTAACACTTATAAAACTCCTTTATAATTCATTACTATGATTTATAAAAATATCAATTTTATAAATCTTATATATAAACCGTTTATAATAAGTCAAAAATCTCAATTTAACTATTTTACCAAATAGTTAAATCCATATTCCAAAAATCATATTTTGCTATATTTCCCAAAAATCATAATTTTATAACATAAAAATTATAACTTCTTATTTATAATAAATTCATTTCTTTAACAATTCAAAAAAATATATTTTCAAAATCACTTTGAAATCCTTTTCAAATTGAAATCATCAATTTAATATTTTAAATCTCCAAAATAAGGCCCAATGCTGCAAAAGTGCTAAATAAGGTGATCACATCAATCATATCAGTCCTGGCATCCAAAACATCATATATCATATGATAACAGCATATATATCAATATCTATAAATAAAATCAACACTGGTGAGGAATCCAGTTGGATCCCTCCAACCTGTCACTTGCAACAAATATACATATAAGAAAATATGTGTACAATGTCCGCTTCGAGGCAGACGCGCATACAAAAGGTCATCCGCTCATACAGGGGAACGTATAGGGTCTCATCTGCTCCAATAGGCAGGAATATATCCAAACCAATCAATATATATATATATATAATATCTCATATATCATCCAAACAATAATCAATCAGCATAAAATAAATTTATTCTCACTTATATAAAAATATAAGCGAGTCAGAAAGAGTGAGTTGTACTCACATTGGTTCCAATAGCAGTTGTAGTGTTTTATTCCGAATAAAATTAAACGAGCATTTAATTTTACCCAAAATTTTCACTAGCTTCAATCAAATTCAAACCAGCTCTAAAATGTTATGCTCGTCAATACGATCCCAACGCAGTTTGTTTCGTCAATTTTCGACCTCGTATGAAGAAGTTACACAATTTTAAATATTACACGATTTTATATATAATAATAAATTTACAAAACTTTTTTTTATTTTTTATTTTAACCTTGCCAATAATCACGGCCGTTCGTTCAAATGGAAACAGATCGTGGCCACGTGTATCATCTTCCTCCATCTCGTTCGTTTTCACATTACAACCTAACCCATAGCTGCCGCTCCTCCTCGAATTAACGCGCCTCCATCAATCCACTAGAAAGCGATCAACCTATGCCATTCAAAAGCTCCCACTGCGGTGCGCCACTGCCTTGAACGCCGTCGAACTCGGCCTCCCCATGATCTTGAAATTTGTATGCAAAGAACGAACGAACGCAGCCAATTCGCTGACGATCCACCACTCCATTCTCGATCATAACCGTTGGTTGTGAAGTCTCATGATGCTCTACAAAGTGGTAGTCTAAAGTTTTTGATGAAAGTCGATGGATTGGAAGAGATCAAGGGAAGAAGGATGGGAGTTTCTGGCCATTGAAAATAAAATGGCGGGTAGACCTAGTTTGGATTAGGGTTTGTGCAAATGTGAAGAAAGTTTGGCCTTTTATAGAAAATTTCGCGACACTGTTCATCCGAAAAAATTTCGAACTCCAAACAAAGTGTGTCACCTGGCGTTTATAATGTTTTACCCGTATTCCGAACTCAATGGAATATATATCGAGAGCCAATTCTATCGTATTAGGAAGATAGGTTTTCGAATCGAATTATTTAAATTAAAATTTACTTAAATAAATTTCTACGCGTTTCAGCTTCGCACGACTAAACCGTAAGTCTGATCAACACGAAATTTGAAATCCTACAATAATATAACATTACGGATCTAATGAAACTGGTTTCGTCGAAATCCGAGACTGTGTCAAAAATGACTATTTTACACGTTAATTAAATATTAAAATATTCAATTTCTATAAATTCACTTTTAATTCGATTTTAAAAGTTTACCAGCATCATTCTAATTCAAATAGAGTTTAATACAACATTTTAAATCATTTTAATTCACATTAAATTCAAAATCAAATTATTTCTACAATTTCAAATATTAAATTAATAATTTAATTAGCAAATAAATATTATATTTCAAATATTAGTTATTCAACTTATAAAATTGACTTTTGAATATTTAAAATCAATTAAATATCCGAATTTCGAATGACAGAAATTCTGGGTCGTTACATTCACCCCTACTTAAAAGAATTTCGTCCTCGAAATTACCAAGTAAGAAAAAGTCACAAAATCCATTAACTTTTCAAAAACAATTCGTTCAAATTAGATTACAAACATTATTTAAACCTTTTAACTTTTTCCAAAATCCATTAGTTAAACTTCTTATAAAAAAATTTCTAAATTTACAAATCCATCCATAGTTATCTTTTCAGAACTAACTAATATCGTTTAACTTTTAATTCAAAATCAAAATTTTAGTTATCAAATTTTTTTTTTCCAATTTTCCCAAAAAATTGCTGACGCCTTAAATTTTCAGAAAAATTCGCCATAGCCTCCTTTGCGCGGTTCGATCGTAGTAAAATCACTATATATATATATATCACAAATATACATCTCATCTTTGAGGATGAGGCATCCCGTAGGGAAAAAATATAAAAGTACGATATGTAATCCGAGATATGTACCTTATATATTATTAGCGAGCATATAAGGCTAATATAGCGCGAAAGCGAGCTCCAAATGCGAAGCAAACGCCATCTGCACCTACTAAACACTCAACAAACAAATGAGAAACATATATGGAAAGTAATATCAATATACAACATATACCAATATAGCAAATGCGATCAAAAGCAACAAATCCAACCATCAAACAACTATCATCCAATCAACATCCAACAAACCAATATCTATCCAATCAATCCATAACCAAATCAATATTCATTCATTTCTCATTAATTATTCATTGAATTGGTTTTCAATTTAAATCACATTTGATTCATTAACATTTGATTTTACAAACATTCATTTATTCATATTCAATTAGTTTACATTCACTAATTTACAATCATTTTAGTTCATTTCCAATTCAAATTAAATTCAATTCTATTTAGATTCACTTACTTCCAATTTGAATTCAATTATTTAGCTTTCGATTTCATTAATTCAATTCCATTAACATTTAATGAATTTCTATTCAATCAACTAACATCCATCTAACAACCAATGCACATCCAACATAACAAAATTTATTTAATTTACTTTACACTCAAACATTTATATTTACTTTGTTTATATTCAATTTGGTTTAACACATTTAATTCTAACTAGTTGATATCTAATTGACTTTCATTCAATTATTCAATTCCCAATTTCATTAGCTTTTAATGAATTAACACTTACTTTCATTATTCCCTATCAATTCATTTACATTCGATTGATTAACATTTTAATAGTTGAATTTCATAATATAACTCAAGTTCATATTCATATTCATCACTTCACTTTATTAGTTCATTTTTATATCAAGTTCAACTTCATTCAACATCACGTAAGTTAAATTTCATTTCATTCTCACTTACATTTACTTTCATTATACAACTTAAGTTCACTTCTAATTTAATTCAAGTTCTATTTTATTTAACTCATAAATCCAATTCATTTTTATTTAACTTTTACTTAAGTCAAATTTCATATCACTATTCAAATTCAGATTTTGTTTTGCTTAACAAAATTGTTTAACCATTTTAACATTTGGTTTTACTTATATTTTCCCATTTTACAAGTTATACAACTTATTTATTTAAACTTCCAAATTCATATTATATAATCACTTACTACTGAAGTTTAATTCCATTTCAATAACTTATCTAATCCAATTCAAATCCAATTTAATTTATTTAACTTTACTAAAATTAAATTTTTATTTCATATTATAATTCCAAACTCATCTTACATATATTCATCGATTTCAACTTGGATTTTAAATTCAAATTTGTTTATCAAAACAAAACTTAAATTTTCAATTTACTATTGGTAGCAAACCAATCACACAGAAACTCTAAAATGATACTGATGATGCTGCAGTCATCACCCTTATTATTTTCTAGCAACAATAGTGAATTCAGTGCTTTATATTCTTTCAAAAATCCTTTTTATTATTTATAAATCACATCTATAAATTCATACTTATATAATTTCACTATTTCGCTTCACTTGTATAAGATTTATTCCAAATTCATTTATCTTATTTAGATTTATAATAATATAATCTCTTTAACTTTGAAAAACAACTTCCAAAATCAAATGGGATTCAAATTCTCAAATTCTTAGTTTAAATCCATTTTTATTTATAACTCATATTTATAAATATACTCATTTAGTTTTATTTCTTATACATAAGATTATTTTACAATTGTAAATCATATTAATTATAATTCCATACTATATAATTCATTTGCTTATATAATTTATTCTTTTACAGTTGTAGTTTTTTATTTAGATTATTCAAATAGCTTTTATTAACTTATATATATTTACATTTTCAAATAACCAAACAATCAATTTATATACACTTTAATAATTTCTAAAAAAATTATTCCTTTATACACAAAATATAATCGAGGTAAAATTATTTCATTTACCCAATTTTAAAACAATACTATGTCGACTTGTCTCGTTTAAGTGTTTAGAAATTCCTATCGATAACATGGTGTCCCACATACCGACCAGAATTCACAAACAACTCAATGGATAAGTAAACACAATATAAAACATTTTATATCACTAACAAATACGCTCTCATTTATATAATACACTCAAATTCAATCTAGGGTGCTACAAACCCTATCTATACTGAGTAAACATCAAAGCCTAGGAATATACTAAATCTAAGCTCTGATACCTTGTGTGACGAACCGCAAATCTGTACCTTTTGAATCGATAATAAACCACACATGTCAGACCCAAAACGCACAGACTGATGGAAAGTCATGAGAAAGAAAAGAAGTGAGAAGAAGAGAAAAGAAGAAAGAGAGAAGAGAGAACCAAACAGAACAATATAGAATCTCACATCCCAGCGGAAAACATATAACATCATATCAATAATCTTTACAAAACAGAAACTGTATATACATACATAAATTAGAGTTCAATAATCAATCACCAATCATCAGCCTGGACAGTTATAATAACATGTCCTCACAATTGCTGATAATATAAAAAATAAAGCAGCGGAAAATAAACTGATACGTGTATACGAAAATGAAGATCTCCAGGTCTCCTGCTAAAGCTCCAAAAGCACCAAATCTGAACTTGTAAATATACTCGGTCTGACCCGAGCATTGAAAGGGAAGAACGCCCGGATCAGTCTGGTAAACCAGTGTGAGAAACACACTCAACTGAATTTATTACATTACCAAACTTTCCTTTTAAACAAAAGTATCTCGTAAAACATGCTCACACATAAACATAGACATGTTTTTACCTTACGATAACTAAAACATTTCATATCAAATCATCTTATATTATACTAGTGTCTAGTATGCAAATAATATTCAAATAGCCGAAATTGTTACCATTATTAAATTCCAGCATATAGCCCAAAGTGGGTAATACAATCAAAATGGCAGGCATGTAGCAGAGTTTGGATTTCCATACAAATGACCATGTGAAGGGACTACCTTCCGGCAGTACATTTCTAGAGGAATGTACCGGGGAACCACACATGGGAACCTCTACCCACACAAGACCGGCATACCTCTATACCTAGGTAGTACTGAATATATCATGCCCCGGTCGTTACCGACCTTTTCCGAGGGCCCTCATAGCATACAAACCACAATAATTTACATCCCGAACGTCATAGGGGAAAGAAATATATCTAGAAGGGGATGATCATATCCTAATTGGGAATGACCCACTTATCCTTCTTGCATCTAACACTATTTCGGTCATTTCCGGTTGATGAGGCCAAAGAGGTAACGATTACTGTCCAAAATCGTGAATAAAATTCTCTAACCAAATTCATTATTTCTACATATTTATTAAAGGATTATCCACTGTCCAAAATCATGAATATAATCCCTTTAATAAGCTTTCATATTTAACTTATCAAAATAAGTTGATTTCGGATTTATAAAACAATGTTTATAAATCACATTTCTATTTTATAAAAACTTCCATTTATAAAATTCCTTTATTAATAAATCTCATTTTTATCATTTATATGCCAAAATCCAATTATAAGTAATTTACTTATAATTCTCTTATTTACAAATTCATTTTTTTATAACTTCATAAATTATAAATCTTATTCACTTATAAGATTCATTTATAACTTCATTTTAATACTTATAAAACTCCTTTATAACTCATTACTTTGATTTATAAAATATCAATTTTATAAATCTTATATATAAACCGTTTATAATAAGTCAAAAATCTTAATTTAACTATTTTACCAAATAGTTAAATCCATATTCCAAAAATCAAATTTTGCTATATTTCCCAAAAATCATAATTTTTATAACATAAAAATTATAACTTCTTATTTATAATAAATTCGTTTCTTTAACAATTCAAATTTTTTTTTTCAAAATCACTTTGAAATCCTTTTTAAACTGAAATCATCAATTTAATATTTTAAATCTCCAAAATAAGACCCAATGCTGCAAAAGCGCTAAATAAGGTGATCACATCAATCATATACATCCTGGCATCAAAAACATCACATATCACATGATAATAGCATATATATCAATATCTGTAAATAAAATCAACACTGGTGAGGAATCCAGTTGGATCCCTCCAACCTGTCACCTGCAACAAATATACATACGAGAAAATATTTGTACAATGTCCGCTTCGAGGTAGACGCGCATACAAAAGGACATCCGCTCGTACACGGGAACATATAGGGTCTCATCTGCTCCAATAGGCAGGAATATATCCAAACCAATTAATATATATATATATATATATATAATATCTCATATATCATCCGAACAATCATCAATCAACATAAAATAAATTTATTCTCACTTATATAAAAATATAAGCGAGTTAGAAAGAGTGAGTTGTACTCACATTGGTTCCAATAGCAGTTGTAGTGTTTTATTCCGAATAAAATTAAACGAGCATTTAATTTTACCCAAAATTTTCACTAGCTTCAATCGACTCCAAACTAGCTCTAAAATGTTGTGCTCGTCAATACGATCCCAACGCAGTTTGTTTCATCAATTTTCGACCTCGTATGAAGAAGTTACACAATTTTAAAGATTACACGATTTTATATATAATAATAAATTTACAAAACCTTTTTTATTTTTTATTTTAACCTTGAAAATAATAACGGACGTTGGTTCAAATGAAAATAGATCGTGGCCGCGTGTATCATCTTCCTCCATCTCGTTTGTTTTCACGTTACAACCTAAACCATAGTCGCCGCTCCTCCTCGAATTATCGCGCCTCCATCGATCCACTAGAAAGCGATCAGCCTATGCCATTCAAAAGCTTCCATTGCCGTGCGCCACCACATTGAATGCCGTCGAACTCGGCCTCCCCATGATCTCAAAATTCATGTGCAAAGAATGAACGAACACGGCCAATTTGTCGACGATCCACCACTCCATTCTTGATCATAACCGTTGGTTGTGAAGATCTCAAGATGCTCTACAAAGTTGTAGTTGAAAGTTTTTGATGAAAGTCAACGGATTGGAAGAAATCAAGGGAAGAAGGATGGGAGTTTCTAGCCATTGAAAATAAAATGGCGGCTAGACCTAGTTTGGATTAGGGTTTGTGCAAATGTGAAGAAAGTTTGGCATTTTATAGAAAATTTCGCGACACTATTCATCCAAAAAAATTTCGAACTCCAAACGAAGCGTGCCGCCTGGCGTTTATAATGTTTTACTCCTATTCCGAATGCAATGGAATATATATCAAGAGCCAATTCTATCGTATTTGGAAGATAAGTTTTCGAATTGAATTATTTAAATTAAAATTTACTTAAATAAATTTCTACGCGTTTCAGCTTCGCACGACTAAACCGTAAGTCCGATCAACACGAAATTTGAAATCCTACAATAATATAACATTACAGATCCAATGAAACTATTTTCATCGAAATCTGAGACCGTGTGAAAAATGACTATTTTTACACGTTAATTAAATATTATAATATTCAATTTCTATAAATTCACATTTAATTCGATTTCAAAAGTTTACCAACATCATTCTATTTCAAATAGAATTTAATTCAACATTTTAAATCATTTTAATTCACATTAAATTCAAAATCAAATTATTTCTACAATTTAAAATATTAAATTAACAATTTAATTATCAAATAAATTATTATATTTCAAATATTAGTTATTCAACTTATAAAATTGACTTTTGAATATTTAAAATCAATTAAATATCCGAATTTCGAATGACAGAAATTCTAGGTCGTTACAATAGTATATAGTACATAAAAGCATAAGATCTGGTTGGCTGCGAACGATAAATTATGTAATGATATATATATATATATATATATATATATATATATATCAGTGTGTGTGTGTGTGCGTGTGTGCACGCGCGCCACAAAAATACATAAAAGTTCTAGCGGTAGACATGGGAAGGGTATTTTAGTACATGGAATATGGTAGTTTTCACCATAACATAAACTGAGGGATGCTTTCGATTATGGTATCACACTAGTGTATACCCATGGTAACGATATTGTAATTTAAAGTCCCCTTGCATTCTGATATTATTGCTTTGGGAAGTAAGGAGATAACCAGTTTCGCATGTAGGCGGATTGGTTTTGCTATTTTGTATGCTTTAGGGAAAATATCTAATTCACACTAGACTTTATGTCTGATCCATTTTTTTATTCTTGTTTTCCCTATAAACTCACTGGTATTCATTCAACTAGGCTGATTCTATGGGTTTATGTAGGTTGCTTTTGGAAATGGCCGAATAACGCAAGACAAAGACCAACTGGAAGGTTTGGGTGTTATATCTACTTTTAGGCCCATTATATCTAGTATTAGAGTCCACATCGTCATATGGGGGACATTAATAGCTATACTATATATTATATTTTTGATCTCACATGAGCGTGATGTGAAAATATTTGTTAAGTTAAAAGCATAGAGAGGTATTCCATTTTGTATTTCTACTGTGTTTACTTAAAAATATATGGTATATCTAATCTCATCTCCATTGCCTAAAAATAATTCCAAGGTGATTGCAGCACATTAGGATTTCATCTTTGGGTTTCAGTATGTGGAATGTTACATTAATTATTTTCTAGTGGTAGAAATTATTTGAGTTTTGGTAAGGTGGAGAGGAAGAATGAAAGGGATATTTGTATATAAACCTCCTCAATCTCTACCGTCGGTTTCAAAAGACAATGAAATCTCAGCTATCTAGGTATAATTAATGATGCCATCACGTCAATGGTCCTTGCAATCGAATATCCATGATTTCTCTTTGAAAAGGAATCGTCTCGACCAATCATATATTAATATGTGGTGCAAGCATTAAATGCAAAGCAAGAGGCCCCAGCGACATGATCTTCATGGCCAAACAAGCCCGCTGATATTCATAGTGATGGGCTTAGGGGTAAAAATATTTCTTAATTTTCTCACAAATGAAAGGCAAGCCAGCCAACACATCAAGGCCTGGCTCGTTCCAATTCAATTTATATAACAAGACTCAAGCTGTCAAATTTAAGCTGGCCAGCACTTCTAAGTGCAGCCTAGTCCAAGCTCTTCGCTCAGCAACATTCTAGGAAAATAGCCGCATGGCTTGACTTAAGATAACATATAACCAACTTGTTTGACTTGAACCATGTAACAATCTGGCTTTCTTACTATTAAAGATGACACTAATGCATCCTTTATATTCGTATACCGATCATTAATGCATCCTTGATATTCGTATACCGATCATTTAGTCGTCCAAAAGACAGGTCATTAGGGGTGAAAGAAAGAAAGAACGGAATCTAACAAAAACATGATGAGTAACATATAATATATAAATAAGATCTTTACAAAAAGAAAGAACTTTAATATACATACAATATCAGAGTACACTAACATATTATCAGCTTGGATAGTTATAACAGCCTACCCTTACAATTGGTGATATCTACAACTTGAATAAAAAATAGCGGAAAATAAAAGAAAATATGGAAGTACGTCTTGGGCATCCAACTCATCTCCTGAACTCCAAGCATCCAAAGCTAATCTAAAAACATGCTCGGTCTGACCCGAGCATTATAAGAAAATAACACCCGGGTCAGTCTAGTAAAACCAGCATGAGAAACTCGAATCACAAGGAATTTTATTATAACTTATGAAATGCTTTAAAATCAAAGGTATCTTGTAAGGCTACATCGCACATAAACATGGACGGGTTTTTAGCTTACGATAACCAAAATATTTTATATGAAAATCCAGTGATATTATCATAATGTCTAAGGTTTAAAATGTTAATAATCAAGTAGCTGTGATGTGCGTACATCACAACAATAATAGGTATAAAATCGAAAACCGAAGGCGCTTACTGGAGAATGGATTCCAACAAATGGCAATGTATGGGACTACCTTCTAAATCAGCACGCCTCTAAATAAAATGAACTATGGGCTGCAGTTACTTAGCAACCTGCATGACAAGACTGGCCTACACTTGACTGGATAGTACCGAATATGATCACCCCTAGGTTGTGATCAACAATCAAAGTAGGCCTCGTAGCATACATATAGATATCGACTCTTGATAAGGCGATGATCATACCCTAATGGAAGCGACCCACATAGCCTTGCGACATACCCTGCTTTACCCATTATCGGCATGTGAGGCTTAAGAGGCCATGATGACCTTTTTCCTCCTAGCAAACCATCTTGGAATGCTCACGCTGCCCTCCAGGCAGAAATGCAATGCCAGCATTCATCCATTCAAGTTGCTCCGGGATCGAACAAACATTCATCATTTATTATCTTCCGCTTTGGAATCACCCTCGGGAAGAATAGTATAGCTCCACAACATACTTCATAACGATTCGTCATGACGTTATTAGTTTGGAGTGGTTCAAATAAATCATACATATCCGAAATCGATGTCTCCCCACTAAGCGATAATTCCCAGCTAACCCAATTATGGTTCTTTGGA
This sequence comes from Allium fistulosum, assembly GCA_030737815.1. Classification (NCBI taxonomy): domain Eukaryota; kingdom Viridiplantae; phylum Streptophyta; class Magnoliopsida; order Asparagales; family Amaryllidaceae; genus Allium; species Allium fistulosum. The sequence goes on from CM060901.1 coordinate 926,125,641, forward strand.
TGTATGCAACAAGTATACGAGTCCTCATCGGGGAACTCGAATATACACAACATACTTTTTGAGTTAAACAGGTCAAGATTTGATATAGTCGATTATTTAACTACAAACTACAAAATCAAACAATAATCCAAGGATTTAATTTCCATTGCAACCACTAAGCCTCAAAATAAGTTTTTATTTATTTAAATCTCTTTTCAGAATATTTATCCAAATATTCAATACTTATCACACTGGAATAAGTATATTCATAAAACATTGTGAAATATTTCTCATTTCAAAGTCATATTAGAAGGATCAAACAAATGTTATTTAAATAGAGATAAGGATAACCCCAAACACTATTCCTTCGGTGTTAAGCATGGAACGGAAGTTCCACACCACCATAATTAAGAAGGTCAGTTAAGGTAAATTCCATCTCCAATTCTTTTATAAATTTCTTCAATAAATCCTTTTAACAAATCATTCTCATTTGTGAAATCTCCTTTGCTTAAATTCTTAATCAATTTGTAAAACTCTTTTATAAATATCCTAAATCATTTATAAAACTCTTTTATAAATATGCAAAGTCATTTAGAAACTCTTTTATAAATCTTCATTTATAATTCCCTTTTTAAAATATCCTTCTACAAATATCATTTGTAAATCTTATTTAAATAAATCCTTTATAAATATTATTTAAAAATATCATGTTAAATACCTTTACTAAAATAATTGGACATCTTACAAAATTATTTACAAACACTTAACCTCAAATTTATATAGAAGTAAAGTCAATTTAAAAATCATAATTTACAAATTTGAAAGAAGGCTTAGTGACTACAATGGTACTAAATCAAGTTACCATTTATTTAAATTTGTCTTCCAAGTCACATAACAATTATTTACATAAGCCAACATATATGTAAATACAATTCATAACCAAATCAGGGAATAACGTGTCAATATAAACCAACTGGCAGATACATATCTAAACAAAATAATAGCATGATGGTGGTTTGTCCTACTAAATAGATGCCCAAACAATTCATTGAGTTCAGTTTTAGCAGAATTAATGATGATTTATTCTGCTGACAGATGTCCAAACAATGCATTCAATTTAAGTTATAGTAGAACGGGGATTCATTCTTCTAACAGATGTCTGAGTTTAGTATAACTTATTTTTAGTTGTGGCTACTTAATGGCACAGACAAGAGATCCTTCGGTTTAAAATCAGTTTACTTATAAAGAAGGTTGACATGAAATATAACTGATAGAGTTTAAAAATAAACCTTTAATTAAATACTTAAATCTTATTTTAATCATTAATTAATACTTAATTAAATCTCAATTAATCATTATTAATTCACAATTAATTCAAAATTAGACCTTAATTTAAACTTAATTAACCCTTAATTAAATCTGATTAGATTAATTAAATAATTAACTTAGTGAAATAAAATTTAAATCATAATTAACTCTTAGCTTAATTAATCATTAACTAAAACTTCCTTAATTGATTAATTATAATTAACTTCTTATTTAATTACTTAAATACTAATTACTTGACTTAATTATACATTAATTAATAATTATCCTTTAATTAATAAATAATTAATTAACTATTAAACTCATACTTAATTACAAGATAATTAACTTTGGTACTGATTTGGTGTTTTGAAAAGTTTCCAAAACATTTTAAAAATAAAACACTTTTAAGTTTAGGAGTCGTAACTTTTTTCGAATTGTATCCATAGCGACTATCGCTATAGATGTCGTAACTTAGAATTAGCTTCTAAGTTAAACTTTCCAAACTTAACTTCAAACTTCTTACTCATTTTTAAAACATAAGTAAAAGGGTTTTGAAACCAAAAACAAAGTTAGAAACTTTGGAAAACATTTAGCAACTTTAAAACCTGTAAGCCGATTTTTGATTTCAAAGGGATCTCAAGCCTCTTTAACATAACCAAATGCTAACATACATAGAATACAAATCTAGACATTTATGAATTAGCATACAAAACATATCAATACCATAACATAACCATAGATCGTAATTTTACACTAAAACACTTCATTTTAGACTTCGTTTTGCAAGTCCAAGGCAAATCCATATACCAACACATATATAATTACATCAAAACCATACAACTAACCAATAACCAAACAATTTATACATGCTAATACTAATATAAATTAAAGATAAAATTTTTATCAAAAACATGTGAGGTTTACTCACCATGTTTAAGAAAATCCTTTTAAAATTGAATTATCAAAACCAGAACTTGATTTTTGGACCAAAGCAACCCAAAATGAGCTCGGTGATGGAGTTAGATGGGCATGGCCTTGGTGCTGAGGTGGAAGAAGGGCTAAAAACTTGAAAAAGACGAGAAGTAGAAAGGAAAACAAGATTTTAAAAGGTTTTGAAGTGGAAAATAATGATTTTTAAAACATGAAAAGTTTAAAGGAAGCCGGTAAAGTTTCTAAAGAAGAACTCGATATTTAAAAGGTAAAGTGAATGATTAAAATGAAATGAACATTAAGAAATTTGTATATATAAAAATGAATGAAATGAAATTACGAAAATATCCCTAAGTACCCTTACCCTCCACTACATTTTGGCCACATCACCACCTTATCCACTCATCATAATCTACATGTGTAAACCAAGGGTCTCTTCCCTTTTACCTAACATGTAATACTCAATGGTGCACTAAGATTTGAAATGAAGTGATGTTTCATAATTTCTTTTATTTTAATTAGATTTAAAACTTGAAAATACCCACATCACTTTCTTTCCCCTTATGTAAACATATATTATCCTTTACACACTTAATCAAGTCCGTATTAATTTTATAAGTGTGTCTCTAACATATTAAGGTGTTTTAAAACCTCTTAACAACTTTTAGATGATCAAAAATCAGGATTTTTGAAAAAGCTTTTCGGTCGCATTTTCTAATTTCCTTTTAACTAATTATTTTTGTAAACCAAATTCAAAAAGGAATTTTTTTATCATTAGTTATAAATTAAAAGGGGGCTATTTTAATTATTAAACCTATTAATTTAATATTTAAAATTAATTAAATATTCATAAACCAAAGCGATAAAATTCCAGGTTGTTACAAACCGGCTCAAAAGCAACCAGTCTTTGGCATCACTCTATCTCAGCCCGCTTACTACCAGCCACTTGCAACCCGTCTCATCATCGCACAATCGGTTAGCTCATGCCATTCGACTTTTTCCTTAGCAATATTCATCTTTTTTCTTAGCAATCCTCAGCAACAAGCAACTGACCTTCACTGTGCATGAGAAGCTTCTCTCTAAGCTTGCTACCGAAAAAAGTGTGCTAGACATCAAAAAGTATAACCTAGAACACCTATTAATGTGGCATGTCTACCAAAAGCACACTCACTCCTATACCATGCCACCTTTTTTAGCATAAAATATGCCCATAGTACAAAACAACAACTGGTACGCATCTCGGTCACATGTCTACACTATATTTCTAGCTGCACTCAATCAAAACAAGCAACCAGATCTACAGGCGGAAATGATTCCCGCCTATTTACTATGCAATCATAGCCATCCAATAATCTGAATTAGCTGCTATAAATACCCCTTGCCATTCAACATCAAAAGGGTTGATTTTTATGCTCATAATTTATATTTCCAACAAGAAAAATACTTAGAGTTCTTCAGCTAGCCCTTATAATCTAAAGTGCTATTACTTTCTTATTATTCTGTTGTAATTTCTTGTAATTCTAAGAGATCAATATAGTCCAGCTTAGCCGAACTACTTTACATCTTGTGTTGTTTACTTTAATTGCTCATTTACACCTCATTTTCCATTTTTTAAGCCTGGTGTTAGTGGTAACATTTGTTAACACAAAAACATTAGCTTGCTTATAAGTTTGGCTAATTTTTTAGACAACAACAACATTCATCCCAAATAACACATTACAAACTTCGTATTTTCTCAAACATCGAATAATTATATACTAAAATGGATACTTCATCTTTTCTCAAATGTGTTATGGCGTTCGATGGTAATTCCGAAGTGGAAGAGATTTTGCTAGAAGAAGCTGAGGATACACAAGAAATGGTACACCTTTACCAAAGAAGCTTATGGCTCAACATCCAAAAAGCATGATTGTTTAGTCTTTGGACAGTAACATATAAATTGTATTTATTTTGCATTCTATAAAAATCTCATTCAAGACTACTTCAATCCAAATTCAACATAAGTGCCAGTTATGTTTCGTAGAAGATTCACAATGCAAAGAGATTTATTTTTGAGGATTTTGGCAGGTATTCAAAACAATAATAAATACTTTATTTATAAGCCAAACACTTCAAAAATGCAAGGTTTAAGCCAAAACCAAAAAATGACTGTTGCGTATGAATGTGATAGACGATGCATACTGGATCGTAGAGTGTACTGCACTAGGAACTCTCAAAAAATTCTGCCAATGTATAATAGAATTTTTGATACTAGGTACCTAAGATATCTAAATGAAGATGATGTAGCGAGGATTAGAGAAATGCATGAAAGCAGAGGATGACCAGGAATGTTGGGAAGTCTTGATTGTATGTATTAGGAATGGAAGAACTGCCCTATAACACATCATGGACCTTGTAACGATAAGAAAAAACCAACTATTATTTTGGAAGTGAATGCTTCATATGATTCGTGTATTTGGTTTTTTTTATGTGGAATGTCTAGTTCTAGTAATGACCTAAATGTGATTGAGAGGTCAATTTTTTTTAATGACCTTGCAATGGGTAAACCAACTCTTGTGTCTTTGAAACTTTACCAGAACAATTATGGACACAGATACAATTGCGCCTCGACACCGACAATCGAATAATCATAGGACTTTGCCGCCCGATAGCTCGGATAAAAGGGAACAGACTAAGAAGATAGATATCATCAGAGATAGGATGTGAAATCCTAGTTGATTAGAGTTGCAGTTGTGAGTCACTTCAAATAGTGTCGTGACATGTGAGTTTACACTAATATGATTTGATTTGATGGAATATGAATGTAACGACCCGTAAATTTTAACTGTTTTAATAACGTAATTAGTTGAAATTTTGTGAAATTTTAAATGATAAAATTTTGAAATAAAAATTTGATATTTGGAATGCATCTAATTAATCATAGCAATTGGTAAATTTTCATCAGATAATTTGGAAGTTTATTTTCTAGTGTAATTTTATTCCAATTTATATCAGTTAAAAATCGATGATAATAAAATGTTTTCTAAACCTGAATATTTTTACATGGAAAAATTCTAAACCATCTTCCAAGCGAGACGTCATTTTTCATTTTTCCAAATTCGGACTTCTTTAGCTCCGTCGATCTTATTTTTCTGCGTTTTTGTTGCATTATCCGCTAGTAGAAAATTCGAATTTTTATAATTCAATCATACCACCGATATCTGTATATTGTTTTGATCGTCTCGTCATGCCGATCTTTACGGTACATTCGGTTGTGCATTTCGGAGTCCGGTAAACGGCGAAATCTGCGGAACGATTTCTGTACCAGTTCCGCAAATTTGGCTTTTGATTTTCCTTGACATTTATTTCTCACGGTGTGTAACCCAACGGCCATTGTCAATTAATATTTTTTTTGAAACCTTAGCTATTCCCTACGTTCAATAAATTGCATTCGTTCCATTCGATATAATTTGCTCCTTTTTCGTTCCATTCAATTAATTGCATTCACCCAATAATTTCTGGAACCTTTCCCCTCCTCTTACCTGTTTCTTCATCCACCATATTCCTCCAAACATCTGATCACGAATTCCTCCCTAGCCTCGAGTCTCCTCACCATTTTAAGTGCGCCTCTCACCTACAGCCTTACCCGTGCTCTACACAACCGCATGCAAGCACCATGTCCCCCGCAACCCTACCTCCACACGTGTAGAAATCACCGGCCATCACCAGTACACCAAACCCAAACCCAGTCGAGCCTTGGCTGGTCACTAACTTCACCGTTGACCGAAACTCTACCTACCCACACAAGCTGCCTTGAGTCGACCACCACAACCTCACAGCTCCGACCCAAAGCCAATACCCTGCACCCCTCTCGACTGCACTCTTCACTTTAGCCAACCCCTTCTTTTATAACACGGTAGGTATGTGTTATGTATATTATATTATATTCTATCAAATTTTAGTATATAAGTTTGTATGTATGAAATTATGTTGACTAAATATATGTATAACTAAGCTATATTTGTTTTATAATAGTATATATATACTCTATTTTATATGTTAAATATCAGCTCTGTTTTACAAATATTGGTTTATACAAGTATATTTAAGTTTAATACAAATCTAAGTTGAGATACCCGCGGTTTCAAAGTGAATCCAATGCAAGTTTTGGGTATCCAGCTTTATATTGGTACGTATATATTCATATATTTAGATCAGTTTATAAAGATTTTGTAAGTGTATATAAGTACGTATATATTGGTGTTTTGATTTCAAGATGCTTACAGATTTTCATCCTACTTTATATATGTACTTTATTATTAAGTTACTGTTGTATATAGTATACTAGTTCAGCAGTTCGTGCATAGTTACCGGACTGTACACATAAGTATATAATAGTTTCGTACTTATATATAAGTAATATAAATTTTAGTATATATATATATATATATGGATTTCATTAGTTGTATACGTGTCTCTGGGATAAAATGTTGGTTCAAGTGTGAGTTTATATGGGTTACAGGTTTGTACAAGTTTATATAAGTGTCTATTTTTATGTGTATATATATATGTCGCAAATTGTATATTAAGTAGATATAATATGATTGGAATATTTTATTTACGTTTAAAAGTATATATATAGATGTTTGAAGGTTAGTATACATATATGTATCCAAAGTATTTTCAAATTCCATTTCACTGCTTCTCTGTTATTGATATGTATATTCAAAAGCTTTTATATATAAGTATACTTATATATAGTGATCCAGTAATATATATATATATATATATATATTTGGTTATCTCAAGCCAAGCTGTTAAATTCAAGTATACTTATATGCTATATATATTATGTTCATTTCATCATATATATGTTACAGTATTATGTACACATTTTAGGACCAGAGAAGTTGCATAATTATATTTGCCAGCTCCTCTTTCTTTCTTTATATTTTGCTTTTAGAAAGTGTTTGTATATTAAGACATAGTTATATATATACTGTATGTATATATAGATATAGGTGTAATGTATTTTAAGTGTTTTACATTATCAGTTGAGTTAATAAGGTTATTTAGATATGTATATACATTTTAAGCTGTTCTTGTTACATCAAAACATATCTGTTTGATGTGAGGAAGATAGGTGTTTTAAGAAATGTAAAATTTTAAAATACTGTATGGAAATCTGGGTTTTGATTTATGTGTTTGATTGTTCCAAATATAATGTAAGGATTTTGTTTTATCTATTTGACTGTTACGGATAATGTAAAGGTTTATTTTATTTTTAATATATGGGTTTAAGTTGAATGTTTGGTATATATATGATGTGTTTAAGTATATATGAAGTTAAATGTTTACTTACAAAATATGAGTTTATTTTCCTGTTAGTTATATATGAGTGTTTAATTTAAAACAATAATTTTCTTTTGAAATATATATTTGGTATGTGTTTGAATTTGGAATATGACTTTACATATATGTAACAACCCGTGATTGCGGTTACCAAATAATAAATTAAAATTGGGATTTTAATTTAATTGGAGCTATTAATGAATTTTTAATGTGCCTAATTTGTTCAAAATTTAGTCATTTTGAATAAATTAATATTTTGGGCTTAAGTGTAAAATGGAGCATTTCAAGGAAATTAATTAGGGAAATTTGTAATTTATATTATTGCAAAATTTTATATGTGTAAAATAGTGCAATATTTAATTTGGGAAATTAATTTGCAATTTATTTGCAAAATGGTGATTTTGGCTAATATTAACTATAAACGGTGTTTTGGAAAAATTAGGGGTTAAAATGTAAAATATTGTTGATATAGGATTTTATGAAATGGCTAAAATTAATTATATTTTCATAATTTTCTATGGTTTGAAATGTATTTAGTAATTTGTATGTAGAGTGTACTTAGAGAAAATTGCCTATATATGTATGCACATGAATAATACAAAGTCCTAATGGGTATTAGATCCAATAACCCTAACCATTAGCCTATAAAGTATCTTTTACTCTCCCATTTCAGCCAACACTTCATTTCATAACCACTAAAACCTAATTAGAAAGCTCCAAAACCTAGTCATGGCCTCCTAAGCAAGACTCCAATCTACACCAAATCAAAGAGAGTTAATCCAAACTACTAAAAGAGGTAATAGCAATCACAAAACCCACCTCTAATTCATTCTTTAATTTCTGAAATTATTTTGTAATCCTCTTTTTTTTGTGCATTTAGATTGTGAAACTCTTTGATCTTCTTTTCATTGCTTGGAAAGAGGTAATATATGCTAGCTGAAATTATAATTAGTTTATTGCTGTTAGTAAATTAGGCATATCTCATTCATCTTAAATCGGAATTAAGATTTTCTTGAAGTTCTGGAAAGCTTATTCTGTAGCCTATAACTTTCATGTTTTGAGCTTTGCCTAATTTTGTGGTTTCAATGGTCGAAATCACGTTTGTTTGTCGCTGACCTGACAACAAACTACAAGGTTGATAAAATAAACCCTGAAATTGATTTGGCCATAAGTTACTCGTTTTTGATCCAAATTAGATAATTTTGGATGTTCTGGAAAGCTTAAAACATATGCTACAATTTTTGTTCAGTGAGTTTTCTGTAATATTGCCATTTAGATGACCTGAAATGCGTTCAAAGACAGAAGACCAATTCTGTCTTTAACAAGTTATCTTGAGTTTCAATCTGATATTGTTTTGCATGTATCTCTCTCGTTTCTTATCCAAATCTAATAATTTTGGATGTTCTGGAAAGCTTAGATTTAGAGCTAAAACTTTCATGTTTTGAGTTTCATGAAATTTCGAAGTTATTTTGATCAAAATTGTACATTCTTACCACTGTCCCGAGAAAAAAAAGAAAAAAAAATAATAAATAATTTTTTTTTTAACCCTGTTCCAGATTTTTTTTCTCCACTTCGCGATGCCGCCACGATCGCATCCGAAGTCGGAATTCGACGTTTTTGGTCTCGTTGGAAAGGTGGAGTTTCGATCTCCATCTCTGTAAAATTTAGGCATCATCGGCATTTTTTGTTACTTCGAATTTCGTGTCGAAGTTGAACTCTTGTCGCTGTTTGTAAACAGTGTGAATCTTGTTCTGGGTCCAACTTTGAGACGTCGCTGCTACTTCGTCTCAACTCGGATTCCAGAAATTCTTTTTTCATCTTATAGTAGGGATGTTGGACTATATTCCTACCAGTTTTCATGTCATTTGGATTCAGTTTGCTGGTCCAAATAAATTGCCGAACTTGGGTTCGCAGCAGTTTTTGAATGGTCAAACACTTAGAATGAAAATCAAATATCCCTTCTGTTTCCAGCTTTTGAGCGCCACTCCGCGATGCCTCCACGTTCGCATCGGAAGTCGAAATTCAACGTTTTTGGTCTCGTTAGAAAGGGGGAGTTCCGAACTCCATCTCAGGAAAATTTGGACAACATTGGAGTTCGTTTGGAACTTTGAATTTCGTGTCGAAGTTGAACTCTAGTCGCTGTTTGTAAACAGTGTAAATCTTGTTCTGGGTCCAACTTTGAGACGTCGCTGCCACTTCGTCTCAACTCAGAATCCAGAAATTCTTTTTGCATATTAAAGTAGGGATGCTGGACTACATGACTGGAAATTTTCATGACATTTGGACACAGTTTGCTGGTCCAAATAAATTATCGAACTTGAGTTCACAGCTGTTTTTGAATGTTTACAAACACTTAGAATATTTTTGATGATTTTCTGGTTTTCATTGATTTCTTTGAGATTTGTCTCTAGATTTCGTACACGGGTTTTATGAATCATTTTCAAAAGATTTTTCACTCCTAAATGGCTTTTGAAAATTATTATATAATATTATTTTAATTATTAAATTAATTACTCCATAATAGGAGACCTTTCAAAAGACCGTTTTAAAAGTGATTCCGAAAATCAATTATAAATCCGTTTTACACCATTATTTTCTATAATAAAAATCTCACACTCACTTTTAGCACGTCGAGCGAAGTGGAAAGGTGCTTAAACGGTTAGGAAATCTCCGGCCTATGGAAACCGTGTGTATTTTCTTTCCGGTTAATCCCCGACCTATTCGATTGATCGTTTTGACCTTTGGGTCTAGTTTACCGATGATATGAGGTAGACTTTTTATTGTTTGGAGTGTGAGCTTGCTATTGGTTAGGAAACCGTTTAGTTCGAACGTGGGGTATGGGACTCATTGTTAACACTTTGCGGGTTCCTCTCCAAGAAGTTAGTGACACATTAGCCTCTGGGCGGCCAGTACTGGACCTCTGGGTCACCACGCCTCTGGGCAACCGTCTCTGGACACCTGCTTTATGGAGCAGTTTATTTTTCGGCGTGTGCCTCTGGGCCTTTATCCTTCTGGGAAGGATCTCGCCGTCTCGCGCGTTTCGCATCGGTGCGAGTGATCGATCACAACTCTACAGTACTTGGCAACAACGACTCTGGTCGGTGCACGTGCAAAACTTGTATTATCTGATTATTTTTATATCCATTCGAGTACCGCCATTCGGTGTTGGTTCTATGGAACCATACGATGTAAGTGCGGTTACCTTATGGATCCACAGTGTCTTTGGATACTGCTTTTCAGTGTTTGATTTCATTGACTTTTCAGTATATCCCCATGGCTCTTTGGAGCATCGATCTTTGCTTGGGCATTGATCACAGACTCTGGTCACTATTGGGATTATTGCCTATGGGCATCTTTTTATGGCTTTGGCTACGCCGATGATATGAGGCGACTTTATTTATTCTACACTTTGGTGTTGATTTCTCTTTGGAGATTTTTATTGTTTATTGATGATTAGGGATCGTCATTATATTCATGTGGTTCATAATATACTTCTCTTTGGATAAGTACTATTTTATTTATGTACCGCATTATTATATATCTCAGTTATTACTGATTGTTTAGCTAGCCTGACCCGAGTGTTTTCGCTCGGGTCAGACCGAGTTGTTTCAGGTTAGGTCTCTGGACTTAGCTTCTGTGCTTCCGCTTGGACATTATCTGCTATGCTGATAGATAGCGCTTTATTTGTCCACTATTCTGCTACTATATTATCATTCAGACTTTGATATGTACATATTTTTGACTCACATGTGTGAGCGGTGGCTTTGTACCCACTTATAGTATTTGGATCTGTATTGATGATGTATTGTTCTGGGATTTTATATCTGTTATGTGATTCTGTTTTGTGATGCTATTTCATTATGCTTTGTCCTGATAGATCTTTAGCCATTTGTAATTTCGTTATAAGTATTTACCGAATATGTCGAACCACCTGATTGAGAAAAATTTAAATAGATTCCACCTTTCGACGTATTCGGTAGATAGTTATAGCTTGATTATAGATGGTCGCTTCCACTATACTCTATTCTCCGCTTTAACAGACAGTATTACTCCCGTAATACTCTTTGTTACAGTGGGTCTCAGAGTGGGGCGTTACAGCTTGGTATCAGAGCCTGGTTTCAGGAATAAGCATAATAAACACAGAACAGATACACTTAGTACAATACATTTTAAATTAGATCCGAATTAAATCATATCCCTTCCTCATGTTTATTGATAGATAAGTTAGGAATATGTATAGGAATCCGTTATATTCCGTAGTATTCCTTAATTAATTATCTATCATTGAATCATGTCTAACTCTAATTCCCGTTACGACATGTTTGACCATTTCAGCGGTGCGAAGGTCTTCTCTCAGCTTGAACTTGCCACCGGATTCCATCAGCTACGAGTCATGGAAGACAACATTCCTCTTACAGCATTTCGCACTCGTCATGGTTCTTTTGAGTGGTTGGTCATGCCGTTCGGCTTGACGAACGCTCCGGCTTTCTTCATCGATCTCATGAATCGAGTATTCCGGGAATACATCAATAGATTCGTTCTGGTTTTCATCGACGATATTCTTGAGACTCTTTCTATGTGTGATATTCGAAATCGAGCTCCGTCTTCTGTATTCCTTTTGTGGATTAGATGTTATAGACGACTTCTATATTTAAGGAATTGCGGGGACGCAATTTTCTTAAGGGGGGAGTCTGTAACAACCCGTGATTGCGGTTACCAAATAATAAATTAAAATTGGGATTTTAATTTAATTGGAGCTATTAATGAATTTTTAATGTGGCTAATTTGTTCAAAATTTAGTCATTTTGAATAAATTAATATTTTGGGCTTAAGTGTAAAATGGAGCATTTCAAGGAAATTAATTAGGGAAATTTGTAATTTATATTATTGCAAAATTTTATATGTGTAAAATAGTGCAATATTTGATTTGGGAAATTAATTTGCAATTTATTTGCAAAATGGTGATTTTGGCTAATATTAACTATAAACGGTGTTTTGGAAAAATTAGGGGTTAAAATGTAAAATATTGTTGATATAGGATTTTATGAAATGGCTAAAATTAATTGTTAACATATTTTCATAATTTTCTATGGTTTGAAATGTATTTAGTAATTTGTATGTAGAGTGTACTTAGAGAAAATTGCCTATATATGTATGCACATGAATAATACAAAGTCCTAATGGGTATTAGATCCAATAACCCTAACCATTAGCCTATAAAGTATCTTTTACTCTCCCATTTCAGCCAACACTTCATTTCATAACCACTAAAACCTAATTAGAAAGCTCCAAAACCTAGTCATGGCCTCCTAAGCAAGACTCCAATCTACACCAAATCAAAGAGAGTTAATCCAAACTACTAAAAGAGGTAATAGCAATCACAAAACCCACCTCTAATTCATTCTTTAATTTCTGAAATTATTTTGTAATCCTTTTTTTTCTTGTGCATTTAGATTGTGAAACACTTTGATCTTCTTTTCATTGCTTGGAAAGAGGTAATATATGCTAGCTGAAATTATAATTAGTTTATTGCTGTTAGTAAATTAGGCATATCTCATTCATCTTAAATCGGAATTAAGATTTTCATGAAGTTCTGGAAAGCTTATTCTGTAGCCTATAACTTTCATGTTTTGAGCTTTGCCTAATTTTGTGGTTTCAATGGTCGAAATCACGTTTGTTTGTCGCTGACCTGACAACAAACTACAAGGTTGATAAAATAAACCCTGAAATTGATTTGGCCATAAGTTACTCGTTTTTGATCCGAATTAGATAATTTTGGATGTTCCGGAAAGCTTAAAACATATGCTACAATTTTTGTTCAGTGAGTTTTCTGTAATATTGCCATTTAGATGACCTGAAATACGTTCAAAGACAGAAGACCAATTCTGTCTTTAACAAGTTATCTTGAGTTTCAATCTGATATTGTTTTGCATGTATCTCTCTCGTTTCTTATCCAAATCTAATAATTTTGGATGTTCTGGAAAGCTTAGATTTAGAGCTAAAACTTTCATGTTTTGAGTTTCATGAAATTTCGAAGTTATTTTGGTCAAAATTGTACATTCTTACCACTGTCCCGAGAAAAAAAAGAAAAAAAAATAATAAATATTTTTTTTTTAAACCCTGTTCCAGATTTTTTTTCTCCACTTCGCGATGCCGCCACGATCGCATCTGAAGTCGGAATTCGACGTTTTTGGTCTCGTTGGAAAGGTGGAGTTTCGATCTCCATCTCTGTAAAATTTAGGCATCATCGGCATTTTTTGTTACTTCGAATTTCGTGTCGAAGTTGAACTCTTGTCGCTGTTTGTAAACAGTGTGAATCTTGTTTTGGGTCCAACTTTGAGACGTCGCTGCTACTTCGTCTCAACTCGGATTCCAGAAATTCTTTTTGCATCTTATAGTAGGGATGTTGGACTATATTCCTACCAGTTTTCATGTCATTTGGATTCAGTTTGCTGGTCCAAATAAATTGCCGAACTTGGGTTCGCAGCAGTTTTTGAATGGTCAAACACTTAGAATGAAAATCAAATATCCCTTCTGTTTCCAGCTTTTGAGCGCCACTCCGCGATGCCTCCACGTTCGCATCGGAAGTCGGAATTCAACGTTTTTGGTCTCGTTAGAAAGGGGGAGTTCCGAACTCCATCTCAGGAAAATTTGGACAACATTGGAGTTCGTTTGGTACTTCGAATTTCGTGTCGAAGTTGAACTCTAGTCGCTGTTTGTAAACAGTGTAAATCTTGTTTCTGGGTCCAACTTTGAGACGTCGCTGCCACTTCGTCTCAACTCAGAATCCAGAAATTCTTTTTGCATATTAAAGTAGGGATGCTGGACTACATGACTGCAAATTTTCATGACATTTGGACACAGTTTGCTGGTCCAAATAAATTATCGAACTTGAGTTCACAGCTGTTTTTGAATGTTTACAAACACTTAGAATATTTTTGATGATTTTCTGGTTTTCATTGATTTCTTTGAGATTTGTCTCTAGATTTCGTACACGGGTTTTATGAATCATTTTCAAAAGATTTTTCACTCCTAAATGGCTTTTGAAAATTATTATATAATATTATTTTAATTATTAAATTAATTACTCCGTAATAGGAGACCTTTCAAAAGACCGTTTTAAAAGTGATTCCGAAAATCAATTATAAATCCGTTTTACACCATTATTTTCTATAATAAAAATCTCACACTCACTTTTAGCACGTCGAGCGAAGTGAAAAGGTGCTTAAACGGTTAGGAAATCTCCGGCCTGTGGAAACCGTGTGTATTTTCTTTCCGGTTAATCCCCGACCTATTCGATTGATCGTTTTGACCTTTGGGTCTAGTTTACCGATGATATGAGGTAGACTTTTTATTGTTTGGAGTGTGAGCTTGCTATTGGTTAGGAAACCGTTTAGTGCGAACGTGGGGTATGGGACTCATTGTTAACACTTTGCGGGTTCCTCTCCAAGAAGTTAGTGACACATTAGCCACTGGGCGGCCAGTACTGGACCTCTGGGTCACCACGCCTCTGGGCAACCGTCTCTGGACACCTGCTCTATGGAGCAGTTTATTTTTCGGCGTGTGCCTCTGGGCCTTTATCCTTCTGGGAATGATCTCGCCGTCTCGCGCGTTTCGCATCGGTGCGAGTGATCGATCACAACTCTACAGTACTTGGCAACAACGACTCTGGTCGGTGCACGTGCAAAACTTGTATTATCTGATTATTTTTATATCCACTCGAGTACCGCCATTCGGTGTTGGTTCTATGGAACCATACGATGTAAGTGCGGTTACCTTATGGATCCACAGTGTCTCTGGACACTGCTTTTCAGTGTTTGATTTCATTGACTTTTCAGTATATCCCCATGGCTCTTTGGAGCATCGATCTTTGCTTGGGCATTGATCACAGACTCTGGTCACTATTGGGATTATTGCCTATGGGCATCTTTTTATGGCTTTGGCTACGCCGATGATATGAGGCGACTTTATTTATTCTACACTTTGGTGTTGATTTCTCTTTGGAGATTTTTATTGTTTATTGATGATTAGGGATCGTCATTATATTCATGTGGTTCATAATATACTTCTCTTTGGATAAGTACTATTTTATTTATGTACCGCATTATTATATATCTCAGTTATTACTGATTGTTTAGCTAGCCTGACCCGAGTGTTTTCGCTCGGGTCAGACCGAGTTGTTTCAGGTTAGGTCTCTGGACTTAGCTTCTGTGCTTCCGCTTGGACATTATCTGCTATGCTGATAGATAGCGCTTTATTTGTCCACTATTCTGCTACTATATTATCATTCAGACTTTGATATGTACATATTTTTGACTCACATGTGTGAGCGGTGGCTTTGTACCCACTTATAGTATTTGGATCTGTATTGATGATGTATTGTTCTGGGATTTTATATCTGTTATGTGATTCTGTTCTGTGATGCTATTTCATTATGCTTTGTCCTGATAGATCTTTAGCCATTTGTAATTTCGTTATAAGTATTTACCGAATATGTCGAACCACCTGATTGAGAAAAATTTAAATAGATTCCACCTTTCGACGTATTCGGTAGATAGTTATAGCTTGATTATAGATGGTCGCTTCCACTATACTCTATTCTCCGCTTTAACAGACAGTATTACTCCCGTAATACTCTTTGTTACAGTGGGTCTCAGAGTGGGGCGTTACAATATATTATTATATATAAGTTCACTAATACTATTTATCCTCATCGATCGGTTCTAATTTGATTTCGTCAATCCCTTATTTATCAGCTTTTCCATCGAATCTGTGCCAACCTTGATCTGCTTTGGAATTCGTAACTCAAATTCGTTGTTTGTCTCTCTAGCCTCGAAAGGTGAGCAATCACTCATGATTAACGTTCTTTTATTTATTAAATTTGATTTCAATTGAAACGATAATTGAAATATGCTGCTGCTAGTTATTTACATTGCTATATATATGCCATCATTTGTATCAGTTCACCTGTGACATCTAACACCATTATCTGTTATTTATATTGATGATATATGCCTGTTATACTATTATCATATCTGTTATCACTTTGCAAGTTCCCTGTTAGTATAGAATCACTATGGGTTGAAATGATACATACCCGAACGGACTTTAGAATAGGAGAAAATCGTTATGGGCTGAAATGATAAACCCAAGCGATTTTCAATTGAATTGAATTTGGAATTACGGGTTGAAAAGATATATACCCGTATATAATTTAAATTACGGATTGAAATGATAAATATCTGTATCACTTGACCATAGGGTAGAAAATTTTATACATACATCGTTGGTCTATATATAAATATTAAAAAAAAGATTTTTATGCTTTTGAAAAGAAATATATGGTTGTAATAAATATTGATTTTAAAGATTTATTAAAGTTGATTTAATAAAGTGGATTTGAATCAATATAAAATATGTTTAAGTATTTATGTAAAATTTATATTTTCAAATATAGAGTTTAAAATGTTTTAGATTGAAAGATAAATTTGAAATTGATTTGGAATTCGTAATTATTTAAGAATTATACTTAAATAAGTTTGATTTGAAATCTATTAAATTTGAAATTTTAAGATATGTTTTATAACTTGAATCTGATTAAAAAGTGGCTTAAATGAATATTTCAAAGTTATATAAATTTAAATGGGATATTTTGTTTATATAAATTTGTAAATTGAAGTTGTATTTAGATGTATTGAAATGATTAAAGAAATATCTTAGAAACTAAATGTAATGAAATTAAATTGAAATATAAATGGAATTATCAAATTTAGTTTCTGAAATGTGGAATATTTAAAGCTTTGAAATATATTGAAATTTAATGGTTTATTTTGTGTTTCAAATCTGTATTTAAAATTGTTATAATTCGAAATGATTTATTGAGAAATTGAATTGGGTTGAAATTTATGAATTGAGATTGAATTAAGTTGAATTTGGAAGTCGAGTTAATTTGAATCGATTTGTGAATTTGTGGAAGCTATTTTATTTATAAAGTATTTTAAAACTATTTATATTTGTTAATTTAAAAATTTATTTCATATAAAATATTTTAATATAAATTATTTTTAATATAAACTATTTCAAATTATAAGTATTTTTATATAAACTATTTTATTATATATACTATTATTTATATTTAAATGGGTAAGTGGGAAGTGTTATGATTATAAAGCATTATGATTTCTAAATTTTGATTTCCAAAGTATTATGATTTCCAAAGTGTTTGATTTAGAAAGTGTTATAACTTTGAAGTACTAAGATTTTGTAAATGGATATATTTGAGATGGATATATTTGAATGAAAATGATACCGTATTTAGTTTTGAAATGGAAATGATATCGTATGGATATGGTTTTGAAATGGCAATGATATTTGGGTTTTGAAATATAAACTATTTTGGAAAGTTTATTAAATGACCGATCGGTGTAATAATTACGTAGTTATTGAAGAGACCGGGATCGGATATGGACATACTCTCTGTCGATACCGAAACCACTTTAATAACTATTATACGCGGAGTGTGATCCAGAATGAAGTGGTTGGAATGATGACGTTGCTGGATTTGAAGAAAGAGAACGATAATGGATGACCTTGACACTTGTGTCAAATTGGAAATGACTTAAACAGGAGCCGAGCCTGGCCAGTGAGGTTAGCTACCTCTAGCGGACACACTTCTTCGTAAACTACTCATTACTTGTTTTTGGTGTGTGCGCACCCTTGATTTGGGAGTGTTGTTTCATGGTGTTGCGATCGTTGCGACGATGCGTTCTCGCCAGTCCGGATCAGGCAAACGGTAGTTTCAATACCTTGGGTATTGCCTCATGTGCCTTGTCATACTTGTATCCCTATACGCGACCACTACGATTTGTTTTGTGTTATACCTATGGAGTACTCCCTGATAGCCCACCAGTTTACGGTGGAGTTTACAGTGCTGTATAGACTATGACGCTTATATAAATGTGTTAAGGGGGATAATGGTAACGCCTTAACACTATTTTGATACTTTATATTACTGATAGACATTATCTACTTAGTGTACACTACTACATAGTAGATAGTTTAACGGATCCTTAGGGGATGGTTATCCCAAACATCCTTTGAGTTACTTGTATTTCAGTCGTTATTTCACTTGAGTTGGATTTATTGATATAAGAATGTTAATCCTGACTCGAGTGTTTTGTGTTTTCTATACGCTCGGTTCAGACTGAGTGTACCAGTATTCGAGGCTCACCTTTGGAGTTGGAGCTTCACTTGGAGATCCAGCTATCTATCCAACTTTCAGATATTCAGTTGATTCCAGTGATGTATTTTGTTCTTGTATATGACTATTGTATTCGAGACTTCTGTTGTATCTTGTTTAACTCTGATTTATATATATAGTAGCTTCATGAACTACTATTCTTTTGTTTCCGCTGCATTGTTGTTATATTACTCGGTGTCTGTGATCTGTGATTATTTTATTTACTGTATATGCTTAGTTTTGCCAAATTTAAATTAACAATCTATTATTTTGAATTATTCAAGTCTAACATGTGTGGATTATTGTTGATTTGAATGGTCCAAAATACTGGGTCGTTACAGTTGGTATCAGAGCTCTGGTTTTAGGCAAAACTTAGCATATGTGGCAGATTTAATTACGGAATCACTTTCGTTCGAGCTTGAATCTCTTCTTCTTTGATTCGGTTTCCTCTGAATTTTGGAACGTTCCCCTCGGTTCCAAAGTCCATTCTTATCTCTCCCTATTCGTGTTTTCTTGATTCTGGAGCATCCCATAGCTCCACCGAATGATTTGTAAATGAGTGAAACTCCTTTACAATCGGTATTGATTAACCGGAGATTTTGGTATCCTTGGTTTACGATGTTGTTATCCCTTGCTATTCCCGAATTCTATCTCAAGCGATCCAATATCGATTTGCCTCAAAATTCTGCCTCGGTCTTATTCTTAATTCACAGTTAACTCGGTTATAGGTCACCCGCAATTCATATAAGTCTATCCATCCTCCTTGTTGAAATTCAGGCATCTTACCTCCCTATCGAGTCTATCTTCTAATTTTGAATTCTTTTGATTAGAATCTCCCAAATTTGAATCCCTATCCTTGTTTTGGAATCTATTTTATATAATCGAGTGAGGAAGTGTATTTGTAACTAATATAAAAATGTTTTATATATTATGTTGTTTGAGTTGTTGATGTTGATTTGGGTTTCCGATCGATTCGTCTGATCAACGCTATCGATAGGATTTCCAAAACACTCGAACAGAGCAAACTGACACAATTGTTTTCAAAATTTAATAAATTTGTATAATTATATTATATAAGTAATTCTTCTGAAATTAAATAGCTAACTGAATTGATTGGTAAAATAATTTTCATTTTATTATTTTGTAAACCATCGATTTTACCAACATATAAATAAAATGAATTTATAAAATATGGTTTGTAATTTGACTGAAATTTAAATGAATTTAAAACGTAGAATTTGAGAATTTAAATTTCTGGAATTTTCAAGATTTTGGTTTTTAAAGTTTTGGAAGGTATGATTATTTAAAGTATTTTCGAATAGAAATTGTTTCAAGAGAATAATTTTTAAAGGTTTTAAATCTGTACTCTTCTCTTTTGTCGCTGGAAAATAATTTCGGTGATGACGGCCGCATCATCGACATTCATTTTCGAGTTTCGAAGTGAAGAGACCATTCAGTAGCTTTGCTACACTTTTGTTTTGGAAATTGAATTTGATTTGAATTTCTATGGTATGACCTGATTAATTATATATATATAAATTAATTTTGATTTGATATATACTATATATATTTATCTCAAAATTGTTTGAAGTAAATCGAAATTTAAATTCTTAAGTTTATGATTTAAAGATGATTTCAATTATAAACTGAAGTCAAAAATTTTGGATAAATATTTAAACTTGAAATAATTGAATTTGAAAATTTTATTTGTATAGTACTAAATTGCATTTCAATATAACTTACCTAAATTATTCAGAAGTAAAAATGTAATTGGATAATATACAATATAAAATGATTTTATAAATAAAATTTGAGTGTTTATAATAAATATTATACGCTTAGATTTTAATTAAAAAATGCTAATTAAGATGATAGAATAATAAGTTAATTGAATGAGATGAATATAATAAATTTTGTTTGAAAGAATTAACAAATTGAAATTAGATCAACTTATGGAAATACCTTAAATTTAAACCAATTATTGAATATAAATTAATTTAAATTGAAATTTATATGGTTTAAATTAATTTATATGGTTTAAATATATGTAATAAGATATATTAAGTGGAATAAACTTAATAATAATTTAGAATAAAAGAATTAAATATGTCGAATAGAATATGAGTACAATAAATGATTATACAAATTGATGATTTAGAAATTGTTAATTGAGGATGACTAGATAATAAGATAATGAATTTAGGAATAGATAGATTGATTTAACTTAAGTGAACTCAAAGGGATTTAACAAAATTGTTAAATATTAATTAATTTAAATTGAAATTTATATGGTTTAAATTAATTGTTTTACTTGTATTCCAATCTATTTTCTTTCTGGTTGTTTCTATTCTCCTACCTCCTTCCTTTTCGGGGACGAAAAGTTTTGAGTGGGGGAGAGTGTAACGACCTGTAAATTTTAACTGTTTTAATAACATATTAGTTGAAATTTTGTGAAATTTTAAACGATAAAATTTTGAAATAAAAATTTGATATTTGGAATGCGTCTAATTAATCATAGCAACTGGTAAATTTTCATCAGATAATTTGGAAGTTTATTTTCTAGTGTAATTTTATTCCAATTTATATCAGTTAAAAATCGATGATAATAAAATGTTTTCTAAACCTGAATATTTTTACATGGAAAAATTCTAAATCATCTTCCGAGCGAGACGTCATTTTTCGTTTTTCCAAATTCGGACTTCTTTAGCTCCGTCGATCTTATTTTTCTGCGTTTTTGCTGCATTTTCCACTAGTAGAAAATTCGAATTTTTATAATTCAATGATACCACTGATATATGTATATCGTTTTGATCGTCTCGTCGTGCTGATCTTTACGGTAAATTCGGTTGTGCATTTCAGAGTCCGGTAAACGGCGAAATCTGCAGAACGATTTCTGTACCGGTTCTGCAAATTTGGCTTTTGATTTTCCTTGACATTTATTTCTCACGGTGTGTAACCCAACGACCATTGTCAATTAATATTTTTTTTGAAACCTTAGTTATTCCCTACGTTCAATAAATTGCATTCGCTCCATTCGATATAATTTGCTCCTTTTTCGTTCCATTCAATAAATTGCATTCGCCCAATAATTTCTGGAACCTTTCCCCTCCTCTTACCTATTTCTTCATCCACCATATTCCTCCAGACATCTGCTCACGAATTCCTCCCTAGCCTCGAGTCTCCAAACCATTTTAAGTGCGCCTCTCACCTGCAGCATTACCCATGCTCTACACAACCGCATGCAAGCACCTTGTCCCCCGCAACATTACCTCCACGCGTGTAGCAATCACCGGCCATCACCAGTACACCAAACCCAAACCCAGTCGAGCCTTGCCTGGTCACTAACTTCATCGTTGACCGAAGCTCTGCCTACCCACACAAGCTGCCTTGAGTCGACTACCACAACCTCACAGCTCCGACCCAGAGCCAATACCCTGCGCCCCTCTCGACTGCACTCTTCACTTTAGCCAACCCTTTTTTATTACACGGTAGGTATGTATTATGTATATTGTATTATATTCTATCAAATTTTAGTATATAAGTTTGTATGTATGAAATTATGTTGACTAAATATATGTATAACTAAGCTATATTTGTTTTATAATAGTATATATATACTCTGTTTTATATGTTAAATATCAGCTCTGTTTTACAAATATTGGTTTATACAAGTATATTTAAGTTTAATACAAATCTAAGTTGAGATACCCGCGGTTTCAAAGTGAATCCAATGCAAGTTTTGGGTATCCAGCTTTATATTGGTACGTATATATTCATATATTTAGATCGGTTTATAAAGATTTTGTAAGTGTATATAAGTACGTATATATTGGTGTTTTGATTTCAAGATGCTTACAGATTTTCATCCTACTTTATATATGTACTTTATTATTAAGTTACTGTTTTATATAGTATACTAGTTCAGCAGTTCGTGCATAGTTACCGGACTGTACACATAAGTATATAATAGTTTCGTACTTATATATAAGTAATATAAATTTTAGTATATATATATATATATGGATTTCATTAGTTGTATACGTGTCTCTGGGATAAAATGTTGGTTCAAGTGTGAGTTTATATGGGTTACAGGTTTGTACAAGTTTATATAAGTGTCTATTTTTATGTGTATATATATATGTCGCAATTGTATATTAAGTAGATATAATATGATTGGAATATTCTATTTACGTTTAAAAGTATATATATAGATGTTTGAAGGTTAGTATACATATATGTATCCAAAGTATTTTCAAATTCCATTTCACTGCTTCTCTGTTATTGATATGTATATTCAAAAGCTTTTATATATAAGTATACTTATATATAGTGATCCAGTAATATATATATATATATACACATATATATATTTGGTTATCTCAAGCCAAGCTGTTAAATTTCAAGTATACTTATATGCTATATATATTATGTTCATTTCAGCATATATATGTTACAGTATTATGTACACATTTTAGGACCAGAGAAGTTGCATAATTATATTTGCCAGCTCCTCTTTCTTTCTTTATATTTTGCTTTTAGAAAGTGTTTGTATATTAAGACATAGTTATATATATACTGTATGTATATATAGATATAGGTGTAATGTATTTTAAGTGTTTTACATTATCAGTTGAGTTAATAAGGTTATTTAGATATGTATATACATTTTAAGCTGTTCTTGTTACATCAAAACATATCTGTTTGATGTGAGGAAGATAGGTGTTTTAAGAAATGTAAAATTTTAAAATACTGTATGGAAATCTGGGTTTTGATTTATGTGTTTGATTGTTCCAAATATAATGTAAGGATTTTGTTTTATCTATTTGACTGTTACGGATAATGTAAAGGTTTATTTTATTTTTAATATATGGGTTTAAGTTGAATGTTTGGTATATATATGATGTGTTTAAGTATATATGAAGTTAAATGTTTACTTACAAAATATGAGTTTATTTTCCTGTTAGTTATATATGAGTGTTTAATTTAAAACAATAATTTTCTTTTGAAATATATATTTGGTATGTGTTTGAATTTGGAATATGACTTTACATATATTATTATATATATGTTCACTAATACTATTTATCCTCATCGATCGGTTCTAATTTGATTTCGTCAATCCCTTATTTATCAGCTTTTCCATCGAATCTGTGCCAACCTTGATCTGCTTTGAAATTCATAACTCAAATTCATTGTCTGTCTCTCTAGCCTCGAAAGGTGAGCAATCACTCACGATTAACGTTCTTTTATTTATTAAATTTGATTTCAATTGAAACGACAATTGAAATATGTTGCTGCTAGTTATTTACATTGCTATATATATGCCATCATTTGTATCAGTTCACCTGTGACATCTGACACGATTATCTGTTATTTATATTGATGATATATGCCTGTTATATTATTATCATATCTATTATCACTCTGCAAGTTCCCTGTTAGTATAGAATCACTATGGGTTGAAATGATACATACCCGAACGGACTTTAGAATAGGAGAAAATCGTTATGGGTTGAAATGATAAACCCAAGCGATTTTCAATTGAATTGAATTTGGGATTATGGATTGAAAAGATATATACCCGTATATAATTTAAATTACGGATGAAATGATAAATATCCGTATCACTTGACCATAGGGTAGAAAATTTTATACAGACATCGTTGGTATATATATAAATATTTAAAAAAAAGATTTCTATGCTTTTGAAAAGAAATATATGGTTTTAATAAATATTGATTTTAAAGATTTATTAAATTTGATTTAATAAAGTTGATTGGAATCAATATAAAATATGTTTAAGTATTTATGTAAAATTTATATTTTCAAATATAGAGTTTAAAATGTTTCAGGTTGAAAGATAAATTTGAAATTGATTTGGAATTCGTAATTATTTAAGAATTATACTTAAATAAGTTTGATTTGAAATCTATTAAATTTGAAATTTTAAGATATGTTTTATCACTTGAATCTGATTAAAAAGTGGCTTAAATGAATATTTCAAAGTTATATAAATTTAAATGGGATATTTTTTTATATAAATTTGTAAATTGAAGTTGTATTTAGATGTATTGAAATGATTAAAGAAATATCTTAGAAACTAAATGTAATGAAATTAAATTGAAATATAAATGGAATTATCAAATTTAGTTTCTGAAATGTGGAATATTTAAAGCTTTGAAATATATTGAAATTTAATGGTTTATTTTGTGTTTCAAATCTGTATTTGAAATCGTTATAATTCGAAATGATTTATTGAGAAATTGAATTGAGTTGAAATTTATGAATTGAGATTGAATCTGTGCAGTTAATTCCCCGCTATATCCCCGCTATAACTCCGATATATCTTATAGCGGATTCCTACCGCTACGATTTTTCCATATATCCCCAACATATAGCCTTTCCGCTTTAATCCCCGCTATTTCCGCTATATCCCGTTATTTCCGCTCTATTCCGCTATTTCCGCTATATCTTCTATAAAAAATTGGACTGAAAAATGATATTTATACGCTATAAAATTTTGAAATTAATTAATTTCATTGAATTTTTGATATATGTTTAGAAATGATAATACTCTAATATTCTACTAAATTAAATTAAATTATATAACAGTTTTACGTTCATTTACAATACATTTGCACATATTTTTATTTAAAATTATTTTTGTATTAATTATAATTCAATTGAATGTTAATTTTTCACATAATTACTATCTATATATTTGTAAAAACAACAAGTATGGGATTTATATGCTATTTTAGAATAATCCGATATATCCCGCTATATCTTCGCTACATCCCCGCTATGACTTTTTGCACCTCTACCGCATTGAATCCACCGAGCGCTTTAACTGCACAGGATTGAATTAAGTTGAATTTGGAAGTCGAGTTAATTTGAATCGATTTGTGAATTTATGAAAGCTATTTTATTTATAAAGTATTTTTAAACTATATTTAAAACTATTTATATATGTTAATTTATAAATTTATTTCATATAAACTATTTTAATATAAATTATTTTTAATATAAATTATTTCAAATTATAACTATTTTTATATAAACTATTTTATTATATATACTATTATTTATATTTAAATGGGTAAGTGGGAAGTGTTATGATTCCAAAGCAGTATGATTTCTAAATTTTGATTTCCAAAGTATTATGATTTCCAAAGTGTTTGATTTAGAAAGTGTTATAATTTTAAAGTACTAAGATTTTGTAAATGGATATATTTGAGATGGATATATTTGAATGAAAATGATACTGTATTTAGTTTTGAAATGGAAATGATATCGTATGGATATGGTTTTGAAATGGCAATGATATTTGGGTTTTGAAATATAAACTATTTTGGAAAGTTTATTAAATGACCGATCGGTGTAATAATTACGTAGTTATTGAAGAGACCGGGATCGAATATGGACATACTCTCTGTCGATACCGAAACCACTTTAATAACTATTATACGCGGAGTGTGATCCAGAATGAAGTGGTTGGAATGATGACGTTGCTAGATTTGAAGAAAGAGAACGATAATGGATGACCTTGACACTTGTGTCAAATTGGAAATGACTTAAACAGGAGACATGCCGGGCCAGTGAGGTTAGCTACCTCTAGCGGACACACTTCTTCGTAAACTACTCATTACTTGTTTTTGATTGGTGCACACCCTTGATTTGGGAGTGTTGTTTCGCGGTGTTGTGATCGTTGCGACGATGCGTTCTCACCAGTCCGGATCAGGCAAACGGTAGTTTCACTACCTTGGGTATTGCCTCATGTGCCTTGTCATACTTGTATCCTTATACGCGACCACTACAATTTGTTTTGTGTTATACCTATGGAGTATTCCCTGATAGCCCACCAGTTTACGGTGGAGTTTACAGTGCTGTATAGACTATGACGCTTATATAAATGTGTTAAGGGGGATAATGGTAACGCCTTAACACTATTTTGATACTTTATATTACTGATAGGCATTATCTACTTAGCGTACACTACTACATAGTAGATAGTTTAATGGATCCTTAGGGGATGGTTATCCCAAACATCCTTTGAGTTACTTGTATTTCAGTCGTTATTTCACTTGAGTTGGATTTATTGATATAAGAATGTTAATACTGATTCGAGTGTTTTGTGTTTTCTTTACGCTTGGGTCAGACCGAGTGTACCAGTATTCGAGGCTCACCTTTGGAGTTGGAGCTTCACTTGGAGATCCAGCTATCTATCCAACTTTCAGATATTCAGTTGATTCTAGTGATGTATTCTGTTCTTGTATTTGACTATTGTATTTGAGACTTCTGTTGTATCTTGTTTAACTCTGTTATATATATAGTAGCTTCATGAACTACTATTCTTTTGTTTCCGCTACATTGTTGTTATATTACTCTGTGTCTTTGATCTGTGATTATTTTATTTACTGTATATGCTTAGTTTTGCTAAATTTAAATTAACAATCTATTATTTTGAATTATACAAGTCTGACATGTGTGGATTATTGTCGATTTGAATAGTCCAAAATACTGGGTCGTTACAATGAACGAGTTTAGTTTATGGAGTGTGTGACATGATTTAGTCATTATTGCTGAGGCATCATGGCTTTTTAACAACCCTAGTTTGTAAATTACTTAATTGGAATTTTTAAAATAAATTATATTGTGAAATTAAATGAAAATTTATAGCTGTTAACAAATTAAATTGCAAGATGCATAGGAATTTCTTTAAATTTAATGTTGAGATTTTTAATTTCAAAGAATAGGAAAATTTAATTAAGTACTTGAAAAGGATTACTAAATAGAATTGTAAAATGGCTAATTAAAGTATGTTGGGAAAATTGTTTCATGAATGAATAAAATAGTTTAAAAAGGGAGAAAAGGCCTTAGTAGAAAAATATAAGAATAAAAAAAACAAATTCTTTCCTTATTAGGTCCACTTACAACCCAAAACCCAATTTTGCATTAACCAAAAGAGAAGTCCCCCTTCTCATTTCCATTTCCTGTATGATCTTTCTCAGTTTAGAAAAAACCCTCCTTTTAAACCTAGAGCAAAATCTTATATTTAATTTCAAGGTAATTTTGCAAAATTCTAATAAAATCAAGGTATGGTATTCAAGCCTTTATATATCTTCTAAACTGGTTAATTTCGACTTTGATTAAGTTTTGAATCTCTTTGTTCACTTTTGTAAACAGGTTCTAGGGCTTGACTATAATTGAGAAGGCATAACATTTCTGAAGTGTTTTGGCTAAGGATTCTAGGAACTAAGGTGGGTAATTCTCACAACTACCTCTAATTTGTAGTGCATGTTAGTGTTTAATGGTTTGAGTTTGATTGTTAATTGCTATACTATCTATTAGAAAATTTCATTAAACCTGAATATTTAACCTTGTCAAAGTTTGCTTGCAGTAGCTTGAACTATAGTGGTTTTGTACTTAGATTGATCCATATATGTTTTGTGTAGGTTTAGTAGTGTTTCAAACTTTTAGTAAATAAGTCACAATAGCCAGAGTTGATAGTGTCGCAATCGGAGAAGATGCCTAAAGCGTTTAGGCTCCAAGCGACTATAACGGTTGATCATAATCTTCTACCGGTTGATCGCAAGTGGTCGACCGGTCGAGCACTCTAGAGGCCATATGCTCTAGGCAATTTTTTGTGTGCTAATCGTGTTTAAATTCTGCTTGTTTTATTTTTAGATTTCTTTGATTCTTTTATACTGTGACATCATTTAATTTTAATTCTATGAAATTATTATTAATAATTTATATATATATATATATATATCTAATGAAGGTGTTTTGTAAAGAATAAATTCTTGGAATTATATTATATAAAATATATGGCTTTAAAATCACCTTAAAATTTGTATAAAATTATACTTGTGATATTATCTTAAAATCTAAAGTTTTAAATTATGGAAATAAAATTATACTTATTGAATTTTAAAGATAATAATGATTAAAAGTGAAGTAAAGTATACATACATACACACAAATATATATATATATATATATATATATATATATATAATTTTAAAGGCTATATCTAAAATAGTAGCATTTTACAAATATACCTAGTATACTCTACAGACAAGTTTTTAAATGTTTTCAAAGAGAAGTAATTTTTATGTAAAAATAATTCTTCTATGAAATGAGAACTCTAATTAAATGGTTTAGTAGTACAAGTGGTATGGAACACTTATACCACTTTATCGCTTAATTCTTTGACTTGTTGGATAGAATATCTTACTTGTGTGAAATTTACTATCTCTTGGTAAATATTCAAGTGTCACCAAGTGGTTATAGGACATTGGGGGACACTCAAGTAATTACCATTGGAAAGTATATAACACTTTTTTGATTAAATAGTATCTTAGGGGAAACCTGTTTTGTGTATAGCTTGTCGTATTCATTAGCACAATCTATCGCTTGACCTTCTAGGCTAGTAAATACCCTAGCGGCTGACTTCGATGGTCGCACCCTGAATCATGGTATCTTTGTTAGTTATTAGCCTAATACCATAAAAGCCAATGGTCAGTACCACGGGCACACCTTGTGTTATGTGGATTGGGTATATAATGGATGTAGGAGTTAATCGATGTCAGTGCTTGTTAAACTCTTGGAGCATGTCTTATTAGTCTCCCCTTGGAATAGAGTAACTCGCGCTAAGAAATCCTTTTTTTTTGAAAGGAAAGAGCATAAACTCATTTTATTGACTTAAGCAACATTACAACAGACACAATGCCACAAAAACTAGCAACCTGTTACAACCATCTTGACAGTTCAATGTAAATAAAACAACCAATAAAACAAATTTACAGTTAAGAATCACAAATATAAAACTAAGCATCCTAATCTGCATACAATCTTGATCAGTGATAATCCAGTGTATATCTAACAATCCAGAAGAAAGCCATCTGCGTTAAGAAATCCTTTATAGTAAAGATATCTATAGGATCAGTTATTTTTCTCGACTTGCTTTCTGCTGGTCTTACCCTGTCAAATTGTTGTCATGCAGTTCTTTGATTGATTTGAAATTTATTCACTCTATTTGAAATGATTGTTGATGTGGGGCATGAGATGATTTTATGACATGGTGATTTGTTATGATATGGTTATGCGATGAGTTCTATATATAGTAATTATTAGGACATGGTATTATTGACATGTTCATTTATTATGATCTTACCCTTTTATTATATTAGAGATAGTCTGACCCATTTTTTTATTATAGTCGGGTCATACTGAGAATTGATAGGTCCAGGGACTCATTGACTATGGATATGGTTATAGTATTTTGAAATTATTAGAGGTATTTTAGGCATTTCACATATTCAATTTATATAAAAGTAATTCTTTATTTTTTCATTTCTCATTTTCATTTTCAAACACTCGTCTTCTTTTTCCAAGCTTTTCAAGTTTCCATCCATGGCTTCCAAAAATATTTGAAATTTAAAAAATCGCTTCTTTTCCATTTTTCCTTAAGCAAAGTTGCTAAAACCTCTTCCTTTCTTCTCTATCATCACTTATCCGACCAAAATAAGGCCTAAGTCACCATTTTTAACCTAGGCCGAGCCCCATACCCCCTATGGCCAAATCTAATTGACCTCTCATTGGCCTTGAAAGCGAGTTTTTGTAGAAGGAAGCTCCGTCCGTGTGTCGTTTGCAAGTTTGGTTGAAGTTCACGTTCGTTTGTGTGAGTAAATGTCGAATTTAAAAACCAAAGTTTTAAACTTTATCATTATGATAATAGTGGATGTTAGTTGCTTGTGCTTATATGTGTGGAAAGTAATGATTGTTTGGTTTGGTTCCCGTGTGAGGCGGTGACATATGTGATAATTAGTTAATGACTTGAGATTAGTCAAAACATTTAAGTAATTATTTATATGTGATGCTCTCTCCATGTTGTACAGTTGTTATTTTCATTTGTATATATGTACATGCTTATGTTTATGAGATATTTGGTTAAATATGTATGACCTACAAAATGTTTATGAAAGTGTCTGTATAGCGACTATCGCTATATCGACACTTTGAAAATATCATCTCTTTTGAAAATCCATTTTAGATCTCGTGCTTGGGTTTTTTCAAAACAAATATTTATTTATGTTTTGACACTTTTAAAACTGTTGCTTGAACCGCGGTTTGAAACAATTTTGATTTACAAAAAGAGTTTCAAAAGTTTTGGTCCGTATAGCGATAATCGCTATGGATGTAGTTCGGAGATGTTAATAATAAAAAATTTAATTAATCATTTTAATGTTTTAAAATTAATTAATAATTTTTAATAATGATGTTTTAACATGTAATTTTAAAATTAATTAATCATTTTTAATAATGACACTTAAGGTTAATTAATCATTTTGATAATGTTGTTTAAAAATTAATTAATTGTTTCAATAATGATAATTAAAGTTAATTGACCATTTTAAATAATGATGTTTAAAGTAATTAATCATGTTTAAAGTTAATTAATTATTTAAGTTAAAGACGTTTGAAGTAATTAATCATGTTTAAAGTTAATTAATCATTTCAATAATGATGTTTAAAGTTAATTAATCATTTTCAATAATGTTATTTAAAGTTAATATTGGTGATGTAAAATCTAAGCATAAGTTTGGTTTTAAAAATATAAAAGTTCAATTTGGATATCGAAAAGATAAGAAATTTAATTTTCATAAACAATATCGATTATATGGAAAGGATTTAGTCATATTCTCAGTGCTAAACGCCGAGATATGGAAGCTTGTCTCTATCTCGAAGGTTAAAAATGTCGTCAAGGCAAGCCTTAGAGGTAACACTACATTTACATACCCAACTTAATTTTCAAACGATGGATAGTACAAGTTTGAAATTGATGAGTGGTGGTAAGGGTATGAGATTTAATTTCCATATACGATCATTTTGATTATTCCCGATAGTTTATTTATCGAAAATCGATTATGCTATCTTCTTTGTAAATCGTCAATCTAAGACGATTTGTTTCTCATTTCAAGCGTTGATATCCTTTGTCGAAAATGACTAAACCCAAAGAGTGAGTGAAAGCCAGGCTATGTGGGGTTGCTCTTATTAGGGTATTATCACATCTACTCTAGATCGGTTTTGGTTATATGCACAATGAGATGTGAAATACTCGGCAAAATTTGGTGGGGTCTGGCTTGGACATGTCCGAGAGTCATCGTAGTTCTCAAGTATATTTTTTAGAGGTATACTTTCGGGTAAGGGGGTGCACCTTCCTAGTCATTGTTGGAAAATTTCCCTTTCCTCGCCTTTGATTCGAACCTTTGAATTTGTTTTCCTATTTGCATGAAAAGTGCCTAGAGCTCTTCTCGATGTTCAATTATTTCTGTCCATTCTCTAATTTTGGATTTTGATCTTGTTTATGCCCAATCTTTCAAGTCTGGATTTTATGCTAAATTGTTCCTATTACTTATGGTTGGATGTTGTTATTATAGGAGGAAAACCCATTCAACATTTGACGAGTGGTCTCACATATTGTTTTATATTTTCACCCTTTGTTTAGAGTTTACTCATATCAGACTATTGTTTCACCTAAGTTGTTTG
Organism: Allium fistulosum; assembly: GCA_030737815.1. Lineage (NCBI taxonomy): Eukaryota > Viridiplantae > Streptophyta > Magnoliopsida > Asparagales > Amaryllidaceae > Allium > Allium fistulosum. The sequence goes on from CM060901.1 coordinate 926,157,982, forward strand.
TTTTCCTTAAGCTCTTGGGTACTTAATTCTATTTGAGTAGTTCGAGAATAGCAGGTTTCTTTGGGCTCTTTTGAAGATGATGGACGAGCAGGAGGCTCTTTACCTATCTAGCTATTTATTTTCGCTATTATGTCTATATATGTATGTGTATTTTGTATCAGCAAGTGTAAAAGCAGGGTGCATAACTGCCTAGGCTGATAGTAGTAATACTTTTTTGTAACTCTGATAACTCCATATTAAGGAGTGACCTTATGTACTATGTTGTTATATTATATTTAACCGTTCCATTGTGAGATTTTCTATTCTGTTCTTTTATTTTACCCTATGATAACTCGTCTTTCAGATGCTTAGGCAATGGCATACGAATACAGAGGATATATTATGTGTCGTTCTCAGGAGTCAGAAAGGTAGGTCGTCGTATATATGCAAGCATGAAATGTACGCGAACTTATACTAATGCAAAGAGTAGGCAGTATCTTGATCTAGTCGACCTCCTATCATGCAAGTGCTTATGCCATATATCCAAGATATATGTAACATCCTAAGTAAACATGCTTGCAATTCTACATATATGCATAACCATTAAATCCATATGCTGCATCCATATGCATAATACTCAACAAGATAAAACAAATAACAAGAGACGATGTGAGTGTGTGTACTATCTAGAGGATATACTTTCCTAAATGCGTGAAAGAGACTATCCAAATAATACATCAAGTAGCACTTATCATCAATAACATGCCCTAATGACATGTTCACAAACATTCCTACCATCCATTGGTCTCTACCTAAAGGGGTATACCAAGTTAAGTCCTAACATATAAGTATGTAACACCCCTAATTTTAAATAACATTATTCAAGAGATTTAATTAGATAAATAAAATACAATAATGTAAAGATTAGAGAGATAAGGAGATTGAGATTTGAAAATTTAAAATAGAGGTCGTGCTTAATTAAATAAAATTAAAAGAATAAGTCTATGGAAATGGTTTTATAAGATAACTAATAAGAGAATAAGGCAAGGGTATTATGGGGAATAGCCGTCCACCATAACCCTTAACCCCTAAACCCTTATTCCCATTTTTCTTTTCACAAGTTCATAATTCTAAAACATAAACCAAAGAGCTCAAGCAGCAATAACTTAGGGGATAAGAGGATTAAAAATAAAGTAAAAGCTAAGGAATCAAGCAAGGAGAATTAAGCAAGATCATATCTCAAGTTCCTTATCCAAAGCAAGGTGAATAATAATCAAAACCATCTTATTTTCATTTTTAAAGAGCATTTGATTTCGAGTTTTAAGTTTAAGACCTTTATGATGATTTCAATGATGAAATGCTTGGATTACATGATATGTTAGATTTAAACAAGTATGTTTGATAAATGTTTTATTCAATTTTAAGGCTAAAATCATATTTATTGGGTTTCGAATGCCATGAGGATTTAATATGTTATGTAATACATTATTTTGGAGATGGCTTTAAATTTTCATAATTAACCAAACTATGGATAATTTATTATGAATTTTTAAAGGAAGAAATAAATAATTGGGTTCAAAAACTTACTCGGGAATTATATTAAGGATTTTGGGTCTAGAATTTTTATATGTTAGATAACATATTAAAAGTAAATTATGATGATTTTTGGGGATTTTTCCTAGGTGATTTACTATGAAATTAAATTAATTAAGTTGGAGGACTTAAACGTCTTAATTGTTTTGCTAAAGGGAAGGGCTTCTTTGCTAATTATTTTTAATAAATTCTAGATGAGCTCGACGGTCTTTTAGAAAAAGATTTTTGTAAAGGTTATGGCAACCAATTACATTTTTACAAATAGGCAAGTTAGTAGAAAAGCATTTACTTAAAAAGGCAACATAAAAGTTTTGTAAAGATTTATTGTTTCACCACTTCCAGTGGCAACCTTTCAACCCCAACCAAGTCGAAACCAATACACATTGTATCAATGCTTCAGTACGTAGTGGACTGGAGAAAAGCGGAAGGTATAGAGTCGAAACCATGCTTTCGAAGGGGTCAAGTCCACTTTAAATAGCTTTCGAAGGTCTTGGTTTTGGTTTCAAAAGAGATGCCGCTTTCCTTGCTTTTAATGTATTCTTTCGAAAGGGGTGAATTACTTTATATAGCTTTCGAAGGGATTGTCGCCATTTTGTTTAAAGAGTAGCTTTCGAATGAGTTGCCGTATATTATGTTTTAAAGAGAAGCTTTCGAAAGGGTTGTTTTGAACCAAGTCGAAACCTTGCTGCCGTCGTCATACCTTTCGAATAGGTAGAAAGTTTTTAGTGAGTTCGAAAGGCAAACCTTTGTTTTATAAATATAAAATGCCGCTTCCCAATGCTTTCAAAGGGCTCTAGTAGCCATTTAAACTAAAGGTTTCGAAGGCAATGGCTTCGAAAAGTGTTTTGAAGCTATCCTTCCAATTGTTTTACTAAAAGATTAAAGCTTTCGAAAGGATGGTTCTGAAACCATCTGTTTTCCCCAAAATCCTTTTACTTGAAGGTTAATGGTTTCGAAAGAGTTACTTTCATTTATGTTCCCTTTGATCGAAAGGTTGTATTTAAGATTAGACCCAATGGTTTCAAAAGAGATACTTTCTAATGGTTTCGAAGCTATGCTTCTATAAGTTGGAAAAATATGCTTTTAAACGTTCGAAAGGAATGTTTTGATGGTTTCGAAAGGAAGGTTCTGATGCTTTCGAAAGAGATATTTTAAAGTGTTTCGAAAGGCATATGTTTAAGTGTTTTGAAAAGAAGGTTTGAATGCTTTCGAAAGAGATATTCTAATACTTTCGAAAAGCAAAGGTATAAGGTTTCGAAAGCCTTAGTTTTCAAAACAAAGAACCCAATCTCATTTTAAAGGAAGAGCCATGGCAATATAAAAGAGGTTTGAAATGGTTTTTAAATTTTGGAGTCTTTGAAGAAGCTTTCCTCGATAAAAATAATGGGTTAAAGGGATTAACCATGTTTCATGTGAAAATGATTTCAAGGATATTGAACCATAAATTTTGGTATTATTATATTATGATCAGATACTCGAAGTTTATGTTTTCTCCTTGAACTCTCGGGTACTCAATTGATTTTGAGTAGTTTGAGAGTTGAGGGTTTTCAGGTTCTCCTTTAGACGAATAAGCTTCCGAAGACGTGCAGGAGGCAAGCAAGCTATTAGGAGTTCTTTTCTTTTTGATTCCGTTGTGTTTTGATGTAAAGGCAAAGTAGTTTAATTGCCTATTTATATACTCTGATCATCCAAGGGAGCATCTTCATATGTCGCTTTTGGCATAGTTTGTGATAATTATATTTTCTCTAAACGTGGTACTCGAATTTGGGATTATGTAATGAACTTGAAATATGATTGCAATGGAATGAGAAATTTGGTTAATGGTCTTAAAAAAAGTTCGTATTTATGTGTTTCTGTTGTATCAATGTATCTAACATTACCACATTTGATCACCGAGAATTAATAACTATGGATGACTGAAGCATCCGTAGCCGTTAGTTTTGGCCCTCAATGTGGGGGATGTTACAAGTTGGTATCATAGCATAGGTTTATGAAAACTTAAAAAGATTTTTCAAAAATGTAATCCAATGAATCAGAAAATAAGATCAGGGTTTGGGTTAACGCTATAGTAACATACTTTTATTTGATATATATATATATATAAGTATGTGTTCCCCCCTCTCTTAGACCGTTTTTTGTATCTTACTAAGGCTCGTATGCAGATCTATGAGAAGGGAAGATATGAAGGCAGGAAACTAAAGAGGAAATCTTGGTGGAGGAAGCACCACAACAAATGGAAATGCTCGACCCAACGGGAAAAACCAGGGTCGACAGGCAAATGCTAATCCAAATGAAAATGCCAACGTAGGTGCTAGAAATCCACCAGTAGACATAGGGATGGTGTATCAGGCTTTTGTCAATATGGTGCAAGCATGAGCTGCTACAGGAGTAGCTGGGGGTAATGGTGTGAATGTTGGAGGAGCTAATCTCATTGCCCCGGTTGGCAACAACTATGCTAAATTGAGTAGGGATTATACTAGTCTTGGCAGGAAGTCGTTTTTGGGAACATAGGATGCTATAGAAGTTGAGAATTGGCTTTTGCATTATGAGGTAATCTTCGCTGACTTGGGATTGAATGATGAGCAGAGGACAAGATTAGCCTAGGGAGCAGCACTTCATTGGTGGAATAGTGTTACTACCGGAGTTCCTAAAGAAGAGTTGACTTGGGTGGAATTTCAGAGAAGATTCGAGTAGAGGTTTTTGTCTGAAGTTGCCAAGTCGGCATTGTTGAGGAAGTTCATAGATTTAGTGCAAAGCGAGATGTCGGTGATTTAGTATGCCACGAAGTTTAATGAGTTATTCAGATATGGACAAGCTACCATTGACACCGTCATCAAGAGGAATGAGAAGTTTATTCGGGGATTGAGACCCGAGATTGCTAGGGCGATCCTGCCACATCATCGTGATCCTTGCAATGTTGTTTTAGAAATGGCAATCCGACATGAGGAGATGCTTGCCACTTATGGGAAGGAGAAGCAGGTTAAAACTCATAGTTCTCTTGGCAAGAAGAGGAAGTTCTTTAAGAAGAAGGGAACCCAGAAGGGAGAAGCTACCAAGAAGGCAAAGGCTAATCTGGTTTGCTTTAAGTGTGATAAGAAGGGTCATTATGCTCATGAATGTCGAACTTGCAAAGGGAAGAAGGCCGCAGATAAGAAAGGAGTGAAATGCTTTAACTGCAACCAGATTTGGTATTATAAGAATCAGTATCCAGAACCAGTTAGGGCAGACAAGGGAAAAGTCATTGCTATTGGACCATCATCTGCTAAGCCAACTGCTATTGAGAAGGGAAAGGCTATAATTGAAGGTACGCTTTTGATTCAGAGTATACCAGTTATGGTACTTTTTGCACATTCATTTATATCTCAGTGTTTGGTTGATAGGTTATGTTAGAACCCACATGCCTTGTCACTCCCTTAAGGGTTGCGAATCCGATAGGGGGTATGCAACTCTGAGAATGAGATGTGACCAGTTGGAACTTGATTTGTTAGGTCATAAGTTTGCATGCAGTCTGTATGTTTTGATTTCGTAGATTTCACAATCATTTTAAGTATGGATTGGTTGGATAGATATGAGGTTAGGATATTTTGCCGGGATGGGGAAATATCTTTGAGATACCCTGACAGTCATAACCGAATTATATTCTTAGTGGAGGATTCTAACCGGAGTGCTTATGCTTTATTGAGTGCTATGGAAGAAAAAGAAGAGTTAAGTTAGGTTCAAATAGCAAGAGAATTTGCAGATGTTTTTGAGCCGGTTACAGGATTACCATCGAAATGAGCCGTTGAGTTTCAGATAGATCTTATGCCAAGAGCTGAACTTGTAAGTAGACCACCCAACAGGATGATACCGACCGAAATAAAGGAATTGAAGGTGCAGCTAGTGGATCTTTAAAGGAGAAATTTTATTAGACCAAGCAGTTTGCCTTTGGGTGCGGCCGCGGTGTTCGTGAAGAAACCAGATAGGTCGTTACGGATGTTTATCGACTATCATAAGTTGAACGAGAAGAAGATCAAGAATAAATATCCTTTGCTGAGAATCAATGATCTAGTTGTGTGGAGCCAGAATATTTTTCCAATTGGATTTAGCGATAGGTTTCCATCAGTTAAGAGTGGTAGAGGACAGTATTCCGTTGACACTATTTCGGACTTGGTATGGTTCGTACGAGTGGTTAGTAATGCTATTCGGGTTGACGAATGCACTAGCTTTCTTTGTAGATTTGATGAACCGAGTTTTCCGAGAGTACTTGGATAGATTCGTATTGGTATTTATAGACAACATCTTAGTGTACTCTAAAGACGAAAGAGAGCATGAAGATCATCTTAGAGTAGTGCTTGAGACGTTGAGGCGGCATCAGCTGAAAGCAAAGTTTTCGAAGTGTCATTTCTGGAAGAAAGAGGTTAAGTTTCTTAGTCACGTGGTTTCAGAGAAGGGTTTGTTAGTCGATCCAGATAAGATCGAAGTTGTTAATAGCTGGAAGAGACCAGAGATGGTGACTGAGATTAGAAGTTTTCTTGGACTTGCTGGCTATTACCGGAGATTCATTAAGGATTTCTTGTGGATAGCAACGCCTTTGACTAAGTTAACCAGGAAGGATGAGAAGTTTATTTGGTCTGGCAAATGTAAGGAAGCATTCCTTAAGTTAAAGCATTTGTTGACCAACGCGCCTGTGTTAGTAGTTCCCGACAGACACCAAGGGTTGGTGGTGTATACCAATGCATGTGGAACTGGATTAGGAGCTCTGTTGATGCAGAGGGGTAAAGTCATTGCCTATGCTTCACGACAGCTTAGACCGCATGAAGTGAGATATCCTACTCATGATTTGGAGTTGGCTGCAGTGATCTTTGCATTGAAGATATGGAGACATTATCTCCTAGGGGAGATATTTTAGCTATATACAGATCATAAATCCTTAAGATATTTATTCTCTCAGAAGGAGTTAAATATGAGACAGCAGAGATGGCTGGAGTTTTTAGCAGCTTATGATTTTGGTATAGAGTATACCCTTGGGAGAGGAAATAAAGTAGCAGATGCTCTTAGCAGAAAAAATCAGAATGTGGTGTTAGCCATGTTGGCAGAATGAAAAGATTTAGAAATTTAGAAGCTTTGACTACTTGTAGTGTGCAGTTAAGATCGATTACTTATTCTAGTCAAAGCATCGCCATGTTGTCCTATTTAGAAGTTCGACCAATGCTTATCGAGAGAATTTCTTTTAAGCAGAAAGAGAATCCATTATTAGTCGAGAAGATTAGAAGGCTGGAAGTTAGGTCGAAAGTCGATGATCTAAAGGATTTTAGTATTGACCAGAGGAGATGGCTGAGAAAGAAGGGACGGTTGTGTGTTCCGAATGTTGAGTACTTAAGGAAAGAAGTTCTTAGGAAATGTCATCGATCCAAATTTATGATTCATCTTGGAGGAACCAAGATGTATCAGGATATGAAGAGGAGTTTTTACTGGGAAGGCATGAAGAAGGATGTTGGTTTATGGGTTAGGCAGTGTGCGAACTATCAACAAGTGAACGCCGAACATCAGAAGCCGAGTGGATTGCTTCAACCTTTGGAGATACCAATTTGGAAATGGGATTCGATATCTATGGATTTTATAGACGGGTTGCCAAGGTTGAATAGAGTAAATGAAAGTATATGGGTCATAGTGGACAGGTTGACCAAGAGTACCCATTTCCTTCCAGTTAAGTCAACTAGAACGGCACATGTTTTAGCTAAGTTGTTCTTGAAGAACATAGTTAGACTACATGGAATTCCTAGCAGTATAGTGAATGATAGAGATGCTTTGTTTACTAGTGAATTCTGGAAGAGTCTACAGGATGTGGTAGGTACCAAGCTCAAGATGAGTACTGCATATCACCCTCAGACAGATGGGCAGACAGAGAGAGTCAATAAAGTACTCGGGGATTTGTTAAGAGCTTGTGTATTGGACTTTGGGGGATCTTGGGAAGGTCACCTACGCTTTGTTGAGTTTTCCTATAGTAACAGTTATCAGACTAGTATAGGAAAGGCGCCTTTTGAAGCTTTGCATGGAAGGACATGCAAATCACCATCATGTTGGTTGCAGACTAGAGACGGATTAGTCTTGGGTCCAGATTTGGTTAGAGAGGCAATAGAGAAGATTGAGTTGATCCGAGGAAGGATGAATGAAGCTCAGTCTGGACATAAGAGTTACGTAGATAAGAAGCATAAAGGTCTAGAATTCTCAATTGGAGATAGTCTTCATTAAGGTATCATGGAGAACGGTGTGGTACGATTTGGAAAGTCAGGGAAACTGGCACTGAGATATGTTGGTATGTTCCTAATTATTGAGAGGATCAGTAAGCTCGCATACAGAGTAGAGTTGCCGAGCAGTATGGCAGGTGTCCATAATGTGTTTCATGTATCTCATCTACGTAAGTATGTGCATGATCCGGAGACCATTATTCCTCCAGCAGAGTTGGAAGATTTGATAATAGAACCGAATTTGACTTTTTTTAGACAACCAGTTCGGGTTGTAACGAGAGATGAGAAGAGGTTAAGAAACACGACAGTCAAGTTGGTGAAAGTTCAGTGGAGCGACAACGAGGAGGATTGTACTTGGGAGACAGAAGATAGGATTAGAGATACTTATCCTGATCTGCTATAAGGGTATGTTCTATATTAGCTTTATATAGACTGTTGCTAGTCAAATAGGCTAGTATGGTAGTTAATAATTGTTACAGATGGCTGCTATGCTTAGTATTTAATCCTTATTGAATTTCTAGGACGAAATTATTTAAGGAAGGGAGCCTGTAACACCCCTAATTTTAAATAACATTATTCAGGAGATTTAATTAGATAAATTAAATAGAATAATGTAAAGATTAGAGAGATAAGGAGATTGAGATTTGAAAATTTAAAATAGAGATCGTGCTTAATTAAATAAAATTAAAAGAATGAGTTTATGGAAATGGTTTTATAAGATAACTAATAAGAGAATAAGGCAAAGGTATTGTGGGGAATAACCGTCCACCATAACCCTTAACCCCTAAACCCTTATTCCCATTTTTCTTTTCACAGGTTCATAATTCTAAAACATAAACCAAAGAGCTCAAGCCGGCCATAACTTAGGGGATAAGAGGATTAAAAATAAAGTAAAAGCTAAGGGATGAAGCAAGGAAAATTAAGCAAGATCAAATCTCAAGTTTCTTATCCAAAGCAAGGTGAATAATAATCAAAACCATCTTCATTTTCGTTTATAAAAAGCATTTGATTTCGGGTTTTAAGTTTAAAACCTTTATGATGATTTCAATGATGATATGCTTGGATTACATGATATGTTAGATTCAAACAAGTATGTTTGATAAATGTTTTATTCGATTTTGAGGCTAAAATCATATTTATTGGCTTTCCAATGCCATGAGGATTTAATATGTTATGTAAAACATTATTTTAGAGATGGGATTAAATTTTCATAATTAATGAAGCTATGGATAATTTATTATGAATTTTTGAAGAACGAAATAAATAATTGGGTTTAAAAAATTATTTTGGCAATTATATAAAGGATTTTGGGTCATTTTTATATGTTAGATAACATATTAAAAGTGAATTATGATGATATTTGGGGATTTTTCCTAAGTTATTTACTATGGAAATTAAATTAATTAAGTTGGAGGACTTAAATGTCTTAATTGTTTTGCTAAAGGGAAGGGCTTCTTTGCTAATTATTTTTCAAATATTCTGCATGAATTCGGCAGCATTTTAGAAAAAGATTTTTGTAAAGGTTATGGTAACCAATTACATTTTCACAAATAGGCTAGTTAGTTGAAAAGCATTTACTTAAAAAGGCAACAAAACAGTTTTGTAAAGATTTATTGTTTCGCCACTTCCTGTAGCAACCTTTCGACCCCATACCTCCGCCCCCAACAAAGTCGAAACCAATACGTGTGGTATCAATGCTTCGGTACGTAGTGGACTGGAGAAAAGCGAAAGGTATAGAGTCGAAACCATGCTTTCGAAGGGGTCGAGGCTACTTTAAATAGCTTTCGAAGGTCTTTGTTTTGCTTTCAAAAGAGATTCCACTTGCCTTGCTTTTAATGGATGCTTTTGAAATGGGTGAATTACTTTTATATAGCTTTCGAAGGGGTTGCCGCCTTTTTGTTTAAAGGGTAGCTTCGAATGAGTTGCCATATATTATGTTTCAAAGAGAAGCTTTCGAAAGGGTAGTTTTGAACCAAGTCGAAACCTTGCTGGCGTCTTCATACCTTTCGAATAGGTTGAAAGTTTTCAATGAGTTCGAAAGGAAAGCCTTTGTTTTATAAATATAACAAGCTGCTTCCCAATGCTTTCGAAAGGGCTCCAGTAGTTTTAAACTAAAGGTTTCTAAGGCAATGGCTTCGAAAGGTGTTTCGAAGCTATCCTTCCAATTGTTTTACTAAAAGATTAAAGCTTTCGAAAGGAAGGTTCTGAAATCATCTGTTTTCCCTAAACTCCTTTACTTGAAGGTTAATGGTTTCGAAAGGGTTACTTTCGTTTATGTTCACTTTGACTCAAAAGTTGTATTACAGATTAGACCCAATTGTTTCGAAAGAGGTACTTCCAAATGGTTTCGATGCTATACTTCTATAAGTCAAAAAGATATGCTTTAATACTATCGAAAGGAATGTTTTGATGGTTTCGAAAGGAAGGTTTTGATGCTTTCGAAAGAGATATTTTAAAGTGTTTCGAAAGGCATATGTTAAGTGTTTGAAAAGAAGGTTTGAATGCTTTCAAAAGAGATATTCTAATTTTTTCGAAAAGCAAAGGTCTATGGTTTCGAAAGCCTTAGTTTTCAAAACAAAGAACCCAATCTCATTTTAAAGGAAGACCCATGGCAATATAAAAGAGCTTTGAAATAGTTTTTAAATTTTGGAGTGTTTGAAGAATCTTTCCTTGATATAAATAGTAGGTTAAAGAGATTTACCATGTTTCATGTGAAAATGATTTCAAGGATATTGACCATAAATGTTGGTATTATTATGTTATGATTAGATATTGTATGTCTTTCTTCTATATACATATTCACTGTATAATGGACCCATAATTGTGTTTAGGGAGTAAGGGCAGAATAACCAGCTAGGTTGACCCAGTAGTGAATATAAATTGAGCTAACTCCTGTATGAGTAGAACTGCATCCAGGAGGTCAGACAGACTAGACCATAGGATGCCCAAAGACTGATTAAAAAATTTGTCAGATTAGACGGGTTCATAGTAAACCCATGAAAACTGTTTGGAAAGAGTTATTGGCAGGGGCCATTAGGTTCTAGTGATCCCTTGAAAACTATATCCGAATAAAGTTATTGACAGAAGTCGGTAGGTTCATAGTCAACCTATGAAAACTATGATATGAGGGAAGTTATTGGAGATACCAATAGGTTCAGGGAGAACCCATGAAATAATTGGATGAAGTTATTGGCAGGGGCCAATAGGTTCTTGGTGATCCCATGAAAACTATAAAACCGGACAGATAGTCCATAAGCTGTAAACAGGTTATTAGTCAGCCCATGAAAACTAATGGGTTAATAATGACCCTAGAAATTATAACTGAGACAGATAGTCAAATAAATGGGGATGGGAAATCCAGGATATTTTGCATATCATCGTATTTTAAATTGTTATGTTTTTAACCATTGTGGGTGCAAGAGCATAGTATATGGTTAATATATATTTTTGGGTAAGATACTAGTGAGGGTAAAACCCATTCTGCTAAGCGGCATGGTCTAACTAGATATCTAAATGGTTCGAGATGGTAGGTTATCATTTATACCAAACTTTTATGTCTGACTCGAAGTTTATGTTGTCCCCTTAAACTATCAGTTACTCAATTGATTTTGAGTAGTTTGAGAGTTGAGGATTTGTAGGTTCTCCTTTAGACGAATAAGCTTTCGGAGACATGTAGGAGGCAAGCTAGCTATTAGGAGTTCTTTTCTTTTTGGTTCTGCTATGTTTTGATATAAAGGCAAAGTTGTTTAATTTCCTATTTATATACTCTATGTTGGAACTGGACTAGCCCGCGGCGGAAGTTATGGGTGAATTTCAAAAAATTTACCATATTGGATCCTTTATTGAGCCTATGAAGTCTAACTGAATTAGAACATTTCTAAATTTCATTTAAATAAAATCATTTATTTTATTTAAATTCAAATATATTAAGATATGAAATTAATTTTATTTGATTTAGTTTATACATAAATGTATCATATACATATAAGTGTGAGTGCATGTGTAACATAATAATCCGTGAAAGGTATAATACGTCCATATGTTGATGTTGGGATTTACATCGCAACAGACATATTAGCTCATTTTGTATGTCATGCATGTTGTCCAAATATGTGCATGTATATGTGTTACAATATATACACACACACACACACACACACACACATACACTCACACACATATATGTATGTATAAATATATTATATATGAACATAAAACATTTATATATATAGAAAGAGAGAGAATAATTATTAAAAATTATTTATAATTCAAAATTAACTTAGTTTTGCAAACATAATAATTTTCATATTTTAATTTGTATATATTATGAATAAAATAATGCTTTCATCCATAAATAATTAACATAAAATAATCTATTGATGAAAATTCAAATTTTACAATTTTCAAAAATCTAGGATAATAAAATAGAGCTTAGGAAAAATCTGGTGATTTTTCAAAGTTGAAATATTATTTTTAAAAACAAATAAATTGATTTTGGAAATAATTATTTAATATAAATTAATATATTCCTAAAAATTCAAATTTTAAATTTTCAAAAATTCTAGGATCATGAATGAAAGGTTAGGAAAAATTTTGAAGAATTTTTAAATTAAATTATTATTTTTAATAAATCATAAACAGTTTTTTCAAAATAATATTAATTATTAAAAATAATAAAATTTATTGAAAAATTTATTATTTTTTTATATGTTTCTAAAATGATATAATATTTTTTAAAAATATAAAATTGAATTTTTAATGTAATAATTACTTTATATATAATAAACAATTCAAAAATTCAATAAATGTTAATTTAAAAATATTAATATATGTATGATAATTAATTTTTGAATTTTTGTATTATATATAAATAAGTGTACTAAATTTTTTAAATCATATATATATATATCTTATATATGCATATATGCTATTATGAGAGAGAAATATACAATAATATATATATATATGAATTTATTAATAAATATATATAAAACAATTATTAATGACAAAATTTGATTTTGTACAGTAAACAACATTTGTCTATACATAAATCAAATAATATAATAAACAAATTATGCACATAACCAAACTGATTTCTGACAACCACATCTACTTACAAAATCTCACCTAACTGAACATATAGTAGCAATATATTTAAATAGATATGAAATTGCTCATTATAGGATCATAGATTATAATTTAATTACTGTAATATGAATTGAAATTACCAATTTAATGATGCCTTTGAATCCACATTGAAGTAATGACTTCCCTTCCTTTTACTAGTCTTGATTAGTCAGATTGCAAGTCCGGAATCACCGACCTCTAACTATCGAATAGTATTATTTTAATTTGAAATATATTTGAGAATTTTGAAGTGCATTGAGAGCTATGTATTAATCAGCAATGTAGAAGGTATTGGCGGCCAAAAAAAATTTCATCATTATTTTTAGATATATATATATACACATACATAGATATATATATATGTGTGTGTGTGTGTGTGTGTGTGTGTGGTTGTATTAGAGAGAAACGAGAAAAACCTTTTTACCCATTCTCACTTGATCTCAACCCATTATCTCCAAGCCAATTCCCTATGTTTTAGCCATCCTTAGTCCTTCCCAAAACCGAAATTTTGCAGCCCTAATGATAGGCCTTAAACCTATCTAAGTCCAAGTCAAAATACTATGTAATTAAATCTAATTTAATCGTTTGTCGATATTGTATATCGATCGATATATTTATAACTGTTATAAATATATATAACATTATTTATTTCTAAAATCATATTCAAAATTTATAATTAATATTTCATAAATATTAATTAATTTAATTAATTTATAACAATTATAAACAAATTAAATCGTTCAGCCTTAAGGGAATTCATCATTTCGGCTGTATAACTCTTGGGTGTAAATTTGGTCAGCGATTAACATCGAACTATTCTAATGTTAACGTTCACATGTCACTTAGCAGGTGGTGTGACATTATGGCCAAATTTATCGCTTACTCATTTTCGGTAAAAATCCAATTTATTTCAATAAGCATTACCCGGTTATGACATTTGTTTACACCAATTCTCTTCGTCAAAACTATATCACTTTGGACTTATGGAATTTGGTAATGGTCAAAATTCCAACCTCATCCACATTCAACTTTATAGTCCAAATACAAAGTCCTTGGTTCAATAATAACAATTATTATTAACCAAAATGCTCTGACCAGAAACTCTGACTTTGAGTTGACTTGAGTTGATAGTGATACTAACTGCATATAACCGAGGAGACGAATCCTTTCCTGAATAGTGCTTCACTTCTAACCCTTCCACTCGACCCAACTATAGTCACTCGATGGACGCCATGCCATGATTTGGCTATAATCAAAGTAGAGCTTTAATATTGAAGATCCACGGTATTCTCCAGTCGAGAGAACTGTGTAAATCAGTCACATCAATATTTTCTGTTTGACCTTAATTATATTAACCAACAGAAAACTATCGAGTGAGTCGTTCCATAATTATCCAATAACTATTAGTACGTAACCCCGTAGGTGCCCCAGCAGTCATGAGTAATACACTGCCCAACATTTGGTGAGCGTTACGTACTCTAGTCTCAATGGATACATCGATATCTAGTCTCGATAAATCTTGACTAGGAACATTTAAAATGGTATATTATTTTTGTTGTGATAAATTACTCACGGTTACAACACTTTGTAACTACTATCACAAAATATACAATTTATCGATTTTTCTATTAAATATACTTTTAATTAAGTTGATTAATTAATATAATCACATTATATCAAGTATATGATAGGAAGAAAATACCTTTTATTTCGAATAAGATTGGTCAACGAGTTAGATATATGTAACAAATTACATAATTGCCCCTAGGGCATAACCCTAACTCTATCAATCTCCCACTCTCACTTGGGGTCAATTATGGAATCTAATTCCAACTTCTCTAATCAGTTTTCTCAAAACCAATTTAGTCAGTCCCTTAGTGAATGAGTATGCTATTGTGTTTTAATTATCTACTTTGTCAGTTAACTCTCTCTGACACCAACAAACTGCCTATATCATGTGGAACGATTCGAAGTATGTCTTTCGACTTCTATTGAGCTTTAAGTTCTATCATGGCCAATTTCATGACATTGTTTTCTTATAACAATATTATGGGATTCTCAACATTTGGAATCACCTTTGGCTCAATTATAAATTTGTGCATTTATATCTATATACATTGGTTTGTTGTAGCGCTATTCAAGTTAATGTTCTCAACATTTCGTTGAATCAACCACAATCACTTTTATTTTGAAAAATTTTCAAATTAAAGATTTTAACTTGAATTTTATCATTGACGTGTTATACTCAATATCACTTATAGAAGTTTGTGTCCAAACGGTCGTTGTTTCTATAAACAATTCTCTAGTATTTCATAAATACGCGAGAACACCTCAAACAACCATTTAGTGATATCAATTTGGATTTTATTTTTTCTCCATGTATCAAATACATAAACAAAACACAATATCATACACAACATTATCTGTATGATAATTCCTATTGGTAATGCATAAGAAATCCAACTTACATGTTCTCTGTAACGACCCGCCTTTTTGGACAGTTTAAACCGACGATCAAATACACCTGCCGATTCTAAACCATTCAAAAGGGCGGATGGTTAATGGGGTAAATAAGAAAAGAAGAGAAAAGGAACAAGAAACAATCACAGAATCTCGCAGCGGAAAGATAAAATATAATAATCAGGTAAACAGTTCATGAAGCTGTTTAATATACTTTTGATTATCATTTATACATCATTTATCAGAGTTATACATATACAACAGAACAAATAAAATAATGCAGTGGACAGCATGATGCAAGGATAATAATAGTAATAGTATACCAAATCTTCGTCTTCGTCCTCCAGAATAGATCTTCAATAAGCTGAAAAAACTCAGGACTGACCCGAGCGTAATGAAAAACAAAACACTCGAGTCAGGACTAAAATATCCTTATGAAAGTTAAATCAATCGTAAATAAATATGAATGCAACGGCGTCAGAGATGTTTACGGGGTTTGACATCTCCTATCCAGTGTCAACGTGAGTGCAATAACTTAAGAGATGTTACGGGATTTTCCATCACTCTAGGATCCATTAAACTATCTACTATATAATAGAATACGCTATATACAATAATGTCTATCATAAAGTAAAATATCAAACTAGCGTTAAGCCATGGCCCATTCCACCCTTAACACATTTTTATTCCCAAGAGCATATACAAGACCGTAGTTTCCCCAAAACTGGAAGTCACCAGAGGGCAATCCATATGCTAAAGGTACAAACCAAAACGTAGTGGTCGCGAATAGGATAATCAGTATGACAAGGTACATGAGGCGATACCAACTAGGATACTAGTAGTTGCGTGATCCGGACTGATGTTGGGCATAGCAGCTACTACCCCAACACCGTGAAACAACACTCCCAAATCAAGGGGTGCACCCAATCGAATCACAAATGTAATAGACATGGTATCGAAGAAGTGTGTCCGCTAGAGGTGGCGAACCTCAATGGCCCGGCGCGGCTCCTGTTCTAGTCATGTCAGGGGTCATCCAATATCGTTCTCTTTCTTCAGTCAACGCGTTCACCAAACCATCCACTTCATTCTGGATCGACACTCCGCGTATAATAGTTATTAAAGTGGTTTTCGGTATCGACAAAGAGTATGTCCATATCCGATCCCGGTCTCTTTAATAACTACGTATTATTACACCCATGGCTCTTTTACATTTCAAATCGATTCATAATTGATATCAAAATATCATATTCGCTTCAAAATCAAATCCATTTCAAATATTATCATATCTATTCAAGATGTAAGATTCCGTTCAAAATCATTTTCGCCTCAATATCTCATTTCGATTTCAAAATCATTTTTCGCCTCAATATCTCATTTCGATTTCAAAATCATTTCGAATTTCAATTTAGGTTGCAACTTCATTTAACCCAATTCGTATTTAAATTCAAGATTTAAATATAAACATTTCACCTTATTGACCAGCTTGAAATTTTTAGAAAATTGTTTTAAGTTGTTTAAAAGTAGTTTTAAATAATTAAAATACTTAAAATCTTTAAATGGATTTCAAATAGATAAATAAATTTAATATAGTTAATATAGGTTAAAATAGTTTAAGTAGTTTAAAAGTAGTTTTAAATAATTAAAATACTTAAAATACTTAAAATCTTTAAATGGATTTCAAATAGATAAATAAATTTAATATAGTTAATATAGGTTAAAATAGTTTAAGTATTTAAAAATGGTTTATATAACAGAGAAATTTGGAAAACAAAATGAAACAACTTCAAAACTAAACCATTTAAATTATAACTTCCCAATTCAAATCAATTTCAGTTCCTACTCTACCGATTCAATTTCGATTTCAATTCAAATGAATGTCAAATTTGACTTCAAATTAATTCAATTCTACATTCACCTTTAACTAATTCAATTTCAATTTATATCGATTTGGCGCTTGATTTTTCAAAATATCAATTTATAACACTTAACAAAATTTATCCTTTAATATTCAATTTTAAATCCAAATTCAAATATCATTCAATTTCAAGTTCAATTTCGAAATATCATTTTTATATCACTTTTACTTAGTAATACTCAAAGCTCGAGATAATGTTCAATCTTTAAAACAAATAAATTTCCGGAGTTCAATCATATCCCAATTTTAAATTTCAAAGTCTCAACTTAAGTTATTTAACAATTTCTTTTAACCAAAATTTATTTCGACATTCCAAACTCAATTTACGATAAATTCGATTTCTGTAAATTGATTTTATTTATAACTTTTAAATCAAAACATTTAAATGAATTTCAAATCAACGATTTTTAAACTTATTAATTTTACCAATCCGGTGTCCGTATATAATTTTCTATCCTATGGCCAAGTGATTATTTATTTCAATTAAATGTCAGGGATGAATATATATCACTTAAACCAAATCACAGTGTCATATGTATGTATAACAGGATATATATATAAGCAAATAAACATCCAACCATTTAAATATCAACCAATAGCATCCATCGAAATACATCACCCAATAGACAATACAATTCACGGCAATTTCATAGTTATCAATGTCAGGTAATTTAATCGCAATTCAATTTTAATTTCAATTTGACTGTCAATTTAATTTTCAACGGTGGATTCAAATGACAATCTATATGACAATTAAATTTTATCAAACAACGACAAATAAAATTCATAACACTTCATAATATCAAATTTAACTACCATAAAGATATTTAGTACGTTGTGAATGTTATAAAACACTCACCTTGATTCTACGATTTTAAATCAAATCGAACGACGTTCGATTTAACCAAAGATTTAACAAGCTCGAAACAGTCCCGGATTTGCACTGCAGCGTAGGTCTCATCGCGGCGATTCCAACGCAAAATATTTCGTCCAATTCTGATACAGTATGAGAGAGATACACATTTTTAAAGTTTGAATACAAATTAAATAAACAATTTCTTTTTTTTATATATAATAAACCTCATCGGGCCATTCATTCCAGATCGAGCAATCACGGCCGCTCCTTGCATCTTCTCGCTAGCATACGTTCCAGGCCATGCGTGCACAAGAGAACCCAAACACGAAAACTAGGGCACGCCGTCGATCCCCCCCCCCCAGGCCACCAAGCACTCGATCCATACACGCCAAACGACGCGCCTCCGTGAGCTCCACCACTGCCCTGAGCGTGGACGAGCTCGGTCACCTCTAGCTGCTCAAAAACGCGCTCGAACTGACCACTAACGGAGGCAGTTCTCTCTCCATCCACCTCGCCAAATCTCATCTCGACCGTTGGATGCCTCGGCCTCGCCATGATCTACGACTTTCGTTTAGAAAGTTCTCGACGATATTGAATAGATCGTGAGGAATCGAGGAGGAAAGTGTGATGAATTTCGGCCATAGAAATAACCTAGAACGGCGGCTCGTTAAAAGAGATTAGGGTTTCACTCTGAACGTATATATATACGTATTATAAAATTATTTTATTATTAAAATAAATTTTAACGATCGTTTACAAACGAACTCCAAACAACACATGCCGCCTGGCGTTTCTAAGGTTTTACCCGCATTCCGAAAATAATGGAACGTGTTTCGGAGGCTAATTTGATCGTATGTGGAAGATAGCTTTTTAAATCAAATTAAAATATTAAATTTTCGATATTTAGTCCAATGCGTTTCTAACCCGTACGACGAAACGATAACTCCAAACGTTACGAAATTTGAAATCCGATAATAATACATTATTACGGATCCAATGGAACTGGTTTCGTCAAATTCCAAGACTGTGCCTCGGAAGGCTATTTTTACTCGTCGATTAAATCGACGACCTTTCAAAATTTACAGAATTGCTTAAAATTCCAATTTTAAAATCTTATTAACTCTATTACAATCCCAATATAACTTACATTCACTTTGGAAACCAATTTGAATCATATTAAATCAAATTTCAGTTATTCACTCTATTTTCATATATTAAATTTCAATATCAAATTAATCATATCAAATTCGGAATTTAATTATTCAAATATCTATAATATTAAATTTAAACAAATTTGATTATTCTTGAATCACTATCTTTTGAGATACTCAAATAAGAACTTATAAAATTAACTTTTGAAATGAATTAAAATTATAGAACAACCATTTCCATTATACGGTTATTCAATTCCCATTATTCAATTATTCAATAAATTCCAAATATTAAATTTAAACAATTTAATTGTTCAATATTTAACGGATTTCAATATTGGATTTTTAAATAAATTTCCATTATCAGTCGATTACTTTATTACATCAAATGAATTCCACATTATTATTTAACTTCAGTTAGAGATAATGCACTCAACTAATATATAAAATTTCATTTCAATTGCAATTGGTTCCCAAATTCAACTTGACTAACTAAATGAATAGGTAACTTAACTAATTATCACCATTAACTTTTAATTACACTTATAAGTTTATTATTTACAAACAAGTGTCACAATTACCTACACAATACAAATTCATTCCATTACCGTTGACTACATATTATTTCAATTGATTTGGGATTTCATTCAATTCATAAATAATTAACTTAGATGAAATTTGCTGCAATTCATTCTAGTTATTATTACCATACATAAATTTAAAATTTTTAATTCTTCCAATATTAAACCATGAAATCTTATTAAATTAACATTTTTAATTATCGAAATTTTACGGGTCGTTACATTCTCTTTTTAATAGGGTGCTCTTGTATATCGTTTGGTACAATCCTTATATCTTTTATACTCACAATAAAAGACATCATTTACAATCCAAAATTTAGTATTAAAACAACTAAAGTTGATTTTAAGACAAGCATATTGTTAAAATCAACAACGTGTTGTTTACTTATAGTTTAGAAATATTAGTACCTTTTAACCTTCTTTCTTATGAACACACGCTTCCTCTGCACTTTGATTGAAAATCAAACTATTTGATATTTCTATCAAAATACTTATTCAATCTTGATGCTTATAAAATGATACATTCGTATCATTTCTTGGACCATATCCAAAGACTCACAAACCCAATATCGCTCTTACTGACTTCGAGGCATTTTGGTTAATATGTGTTAACGGCTTACTCTAAATCATTATTTAGAATTTTCTGTTTCAATACATAAGTACCAAACACTAAGTCTTATCGAGCGATAATTTTGTGAGTAAATCTGAATTAACTTGAGCATGTTGAATACCGAATTTATTATGCTAATTTCAATAATTGAAATTTACGATATTATTCTTATCAACATTGCTCATTTAATTCTAACCACATTGGTTTTTCCAATAAAGACACAATATCGGCCGATGGATCACATCTCTTTGGTTACGACCACCAAAATCATATTTTGACAGCGTACTTGGAATTCTTTCAGATTTGCGCATCATACCATATAGAGCCAACAATCTTAATGGTTTAATTGAACAACCGAGGGTAATGTATATTTTCGATATTAATAAGAAACTCATAGTTTCTCTTCGATGTACGAGAATACTTATTAGATATTCTAATGCTATGTGTTCATTTAGGTTAGTTAATTTCACTTCATCTCATATAATCAGTTCTATCTTTGGATCGGATCCAATTCCATTTAACAACCAAAAATTTCTCAAAGAAATTCCTTCACAATGAAGTTGATATATCTTGAAACAACAATTATTTCTTAGTGCAAATAGAATAGGCATTCATAAACGCTTTATGAACCTTTTTATTTATAAAACTGATTTTAGTTTACAAAATTATGTTTAAAACATAAATATGTCATTCGATGATAGACCTTTCCAAAAAAATTTTGGAGATTCATACAAGATCCCTCATGAACAATTATTACATGTAATCTTTCGACTCGCACAACCTGCCAACTCCTTGGCCTAGCATATGTTGGGATTTCTTACAAACCCTTATCTTGTATGATTTTGTAAACTATTGTTTAGATGAAATAATATCAACCTTGTGTACTACCCTTAAGTACATGACCTTATAGAAAGAAACTAACTCAACTTCACTCACAATTAATCATAAATTGTCCAACAATGTCTAATTACTCCTTATCGATTCATCATTATGTATCACATGGAGGAGTGACTTATGAGACTGAATCTATATTCATTTTTAGGTACATTTGGAACTCTTTCCAATATACTCACTTATTTGACCAAATCAAATCATTTTATTATATTTCATGTTATTTTATTTACTTTTCTTTTATATTCATGATTTTATCATAAACTTACTACATGGTATCTAATACACATGTTCATGTTGGTAATAAATCATCGATGAATATAACAAAGTATGTGGAACCCTTTTGGTATTAATAGACTTATGATTGCATACATCAATATGTATTAATTCAAAAAGTTCATCAACTCTTATGATGCTCCCACTGAATGGGTGCATAGCCATTAATTGTTTGATATATAATTAACCTGTATCATATGATTCATAATTATATAGTACAATTATTTCTCAAAACTATGGCTTAGTCTATAATTCCAAAACAACTGTAAATAATATTAGACACATATGTATTTTTGTTGCATCACTTTTACTATGAAAACAAATTCCATAATATAGTTCTATTTCATAATGAATATTCATAATACTCATATTGAAATATAGTTATATCTATTTTTCAGTCAATACCAAAAGTAAACATTATTTCACAAATAATGTTCGGTACATTTTACGAAAACAATTTTCGTAATTTGATGCAATCATTAGGTGCTATATGGCATGTTCCCACTATTTCCGCCATTACTATAATAGCGTACTAAATTTAGAGGTCAACCATTCACTTAATATTGTTAATATTGTTTACTTATTTCATATGCTGCAACTAGTTTACAGTGGAGAGTTTTTTGATCAAATATCTTGAACTCAAAGAAATAAATGTTATAGAAAACAATTTTATATATGAAACTACATTTCGGAATAAAAACCATATTTCATATTCCAATATTAAGTATCAATTATTATTATAATTCTTGTTTCCAATGTTTCTCTATGAAGCAGAAGTGACTATTCATTCTCTTCATTCCAACTTTACTTTAAATTACATCTATTCTTATACATTCGTTTTTCTTTCAAATGGTCAAACTATTCAAAAGAAAACCTTACTACAATATCAGAACAAACTTTTTACAAAAGCGCATTCGATTATTCTTAACATTTAAGACATCAAATATGTTGCACTTTTTGTAAACTGATCAAGATGACATTTCAACGATCGAGTTCTTAGATGTATCTCGTAGTTTATGGTCTTGTGTTATATTAACACAATATGATCCTTTTGAAATCATTCAAGTTGAATGCATGATCTTAAAATATTGTTTATTGGCTTACTTTGAATGAACTAACTTCATCGAAATATTGTACCACACAAACTATAACTGTTCACCATATAACATTTATATATGAAAGTACATGGATCAAATATCCATAGCCTTGAATTGCATTTAGAGTTCAAAAACTCATAAAATGCAATACACGGTCTAAACCAAATTAACATATAAGTGACCAACTTATGAATGTATTAAATAGTTGAAATTAGGCACTTGCATGGGTATAGAAACATTATATAACATGCAATTAGAATTATTAGTAAGTATATGCTATATTTCTATTTGTCAACTTTCAATTCAGTTTGTTTATATATGTTAATTGACAAACATTTTATCAATCATATTAAATGCACAACATTACCATTGTAGATAATTATAACATTATATAGCATATGTTCTTACAATGTTAGAAAGGTTAAATGTTACCATTTCATTTTTCTAATAAGGCTCCCACTAGTCTTTTATGTTTCTCCAAACCCTAAGATGAAACATAGAAGTCTTACAACTTCACCAGTGGGTGTTAGGACTCATTTGTTTTGGTATTCTGACCTTGAGTTCGCTCAACAAATCATAGCCCCACAAACGATGGATAACTCCATATCGGTTGTATCACATACAACTCCTAACCCATTTTTCCTTGTTCTAATCTCATTTCGACCTTGAGTTTGCTCAATAAATCGAAAGAGATTATTCATTCATACCTACCATATCGTTATGGCCTAAGTATAGTATATGTACCTTGAGTTTGCTCAAAAAATACATACAATTATCTTACCTCATCTTTTCAATATATTAATAATCCTACGCATAACATCTCTAGCTTGAGTTTGCTTAACAACTAAGGAGTATGTAAGTAATTTATTAATATATATTTGGTAGAGGACAACATTATATTGAAGATTCATAATCTTCAATATATATATTGAGTGATATCGACTTATAGAATAATATATTTCTTATGAAATACTCCAGCGATTCAAGTGTCATACACATAAGAAATCACGGTATATGTACATTTACATATGTATTTATTTCTCAAGTCTATTTGGGTTTCTTTAATGTTTCACATATAGTTTATACACATATCATATAAGTTTTATTATTATATAACTTTTATATTTCATATTACTTATATGATAGTCTTATGTATAATATATCATTAACCTTATCTAATTAATTTTAATCAATTAACTCTTTAATTAATTTTAAATTAGTACTCCAATATAACATTTATATTGGACATATCTACTATAACATTTATAGTGTATACTATAACCTTTATAGTGTAACACACATATATCATATATATGTGTATTTTATTTAATTAATTAACCTTTAATTAATTTATTCAACTAAAATTTTTTTATTAAAATTTATTAATTTCAAAATTTATCTTATATACATACATGTATACTTATGTTATCTTAAACATTTTAAAATAACATAATATATATCAACATATATAATACATGCATATATAAATTAATTAACATATTTAATTAATTTATTTTATTAATCTTATTAATAAATTTAAAATTTGAAACTATTATATAAATATTTTCAAACATTTTGAAAATATCATTATCCTTTCAAACATTTTGAAAACTTATGTAGTATTATAATTTTTATAATAAACATGTTTTATTTTAAATTTAACTATTAAATTTAAAATCTTTAACATTAATTTTCAAAACAATTTTGAAAATTAGCCCATGGCACAAATTAAGTTGGGCCTTTTCTATTAGGAGCTACCTTTGGGCTCACTTCACCTTTCGGGCCAGGCTGGTAACCATGTAGGACATGGTACTTGATTACCCAATTCCAATCCTAGACATTATCTTTCTAGACACTGTAGTAAGTAGGCAAGCTTAATTAGTTAGCCCTAATATGACTAAATTAGACCGCATAGGATATTGGGCTCCGATACCATTGTTGGAACTAGACTAGCCCGCGGCGGAAGTTATGGGTGAATTTCAAAAAAATTACCCTATTGGATCTTTTATTGGGCCTATGAATTCTAACTGAATTAGAACATTTCTAAAATTTAAATAAAATTATTTATTTTATTTAAATTCAAATATATTAAGATATGAAATTAATTTTATTTGATTTAGTTTATACATAAATGTATCATATACATATATGTGTAAGTGCATGTGTAACATAATAATCTGTGAAAGGGATAATATGCCCATATGTAGATGTTGGGATTTACATCGCAATAGACATATTAGCTCATTTTGTCTGTCATGTATGTTGTCCAAATATGTGCATGTATATGTGTTACAATACACACAGATATGTATATATAAATATATTATATATAATGTATGAACATAAAACATTTATATATAGATAAATATATATATAGAAAGAGAGAGATCAATTATTAAAAATTATTTATAATTCAAAATTAACTTATTTTTGCAAACATAATAATTTTAGTATTTTAATTTGTATATATTATGAATAAAATAATGTTTTCATCCATAAATAATTAACATAATATAATCTATTGATGAAAATTCAAATTTTACAATTTTAAAAAATCTAGGATCATAAAATAGAGCTTAGGAAAAATCTGGAGATTTTTCAAAGTTGAAATATTATTTTTAAAAACAAATACATTGATTTCGACAATAATTATTTAATATAAAATAATATATTATTAAAAATTAAAATTTTAAACTTTCAGAAATTCTAGGATCATGAATGAAAGGTTACAAACAATTTTGAATAAATTTTCAATTAAATATTATTTTTAATAAATCATAAACAGTTTTTCTGAAATAATATTAATTATTAAAAATAATAACTTTATTGAAAAATTCCTAATTTTTTTTAATATGTTTCTGAAATGATATAATATTTTTAAAAAATATATAATTGAATTTTTAATGTAATAATTATTTTATATATAATAAAGAATTCAAAATTTCAATAAATGTTAATTTAAAAATATGAATATATGTATGATAATTAATTTTTGAATTTTTAAATTCATATTATATATAAATAAGTGTACCAAAATTTTTAAATCATATATATATATATATCTTATATATGCATATATGCTATTATGAGAGAGAAATATACACTTATATATATATATGAATTTATTAATAAATACATATAAAAGACAAAAATTGATTTTGTACAGTAAATAACATTTGTCTATACATAAATTAAATAGTATAATAAACAAATTATGCACATAACCAAATTGATTTGTGACAATCACATCTACTTATAAAATCTCATCTAACTAAACATATAGTAGCAATATATTTAAACAGATATGAAATTGCTCATTATAGGATCATAGATTATAATTTTATTACTGTAATATGAATTGAAATTACCAATTTAATGATGCCTTTGAATCCACATTGAAGCAATGACTTCCCTTCCTTTTACTGTTCTTGATTCGTCAGATTGCAAGTCTAGAATCACCGACCTCTAACTATCGAATAATATTATTTTAATTTAAAATATATTTGAGAATTTTGAAGTGGATTGAGAGCTATGTTTTAATCAGCAATGTAGAAGGTAATGGCGGCCAAAAAAAAGTTCATCATTATTTTTAGAGGTACATACATACATACATACATACATACATACATACATACATACACACACACATATATATATATAGACACACACATACATATCCCATTCTCACTTGATCTCTACCCAATATCTCCAAGCCAATTCCCTATGTTTTAGCCATCCCTATACCTTCCCAAAACCGTAATTTTGCAGCCCTAATGATGGGCCTTAAACCCATCTAAGCCCAAGCCAAAATACTATGCAATTAAATCTAATTTAATCGCTTGTCGATATTGTATATCGATCGATATATTTAATTATAACTGTTATAAATATATATAACATTATTTGTTTCTCAAATCATATTCAAATTTTATAATTAATATGTCATAAATATTAATTAATTTAATTAATTTATAACAATTATAAACAAATTAAATCGTTCAGCCTTAAGGGAATTCATCATTTCAACTGTGTAACTCTTGGGTGTAAATTTGGTCGGCGATTAACATCGAACTATTCTAATGTTAACGTTCACACGTCACTTAGCAGGTGGTGTGACATTATGGCCAAATTTATCGCTTACTCATTTTCGGTAAAAATCCAATTTATTTCAATAAGCATTACCCGGTTATGACATTTGTTTACACCAATTCTCTTCATCAAAACTATATCACTTTGGACTTATGGAATTTGGTAATGGTCAATATTCCAACCTCATCCACATTCAACTTCATAGTCCAAATACAAAGTCCTTGGTTCAATAATAACAATTATAATTAACCGAAATGCTCTGGCCAGAGACTTTGACTTTGAATTGACTTGAGTTGACTGTGATACTAACCGCATATAACCGAGGAGACGAATCCACTCTTGAATAGTGCTTCACTTTCAACACTTCCACTTGGCCCAACTATAGTCACTCGCTAGACGTCATGCCATGATTTGGCTATAATCAAAGCAGAGCTTTCATATTGAAGATCCACAGTATTCTCAAGTCGAGAGAACTATGTAAATCAGTCACATCGATATTTTCTGTTTGACCTTAATTATATTAACCAACAGAAAACTATCGAGTGAGTCATTCCATAATTATCCAATAACTATTAGTACGTAACCCCCTAAGTGCCCCCAGTAGTCATGAGTAATACACTGCCCAACATTTGGAGAGCGTTACATACTTCAGTCTCAACAGATACATCGATATCCAGTCTTGATGCATCTTGACTAGGAACATTTAAAATGGTATATTTGTTTCATTTTGATAAATTACTCATGGTTACAACACTTTGTAACTACTATTGCAAAATATACCATTTATCGATTTTTCTATTAAATATACTTTTAATTAAATTAATTAATTAATATAATCACATTATATCAAGTATATAATAGGAAGAAAATACCTTTTATTTCGAACAAGATTGGTCAACGGGTTAGATATATGTAACGAATTATATAATTGCCCCTAGGGCATACCCCTAACTCTATCACTCTGATCATCCAAAGGGGCACCGTCATATGTCGCTCTTGGCGTAGTTTGTAATAATTATATTTTCTTTGAACGTGGTACTCGAATTTGGGATTATATAATGAATTTGAAATATGATTAAAATGGAATGAGAAATTTGGTTAATGGTCTTAAAAAAATTCATATCCATGTGTTTCTGTTGTATCAATGTATCTAACATTACCGCATTTGGTCATTGAGAATTAATAACTATGGATGACTACAGCATCTGTAGTCGTTAGTTTTGGGCTTCCAAGTGGGGGATGTTACAAAGTAACTCATACTTACTAGATTTAAATCAGAATCGTACTAGAAAAGAGTTGTGGGTGGGTAGCTCGAATCTTTTCCTCGGGCTTTCATGTACTGTATGATGGATCCTCTCCCTATTGGACCTTAACAAATTTGATTTCTTTGTTGCGGAGTCACTTTGTCCATGCTCAAGAATATAAGTGGGTGCACGGCGAACAAGTGACTCCCTCTCTACCTCCACCTCCTCTAGTTGAATCAGCTCGACTATGGTAGCTGAATCATGCAAGCACTTTCGCAGGTATGACACATGAAAAACATCATGTACTCCCACCAACTTCCCAGGAAGCTTCACTTGATATGCCAACTTTCCTATCCTACTAGTAATCTAGAAAGGTCCTACAAACCTCGGTGCTAGCTTCCCCAAACTACCAAATCTCATAACGTGCCTAAGCGGTGAGACCTAAAACACCATGTCGCCCATTACGAATTATAACTCCATACATCTCCTTTCAGCACAATTTTTTTGCATATCCTATGCAGTTTTCATTCTTCTATGGATCAAGTCTACTTTCTCCGACGTCTCCCTCACCATATCCGAGACTAATCCAATCCATAGTGTCCCACCAAAATGATGGTGATATACAAAGTCTCCCGTATAGTGCCTCAAATGGTGCCTTCCCAACGCTTGCTTGATAACTTTATTATAGGCAAACTCCACTAACAGCAAGTAATCTTCCCAAGAGCCCCTAAAATCCAAAATGCACATCCGAAGTAAGTCCTTCAATTCTCAATTCACTCTCTCTATCTATCCATCCATCTGCCGGTGATAAGCGGTGCTCAAGGTCAACTTAGTGCCCAAAGCCTCCTGTAGACTCCTCCAAAACTAGCTAGTGAAAAGCGGATCTCGATCGCTAACAATGCTAGTAGGAACTCTGTGTAACCTAACGACCTCCCTTATGTATAGAGTCACCAAAGATGATGTTATCCTCGTACCCCTAACCGAAATAAAATGAGCGCATTTGATTGGCCGATCGGCAATGACCCAAATACTCTCATTCCATTTTCTACTCCTCGATAAACCATTGACAAAGTCCATAGAATGGCTCTCCCACTTCCATTAAGGAATATCTGATGGCTGCAACAACCCTCATGGCTTCTTTTGCTCCACCTTAACCATTTGGCAAGTCATACATCGAGCTACATACTCTGCTACATGCTTCTTCATACCGACCAATAAAAGATTTTCTTCTTTTCATGGTACATTTTGTCTCCTCTAGGATGAATGGTCATTCTAGAATAATGAAACTCAGCTTGTACTATGTCTATCAAATCCATACTTAGAGGAACACATAACCTACCATCTCTCTGTAACCATCCCTTTGAGTCAATGGCATAACGCCTCAAATGACTCTACTGCTCTTCTCTACCAAGCTTCTCAAAAATAACTACTAGCTCATTATCTTGCTTTTGGCTAGTTCCAATATGTTGCATAAGTGTAGATTGCACATCCAAAGTCGCTAACAATCTCGGGTTAATGTTTGATGATGGTCAGAAATCAAATTTAGAAGTGAACTCCAAATGCTTCCACTCAAAGACCAAAGGACACAATACTACATGTTGTCTACTCAAGGCATCGGCCACAATATTGCCTTTGCCTGGAGTGTATAAGATATTGAAATCGTACGATGGAAAAAACTCCATCCACTTCTGCTACCTTAAATTCAAGTCCTTTTGGAAGAATACATATTTCATAGACTTATGATCTGTATACAGCTCAAACCGCTCTCCTAAAAGATAATGCCTCCATGACTTGAGCACAAAGACAATGGCTACTAACTCAAGATTATGGGTAGGTTAGTTTCTCTCGTGGACTTTTCCTTTGCTTCCTCCTTGGAGATGATATTCGGGGAGGCCATCTCTACTAAACCCCCATATGTAGCACCCATGGGAATATGACTTAGAGCTAAACCTTGAAGGGGTTGGTTCAGCCCTTTAGCAAACTTTAAAGCCTTTTTATGTGGGGTATTGATCAACTCCATCTTGAACCTAGCTAACTCATTGAATTGATTGATATGCTCCTTTACTGACATGTCTCCTTGCTTTAGATGATTAAACTTCTCCAACTGCACTCCCTCTTCAGCTCTAGACTGAAACTTTATCGCAAAACGTCTCTGAAATTCCTCCTAAGTGATCTTACCTGCATCGGTCTCTGCCTTAACTACCTCTCACCAATTCAGGGTCTTTCTTTATAACTGCTAAGTAGCTAACTGCAGTGGGAAATGGTGTAGTACTAATGTGAAAGGATCTTAAGACTAATTTAAAACTAGAGTAGGGTGAATAGAATTTTACAAGTTTTATGGAACTTTTTAACTTATTGCAAGATTCGAATCAAATATAGATATATATATTAATGGGTAATCACATATATAAATAAATGCAATAAAAGTAAAGTAATGAGTTAAAGAGATGACACTAGAGGTTTTATATTGGTTTATATTTCTCCTACATCTAGTCCCGTACAATTTCTTACACAGATTTCTTTTCAATCCCCTACTTTAACCAGGTAGCAAACAAACTAGAATACAATCTAGATTTCAAGGCTATAAGATACACCCTTCTGCCTCACAAGTTTGGGGTAAACTCTTTTGATTTACCGGGCAACAAGATCACCCACTAGATTTAGACGGGCAACTAAGCACACCCACTTGATTTGAATAGGAAATAAGCACATCCAAACAAATTAAAGTGGAGTTATTGATTTCCAAATACAGTTGTATTTGGGATACAAGATATCATATTCCCTTCTAATAGCGGTTTGTTCTTTGAGTTTGTAGAGAGAATACCCCCAAAATTGTAGGTAGTTGGTAGAGAATTAATCTAGTAGAGTACGGATTGATTCTATGTAGATTTAGAAGAATATAGAAAGTAGATTTCAACAAATAGAATAAGAGAGTAAGGAGTGAAGTGAGAAAAATTAATTGAAAAATTCATCCACACTCCTCTTTATACAGTGAATGAATAGAAGTATCCATTTGGAAAAAGGTGCATCTTCAAAAATTAAAAAAGCAAGCAATGGTTACTATGTTGACATATCTAGGAGGGGTATGTCGACATACCCTTGTCAATTTTGTAAAATAAATTTTCTTTTAAATTGTTTTCAAACTTCTATATTTTTGTAAAATAATTTTGAACTTAATTTTTAAATACTTTGAACATAAATTTTTTTTATATAATATTTGTAGAAATATATTTTGAATTTAAAATAATTTATTTTGATTATAATATCAATAATAAGAAATTTGTGATAAAGAATGGAATCTACTATAAGGGATTTTAACAATTTATTCTAATGACTCATACTAAAGTCTTGAACTCTTTAAGTCTTATGTCTCTAAACTCATGAGTCTTGATCATCATCTCTAAATCTTCATTCTTGGTCTCTATACTGCCTAGTTTTTAGGTTTAATCATTTTGTACATGTGTAATATTCTGCAATATATACTATGCAACTTAACAAAACATTAGTATCTATATTTATATGGTTGTTGTTATCAAAATCAATATCTGACATATTAACAATCCCCTCTTTTTTGTGATGAAAACCATGTAAATATTCTTGCATATAAAATATAATATAACACCCCATTAATATATACATGTGTTATATTTATATTTTCCCCCATTTGTCATCAATAAAAATAGGTGGAAAGCAATACTAACCCTAAATGTGATATACTTATGAATTATGGAATCAAAATCAATATTTAAATACTAAATCCTAGAGACATTTGAATCCAACAAATCAAGTTTTATTAATAAATCAGACTATTACATAATTCAACAATACCTAACAAACAAATTCAAACTATACAATCCAAATCAAACCAAATCAAATTTTATATACAAAGTTATATCAATCCAAACCAAACTATATTATTTACAAACAAATCAAATTTAAATATATAAGTTTAAAAACATATACTTACAAATTATAAACAAATAAAGATACTAGATTTTCCTTGGAATTTTAACTCATCCTTCGGATCCAAAGATTTGATATGTTTTGATGACTTCCCAATCTTCTTATTCCACGTTTGCCTTTGAGTTTGAGAATTTTGGATAGTTATTTTCACCATCTTTGAAAAGAGAGAAAATTAACCAACGAAGGTCATCAAAGTGCTTCTCTTGTTCCTTTATCATTTGCATTTGGCTTAATTCCAAATGCCTTTGATTTCGGAGAATAAAACCGAGAATATCTTTGAAAGATTGAAGTGTTTCTTCAAAGTTTTCATAAAGTTTTTGATGTGGAGTACTCATTTTTTAAAAGGAAATGTTTGGAATGGAAGGAGATGAAATATGAATCATGTTATCCTGCTTTTGGGTCAAAGCCGGAATACCAAACAAATCGACAAGAAAGGATGGATATCAGGATTGGAGTTCACTTGGAAACAAGGCCGCAATGGATATCGTCAAAATTTGGCCGAGCTCCGATCAAGGCAGAATTTATTGGGAATGACAACCAAGATTAGGAGAGGCTATGTTTCAATTTTCAGGACGATCGGAGTTCGTACGCACAAGATATGAATGAATTAAGATGCACAGAGCACGGTTCGAATCGATGTACTACGCATCGATGGATGTTGGTTCGAATCGATGAAGGTTCGAATCAATTGAAGGTTACTTCAATTGATTATCGACATGTTCGAATCGATCGAGATAAAGTACTCTGCTTCGAATCGATGAGAAAGGAGCCTACGTTCGAATCGATCAACCATATACTAGTTTGAATCCATCCTCGAGGCCTCGCTTCGAATCCATCAGCACCAAGCTCCAGTTCGAATCCGTCGAAGGAAGGATCCTTCGAATCCATGCAGGCAGAGGAGCTCCGACTCCATTCCAAAGCACCAACGTCATCGATTCGAAGGAGGCCAACCTTCGACTCCAGTACCTTCGAATCCATTCAGTTGTAGAGACTTTGACTCCACTTCATAACTGTCTTCGAATCCAGCACCTTCGAAACCCCCCAAGTCCACACAACTAAAACCAGGGGTATGACCCAGAAAACTCGGAGAAAAAGGAGGAATGACCCGAAGCACGCGCACCACGTCATCGCCTTAACGTACAGAAGCCTGGATTCGACCCTATGGATTCGACCCATATCGTATCGAACGAATCCATAGGACGAAGAACACGAAAATCCTCAACTTGAATCGATCATAACTCGAGTTCTACAAGTCCAAATGTCATGAAATTTTCACAGAAGCTTAAGCACATGTTGAAGGATGTTCACACCAAATTTCAGCTCGATTGGACAATTTCTTGATCGATTCGAAAGTAGCTTCGAATCGATCCCAAAGTGGGCCCGGATTTCCAGAAAGCGGGCATGTGGGCCCCCTCACATGCCAGAACTGGTCTCCCTTCAATTTAGGCGAAATGTCAGCCTCCTACACCTATAAATAGAGCCCCTGGTCATTCAGAAAAGAGGTCGGATAATTTTGAGAGCTAAAGAGCGCCCAGACTCTGCCAGATTTACTCCAGATCACCATTGCTTCCTCAGATTCAGATTATAATCATAAAGTCTGTTGTGCTACGCAGTAGGAAATTGTAATCTTCAATCATCAAGCAATAAAATCATAAAAACATTGGAGTGGACGTAGGCCAGAGATAGCCGAACCACTATAAATCGTGTGTCTATGTTCATTGTTTCTGGATTGCTGTTCGTTATTTGTTTAGATTTGTGATTTGTGTGTGAATATTTGTTGATCTGTATTCATACACTGGTGCTTTCATTACACCTGGGGTTTGTGACCATTTTTGGCGCAAACACTTTGGTGCTTTCACTGAGAACAACTAGCACCCGCTACACCAGATTCAAAGTTTAGATTTGAAAGTTTGAAGGATCCGGATTGACTCTACAATGACTCGACAAACAAGACAAAGAGCTGAGAGAAGCCAACAGGGAGGAAGTCAGGAGGCATCCTCCGGAGCTGGAGAGGGACAAGCTTCGATTTACATTACGAGAGACGAAATGGAAGCTATGGCAAATTCATTGCATGAGAGGTTACTGAAGAGTCAACAGGATATGATGCAGACTTTCTTCGAGCAGATGAGAGCTGCAGGAACACAGAACCTTGGACCAACTACAGCAACTGCGAATGTGGAACAAGGAACTAGGGGTGCGGAACCCAATGGAGGACAGAATACAGAACCGGAAGGCAATCAGCAAGGGCTTGGGGGCAGGCCCGCCGGATCCAACGCAGAAGGACCTTTGGAAGGAGTTCAGCAGGCTAGAGCCAACGTTGCGGCTAATGAGCCACATGAAGAATATGTGCCGGAGTTCCCTCGGGAGCATGGGGGCAGCTCCTAACAGGCAACACTGGATTAATGGAAATCATTAGGAAGACTATGCGTGGAGGTTCAACCAATAGAGACTTGGAAGGAGTGAACAGGAGTCCGTTCGCTCGGGAAATCAGGATAGCTCAGAATCCACCTAAGTTCAAGTTACCTAGCGTGGAAGTATATAATGGCAAGGCTGATCCAACTGATCATTTGATGAGATACACTAGACACATGGAAGTGGTGGGGGCATCGGAGGAAGTGATGGCCAGATGTTTCCCTTTATACTTAACAGATCTAGCGGCAATGTGGTTTAGGCAGCTGGAGGAAGGATCTATCAGGAATTGGAGGGAATTGGTGGACAGGTTTTTGGGACAGTTTCGGGTTCATATCAAAAGACCTAAGAACGTGATGACGTTAACATCGATAAAGCAAAGAACGGATGAATCGCTTAGAGCATTTTTAACTCGATTTAATGCGGCGGTTTCTTCGGTGGATCGGCCGGATCCATCGATGGTTTTGATGGCGGTAGTGTCGGGAGTCAGAGAGGATTCAGATTTTAAGGTATCTTTAGTACGAGACCCACCACTGGATCTCGGGGAATTCTTCCACGAAGCTGTTCCTTCGGCAAGAAGATGCATGTATGGACTTAAAGTTAAAGGAGGTGAATGTGACTGGGAGTGGAGGACCGTCCAACGGAAGCTCGGATAAAGATAAAGGAAAAAGGAAGCTGGATGACGATTCAGGAAAAACCAGGAAGCAATGGAAGGATCCAAAGTTTTCCACATACACAGAATTAAACGAGACGCAGGAGCGGATATACATGGAAACTCGGAATCGCCTTCCTTACCGGAGGCCGGCTAGGAGAGAACCATCCGAGCGGGAGAGGGCATCAGGAAAGCATTGTCTCTTCCACGATTTGGACGGGCATGATACCAACAGCTGCAGGCATTTAAAGGACATAATTGAGGATCATGTGAGGAATGGACAGTTGAGGCAGTATGTTGGAGTACGGAATGCAGCGGTGGAGCAGGAGCAACCACCGCCTACCTCGAGCCATGATGGTGCGAGGCCCAGGAATGATGGTCGATTGGTCATCCATTGACCAGGATAATATGAAATAAGTAACAAACCATTGGCGAGCAACTGAGCCATTTACACATGTATGGGGACGGAGATAGCCCCTAGGCATGCTCTGAATGGTGATAAACCGCAAAGCCATGGTTTGCGAAATCTGTTTTTTGTTTTTGATTGGACACTTGGTTTTCTGATTTGGTTTTTGGAGTTTGGATTGAACTCCTGATTTTGCTTGTTTTTCTGGTTTAGGCATTCATTCGGATGATTGTTCTCCGTTTTGGATGATGGTTTCGATTTTGATATGGATTTCTGGTTTTCCGACTTGATTCGGATCTTGATTGGATTCTTTTTGGTTTTTGATAAACGGTCGTCAGGTATGGATTATGCCTGGCAAGGGGTGAGTCGTTCTGCCCGAACGCGGTAAAGTGACTCATTCAGGTCGTCGAGCATGGACTACGCTCGGCAAGGGTCCGGAGTGACCAGGATTCGGCCTAGGACTTAGGCCCCCTATTATTGTTTCAGGTCGTTGAGTATGGACTATGCTCAACAAGGGTCCGGAGCGACCGGGATTCGGCTTAGGACTTAAGCCACCGCATTACTTGCGTCCAGGGACACTGGACCACGGTCGTCGAGTATGGACTATGCTCGACAAGGGTCCGGAGTGACCAGGATTCGGCTTAGGACTTAAGCCACGGCATTACTTGCGTCCAGGGACATTGGACCACGGTCGTCAGGTGTGGATTGCGCTTGGCAAGAACCCAGAGAGGTTATGGATTTGGATATCGACCCGGAGAGGTCTTGGATTCGGTTGTCGGATAAGGATGGACTAATAACTCAGTCTTCGAGTTCGGATTGACATGGAATTGGCTATGGACTTTGGACATTGGATTTGGAAACTATTCAAAACACGCCTTCTTATCACAAGGCATGTTTTGGGGGGCAAATGTTATCCTGCTTTTGGGTCAAAGCCGGAATACCAAACAAATCGACAAGAAAGGATGGATATCAGGATTGGAGTTCACTTGGAAACAAGGCCGCAATGGATATCGTCAAAATTTGGCCGAGCTCCGATCAAGGCAGAATTTATTGGGAATGACAACCAAGGTTAGGAGAGGCTATGTTTCAATTTTCAGGACGATCGGAGTTCGTACGCACAAGATATGAATGAACTAAGATGCACAGAGCACGGTTCGAATCGATGTACTACGCATCGATGGATGTTGGTTCGAATCGATGAAGGTTCGAATCAATTGAAGGTTACTTCAATTGATTATCGACATGTTCGAATCGATCGAGACAAAGTAATCTGCTTCGAATCGATGAGAAAGGAGCCTACGTTCGAATCGATCAACCATATACTAGTTCGAATCCATCCTCGAGGCCTCGCTTCGAATCCATCAGCACCAAGCTCCAGTTCGAATCCGTCGAAGGAAGGATCCTTCGAATCCATGCAGGCAGAGGAGCTCCGACTCCATTCCAAAGCACCAACGTCATCGATTCGAAGGAGGCCAACCTTCGACTCCAGTACCATCGAATCCATTCAGTTGTAGAGACTTTGACTCCACTTCATAACTGTCTTCGAATCCAGCACCTTCGAAACCCCCCAAGTCCACACAACTAAAACCAGGGGTATGACCCAGAAAACTCGGAGAAAAAGGAGGAATGACCCGAAGCACGCGCACCACGTCATCGCCTTAACGTACAGAAGCCTGGATTCGACCCTATGGATTCGACCCATATCGATTCGAACGAATCCATAGGACGAAGAACACGAAAATCCTCAACTTGAATCAATCATAACTCGAGTTCTACAAGTCCAAATGTCATGAAATTTTCACAGAAGCTTAAGCACATGTTGAAGGATGTTCACACCAAATTTCAGCTCGATTGGACAATTTCTTGATCGATTCGAACGTAGCTTCGAATCGATCCCAAAGTGGGCCCGGATTTCCAGAAAGCGGGCATGTGGGCCCCCTCACATGCCAGAACTGGTCTCCCTTCAATTTAGGCGAAATGTCAGCCTCCTACACCTATAAATAGAGCCCCTGGTCATTCAGAAAAGAGGTCGGATAATTTTGAGAGCTAAAGAGCGCCCAGACTCTGCCAGATTTACTCCAGATCACCATTGCTTCCTCAGATTCAGATTATAATCATAAAGTCTGTTGTGCTACGCAGTAGGAAATTTTAATCTTCAATCATCAAGCAATAAAATCATAAAAACATTGGAGTGGACATAGGCCGGAGATAGCCGAACCACTATAAATCGTGTGTCTATGTTCATTGTTTCTGGATTGTTGTTCGTTATTTGTTTAGATTTGTGATTTGTGTGTGAATATTTGTTGATCTGTATTCATACACTGGTGCTTTCATTACACCTGGGGTTTGTGACCATTTTTGGCACAAACAAATCAATGTATTAGTATTTTTGCAAGAAAATTGTTTAAATAGAGACGAAAATTCGAATTAAATAATTGTTTCAAAAGTAATTACAAAAATTTTGAAATTTAAAATTTTCTGAAATAGTTAGTATGTTGACATATCTATGTAGTGTATGTCGACATATGTGCCTTAATTTGTACCTTTATGTTTTTTCCTAGTTTTTTCTTCTACTTAATACTATTTTATTTTAATGATTGGCAGAGACTATGATAACATAATTGAACAGCAAGAAGTAAATTTCATTAAACTAGAGATATATATGAATTCAAAGAAAAATACATGAAAATGACATAAAATAAAACTTGAAAAACATGTAACAAAGGGATACAAAGGTAGACAAAGATCCAAAAAGATGACGATGAAGAAGAAAAGTTTCCACCAAGCTTCCTAATGATCTTCCCAAAGTATTTGTTCACTTTGTTGGAGAGAGAAGTGAACTTTTTACTAAAGGAGCGTTTAAGCTTCTTCTACTTGTTTAGAAGCTTCTCTTGGTTTTTGAGAATCACTTTGTTGGAATAGCAAGAGGGTTTGTCGAAGCTTTCTAAGGAAGTGTCTATTTTCTCCTCTTCCACTTCTTGTTCTTCCTTCTCTTCAATTTCAATATCGTCGCCTTCTTCTTTTGTTGTTGGTTTAACATTCTTCCCATGCCAATCATTCTTCCTTTTCAACAAGAGTTTAATAGGATTCGAATTCAGGAGGGATGTTCATAAGAGAGATGTTGGGTTTGTTGAAAACTTTTGAGGAAATATGTTTTTATCTCTTAGATCGATACCAAAATAATTGAAAATTCTAGTAAGATACATATCATGGTAAAGTGTGTTCTCATGAATAGATATTTTGAACAAATTCATCCAAAATCACTTAAGCCAAATTCATATCATACTTTCCAAAAATAGCAAAAATACATTTGAAAACCTTTTGAGTAGGGTTATTTTAATTCCCCGTCTTTGATGTAATACTTTGTTGTAAACTAAGACTCATTAGTCCTGCTTTAGGCCTAAGGTTTTTGCCCTTAGAACCATACTCTTCATCATTAGAAAACAAATTGTGCATAACTTCTCTATTACCATAATCAATTTCAAAAGGGGAGATGTCGTTTCCACTACTTTTACAGCTAAGAATTTGTTCCAAAATTTTGCAATCCAAAAAAATAGTAGTGTTTGTTACACTACTCCAAATTTGACCTTCTTCTCCTTGAAAAAACTTTCAATTTAAGTTCGCATTAAAAGATTTTGACCAAATCGGGATAGCAATCAAAATTATTTTGAGGTAAATTGGTTAAACCAAAAATATCATTTTCTGAAGCAAGATCTTGTAAACCATAAGAAGAAAGTTCATTAAAATTTGCAAACCTCCTTGAAAATACTTTTCCATAAGTAGCATATTTAATATAGGTTTCAATGGACTCTTGATCATTATGAAGTTCACTTTTGATCTTTTTGGTGATCCTAATGGCTTTGGATGAGGAGGGTTGGCTTAAGGAAGACATTGTTGTAAAGTTTTGAAGTTAGGAGAGTGATGAATGAATTTGAATTTTGAAATAAAGTGTGAGTGAATGAAGAGTAGGAATAAGATGATTTAATAGAGAGTGAACTGACATTTTTAGTTGAAAAGACGCCTTTTAGTTTTTGAAATTAATGCAAAAGATAGGAAAATTCAAAAGTTTGAATTTGTAAAGATTCTCCAATTTTCTGCCACATATGTCGATATATCCATGTGACATATGTCGACATATAGGCCGAAAGTTTCAAATTTTAAACAAAGGCATTATATTCCTATATATAAACATATACTTAGATAAACTTATTATTATTAATCTATATTTATTCGTAAATGTAATAATTTCAAATAAAAATAAATGAATGTAAAAATACCATTTTGTTATTGGCCCTTGATCTGATCCGGTTAATCTTCTATTACTAAGAAACACATATTAGCATTTTCGGTATCTGGTTCGTTGTCACTTGAATCAGA
Organism: Allium fistulosum; assembly: GCA_030737815.1. Classification (NCBI taxonomy): domain Eukaryota; kingdom Viridiplantae; phylum Streptophyta; class Magnoliopsida; order Asparagales; family Amaryllidaceae; genus Allium; species Allium fistulosum. The sequence goes on from CM060901.1 coordinate 926,197,885, forward strand.
ATCATCTAAAGTTGAAGTGTAAGCCCTCTTTCTCTTTCTGGATGAATCGGTGACAGACGTTATTTTTTATTTCTCTTGCTATATACGGTCTCTATGCACATGGCCAGGTACATCATAGTTGTTACATTTAATTACACTCCTATTTCCAGAATTTTTGTTTTCAGGTCTACGGAAGTTATTCAGCTTTCTATATTTCAGGAATTTTCTGAGATTTCTAATCATAAGAGCAATTTCCTCATCATTATCATCATCTTGCGAATCCTGATCATCGGTTGTAGCACTAAATGGAATTGATTTTTTTTCAGTTGCCTTGCGTTCCTTCCTGCCATGCAACTGTAACATCCCTCATTTGGAGGTCCAAAACTAACTACTACAGATGCTGCAGTCATCCATAGTTATTAATTATTGGTGACCAAATGTGGTAATGTTAGATACATTGATATACCAAAAACATATGAATATGAAACAATTTAAACTCAATTTAAAACAAATTTCTCGTTTCATTACAAATAGTATTTCAGATTCATTACATAATCCTATACGCAAGCCATATTTAGAGAAATTACAATTTAATACAAAATACGCCAAGAGCGACATATAAAGATGCCCCCTTGGTTAATCAGAGTCAAAATATAAGAAATTAAAAAAAAATTCCCTTACATCCAAATAACACAGCGGAAAATATATAGAATCTCCTAAATAGCTAGCTTGCCTCCTGCATGTCTCCGGAAGCTTATTCGTCAACTAATAACCTGAAAAACCCTTACCTTCAGCCTACTCAAATTAATTTTTGAGCACCCGAGAGTTTAAGGGGAAAAACATAAACTTCAAGTCGGACATAAAGTCTGGTGTGAATAATAATATACCATCTCGAACCAAATAAATATCTAGCAAGACCACGCCGTTGAACGTAACGCGTTTTCCCCATGCTAGTACCTTAACCAAAAACTAATTAACCATATATTGTGCACTTGCATCCACAATAGTTAAAACATAACATATTATGATGATATGAAATTATATAATATATCCTGGATTTCCCCTCCCATTCATTGGACTATCTGTCTCAAGTTATAGTTTCTAGGGTCACTATTAACCTATTAGTTTTCATGGGCTAACTAATAACCTATTCCAAGTTTACGGACTATCTGTCCGGTTTCATAGTTTTTATGGGATTACTAAGAATCTATGGGTGTCTACCAATAATGTCATCCAATCATAGTTTTCATGGGCTAAGTATGAAGCAATTGGATTCTCCAATAACATCTCTAAGGTCATATTTTTCATAGGCTGACTATGAACCTATCGATCTCTATCAATAACCTATTCCATATATAGTTTTCATAGGATCACTAAGAGCCTATTGGCTGCTGCCAATAACATTTCTCAAGGAATAGTTTTCATGGGCAATAACTTCTTATAGGTGTAGAATTAGGGTCTCTAACCTATTTCATTGCTTCCAAATGATGGTTTCTCTTTCCGTAGAGTGGTCATGATAGAAAAATGGACCTAGAGTTAAAAAGTTACACATGTTTCAAATTCTTAAAACAACGCCGGCGTTACTGTAGCATGGCTACGAAAGCTGAAGTTACTGTAGCATGACTTTGAAAGCTAAAAGGTAATGTAGCAATACGAAAGTAAATGGGTACTGTAGCATGGCTTCGAAGCTAAAGGTACTGTAGTTTGGCTTCGAAAGCTAAAAGGTGCTGTAGCAATATGAAAGCAAATGGGTGTTGTAGTATGGCTTCAAAAGCTAAAGGTACTGTAGCATGGGAATGGGTTCGAAAGCTAAAGGCACTATAGCAATACGAAAGCAAATGGTACTGTAGCATGGCTTCGAAAGTTAAAAGGTACTGTAGCAATACGAAAGCAAATGGGTACTGTAGCATAGCTTCGAGAGCTAAAAGACACTGTAGGAATACGAAAGCAAATAGTACTATAGCATGGCTTCGAAAGCTAAAAGTTACTGTAGCATGGCTTCGAAAGAAAAAAGATATTGTAGCATAGCTTCAAAAGCTAAAAGGTACTGTAGCAATACAAAAGCAATGGGTACAGTGGTAGACTCGTAATTAACGGAAAAACTGCTATTTTGCTAACTAAAGTATATTTTTTCACCAACTCTTATTATTTGTCAAATTCCTATTGGGTAGAGATATACTTTATCAATTTCTTTGCAAAAAAACTGCTATAATCAGATTCTATAATTTCCAAAATTATTTTCAAACCATTAAATTATATTAATATTTTAATATAATTATTAAGCCTTTCTAGCTTAGAAAATTCATAATAAATTGAAACACTTGGGAAAAATCCCAAAAATCTGAAATAACATTTTATTTACTATACAAAAATTTTGGAGCAAAATTCATTATATTATTATTTTTAATAATTAAAACCCGAAATAATCCCTTTTCACCTTAGAAAATTCATAAAATATTGCTATTAATTTGGAAAATTATGAAATTAAAAACCCATCTCCAAAATTAGGTATTACACAACATATCCAAAAATCAAGTCGTTTGGAGGTGATTCGCTAATGTTTTTCCTTTGAAACCTATCATAATAATTTCATAAAAATTCAAATAAATCACCATTCATGTGAACAAAGGTAAAATTAACCATATCATCATCAAACAATGTGGAATACATCAAAAAACCAAAATTTAACACATATGAATGAGATGGATGATATTATTCACCTTGTTTTGAGAAAAAGAGTTGAAATTTGAGTTGTTGATTTGATTCCCCTTAGCTTTAACTTGATTCTCTAACATTTCTTCCTTTAAAAGGTTTAGCAATGGCCTCTACTTTGTTTTTTTAATATGGATGTAAAAATTAATGAGGATGTGAGGGTGGAAGGGTTTATGTTTAGGAAATGAAGCTTATTCCTATTTCGCCCGTCTCATAAATCCTCCTACTTATGTATAAGTTAAAACAATCTTATACGTTGATTAGTTGAGGCCTAACCCAATTAATTATCAAATCTCATCTCATTTTCATGCACACATTATTCTGTTTAATTAATCTAATTAAATCTCATGAATAATGTTAAAGAAAAATTAGGGTTGTTACAGGCTTCCCCTCTTAAAGAATTTTGTCCTCAAAATTCAGTAAGGACTACAAACAAGCATTATCAATCATGCCAACAAAGCTAGTATATCCCACTAGCGGAAAGTCAATATAAAACAAATATGGAACATGCCTCATAACAGCATAGGATAAGTATTCCTAATCATGTCTTTTGTTTTTCAAGTACTGCCCTTCTCGTTATCGCCCCACCGAACTTTTACCAACTTGACTGTCTTGTTTCTTAATCTCTTCTCATCTCTCGCTTCAACCTGAACTGGTTGCCTAACAAAAGTCAGATCCAGTTCTACTATTAAGTCTTCCAATGCAGTCGGAGGGATAGTAGTTTTAGGATCATGTAAATACTTACGAAGATGAGACACATGAAACACATTATGGACACTTGTCAAACTGCTCGGTAACTCTACTCTGTATGCGAGCTCTTAGATCCTCTCTATCACTGGGAACGGTCCGACATATCTCGGTGCCAATCTCTCTGACTTTCCAAATCATACCACACCCTTCATTGGTGATACTTTAATGAAAACCATATCTCCAATCGAGAACTCTAGATCCTTACGCCTCTTATCTGTGTAACTCTTTTATCTAGACTGAGCTTCCTACATTCTACCTCGGATCAACTCCATCTTCTCTTTTGCTTCTCTCACCATATCTAGATGAAGGACCAACCTATCTTCGGTCTCTAACCAACACGTTGGTGATTTGCACGGCCTTTCATACAAAGCTTCGAAAGGTACCATCTCTATACTAGCCTGGTAGCTATCATTATAGGAAAACTCAACCAAGTGCAAATGGTATTCCCACAAATCACCAAAATATAATACACAAGCTTTTAATAGATCCTCGAGTACCTTGTTGACTCTCATTGTCTGCCCATCCGTCTTTGGGTGATAAGCGGTACTCATCTTAAGCTCGGTTCCTAACGTTCCTTGTAGACTCTTCCAGAATTCACTAATGAACAAGGCATCTATGTCTCTGACTATGCTACTAGGAATCCCATATAGTCTAACTATGTTCTTTATAAATAATTTAGCCAGGACAGGTGCCATCATGGTTGATTTGACTGGAATGAAATAGGCACTCTTGGTCATCCTGTCCATTATGAACCATATATTTTCATTTCCCTGGTTCGACCTTGGCAACCCGTCTATAAAATCCATGGATATCGAATCTCATTTCCAAACTGGGACCTCCAAAGGTTGAAGCAACCCACTCGGCTTCTGATGTTCGGCCTTCACTTGTTGACAGTTCACACACTGCTTTACCCACAAGCCAACATCCCTCTTCATATCTTCCCAGTAGAAACTCCTCTTTATATCTTGATAGTTGATGCATCTTGGTCCCCCTAGGATGAATCGTAAATTTTGATCGATGACATTCTCTAAGGACCTCCTTCCTTAGGTTTTCTACATTCGAGACACACAATCGTCCCTTCTTTCTCAACCACCCTCTCTGGTCAAGACTAAATCTTTCAGATCATCAATCGCGGTTCCGGCCTCTAGCCTTCTAATCTTTTTAGCTAACACTGGGTCATCTTTCTACTTAGATGAATCCTTTCGATCAATCCCGGTCGAACTTCCAAGCAGGACAACATGGCAGTACTCTGACTAGAACTAGCAGTAGATCTTAACTGCACATTGCACATAGTCAACACCTCAAGATCCTTTCATTCGGCCAACATGGCTAACACCACATTTTGATTTTTCCTGCTAACTGCATCTGCAACCTTGTTAGCTTTCCCCGGCATGTACTCTATACCAAAGTTGTAAGCTGTTAAAAACTCCAGCCACTTTTGTTGTATCATATTAAACTCCTTCTGAGAGAATAGGTATCTTAAGGACTTATGATCGGTGTGTAACTCGAATCTCTCTCCCAAGAGATAGTGTCTCCATATATTTCAACGTGAAGATTACCGCTACCAACTCTAAATCATGAGTAGAGTATCTCAATTCATAGGGTCTAAGTTGTCGAGAAGCGTAGGCAATGACCTTACCCTTTTGCATCAACATAACTCCTAATCCGGTTCCACATGCATCTGTATACACTACTAATCCTTGAATTCCGTCTGGAACTATTAAAACAGGTGCATTGGTCAATAAATGCTTTAACTTAAGGAACGCTTCTTCACATCTACCAGACCAAGTAAACTTCACATCCTTCCTGGTCAGCCTAGTCAAAGGCACTGCTATCCACGAGAAATCCTTAATAAACCTCTGGTAGTAACCAGCAAGCCCAAGGAAACTTCTGATCTCAGTCACCATCTCTGGTCTCTTCTAGTTGTTAATAGCTTCAATCTTATCCGGATCAACTGACAAACCCTTCTCTAAAACCACGTGACCAAGAAACTTAACTTCTTTCTTCCAGAAATGACACTTTGAAAACTTCGCTTTCAGCCGATGCTGCCTCAGCGTGTCAAGCACCACTCTAAGATGAACTTCATGCTCTTTTTCTTCCTTAGAGTATATTAAGATGTCTTCTATGAATACCAATATGAACCTATCCAACTACTCTCGGAAAACTCGGTTCATCAAATCCACGAAGAAAGCTGGCGCATTCGTTAACTCGAATGGCATCACCAACCACTCATATGACCCGTATCCGGTCATAAACGCTGTTAACGGAATACTATCCTCTGCCACTCTAAGCTGATGGAACCCTATTTCCAAATCCAACTGGGAGAACACTCTAGCTCCATTCAACTGCTCGAACAAATCATCGATTCTCGGCAAAGGATACTTATTCTTGATCGTCCTTTCATTGAACCTGCGGTAGTCAATACACAACCTAAGAGATCCATCTAGCTTCTTCATGAATACCGCATCTGCTCCCTAAGGTGAACTGCTTGGTCTGATAAAGCTCTTCCCTTCTAAGTACACTAGCTACACCTTCAGCTCTCTCATCTCGGTAGGTGTCATCCGGCTAGGTGGTCTACTTACAAGTTCTACCCCTGGCATAAGATCTATCCGAAACTTGATAGCTCGCTTTGGCGGTAGCCCTGACAATGGCTCAAAAACATCTACAAACTCTTTTTCTACCAACACCCGATCTATTTCTTCTTCCGCTTCCATTGCATTCAGAAAAGCATAAGCACTTGAGTCTGACTTCTCCACCGAGTATATAATTCGATTATGGCTGTTAGGGTGTCTCAACGATATTTCCCCATTCTGGAAAAATATTATGGCATTGTATCTATATAACCAATCCATACCCAATATGATCCCGAAACCCCAGAAATCAAAAACATACGGACTACATGCAAACTTATGACTAACAAGTCAAGTTCTAACTGATTACATCTCATTCCTAGAGTTGCATACCCTCCTATTGGATTCGCAACCCTTAAGGAAGTAAGTAGGTATGATGGTTCTAAACATAATTTATCTACCAAACACTGAGATATAAATGAATGCGATGCATCGATATCAAATAGTACCCTAACTGATATACTATGAATCAAAAGTGTATCTTCCATCACGGATTTCCCCTTCTCGGCTGTTGTTGGTCTAGAAGAAGATGGTTCCAAGGCAAAAACTTTTCCCTTGTCTGCTCTAATTGATACTGGACACTGATTCTTGTAATGCCCGATCTGGTCATAGTTGAAGCACTTCACTCCTTTCTTTTCTGCAACCTTCTTCCCTTTTCTAGTTCGACATTCATGAGAAAAATGTCCTTTCTTGTCGCACTTGTAGCAAACTACATCGACCTTCCCTTTCTTGGCTGCTCCTCCTTTCTGAGCTCATTTCCGTTTAAAGAACTATCTCTTCTTTCCCTGGGGAGCTTGAACCTCAACTGACTTCCCCTTACTAAATGTAGAGAGAATCTCTTCGTTCCTGATGGCCATCTCCACTACAACATTGCTTGGGTCATGGAAGTGTGGCATGGTTTCCCTGGCAATCTCTGGCTTCAATCCTCGAACAAACTTTTCATTTCTCTTGATGACGGTGTCAATCATGGCGTATCCGTATCTGGACAGCTCATCAAATTTCATGGCATATTCGATTACAGACATTTCCCCCTGCTCTATATCCATAAACTTCCTCATCAATGTAGACTTAGCCACTTCGGATAGAAACCTCTCTTACTCCTTCAAAACTCGGCCCAAGTTAATTCTTCTTCGGGTACTCCAATAGTAACCCCATTCCACCAGTATAATGCTGCTCCCTGCAACTGTCTGGAAGCAAGTCTTTGAAAGAGTCTATGCGGTAGGATCGTATAATATGGAATAGTGAAATAGTCTAGGTAGATAGTAGTAAGCAGTAAGTAAAGTAGACACCAAGACTTTATACTAGTTCGGACCTCTTGTCCTACGTCCAGTCCCTAAGCTCCTCTTAGGAATTCAACTAACCAACTACCCTCACTTAACCCGGAGGAATAGGTTTACAACTTACCCGAACAACCGAACGGGATTTCTTGCCTCAACTACCGAAGAGGACTTCAACTTGGATACAAAAAGTATTTCTGACTTGTTGTGTTCTTGATAACACTAATGAGTCAATTTAGTACAACTTTCCTATAATCTTATCCTCGAGAGTATACAAAGTGTTTGTGAAGATTTAGGAAATGTGAATTGCTATGAATCAAGATATGTTATAATTAAAATAGAGATTCAAGCAATTGGTTTGCTTTTGAAAACTTAAAAGAATCTGAAAGTATGTTCAAGTAAGTAGAGAGATTAAAGCAAGTAGAATTGGTAATTTGTAATTGTTAAAACAATGTATTTATACTTGTAGAAGAGATGCATTTGTTTGCTAGAGATGCATGCAAGAGATGCTTCCATTTCCATTGGAGAAAGGTTGCATCTCTTGGAAGAAAGAAAGTGTCTATTCACAGAAAATTCGCAGTTATCAATTCAGTCGACTGAGCAGGAGATCCAGTCGACTGAAAATATAAAGGAAAATTTTCAGGTCTATGTTCAGTCGACTGTTCAGGGAGTTCAGTCGACTGAAACTGTGTATGTTTTTATTTCTGTGCCAGTTTCAGTCGACTGGCCATGCCTGTTCAGTCGACTGAACTATGAGAATTTTCACAGTAAAAGTATTTATAAAAATGTAGTTTAAAGGAAGTGTTTTAGTGTTCGTGCAAATCTCTTGAGGATAGATTTTAACAAATAATCTAGACTTGGACCCATAAAAAAAACATACTCATGTTTTCACTTTGGTCTTCATTGATCTTCCTCTGAGTTTAAAAGTATCTCTTCCTTTTTGTTGAAGCTCATTGTCATTGATCAAAATCTTCGTGTATCAACATTCTCCCCCTTTTTGATTGATGACAACATTAATGTGTTACAGAGATGTATTTGCTATTTTTCTCCCCCTGAATGTAAGCACCTATCTTTCCTAGAAAACAGAGTTAGCTACACAGATTTCCCTTTGTCATCGACAAAAAGGAAGTAATAATCATAGATATATAGAAAACAACCACTGAACAATAGATTTCTACGATTAGCATAGTCAAATAAAACAGAGTTTGCATCACAAATACAGAAATTTATCAAATTAAAAAACACATAGAACAACAAACCAAAAAAAAATTACTCGTATTTATCCCAATCATAAGAACCTTCTCTCTCTCTAGGTTCTCGAATGACTGGTCCTCCTGTTGGTGGTCTATGAGTTCTTCCTCCTTGACTACAACTAGCTCCGCTCGCGCTGCTACTTGTATGTTCTTCGGATGTCGTCCATGTAAAGGTAGGTGCCGGACGTTTTCCACGTGATGTTGAAGCGGTAGTAGTGCTTGAGCACGAGATTGCATCCCATAGTTTGTTGAAGAATCCTTTAATCTTGTCAAGCTTGTGGTCTACCTTCTTGAGACGATTATCAAGAATTTGTTGATTTCTTGATAAAATTCCTAAAGATTGGTTGGTAGTAAAGCTTGGCTCAATAACACGAATTTCATCTTCTCGGTTGGAAGGATTTTCATGTGGAGCTTATGGAGGATGTTGTGGTCCTTGATGCCTAGCTTCCCATTCGGCGAGAGATATGATTCGAGGTGGTCTCGCTGGAAGTTGCATTAGGCTTATGGTCCGATGGTTTATTTGGTGGACCATAGTATTCTCGGATTCGGGTAATGGTGTGTCAACGTTTAGAAGTAAACGCATGATATATTCACCGAAATAAATTGTCCTCATTTTGCCATTGTTAAAAGTGAGGAATTCATCGAGAATTAATTGAACCCAATTAACTTGATAGTTACCCCAAATTGCATAGAGAGCGCGATAGTTGTTAGGGTATAAAAGTTCATATGAGCCCGTCCTTGGCGTGATTGTTCTCATTAGAGCTTTATGGAGAATTCTTGCTCTAGGACATAAGGAGGTGGACTTAAGATCCGCAATGTTGGCATTGTCATCCAAAAATTGGTGGTTTATATTGTCACGAATGTGAGGGTTAAAGTCAATTTCCTCAAGTTTGCTACAAGAGTTTGGCGAGCCTAAGATGTGTGAAATGCGGTCAAGAGAAAACCAAACTTTCTTACCACATACCATACTCCAAACACTATCATTTGTATTTCTTGGAGTTTGGTGTCCGAGATTAAGATTAGCATAAAATAATTTCACCATAATGTGATTTATGGCATGATCATTTCTTTTTAAATCTAAAAGAGATGTTAGACCTGCTTGATCCATGAATGCTTGGATATTGTAGGATTGAAGACTCTGAAAATCAACAAAAGAATGCTCGAAAATCCTTGAATCTTCATCTTGTTCCATCTTGTGACGGCTATTCCATCGTATAGCCATTGTGCTATTTGAGCATCAATTGGTTCGAAAGATGAAGAAGAGGCTCTAGATCGCTTTGGAGGCATTTTGTGTCTAATTTGATTGTGGTTGGAGCAATTTAAGTTCTAGGGTTTTGAGTATATTTGGGGAAGAAAATGGAGCTTGAGGTAAAAAGTGAAGGAATAGGGGTAAAACTGTGGTTAAAAGGAAAAAGGTTGCCTGGAAATTCACGTTCAGTCGACTGAACCATAGGTACGAAATTTTTCTGTCTTAGTCTCAGTCGACTGAACAGTACATTTAGTCGACTGAATGTTGAGCTGAAATTTTCTGTTGAATTTTCAGTCGACTGTACAGATAGCTTCAGTCGACTTGAACTATGTACATAATATTTTCTGTCTGTAAATCAGTCGACTATACAGGTATTTTCAGTCGACTGGACCTTCAATTTTTTGTTAGGTTGCCTAATTTTTGAAGAGAAATAATTTATTTATAACACCAATTACAATGATGTAGATATAACATTATGAAAATAGATTGAAATTAACTATTTCTTTTGGGATGGGCTTGGAGTCTTCTTTCCTTCATTCTTCATATAGTTTTTATCTCATGAATTAGGACTGTAATGAGGCGTCCTAGGAGACATCCAAGGATTCAAGGGATCATTTGGCGTACGATAGGATGAAGATGGATCAAATGAACTAACGGGTCGAGGTAAGGGCTCAGCCACTTCGTTCTTCTTTGATCCATAAAAGCGTAATCCAATTTGCTCCAAGAAACTTAGTCTTTTAGCAGTGACCTTTTGTTCAAAGTATAATTCGCATTGGAGATCTATTTGTTGCTGTTGAAAGTGATGAATTTCGTCAATCTTTCTCTTTGTATCAGGGGAGGTAAAAAGGCTACGTTTTGTCTTTTTTGATTCCGGTGTGTAACCGGTTCGATAGTTTTCCCATTTGTAAACTGGCTCATGTGTTGGTGTTGGCATTGGAAGCTTTGGAGTAACTGGAGAGTTATCATCCGGGGAGGTGAAATCGATGTGAGAGTTTGAGCTATCGTAAGACATCTTTTTTTATTTTTAAAAGTTTTAATTCTTTTATGTGTGAAATGAATTGGTGAAAAGAATTTTGTTTAAGGATATATTTATAGTAAGAATGTTCTAAACATATAGTGGCTACCATTTTTAAATGATTTTTAACCACTTAACGTTTTAATGGTTAATATGGGTTTGTTAAGAATCTCTGGTAAACATTTTGTTTTTATAATTTCCATATAATGTTGTATTCCATATAATGTTGTATATATTTTGTGTAGATTTTTCTTTTTAATTTTCTTTAATTTATATCTTTAAAAGACAATATTCCTAATTCACGTCGTAATTTTACAAAGGGGTTTTCTAATAGAGGTTTTGTAAATATATCGGCAATTTGATTTTCAGTAGAAATATATTCTAGGTTAATTATTCCTTTTTCGATATTGTCACGTAGAAAATGATGACGAATATCAATATGTTTTGTTCGAGAGTGATTTACTGGATTTTTAGATAAGTTTATTGTACTTGTATTATCACAATATATTGTTGAGTTTGTTAAATTTATATTAAAATCTTTGAGTGTTTGTTGCATGTAAATAACTTGAGTACAAGCTAAAGCAGCTGATATATACTCTGCTTCACAGGTTGATAGCGAGACACAATTTTGTTTCTTACTAAACCAAGATACAAGTGATTTTCCAATGAAATGGCACGTACCACTTGTACTTTTTCTATCTGTTCGAGATCCACCAAAATCAGCATCACTGAATGATACTAACTCAAATGGACACTCTTTTGGATAGAAAAGACCAAAATCTTTAGTATTGTTAAGATATCGTATAATTCGTTTTACCGCTCTTAAATGTGATTCTTTAGGATTAGATTGAAATCGTGCACATAGACATACACTCATCATTATGTCTGGTCTACTAGCGGTTAAGTAGAGTAAGGAACCTATCATACTTCTAAACAATTTTTGATCGATACTTTTACCATTTTCATCTCGATCAAGATGAGTTATGGTACTCATAGGACTAGGCTTTCCAGAAGTGTTTTCTAGTCCAAAACGTTTAATCAGATTGGCACAATATTTTTCTTGATTTAAGAAAATTCCATTTGTTAATTGTTTAATTTGTAAACCAAGAAAATAAGATAATTCTCCCATGTGTGACATTTCAAACTCTTTAGTCATTATATTTGAAAATTCTTTACATAAGTTTTCATTAGTTGAACCAAATATGATGTCATCTACATATATTTGAATTATTAGAATGTCATTAGTAGTGTTTTTAATGAATAGAGTTTGATCTACTTTTCCGATTTGAAATCCCGAATCTAGTAGATAGCTTTTAAGTCTTTCATACCAAGCACGAGGTGCTTGTTTAAGACCATATAGAGCTTTTTTTAATTTATATACATGATCCGGATATTTTTCGTGTATGAATAAAGGAGGTTGTTCTACGTACACATTTTCTTTTATAAAACCATTTAGAAAAGCACTTTTAACATCCATTTGATAAAGTTTAAAATTATGAAAACACGCAAAGGCTAATAAAATACGTATTGCTTCAAGTCGTGCAACGGGTGCAAATGTTTCTTCAAAGTCAATACCTTCTTCTTGATTATATCCTTGTGCTACTAGTCTAGCTTTATTCCTAGTTATATTTCCTTATTCATCTACTTTATTTTTGTAAACCCATTTTGTTCCTATAACAGATTGATTATTAGGACGAGGAACTAAATCCCAAACATCGTTACGTTCGAATTGATTTAATTCTTCTTGCATAGCAATAATCCAGTAGTCATCTGTTGATGCTTCTTTAGGATTTTTAGGTTCTATTGTAGAAATAAAAGCAACATGTCCCATTTGGTTTAGTTGACTCCTAGTTTTAACTTGAGAATTTATTTCATCGATTATGTTTTGTACAGGATGATCTCGTAAGATTTTAGGTGGAGATCTAAGTTCGGTATTAAAATTAGATACACGAAGATTTTGATCAATGACAATGAGCTTCAACAAAAAGGAAGAAATACTTTTAAACTCAGAGGAAGATCAATGAAGACCAAAGTGAAAACATGAGTATGTTTTTTTTTATGGGTCCAAGTCTAGATTATTTGTTAAAATCTATCCTCAAGAGATTTGCACGAACACTAAAACATTTCCTTTAAACTTCATTTTTATAAATACTTTTACTATGAAAATTCTCATAGTTCAGTCGACTGAACAGGCATGGCTAGTCGACTGAAACTGGCACAGAAATAAAAACATACACAGTTTCAGTCGACTGAACTCCCTGAACAGTCGACTGAACACAGACCTGAAAATTTTCCTTTATATTTTCAGTCGACTGGATCTCCTGCTCAGTCGACTGAATTGATAACTGCGAATTTTCTGTGAATAGACACTTTCTTTCTTCCAAGAGATGCAACCTTTCTCCAATGGAAATGGAAGCATCTCTTGCATGCATCTCTAGCAAACAAATGCATCTCTTCTATAAGTATAAATACATTGTTTTAACAATTACAAATTACCAATTCTACTTGCTTTAATCTCTCTACTTACTTGAACATACTTTCAGATTCTTTTAAGTTTTCAAAAGCAAACCAATTGCTTGAATCTCTATTTTAATTATAACATATCTTGATTCATAGCAATTCACATTTCCTAAATCTTCACAAACACTTTGTATACTCTCGAGGATAAGATTATAGGAAAGTTGTACTAAATTGACTCATTAGTGTTATCAAGAACACAACAAGTCAGAAATACTTTTTGTATCCAAGTTGAAGTCCTCTTCGGTAGTTGAGGCAAGAAATCCCGTTCGGTTGTTCAGGTAAGTTGTAAACCTATTCCTCCGGGTTAAGTGAGGGTAGTTGGTTAGTTGAATTCCTAAGAGGAGCTTAGGGACTGGACGTAGGATAAGAGGTCCGAACCAGTATAAAGTCTTGGTGTCTACTTTACTTACTGCTTACTACTATCTACCTAGACTATTTCACTATTCCATATTATACGATCCTACCGCATAGACTCTTTCAATTGGTACCAGAGCCTGGTATTCTATCGATCGTCACAACATCATAGAATAATGGCCAGAAAAAGATCCGGTCGAAATACAACAAGCAAAAAGCCTGAAACTATCAGAGCAACGACCAATGAGGACTGTAAAAAGGTACATTCTGATTTACAAATTTCAGTAAGTGGTAATAATGGATTAATTAGTTTATGCGATAAAATCTCAAAGCACAATTCTCTTATTTTAGAAAAGATGAAATCAATCAAACTTGAAAATGAGAAATTAGATTTAGAAAATCAACATGGTGTTTTGAAAAATAATTTTGAGGCTCTTAAAGATTTTCTAGGTGAACAAAATACCATATTTGAAAAAGAAAAAGAAATTTTTTCAAAAGAAATTACGGATTTGAAAAGACAAAATGGTTTATTGCAATCATCTTTAGATAATTCAAAATCTCGAATTTTTCTTCTCGAAAATGAGAACTGTACGTTAAAAATGGAGAATTCTGAATTAAACAAGCAAATTGATATTTTGAAAAATAGTGATATTTCTTTTGAAAATAATAATTATGACTTTAAAGCTAAATTTGATAAACTTAACACTGAAGTCACAAAATTTAATAAAGGTCAAAACGATTTAAACATGATTTTATCCAGTTCTAGACCTTTACATGATAAAAGTGGTTTAGGATATAATAAAACTGATCGTAGAAATAGCACTAGATACGCTTTCATGTATAGTAAAAATGTTAGTGCTAGTACTAAATTTCGAGTAAAGTCTAAATCCAATTTTAATAGAAATACAAATACTGCTATGACCAATAATGTTTATAATTTCTCTAGAAGTACAAAATCATTGACGGGAAATTTGAATAAAAATTATCTAAGTATTTGGGTTCCTGTTAATTGGAAAAATAGGGAAAAATACATTGATGATTATTTTGATATGGTAGTTAATAATGAAAATTATATTTATAAAGGTTCTACCACACCTGAATGGGTATGGTTTCCAAAAAATTAGGAAACTATAAGAACCTTAGGTATCTCATGCTTTAAATGTTAAAAAAAAATTGATACCTTACATTATAAGTAGTAGCTATTTTGTTTTATATTATTCTATGTTGACACTTATGTAGAATTTAATTTATGTCATCATATAAACTCTCTTTTTTGTCGATGACAAAGGGGGAGAAAGATATTGCTCTAACACTATTTGCAGGAATAAACGATGCAAGCACAAATTAAGGGGGAGAAAATATTAATTATTTACAGGAATATATAGCATAGATTCAAGGGGAGAAGTCTATAGCACAATTACAGAAATATATTCAGGGAGAGAGGTACGTCAACAAAGCTTGTCAAAGATTCGTCCGTAGCAAATGAAGTTGTCATCATCAAAAAGGGGAAAATGTTGGATCATAGGTTTTGATTGCTGACAAGACACAACAATTCACGAATCTACGACAACATCTGGACTCAACGACTCAAAGTATGGTTCATATATGTATATAGAGTCTACTTTAGTGCTTTGTTAAAATCTTTCCTCAAGAATCATCATTCACATTCAAATAAACTTGCATGCATATTTTAATCAAAATCAAGTTTTCAAAAAATGCATGGAGCAGGGCTCGAACCCGAGTCACTAGTTTGGAAGGCAAGTACTCTAACCAAATGAGCTACTGCAGTTTTTGCTTAACAATAGAATTCAGTCGACTGAATAACCTGAGTCAGTCGACTGAATAACCTGAGTCAGTCGACTGAATCTGTGCATTTTAACATATATGTACATGTTCTTAAATTCAGTCGACTGAATGACCTGAGTCAATCGACTGAATTCTGCAACAGTCATTTTTTTGTGAAAAGTCACTTCCTCTTTTGAATAGCCTTCTTCCTCCCCAAGGGTTGCAACCATTGTTATTCGCAGAGAACTCTTCACCAGTAGTTGCAACTCCTTAACTACTATATATATGCATGAATTTCAAGATCAAATCACTTCACTTACTTGCTTATACTTGACTCGTATTTTCTGAATTAACTACTCTCTTGAATTCATACATTCATTGCTTACGTATTCATTTCCATATTCTTCAAGCAATTTGAAACTTCCTAATCTTCATATACATACAACTACACATATCATACTTGAGGAAAAGATTATAGGAAGGGTGTACTACAAGTGACAAATTCGTGTTATTAAGAACACACAAAGTCAAAAGTATTTTTGTATTTGTTGAAGTCCTGTTCTGCTGCTCAGGCGTGTGAAGTCCTCTTCGGCTGCTGAGGCGAAATACTGTTCTGCTGCTTAGGTCCTTGTTCGGCAGCTCAAGGGTTGTATATACCTGTTCCTCCGGGTTAAGTGAGGGTTATTAGTGAAATTCCAGAAGGATTCTGGGACTGGACGTAGGACGGTGCTCCGAACCAGTATAAAAATCTCTAGTGTCATTTTACTATACTGCTTTTATATTCCGCACTATTTACCTTATAATTATCATCACTACACTCTGTATTATCATATATCCATATTACACGATCCATAGCGCACTTTCAGTCTTCTCTTCTGTTCATCATCTAATCCTAAGTTAGCAAAAATTCTTTCACATGTAATAACCAGTTTTTGCTTCAACAGCATCCTATGTTCCCAAAAACGGCTTCCCACCAAGACTGGTGTAATCCCTGCTCAGCTTGGCATAGTTATTGCCAATTGGAGTCATATGATTTGTTCCTCCAACATTCACAGCATTTCCCCAACTACTCCTGTAGCTGCTCCAGCTTGCATCAGATTGATGAAGAACTGATACATAATCCTCATATCCATGGGCAGGGTTCCAGCACCTATGTTGGCATTTTCTTTTGGATTAGCATTTGCCTGTCGACCCGGGTTCCTCCTGGTAATGGGTCGAGCATTTTCATTAGTTGTGGTGCTTCCTCCACCTAGATTTCCTCCTCTGTTTCCTGCTTCCATATCCTCCTTTCTCTTATATTTGCATACGAGCCTTAGTAAGACACAAAAGAACAGTCTAAGAGAAAGGGAATATGTACTTATATATATAACAAATGCAAGTACGTTACTATAGCATTAACCCAAACCCCGGTCTCATTCTCTGATTTATTGGTTATGTTTTGAAAATCTTTTAGGTTTAAATTTCTTTTAAATTTACATAAACCTATGCTCTGATACCAACTTGTAACATCCCCCATTTGGAGGCCCAAAACTAACTGCTACGGATGCTGCAGTTGTCCATAGTTATTAATTCTCGGTGACCAAATGTAGTAATGTTAGATACATTGATATACCAAAAACACATGAATATGAAAAAATTTAAACTCAATTTAAAATAAATTTCTCATTTCATTACAAATAGTATTTCAGATTCATTACATAATCCCATACGTAAGCCACGTTCAGAGAAATTACAATTTATTACAAAATATGCTAAGAGCGATATATGAAGATGCCTCCTTGGTTGATCAGAGTCTAAATATAGGCAATTAAATTTTTTTCCCTTACATCCAAATAACACAGTGGACAATAAATAGAATCTCCTAAATAGCTAGCTTGCCTCCTTCACGTCTCCAGAAGCTTATTCATCAACTAATAACCTGAAAAACCCTTACCCTTAGCCTACTTAAATTAATTTTTGAGCATTCGAGAGTTTAAGGGGAAAAACATAAACTTCGAGTCAGACAAAAAGTCTAGTGTGAATAATAATATACCTTCTCGAACCAAATAGATATCTAACGAGACCAAGCCGCTGAGCAAAAAAAGTTTTCCCCTCGCTGGCACCTTAACCAAAAACTAATTAACCATATACCGTGCACCTGCATCCACAATGGTTAAAATATAACATAATATGATGATACGAAAATATACAATATATCCTGGATTTCCCCTCCCCATTCATTGGACCATCTGTCTCAAGTTATAGTCTAGGGTCACTATTAACCTATTAGTTTTCATGGGCTAACTAATAACCTATTCCAAGCTTACAGACCATCTGTCCAGTTTCATAGTTTTAATAGAATTACTAAGAACCTATTGGTGTCTACCAATAACATCATCCAATCATAGTTTTCATGGGCTGACTATGACCTACTAGATTCTCCAATGACATCTCTAAGGTCATAGTTTTCATGGGCCGACTATGAATCTATTGATCTCTATCAATAACCTATTCTAGACATAGTTTTCATGAGATCGCTAAGAATCTATTGGCCCTTGCCAATAACATTTCTCAAAGCATAGTTCTCATGGGCTATAACTTTTTGTAGGTGTAGAATTAGGGTCTCTAACCTATTTCATTGTTTTTGAATGATGGTTTCTCTTTCCGTAGAGTGGTCATAATAGAGAAATGGACTTAAGGTTAAAAAGTTACACATGTTTTAAATTATGAAAACAAAGCTGGCGTTACTGTAGCATGGCTACGAAAGCTGAAGTTACTATAGCATGGCTTCGAAAGCATGGGTACTGTAGCATCGCTTCGAAGCTAAAGGTACTATAGCAATACGAAGCAATGGTACTGTAGCATGGCTTCGAAAGCTAAAAGGTACTGTAGCACGGCTTCGAAAGCTAAAAGGTACTGTAGCAATACGAAAGCAAATGAACACTGTAGCATGGCTTCGAAAGCTAAAAGGTACTGTAGCAATACGAAATCAAATAGGTATTGTAGCATGGCATCGAAAGCTAAAAGGTATTGTAGCAATATGAAAGCAAATGGTAGAATACAAAAGCAATAGCATGGCTTCGAAAGCTAAAAGGTGCTATACATGGCTTCGAAAGCTAAAAGGTACTGTAGCAATACGAAAGCAAATGGGTACAGTGGTAGACTCGAAATTAACGTAAAAACTGCAATTTTGCTAAATAAAATATTTTTTTTTCACCAACTCTTATTGTTTGTCGAATTCCTATTGGATAGAGATATATTTTATCAATTTCTTTGCAGAAACTGCTATAATCAGAGTTCATAATTTCCAAAATTATTTTCAAACCATTAAATTATATTAATATTTTAATATAATTATTAAGCCTTTCTAGCTTAGAAAATTCATAATAAATCGAAAACACTTTAAAAAATCCCAAAAATTCATCTAAATCCGAAATAACATTTTCTTTGCTATATAAAATTTTTGGGGTAAAATTCATTATTTTATTATTTCTAGTAATTAAAACCCAAAATAAATGCCCTTTTTACCTTAGAAAATTCATAAAATATTCCTATTAATTCCGAAAATTATGAAATTAAAAACCCACCTCCAAAATTAGGTATTACGCAACATGTCTAAAAATCAAGTCGTTTGGAGGTCATTCATTAAGGGTTTTTCCCTGAAACCTATCATAATAATTTCATAAAATTTCCAATAAATCACCATTCATGCAAACAATGGTAAAATCAACCATATCATCATCAAACAATGTGGAATACATCAAAAATCCAAAATTTAACACATACGAATGGGATGGGTACTATTATTCACCTTGTTTTGAGAAAAAGAGTTAAGATTTGAGTTGTTAATTTGATTCCCCTTAGCTTTAACTACTTATGTTTAAGTTAAAATAATCTTATATGTTAATTAGTTAAGGCCTAACCCAATTAATTATCAAATATCATCTCCTTTTCACACCACATATTATTCTGTTTAATTAATCTAATTAAATCTCTTGAATAACGTTAGAGAAAAATTAGGGGTGTTATAGCAACTGTGCTTCATAGGACATTAGATTACCAACTTACTCTTCAATTTTTAAAGTACAAATGCCATTAGCCTCTTCTATTGCTAATGCCTTTTGATCCCACTCTATAGAGGGTGAATTAAGGACTTTTTTGACTTGGTCCTCTTTAGAATTTTTTTACCTATTGATACTAAAGAATGATTTATTTCCTAGAATCTAGAATAAAATTTAGAAATAGACTCATTTTGTTTCATTTTAAATAATTGAAACTAATTAGTTAGCATGGAAATTTTTGTCTGTTTTACTTTACTAGTGCCTTCATGTGTAACTTGTAGTGTTTTTCAGATTTCATATGCAGAATTAAAAATAGAAATTCTGTTAAATCCATTTTTATCTAATGAACATAATAAAATATTACGGCCTTAGAATTATTAAGTGCTTTTGTCTTTTGGTCAAGTGTTCATGTTCGGTATTCAGTTTGGGGTTCAGTGTACTCATTCAGTGTAATATTTCAAATATTTAAACTATTAGACTATAAATAAATCTTCATCTTACATAACCAATAAGTGTAATTACTACCATTAAATAGTGGGGGTCTAGCAGTTAATTGTCCTTCAACAAAGTGTTAAAAAGTGAACTATCAGTGTTACTAGCTATTTATATTTTTCAAAAATCAAATTGCAAGTTTTTGAAAACTTAATGCTCCAATACCAAATGTGGGAAATGGTGTAGTACTAATGTGAATGGATTTTAAGGCTAATTTAACACTAGAGGGGGGGCAAATAGAGTTTAATAACATTTATGGATCTATTTAACTTATTTCAAGATTTGAATCAAACATAGATAATTAATCACAAATATATATACTAACAGGCAATCACAGATATAAATAAATGCAGTAATAATGAAGTAATTAGTTGGAGAGATGACATTAGGGATTTTATATTGGTTCGGATTTCTTCTACATCCAGTCATGTACAATTTCTTGTACATATTTCTTTTTAATCATGTACTTTAACCAAGTAGCAAGCAAACCAGAATATAATCTCGATTTCAAGGCAGCGAGATACAACATCCTATCTCACAAGTCCGGAGTCAACTCTCTTGATTTACTGGGCAACAAGATCATCCACTAGATTTAGACGGGCTACTAAGAACACCCACTTGATTTGAATGAGCAATAAGCACATCCAAACAAATAAGAGTAGAGTTGTTGATTTTTAAATACAAACAGTTATACTTAGGATACAAGATATCCTATAGCCTTTCTGATAGTGGTTTGATCTTTGAGTTTGTAGAGAGAATACTCCCAAAATAGTAAATAGTTTGTAGAAAATCAATCTAGTAGAATATGGATTGACTCTATCTAGATTTTGAAGAATATAGAAAGTAGATTTCAAGAAATAGAATAAGAGAGTAAGGATTAAGAAGAAAGTGAGAAAAATTAATTGAAAAATTCGTTTGCACTCCACTTTATGTAGTGAATGAACAGAAGTATCCATTCATGAAGAGATGCATCGAAAAGACCTTAAAAATAACCAATGGCTATTCTGTCGACATACCTAGGAGGGGTATGTCGATATATCCTTATCAATTTTGAAAAATGATTATTTTTAATTGTTTTCAAACTTCAATATTTTTGTAGAATAATTTTAAACATAATTTTTAAATTCTTTGACATAAAAACTTTTATAGAATATTTCTAAAAAATATAGTTTGAATTTAAAATAATTTATTTTGATTAAAATATCAAAGATC
This sequence comes from Allium fistulosum, assembly GCA_030737815.1. NCBI lineage: Eukaryota > Viridiplantae > Streptophyta > Magnoliopsida > Asparagales > Amaryllidaceae > Allium > Allium fistulosum. The sequence goes on from CM060901.1 coordinate 926,219,153, forward strand.
AGAAATTTATGATAAAGATCAGAATCCTATCAAGGACTTTAATAATTTGTTCTAATGACCCATACCAAAGTCTTGAACTCTTTAAATCTTTTATCTCTAAACTCATGAGTCTTGATCATCATCTTTAAATCGTCATTCTTGTTCTCTATACCGATCAGTTTTCAAGTTTAATCATTTTGTACCTGTGTAATATTCTATAATATATACTATACAACTTGACAAAATATTAGTATCTATATTTATATGGTTGTCATCAAAATCAATATTTGTGGTATTAACAGCTACCTCCTTACCTATTAACAAGACCCATCAACCCAAAAAATCCTCTTACAATTATGAATCCATATATGACTATGTCCCCACATACGGCGTTCCTCCAAGGCTTACGAAATCCTTACATAACTTAGCAAAATAGGTGGCAGTTGGGTGGGCAGGAAATGCACCTTTCGCTCTCCTTGTAGGTCCCTAGTGGGATTAAACCTGGCTTGCTCTGATACCAAGCTGTAACGACCCCACCGCTATGCCCAGTTAAGCAAAGAACATTACAAGTAATGTCGTCTGCTAATCTAGAGAATACGGCTGGTTAAGGGCGATCGAATGTGAATATATCTTTATACTAACAATGACACGCTTATTTACCCTTTTGAGGATCTAAACTGAAAATTTGACGTGTATGGTATTAATACAAAGTAATAAACACACCAATTAAAATATTCAGAACAATATATAATATAAATAAATCAGAATCACAGATCATAACGGAATAATATACATCAGATACATGATAGAATGTGAGTCTATAAAATATCAGTACTAGACCCACATAAATATATACATCATATCCAAATGTTGTATCAGGTACAAAGTCGCTGTTAAATAATATATATGACATAAACTCCTAACTGTCAATATATACAAGTATGAAGTAAACTAAACCGGTCAAAATAACTTTAATGCTAGCATCAGATAAGCGCATAATATGTCTTTTTTATTATATATATATATTAATATATTTTCTTCTGATGGAACCAAATCGGGACGTTTATGCCCAGAATCTCGGCTGTTTTGCTTGAGCATGAAACTGCAGGATCACTCATCTTCTATCTGTGATTTTTAAGAATTTTATTAGCAATTTTCCACATACAGCATAGACAAGGATAAGAGAGAGATTATACTTATACAAAAATTTTGGAAAACTTTTTTTTGAATTTTTTTTATCTATACATATATGTATGTATATGTATATATATGTATGTATGTATATGTATGTATGTATATACGTTAAAAAATCATTTTGAAAACTTTTTGGAAAATCATTTTGAAAAACCATTTTTCTCCGAAAACTTTTCAAGTACGTTCTCTCAATACGCCCCTATTCCTAAGGAATTTTGAACATGGGCTTTGATACCAAATGTGACAACCTACACCCCTCGACACATCGATCCAAAGCCTAGGGTGACTTTCGGACTCGCATCGATGCCAAAAAGTATGATCTATTGGGTTTTTATAGTGTTACAGATACTAAGAATAAATAGTTATGATCTAAGATATACTACACTTTCAAAACTCATAGCGGAAGGAAGAAAATATAAATATAAAAAATAACAATCTCAAAAAATATCTCAAAACTAAGTCTTAGAAAAATAGTACGTAGTCAAATACAGAGTACACATAAATACAACCCATAGTTTAATAAAATAATAAGTATTGATAAGATAGACAGTTACATGGAGAGTAAATAAAAGGATAAGCCACTATTGTGATGAGCTTGCCTCTCCACGTACTGAAATCGGGCCAATCGCTTGCTGCTATGTCCTCCTGTGGTGGGAAAAAGAAAGGAAAAGGGTGGGTCTAACAAAAATCTGGTGAACGTGTACATGTTTAATATATGATAATCAAGTGCAGTTGACTTTAACTCTACTCTATGTGACCTAGGGTGCTCAACAAGTGTCAGTGTATTCCTAGGGTCCTTTATCTAAGGGTTTTTATTTAATATATACCTATACTAACTACTAGTGCATACTCCTATAAGGATCGAACTACGGATTGAACCTCAATAACTAACGATCGTCCATGTCACTAGAGCTACTCAACATAGGGTCATCCTACAATTTTTCCGTATGGGACTACATCTCATATTACTACTAGCATAACTATCTCGCATAGGTTTCCCTACAATTTTCATATGGGAATAAAATTTATACAACTACAACTACACGTACCCTAATTACGCATTGAGAGGGAGCCCACAATGCCAACTCACCGGTGCATCTCATCGTCTGCATTTGTACCCACCTCTCAATGGTAGTTTACGCCTCTTATTGCATGTTGTTAGTCCCTGAGGAGTTGGTTTTGATGACAACAACCTTACTTAGAATTAGATTATAAAATATATAATACTAACATTATTGTGTAGATATATATAGATATGTTTGCAGGTACTAAAGAATGAAGAACTGTACAGTATAAAGATTCAAGATCAAAGATTGAAGATATCAAGATTCAAGACTCATGAGTATCAAGAATTTCAAGAGTTCAAGCTTCCAAGATAAGTTATATAGTTAGGAATATTGTTAAAACTCATAGAAAGGCACTGACATCTTAAAATCTATTTTATTCGTGGAATGGAATCCACTTCATGCTCGTTAAAGGGATGGAACCCTAAGTAGGATGGAACCTACGAAAAATCTAGTGGAACTTCTTTTTGTATCCACTTACTTTTATTTCAAAATGATTTTCAAAATATGTATAGCTTGTTTTTCAAAATGATTTTAAATATTCCTGTTTAAAAACCAAAATCATCTGTCTTGGTTTTTCAATATATTTTAGCCTCAAAAATATCCTTAGTTTTAAATATCCTTAACTTTAAATATCTTTGATTTTAAATTATTATCCTAAGTTTTTAAACTATAATTCTTATATTAATATATTTAGCTGTTTTATATATTTATACTTAAGATTTAAATATAAAAGTATAAGAAAATTATTATATATATTTTAATATTGTTCTCTATAGTTATTTATGTATTATAACTATATATAAGTATATTTTAAATTTTAAATATAAGTATAATATAATATAGAAATTATTTTCAAAGAAAAACAAATCACAAAAAAATACAAGGGCATGTCGACATGGTCACATGTACCCCTGTCGACATGGTGACAGTTAAATTGTTTTTTAAAAGAAGTGTCTATTCGCCACATCCTTTCACCAATGGACATGGCTATTGATCTACTATAAATAAAGGGTGTTTTCAATGAATTTTAATTACTTTTTTCTCTGATTTAACTTCTCTTCTTCTTCTCCACTTTCTTATTTACAAATTACACCATTACTCTGCCGAAATCAATATCGAATCTAACTAGATAATTTCTGGTTTTGAATCTCTCCACTATCTCTACAAGGTCCAAGTGCTAATCTGAGTTATAGACATTTTGTAACCAATAAAGCGAGAAAAGGTGTGATTGTAGCCTTGGAAATCAATTGGGTGAACTTGTTGCCCCGGAAATCAAGTATCTCTACCCAGAGGATTGTGAATCTGGAGCGGTGTACCTCGTAGCCTTAAAATCGAGGGTTGTATTTGTAAGAATTGTTTTTGAAAGGAAATCCGTACTTGTGTTACGGGACTGGATGTAGGGTAATTCTGAATCAGTATAAAATCCGGTGTGTTCTTTCCTTTACTCCTTTTACTTTATATTTGCATCTGTGTTTGATTCTGTGTTCATATATGTGTCTGATTAGTGTATACATTGTTAACAAATTAAGATAAATTTAAAAAGATTAACAAATTTCTTAAAACGCTATTCACCCCCCGCCCCTTTAGTGTTAATTCTAGCCTTAAGATCCTTAATCCGCATTCTAACAATTGGTATCAGAGCTTTGTTTTCAAAAGTTTCATAATCTGAATTTTGAAAAGTTTTAAAATGACTATTTTTGAAAAATCTGTTAAAACTAGTTTAGAATTGTTTAAATCATCATTGTTCCATGAGTCTGCATATGAATGTTATTCAAATTCTAGTTGTCTACCCAAAATTTATAATGTGCAGGAAAGATGCTTTATGGGTATTAAGGAATCAATCCACAATGGACAATCTGTGCAGATCAAAAGGAATAAGTGGATACTTGATAGTGGATGCTCTAGACACATGACTGGTAATCTGGATATGCTGAATAATATTATATACAAAGACGGAGGACTGGTTAACTTTGGAGATAACTCGAAAGGATACGTGATTGGCATCGGCAATGTCGGTAACTCTGAAACTACTATTATTACTAATGTTTTGCTAGTTAAGAATCTAAAACATAATCTACTAAGTATTAGTCAACTCTGTGATAAAGGATATAAGATTAAATTTGAAAAAGATAAATGTCATATTGAAGATAATAACTCAACCATAATATTTGAGGGAATTAGGAAAAAGAATATTTATATTCTTAGTATGAAAGTTTCAAATGATAACCTATGTCTTTTGGCAAATACAAGTGACCCTTGGATTTGGCATAAGAGATTTGGATATTTGAATTTCAAACTCTTATCTAGACTGTCAAAACATGATCTAGTAATAGGCCTCCCTAAAATGAATTTTAAAGTAGATAGTTTATGTGATGCATGTCAATTAGGAAAGCTTAGAAAAAGTTCCTTTAAATTAAAAGATATGATTTCAACTTCAAAACCCCTTGAGTTACTTCATCTTGATTTATTTGGTCCATCTCAAATTCAGTCAATAAATCATAGTAAATATGTTTTTGTAATTGTAGATGATTGTTCTAGATTTACATGGGCAATATTTTTGAAACATAAAAGTGATACTTTTGAATGTTTTAAGAACTTTACAAAAAGGATTCAAAATCAATTATATTTAAAAATTATAACTATTCGTAGTGATCACGGTGGTGAATTTGAAAAAGAAAAGTTTGAGGAATTCTGCAATAAGAAGGGAATAACTCACAATTTCTCATTTCCAAGAACTCCACAACAAAACGGAGTAGTTGAACGTAAAAATAGAATGATATAAGAGTGTGCGAGAACTATGCTTTCAGATAGTAATTTACCAAAACACTTTTGGGCAGAAGCTGTTGCTACCGCCTGTTATATTTTGAATATAATTTTAATTAGACCTTTAACTGATAAGACACCTTATGAACTTCTTCATGGAAAGAAACCTAAGGTATCATACTTCAGAATTTGTGGAAGTAAATGCTTTATTTTAAATACAAAAGATAATTTGGATAAATTTGATCCTAAATCCGACAAAGGAATCTTTATCGGATATTCTAATAGAAGTAAAGCTTATAGAGTTTTTAATTTAAGATCTAACACCATCGAAGAAACAATGCATGTTTCGTTTGGTGGAATTTAAAAGATTTTGAAATTACAAATGATGAAGAAGATTTAATTACTCAAAATCAGGAATCAACCGAAATTAATAATGAAATTAATCATCCTAATAAAAGGATTAAACTTTTAAAAGATCATCCTATTGAAAATATAATAGGAGATATGCAATCAATTGTTACAACTAGAAATCAACTAAGTAAATTAAGTAATGTAGCATTTATATCATCTATTGAACCCAAAAATCCTAAAGAACAACTGATGATTCATGGATTTTGGCTATGCAAGAAGAATTAAATCAATTCACTAGAAATGAAGTTTGGGAACTTGTTCCTAGAACTGAAGATAAAACTATAATTGGAACTAAATGGGTCTATAAAAATAAAATGAATGAACAAGGTGAGGTCATTAGAAATAAAGCACGATTAGTCGCCCAAGGTTATTGTCAAGAAGAAGGTATAGATTATGACGAAACCTTTGCTCCTGTAGCAAGATTAGAAGCCATTAGGATTCTACTTGCTTTTGCAAATCATAATAATTTCAAATTATTTTAAATGGATGTTAAAAGTGCATTTTTAAATGGATTTGTAAAAGAAGAAGTATATGTTGAACAACCACCACTTTTTGAAGATGAAAAATTACCAAACCATGTGTACAAACTTAAGAAAGCTTTATATGGTCTAAAACAAGCTCCTAGAGCCTGGTATGATAGACTAAGATCTTATTTATTATAATCAAATTTTGAAATTGGTAAAATAGATAATACTCTTTTTATTAAAAGAAATAAAAATGATATTCAACTAGTTCAAGTATACGTAGATGATATCATTTTTGGTTCAACTAACTTCAAAATGAATAAAGAATTTTTTGAAATAATGACAAAAGAGTTTGAGATGAGTCATATGGGTGAATTAAACTTCTTTCTAGGATTGCAAATAAAACAGTTAGATAATGGTATTTTTATTAGTCAAGAAAAATATGCTAAAGAACTAGTTAATAAATTTGGTTTGACTACTGCGAGTGGAAAACCTACTCTCATGGCAACCAATGAATATCTAAGTAAAGAAGATCTCTCGAAAGATGTAGATCAAAAGTTGTATAGAGGAATGATGAGATCATTACTCTATATCACTGCTAGTAGACCTGATATCATGCATAGTGTATGTCTCTGTGCAAGAAATCAATCTCATCCTAAAGAAACTCACTTAAAAGCTGTAAAACGTATCATAAGATATATTAAACTCACCTCTGATTATGGCTTATTTTATCCTAAAAATGATTCATTTGATTTAATATCATATTGTGATGCTGACTATGCTGGATGTAAATCAGACCGAAAAAGTACAAGTGGAACTTGTCACTTTTTGGGACATTCTCTGGTTTCCTGGTTTAGTAAAAAGAAAAATACATTTTCTCTATCAACAACTGAAGCAGAGTATATTTCTGCTGCTTTGGCTTGTTCTCAAGTAATATATATGCAACAAACCTTAAGAGATTTTGGATTAAATATCTCAAAATCGCCAATTTATTGTGATAATACTAGTGCAATAAATTTATCTAAAAATCCTACTCATCATGCTCGAACTAAACATATTGATATTCGACATTATTTTCTTAGAGATAATATAACTAAAGAAGTAATTACTCTCGAATATATAAACTCTGAGAATCAAACTGCTGGTATCTTAACAAAACCATTAAATGAATCTATATTTACTAAATTAAGAAGAGAATTAGGTATTTGTTCAATAACTGAAATATAAAACATAAATATATAACAAGTATAATTAAATAAATTAAAAATAAATTAGAAGCCAAAATTAAAATACCCCTGTCGACAACCCCATATCCCACCATGTCGACATATAAAGGTATTTTTTGAAAATTAAAATTCCCACCAAAATTTAAAAAGTTGGTTATATATTCTTCCATATTTCGACTTTCTCTCTCATTTTCTTCTGGTTTAACTTCTGAAAAAAAGAAAATAATGGCTTCTCCATCAAATTCAAACATAAACTCGACTTTCTCATTTCACTCTCCTACTCCCGGCCCTCTTCAACGCTCCATTCACGCTCAAGTGAACCCGATCTTGATCGAAGAAGAGTCTTTTAGTGACCATGCACAAGAGGACAGCGAAGAAGATCCAATGGAAGAGGAAGAAGCACCCTTGGAAGAAGAGGACGCACCTGTTCATGAAGTGCAAGTTGAAGACGATGACACCGTAGTTTGCGTTGGTGAAGTATGTTTTGATAAGGATGGAAACCTTGTCGAACAGCGTGGAAACTTCTGTCTCCACTATCCTAATTGTTCGATTCATAGGTCTCCTATTATCAAGAATACTCCTTAATGTTCTTTCTTTCATTCTTTCGTTCGTATCGTTGTATATATAGTTGTTTATATTAAAAACACATGTATATTTGTTTACATGGTTTACACACATGTAAATATAACATTATATAATAAATTGTGTTCTCTTATTCGTATATTCTCATATCTTTTGAATATATAGTTTATTAGTTAAGAAAAGTAGTTATTAAGAGTTTAGTTTAAAGTTAAGTATTGATTATATATGATAACACTATCATTATAATCACAAGTAATGTAATCTTAGTTTCAGGGGGAGTTATATAGAATTATATAGTATTATAATTATGGAGTTATATGGTTTTTTGTTGACAAAGGGGAAGAAGTATAAAATAGGATAGTTAGGCATAGATTAAGGGGGAGTTATTAGAAGTATTAGGATAGAAGTGATATTTTATAAACAAAGGTTGTCATCATCAAAAAGGGGGAGATTGTTAGTCCCTGAGGAGTTGGTTTTGATGACAACAACCTTACTTAGAATTAGATTATAAAATATATAATACTAACATTATTGTGTAGATATATATAGATATGTTTGCAGGTACTAAAGAATGAAGAACTGTACAGTATAAAGATTCAAGATCAAAGATTGAAGATATCAAGATTCAAGACTCATGAGTATCAAGAATTTCAAGAGTTCAAGCTTCCAAGATAAGTTATATAGTTAGGAATATTGTTAAAACTCATAGAAAGGCACTGACATCTTAAAATTTATTTTATTCGTGGAATGGAATCCACTTCGTGCTTGTTAAAGGGATGGAACCCTAAGTAGGATGGAACCTACGAAAAATCTAGTGGAACATCTTTTTGTATCCACTTACTTTTATTTCAAAATGATTTTCAAAATATATATAGCTTGTTTTTCAAAATGATTTTAAATATTCCTGTTTAAAAACCAAAATCATCTGTCCTGGTTTTTCAATATATTTTAGCCTAAAAAATATCCTTAGTTTTAAATATCCTTAATTTTAAATATCTTTGATTTTAAATTATTATCCTAAGTTTTTAAACTATAATTTTGATATTAATATATTTAGTTGTTTTATATATTTATACTTAATATTTAAATATAAAAGTATAAGAAAATTATTATATATATTTTAATATTGTTCTCTATAGTTATTTATGTATTATAACTATATATAAGTATATTTTAAAGTTTAAATATAAGTATAATATAATATAGAAATTATTTTCAAAGAAAAACAAATCACCAAAAAATACAAGGGCATGTCGACATGGTCACATGTACCCCTGTCGACATGGTGACAGTTAAATTGTTTTTTAAAAGAAGTGTCTATTCGCCACATCCTTTCACCAATGGACATGGCTATTGATCTACTATAAATAAAGGGTGTTTTCAACGAATTTTAATTACTTTTTTCTCTGATTTAACTTCTCTTCTTCTTCTCTACTTTCTTATTTACAAATTACACCATTACTCTGCCGAAATCAATATCGAATCTAACTAGATAATTTCTGGTTTTGAATCTCTCCACTATCTCTACAAGATCCAAGTGCTAATCTGAGTTATACACTTTTTGTAACCAATAAAGCGAGAAAAGGTGTGATTGTAGCCTTGGAAATCAATTGGGTGAACTTGTTGCCCCGGAAATCAAGTATCTCTACCCAGAGGATTGTGAATCTGGAGCGCTGTACCTCATAGCCTTGAAATCGAGGGTTGTATTTGTAAGAATTGTTTTTGAAAGGAAATCCGTACTTGTGTTGCGGGACTGGATGTAGGGTAATTCCGAACCAGTATAAAATCCGGTGTGTTCTTTCCTTTACTACTTTTACTTTATATTTGCATCTGTGTTTGATTCTTTGTTCATATCTGTGTCTGATTAGTGTATACATTGTTAACAAATTAAGATAAATTCAAAAAGATTAACAAATTTCTTAAAACACTATTCACCCCCCTCCAGTGTTAATTCTAGCTTTAAGATCCTTAATCCGCATTCTAACACATGTGTCGGGATCCATCAACAAAACAATATCATCGCATTAGTATCCGTGCATACTAAGGAACTCCCATTGTGTCGGGCCCACATACTTCATCAGGCATCAATCAGTGTTGTGCGTCTACCGTAGAACCTCATGTAAGTGTTTGAGATAGAATTACCCCCAGTCAAATAATTGACCCCCATTAGGTAAAGAGCATTTACCCAACTCTGCAACGTCCTAGCGTCGTCTCGTAGAAAACTTGCTTCCATACTATTCCTAACACCTATATATATAATATAAACAATTAACTATAATTTAAAACCTAGGCCTTAGTTTGACGTTCAACATGTGCTTTAGAACACCTACCGGTCAACCGATATACCATGGGCAGTCGACCGCTTGCTATCGATAGCTCAAGTAGCACGGTCGACCGGTCGCTGTGTAAAATTTAGGGTTTTATTATTATATTTTATTCGATTTTTGATTTATTATCAATTTCATTCCTTATGCGATTTTGGCATGATTTCGACAGTAAATATTACACTTACAGTTCTTAAGTTTTACAATCCTCATGAATCCAAAGTGATATTTGTCCATTTTCAAAATCAGTCTAATCTAGGTTAACATCAATATAACCAAGTTATATTAATAGGTTAGGGGAAATTTTATTTGATTATAATGGGTTTAACTTAGAATAACATATGTCTCTTAACCAGTTTACACCAATTTGATTTATAAATTCAACTTAGATTTAATTTAAACAATATAATTCTTAAATTTAGTTCTAACATCCTAGATCAAATAGTGCAAACTAAAGTTAACTACAAAAAATCATCTTATTAATCCCACTCAACTCGGATCTAAGCTTTATTCCTACTCTCCATTTGGAAATTAACACTTGCTTGTTTCCTCCTTCCTTGCTCTGATCTCCTTGTATTCTTTTTATTTTTATTGCTATTTTATTTTTGAAGAAATTTATTTTTAGAGAGGAGAAATTAATTAGGCGGAGTTTGGGGGTACCGACTGATTTTCAAGTGAATTTAGGGTTTAGGTTAGGTGTATATTTATATGGGTTTTAGATTAACATGAAGCATTGATATTTCCTAAGAGAATATTAGGTTCCATCCTGTATGATACTCGCTAGTGTGCCACCAAGTAAAATATTTCAGTCAATCAAGTCTGTTCGTCACTTAAAATCTGCAATCTTCAACATCAATTAGTCAACCGCTTATAAGGATCGATCGTCCGCTATTGTTCGATTGATGGACTCTAGGGGTCGACCGCCTCGGTTGTTTTATCCAGGAATGTTTTATACTTTAGTTTATTCCGTTTCAAAAATTTTAAGACGCTCGTAGCTTCTCTATACTAACTTCGATTACAAAGAGTTATGTATGAAAATTGTCGAGAAAATCGCTAAGAACACAATGGTGCGCATTTCTTAGCCAAATTCGAGCATTTGTGAAACTTTTATTTTCGCCCTTGTTATATTTAATTTAATTCTTTTATTAAATTTTCCGCTTAAATTTTCGAGGTGTTACATTGCCTCACTTTTTACTATTCCTTATGCACTCATGTAGAATTTTATGCATATTTTGGATGCTTGCGTACATGCTTATATGTCACGATCTTGCATTCATGCTAGGGCTGAGCTCACCTATAGTATGTTGCATACATAATCACATTACACTTTTGATTGAGTAGATGATTGTGTAGATAACTTGGTTGTATAATATGGATATTGGGTGATTTACACTTTCTGTCCCTTAAGGATTTTGAGGACGAAATCCTTTTAGAGGGGAAATGTAACACCTCGTAAAAATTAGATAGAAATTAATTAATTAATAATAATAAGGGTAAAGATAGAAATTTTTTAAATGTTAGGATTTGTCCACGAAAGTTACATCATTGCGTTCGTGGTGATTTTCTGATCAATAGAAAGTTTTGTAATCGGAGCTTAAACGAGAAAGTTATTGACGTTGAAGTTTTCGAATTTAAAATAATTTGAATGGAATTCAAATTCAAAATTTTAATTAGTGTAAACGTTTGGAACTTAATTGGATAATAAATGATTTAACATTAGGGTTTAAGTAATGTGAAAATAAACATTAACGTTAATTAGAGAATAATAGGAAAGAAATTAGAACAAACGGAAAGAAATTAATAGCGTCCAAATATAAGGGACTAGTCGACCCCCTCTCCCCGACCGATCAACTGCTTGAGGGTGGACCGTCGACCGGTGAACAAGAGGCGGCTAGTTTTAATCTAGGCACAAACGACCTAGATTTTATTGTTTTAAACCGTACGGTCCGGATGCTTTCTGACCACTAGAAATAGGAGGCTAGTCCACTCACTTTTATTCACAAATTATTGGAACACTAACGGAACTCTATCGGTCTTCCTCGTCCCTACAATTCAGAATCATTTAAGATTTCCAAGTAAGGGATTTTAGATATCTAAATATTTGTTTTCTAATTCTAGTCTTCCCAAATCCTTGATTCTGAATCTACTTTATATACAATTCAATTATTGTATATTCCAAAAAGCAGAGATCTGAAGGAGAAATTAGGAGCAGGTGTGAATCAAATCTAAAAGTAGGCAGGCAAATTCTCTATGAGTGAAAATCTTAGTTTTTCATAATTTAGTATTTGTATAGTAGAAGTTTGAATTTGTTTATGCCTTGGGGAATTTTTCTCACAAAAATCCTAGAACTAAAACCCCAAAATTCACCAAACAAATGTCAATTCTTAAGTTTATTGGAATCTCAATTGTTTTATATTAAAATAGTATAATTTTTTTGTTATTGCAATTTGACTATTTTACATTTTATTCCACTTTCAACTTTTCTCTATTGATGTGTAAAAGGGTTCTAAAAAGAAAATAAGTTACGAAATGGTGTGTAAGGTATGAATTCTTTTGTTCGTAGTTTTCACTGCCTATTTCCGTAATTCAAATATGAATTCCTTTTCCACTACAAGTTCCTGAATGTGAAAGTTGAATAGAATATAAAGGGTTTAAATTGTAAGTTTTTATAGATGTTGATTCTACTATATTAATATAAAATAAATTTGATATTTGATTCTATTTTTGTGCAAGTGTATTGTTTGGCTAAGGATATTAGCTAATTTGTAAGCTATTGTAGGGAGTTAGACTTGTATAAATTTGAAAGTTTGACATTTTAACAATTAGTATAGGAAGCGAAAATCTTCGCACGCTTAGGAATATCTAGTTAGCTTATATTACGTACGTATAAATATATTATTAGCATATAAATATATTATTAATGTATAATTAATAATGTATTAATCATGTAGTATAAATAGGTTAGTAATTAGCATTAAAACCCATAAGAATGAAGTTAAAGATAATTATGGAAATTAATTCATAATTAAAGACAAAATGAGGAGTTTTCCTTATATGGCCTTAGTACGAATTGCGATATGGTGTATATGGTAGTATGTTAGGAGAGTGGAATTATGACTAAGTTATAGGGATGCAAGGTCAGTCAAAAGCACACAGAAGTTTGTCCAGCCAATCTGCCTACCAGTAGTGTGACTTTAGAATTGATGTGAGACATCCTCTATAATAAATACCCATGGCGGATGCGAGGCTAGTCCACATTCTGTAAGGTAAGTCTGTCCAGTTAATCGGACTACTAGCGCCTACTAATGGTCGAACTAATATGAGGCGTCACAGTTTGAGTTATGGATCATAATACATAGGACCTGCTTTTGGGTCGGGGGTATTAAGTGGTTGTTATAGGGTCCGCCTCTTTCCCACTTAAGAAGTATTAACTAGTCAAGATTACTGTTTAGGTGCGATAATAGGGAATATCAGGAAGGGTCCGCTTCAGGGCCGAGGTATTAAGTGGTTATTGTAAGGTTCGCCTCATCCTATAAGAAGTATTAAGTGATCTAATGAGGTTTCATGCGATGTCAATTAGGGAGTACCAGAGAGCGGTCCGCCTTGAGTTAGGTATTAAACGACGGGGACTTGCCTAGGATATATGTATTAAATGGTCAGTGTCTTCTTAATTCTCGTTAAAATGTATTAAATGGCTTGGGTACTTTCTCTCACATTGTTAGGACACAACTGACAGTAGTTGCATGGGACTAGGAAATGATTTGGCTTACAGTTGAAGGTAAGTTATAGAGTTGGACTGGAAGAGCACAAATTTAAATATGGACTAGAAGAGCATAAGTTATAGAATTGGACTGGAAGAGTGTAAGTAATGGAGTAGGATTGGCCTACGGTTGGAGGTATTCGATATAGGATATAGTTAGGATGCGTAAGACATATTACTTATAATATTGTCCAAATACCATTATGGTAAGACTTCATATTTTTATTCATCGGACATTATTGTTCTGACCCCTTCTTATTACAACACACATGTTAGGAGAGACGGTGCTGATTTAGAAAATGAAGGCAGAGACGAAGTCTTATGGGAGTTTACCTATCTATTTTTTTTATATTTTGTTGTACCCAGTTTCAGACATGTTATTATTGTTTTGGGTATGTATTCTGGATATTTGGTACGATATGTTGTATTTTGAGATTTGGATTTTCTATGAAATGGGTATATAATACTAATATTATATTTTATCCGTTCTGCTATGAGATTATCATAACAAGGAAATATAACTTTATATATGTAACGACCGCCCATGACCCCTGCACTGAATCTAGAGATAGTGCGCTGTAAAGTGTGCCAGGCGACCATGGACGATTGTCAGGGTAAATTAAAACAACAGAATCTATCGTATTACTCACAGCGCATGGACAAAAATACAATAGAACATATGTGTAGTGAAGCTTTACATAATAATATGCCATCATATAAAACTCCATAATAGTTGAATACAAGAATCCAAATAGTCAATACATCAAGCCTCACTACATAACACTCAGAGATTATACAAACAGCGGAACATCCAGTACATATAATACGAAGATAATATGCAACCCTCCAGCTCGTCTTCGATATCAGCACCGTGGAAAGCAAGAACAGCACCTGTCACCTGCTACCTAGTCTGCCCGTCCCAAAATGGACGAACAGCCCAAGGCAATAAGAATTAAAACATAAAGCCTTGAGTCAGACAACAGTCTTAGTGAGCAGTAAATTAACAATCAACATACCAAAAGAGCATAAAGGAAAAGGAATAGGAATACAACCCTCCCACTCCAACCTCTTTCTACAGTGATAGCCCCCAGACACACACTAAGCAGAAGCGAACATAGCAGAGCATACAATTTAAAGTAAAGCAATTATCACTCGAGTCAAGGGCGATGTTTTCCAAGCACAAACCCCCAAGGCCTAAACCAAGATCAGATAAGCACCCAGAAAATACTGCTCTTGAGACCGAATGACGATACAATCAAACATCCATGACTCTGGCTATCACTGTTATCATTGCTTCGGTATCACCGTTAATTGAATGACCGGCACATTCTTTCAGCCGTCCGTCAAGGGCTAATGGTAACCTCGGTTCTAGACATAACTCCCGCACGTCATCGTGACCCGTGCCTAGGACTATCGAATCTGCCCAGAGTACTCGACCATCAACAGTTGGTCGTTGGGACTATCGAATCTGCCCAAACGTACTCTTGCTTAGAGCATGCTAGAACCTTCAACAACGATGAGACCCAAGCCTCCTAGTCATCCTCCTTGACGACCATTCTCATATCCATCCATTATCCTCAACTCGAACCATTCACCGAGTTATCAACATGCTTGGAATGATCCCGTCTGGATTAGACCAAGTCTTCATCACATGATGCCTCGCTTCATTACATCCTCGCAAAGCCTCATCTCAACATCACATCATCAAATCTATGCATAAGAGCTTCATCATCCCGCTACATATGCCACGAGCAGCTTTCCCAATTCAAGAACCTTTCCCTTAGCTTTTGAATCGTCTTCGGTCTAAATCAAATCATCAATCATCTAATTCATAGTAATCAACCAAGTCAAACATTAATCCAATCAATCAAGCATTCAAATATGATCTAAGTAGACAATTATCACAATAATGGCAATTTCGTAATTAAGAGTTGAAAGTCTAACAAGCATGAAATCATGAGAAATATCTCTACAATCTTGATGAATGAACTTGCATAGGTTAACACTTAGTAAAATGGATGTAACATCATCATGAACAATGGATCTGTATGGATCTACACTTTAGATGAAGAAAATGTATGGAAATCACTATTTTAACACCAAATCGAGCCAACAATCCGATATACTCCTTTGGATCCGTGTGAGAGATAATCACCACTCACCAAATCACCAAAACAACCTCAAAACAACACGCTTCAGATCTGGACAGCGAAGTATCAAGCTTGATCTATTACGAATCCGCTTCAAACGAAGAAATCTCACTTCAAAGGATGAAGATCTTCAATCTAAGCTCTGGAATCTTCAATTAGATCTTCAACTTGGATGGATAGAAGCACTAGATTAGAGTGGAGAGAAGAAGTGAAGAAGTGTAGAAGTCGAGCTCTCAAAATGGCAGCACTTCGTCGCTTCGAAATCCGGATCCCAAAAAGTGAGAAAATGAACGAGTATTTATAGCTGAATTCCTCCTTAACTCGTGCGCCTTCCCTAAGTCGTCTCCGACTTATAACCTTCCGACTTAACATCCCAGACGACTTACGACTCAACTGCTATGCCAACCTATGACTTATCAAATCCCACTAGCCTACGACTTATAACTTAGCAGAACAGGGTTACGACTCAACTCCTAAGTCGTCTTCGACTTAACGCACCCAGCAATCTACGACTTAACGCGCGCACGACTTACCAGTCTATGACTTAACTGGGATACGCCTTAACGACTTAGCTAGGTTACGACTTATGACTTAGCAAACACACGGCCTAACACACGCGCGTTCCCTCCTAAGTCGCCTGGACGACTTAACAACTTAGCACCATTCGACTTAACACTACGCGACTTAACTATAACAGAGCTCACGACCTAACTACGATAACACCTTAGGTCGTAAACCCACTTAGCTCCTTATGTCGCTAACTCGCCTAGTTACTTAGGTCGTTGCCTTACCATAAGTCGTTCAAACGACCTATCCCCGAGCCCTTAACTCGCTATCCCTGGGTCGCTCCTATCCCCTTAGTCATAAACGACTTACGACCTATACTAAGTCGTGAACGACTTAGGACTTAGCATTATTTTGCTCAAAAATCTAAAGTGACTTAACAACAATGCAACCAAAGTTCAACCGTTTTACGATGTTTCGATCCGTAAAATACGGGTCGTTACATTCTCTCCCCCTTAGGAATTTCGTCCCTGAAATTCCAAGCAACAAAGCAATCAAAGATTATTCTGTACACCTACCATCCATAGCAATCAACAAACCATGTATCCAATTCTAGCTTAGCGTACAGAATTCTAGAATTAGAACAAGTTACAATATCGCGAGATGACACGACACCTTAGGGCCATACCTTGAAGAGTTCAGGATGAGCTGCCTTCATCCTCTCTTCCACCTCCCACGTACAGTCGTTATCATCATCACTCCATTGTATCTTGAGCAACTTAACTACCTTCCTCCTAAGCTGTTTCGTGTCAGTTCCCACAACACGAAGCGGCTTACGAGGTCTTCTATCGACTGAATCAACTTCGAAATCTTCACAACTATCAGCAGGAACCACTGTATTCGAGTCGTGCACGTACTTCCGTAGATATGACACATGAAAAACATTGTGCACACCCGCCATTTTCTCCGGTAATTCCAATCTATAGGCGAGCTTTCCAATTCGCTCGATGATCGGGAATGGTCCAACAAATCTCGGAGTCAATTTTCCTTTCTTCCCGAATCGGATAACATTCTTCAGTGGAGAAATCTTCACAAAAACCATATTACCAACGTCGAACTCCAAATCCTTACGACGCTTATCAGCATAACTCTTCTGACGGTCTTGGGCTGCCTTCATTCGTTGCCGAATGATTTCTATGTACTCCGTAGTCTGACGAATCTTCTCTGGCCCAAGTATCAACTTTTCTCCAGTTTCTATCCAACACGTCGGAGAGTTACACGGTCTTCCATACAATGCCTCATACGGTGCCATACCAATACTTGACTGGTAACTGTTGTTGTATGAAAACTCCACCAAATGAAGGTGATCTTCCCATGATCCTCCGAAGTCCAAAACACAAGCTCTAAGAAGATCTTCCAAAACTCGGTTGACTCTCTCGGTCTGACCATCTGTTTGAGGGTGATAAGCTGTACTCAAACACAACTCGGTTCCCAAAACTTCCTGGAAGCTCTTCCAAAATCCACTAGTGAACAATGGATCTCGATCGCTCACTATACTCTTCGGAATACCATGGAATCGAACTATCCACTTAACATACAACTCAGCCAACTTTGATGCAGTCCTAGTCGATCGAACATGAATGAATCGTGCACTCTTAGTCAAACGATCTACGATGACCCAAATCCCTTCATTTCCCGTTTTTGTTCTAGGTAATCTATCGATATCTGCTCCCACTTCCACGTAGGAACTTCTAAGGGTTGAAACAATCCACTTGGCTTCTTCTGTTCGGCTTTTACCAACTGGCAGTTCATACACTTAGAAATAAAATTTCCAACATCCTTCTTCATACCTTCCCAGTAATAGGTTCTCTTCATATCCCGATACATCTTATTTCCACCTGGATGAATTGTCAGCTTCGAGTGATGACTTTCCCTCAGAACTTCACTCCTCAATTCATCTATATCGGGAACAACTAGTCGTCCTTGTTTCCGAAGCCAACCCTCTCGATCGACCTCGAATCCTTTATCCTTTTCTGGATCCAATCCAGATTCCAAATCACGGATAATCTTGACAAGCTTATCATCTCGCTTTTGGCTCTCGCCAATCCTTTCCACAAGAGTGGGTCTTATCGATAAGTTTGCCAACATCTCAGGTTCCAATTCACATCTAGGCCTGAAGTCAAATCCAGCTAAATACTCGAGACTCTTCCATTCTGAAAACATGGCTCCCAATCCTGCATGTCTTCGACTTAACGCATCTGCCACCGCGTTACCTTTTCCCAGAGTATAAGCTATACCAAAATCATATGATGCCAAAAACTCTAGCCAACGTTGCTGCCGAAGATTCAAATCTTTTTGGGAGAAAAGATACTTCAACGACTTATGATCTATAAACAACTCGAATCGAACCCCCAGTAGATAATGTCTCCACATCTTCAGAGCAAAAACAATCGCCGCCAACTCCAAATCATGAGTCGGATAATTCCTTTCATGCGGCTTCAGTTGTCGACTTGCATACGCAACAACTTTATCTCTCTACATCAGCACTGCTCCAAGTCCAGTACCACATGCGTCGGTGTAAACCACCATCTCATCATTCCCACTAGGAATAGTCAAAACAGGAGCACTCGTCAATCGCTCTTTCAGGATTCCAAAAGCTTGCTCACACTTATCATCCCATCTGAACACTAGGTTCTTCTTCGTCAATCCTGTTAACGGTGCAGCTACCTTGGAGAAGTCTTTGATAAACCGACGATAATATCCTGCTAATCTAAGAAAACTTCTCACATCAGATGCATTCTTAGGTCTAACCCAATCCTGGATTGCTGCCACCTTAGCGGGATCAACCGCTATTCCACTTCCAGAAATCACATGGCCTAAGAACCTCACTTCACTCTTCCAGAAGTGACACTTTGAAAACTTAGCCTTCAGCTGATGTTTCCGTAAGATTTCCAAAACAATACGCAAGTGTGTCTTGTGCTCTTCTTCAGTTCTGGAATAAATCAGAATATCATCCACGAACACAAGTACAAACTTGTTCAACTGATCTCTGAACACTCTATTCATAAGATCCACAAAATAGGCTGGCGCGTTAGTCAATCCAAACGGCATTACCAGCCACTCAAAGAAACCGGATGGTGTCCTAAAAGCAGTCTTCGGCACACTATCCTTAGCCACTCTCAACTGGTGAAATCCCGTTGCCAAATCCATCTGAGAAAACACCTTAGCCTCGTGAAGCTGATCAAACAAGTCATCTATTCTCGGCAATGGATACTTGTTCTTCTTAGTCACCTTATTCAGCTCACGATAATCCACACACAACCTCAGCGATCCATCCGCTTTGGTTACAAACACAACTGGTGCACCCCATTCGGACACACTACGCCGAATGAATCCTTTCTGCAAAAGATCATCAACCTACACCCTCAACTCCTGCTGTTCTCTAGGCGCCATTCGCCTAAGAGGCATCACAACAGGTATGGCTCCTTCAACTAGATCTATACGAAACTCGATCTCTCTATGCGGCGGCAACCCTTTGACTTCGTCAAAGACATCCTCGAATCCATTCGCGATTGGCACTAATGACAGTCCATCCCGTGGAACAACCAGCGAATACATGAAGCTCATGAAGACGCCTTCTTCATGCTTACATCGTATCACAACCTTTCGCCCCTCCACATTCTCGATTGTCACTTCCAACCTCTCGCAATCAACCTTCGCCGCATACTTCCTAAGACAGTCCATTCCCAAAATAATTCCGAACCCCGCAAAGTTCAGAACAAAGCAATCACAAACAAAAGAGCAATCATGACTCGATACAACTAGACCACGGCATAACATACACAAACAAGACGAACCCCCAACTGGATTAGTCACAACCAATGGCCTATCAACAATATCCGGTTTCAAACCCAACCGGTCTACAAGTTCGCTGCAAACAAACGAATGCGACGCCCCAGTATCAAACAGAACTCTAACTGGAATACCACATAGGAAAAGAGTACCTTGAACCACCACACTCTTTCCCTTCTCTTCAGCGGTAGGAGCTTTCGAAGACGACGGAACAGCTCCCAAAGCATAAGCTTGCACAATCTGCTTGTCCCTCCTCGGTTCTGGACAATTCTTCCTGAAATGCCCCGGCTTGTCACAGTTGTGACACTTCATCGGTGCCTTCGGATTCTTACAATCCTTCGAGAAATGGCCCTTCTGCTGACAATTGTAGCAAGTCACCTCGCCTTTCGGCTTCTTCTGGCCATCCTTACCCTTCTACTGCTGCTGCTTCCTCTTCTGGTTTCCACCCTGTTGTGGTTTAGACTCTCCCTTGGTCACAGCAACAACAGATCCTTCCTTAGGAAACAGACTCTCATGCCTGAGAGCTTTCTCCACAAGCTTCTCAAATGAATCGTCCAAATGATCCACTAACTGTCTCCCAAGATAACTATCCAAGCCTGTCACGAACTTCTCATTCTTCTGATAAGCAGATTCAATATACGATCGGGCATACTTGGACAAAGCTTCAAACTCAGAAACATACTCAAGAACTGGTCTCCCTCCTTGCTTGAGCTCCACAAACTTTTTGAACAGAACAGACTTCTGAGCTGTAGAAATGAACTTAGCTTCAAATCTGACTTCGAATTGCTCCTAAGTAATCTCTTCCTCCGGAGTATTGATGGTAATAGAGTTCCACCAATCAGAGGCTCTCCCTTGAAGCTGCCTTGATGCCAACTTCCTCTTAGTTGCATCATCAATTCCCAAATCACCAAAGATCCTTCTACAAGCATCTATCCATCTCTGGACTTCGATAGTTGATTCTGTTCCCAAGAAAACCTTCCCTCCAAGAGCAGTATAATCCTTGCACAACTTAGCAAAATCCACTGGTTTTGGAGTTTGGACTTGTACTCCAACATCAACTACTGTCCCCGGAACTGGTATCCTTCTCATGATCGAAGTCATCATAGCTTCGAACATAGCTACATAGTCAGTAGCCCCTTCAGTAGCACGGCCTTCCCTAGCAGCTGGTCTCCCTCTTCGACTCATTCTCAATATCTATAAAAAGAAATGGTCAGAATATCTAGAGAAACAACTGCATAAAGGACTCAAACTCTACTAAGCTACTATATTATATATAGTATTCATCCATCAAAATACAATTACGTCTCTCATACGTAGTTACGTCGACGAGCGTTGGGTAAAATCGATTAACCAATGCTCTGATACCAAATGTGACGACCGCCCATGACCCCTGCACTGAATCTAGAGATAGTGCGCTGTAAAGTGTGCCAGGCGACCATGGACGATTGTCAGGGTAAATTAAAACAACAGAATCTATCGTATTACTCACAGCGCATGGACAAAAATACAATAGAACATATGTATAGTGAAGCTTTACAGAATAATATGCCATCATATAAAACTCCATAATAGTTGAATACAAGCATCCAAATAGTCAATACATCAAGCCTCACTACATAACACTCAGAGATTATACAAACAGCGGAACATCCAGTACATATAATACGAAGATAATATGCAACCCTCCAGCTCGTCTTCGATATCAGCACCGTGGAAAGCAAGAACAGCACCTGTCACCTGCTACCTAGTCTGCCCGTCCCAAAATGGATGAACAGCCCAAGGCAATAAGAATTAAAACATAAAGCCTTGAGTCAGACAACAGTCTTAGTGAGCAGTAAATTAACAATCAACATACCAAAAGAGCATAAAGGAAAAGGAATAGGAATACAACCCTCCCACTCCAACCTCTTTCTACAGTGATAGCCCCCAGACACACACTAAGCAGAAGCGAACATAGCAGAGCATACAATTTAAAGTAAAGCAATTATAACTCGAGTCAAGGGCGATGTTTTCCAAGCACAAACCCCCAAGGCCTAAACCAAGATCAGATAAGCACCCAGAAAATACCGCTCTTGAGACCGAATGACGATACAATCAAACATCCATGACTCTGGCTATCACTGTTATCATTGCTTCGGTATCACCGTTAATTGAATGACCGGCACATTCTTTCAGCCGTCCGTCAAGGGCTAATGGTAACCCCGGTTCTAGACATAACTCCCGCACGTCATCGTGACCCGTGCCTAGGACTATCGAATCTGCCCAGAGTACTCGACCATCAACAGTTGGTCGTTGGGACTATCGAATCTGCCCAAACGTACTCTTGCTTAGAGCATGCTAGAACCTTCAACAACGATGAGACCCAAGCCTCCTAGTCATCCTCCTTGACGACCATTCTCATATCCATCCATTATCCTCAACTCGAACCATTCACCGAGTTATCAACATGCTTGGAATGATCCCGTCTGGATTAGACCAAGTCTTCATCACATGATGCCTCGCTTCATTACATCCTCGCAAAGCCTCATCTCAACATCACATCATCAAATCTATGCATAAGAGCTTCATCATCCCTCTACATATGCCACGAGCAGCTTTCCCAATTCAAGAACCTTTCCCTTAGCTTTTGAATCGTCTTCGGTCTAAATCAAATCATCAATCATCTAATTCATAGTAATCAACCAAGTCAAACATTAATCCAATCAATCAAGCATTCAAATATGATCTAAGTAGACAATTATCACAATAATGGCAATTTCGTAATTAAGAGTTGAAAGTCTAACAAGCATGAAATCATGAGAAATATCTCTACAATCTTGATGAATGAACTTGCATAGGTTAACACTTAGTAAAATGGATGTAACATCATCATGAACAATGGATCTGTATGGATCTACACTTTGGATGAAGAAAATGTATGGAAATCACTATTTTAACACCAAATCGAGCCAACAATCCGATATACTCCTTTGGATCCGTGTGAGAGATAATCACCACTCACCAAATCACCAAAACAACCTCAAAACAACACGCTTCAGATCTGGACAGCGAAGGATCAAGCTTGATCTATTACGAATCCGCTTCAAACGAAGAAATCTCACTTAAAAGGATGAAGATCTTCAATCTAAGCTCTTGAATCTTCAATTAAATCTTCAACTTGGATGGATAGAAGCACTAGATTAGAGTGGAGAGAAGAAGTGAAGAAGTGTAGAAGTCGAGCTCTCAAAATGGCAACACTTCGTCGCTTCGAAATCCGGATCCCAAAAAGTGAGAAAATGGACGAGTATTTATAGCTGAATTCCTCCTTAACTCGTCCGCCTTCCCTAAGTCGTCTCCGACTTATTACCTTCCGACTTAACATCCTAGACGACTTACAACTCAACTGCTATGCCAACCTACGACTTATCAAATCCCACTAGCCTACGACTTATAACTTAGCAGAACAGGGTTACGACTCAACTCCTAAGTCGTCTTCGACTTAACGCACCCAGCAATCTACGACTTAACGCGCGCACGACTTACCAGTCTATGACTTAACTGGGATACGCCTTAACGACTTAGCTAGGTTACGACTTATGACTTAGCAAACACACGACCTAACAC
The DNA here is from genome assembly GCA_030737815.1 of Allium fistulosum. Taxonomy (NCBI): domain Eukaryota; kingdom Viridiplantae; phylum Streptophyta; class Magnoliopsida; order Asparagales; family Amaryllidaceae; genus Allium; species Allium fistulosum. The sequence goes on from CM060901.1 coordinate 926,243,032, forward strand.
ACGCGCGTTCCCTCCTAAGTCGCCTGGACGACTTAACAACTTAGCACCATTCGACTTAACACTACGCGACTTAACTATAACAGAGCTCACGACCTAACTACGATAACACCTTAGGTCGTAAACCCACTTAGCTCCTTATGTCGCTAACTCGCCTAGTTACTTAGGTCGTTGCCTTACCATAAGTCATTCAAACGACCTATCCCCGAGCCCTTAACTCGCTATCCCTGGGTCGCTCCTATCCCTTAAGTCATAAACGACTTACGACCTATACTAAGTCGTGAACGACTTAGGACTTAGCATTATTTTGCTCAAAAATCTAAAGTGACTTAACAACAATGCAACCAAAGGTCAACCGTTTTACGATGTTTCGATCCGTAAAATACGGGTCGTTACAATATATTATTCATTGTACCAATATTACCAACCAACAGTCGGCTTTGGAATAGGCCTAAGGTTTGATGGGCTTTTATTGGTCGAAAATTATGCATGTTTCGAGGTAGGTTGTTACACGAATACAAAGTAAAACACTAAGAATAAAAATTTCTCTATTTAAAATAAACTATAATCGAGGAAAGTTAGCACAAAATTTTCATCTTTTACTTTCCATCCAATATTTGGCTATAAGTTCATCTATTCTCCATAATCGACTATTCGTATTTTTGACGTTCAATTTCCGCCTTTTGTTTTTCAAGATCCAAGTTTTGTTGCTCAATTTCTACAAACTTTCTCATCACGTCAACCTTTTCTTTTGCACCCATAGTCCTTTCTTCATGTCTTCTATTGTCCATTTCCTAGGTGGTGCGCAACCGAATATCCAAGGCCACCTCCATCTTATTCTTCTTCTTTGTAGCTTTCAATCCCATCGGTCCAAAATCTTCATTAGGTCTTTGGGTAAGCACATCCACATCATTTTCCGACTCAAAGGGTGTTTCACTGCCGGATGAGTATCCCGGACTAGAGTAGACTCTTGAATTTGATGTTTTTTCCCTTTGTTTTGGTTTGAGCATGTGATATCCCGGAATTTTGGGCAATATCAATTTAATAATCTGTATTTAAAATTAAATTAAATTGATAATCTTTGTTAATAAATTTGAATTAATTTAATAATCTAATTAAATAAATATTTAATTGGTGAATTTTATCTGTTAAAAGTTAATAAAATGATTTCTATTTATAATGTATATATATGTTTGTATATATTGTAAATAGATAAGCTTTGGTTTGAAATTTAATAAATAAATAAATCTTGTTTTCTAATATAAATATACATATTTGGTAGTTTGGAAATCATGATTAATTTAATATTAAGCTTTTCAAAATTATTTAATAAATAACTATATGGTTTTAAAATACATAAGATAAATGTTAATTGTTTAAAAATAGATTTTTAGCTTAAGTTTAAATTTAAATAAAAGGTTTGTTTTATTTCTTTTTAAATATTACTTGATATATATGATTTAAAAATAGAAGTTTAAATACAATTTACATATGGTATTAATTCATTTAATAATAGAAGTAATTTATAATCTCTTTTATAAATTATTTAAAATAGTTAAATTTGATATTTTCAAATAATAATTATAATACTTTGTTTTTATAAACATAAATAGATTTTATGGAAATAGAATTGTTATTTTAAATTTAAATGGTAGTTATATATGCATATATATAACTTGATTTTAAAATTGGATTTTAGAATATGTTTTAAATTTGAATTTAAAGTTTTAGAATTTAAAAGAATAGATATTTAATTTGTTTTGGATTTTTATATTTGCATAAACTTTTATTTATAAATATAATTGGTTTTATTTCTTTTAAAAAATTATATATATATATATAAGTATTTATAAACTAGTTAATTAAGCATAAGTTTACACTAACCTTTATTAACATTTAAAATAAATACTAATTAACCTAAAAAGACATGTGTTATTATTTTAAGGCCTCATTATTACAAGTGTTAGTTAGTTAAATATGATATAGGACAAGTGTCATTTAATTTTGTTTTTCTTTTATTTTTATTTTTAAATAAATTCAGCTTATATAAACATATACTTCATTCTCTTCATTTTTTTTCTATTCTCTTAAATTCAAAACTAAAGAAAAACTTTAGCCGAAAACAAATTTCTCAAAAACAAAATCAGTGAGTAACACTCCTCAAAACCAGGAATCAAATTCAAATCAAAACCTATAAATCATTTTCCAAGATCAAAATCAAAGCCTAAACTCATTTCTTAAACCTGGAAATAAGTCTGAACATCATTCTTCAAACTTGAGATAAGCAAGCAAATCTGGAATCAAAAGCAAATTCAAAAGCATGCAGTTTTAAATCAAAAATAAAGAAGCAACTCAAGTTTTCATAAGCAAAAGACAAATGCCAGCAACTCAATTTTTAAAGATTCAAGTGCTGTTTTCAAAAATCAAAGGCTCTGTTCTTAAAATTGGTGAGTAACTTCACTTTCAAACATAAGTATACTTTTGGTTGCATGTTATTGCTGTGATTAATATTGTATTGTGAAGTGTTTGTGTATTTATATTGTTGAATTTATGATATATGATGTATGCATGTCTGAACTTCTCTGTTCTTAGTTTTAAAACTAAGATTTTGCTCAAAATCCATTATCTCTTTAACCAATCTCTGTTAAGTCTTAGAATTCAAATAAAATTTGTTTGTTTAATCATAGATTAAAGTTTAAAATTTTATTTAAGTAAATTAAATTTGAAATGGCTCTGTGAAATCAAGTAGAACAGTACAAGTTGGAGTTTTGTTAAAATTTCAACATCTTAATTCATTGATTCAGGGATATAATCTGAACCCTTAACCAAAATCAAGATTTTTAAAAATAAAATCACAATTTTTAGTATTGGGTTGAGTGAGCAGTTCGAGTTTGATCTTCATGTGAGTTTTATGTGATTTCTGATGATCTCAAGGGTTTGGGAAGTCGGGGTTTCTTCTGGAAGTGGAAAGATGATGGGTGAGGTCGGTAAAAATATCAGAAGTGGTGGCAGTTCACTGTGGCGATGGTAGGAGGTCGATATTGTTTTTAACCCTAGTTTTTAAGTTGATCGGAAATTTGATCTTCGCGGCTATCTTAGTGGATCGAGTTCCACTATATTCTCGAAGATGGAAGAGGGGACGTTGACGAAGGCTTGGACGAAGGTGTTGACACTCCGGTGGTTGGAGTTTGGTGATTCGTGGAAGTTTTGGTGACTGGGTTCGTTCCAGGTTGGGTGTGCTCGAGTACGATTTTGATTTCGCGGTCGATTTAAAGTTGTGGTGATCGAAATCGAAGAAGGAAGTCAACGTCGATTTGTTGATGATAGCGATGATGGTCGGAACGTCGCCGTGGGTTGGTGCACGTGCACGTCTGGGTAGGGCTGTTATGTTTTGGGGAAGAAGGGGGGCAACTCGAAGCTGTACTCGTGATTTTGGGTTGAATTCTCGAAGTAATTATAGGTAGTGCTCAGGTTAATTATTTGTAACAGGTTTTAACAGAAACCTGTTGTTCTGTTTTTAAATTTTAAAATAAAATTTAAAAGCTGAGTTTAAATGAAAAGAAAAGTTTTAAATAAGTTTTAAATCTAGTTTTTTTTAATCTGGAGTTTAAGTTTAAATCTCAGTTTTTAAATAAGATAAAGTTTTTAAAATTTGAATTGATTTAACTACTTTAAAAAGGGTTAAGTGGTTTGAATTTTAAAAATGAAGTTTTAAATTGTAAATAGGTTTCTAAATCTAAAGATTAATTTGGAATCAAAGTTAATATGCATTTCAAATTTTGAAATAAAAAGAAGTTTTTAAATTTAAAATGTTTTAAACAATTTGAATATTAAAGTATAACTATGGTTTGAATTTAAACATAAATTTGGTTTTAAATTTCTTTTAAACTTCTTTAAAAAAAATGAATATTTCTTTAACATGTGAATTAAAGGTTTTTGAATTATTTTTAAAACTTTGTTTAAAGTCAATTTGTATTCATTTTTAAATCTTAAATTTAAATTGAAATGTGAAAGAAAAGTTTAAAGTAAATTGTTTTTAAATACTTTTGATAATGATAATTTGATCAATAATAAGAAATGTTTTTATCTTTAAGTAAATGAAGATTAAATGATTTGGATTATTAAGTTAATTAAAATGGATAATTTATTTATTTAATTAATTATGATTTGGGTTAATAAATTTAGTAATTAAGGGTTTAAATTAATTAATTAAGGTTTAAATTAAATTAATTAAAGGTTAATTAATTAGAAACCAAGGACCATTAATTAGATAAGATTTGATAAGTTAAGATTATTAATTAATGGTTAAGAATAAATTAATCAAGTAATTAAGGATTAATTAAGTTATTATTAGGTACTTAGTTAATTAAGTAATTAGAGATTAATTTATTGGTAATTAGAATTAATTAATTTGTAATTAATAATGTTTAATTAAAGTTTAATTATTTAAGAAAAATAATTAAAGAATAGTTAATAGTTAATGTAGATCATTAACTTGGGATTAATAAGTAATTAATTAATGTGATTAATTTTGATAATTGAATAGATTAATTAATTAAGGTTAATCATTTGTGGAATTGTTTAATTAAGTATAAATACTTAATGATTTGTGAAGTATAATTACTTAATGTAATTTAATGAAGTATAATTACTTAGGAAAGTAATTAATGGATAATTACTGGACATAATTAATAGAGTAATTAAGGGTAGTTAATTACTGAATTGGATTAATCAAGAGTGATTAATAATTATGATTTAATTAAAGATAATTACTTAATGTAATTAATTTAAATAGAGTAATTAATTAAAATGTAATTAAGGATCATTAATTAATATAATTAATGATGTAATTAAGAATTGATTAATTAAGGAATAATTAATAAATGGAGTGATTAATTAATGTAATTAATTAAGGAGTAATGTAATTAATTATAGTTAATTAATTAATGAAGTAATTAAAGGTTAATTACTATAAGTAGGTAAGAATAATTAATTTGGGAAATTAATTTAATGTTAATTACTTGAATGTAATTAAATGTAAATTAATCAAGGATGATTAATTAAAAATAAATAATTGGATGATGATTGATTAATTGATTGATAATTAATTAATAGTGATTTAAGCAAGATTTATAATGATGGAAGTAATTAATTTAATTTACTTTAAATTAATTAGAGATGAAGTAATTAATTTAATTCATTTTAAATTAATTTTAGTATGATTAATAGATCATTGCTTATGTATGGATGTATGATATTGTTTACCTTGAATGGTTTGAGATCTCAGATAGGAGATAATTGATACTGTGTGATATGTATGTTTGGTTACATAGTGATGATGATATGAATTATCTGTGTATGATGATAATATGATTATCTGTTGTTATATTGTGATTTATTTATCTGTGTGTATATAGATAATAGAATAGAATTGTTTGAACTTTAAAACAACTTGGCCTTAAAAGATACGTTTTGGATTTCGATGAGACCGGGATCGGGTTTCCAGATTTGGATATCCAAATACCACATCGATCTAAATTAACGATAGGTCGTGAATCTCAAGTGAAGGTGAAGATTCAGAGTGCAAGGGTTATTGTCGTTAACTCTGAGGGTGATTCCAAAATGAGTGTAATGAGATAATGCCTTCGGTTTCGTTCGAACCCGGAACGAACTTGTATGGATTGAATGCTTTCAGAACATCGTCAGGTGGACGATGAGCATTCTAAGTGATGTGTTCTGATTAAAGGTAATCGTAGCCTCAAGCCTCATCAACCGGGAATGGATAAAACAGGGGAGGTGCAGCAAGGCTTCATGGGTAGCACCCACTGAGAGCGAGATATATCCCTGTCTAGAGGTCCCTTCTTTTTATTCGGCTTAGTGGGCAGTTGGTTGCAAACAACTACGGGGTTGTCTTGTTCGGAATTATCCAGTAAGGGATGGTTCCGGCTTTGTGTTGCAGGGGATTGGGAGTAATCCTCGGTACGGTGATCTAGGCCACGTACTGTGACGGGCGATACCCCCGTAGCCCTGCCATTGTATGGAATCCAATTTCCAATAAGTGATAACGGACTTGATTGTATAACCCACTTTGTGGCTAGTATGCTGGAATTTAATAATGTAACAATTTCAGCTATTTCATATTTATTTGAAAACCCTAGACCTATTATAATATAACTGGATTTCCTATCAAATGTTTTGGTTATCGTAAGGTAAAAACTTTTCCGTGTTTATGTGCGGGAAGTCTTACGAGATACCCTTTTCTTTCCAAATGGTTTTCGAAGTTAAGCAACTTTAACCTGTTACTCACACCAGACCCATGTCTGACCCAAGTGTTTATTTTCTGTTTTATAAACTCTTGGGTACTCAAATTTTTACGAGTAGCCAAGGGATTCAGGTTAGCTTTGACGAGTTTTCTGGAGGAGCAATGGAGCAGGAGGCTTCAACGTTGTAGATATATATTGTAGTTCCACTGTGTTGATCTCTGTTTTGATCTCTGTATTGTATTGAGTTGTAATAACTAGACAGGTGTTTATAACTGTCTAGTATGTGATGTATAATCTGTGTAACTCTTATTGTCATTGTATGTTATGTAATACTTATGTTATTAATATAATTTATTCATTCCGCTGTTGAGATTCTGATGTTGTTTCTTCTTTCTTCTCTTCTTTTCTATTTTCTATCCCTTTCTTTCTTCAAGATGATGCTACTTTCTGGTCGATGAAAGTCGGGTCGTTACAGTTGGTATGAGAGCGCTAGGTTGAGTGAATACCTAGGCTTTGGAGTGATTTCTTTCTTGAGAGAGCGTATTTGTAATTTGGATATATATATATATATATATATATTTAATTCTACCTATTTGTTGGGTTGCCTGTTCGGGTTTTCCAATATAAGTTATAAAGGTAGATAGGGCAGTGGTGTGTGTAACACGACTACCAATGGTTAGAGTTTGAATGTTTGAGGTTGGAAGTGTATCGGTCGAGACTGTAGGCCTAATACCGTCTCGAGTAAGCTTTGTTGTGGTGAAGGATTTCACCGATCTCCGAAGAGAACTGTTAAGGTTTGGAGTTTATCTTTGAAGTTGGATGAGCTGAAGCGAGTGATGGTATCTTGGTAACTTCTGGAAGTAGCAGCTGTGTGATGAGACGCTGTGACGAAGGATGTCTCCGAAGATGTTTTCTTCGGAACAATTTTAAGGAAGTGTGTATGCTTCGGTGATTGTGGCTGAGTTCAGCATGGTGTTTCTGTTTTGTTTGAGGTTCGAGTTTCTCGAGGAGCTTTGGATTAGGAAGTCTTTGGCATCAGTGTCAGCAGTATAGCTCGAAGGTGTTCTGTGTGCCAGCAAGGAGGTCTTCTGGCTAAGCAGTTTTCTAGAGTTGGAGAGCAGAAGCAGCAGAGTGGATCCATTTCTTCGATGGATTGGATAGTTAAGTATAAGCTGTTCTGATTGGTAAAAAGAGAACAGTTTCTTTGCAATTTGGCTGGGTTGATCGCAAAAGTGACTTGCGATAGTTTGAGTATTCTCTTGGGTTATCAGAGTTTTTTTTCTGGATGTCTTCAGGGAAGACAGAAGTTTGTCTGCATCTAGAGATAGAGTTGGTGAAGCAGCTCAAGTTTTGATGGAACTTCTGAGTTTTCTTTATGGATCTGTTGAACCATATTTCTGGGATGTGTTGTCCAGTTGTGCTCGTGTTCTTCATCAGCATTCTTATCTACTTCAGATCAGAGTGGTGCAGCGGAAGCAGTTTGGGAGTGCATCTCTGGATAGGAGAAGTTAGTTCAGTCTTTTGATGTTTGTGAGTAGAGTTGGTGTTCTGGGTTTTGGTTGTTTTTGAGAAGATCATTATGATGAGTAGTTTGGTCCAGTTTGCATCAGTAAAGGTTGAGCTGATCAAGAAGGATGTAGGTAGCCCAGGATCGTCCGAAGAGATTTTATGGATAAGAGACGAAGGAATTTGGATTTCGAAGACGGAGATTTGATTTTGGATAAATTTTCTCCGGTTAAATGAGCTATAAGATTGGATAAGACTGGGAAGTTAGCTCTGTAGTTTAGTAGTATTGATTGTTTGGGTTCTGTTGAGCGAGTATCCCGGTATTTATATCTGGGAAACTCTAGGAAATTCTATCCAGAATTTTGTCTGGATAGTTAAATTTGTTTGCTTGTGTGAATTTTTTAACTATGGTTGTTAGCATATGATTGATAATATATGCTTGTGGTTTAAAACTAAAATCTTTAATGAGATTATTAAATTACCTTTGTTTTAAATTTCGAGGACGAAATTATTTTAAGGGGGGGAATGTGATATCCCGGAATTTTGGGCAATATCAATTTAATAATCTATATTTAAAATTAAATTAAATTGATAGTCTTTGTTAATAAATTTGAATTAATTTAATAATCTAATTAAATAAATATTTAATTGGTGAATTTTATCTTTTAAAAGTTAATAAAATGATTTCTATTTATAATGTATATATATGTTTGTATATATTGTAAATAGATAAGCTTTGGTTTGAAATTTAATAAATAAATAAATCTTGTTTTCTAATATAAATATACATATTTGGTAGTTTGGAAATCATGATTAATTTAATATTAAGCTTTTCAAAGTTATTTAATAAATAACTATATGGTTTTAAAATACATAAGATAAATGTTAATTGTTTAAAAATAGATTTTTAGCTTAAGTTTAAATTTAAATAAAAGGTTTGTTTTATTTCTTTTTAAATATTACTTGATATCTATGATTTAAAAATAGAAGTTTAAATACAATTTACATATGGTATTAATTCATTTAATAATAGAAGTAATTTATAATCTCTTTTATAAATTATTTAAAATAGTTAAATTTGATATTTTCAAATAATAATTATAATACTTTGTTTTTATAAACATAAATAGATTTTATGGAAATAGAATTGTTATTTTAAATTTAAATGGTAGTTATATATGCATATATATAACTTGATTTTAAAATTGGATTTTAGAATATGTTTTAAATTTGAATTTAAAGTTTTGGAATTTAAAAGAATAGATATTTAATTTGTTTTGGATTTTTATATTTGCATAAACTTTTATTTATAAATATAATTGGTTTTATTTCTTTTAAAAAATTATATATATATATAAGTATTTATAAACTAGTTAATTAAGCATAAGTTTACACTAACCTTTATTAACATTTAAAATAAATACTAATTAACCTAAAAAGACATGTGTTATTATTTTAAGGCCTCATTATTACAAGTGTTAGTTAGTTAAATATGATATAGGACAAGTGTCATTTAATTTTGTTTTTCTTTTATTTTTATTTTTAAATAAATTCAGCTTATATAAACATATACTTCATTCTCTTCATTTTTTTTCTATTCTCTTAAATTCAAAACTAAAGAAAAACTTTAGCCGAAAACAAATTTCTCAAAAACAAAATCAGTGAGTAACACTCCTCAAAACCAGGAATCAAATTCAAATCAAAACCTATAAATCATTTTCCAAGATCAAAATCAAAGCCTAAACTCATTTCTTAAACCTGGAAATAAGTCTGAACATCATTCTTCAAACCTGAGATAAGCAAGCAAATCTGGAATCAAAAGCAAATTCAAAAGCATGCAGTTTTAAATCAAAAATAAAGAAGCAACTCAAGTTTTCATAAGCAAAAGACAAATGCCAGCAACTCAATTTTTAAAGATTCAAGTGCTGTTTTCAAAAATCAAAGGCTATGTTCTTAAAATTGGTGAGTAACTTCACTTTCAAACATAAGTATACTTTTGGTTGCATGTTATTGCTGTGATTAATATTGTATTGTGAAGTGTTTGTGTATTTATATTGTTGAATTTATGATATATGATGTATGCATGTCTGAACTTCTCTGTTCTTAATTTTAAAACTAAGATTTTGCTCAAAATCCATTATCTCTTTAACCAATCTCTGTTAAGTCTTAGAATTCAAATAAAATTTGTTTGTTTAATCATAGATTAAAGTTTAAAATTTTATTTAAGTAAATTAAATTTGAAATGGCTCTGTGAAATCAAGTAGAACAGTACAAGTTGGAGTTTTGTTAAAATTTCAACATCTTAATTCATTGATTCAGGGATATAATCTGAACCCTTAACCAAAATCAAGATTTTTAAAAATAAAATCACAATTTTTAGTATTGTATTGAGTGAGCAGTTCGAGTTTGATCTTCATGTGAGTTTTATGTGATTTCTGATGATCTCAAGGGTTTGGGAAGTCGGGGTTTCTTCTGGAAGTGGAAAGATGATGGGTGAGGTCGGTAAAAATATCAGAAGTGGTGGCAGTTCACTGTGGCGATGGTAGGAGGTCGATATTGTTTTTAACCCTAGTTTTTAAGTTGATCGGAAATTTGATCTTCGCGGCTATCTTAGTGGATCGAGTTCCACTATATTCTCGAAGATGGAAGAGGGGACGTTGACGAAGGCTTGGACGAAGGTGTTGACACTCCGGTGGTCGGAGTTTGGTGATTCGTGGAAGTTTTGGTGACTGGGTTCGTTCCAGGTTGGGTGTGCTCGAGTACGATTTTGATTTCGCGGTCGATTTAAAGTTGTGGTGATCGAAATCGAAGAAGGAAGTCAACGTCGATTTGTTGACGATAGCGATGATGGTCGGAACGTCGCCGTGGGTTGGTGCACGTGCACGTCTGGGTAGGGCTGTTATGTTTTGGGGAAGAAGGGGGGCAACTCGAAGCTGTACTCGTGATTTTGGGTTGAATTCTCGAAGTAATTATAGGTAGTGCTCAGGTTAATTATTTGTAACAGGTTTTAACAGAAACCTGTTGTTCTGTTTTTAAATTTTAAAATAAAATTTAAAAGCTGAGTTTAAATGAAAAGAAAAGTTTTAAATAAGTTTTAAATCTAGTTTTTTTTAATCTGGAGTTTAAGTTTAAATCTCAGTTTTCAAATAAGATAAAGTTTTTAAAATTTGAATTGATTTAACTACTTTAAAAAGGGTTAAGTGGTTTGAATTTTAAAAATGAAGTTTTAAATTGTAAATAGGTTTCTAAATCTAAAGATTAATTTGGAATCAAAGTTAATATGCATTTCAAATTTTGAAATAAAAAGAAGTTTTTAAATTTAAAATGTTTTAAACAATTTGAATATTAAAGTATAACTATGGTTTGAATTTAAACATAAATTTGGTTTTAAATTTCTTTTAAACTTCTTTAAAAAAAATGAATATTTCTTTAACATGTGAATTAAAGGTTTTTGAATTATTTTTAAAACTTTGTTTAAAGTCAATTTGTATTCATTTTTAAATCTTAAATTTAAATTGAAATGTGAAAGAAAAGTTTAAAGTAAATTGTTTTTAAATACTTTTGATAATGATAATTTGATCAATAATAAGAAATGTTTTTATCTTTAAGTAAATGAAGATTAAATGATTTGGATTATTAAGTTAATTAAAATGGATAATTTATTTATTTAATAACTATGATTTGGGTTAATAAATTTAGTAATTAAGGGTTTAAATTAATTAATTAAGGTTTAAATTAAATTAATTAAAGGTTAATTAATTAGAAACCAAGGACCATTAATTAGATAAGATTTGATAAGTTAAGATTATTAATTAATGGTTAAGAATAAATTAATCAATTAATTAAGTTATTATTAGGTACTTAGTTAATTAAGTAATTAGAGATTAATTTATTGGTAATTAGAATTAATTAATTTGTAATTAATAATGTTTAATTAAAGTTTAATTATTTAAGAAAAATAATTAAAGAATAGTTAATAGTTAATGTAGATCATTAACTTGGGATTAATAAGTAATTAATTAATGTGATTAATTTTGATAATTGAATAGATTAATTAATTAAGGTTAATCATTTGTGGAATTGTTTAATTAAGTATAAATACTTAATGATTTGTGAAGTATAATTACTTAATGTAATTTAATGAAGTATAATTACTTAGGAAAGTAATTAATGGATAATTACTGGACATAATTAATAGAGTAATTAAGGGTAGTTAATTACTGAATTGGATTAATCAAGAGTGATTAATAATTATGATTTAATTAAAGATAATTACTTAATGTAATTAATTTAAATAGAGTAATTAATTAAAATGTAATTAAGGATCATTAATTAATATAATTAATGATGTAATTAAGAATTGATTAATTAAGGAATAATTAATAAATGGGGTGATTAATTAATGTAATTAATTAAGGAGTAATGTAATTAATTATAGTTAATTAATTAATGAAGTAATTAAAGGTTAATTACTATAAGTAGGTAAGAATAATTAATTTAGGAAATTAATTTAATGCTAATTACTTGAATGTAATTAAATGTAAATTAATCAAGGATGATTAATTAAAAATAAATAATTGGATGATGATTGATTAATTGATTGATAATTAATTAATAGTGATTTAAGCAAGATTTATAATGATGGAAGTAATTAATTTAATTTACTTTAAATTAATTAGAGATGAAGTAATTAATTTAATTCATTTTAAATTAATTTTAGTATGATTAATAGATCATTGCTTATGTATGGATGTATGATATTGTTTACCTTGAATGGTTTGAGATCTCAGATAGGAGATAATTGATACTGTGTGATATGTATGTTTGGTTACATAGTGATGATGATATGAATTATCTGTGTATGATGATAATATGATTATCTGTTGTTATATTGTGATTTATTTATCTGTGTGTATATAGATAATAGAATAGAATTGTTTGAACTTTAAAACAACTTGGCCTTAAAAGATACGTTTTGGATTTCGATGAGACCGGGATCGGGTTTCCAGATTTGGATATCCAAATACCACATCGATCCAAATTAACGATAGGTCGTGAATCTCAAGTGAAGGTGAAGATTCAGAGTGCAAGGGTTATTGTCATTAACTCTGAGGGTGATTCCAAAATGAGTGTAACGAGATAATGCCTTCGGTTTCGTTCGAACCCGGAACGAACTTGTATGGATTGAATGCTTTCAGAACATCGTCAGGTGGACGATGAGCATTCTAAGTGATGTGTTCTGATTAAAGGTAATCGTAGCCTCAAGCCTCATCATCCGGGAATGGATAAAACAGGGGAGGTGCAGCAAGGCTTCATGGGTAGCACCCACTGAGAGCGAGATATATCCCTGTCTAGAGGTCCCTTCTTTTTATTCGGCTTAGTGGGCAGTTGGTTGCAAACAACTACGGGGTTGTCTTGTTCGAAATTATCCAGTAAGGGATGGTTCCGGCTTTGTGTTGCAGGGGATTGGGAGTAATCCTCGGTACGGTGATCTAGGCCACGTACTGTGACGGGCGATACCCCCGTAGCCCTGCCATTGTATGGAATCCAATTTCCAATAAGTGATAACGGACTTGATTGTATAACCCACTTTGTGGCTAGTATGCTGGAATTTAATAATGTAACAATTTCAGCTATTTCATATTTATTTGAAAACCCTAGACCTATTATAATATAACTGGATTTCCTATCAAATGTTTTGGTTATCGTAAGGTAAAAACTTTTCCGTGTTTATGTGCGGGAAGTCTTACGAGATACCCTTTTCTTTCCAAATGGTTTTCGAAGTTAAGCAACTTTAACCTGTTACTCACACCAGACCCATGTCTGACCCAAGTGTTTATTTTCTGTTTTATAAACTCTTGGGTACTCAAATTTTTACGAGTAGCCAAGGGATTCAGGTTAGCTTTGACGAGTTTTCTGGAGGAGCAATGGAGCAGGAGGCTTCAACGTTGTAGATATATATTGTAGTTCCACTGTGTTGATCTCTGTTTTGATCTCTGTATTGTATTGAGTTGTAATAACTAGACAGGTGTTTATAACTGTCTAGTATGTGATGTATAATCTGTGTAACTCTTATTGTCATTGTATGTTATGTAATACTTATGTTATTAATATAATTTATTCATTCCGCTGTTGAGATTCTGATGTTGTTTCTTCTTTCTTCTCTTCTTTTCTATTTTCTATCCCTTTCTTTCTTCAAGATGATGCTACTTTCTGGTCGATGAAAGTCGGGTCGTTACAGTTGGTATGAGAGCGCTAGGTTGAGTGAATACCTAGGCTTTGGAGTGATTTCTTTCTTGAGAGAGCGTATTTGTAATTTGGATATATATATATATATATATATATATATATTTAATTCTACCTATTTGTTGGGTTGCCTGTTCGGGTTTTCCAATATAAGTTATAAAGGTAGATAGGGCAGTGGTGTGTGTAACACGACTACCAATGGTTAGAGTTTGAATGTTTGAGGTTGGAAGTGTATCGGTCGAGACTGTAGGCCTAATACCGTCTCGAGTAAGCTTTGTTGTGGTGAAGGATTTCACCGATCTCCGAAGAGAACTGTTAAGGTTTGGAGTTTATCTTTGAAGTTGGATGAGCTGAAGCGAGTGATGGTATCTTGGTAACTTCTGGAAGTAGCAGCTGTGTGATGAGACGCTGTGACGAAGGATGTCTCCGAAGATGTTTTCTTCGGAACAATTTTAAGGAAGTGTGTATGCTTCGGTGATTGTGGCTGAGTTCAGCATGGTGTTTCTGTTTTGTTTGAGGTTCGAGTTTCTCGAGGAGCTTTGGATTAGGAAGTCTTTGGCATCAGTGTCAGCAGTATAGCTCGAAGGTGTTCTGTGTGCCAGCAAGGAGGTCTTCTGGCTAAGCAGTTTTCTAGAGTTGGAGAGCAGAAGCAGCAGAGTGGATCCATTTCTTCGATGGATTGGATAGTTAAGTATAAGCTGTTCTGATTGGTAAAGAGAGAACAGTTTCTTTGCAATTTGGCTGGGTTGATCGCAAAAGTGACTTGCGATAGTTTGAGTATTCTCTTGGGTTATCAGAGTTTTTTTTCTGGATGTCTTCAGGGAAGACAGAAGTTTGTCTGCATCTAGAGATAGAGTTGGTGAAGCAGCTCAAGTTTTGATGGAACTTCTGAGTTTTCTTTATGGATCTGTTGAACCATATTTCTGGGATGTGTTGTCCAGTTGTGCTCGTGTTCTTCATCAGCTTTTTTATCTACTTCAGATCAGAGTGGTGCAGCGGAAGCAGTTTGGGAGTGCATCTCTGGATAGGAGAAGTTAGTTCAGTCTTTTGATGTTTGTGAGTAGAGTTGGTGCTCTGGGTTTTGGTTGTTTTTGAGAAGATCATTATGATGAGTAGTTTGGTCCAGTTTGCATCAGTAAAGGTTGAGCTGATCAAGAAGGATGTAGGTAGCCCAGGATCGTCCGAAGAGATTTTATGGATAAGAGACGAAGGAATTTGGATTTCGAAGACGGAGATTTGATTTTGGATAAATTTTCTCCGGTTAAATGAGCTATAAGATTGGATAAGACTGGGAAGTTAGCTCTGTAGTTTAGTAGTATTGATTGTTTGGGTTCTGTTGAGCGAGTATCCCGGTATTTATATCTGGGAAACTCTAGGAAATTCTATCCAGAATTTTGTCTGGATAGTTAAATTTGTTTGCTTGTGTGAATTTGTTTACTATGGTTGTTAGCATTTGATTGATAATATATGCTTGTGGTTTAAAACTAAAATCTTTAATGAGATTATTAAATTACCTTTGTTTTAAATTTCGGGGACGAAATTATTTTAAGGGGGGGGGGATGTGATATCCCGGAATTTTGGGCAATATCAATTTAATAATCTATATTTAAAATTAAATTAAATTGATAGTCTTTGTTAATAAATTTGAATTAATTTAATAATCTAATTAAATAAATATTTAATTGGTGAATTTTATCTTTTAAAAGTTAATAAAATGATTTCTATTTATAATGTATATATATGTTTGTATATATTGTAAATAGATAAGCTTTGGTTTGAAATTTAATAAATAAATAAATCTTGTTTTCTAATATAAATATACATATTTGGTAGTTTGGAAATCATGATTAATTTAATATTAAGCTTTTCAAAGTTATTTAATAAATAACTATATGGTTTTAAAATACATAAGATAAATGTTAATTGTTTAAAAATAGATTTTTAGCTTAAGTTTAAATTTAAATAAAAGGTTTGTTTTATTTCTTTTTAAATATTACTTGATATCTATGATTTAAAAATAGAAGTTTAAATACAATTTACATATGGTATTAATTCATTTAATAATAGAAGTAATTTATAATCTCTTTTATAAATTATTTAAAATAGTTAAATTTGATATTTTCAAATAATAATTATAATACTTTGTTTTTATAAACATAAATAGATTTTATGGAAATAGAATTGTTATTTTAAATTTAAATGGTAGTTATATATGCATATATATAACTTGATTTTAAAATTGGATTTTAGAATATGTTTTAAATTTGAATTTAAAGTTTTGGAATTTAAAAGAATAGATATTTAATTTGTTTTGGATTTTTATATTTGCATAAACTTTTATTTATAAATATAATTGGTTTTATTTCTTTTAAAAAATTATATATATATAAGTATTTATAAACTAGTTAATTAAGCATAAGTTTACACTAACCTTTATTAACATTTAAAATAAATACTAATTAACCTAAAAAGACATGTGTTATTATTTTAAGGCCTCATTATTACAAGTGTTAGTTAGTTAAATATGATATAGGACAAGTGTCATTTAATTTTGTTTTTCTTTTATTTTTATTTTTAAATAAATTCAGCTTATATAAACATATACTTCATTCTCTTCATTTTTTTTCTATTCTCTTAAATTCAAAACTAAAGAAAAACTTTAGCCGAAAACAAATTTCTCAAAAACAAAATCAGTGAGTAACACTCCTCAAAACCAGGAATCAAATTCAAATCAAAACCTATAAATCATTTTCCAAGATCAAAATCAAAGCCTAAACTCATTTCTTAAACCTGGAAATAAGTCTGAACATCATTCTTCAAACCTGAGATAAGCAAGCAAATCTGGAATCAAAAGCAAATTCAAAAGCATGCAGTTTTAAATCAAAAATAAAGAAGCAACTCAAGTTTTCATAAGCAAAAGACAAATGCCAGCAACTCAATTTTTAAAGATTCAAGTGCTGTTTTCAAAAATCAAAGGCTCTGTTCTTAAAATTGGTGAGTAACTTCACTTTCAAACATAAGTATACTTTTGGTTGCATGTTATTGCTGTGATTAATATTGTATTGTGAAGTGTTTGTGTATTTATATTGTTGAATTTATGATATATGATGTATGCATGTCTGAACTTCTCTGTTCTTAGTTTTAAAACTAAGATTTTGCTCAAAATCCATTATCTCTTTAACCAATCTCTGTTAAGTCTTAGAATTCAAATAAAATTTGTTTGTTTAATCATAGATTAAAGTTTAAAATTTTATTTAAGTAAATTAAATTTGAAATGGCTCTGTGAAATCAAGTAGAACAGTACAAGTTGAAGTTTTGTTAAAATTTCAACATCTTAATTCATTGATTCAGGGATATAATCTGAACCCTTAACCAAAATCAAGATTTTTAAAAATAAAATCACAATTTTTAGTATTGGGTTGAGTGAGCAGTTCGAGTTTGATCTTCATGTGAGTTTTAGGTGATTTCTGATGATCTCAAGGGTTTGGGAAGTCGGGGTTTCTTCTGGAAGTGGAAAGATGATGGGTGAGGTCGGTAAAAATATCAGAAGTGGTGGCAGTTCACTGTGGCGATGGTAGGAGGTCGATATTTTTTTTAACCCTAGTTTTTAAGTTGATCGGAAATTTGATCTTCGCGGCTATCTTAGTGGATCGAGTTCCACTATATTCTCGAAGATGGAAGAGGGGACGTTGACGAAGGCTTGGACGAAGGTGTTAACACTCCGGTGGTTGGAGTTTGGCGATTCGTGGAAGTTTTGGTGACTGGGTTCGTTCCAGGTTGGGTGTGCTCGAGTACGATTTTGATTTCGCGGTCGATTTAAAGTTGTGGTGATCGAGATCGAAGAAGGAAGTCAACGTCGATTTGTTGACGATAGCGATGATGGTCGGAACGTCGCCGTGGGTTGGTGCACGTGCACGTCTGGGTAGGGCTGTTATGTTTTGGGGAAGAAGGGGGGCAACTCGAAGCTGTACTCGTGATTTTGGGTTGAATTCTCGAAGTAATTATAGGTAGTGCTCAGGTTAATTATTTGTAACAGGTTTTAACAGAAACCTGTTGTTCTGTTTTTAAATTTTAAAATAAAATTTAAAAGCTGAGTTTAAATGAAAAGAAAAGTTTTAAATAAGTTTTAAATCTAGTTTTTTTTATCTGGAGTTTAAGTTTAAATCTCAGTTTTCAAATAAGATAAAGTTTTTAAAATTTGAATTGATTTAACTACTTTAAAAAGGGTTAAGTGGTTTGAATTTTAAAAATGAAGTTTTAAATTGTAAATAGGTTTCTAAATCTAAAGATTAATCTGGAATCAAAGTTAATATGCATTTCAAATTTTGAAATAAAAAGAAGTTTTTAAATTTAAAATGTTTTAAACAATTTGAATATTAAAGTGTAACTATGGTTTGAATTTAAACATAAATTTGGTTTTAAATTTCTTTTAAACTTCTTTTAAAAAAAATGAATATTTCTTTAACATGTGAATTAAAGGTTTTTGAATTATTTTTAAAACTTTGTTTAAAGTCAATTTGTATTCATTTTTAAATCTTAAATTTAAATTGAAATGTGAAAGAAAAGTTTAAAGTAAATTGTTTTTAAATACTTTTGATAATGATAATTTGATCATTAATAAGAAATGTTTTTAACTTTAAGTAAATGAAGATTAAATGTTTTGGATTATTAAGTTAATTAAAATGGATAATTAATTAATTTAATTAATTATGATTTGGGTTAATAAATTTAGTAATTAAGGGTTTAAATTGATTAATTAAGGTTTAAATTAAATTAATTAAAGGTTAATTAATTAGAAACCAAGGACCATTAATTAGATAAGATTTGATAAGTTAAGATTATTAATTAATGGTTAGGAATAAATTAATCAAGTAATTAAGGATTAATTAAGTTATTGTTAGGTACTTAGTTAATTAAGTAATTAGAGATTAATTTATTGGTAATTATAATTAATTAATATTTAATTAATAATGTTTAATTAAAGTTTAATTATTTAAGAAAAATAATTAAAGAATAGTTAATAGTTAATGTAGATCATTAACTTGTAATTAATAAGTAATTAATTAATGTGATTAATTTTGATAATTGAATAGATTAATTAATTAAGGTTAATCATTTGTGGAATTGTTTAATTAAGTATAAATACTTAATGATTTGTGAAGTATAATTACTTAATGTAATTTAATGAAGTATAATTACTTAGGAAAGTAATTAATGGATAATTACTGGACATAATTAATAGAGTAATTAAGGGTAGTTAATTACTGAATGGGATTAATCAAGAGTGATTAATAATTATGATTAATTAAAGATAATTACTTAATGTAATTAATTTAAATAGAGTAATTAATTAAAATGTAATTAAGGATCATTAATTAATATAATTAATGATGTAATTAAGAATTGATTAATTAAGGAATAATTAATAAATGGAGTGATTAATTAATGTAATTAATTAAGGAGTAATGTAATTAATTATAGTTAATTAATTAATGAAGTAATTAAAGGTTAATTACTATAAGTAGTTAAGCATAATTAATTTGGGAAATTAATTTAATGCTAATTACTTGAATGTAATTAAATGTAAATTAATCAAGGATGATTAATTAAAAATAAATAATTGGATAATGATTGATTAATTGATTGATAATTAATTAACAGTGATTTAAGCAAGATTTATAATGATGGAAGTAATTAATTTAATTTACTTTAAATTAATTAGAGATGAAGTAATTAATTTAATTCATTTTAAATTAATTTTAGTATGATTAATAGATCATTGCTTATGTATGGATGTATGATATTGTTTACCTTGAATGGTTTGAGATCTCAGATAGGAGATAATTGATACTGTGTGATATGTATGTTTGGTTACATAGTGATGATGATATGAATTATCTGTGTATGATGATAATATGATTATCTGTTGTTATATTGTGATTTATTTATCTGTGTGTATATAGATAATAGAATAGAATTGTTTTAACTTTAAAACAACTTGGCCTTAAAAGATACGTTTTGGATTTCGATGAGACCGGGATCGGGTTTCCAGATTTGGATATCCGAATACCACATCGATCCAAATTAACGATAGGTCGTGAATCTCAAGTGAAGGTGAAGATTCAGAGTGCAAGGGTTATTGTCGTTAACTCTGAGGGTGATTCCAAAATGAGTGTAATGAGATAATGCCTTCGGTTTCGTTCGAACCCGGAACGAACTTGTATGGATTGAATGCTTTCAGCACATCGTCAGGTGGACGATGAGCATTCTAAGTGATGTGTTCTGATTAAAGGTAATCGTAGCCTCAAGCCTCATCAACTAGGAATGACTAAAACAGGGGAGGTGCAGCAAGGCTTCGTGGGTAGCGCCCATTGAGAGCGAGATATATCCCTGTCTAGAGGTCCCTTCTTTTTATTCGGCTTAGTGGGCAGTTGGTTGCAAACAACTGCGGGGTTGTCTTGTTCGGAATTATCCAGTAAGGGATGGTTCCGGCTTTGTGTTGCAGGGGATTGGGAGTAATCCTCGGTACGGTGATCTAGGCCACGTACTATGACGGGCGATACCCCGGTAGCCCTGCCATTGTATGGAATCCAATTTCCAATAAGTGATAACGGACTTGATTGTATAACCCACTTTGTGGCTAGTATGCTGGAATTTAATAATGTAACAATTTCAGCTATTTCATATTTATTTGAAAACCCTAGACCTATTATAATATAACTGGATTTCCTATTAAATGTTTTGGTTATCGTAAGGTAAAAACTTTTCCGTGTTTATGTGCGGGAAGTCTTACGAGATACCCTTTTCTTTCCAAATGGTTTTCGAAGTTAAGCAACTTTAACCTGTTACTCACACCAGACCCATGTCTGACCCAAGTGTTTATTTTTTGTTTTATAAACTCTTGGGTACTCAAATTTTTACGAGTAGCCAAGGGATTCAGGTTAGCTTTGATGAGTTTTCTAGAGGAGCAATGGAGCAGGAGGCTTCAATGTTGTAGATATATATTGTAGTTCCGCTGTGTTGATCTCTGTTTTGCTCTCTATATTGTGTTGAGTTGTAATAACTAGACAGGTGTTTGTAACTGTCTAGTATGTGATGTATAATCTGTGTAACTCTGATTGTCATTGTATATTATGTAATACTTATGTTATTAATATAATTTATTCGTTCCGCTGTTGAGATTCTGATGTTGTTTCTTCTATCTTCTCTTCTTTTCTATTTTCTATCCCTTTCTTTCTTCAAGATGATGCTACTTTCTGGTCGATGAAAGTCGGGTCGTCATAGAGAACCTCTTAAATTCTTTGCATTGTTGGAATTCCACTTTGGTTATCTATTCAACAAATCATAACAACATCCGAACTGGTAATAGTGAAGTTGTTTTAACATCACTTTCCTATTTAAATAGCTTTAAGAATTCCTCATTTGCCATTTCTTTCCAATAACAAAACAAAACAAACTAAATTTTTCAAAATTTTAATTCATGCAAAATAAAAGTCAAGTAACATACCAAATAATCTTCGCCTTCCATTCCACTTGGATTTGCTTTCTTTATTTTATAGGTCTGTGATTCATAAAATTGAGTTTGTCAATTAATTTTTCCGAATTGACCACGGATCATTAACATTGATCGTGTGTTGTTCGCATGGTTTTTGTTGCAGGAATTCGTTACTTTCCTCCAAAAAATTTCTCTGCTTAAATCATTATCCATAATCGAATCTTTGGAATAATGATAGTAAATGTTGAACAAGTTGTAGTATTCATCGTTTCATCATGAGTTGGATGAATGCTAGATGAGGGAAGTATCATTCTGATCATTATCATCTTCAAACACGTAATTTTGAGAATTAAAAGGATGTGTGAACTCTTTGAATGATACGACATTTTACAGATTGAATGCATAAGATTTACTTGGATTAGTAGAATAGCGAAGAACGTGACATATATTGAAGGTTGAAAGTGGTTTATTTATAGAAGTAGAAGTGGAAATAGTTGATCTTAAATATAGTCGTTAATCACTATTGAGTTTAGGACACCTATTTACTAGGCATCCAAATGCAGATGCATATTAGATATGTGCTAAAGTTCAAACGTCTATTTAATAAATGTCCATCTTGAAACCGGATGCGTATCTATTAAATAATAGTAAAGCAGAAGAATTTGAAGCTCTCTCATTAATTTTATGAGTTATCTTTATTCTTCTTAATTTTCTCCAAAAATAGATATGTTATTTTTAAAATCCCATAATTTATCACTTTACAATTATTCTACTGAACTTCCCACGCTGTTTACATTCAAATGCCTACTTTTTTAAATCTACAATTATTTACAAACCTTCACGGATCTCTCCCAAAATTTTACATTAAAGCCCACATATTTAAATTAAGTACATAATCCAAACTTTAAACTAATTGATAAACTTAGTCAAAATAAATCCTAAAAAATGAAAGTTTCAAATATGTAAAATACAAGCGCATCAAAAAATTGATTAAAAAAAATTTAGATGCAAATACACATACACATACATGTGTGTGTATCGGATAAAATAAATTATATACATTAACGGCAATAAAAATTTATTTTATAATTTATTTACTGAATGGATTTATCATACATTGTACTATAAAATTCTATTAACTTCAAATACCTAAATTTTAATTTTTTTTAACAATTACCTAGGAACCCTTCTCAATTTCTCCAAATATTTGGCATTTAAGTCCATATATTTAACTAATTGTGTAATATTAAATTTAAATTATTTAAATAAATTGATTAAATAATATTCATTAATCCATCTAATAAATGCTAAAAGTATGGAATTTCAATATATACAATATTCAAATATATGAGAAAAAATGATAAATTTTTTTTTTATTCAGATATAAAGATATTTAAATTACATAAAAAGTGTATACGTTAATAATAGTAACTCTTTTAATTTCTAATTCATTTATCTACATTACATAACATAATTTTAGTTTTTACAATATTTAAAAGATAAATTTATATTTTACAATATTACGATGTGAACTTACAAATTACATCGATAAAAAATAGATTATATAAACGTTCTCATTTCAACATATTATCAAACTATATCCAACTCATAACTCAACAAAATACTACATAATATTATTTGCAATTACCAAAGTTGTAAGCAGACCCTCCTACAACAATATGAATTCTATGGTTATTACAAGGATAAAATTGTTCAACATGAAAACTAAATAATTGATAAAAGTTCAAATGTAGATAAACTAACCATAAGATGCACTTCTCAATTACAATTATATACAAAACTCCTTTCCATTTTCTTCAATTGTTTTATATTCAACTCTTTGCATTTAACCAGTTATGTTGATCATTAATTCAATTTATTTAAATTAAATTCATTTATTAATGTTCATTAATCCATTTTAATCCTTTAAAAATTGACAATTCATATATATACAACAATCATATTAACAAAAATGATAAAGTTATTTATTCACTTATACATATATAAAATATATATCACATAACATAAATTATTTACATATCAGTAACAACAATTTTAACTTATATTTTATTTTGAGTTATGACATTAGCATTTATAGAGATATGTAGTTAGCGAAGATTAAAATATTAACCTTATACTTGAGGGTTGCATGCCATTTTAATTTATGATTAATATATTACAATAAATCTATTAAATAATAGTAAAGCAGAAGAATTTGAAGCCCTCTCATTAATTCTAGGAGTTATATGTGTTCTCCTTAATTCGCTCCAAATGGATATTTTATGTTCAAAATTCTATGATTTGCTACTTTACAATTATTGTATAAACTTTTCACACTATTTTACATTTCAATACCTACTATTAAAAGAATCTACAATTATTTACAAATATTTCACGGTTCTTTTCCAAATTTTACATTATAGTCCACACATTTAAATTAATTACATAATCTAAAATTTAAACTAATTGATAAACTTAATCAACTAATATTTATTAATAAATCCTAAAAGATGAAAATTTCGACATGTGTATTATAGGCGCATAACAAATTGGTAAAAAAAATCATTTAGATGAGAATATATATGAATTACATAATATAAATTATATTCATTAATGACAATAACAAATTTATTTTATAATTTATTTACTAAATGAATTTATCATACATTGCAATGTAAAATTCTATTAACTTCAAATACATAAAAATTTAATTTTTTTACAATTAGTTAGAAACCTTTCTCGATTATCTTTTAATATTTTACATTCAAGTCTATATATTTAACTAATTGTGTAACGTAAAATTTAAACTATTGAAATAAATATGATTAACTAATATTTATTAATCCATCTAACAAATCCTCAAAATAAGAAGGTTTCAATATATACAATATTCATGTATACGAGAAAAATAATAAAATTATTTCTTCTTTATTCGGAAATATGAAGATATATAAATCACATAACATAAAATGTATGTATAAATAATAATAACTCTTTTATTCTAATTCATTTATCTCAAAAAAAATATCATGCACTACATAACATGATTTCATTTTTAATAACCTTTAAAAAATAAATTTATATTTTACAGCATTATGATGTGAACGTACAGATTAAACTGATAAAAATTAGAATATACAAACGTTCTCACTTTCAATATGTTATCAAACCATACCCAACTCATAACTTAACTAAATGCTACATAACATTATTTTACAGCTATCAAAGTTGTAAGCATTACCCTTCTACAAGAACATGAAATCCATGGTTACTACAATGATAAAATTGTTTAAAAATGAAAACGTAAAAATGAATAAAAGTTCATGTCTGATTTAAAAAATTCACATGCAAATAAGCTAACCATAAGAACTATATTCTTCTCAACTACAAATTTGTAAAAAGCTTTTCTTAGTTTTAACTTTTTTAATTTAACTCCTTATATTTAATTAGTTATATCGATCAAAAATACAAATTATTCAAATAAATTCAATTATTTAATATTCATTAATCCATTAATAAATCCTTGAAGAAAGATGATAATTAAATATATATACAACAATCATATTAATAAAATAGTGAAGTTGCATATTCACTTATATATATATATATATATATATATATATATATATATATCACATAACATAAATTATTTACATGTACAGTATTAACAATTTTAATATATAATTTTTTTTGAGTTAGGAAATTAATTTTTACAGAGATATGTAGTTAACGAGTATTGAACACTCAACCTTATATCTGACCGTCGCAAATCATTTTAGCTTACGATTAATATATCACATAAATTTATCATATATTGTATAATAAAATATATTTTACCAATAATTAAAATATAAACAATATTTTTTAACAACATTACCGTGTGCAACGCACGGGTTACACACTAGTTTATTATATATTGTATAATAAAATATATTTTTAACAATAATTAAAGTATAAATATTATTTATTTTGTGCAACGCACGTGTTACAAAGTATTACAAAGTAGTTAAATAAATAAACAAAACCAATTCCAGTGTAGTTTCTTCCATTGAAATCTCAAAATGATGAACGCTTAATTTTAAGCCTTTAATTCGCCCTTTGGAAATGCTCTCGTGTTCTTATCTAGAGAGAGCATCCAAGTTGGTGCGGTTTTAGATATACTGTTAGGAAAAAGCCATTCATCAAAGGCCGGCGATTTAATTGAACTTTTTCTGTCAACATATCTCATCCGTTTCTCCCATCTTCAACTAAAACTCAACCGTCCACGTGTCCCCAAAACAGAACAGCTTGCACAAGCCCACAAGTTTTTACGAATAAGTCCAAATAAAATACCCTAGATTTCAAATTGCCGCTGGTTTTTATTACAAACCGCGTCTACTTCTTCATCAATATATACTCAACTTCAAACCTAAAATTCAAACTAAAAAATATACGAGCAAAAAGCCAAAATGTGCCGTGCTAATGTCGAATACAGCAATTACAATCCCATCTCAAACAAATCTCACCTGAAAATCAAAACTTTCCATCTCCATTTCTCAATCTCTAAAAGAACCCTAAAGCTCCCGCAAACACTAACCCTAGTCTACCTGCCGCGAATCAACGGAAACCCTTTGGAGATAAACGGGTCCAAAATCCGACCCGATTCACCGTCTTTCATCTCGCTCCACCGCGCTAGATCCATGGAAGATTCCAACCCGTCAGATATTGTGTATGCAAGTGCGGACCGGGTTAGACTTGGTGAAGCAGTCCGATTCGAAGTCTATACCGGATCGGAGAAATTAATAAAAGGCGTGTTTAGGAGAGAAGGTGCGGGCTGGGATTTGGAGTTGAAGTTCGATTCTGACGCGAAGAAGGTGGGGATTGATCGAGGAGAAATATGGGTTGGAGGAGAAAGAGGGGTGTTGATGAGAGAAGAGGTGGGGAAATCGAATTTCAGGACAGGAAGGGTGTTTTGTGCGAAATTGGAGGAAATAGTGGAAGAGAAAGAAAGGGAGGGGTGTGATTGTTATTGTTGCTGTGAAGAGGAGGAGGAGGAGGAGGCGGAGGAGGAGGAGGAGGAGAGAAAAGGCGAATGGGAGATGGTCAAAATGGAGGAGCAAGAAGGCGAAGAGATGGAAAGTGTAAAATGGGCAATGGAGATGGGTGTTTGGGTTATGTGTGTTGGTGTTGGGTATTTTGTTTCCAAGAATCTGAGGAGAAGAAGAATTTTCGGGTGATTCAAAATGTCGTTCTGATTTCCATTTTTGATCTGTAGAGTTTTGTATTTCAGAGAGAGAGTTGTTTATTTGTTACCTAGTGCATTTAAGCAATTTTATGTTGCATTTTGTACATTCATAAGTTGAGAAATGAGAAGTAGGCAAAGTTCTAAACTGTTATTTCAAAACCAATACTCGAGTCCGACCCGTAGTGCTTTTCAAACCCGTCGGGTAATACCTGTATATCTAACATGGAATATTTATGTTAAAATCATATCCTAAAATTGTAATTTTTATAAAACTTGTAAATAAATAATTGTCAACATACAAATTGGGTAACTTAGCCAAGTTCACAATAATAGTATACAAAAACATACGAAAAACAAATGATCGGATTGAATTTAAATCGGGTCAGGTTTTGATCAAACCGTACCTGATCCTAATAGTAACCGGGTTGAGTCTTGGTCGGGTTTGGATAGTTGGAGCCAAAACTCATACCCGCATTTATATGGAGGGTTCGGACCAAAACTCATACCGTTGACATGCCTATTCAATGGTTTATAACTTTGGCCATTTTTTTATCTTTGCACCTTCTCTGTTTTCCTTTTCCTACTTTCATATAGTGGTTGAATATTTTATAACAATCACAGCCGTCCCTTTCTTATAGCGAAAAAATCATGAAAAATCACCTATAATACATTTATGAATACACATCGTGCTCTTTTAAGAGACAAATAATTGAATCTTGAGTCGATAAGACACATTTGTTATTCAGATAGTTCCCATGAAGAGTTGTCTTTTTAAGAACACTGGCTCCACACAATTGTTGAATCATGTTTATCTAACGGGTGTAAGTTTCAGATATGTACCATTAGAAGAATTCATCTTTTCAGGTGAGAATTCCAAGAAGTTAAATTACACGATCATCGATTTTTCGACGACTGATAACGATTGATATTTTCTTATATAACTCAACACTTAGCCCTCGAGTCTTCACTTTTTAGAGATATATTCGACCTAAATTGTTTTTAAACTCCATCAAATTGCTCGAATTACTTTAGGTAATCAACTATCAAATTCGCACATATCTTCGTTAACTCCACTTCGACATCGCATCGATTTGAATACTTCCTTTCCACAGTCGATCAATGACATCCAAGTGAAATTTGGGATTTGAAAGTAACTATTTGATGACTATCATTACATTAACACCCAACATCGTTTCTTGCAAATTTCCACATATTTCAATCGATCTCATAAACCCTAGCTTTATTATCTTCGTTTGTAATACAATACATTAACTTTTTTTACTAATAATACCATATATTATTGATTTTTATTACTAATACCATACATATTATTATTTTTATTCATAATATCATATATATTTCTTTTTATCAATAATACCTATACATTAATTTATTTTAGAACTAATAATATTAATTATTAATAATACCATTTATTATTGATTTTTATATAATATTATTCTCTATTCTTAATACCATTGTTATTTTTCTACCAATAATACCATATACTATTATATTTTGTAAATAAAACCATTCATTGTTATTTTTATTAATACCACGTATTATTTATTTTTAGTACTAATACTGTATATAATTTTTTTTATGCATAGTACAAATACTTTTTTGTTTACCAGTAACACCACATATTGTTATATTTTATGAATAATACTATTTCTATGTTTTTAGTAATAATACTATACATTATTAGCTTTTATTATTAATACCATATATTATTATTGGCAAATTCTATTTCAACCCGAGTATTTACTTAGTAGCCTCCCAAAAATAAAAAAAAGTCTATAAACCCAAAATATAACTTAGTAGCCCCCTACCATTTCCAGAACCGTCCTTCCCATCACGAAAAAACAACAAAATGAACTACCACGCAAGGTGACTCCGTGGTTCATGTCAATACCACATAGGCTTTCTGCATGGATGTGTAAAAATTCACGCAATTATTTGCGCGATTAAGCCAGAAACCTAGTATACCCCCTACGTGAATTATCACCAATCCCCATAATCGACAATCTACGATTGTATTTGCAAAAAATTAAAAACTTTTCAATTTTTTTTGAATTACCAGCTGTGATTGCGTTGACAATTCATTTTCCTCTTCAAAATTCATCAGCTAGTAGTGAAAAATTGAATTTTTTTCTTCACCGATTTAGAAATTAGAGTTTTGAAGAAGCGGTGGTTTAAATAGTAAAAAATGATAATGGAATTGAGAAGAAAGAAAGTACGCAGTTTTCTAAGGGTATTTTAGTCTTTAAAATTTTATTTATTTTAGGGGGGGCTACTAAGTAATTATCTGTGTCGAAATAGAATTTTCAATTATTATTTTCCACTCACAATACCATATATTGTTAATTTCACTCACAATACCATTTTTTTTTAACCAACAATACCATATATTGTTGTATTTTTATAAATAATATCATATATTATTATTTTTTTACCAATAATATCATGCATTATCAATTTTTGTTATCGATATCAAATATTATTATTTTTGTCCATAATACTTTTGTTGACATTTTCTGATCAATAATACCACATATAATTATATTTTATAATTATATTTTATAAATAATAACATTCACTATTTTTTTATTAATAATACCGTATGTTATTAAATTTTATTATCAACATCATATATTATTAACTTTTTATTCATAATACTCTATATCGTCATATTTCACAATGGATAATTTGCATAACAATGGATTTCACAAAAAATTCCATAACAATGGAATTAATTTACAGACAATCTCAAAGTGATAGGGATTAGACAATCAAAGTGACAATGACACGACACCATTTTCTTTTAGTGGTCAACCATCATACTTTCTATTACAAACACGACGATATTAACATCTCCTAAATCATTTCAAATCAAACGATTTAACAAAACTTCAGCAGCACTTCCCTTGGTCACTATATCGTACACAAAAGAGCTTAAATGAAGAACAAAAAGGAAGTATGGTTAAAATTTTGTGAAATGTTCAAGCAAAAATGATTTACGAAACGTATATGTATTGTTTTATAGCTTGTCTGATACTAGGAAAAAAACCGATGAGTAATGCACCAAAAGAATATTGATTTCCATTTAGTAGAAAACAAATATCTATATAATGATGAAATACAATACTTGTTACACGTAGCCAAAATATCTCAGGGATTTCGCAAAAATATACCAATGTCAAATATACCGATATTACATTTTTTATTTGATTTTATACTAATGTTAAATAAAAAGTATAATGTGTCTCAATTTCACAAATGTCAAATATAAAAGATATACCAATATCGTTTTTGTTAAATCCAATAAGGATATCACATATACTTTTAAAATTTATTTAGTCATATCCTATATAACTAACGAGTAAAAGTTCATACCCAACAAAACAGAGCGATGTAATGGTGACCAAAGTACGGAGGAGACATTGACTAAAAGCAAGAGACCTCGAGGGGCATGAGACAATGAAGGTCGAGCAAGGGACCTTGAGAAGAACATGACGATCAATTTCTGGTTAATGGAGTTCGAGCAGAGGACCTCGAGTTCGAGCGTGCGTGGTAGTGGAGGCTGGAGCCAGGTGGGGCATTGGTGGAGACTGGAGCTTAGTGAAGCCATGGGCAAGGTAACAATTAAGGTTAGGTGATTGTAATTTTAACAAATAATTAGGTAAAAACAGAAGAGGAGGGGCTGAGTAAGGTGGTTTTTGTTTGGGGGATAAAATATAGGCATCGATATGATGTAAGAAATCTTTCCTACGCTCTATTAACAATATCAATTATTCCTATGTTTTCCCCACGTTATCCGTACGTTTAGCCTAAAATCGTAAGAGTGCCGTCGAAAATTTTACGTTGGATAATCATTATTTTCCGGCCTTGTCAGTTTTCATTTGTAATAATAATCCAAGAACTATTATTAAAGGAGTAGCATAGACCATAGACCGAAGCGCTTAACCAACATAAAAATTATTTGTATACTAATGTTCATTCGTTGTTGTAATTTGTTAGTTGACTTTGTTATTGAAACACCACTCAGATTGATCTCAAAATCCTATTATAATTAAATATCATTCTGATCTACGCTTAGATATTAAAGCGATTCATGATTTCTAAGTATATTATTTATGTTCAAAATTTGCACAAACACCTACTAAATATAACATGCCTATAAATTAAATTAAGAAAAACTAAAATAGTATAGTATGATAATTTTGCTAATACAATTATATTTATAATTATCTTACTATAAAGGAACTTAAATGCGATTAAAAATATAATCTATATATGAAACATTAAATAGTGAAAGAAATAAAAAAAGAACATCATTTTCAGCGTAATATGCTTTTCTACAATCATATAAGGAAATTTATTCAGTGGAAAATTAAGCATCTATAAAGATGGTCATTTGATATTCGATATTGTGGCAATCATACAAGAGTACAATGAGCTGCATTTAGACCCGTCAAACGGGTTGGGTCGGGTCATAAATGGATCGGGTCATAAATGGATCGGGTAGAATTTGACCTGTCCCATTCAAACCATAAAAAAACCTAACCTATTTGACGCATTTAATAAATGGGTTGACCCGACCAAATTATTAGAAGGGTCAACCCGACCCAACTCATTTAACAGAAAATTGCAGCAAAAAATACGCCAAAAAAAACAGCATACTACATAAAAAATGAAAAATAACACTGAAAAATTAAGAAACTGAACTAGATAATTTTAGTTGACAAACTACAACATTATCTAGTTGACAAACTGAACTACATAAAACTGCATATTTGAATGTCCTACATATTATAATTACAAACTACAACATTAAAAACTAAAAGATACAAAATAGTACAATTTTAGTTGACAAACTCCATAGTTCAACACAAAAACTTCATCAAAAAACTAAACAAAATACTACAAAAATAGCAACATGTAATATAAGTAATAAGACTGCAAAATAATTGAAAGTTCTGGGGCATATGAGTAGTCTTGGAATCATGATGCTTTAAGTATGACCCTGTAATCCTGAAGCAAGCCACAAACTATCAGTTCACGAATTTGGTAAGAATTAAGATGATGAAAACTCATACATATATGCAGTTACAGAAACAGAATAAACTCATACATAAACAGGTATGTTCAGAATTTAATACATCTCTGACATCATACATATCAAACTCTGTACATTTAAAAGATCCTTTAGAACCTTAAGTATATCAAACTAGTATTCCTTTAAAAATTTTAATCATGCATGTACATAAGAAATCTCATATACAGAAACTAATATGTATAAAGCCAGATTGAATTCCTTTATGCCATGCAATTTCAAAACAACAAACATTATACATACGAAACACTTGATTAAACTAACATACACCTGAAGCAGAGACTAGTTAGTAACCTTAGTAGGAGTGAGTGATTCTTTATCCATGTTATTGATTTGTTTGGTCTGCAGCATATTTCTTGAAATAATAGTAAACTTCTCAACTTCATTGCCGTGCGAATAATAAGTTGGTTAAGGTTAGTTTTTCTTCATGCATGCATGTTCTTATATAAGAAATATAGAAAGGAGTGTGAACCTTTAATAACTATAAAATTGTACCTTCTACTATGATAATCAATGGTCACCTAAGGATGGTGTTAGAACTTGAGTAAACTGCTCCGCATCAATATGAAATTTGGAAATATCTTCATCCTTTTGTTCTACTTCCGTTGCAATAGCATTCCCATATAACCAATCATGCGTTCAAAGTAACGCCTCCACAATATCATCTTTAAGGGAGCTGTGATACTCGTCTAAAACCCTTCCGCCAATGCTAAATGCGCTTTCGGATGCAACGGTAGTGATAGGCACGGTTAAAACATCTTTTGCTATGAGAGAGAGAATAGGGTATTTAAGTTGTTGAGACTTCCAAAATGAAAGAATATCAAGTGGTAACTTGCGATCTAGCAGTCCATCTTCTAGATATAACTTAAGTTCTGAATTATGAGAACTTTCAGCAAATTCAGAATATCTATATATATATATCAAATTCTTCCTGTAACGCCCCACTCTGAGACCCACTGTAACAAAGAGTATTACGGGTGTAATACTGTCTGTTAAAGCGGAGAATAGAGTATAGTGGAAGCGACCATTTGTAATCAAGCTATAACTATCTATCGAATACGTCGAAAAGTGGAATCTATTTAAATTTTTCAAGTGGTTCGACATATCCAATAAATAATTATAACGAAATTACAATGGCTAAAGACCTATCAGAAACAAGCATAGTAATAAATGATCAAAACATCACAGAACAGAATCACATAACAGATATAAAATCCCAGAACAATACATCATCAATACAGATCCAAATATCATAAGTGGGTACAAAGCCACTGCTCACACATGTGAGTCAAAAATATGTACATATCAGAGTCTGAATAATAACATAAGCGGACACTAAGATAAGCTATCTCAAAAGCATAGCAGATAAGTCCAAAGCGGAAGCATGGAGCAGCTAAGTCTAGAGACCTAACCTAAAACAACTCGGTCTGACCCGAGCGAAAACACTCGGGTCAGGCTAGCTAAACAATCAGTAATAACTGAGATATATAATAATGCGGTACATAAATAAAACAGTACTTATCCATAGAGAAGTATATTATGAACCACATGAATATAATGACGATCCCTAATCATAAATAAACAATGAAAATCTCCAAAGAGAAATCAACACCAAAGTGTAGAATAAATAAAATCGCCTCATATCATCGGCGTAGCCAAAGCTATAAAAAGATGCCCATAGGCAATAACCCCAAGAGTGACCAGAGTCTGTAATCAATGCCCAAGCAAAGATCGATGCTCCAAAGAGCAATGGGGATATACTGAAAAGTCAATGAAATCCAACACTGAAAAGTAGTGTCCAGAGACACTGTGAATCCACAAGGTGATCGCACTTACATCGTATGGTTCCATAGAACCAACACCGAATGGCGGTACTCGAGTGGATATAAAAATCATCAGATAATACAAGTTTTGCACGTGCACCGACCAGAGTCGTTGTTGCCAAGTACTGTAAAGTTGTGATCGATCACTCGCACAGATGCGGAACGCGCGAAACGGCGAAATCCTTCCCAGAAGGATAAAGGCCCAGAGGCACATGCCGAAAAGTAAACTGCTCCATAGAGAAGGTGTCCAGAGACGGTTGCCCAGAGGCATGGTGACCTAGAGGTCCAGTACTGGCTGCCCAGAGGCAAATGTGTCACTAACTTCTTGGAGAGGAACCCGTAAAGTGTTAACAATGAGTCCCATACCCCCACGTTCGCACTAAACGGTTTCCTAACCAATAGCAAGCTCACACTCCAAACAATAAAAAGTCCACCTCGTATCATCGGTGAACTAGACCCAAAGGTCAAAACGATCAATCGAATAGGTCGGGGATTAACCGGAAAGAAAATACACACGGTTCCATAGGCCGAAGATTTCCTAACCGTTTAAGCACCTTTCCACTTCGCTCGACGTGCTAAAAGTGAGTGTGAGATTTTTATTATAGAAAATATTGGTATAAAATGGATTTATAATTGATTTTGAGATCATCTTTAAAACGGTCTTTTGAAAAGTCTCCTATTATTGAGTAATTAATTTAATAATTAAAAATAATATTATATAATAATTTTCAAAAGCCATTTTGGAGTGAAAAATCCTTTTAAAACCCTTTATAAAGCCCGTGCACGAAATCCAGAGACAAATCTCAAAGAAATCGACGAAAACCAGAAAATCATCAAAAAATTTCCAAGTGTTTGAAACCATTCAAAAACTGCTACGAACCCAAGTTCGGCAATTTATTTGGACCAGCAAACTGTGTCCAAATGGCATGAAAACTAGTAAGCATGTAGTCCAACATCCCTACTTTAAGATGCAAAAAGAATTTCTGGATTCCGAGTTGAGACGAAGTAGCAGCGACGTCTCAAAGTTGAACCCAGAGAAAGATTCATACTATTTTCCAACAGCGACCGGAGTCTAACTTTGGCACGAAAATCGAAGTATCAAACGAACTCCAATGTTGCCCAAATTTTCCAGAGATGGAGTTCGGAACACCACCTTCCCAACGAGACCAAAAACGTCAAATTCCAACTTCGGATGCGATCGTGGTGGCATCCCGAAGTGGAGCTCAAAAGCTGGAAAAATATAGAGGTGATTTGATTTGATTTTTTTTTCTTCTCGGGCTGCACCATGGGTGCAGCCCTGGTCCAGCCCAGCCCGCCTGGGCTGGGGAGCAGACCCAGCCCGGGCGGGCTGGGGACCGGACCCAGCCCGGGCGGGCTGGGTAAGGAAAGGCCCCAGCCCGGGCGGGCTGGGTCAGACCCAGCCCGGACGGCTGGGTGCCTGAAGGCCCCAGCCCTCCTGGGCTGGGGACCGGACCCAGCCCGGGCGGGCTGGGTCAGACCCAGCCCGGGCGGGCTGGGTAAGGGAAGGCCCCAGCCCGCCTGGGCTGGAGACCGGACCCAGCCCGGGCGGGCTGGGTAAAAGGGGGGGATTTGTGTGTGCCAGCCCTATAGGGCTGGCCTGCTCCTGGCTAGCCCAACTGGGCTAGCCTACCCTGTCTGTTTTTGGGCTCTCAGGTTAATTTTCAGTCCGTTTTCAGGCTGTGCAATTCCAACCAGCTAGAAATGTTGATTTTAGTGATTTAGGGGTGTTTTTTTTCAAGTTTTGGCATCAAATTTTCATCAAAAATTAGCTAGCAATAATCACTAATTATTAGTAATTACCAAAATTACAACTAGCATTAATTACTAATCAATAGTAATTACCTCAAAGAAGCAAATGATCAAGTGGTTTGTGTGCACAATATCAAGCAAATAAGCAAACACTTCAAGTGCAACTTTCCAAAGCAAAGAGGATGGAGATTAGAGAGCTTCAAAATTAAAAAGAGAACAAAACCAAGGATTACAAAGAGATTTCACAAATTAAACTAAAGATTAGAAGGTGATTAGGCCTAGGATTGCATTACCTTGCTAGGATTAAACAAGTTTAGCCATGTAGAGAAGGAGATGGATCTTCTAAAGGGAGGCCATTAGTTATGCTTAGATTTAGGTTTAGGAATTATGAAGAGGAGGAGGGTTAGAGTTATGAAATGGGTTTAAGATATTATATAGAAGTGGGTAGGCTAATGGGTCATGGTAAGAGGTTTTAAAACCCATTAGGACTTAGTTTATTTTCCTAAGGTTATCATGTGAACAAAATCCTAAGTGGTATCCTAATTTTAATTAAAACCATATAATTGTCTCATTAGCCAATTAAACCCATTATCACAATAAAAATTCCCTTTTTAAATATTAAATTCCAAAAATATTAATTTTCCCATTTTAAACCCAAAATACTTTAATTTGCAAACCAATTGCAAATTTAAATTCCCAAAATTTTTGTTTAGCTCCCTTTTCAACTTAAAATCATAATTTTTATTTATTATTCGGTAATTGCAATCTCAGGGTTGTTACACTTCAATTACATCAGCACACTCATGCGAATAAGGTCCCATAAATGAATCACCACAATCTAATTCTTTTGATCCACTGGCTTCACTATTGGATTCTTTCTCTATTTCTTTCTTGTACTCCTCATAAAGACCTTTTAATTTTGTCTCTACCTCCTCAATCCTTTCGCCATAATCATTGCCATAAAGTCTTTTGTAACAAAACTTGACAAAATCCGTCATATATCGGGGATCAAGAATACAAGCAATGCAAAGCAATATACTAAATTCACTCCAATATTTATTAAACTTTAAAAACATGGTACTTGCAATGTCAGACATAAAATCATTGGATCCCATGCACTTTTGCAATATAAACAAAACTATAACAACTTTTGGAAAAAATAAATTCGAAGTTGGGTATTTAGTTCCAGAAAATAAGCAAGTGGCATCGTAATATACTTCTATAAAATCGGCAATTTTTTTTTCTTTCATCCATTCCTCTTGTGTAGGACAATAAATATAATTCTTATCAACGAGCTCTAAACGACAAAGTGCTTGTTTATAATATATAGCACTTTTCAACATAACAAAGGTTGAGTTCCATCTAGTTGGTACATCTTGACGCAATCCTTTGTTACTATTATCCAATGAAAGATCTATTATACATTCTACAAAATGTTTCTTTCTAAATTGTGAACCTTTAATATTCTTGATACTTTCCCTTATATTTCTTAAACATGAAGCAATACATTTTAAACCATCATGTACCATCAAGTTTAAAAGTAAATAGTTATGTCGGAGAATATTTGCATGTGCGATGTACAACACATATTTTAAACTTGATGGTACAGGATGGTTTAAAATGTATTGCTTCATGTTTAAGCAATATAAGGGAAAGTATTAAGTATATTAAAGGTTCACAATTGAGAAAGAAACATTTTATAGAATGTATAGCAGATCTTTCATTGGATAATAGTAACAAAGGATTGCGTCAAGATGTACCAACTAGATGGAACTCAACTTTTGTTATGTTGAAAAGTGCTATATATTATAAACAAGCACTTTGTCGTTTAGAGCTCGTTGATAAGAATTATATTTATTGTCCTATACAAGAGGAATGGATGAAAGCAAAAAAAATTGCCGATTTTTTAGAAGTATTTACGATGCCACTTGCTTATTTTCTAGAACTAAATACCCAACTTCGAATTTATTTTTTTCGAAAGTTGTTATGGTTTTGTTTACATTGCAAAAGTGCATGGGATCAAATGATTTTATGTCTGACATTGCAAGTAGCATGTTTTTAAAGTTCAATAAATATTGTAGTGAATTTAGTATATTGCTTTGAATTGCTTGTATTCTTAATCCCAGATATAAGATGGATTTTGTCAAGTTTTGTTACAAAAGGCTTTATGGTAATGATTATGGCGAAAGGTTTGAGGTGGTAGAGACAAAATTAAAAGGTCTTTATGAGGAGTACAAGAAAGAAATAGAGAAAGAATCCAATAGTGAAGCCAGTGGATCAAAAAAATTAGATTGCGGTGATTCATTTATGGGACATTATTCGCAGGAGTGTGCTGATGTAATGGAAGAATTTGATATGTATAGAAATTCTGAGTTTGCTGAAAGTTCTCATAATTCAGAACTTAAGTTATATTTATAAGATGGACTGGTAGATCGCAAGTTACTACTCGATATTCTTTCATTTTGGTAGTATAAACAACTTAAATACCCTATTCTCTCTCATGGCAAAATATGTTTTAGCCGTGCCTATCACTACCGTTGCATCTGAAAATGCATTTAGCATTGGCGGAAGGGTTTTAGACGAGTATCGCAGCTCCCTTAAAGATGATATTGTGGAGGCGTTACTTTGCATGTGTGATTGGTTATATGGGAATGTTATTGCAACGAAAGTAGAACAAGAAGATGAAGATATGTCCAAATTTCATATTGATGCGGAGCAGTTTACTCAAGTTCCAACACCATCCTTAGGTGACCATTGATTGTCATAATAGAAGGTACAATTTTATAGTATATTAAAGGTTCACACTTCTTTCTATATTTCTTATATAAGAACATGCATGCATGAAGAAGAACTAACCTTAACCAACTTATTATTCGCAGGGCGGTGAAGTTGAAAAGTTTACTATTATTTCAAGAAATATGCTGCAGACCAAACAAATCAATAACATGGATGAAGAATCACTCACTCCTACTAAGGTTACTAACTAGTCTCTGCTTCATGTGTATGTTAGTTTAATCAAGTGTTTCGTATGTATAATGTTTGTTGTTTTGAAATTACATGACATAAAGGAATTCAATCTGGTTTTATACATATTAGTTTCCATATAAGAGATTTCTTATGTACACGCATGATTAAATTTTTTAAAGGAATACTAGTTTGATATACTTAAAGTTTTAAAGGATCTATTAAATGTAAAGAGTTTGATATGTATGATGTCAAAGATGTTTTAAATTCTGAACATACCTGTTTATGTATGAGTTTATTCTGTTTCTGTAACTACATATATGTATGAGTTTTCATCATCTTATTTCTTACCAAATTCGTGAACTGATAGTTTGTGACTTGCTTCAGGATTACAGGGTCATGCTTAAAGCTTCAGGATTACAAGACTGCTCATATGCCGCAGAACTTTCAATTATTTTACAGTTTTATTACTTATATAACATGTTGATGTTTTTGTAGTATTTTGTTTAGTTTTTTGATGCAGTTTTTGTGTTGAACTATGGAGTTTGTCAACTAAAATTGTACTATGTTGTGTCTTTTAGTTTTTAATGTTGTAGTTTGTAATTATAATATGTAGGACATTCAAATATTCAGTTTTATCTAGTTCAGTTTGTCAACTAGATAATGTTGTAGTTTGTCAAATAAATTATCTAGTTCAGTTTCTTAATTTTCCAGTGTTATTTTTCATTTTTTATGTAGTATGCAGTTTTTTTATTTTTTGGCGTATTTTTTGCTGTAATTTTCTGTTAAATGGGTCCGGTCGGGTCGGGTCAACCCATTTATTAAATGGGTCAAATATGTTAGGTTTTTTATGGTTTGAATGGGACGGGTCAAATTCTACCCGACCCATTTATGACCCGACCCGACCCGTTTGACGGGTCTATACCCAACCCTTTTAATATTAGGGTTAGTGGGTTGGGTAAATAGGTTAGGGTTGGTTTTGACAAGCCTAGCTGCATTACTTCAAAATGGATCTTTAAAGGAACCACATAGCATCCAAATTTTATATTTTGTCTAATGAACCGATACAAAAGTAACTAGTGCATACAAAAGGTTTTCTAGTTATCATTTTAATTCTCCGAGCTTAAAATGGCAATCAAAAAGTTGTTGTATTACACAATGTCGTTACACCAGTAGAAGAAGTTAAATGCAATGTTTTTCGCAATGCTAATTTATCTGATGTCAACGAAATAACACTGTGTAAACTATTTTAACGAGCACTGGGTTATTTTAAAATTGAAGCTTTTATATACGTGTAATATGATTAAAGTACTAATGAAGTAGTGTTAGGCTGTGTTGGATGTAGAGGCTAGTTTTGTTTAGTTATTTCATAAAAAATGGTGAAGTGAAAAAGATGGTAATGGTATAATTTGCTAAATCTATCTGAAAAAATGTTCTGTGCCATAATATATTTCTCAAGTATAAGGTACATTAATCCTATTAAAGAGACTATAAAGAAACAAAGTAAATTGATGAAAAAATAAAAAAGGCACCATTATGATAATCAATTAAACTAGAGTTTAATTGCCCTTATAAAGTAAAAATGAAGGTAAGGTGTTTTTTGAAGGGCGGTACTATTTACACCCAATTAAACACTTACTACACCATTTAAACAATTAATAGAATTAAATCATAAATCTACTTTAAAACCCACCTTAAACTTAAACAAGAAACTGAAATACACCTAAACGACTATGTGTAACCAAACAACGTAAAAATATAATGAAATCTATCCCTTAAACATAATTATTTTAATCCTAATAACATTACTAGTAGAAAAAAAATGAGATGAATAACGTAAGTAGAAATATGTTATCAACTTCAAATTAGGAATTGATGATTTAAGATATTCGATTATATTTAGAATATGCATGCAAAACAATACATTTGTAATCTTGTTAATTTTCTAGGGAATGGATAATGATAATTAATTATATTTGACAATATCATTTTATTTTCTATTACACTTGGTTTTGTCATTCCATTTTTGTTTTCTTGTTGAAACAACAACAAAAGCAATAATAATTGGATATTTTTGATCGAAGTAGTAATGAAGTTTCTGTACTATGTTCCACCATAGCATCAAATTTGAGTTGCAAATTATTCTTTACTATATGAACTTAGTTAGGGCTACACAATCACTACTAGAAAAGGCTAATATTCCGACAGCACCCAGCGACGACTTCCGACGACATATTTCCGATGGGCCGTCCGCGGCCGTCGGAAATTCGCGAATATCTGCTCAGGCCGAAGCCTATCTTCCTCATTTGGCTGCACGATTTTCTTCCTCCATTAATCCCCAAATCTCTCCTCCAAGCTTCCAATCACCAATTTCGAGGTTTCGGATCCTCCCCGGCTGCGTAATCAACGTCTATTGCTCTCTAACTAAGGTATAATATCTTATTTTCACCAAAAATCTAATTTTTACCCTAAATCTAGATTTGCATAAGTTGATAAATTAGGACTAATTAGCGATTGCAATTGTTTCCAATAGCGTAATAATGGTTTATAGCATCCTATGGTATACCTATTTCATATGTTATCGTGAAATTGTAAAGAGTATGTATGATTTGTGATTGTGTGTGTATATGTAAACCATTGTATATGCGTTGTTTCTATCATTGTATTGTGTTAATTGGAATAAGACATGAGTCGTATAACATCTTGACTTGTGCAACAATAATGAATGCACGAGTCTAAAAGAAATTTGACTGTATTGGAAAATGACAACAATATTAAAGCAGCCTTATTCGATGAAATACGCGAAACTAATGTGGTAAATTAATAATTTTTTGAAATGTATAAAATTAGTAAATATATATTCTTTTTTATAAAATACTTTTTTTACGCCCCTTAGAGAGTTTTTGGCCCCATCCGACAGGTGTTGTACATGATCGTTATATAAATAATCGTTTTTGTCAGAAAACGACCATTTATATTCATCTAGTACAATGCTTGTTGGATTTGTACCTGTATTGTACAAGTTATAAACACAGTAAACAATTACATTTCACACATTATTTTATTTCAAATAGTTCACAAAATTTCGCCGTCACTTTTGTTTTTTGTTTTCTGCGTACGCGCATTTGTGTACAATGCAGGAAACAAAAGGAAAGTGCTGCCGAAATTTTGTTGAATCGTTTAAAACGAAATAATGTACGAAATGTAAGTGTTTACTGTGTTTGTAATGGGAAGTAGGATGATTGACCAGAAAAAAAAGATAATCATAAATCAACATTTCTATATTGTATTCTTAAGTAGGGTAAAATTGACGCGTATAAGTTTTTGTATCGATACATTGAAAAATAAAATGCGAATTCAGACATATTTTTTCAAATAGGAGAAATGATCGATTATTTTGTTGATCGAAGGAGATGGATTATCAAAGAAGGGGGTTGAGAGGCTCAATAAAAGATGATTTTTATAATGGTATAAACGTATTTGTTGAATTTGCTTTAAGTAATAACGGAAACGATGCAAAAATTCGTTGTCCGTGCAATAGGTGTAGACATTTGAAGTATTTGTTACCCGATATTGTGAAATTCCATTTGTGCAAAAATGGTTTTGTGCTGGAGTATTATGTTTGGGATCGTCATGGAGAAGTTGAGAGCAAATACTTCTGCAGAGTCTGAATTAGACATTGCTGGTAATGAAATTGTTACGACGAACCGTATAGAAAATATGGTTGAAGATGCAGCACGATCAATGTTCCCAACAGTTGAAGTTGAAGACGATGTTGAAAATGTTGAAGAAACAAATATTGAAGCAAATTTTTTTTATGATTTACTGGATGCTGCTAAGAAACCTCTTTGGGATGGTTGTAAAAGCGGCATCCAGCTATCAGTAACCACATAATACATTGCGATGAAGTCAAAATACAACATCACCGAAGCCGGATTTACAGCCGTTGTACAAGCTGCAAAAAGACATATGCCGCCTAATTATTTAATGTGCGAAAATCACTTTGAAGTTAAAAAAACTTATGTCGGTTTTTGGTTTATCTTATCAGAAAATAGATACATGTTTAAATGACTGCATGTTGTTTTGGAAAGAAGACATAAATCTTAGGAATTGTAAAATATGTAATCAGGAAAGATACAAACCAAGAAAAAAGAAGGGAAAGGAAGTTCCGTACAAGCGTATGCATTACTTACCTATCACTCGTAGGCTTCAAAGATTATACGCATCTTTTGTAACTGCATCTCGTATGAGATGGCATAGTGTGGGAATGGAAGAAGAAGGTACGTTGACACATCCTGCCGATGGAGAAGTAATGAAGCATTTCGACAAAACTTATCCCAATTTTGTAGCAGAGAGTCATAATGTTAGACTTGGATTATGTACGGATGGTTTTTCACCATTTTTCAATTTGGTGCTAAATATTCATCTTGGCCCATTATCATCACACCTTATAATTTATCTCTGTGGATGTGTATGAAAACGCAATATATGTTTCTTACTGTTGTCATTCCTGGCCTCGACGATCCGACGCAAGGAATCGATGTTTCTTTACAACCGTTGATTGAGGAGTTAAAAACACTATGGAATGAAGGAGTAGAAAAATACGACGTTTCAAAGAAATTTTATTTTCGTATGTTTGCTTCTTTGTTGTGGACTATAAGTGATTTTCCTGCCTATGCAATGCTTTCAGGATGTAGTACATCCGGTCGTCTAGCATGTCCATATTGTATGGAAGAAACACGGGCGTTTTCTTTACCGAATGGTAAGAAAATTTTATGGTTTGACTACCATCGATGTTTTCTCCATGTTAATCATCCCTTCAGAGGAGACAAGAAAAACTTTTTAGCTAATAGAGTATAAACTAGACAACCACCAACGATATGGTCAAGCGAAGACATATATGAACTTTTAAGGGTCTATCCAAAGATATATGAAACTGGAGTGCAAACAGAAATTGAAGGCAAATCGACTATTCATAATTGGTGCAAACATAGTATATTTTGGGAGTTGCCTTATTGAAAACATCTTCTACTTCGTCATAATATTGATGTGATGCACAACGAGAAAAATGTCTTTGATAATGTTTTTAACACAATTTTGAATTTCAAGGGGAAGACTAAGGACGATTTGAAATCAAGACGCGTTATACAAGAATTATGCAAACGTCCCGAGCTTCATATGAAACCAAATGACAGTAAAAAAACCCAAAGCATGTTACGAGTTAGATAATAATCATATTAAAGTGGTGTTAAAATGGGTGGAAGGGTTAAGATTTCCTGATGGGATTTCATCAAATCTTCGTATATGTGTAGACTTTAAAAACGGTAGATTGAGCGGAATGAAAAGCCAAGACTGTCACATAATGATGGAAAATTTATTACCCGCTCTATTCAAAGAACTATTGCCGTTAAAAGTTTGGAAGGTAATAACGGAGCTTAGTCTGTTTTACAAAGATCTTTGTTCGACTACTTTAAAAGTGCAACGTTTACGTAAACTAGAAGTAGATATTCCTATATTGCTCTGCAAATTGGAGAAAATATTTCCGCCAGGTTTTTTTAATGTAATGGAACATTTACCTGTTCATCTCCCATCTGAAGCACGACTTTGAGGTCCTGTGCAATATGGATGAATGTATCCATTTGAGAGGTATGTAATATGTTACCTATTAATTTAATTACATTCGGAAGTTAAAGTTCATGTAAATTAATTTTGCATAGATACTTGAATCATTTGAAGAAAAAAGTGAGGAAAAAAGCACGAGTTGA
The DNA here is from genome assembly GCA_030737815.1 of Allium fistulosum. Lineage (NCBI taxonomy): Eukaryota > Viridiplantae > Streptophyta > Magnoliopsida > Asparagales > Amaryllidaceae > Allium > Allium fistulosum. Next base: position 926,287,198 of record CM060901.1, read on the forward strand.
AAGTTCGATATGTAAATCTTACATCGAAGAAGAAGCTCTGCAAATAGGAACAAAAATCTCATCACTCATCGAGGAGGGTCAAAGTCGTTCCAGCAGTATCGCCAGGAGTTGGTAAATTTATTAAATGTGAATTGTAAATAGTTATTGTGCTATATAATTTTGAATATACAATAACAGTACATAATAATCAATTTCAAGAAGCTGAGGCATAGGGTCATGTGTCGTATATGGATGTGTTTACCGGTACGCATGCCGTCGAGCATGTAAATCCGAACGGGACAGTTTCATATACATGGCATGATGATAAATCGAGAAAGAGCCATGTAAGCATATTTTAGTTTATGTACTATTAGTAGCTGTTTTAATTGTTAAATTATAATGAATTAAGATATCATGATATTAATTTTAACTGCATTTTTATTTGTTCATACAGGCAAGGTTTCTGGAACAACGTCAGAAACTCCAGGAGGATACCATTCGAGATCAGCTTACGACGGATGAGGAGGACTTTATTTTTGAGTAAGTCATGGATCCACCATCACGGAACAGGCGCTACGGCTTTGGCAGTCAAGTTATAATGAATAATATATTAAGATATAACAATTTAATAATCTTTTAGTTTTAAGAACTTCACATCGCTTTAGTTGCAGTAATTAGTTTATAGATAGAAAAAATAACACATTATGTTGTAACTTTGATAGTAAGATTATAAACTAAATTAAATAAGTGTTTCAAGCCAGCAGACAGAGGAGAGCTAGCCAAACGATCAGAGCTGATATCGATCTAGCAGAGATCGAAGAGTTGAGAGCTAGAGTGGTGTGCAGCTGGAAGAGCAGAACCGTCGCCAGGCCATCGAGATGACACAGCTGCTGGATCGACGTATTGCTGCGTACATGTAGCACTATGGTGGTCGCTTTCCATCTTCTGCTGGTTCGGGAGGTTCTGGAGCTGATTGATCGGAGTGATAGGTATGTTTTTTTTTGTTTTGTGTCAGTGTTTTGTAAGTTTGGATGATACATTGAGTTGGTGGAGTTGGATTTGAACTGTTGTGTATATTGTTTGATGATACATTTGGTGGTAGTGATTCTGACATTTGGGAGTTGATTGTGAGGAGTTGGTGAAGGATTGATGTATATGTAAATTATGGTAGTGAAGTTTGGTTTGATTTTATATGAATTAGGTTTGATTTATTTCTTTATGATATTTGATTATCTTTCTATGGTTTGATTTCATATTGAATATCTGAGTTGGATATATTGAGTTGTGTGAAATATATTATATTTATGGATTGTGGATGGAAGGTCAAATCGCAGCAAAAATGCAGAAAAAAAGTTCCAGGTTTTCCGACGGCTCCCGACGGCCCGTAGGCCAAAAAATACCGATCGATTCCGATGGCTACAGACGGCATATTCCCGACGGCTACCGATGGCTTTCGGCACAAAGCATGATCGTCCACGTGTCTTCCGACGGCCGTCGAATGCCGTCGGACAACCGTCGAAAACCGTCGGAAAATCTGTCGACGGACGCTATCGGGAGCCGTTGGAATTTCTGTTCACACCGATGGATTATTTTGCAGCGGCTCTTTCCGACGGCTCCCGACGGCTACCGACAGCCGCCGACGGTTTGGAGCCATCGGAAAATGCTCTGTTTCTTGTAGTGAATTTACAAATAAAAATGGAATATCTACTTATAATTAAAATCGATGACAACATAGTCATAATCAAATTAGTTGGATTCATATTTCTTAGATGAAGTATTAGATGAAAAAAGGTCAGTTGTGGAGAAATTAGATGGAGAAATTTAAATTCCGTTGTTTGAAGAGAGATATGAGAAGTCAAGTTATTATTTTGAGAAAATGAAAAAATTATGAGAAGGCGGGTGTGGTGGGTGAGCGAAGTAATTGTTTGGGTAAGAGGATAAATCGATGATCGAAGGTGTTTAGATGGGTGTGAGTAGGTGAGCAAAGTAATCGTTTGGGTAAGATGATAAATTGATGAGAGAAGGTGTTTAGGTTGGTGTAAATAGTAACACCCTCTTGGAATAATATTGAAAATACTTTGAAATGGTTAATAAAACAGTAGATTCACATTAAATCTAATAAATTCATTCATGTCTTTGCCATATGCGGAAATTCATTTATTAACGAATTAAATATGTTAAAATAGATAAATATATGGTTCCATATTGTAATTATCATACTGGTGAATCCAATCAGGTACCTCAATTCGATATACATATCATAACATAATCTCCAAAAATATCATCAGAATAATTCTACTGAATGAACCATAAAGGGATTACTAAAATAAACCCAACATCAAAAAAAATTCTTAATTATGTCATCAAGGCAACATAAATGGTTGTAAGTACATACAAATAAATTTATCTTTAAATCTCAACCCTACGAATACCCTTCATACAAAATTCTTCACTCAACCAAAAATGGTGATGAAAGGAAGGAAGAAATTCCTAGGGTACCAGAAGATAGAGATTAAGAAAATCCAAAACGAAGAGGCATGTCGAGTATGTTTCTCGAAGCGTCGCAACGTGCTCTTCAAGAAGGCGAGTGAAATCTCCATTTTATTTGTGCAAAAGTGGCAGCAGTGGTCTTCTCCCCTGCTGGAAAACCTTTCTCCTTCGGGCACCCTTCTGTGGATGTTGTTACATACCGCTTCTTGGATGGGAAACCTTTAAAACTAAGAATGGAGTCAAGTGGTTCCTCTCTAATGACGACCAAAATTAACAAGGACCTAAATGGTAAGCTGGCTGTTTTGAGTGTAATGGTGGAGAGGGAAAGATATAGAAGGGTAATGCTTGAGAAGAAGCTGAAGAGGAGTGAGATGGGTTTGAGTAGTGTGGAGGAGATGAGTGTGCTTGAGTTGATGGAGTACGAGAGAAGGCTGCTGGAGTTACAGGGAGAAGTGAGTAAGTGGGTAGATAAGAGGGCGATGTGGAGCAAGTATGGTGTGGTGGGGGTAGTCATGTGGGTAATGTGGGCGGTGTTATGCAGCAATTTATGCATGTGAAGAATGAAACAATGATCAATGAGTGAGGTGTCGGGGAGTATACTATGAACGATGATGTGGTGATGGGTAATAATGGCTATTTTCTTGCTTATGGGAATTATGGAGGTGGAGGGCTCGATTATGGCAACAATGCATGTTTGGTGGTTTTCAATGATCATGTAGGTAGTGGTGAGGATGGTTTTGATATGGTATGTGATTGAAGTTTACCATTCCATTTTTATGATTTGTTTGGATTGTTATAGCTTTTTCTTGAAATTTTTGAGTTTAATATTTGATTTGATGGTATCCAGCTTTTTTTGCTTTAAGATGATATGAATGATATGAATAAGAGTCGGTTGAAATTGATTTTTTTTTTGGGTTATCCAAATGATATGAAATTTGTAAAATGCATTTTTTACGATGCATATTATTTGGACATTGATTTGTTGAACTTACGGTTCTTATTTAAGTAATTATTTTAGGAGATATGACGATTATTAATACGGATTGACCGCATGTTGGCTATTTAATTTTTTAAGATATCCATGTAATATTTGTTAATCATGTTAACTCCATCGTTTAACTTATCTAATGTGTTTATTTTAGCTTATGTTATTTTAAGCTTTTTAATTGCCCCATCTAGTTATTTGGATTTTGTTTTGATAAATAATTTATTATTTGCAGATCTCTGTGAAAACATGCGTTACGTCGATCAGTGTAATAAACCTATGTATTTAGAGATTTCATGACCTACTACCTATACTTACTACAAAAGATGAGTAAAAAAATCGTTCGCTCTTCTTTCTTCTTATGCTCCTTTGTTCTCCTTCCTCTACATGGCTTCGTGCAGTTCATTTCTTTAACTATAGCTTCATGATCAAGACAAGGGTTTCTGCTTCTTTGGGTAATCTGGTTTTTTACTAAAATAATTCTCATGAACCATAAATTATATTTATTTAATGGTATTGAATTATTATGATTGCAATGTGGAAAAGAATATTGTTGTTCTTTGCTTTTCATATATTGATAAAGGAGTGATCCTCTAATGGAGGGGAGCACTCAAATATTTTGAACGCAACACATGATGTAATGAAATTAGTTAAAATAATGATAATTGATAAATGTAATGAACTCCAATCCTCCATGAATAATGAGTAAATTTGAGTGAGTTTCTATAAAGCTAAAATTGAAATTGTTAGTTGCACTTAAAGGAAAATTAGTTAACCCATGGCTATGATCATTTCTGTTTAGTTAGCAGCAGATACATACGACAATCAAAGCTGCACACTTCTGTTTTTCTTAGCATAGAGAATACAAGTTTCAAAAATGTATAGATTGAAATAGTTGCTATTATATTTCCTGTAGTAAGTCAATATGTATTGACAAAATACATAGAAGATGCAAACAGTTTTTTGCAACATTCAATGTAAAACATAACACACACTACTAGAAAAGGGTCAAATAGCGACGGGGCGACGGCTTCCGATGACCATTTTTCGACGACTTCCGATGGGCCGTCGGCGGCCGTCGGAAGCCGTCGGAAAATCGTGAATTACAGCAGCCAGCCGAGCTTTTCTTCCTCATTTTTCAGCCCCATCAAGAAACCCAAAAAAACCCCCAAATCACCATTTTCGACCTCCAATCGCTAATTTCATGCGTTTTCCTCCTTCCCGCCGTGAATTCAAAAAACGACCATTTATATTCATCTAATACAATGTTTGTTGGATTTGTCCCTGTATTGGACAAGTTATGAACCCAGTAAGCATTTACATTTTGTATACTACTTCGTCTCAAACGGTTCATAAAATTTCGGCCTAACTTTTCTTTTTTGTTTCCTGCGTACATGCATTTGTGTACAATGCAGGGACAAAAGGGAAATGCTGTCGAAATTTTGTTGAATCGTTTGAGACGAAGTAATATACGAAATGTAAATGCTTACTGTGTTTGTAATGAGAAGTAGGATGCCTGACCATGGAAAAAAAAATTTATACAATTTTTTATATCGATACGTTAAAATATAAAATGTACCCTATTTGAAAATATTTTTAAATTTGTGAAGTTGTTCTTTAAATTCAAATATTATACGGCCATGAAAATAATCTTTTTCGAATTTGTATTCTTGAAAATAAATATTAAATTTTGAACTTCTCATTTTCTCAAATAGGAAAAATGATTGATTATTTTGTTGATCGGAGGAGATGGATATACCAAAGAAAAGGACTGAGGGACTCAATAAAAGAAGATTTTTATAATGGTATAAACGTGTTTGTTGAATTCGCTTTAAGTAATAACGGAAACGGTCTAGAAATTCGTTGTCCGTGTAGTAGGTGTAGACATTTGAAGTATTTGTTACCAGATATTGTGAAAGTTCATTTGTACCAAAACGGTTTCGTACCCGAGTATTATGTTTGGGATCGACATGGAGAAGTTGTAGCAAATACTTCTGTAGAGTCTGAAAGTGTCGTTAACGAAATAGTTAGGACGACCCGTATAGAAAATATGATCGACGATGCAGTACGATCAATGTTTCCTATGGTTGAAGTTGACGACGATGATGGAAATGTTGAAGAACCAAATATTGAAGCAAAAAAAATTTATGATTTACTAGATGCTGCTAAAAAACCTATTTGGGATGGTTGTAAAAGCGGAACTCAGCTGTCAGTAATCGCAGAATACATTGCGATGAAGTCAAAATACAACATCACTGAAGCTGGGTTTACGGTTGTTGTACAAGCTGCAAAAAGACATATGCCGCCCGATAATCTAATGTGTGAAAATCACTATGAAGTTAAAAAAACTTATGTCGGCTTTTGGTTTACGTTATCAAAAAATAGATACATGTTTAAAAGGCTGCATGTTGTTTTGGAAAGAAGACGCAAACCTTAGAAATTGTAAAATTTGTAACCAGGAGAGATACAAACCAAGAATAAAGAAGGAGAAGGAAGTTTCGTACAAGCGTATGCATTACTTATCCATAACTCTAAGACTTCAAAGATTATATGCATCTTCTGTAACTGCATCTAATATGAGATGGCATAGTGTGAGAACGGACGAAGAGGGTACGTTGACACATACGGCCGATGGAGAAGCATGGAAGCATTTCGATAAAACGTATCTAAATTTTTCAGCGGAGAGTCGAAATGTTAGATTAGGATTATGTACGGACGGTTTTTCTCCATTTTTTTAATTTGGTTCTAAATATTCATCCTGGACCATTATCGTTACACTGTATTATTTACCTCCGTCGATGTGTATGAAAATGCAATATATGTTTCTTACTGTTATCGTTCCTGGCCCCGACGATCCGACACAAGGAATCGATGTATATTTACAACCGTTGATTGAGGAGTTAAAAATACAGTGGAACGAAGGAGTAGAAACATACGATGTGTCCAAGAAGAAAATTTTTCATATATTTGCTTCTTTGTTGTGGACTATAAGTGATTTTTCTACCTATACAATGCTTTCAGGATGGAGTACCGCCGGTCGTCTAGCATGTCCATATTGCATGGATGAAACACGAGCGTTTTCTTTACCTCATGGTAAGAAAATTTCATGGTTTGACTGTCATCGATATTTTCTCCATGTAAATCATCCCTTCAGAGGAGATAAGAAAAACTTTTTAGCTAATAGAGTAGAAACTAGACAACCACCGGCGATATGGTCAAGCGAAGACATATATGAACTTGTTAGGGACTATCCAAATATATATGAAACTGGAGAGCAAACAGAAATTGAAGGCAAATCAGTTGTTCATAACTGGTGCAAACAAACTATTTTTTGGGAGTTGCCGTATTGGAAACATCTTTTGCTTCGTCATAATATAGATGTGATGCACAATGAGAAAAATGTATTTGATAATGTTTTTAACACAATTTTGAATGTGAAAGGGAAGACGAAGGATGATTTGAAATCAAGACGTGATATAGAAGAATTATGCAAACGTCCTGAGCTTCATATGAAACCAAATGACAATAAAAAACCCAAAGCATGTTACGAATTAGATAATAATCAAGTTAAAGCTGTGTTAAAATGGATGGAAGGGTTAAGATTTCCTGATGGGATATCATCAAATCTTCGTAGATGTGTTGACTTTAAAAATGGTAGATTGAGCGGAATTAAAAGTCACGACTATCACATAATGATGGAAAATTTATTTCCCTTTATGTTCAAAGAACTACTGCCGTTAAAAGTTTGGAAGGTAGTAACGGAGCTTAGTATGTTTTACAAAGAGCTTTGTTCGACTACTTTAAAAGTGCAACGTTTACGTAAACTTGAAGTGTATATTCCTATATTGCTTTGCAAATTAGAGAAAATATTTCCGCCAGGTTTTTTTAATGTAATGGAACATTTACCTGTTCATCTCTCATCTGAAGCACGACTTCAAGGTCCTGTCCAATATGGATGGATGTATCCATTTGAGAGGTATGTAATATGTTATCACGTAATTTAATTGCATTTGAAAGATGAAGTTAATATAAATTAATTTTGCATAGATATTTGAATCATCTGAAGAAAAAAGTGAGGCAAAAAGCATGAGTTGAAGGTTCGATATGTAAATCTTACATCGAAGAAGAAGCTTCGTTCTTTTTCTCTCACTATTTCAGTGACCATGTGAATATTTCATTTGAAAGTGTTCATCGTACTGACGAAGACAAGAGTCCTCTCAAGCAATGTTATCTTATTTTAGACAACATGGTCGGTCTTTTGGAAAATGTGTAGAAATATGGCTAGACAATAGAGATCTTTATGTAGCACACACTTATATTCTTCTAAATTGTGCCGAGGTTGCACCGTTTGTTAGTAATCTGAAATAATAATTTGTGTTTTATTCTTTTCTATAATGCATGCACGTGTATAACCTAATGTAATAATTTGTTTATATAAATAGTGTTTATGAACGTGAACATCCGAACGGAGATCTCAGTAAAGAATTTTCCGATTGGTTTTCAAATTACGTTTTTGAGCCGAGAAATTGTGTTGTTGACGAAGGGTTGAAACATCTTGCGATGAGACTAAAAAGAATGGTCAAGACATATCCAATATATTTCGTCAATGGATATAAATTTAACACCAAAGAATACGGTGCAGAAAAATTAACAAATAATACTGGTGTATTTGTTAAAGGTAGTGACGATCCAGAAAATCACTTAAATGATTTTTATGGCGTTTTAACACAAATTTTGCAACTGACATATTTCTCACGACCCGTGGAGGAGGTGTTTCTATTTAGATGCAATTGGTTTAGCAATGTTCCAAGTTCTAGAATTAATGTGCACAAGGATTATAATCTTATCGAAATAAAGCATACATCGCACTATCACAAGTATGATCCTTTTGTACTAGCCAAACAAGCATTGCAAGTTTATTACGCTCCTTATCCGTCTCTAAAAAGAGATAAAGCAGATTGGTCTGCAGTTTTTAAAACAAAGGCCAGATTCACATTCGATGGGAAGAATATTCTGGACGAACAAGCTTATCAGGCAGACCTTGAGCAAAATAACGAAATAGTAATTACAGACGATCATACAGATTTTGGTTCTTTGATCGATGAATCAAATGTTTTGGTAGAAGCGTTTGACAGTGCAGAGGAAAATATCGTAGAAAACGAGACCGAATCTGAATCAGAAGACGATGATGACCGATATAAATCTGAATCTGATTTTTTTGCAATTGATGTAACTATGTTGAATTCTTGATGTATTATGAAATTGATGTGACTATGAAACCAAATATGTTTACCATTGTTTACATGTTTTATGTCATTTTCATTTGTCATTTATTTAGCAATTTTAATTAAAAATGCAATGAAATCTGCTTATCATCGGAACAGTACACCCATTATGAATCAGGTATAACACACTTTCATTTCTATTTCCATTTCAGTCATTAATTAAGCAATTTATACCGTTGATGTCATTTGCATATGAAATATATTTCATTATCATGTTATTATTCTCTTATATAATGATGTGTATATATGTCACAAGTTTATCATAATGTCATATAGAGGTAGGAGCTCTTCACGATCATCAGGAGGCGATGACAGTGGACCATCGCAAGAGTCACAGCGTCCAGTAGTTTCGTTAGTCCCTAGAGCAGAGGGGTAAGAATTAAATTTTCTTCAGCATCTTATTTTTTTATGATATACGTACGTACTTATCTGTATCGTATTTAAAAATAGGGGGTGCGACCTACTTCCCTTGAAGGTTGTGTTGGATGTCTCTAGAGCTTCTTATCGCAGTAGGATGAGTGCTTGCTGGCCGAAGTGGGATAACATCCCTCCTCACATCATAGAGTGTATATGGCAGGATGTCCTAGTATGTATATTTTTCTGTTTTCCATTTTTAATTCGTTTTTGTCGTTTTTCTACTGTTTATCGTTTACAGTGTAATCTTTTTTTTACTTTTTATCGTGAAACACAGGCTGAGATAGACATCCAGACAGACGATATGCTGCTGGCACGAGGATACTGGATGAAGAAGATGCGCAAGAACTATAGGGACACGATATCTGAAATTAAGAAATCTGGTAAGAAACCACGGTGGATGGGGGAGAGCGTATGGCAAACATGGTTGGGATACTGGGAAACGGACGAGGCGAAGGCTAGTATACTAAATTTTTTTGAATTATTAATTTGACGTGATCGAAAAATAATGTATCAAATTTTGAATGTACAGGCAGAGTCGGATAGAAACTCTGCAAATAGAAATAAAAATCCCGTAACTCATCGCGGAGGGTCGAAGTCATTTCAGCAGTATCAGCAGGAGTTGGTAAATTTACTGAATGATAATTGTAAATAGTTTATGCTATATAATTTTAAATGTATAATAATTGTATGTAAAAATCAACTTCAGGAAGCTGAGGCGCATGGTCCCGTGGGCTATATGGACGTGTTCACTCGTACGCATGCTGTCGAGCATGTAAATCCGGACGAAAATGTTTCGTATACATGGCAGGACGATAAATCCAACAAAAGCCATGTAAGCATATTTCATTTTATGCAGTATTAGTAATTGTTCTGCTTGTTAAACTATAATGAAATAAGATATGATGTTATTAATTTGTTAATGCAAGAAAAGTTTATGGAGCAGCGTCAGAAACTCCTTGCTGATACGGGTCGAGAACAGCTGACGACTGATGAGGAGGATGCTATTTTTGAGTCCGTTATGGATCCAGCAGAGCATGGCAGACGATACAGATTTGGTAATCAAGTGGTAAATAATTTATTTTACTGCTAATTTGATATTTAAGTCAAAATTATATGTTGGAATATATAATTTTATCTTGAATACTTCAAATATGCTAAATTTAATATTTATTGCAGGCCAGCAGTCAGAGACGGGGTCGGCGGAATAGAGCTCAGAGCGATTTAGCAGATATAGAAGAATTGCGGACTAAAGTGTCCCAGCTGGAGGAGCAGAACCGCCAACAGGCCATGCAGACCACACAGTTAGAGTACATGCAGCAGTTTGATGGCCGCTTCCCTTCCTCGGCTGGCTCTGGATCTGGAGGAGATTGATTCATTGCTTGCTTGCTTTTTCAGATATGATTTTTTTAGTTTTGTATGATTTGGTAGACGGTGGAGGTAGCTGTTGATTTTTGTATGATTATGTTTGATACACTTGATTGTGTGGTTATATGATGATGTGGATGTTGATGGTTTTGTGTATGTATGACATGGTAGAACACTTATTGTTACGGTTTTGGAATGGTTATATATATTATGTATTTTATTTTGATGTAATTTGATGTATTTGTGTGTTTGATTAATTTTGTGTAGTTTGGGTTTTAATATTTGGTTGATATATTGTATACTGAATTGTGCAGTATTGATATAATAGTTTTTGGAAGAGAAATGTGTATGGAAGGCTATATTTGCAGTAGGAATAAAAAAAAACAGCAGATTTCTGATGTTTCCGACGGCTTCCGATAATTTTCAGGTAGGCAATTTCCGACGGCTTCCGACGGCCTATAGGACATTTTTTCCGGCGGTTTCCGACGGATCCCGACAAGTGTCGGAATCCGTCGGAAGCTGTCGTAAACCGTCGGAAATACGTACGGCACCCTCTGTCGGAAGCCGTCGGAAACACTGCTCCCCAACGCCGTATATTCCGACAGCTTTTCCCGACGGTCACCGACGGCCGCCGGCGATTTTCAGCCGTCGGAAATCACTGTTCTCCTGTAATGACATCAAAAGTTATGTATATGAGTGAAATGATGATGGGGTATGAAAAGATAGAGAAAGATGACAAACTAAAAGATGGTTTAGACTGGACATAATAATTGTGAATAAGTGTTACCTCACCTGAAAAGAACATATTCGGAAAAGCGAATAATGAAGAATAAAGTAGTACCAATTCAATAAAAAGAAGTTAATTCCTAATTATCTCATTCATCAATTCAGTGACAAATAGATCAAAAAAGTTACATAATTCAAGTTGCAAAGTTCATCAAGACCAGATCTAATGTGCTTTAGAAACAACAAGCTTTTCTGCTTTTCTACAGATGCAACATGGAAACCGAGATCTGTTATTGCATAACAAAATTTCTTTTTCTTTGTGTATCGGCTAAGATTTTTTTAAATTTTTGTTTGTTATTCCTTTTAATTAATCAATAATATCGGTATTAATCTATCTGTAAGTATACAAATTTTCTTTGGCAGTATTGGCTCATCCATTACCATTGAGTTAAATGTGTACTGACAGATGCATGTGAGCTATCGTGTCTAAGGTGGGATTTATTTCTACATAATTTGATCCACTTATTCCGTTTAGTTTTCAAAAAAGGTTTGTGTTTATATTTTATCCAATCTAAAGTTATAAATTCATAATGTGCAGAATATGGAACTAGTGGTTCGCTTACGAATTTGATGGTTTTCCTTTTCGAAACTGAAAGATTAAGCATAAACCTATCAAAGAGAGTGATAGAGATGCAAACTATATGACTCAATAGGTTAACGTCAAAAATTTATTTCCTATTTTTTGATGATTAAAGACATTTATTTCCATTTTTCCTATATAGTTTTTAAGAACGTAGTGACAACATCTCTTTGGTTTGCACATAACTCGGATATTCAAATGGCTGCAATATCATTACGTGCCATGCAGACTGCAGACATATAATGTTGTGCTTACAAATAATTTAAATTTTTTACTATATGAATGGAATAAACGCTATAAATTTTGTGTACGTGGTGCCTAAAGTGAAACTTCTTGAACCTCACAGTCGATTGAGTAGAGAATTGAAAGCGTGCACATGAGCTACAAAGTTACAAGAAATCCAACCTCAATGAATATCTTCATTGAAAACAAGTCAAGCAGTCTTGCCCTTCTTCCATAAACAACCAAATGACATTCAAAATTGCTTCTCCATATATATGCACTACCAAATGGGAAGTTTATTTCATTTTAAATACAGAACTTTCACAAGTAGGATAACACAGTAAATCAAAAGTTATTATTAATAAAGTTGAGTTATTGCTAATTTTGTTTTGTACTTGATTTAGTTATAATATATTTTTTAATTTTTTTTCTAGTTTATATTGCATCCAGATATAGATTTCCAAATGATCATGTCATAATTCTTCTGTTACGTTTATTCCAGTTATATAAACGAGTGTTTTACACGTGAATTGTTTTTTGTAAATCAAATATGTTTAACATATATATTTAAGAGAAATAATTTGCACAAAAGTTAAGTCATATTTTTACATCGAAATCATGTGCAATAAGTTTTTGTTTTTATTTTTTAGTTGCAATATCTATTTTGTTGTTATTTGAATTTTTGTTTCTAATAATTTGTAAAAAAAATGGTTTATTTGTTATAATTTTTTTAAAGTGTTATTAAGGTTTGATAATATTTGTAGAGGGAAAATTTTGAATTTGTAAAACGAAGTTTATTTGTTAGATTCTATATTTTAGCGATACTAAAATTTGATAATATTTGCAGAGGTTTATTTGTTAGATCCTATATTTAAATAATATTAAAATTTTGTAATATTTGCAGAGGAGAATTTTGAACTTGTAGAAGAAGTTACATCCAATTTTTAAGTGATATTAAAATAGAATGGATTTTTGGTAGTTCACGTTGACACCAAAAATGTGTGACACCAAACGTATTACAATTATTAATAAACGAACGTTACGGCACGCGCTTCGCGCGTGAATTGTTTTCCTTACAAATTGCATATGTTTAAATTAGTCAAAAAAAGGATTTTTTATTTTCAAGTGATATTAAGATTTATATATTTGTAAAAAAGTAAGTTGAATTTGTAAGAAAGTTTAATTTTAAGTCCTATTTTTAGAAATGTTTTGAATTTATAAAGCATGTTTAATTGTTAGATCCTACATTTAGAAGCGTTTGAATTTGTAAAAGAAGTTTAATATTAGTTCATGTTTTTAAGTGGTTAAGATTTGATCATATATAGAGGGCATTTTTGGTAGTTCACGTTGATACCAAAAAAGTGTGACACCAAAGCTATTACAACTATTATTAAAGATTTAAAAAATAAAGTTCTTATCGTTAGAGAGAAAATCCACTACGTTTACAATTTTTGTTTCCTACTAATGGGTAATGCAATTCATATCTCATAAAAAAATAACGAGTTGCGCCAGTTAACATTATATATATATATATATATATATGATTCACAAGGAAAGAGCTGGATTATCATTCTACTTGAGTTAATTTAGTAAAATTTAAAATATATATGAACAAAGTAGGAAAATCAAATAATAGGCAGATTACCAATATGCATTATATTGTTACTATATTTTAGGAAACATATACAAATGCCCCGCTATTAAACAATAAAAATTTCATGCAACTTTTTTTTAATGTTTTTTATTAAGTTTATTGTCTCATCTTAATATATGCATGTACCATATATGATAATTTATATTGTGAAAATGTAGTTCAATTAACTACTGCGATTGTTTTGTTGAGAAATAAGAAACACTCCTGGGTGATATAACCTAACAAATATAGTTACTGAAATAATACTATAACCTAAATTTGTTTGGTAAATGTTTAATAAAAGTTCCACGCAGTCCATTATTAACTACTAACTAGTGTGTAACCCGTGCGTTGCATACGGTAATGTTGTTAAAAATTAGTAGTTACATTTTAATTACTGCTAAAATATAATGTTATTATACAATATATGATAAATTTACTGTGACATATTAATCAAAACCTAAACTGACATGCAATGCTCGAATGTAAGATTGAGGGTTCAATCATCGCTAACTATATATCTTTGGAGCAACTAATGTCCTCACTGAAAAAAAGTATAAATTAAAATTGTTAATATTGTAAATGTAAATAATTTGTGTTATTTAATATTATTTTTATATATAAGTGAATAAATAACTTTACCATTTTAGATAATATGATTGTTGTGTATACATTCAACTCTTATTTTTATTAAGGATTTATAAATGGATTAATGAATATTAAAATAATTTAATTTATTTAAATAATTTGAATTAATGGTCAATATTACTAATTAAATACAAGAAGTTAATGTAAAAAGTTGAAAAAAAACTAAGAAGGGCTCTGGACGTATTTGTTGCTAAAAAAACATCTTGTGGCTAGCTTATCTACATGTGAGCTTTTATCCATTATTTAGTTTTCATTTTTAAACAATTTTACCTGTGTAGTTAACCATGGATTTCATGTTATTGTAGGAGGTATGCTTACAACTTTAATAATTACAAAATAATATTATGTAGCATTTATGCGAATTATGAGTTGGGTATGTTTTAATAACATGTTGAAAGTGAGAATGTTTATATAATCTAATTTTTGTTAGTGTAATCTGTGCGTTCAAATATTAATGCTGTAAAATATAAATTTATCCATTAAAGGTTGTTAGAAATAAAATCATGTAATAATTTTTTGAGATAAACGAATTAGAATTTAAAAGAATATTTATGTATACATTTTATGTGATGTGATAAAATATCATGTATTTGATTAAAGAAATAATTTCATTATTTCACACACACACGTACATATGTGAATATTGTACATATTCAACTTCCCGTATTTTTAGGAATTATTAGATGGATTAATGAACATTAGTTAATCAAATATTTAAATAGTTTAAATTTAAGAGTTACATAATTAGTTAGACATATGGACTTGACTGTAAAATGTTAGGAGAAAATTGGGAAGGGTTTCTAAGTAATTGTAAAGAATTCAAATTTTAGGTGTTTGAAGTTAGTAGAATTATGCATTGTAATGTATGATAAATTCATTTAGTGAATAAATTATAAAATAAATTTGATATTATCATTAATGTATATAATTTATGTTATGTGATTTATATATATTTGTATCTAAATGAATTTTTTTTACCGAGTTGTTAATGCGTCTGTGTTTCTTGGAGATTTGACCAGGCAACTAGTACTCGGCATCCAAGAGTACTCGGCATCCAGGAGTACTCAACATCTAGGAGTACTCGGCATTCAGGAGCGTTCGACATTAGCAAGCGCTCGGCATCAGGCACGTTCGGCCAGAGACATCGTTCGGCCAGAAGGTACGTTCGGCCAAAAGCATTGTTCGGCCAGAAGGATCGTTCGGCCAAAAGGATCGTTCGGCCAGAAACATCGTTCGGCCAAAAGGATCGTTCGGCTAGAAGGCACGTTCGGCCAAAAAGATCGTTCGGCCAGAAGGATTGTTCGGCCAGAAACATCGTTCGGCCAGAAGGCACGTTCGACCAAAAGGATCGTTCGGCCAAATACTTCGACCGGACAGAAGGCACGTTCGGCTTCGTTGGCTATTCAGCCTATTCTTCCCACACAACAAGCGCCTCGTTCAGCATGGAGAGTGTGGTTCGACATCCAACCGTTCGGCCTGTTTGGTTCGGCATACAGCAACCACTCCATTTGGGCCATGGTGTTCGGCTGCCAAGCCCACCTGGGAAGTCCAACCCATCTTTGTCTATAAATAGAGGGGCAGGGGCACAGTGAAAAGGGACTTTTTTTGGAGAACACTGGGGAGATTCTACCATTTTCAAGACTCATCTTCTTTATTCAGGAATTGTATTCAAGCATTTGATCTACGAGTTGTGTCTGTAATCAATCATTAAGAAGATCAATAAAGTTTAACTTCAAAGTGGACGTAGGCAATTACGCTAAACCACTATAAATCCGGTGTTCTTACTTTCCGCATTTAAGTTAGCATATTCTTCCTTGTTTAATTTAACTTCATCACTTACATCTCTATACAATCTTTCTCAACGAGGTTAGTGACCAATTTTGGTGCTAACACTTTGGTGCTTTCACTGAGAATTGAATTCTCAGACCTCAAGGATCTGCTTTGAAGCTACTGGATTGAATAAATCCCCCAAAGAATATCCGACTCATTGATAGGACGTCCGTTGATTCTACTCAAAGTTCATACCAATAACTCTACAATGGCAAGACCACATACCAGGTCAGCTTCTCATAATACGGACGCCCACGAGACTGCTAGCGTGCAGCAAGCAGGACCTAGCAATCAGCCAGCGATTCCTGGTGTAGGGACTACCACCCAGGACCAGACTCCGGTTGTCACCAGGATAGAGTTCAACGACTTGATGAGAGAACTCAGGGAAAGCAGGAGACAACTAGGAGAGCAGATGCAAGCTAACGCCAACCTGATGGCACAACTCACTCAACAACAGCAACAGAATGCTGGGGGCAATCCCGCTCCTTATTCCTCATCCGACAGCTCAACCTCATCCGATGAACCTCCTAGGCGTAGACGCCGTAAGACTGAAACTGCGCGGGCAGGTGCTGCTGTCCGAACAACTGGAGACCGTGACCAAGTCGGAGCTGGAAATTTAGGAGCCGGAGTGCAGGTGGAGGCTGCAGGCCCAGACCATCAAAACGCTAACGGTGATGAACTTCAAGATGCACATTTGGCAGATCGCCAGCAGAGGAGGCATCAGCATGGACAATCACGAAGAACAGACTCTAACCTTCCGCCTTCCATACAAACACCGGATCTGACAGCCATGGTCAGACAATTAATGAAAGAGAACCAAGGCTTATCGAATGACGATTGGGGAGTTCGAGAAGTCATACTCCATTCACAAACATTGTTCTACAGGCGGCCTACCCCCAAAAGTTTAGTATGCCAACTATCCCTGCTTATGAGGGAAAGACTGATCCCAGACAGCATGTCATGAGGTACGAATGGATGATGGATTTAGCTAGAGCAAATGATGCAACCAAGTGTAGATGCTTTCCAATTACTCTATCTGGGATCGCTACTATGTGGTTCACCCGACTTCCTCCGCGGTCCGTATCCAGTTTCGAGGAGTTGGCCAAGAAGTTTATTGAACAGTTCAGGATACACACTACTCATCCAAAGGACGTGATGTCTCTATCAAGTGTAATCCAAAATCCTGGGGAGTCATTGAAGGAGTATTTACAAAGATTCCATGTTGCGGCAACTGAAGTCAGTAATCCCAATGATCATGCAATTCTAATGGCTGTGATGCGAGGTGTGGATCCGGATTTTGAGTTCGGAGACTGGTTGGTAGGAAAACCTCCGACTACGCTAGAGCATTTTTACTCAAAGGCACACCAGTTCATAAGAAAAGAGGAACCCAGGTGGGTGAGGCGAGATAAGGCACCAGGGCCAGTCTAGGAGTCCGTAAAAAGCAACATTGCTGTGAAGCAGTCCGGAGACAACTCGGGAAAAGTCCAAGTCAATGTCCAGAACAAGCCTGGGCAGCCTAAGGAGTCCGGAGGGAGAAATCAAGGGAAGAAGAGAGAAGCGGGGAAGTGGAAACCGAGAATTCTAAGCTACAACGAATATACCTCACTGAATGCGTCTCTTGAGAACATTTACCTATCAACCTGCAATACCTTTTAGTACAGAAAGCCACGTCCAAAAGAGTCAACCGAGGAACAGAAGCGGACTGGGAAATATTGCCGCTTCCATGAGACTTATGGGCACAATATGGAAGAGTGCAGACACCTACACGACGCTATAGAGAAGTTGATCAGGTAGAAAAAGTTGCAGGAATTTGTGAAGGATCCTCAAGAAGGAGGACATGGAACGTCCAACCCAGGTCGTGCACCAGCTCCGCGTCATCCCGATGAACCTGCCCGGACTGTGGGAAGACTAGTCATAAACATGATCATCGGCGGGCCTCACCCCGCGGATAAGAATTGGCAGGAGATGGAGCGATATGCTAGTGCCCTGAAGCATGCAAATTTCGAATGTTGTTCGAACACGGAGGATGGGACCCCTGCTAAGCAGCAGCGCGTAATGACAGACGATATAGTGTTCAGAAACAGAGATGCTGACCAAGTGGAGGCTCCAACCATCGACCCGATGGTCATATCTGCTACGATCGGACCGGCTTATGTGAAGAGAATTTTGATTGATTGTGGAAGTTATGTTAACATCATCTTCAAGAAGGCTTACGACCAAATGAAGATGGAAGCGAAGGATTTGAAACCTTCTAAAGCTTGTATACACGGCTTTAATGGCGCGGCAACCGATGCAGTAGGGTATGTCGAGTTACCAGTTGAACTGGGACAAGGCGAACGTCGGAGGGTGCAAATTCTACCCTTCGTAGTTTTGGATGTTGATTCTCCGTACAATGTGTTCTTAGGCCGACCGGCCCTGGCTGAGTTTAGGGCAGCATTAGCCCCGTGGTGCTTGACTTTGAAGTTCCCAACTGACAAAGGAGTAGGTGTCGTTCACGGCGACCAAGCGACTGGTCGTGCCTGTTATGTGGCTGAATTCCGAGAGGCCCATCGGAGGGAGAAAGGAAAGGTTGCGGACAATCCCGTCCGCATCCTTAATACTGATAATTGACAACTAATGCCCGAGCCCTGGCTCGGGCATAATTCTCGGATCTTCAGAGATATAGACCCGAGAGACGATGATGAGAAACCCAGGGAAGAAAAGGCGGCGCCGGCTGAATTAACAGTTGACATTTCAGTCAGCCGAGACGACCCATCACGAGTATTGAAGATCGGATCACAACTCGGCCCCGGACTGAAGACCTTAGTGATTTCCTCCGGGCAAATCTTGATGTTTTCGCCTGGATGCATTCTGATATGTGCGGGATTTCTCTAGCCATTACGAGTCATATGTTGAACATAGACCCGAAATACGTCTCAGTTAAACAAAAGAGGAGAGGAATGGACCCAAAGAGGAAGTGGACAAACTCAAAGCCAATGGGTTCGTCCGCGACTCCCTCTACCCTGAATGGGTATCGAACCCCATGCTGGTGAAAAAGGCGAATGGGAAATGGATAACTTGCATAGACTATTCCGACTTGAACAAAGCATGCCCCAAGAACAGTTTCCCGTTGCCTAGGATTGATCAGTTGGTCGACTCCACTGCAGGACACGAGCTGTTATCATTCATGGATGCATACTCGGACTACAATCAAATCCCGATGCATATTCCGGATCAAGAACACACCAGTTTCATCACAGATGTCAGGCTATATTACAATGTAGTAATGCCCTTTGGATTGAAAAACGCAGGAGCGACTTATCAGCGTTTGGTGAATCGAATGTTCAAAGACCAGCTTGGCAGAACGATGGAAGTCTATGTGGATGACATGGTCGTGAAGTCACGACAGTCAAACGACCACATTCGAGACTTGGCTGAAATGTTCGATATACTCAGATATTATGGGATGAAGATCAACCCTCTGAAGTGTTCCTTCGGCGTTGCGTCAAGGAAGTTTTTGGGATTCATCGTCAATGCTAGGGGAATTGAAGCTAACCCAGAAAAGATTCAAGCTATTCGAGATGTGCAAGTGCCCAGAACTATAAAACAGGTACAAAGCTTGAATGGAAAAGTAGCTGCGCTGAGCCGATTCATATCCAGGGCCACGGATAAGTGCATCCCTTTCTTTGATATAATAAAGAAAGGGAAAAGGAATTTCGAGTGGACATCCAATTGTGAGGAAGCATTCCGGGATCTGGTGAGGCATCTGGAGAGTCCTCCAATGCTGTCAAAACCGGTAGACCATGAGATGCTGTACGTATACTTGGTCGTATCCCCACATGCTATAAGTACGGCTTTGGTCCACGAGGAGGACCGAATCCAAAAGCCGATGTATTACGTTAGCAAGCGATTAACGGGGGCAGAAAGAAATTACCCTAAAATCGAGAAATTGGCCTATTGCTTGGTGATTGCATCACGTAAGCTGCGCCCATACATTCAGGCGCACTCAATCAGTGTTTATACCGATCGGCCCCTACGGCAGGTACTCCAACGACCAGAAACCTCTGGGAGGTTGTTAAAATGGAATATCGAGTTGAGCCAGTTCGATATCACCTACTTGCCACGGAGAGCCATACAAGGGCAAGCACTAGCAGATTTCATTGCTGAGTTCACTTTATCTGACGAACCAGACAATCGTAATGTCGTTCCCCCCGTTCGATGGAAATTATACACAGATGGGGCATCAAACGACCGTTGCTCCAGCGCGGGCATAGTTCTTGTAACTCCGGAAAATCGATCGATTTGTTACGCTCTGAAGCTCGATTTCCCGGCTACAAATAACGAAGCAGAATATGAAGCACTAATTGCTGGCTTAAAACTCATTGGAGAACTCAGAGTCAAATCAGTTGAAATCTTTTGTGACTCGCAGTTGGTGGTCTACCAAGTGTGGGGAGATTACCAAGCAAAGGGACAGAAGCTGGCTCCGTATCTCGTTTTGGTTCAAGAACTGCTGTCGAACCTTGAGCGTTATGATATTTCGCATGTCCCGCGCGAACAGAATAAAGAAGCCGACTCATTGGCTAAATTTGCAAGCACTGGCGATGCGCAGCAAATGGGATTGTTTCCCGTTGAGGCCTTGCATGCTCCAAGCATAGACGCAATGAATGTTGATTATGTGTTGGAAACAGGAGTCGAGAGGGAGTCGTGGATAACCCCATTCAAACTATACCTGACAATCGGGACTTTACCAGAAAAAAGGAGCGAAAGACGACAGGTCCTTCGAAAGGCCGCGCGATACGTGATACATGATGGATTAATGTATCGAAAGGGGTTCTCGGTCCCTTTATTACGATGCATCGCTCATGATGAGACAAAGCGCGTTTTGAAGGAGGTTCACGAAGGGGAATGTGGCGACCATACTGGGGGGCAAACGCTAGCAAAAAAGATCCTCCGCTATGGATATTACTGGCCAACCGTGAATCGGGACGCTGCAGACTACGCAAGGAAATGTGACAAGTGTCAAAGATATGTGAAAATCCCGAGGACACCACCAACAGAACTCACACAAATGGTTAGTCCCTGGCCATTTGCAATCTGGGGAATCGACATAATTGGCTCTTTGCCCATATCCAAAGGTGGTGCGAAATACGCGATAGTTGCAGTTGATTATTTCACAAAATGGGCCGACCATCACCTCTAAGAAGATCATTAATTTCATTGTACGAAACATTATATGCCGCTTTGGCCTCCCTCGAACCATCGTTACAGACAACGGAACGCAGTTTGAAAGCAGAGAGTTCAAAGAGTTCTGTTTGAAATATGGCATTGAGAAGAAGTTCGCCGCCGTTGCGCATCCAAAAGCTAACGGACAAGTCGAGGCTATAAATAAAATCATCAAGTCCATACTAAAGAAGCGTTTGGAGAAAGTCGGAGGCAAGTGGGTAGATGAACTTCCGATGACATTATGGGCTTATAGAACTACCCACAAGTCCGCGACCGGCCACACTCCATTCGCCTTGGCATACGGCTCAGAAGCCGTTATACCCATGGAACTTGAAGTTCCATCACATCGAGTGACATATTATGATCCCAAGACGAATCAGGACCTCTTGTTGGAATCGCTGGACTGCATCGATGAAAAGCATGAAGAGGCCGAATTAAGGGCGGCAGCATATAGGCACCGAGTCAAGCGTTACTACGACGGTAGAGTCCGCCCAAGGGTTTTTGATGTGGGTGATCTCATTTTGAAACGAGTTTTCCCTATACCGTCACGCATGAATCCCAATTGGGAAGGCCCATACGTCATGAACGGAAGCTTGGAGAGGGAACATTAAAGCTAGCGATCGTTGATGGCGTGACACTCCCCCGAGCGTGGAACAGTGAACATTTGCGACATTATTACATTTAGTATGTTTCTTTCTTGTTTTAAGCACAGTTATTTCCTTTATGTTTTTGTTCTATTGTCACTTAGTTTCTTTTTGACCATGTAGTCAGGCATTCTAGTTGGTTTTCATTAATAAAGGCTTGAAGCCGTTTTTCCTATAAATTACTAATGTGTCAATATCTCACAATCGGGTGATGTATTTTTGGAGTTACATTATTCTGTATGATGTACGAACTCATATAAACGATTCAAATCTCCGAGTCCCCGGAGTGCGGACCGGAGTACTCTAAGTCCCCGGAGTGCGGACTAGAGTATAAACGATTCAAATCTCCGAGTCCCCAGAGTGCGGACCAGAGTACTCTAAGTCCCCGGAGTGCGGACTAGAGTATAAACGATTCAAATCTCCGAGTCCCCGGAGTGCGGACCGGAGTACTCTAGTCCCCAGAGTGCGGACTAGAGTATAAACGATTCAAATCTCCGAGTCCCCGAAGTGCGGACCGGAGTACTCTAAGTCCCCGGAGTGCGGACTAGAGTATAAACGATTCAAATCTCCGAGTCCCCGGAGTGCGGACCGGAGTACTCTAAGTCCCCGGAGTGCGGACTAGAGTATAAACGATTCAAATCTCCGAGTCCCCGGAGTGCGGACCGGAGTACTCTAAGTCCCCGGAGTGCGGACTAGAGTATAAACGATTCAAATCTCCGAGTCCCCGGAGTGCGGACCGGAGTACTTTAAGTCCCCGGAGTGCGGACTAGAGTATAAACGATTCAAATCTTCGAGTCCCCGAAGTGCGGGCCGGAGTACTCTAAGTCCCCGGAGTGCGGACTAGAGTATAGACGATTCGAATCTCCGAATCCCCAGAGTGCGGACCGGAGTACTCTAAGTCCCCGGAGTGCGGACTAGAGTATAGACGATTCAAATATCCAAGTCCCCGGAGTGCGGACCGAAGTACTCTAAGTCCCCGGAGTGCGGACTAGAGTATAAACGAAACAAATCTCCGAGTCCCCGGAGTGCGGACCGGAGTACTCTAAGTCCCCAGAGTGCGGACTAGAGTATAAACGATTCAAATCTCCGTGTCTTCGGAGTGCGGACCGGAGTACTCTAAGTCCCCGGAGTGCGAACTAGAGTATAAACGATTCAAATCTCCGAGTCCCCGGAGTGCGGACCGAAGTACTCTAAGTTCTCGGAGTGCGGACTAGAGTATAAACGATTCAAATCTCCGAGTCCCCGGAGTGCGGGCCGGAGTACTCTAAGTCCCCGGAGCACGGACTAGAGTATAGACGATTCGAATCTCCGAATCCCCTGAGTGCAGACCAACTCACTCTAAATCCCTGGAACGCGATTTAGAAAGAGTTTCGAGTACTCAAGAATGTAGAACAAGAAGTATGCCACTCCAAAAAATGCTCGAACAACGCAAGAATGGATCGGAAAATTATGCAACTCATGAGTACTTGAGTTTTGACCGCAATTATTCAGAAAGCTAAAGAAGCAAAAGAATCGTTCAAACGACTAAGGAACTAAATTTTATTTAATAGTCCAAAATGGGGTTACACAGTTATTCCTCCAAAACTTGGAGTTAAGAACCTATCTACACAAACTACGGGAACAAAAGATAAAAGTAGTTACAAGACTAAAGCAAAATCTCGTTGAACGAGTATAGCGAATATTTCTTCGGTTTTTCTTCTTGTCTTCTTTTGTCTTCTCTGATGACTCCTCTCCCTCACGCTTCTTCTTGGATTTTTTGCTTGCCAAGGAAGCAGAGTCAGGAGCGGGAGAAGGAACATCCAGCGGTTTGGATTTGCCGGGGAGAATGATTTTCAAAGGCCTATTCCACGGGTCGGTAAGTTCCAGTATTTCAGGCTCGACTTTTATCTCGACTTTCTTTTTCTCTTCTTCGGCGAGACGCTCTTTCATGCTCATCTTCAAAGTATGTTCAGAGGCGCCAGTGATCTCGATTTCATCACTCCCTTCGAAGGGAGATGAAGTGTCAGACTTGTCATCTTCTAGCGCCCCGATCACTTGAGCGTCAGGGCCAGGAGTTACACCCACATGAGCAATATCACTGCTTTTCTCTGCCTTCTCCTTGGTGTCATCACTCCTCGGAGTCGGTTCGGGATTAGAGCAGCCTGCATAAAAACATAAAGAATGAGCATTAGAACAAATAAACACTACCAGAAAGTGGCATATCTTTTAACTTCTAGAAGAAAAGTTTTATACCGGGTTCCGGCTGGCTATCGGTTGCGCGTGGAGTTTCACCCTCTAAGATAGGGGATAACACGTGAACGCCAAGCCCGGGATCTTCTGGATCATAGCCGACGTGCTGCTCGAATGGGTCAAGTGTTGGCCGACTGGCCGATTGAGTAGAAGGAGGAGCAACAGGATGAGGAGCTACAGTTTTGTCTCCAGATGTGCCAGCTTCGTCGTTTTTCTCTTCTGGTAGGGGAGAGCCTTTACTGAAAAGAGCTAAAGCTGCAGATAAGTCTGCTGGCTCATTCCCCCTGAGAAATTCTTTCACCAGGGCATCTTCATCAACTTCCTCAGAGCCCGACTCGATCTTCCTGATCTTCACCAAAGTTTCCCAAGCCTCAGCAAGAGATTCAAGATAGCCCTCGCCTAGGAATGTCAAGTCGTGGTGCATGAGGACGCGGGCGTTGAATTCAGCAATTAGCGGGTCAAACATGCACTTGACCTCTTCTCTACCGGCCTCTGCAGCTGCTTCGAGGCGAGAGTTAATCTCTTCGGAAGCTTTTCTCTTGCGCTCCTTGCGGGCTTCATTTTTCACTATCTCAACCCTAGCAAGTTCATCATCGAGCTTCGTTTTTAAGAGCCGAGTAGCAACGATTTTGTCACAGTATCGTTGGGACTCTTCTTGAGCAGCTGTTTTCTCCTCTTTTTCTTTAGAGAGCAATTCATTCAATTCTTTGACTTGCAGGGCAAGCGCGTCCCTTTCTTTCTGGACAGAATCTTTTTCTAAGGCAAGGGCTCCGCTGCGCTGGACTGCTTCATCGAGTTTCTTTTTATGGGTCGCTTCTAGATGTGTGATGACCTCGGCAGTGTCTTTTTCACTCCGCTCTGCAGCTTCGAGTTTCGTCTTATATGAAGCAAGCTCTTCATCTTGACTCTTGATAATGTCCTTATCAAAGCCATCTCCCAACTTCAAACGATCAATCTCATGTTGTCGCTCAACAGATACCTCCGAGACTTTCTCTACCAAATGTGCAAACACGTCATGTTGAACATAGACGTCGTTGTTGCAGGCAAGAGCGCTCTGCTTGACATGCCCGGGGATGTGATGAATAGCTGGGAGAAATTTCAGGCCATCGAAATAGATTTTTGGGAATTTGGCCTTAAGTTCGACCATCTTCTCTGCTATAGTGGGGTCAGCCGCAGGAATAGGGGGAGGAGGCTTTGAAAGTTCTGCTCTTTTCCGATGCTCCCGAGTTTGCCTTGTGCTCGACGAGCCGGAATGTTGTTCTCGGGAGACATCGGGTTGGGACCCCTTCTGTGAAAGCTTCTCTTTATCTGTCTCAGTTTGAGGAAGAGGATCACGAGAATGTGAAGATTGGGAATATGTCTTCTTTCGATAAGACGAATCGCGAGGACGGTTGTCTCGATCCTCGTAATCGCCTCTGTCCCTGCATCTACCCGAGCCTGAGTCCCGTACGGGATGGTGAAATATAAAAGAACTGTGGAGACGATCGAGTCTGTGAGAGCGCCGCATGTCACCTGCAAAGGATAAAAATAACAACGAGTTATGAAAAATTGGGGTAATGAAAAAACTTGAAGTATATGGTGAAGTGCATGTGTGCGTGTGTGTCCTAGTGTTCCCCCCGACGGACCGGTTCCTTTATCTTTACTGATTGGAGTATTCTCTCCCTGGACTGGGGGTTGAACTCCCGCGTTGCCTCTAGCGGGCGAATGGAACTTAAGGGCTTCCGGATCGTCGAAACCATAATTGAGTATATCGTCGGGGATGGTGAGGTTCGACAGGCCCTTTAAAGAACTTTCCATGTGCTGAGAAGAAGCCTCTTTCTCAGACGGGATAAGCATAACTTTTGAAGTTCCGCCAACTTTCTCCTTCTGTATCTTGTACGTCAGTTTCTTCTTTCCCTTCGAAGGGGAAGATGACGTTTCGATATCATGCACTTCGACCGCCGGGTTCCAAGTGGGACCCACATTCTCGCCTTGAGTCTCAGGAGCTTCATCCTCCTTGTGTTCACCCCCTTCGTGCACATCGGGAGTGTGGCGTGATGACGATCCAGCCTGTTTTTTCCCTTTACCGGATGCAGGCTTGGGAATGGAAACACCCTCCGGAAAACTAATCCGGCGACCTAGGGCTAACAAACCGAACCTCGACAATGATTGATTTGAAATGATGGTTCGGATGTCCTGATCCTCGGTAGGAGGAGCTCTAATGGCTTCGACGGCCTCAGAATATCCCCGGCCTTCAGGACGAGGGTTAATACCTGAAAAGATGAAATGAGGAGTTAGAAAAAGCACAGCTCCAATTGAGCGCGAAGGATGACTCAGGAAGGAGACTTACTGCCTTCGACCCATCTCCTTGCGAAACCAGGAGGGCAACGCACATAGAACCATTCTTGTTTGTACAGGGCGAATTTACTACATGCTCCGGTTAAGATCTGGCATTTGTGGTACGGCTCGAGGAACATGAAGGAGGGGCTATCTTTTCGCTTCTTAATCATATAAATATATCTAATGTCGCCGGAAGTTGGAGGCTTAGAGAAGAGGACCATGAAAAGAAGACAGGTCCCGTTTATGAACGGGTGACCGTTCGGATGCAGCTGTGACGGGGCGATGTCTATATACTACAACACGTCCTGAAGAAATAAATTGAATGGAGGCACGCTGCCTATCCAACACATGAACTTGTTACAAGCAGTATACCCGACTGGGGGCAGATGAGGACGATCATGTCTCGATGGGACCAACACATCGGAAAAAGGGATTCCGTGGATGGAACATATTCGCCGAAGCGCGACTTCGTTAATTTTCGAAGCCTGTGAGTCGATCGGATTGTCCAAGAGAATCGTTGCCTCTAGGGCATCAGGAGCTAAGTTGTGAGCAGGGGAAGTCGATGGATTTGAAGTGTCCGCGACTTCTTGCCTTGATGATGGCCCAGGCCTATCAGATATAGTGGCAGAGCTAGATTTTTTAGACATCTCCAATAAATAGTGAAGCTGGTTAAGCGCCTGTGAAAACTATACTTGAAAAACGTTCAACGTTAGAATTAACAACATGAGTATTCCCCCCACATGGTGTGTGAACTAGTGCAAGCAATCGTGTATAAGCATTAAGAATATGAAGGTTACAAAGATATAAATCTGAGCTTCGAATCATCACCTTCGAAGACCGTCATCGCTGACCGTCTCAAAAAGCCTGCCTTGTGGTGATTATAGTTTCGGATTCAGAAAACGTATGTTAATCTAAGTTCAGATTGGTGTCTACTAAAGCTAGGGAGTTAGTGATCCGGGTCAGTTTCATATGCTAGTATGCTTAGGCCCTGGTCCTTGTTTTGTTATGTGAATAGGCAAGGTTAATAGATGTTCGGCTTAATTCCTGCTCGGCTAAAAAGTATCTCTCGACTTATTCGACTAAAGAGTGTTCGGCCTAAGTGTTGTTCAGCACTTATGATTGTTCGGCATTTGTATTGTCCGGCCTAAGTATGGTTCGGCATTTATGATTGTTCGGCCTAAGAGTTGTTCGGCGCTTATGATTGTTTGGCCTAAGTGTTGTTCGGCACTTATTATTGTTCGACATTTGTGTTGTTCGGCCTAAGTGTGGTTCGGTAATTATGTATGTTCGGCCTAAGTGTGGTACGGCATTTGTGACTGTTCGGTTGAGACAACGATCGACACACTGTCCTTAACAGCGACCTCATTCCCCTCTTCTTCCTTCATCCACACCGAACCACGAGGACGAATCGTTCGGCAAGTCGTGCCAGACCTTACCGCTCGACACCTCTAACCATCTCCTACTTCTTCCATGTTCTTCCTTCCTCCAATCTCGTCCGGCATAAAAGATTTATGCCGAACCACAACACGTCTACCAACAGCTTCCTAGAGAGCTCATCTCTACTCACTCTTCCTTCCACCCTCATCGTGTAACTCTAGGATACCTTAGTCGAGGCTCGATTCACCCTATCAATTAAGGAACTCGAGCGTAAAGACCGTTTTATAAAGATTTAGGCGGAAGAATCGATACCTAGTTGGAAGGTTGGAGACTTGGAAAGGTTCGATGAATCGTTGAAAGATGTTAACTAGAAACGTCAGGTGCAAGGCAGAGGTGTTAAAAGTGTGAAAAGGGAAGAAGGAAGAGGGTGCCGGCTTTTATAGGGAAGGAGAAGAAGTCGAAAAGGCTGTATCTGGTGGAACCGGTCAAAGCCACATCATTCGGCATCGACAAACAAAGTCGTTCGGCACATGAGGAGCGTTCGGTTTCGATTGCCTCGTTCGACATTTATACCACGTTCGGCACACACCTCCACCATCGATATTCTCAAGAAGGCATCTCCGTTAGGATTCAGTCAAGGATTTGAAACAGAGCATGGAGGATACGTAATTCAAAGCGCATCACGTTCGGTCACATAATACACTTTGGGGGGCAAGTGTTTCCCGGAGATTTGACCAGGCAACTAGTACTCGGCATCCAGGAGTACTTGGCATCTAGGAGTACTCAGCATCTAGGAGTACTCGGCATTCAGGAGCGTTCGACATTAGCAAGCGCTCGGCATTAGGCACGTTCGGCCAGAGACATCGTTCGGCCAGAAGGTACGTTCGGCCAAAAGCATTGTTCGGCCAGAAGGATCGTTTGGCCAAAAGGATCATTCGGCCAGAAACATCGTTCGGCTAAAAGGATCGTTCGGCCAGAAGGCACGTTCGACCAAAAGGATCGTTCGGCCAGAAGGATTGTTCGGCCAGAAACATCGTTTGGCCAAAAGGATCGTTCGGCCAGAAGGCACGTTCGGCCAAAAGGATCGTTCGGCCAAATACTTCGACCGGACAGAAGGCACGTTCGGCTTCGTTGGCTATTCAGCCTATTCTTCCCACACAACAAGCACCTTGTTCGGCATGGAGAGTGTGGTTCGGCATCCAACCGTTCAGCCTGTTTGGTTCGGCATACAGCAACCACTCCATTTGGGCCAAGGTGTTCGGCTGCCAAGCCCACCTGGGAAGTCCAACCCATCTTTGTCTATAAATAGAGGGGCATGGGAACAGTGAAAAGGGACCTTTTTTGGAGAACACTGGGGAGACTCTGCCATTTTCAAGACTCATCTTCTTTATTCAGGAATTGTATTCAAGCATTTGATCTACGAGTTGTGTCTGTAATCAATCATTAAGAAGATCAATAAGGTTTAACTTCAAAGTGGACGTAGGCAATTACGCTGAACCACTATAAATCCGGTGTTCTTACTTTCTGCATTTAAGTTAGCATATTCTTCCTTGTTTAATTTAACTTCATCACTTACATCTCTACAAAATCTTTCTCAACGAGGTTAGTGACCAATTTTGGTGCTAACAGTCTGTAATATACATATTGAAACTTTCATTTTTAGTATTAACTAATAAATATTAGTTGACTAAGTTTATCAATTAGTTTAAAATTTGGATTATGAAGTTAATTTAAATGTGTGGGCTTTGAAGTAAAATATTGGGAGAGAATTAAGAAAAAATTGTGAACTATTATAGAGTTTTTAAAAAGTAAGTATCTGAATGTAAAATAGTATAAGAAAATTAGTAGAATAATTAATTATAAGTGGTAAATTATATGATTTTGAAAACAAAATATCTAAACTTGGAGAGAATTAAGGAGCATAGAGATAAATTCTAGAATACACGTAGTTAAATAGTTAAAGTACATATTATGCTAATGTTAAACATATATTTGTGCAGGTCACGTGTTTCAATTATTGTCTAAACGTTAGTGTGTAATAAAATACCAATTTCGGAAGAAAATTAACAATATAAACTTAAATGTAGCTTAATTGAATGGAATCGAAGAGAACATTCCAAATAATTTGTAAATTATACTTCAATATAAAGTGGTAAAGAAAAATAAAGAGAGTCTTCATTATTATGCATGTTCATTATTACTAAATATCATTTAAGAAAGAAATAATAATACAAACTTGAATGTAAAATAGTTGAAGTTAATTAAACAATGATGGAATTTATATCTGAAACTAAATGATATGTTAGAATCAAGGAGTGACTTGTCAATAATCGTAAAAATCATAAACTATAACCAATAGTAATCTTCATATAAAATACAAAATCGAAATAATAATAGACTTTAATTCTCAAAATTCATAAGTGAGATATAATTCCTTTCGCCTTACTATTATTTAATAGAATATATTTAATAAATCATTCTATCAATAATTTAAGTTACATAAGAATAAATCACCGAAAATTATATCTATTATTATTTTGGATTATAAATATATACGTTTGAATTTAAAATGATTTTAGAAAAATGTTTTTGAAACTTAAATAAATTATACCTTAAGTATAGCATTTAATTAATTTATATGTATAATAAATGAATATACAAATAAATTAATAGAAAAATTATATTGCTATTTTCGTATCTTTGTGTTAACATAATATTTTTGTTGTTGTAAAATAATTTAAAATAATATTTCTCAAATTAAGTCACTTACATTTTAAATATCATACTTAAATAATTTATATGTTTAAATAGTTATAAGTAGTTATATATACTATTATTTTCCGATTCTAAATTATAGTGAAATGTATAGTTCTAAGTTAGTTTCAAAATATTTTATATTTTAAAGTTTTATTAAGTTATATTTTAGATTATATGAAATATTCAGATTAGATTTAGATGAGAGTATAAAATTGTAACACATACACATACATGCATACATAAATATACATACACACACAAACACACACACACACACACACACACACATATATATATATATATATATAAAGCAAATACCTTCCAAGTGAAGCCTTTTTTGAATTACCAGAAATGCCCTGCTGCGTTTGGAAAACAAATTTATTCCCCATCATTCGAATAGGGACAGATTTGTCTTTTTCCATTCTACCACAATGTTCCGGTTTTCCAGCCCACTTCCTTCCATAACCGATTTCCCAACCCCATTTCCCTTTCTTCCTCACGTTTTCTTAACAAACCAAACAAAGAAGAAACGAAGGGAAAAATTGATGCCGAACAAAAGTACACAAATCGAATAACTACCAACAGATTTACATCAGCGATGCTAATTGGTGTTTAAGTTTCGCTGCCATAGTCTGCAATCCACAAAGTTCGACAAAGAGAGCAACTTCGGCTATGTTCGAAAGGTAACTACCGATATGAAATTATTCGATTTGACTATAAATCAATTTTATTCAGTAGTATTTTAGGTTTTTATTTTTTATTTTTTTAGGTACGCTCCATTCGCTGTGTGGCAGATTGAATGCGGGAGATGTGATGTAACGAATTGGTCAGAGTTGACAAATAGGTTGGAGGAATTATCAGATTAAAAGACGATTCAGTCATCATTCAAGGTAAAATATTTACTTTGTGATTAATTCAATCAATTTTCATACTCAAAAATTTACTTTCACTATGTTGGAATTTATTTTATAGAAAGTTTGATATTCTTTGTTTGGATTATTGATCATGGATAGCATAATCAATTTTGACAAATTTTCCATTGATTCGCTCATTTGGGACGGTTGTAATTTTTTATAATAGAATACATGTAAATTCCTTTTTGTCATTATTTTCCATAAGGTACTATTGAAACTAAAGCTATCATGTACAAAAGTATTTGTACTTTTTCACGGATTTATCTTCTTGCATGTCTAATTGAAAAAAAGGATGGATATGAGTTTGTAGAAAATAGCTAAGAGAGTAGAAGAAAAGTTGTTGTGGATGAACAACCAAGCAGCAATTGGGAAAGGATTAAAAATTGGACATTAATTATTAATATAAATGACTTGGTTACTGCTATAATTGAATTGTCTGTTACTATATATTCAATTGGTGTACATACTAAATATATGTTTTAATGCTACTACTATTGTAATATATATGTGGGAATTTATTACCAAGAACAATGTTGTTAATGAAAACAATAGCTCTTCTCATCTTTAAATGAATCTTCTCATTATTAAACTATCAATCTTCTTTCAGGTGAATTTTAATCTTCCAGTTTTGTCATTGATTATATATTTTTTACTTTGTTAATCATTTATCCTTCTTCATAATCCAACTTTTATTATTATTTAATATTATGTATCAACATACTCACAATATGTATGATTATAAATGTATTTTCACATTCCTTGGATATGATCATCCCTAAACACGTCAAATTCATATGTACAGTCCAACTATTTTGCAGTTTCTTGAAATCAAGGGGTAAAATATCAATAGAAAGACTTTGCTCATATCTTAGGTAAAGTAGATTCTGAAGAGGTTATTACTATAATATAGACAATATGTAATGTACATATACATAGACATATACATATACATATCACTATGTACGCTATACGTATATGTGTCCTTTGCATATATCTTAGGTAATAAAGAGAGATAGTATGCAAATGAATGCAAAATGATGCTTTGACTCTCCTGCTTTTGCATATGCTTGTTCATACCATGTTTGCATAGTAGTTTGTACAATGTTTGATGCATTAGATAATATAGATGTCCAAATGCTTTATCCTTCTCCTAAACCCATAAAATTAGACAATGAATAAAAATATTATACAATTCCAGCTTGGTTTCTACATTTTTACTTTTTGTGATGTACTATTTTGTACTTAATTTCAAATTAATTTCATTAACTATAGAAAGGGTTCTTTCTAAATCCAAGTGTTCCTGGCTGTTATAAAATTACAAATATAAACTTAGTTTCTCCATTTTCCCACTTTTTACCCTTTAAAATTTCTATCTTAACTAAGAATAAATTATTTTCATCAATTATAAAATGATTTCTTGCTAAATTGTCCTCACTACTATACATTATCTTTACTTACTTAATATTTGTTGATACCTTTAACTAATATTGAATGATTAATCTTTGTTTTATTGGACTAATTGAGTCATGTTTATGTGCATTATAACAATTGGGAGGAAGAGTTGTATTGAAGATGGGGCCTCGACTGCAAATGCAACAGGTGCGAGTATGGGGCAATATAAAGTAATGAAAGACTTTGACTACCTTTGCTTGCAAGTCGTGCAGACCACCCATTACAATGCTATTCAAACATTAAGGATAAGTGCTACTGCTACCACATGTGGAAGAAATTGCTGAGGTAAAACATGATAGAACCTTTTCATTCTACATGATTTGTCAATACTATAATAGCACAGTTATGAAACTGGAAGCAGTTTTACATTATTATTTTAATAGTTTAGATTTGGTATATCCCATAGCAATATTTATGGAAAGTTATATAATAATTTGGCAATGCTTTATCTTCTTAAACATGCATTATATACATATGTGTATTAATACATTTATACAATCAGCATATTGGCTTTTTTGGCATTTTACAACTAAAGTGGCTTTAAACACACTGTTGTTTAATCTCTAATCAATATTTTAAATTTACTTGCTAATATGAACACATTAACATAAATTACACACAAACTAAGTCTACAAAAATTGATAATATTACTCAAATGTTTGATATTTTTCTTGGTGGCAAGCTCCATATGAACCTAATAAGTCTTCTTATGTTTTGAGTTTATGATATTTGAACATTGCATGCTATAATATGAGTGATGCACTCACTTTGCCATTAATCATGCATCAGTTTTAGTTTTCGTTCTTCCCCTTTATATCTTACCACATGAGCACGACAAATCACATGTGTCATGAAAACAACATTTATCACTCAACGTAGAGCATGTAATAATGAAAAAAAATCCCATGGGAGATCAATGTAATTGGTTTTGTCCCGCAGGGGTAATTTTTTTTACCGTTTATGTAGTTGCATTTCTGTTAATTTTTTTCCCTCTTGGAGTGATTTAATTTTACTATGCTAAAAAAACAATCACTATCATTTCTATTAGATTCAATGAGTTCCTCCACCGTAGGATTAATTAAGCAGGTCTAGATGTATATTTTATTTTTTATTCATATTATATCATCCATGATGCTTTTGTTCTCATGATTTCTTCATATTTGATATGAGTTTTAAGAAGTTTTATATGATACGATAATATATATATGATATGTGGTTCTTTTAAAGGATTAAAGTATAAGAATTTTTATTCTATGTTTATCATTGATTAATTTATTTCGTTTGGTTCTCATGTGGTTAAGTCCTAAATTGAACATTTCTACAGATTTTGTTGTCATGCAAATTAAGTTATGTAGTCCTGTAATCAATTTTTTTATTAGATATCAATAGAGATTTTGTTGTCATGTAAAAGATGTGGTTATGCCACTATATTACAAACAATTTATAAATGGCTTGCAATTTATGAATGGCTTGCATATATGAATGGCTTGCATATATAAAGCAAATTCTTTCCAATTGAAGCCTTTTTCAAATTACCAAAATTGTCCATTTTTATCCCCAAAATAAACATTTGAAATGAAAACTATTAAGGAGGGCTTATTTGTCTATTTAGTATATACACGTTTCAGCTAAATTCCACACCCACGTTCTCCACCAAATTCACAACTTTTGCCCGACCAATTTCTTCTTCCTTCCGTGTTCCAATTCTACAAAAAAATTAAATCCAAAATTGA
Source organism: Allium fistulosum (assembly GCA_030737815.1). Lineage (NCBI taxonomy): Eukaryota > Viridiplantae > Streptophyta > Magnoliopsida > Asparagales > Amaryllidaceae > Allium > Allium fistulosum. Next base: position 926,322,045 of record CM060901.1, read on the forward strand.
AGCAAGGGTTGGTTTGAAGGTCACTTAGATTCGAAACTAACTATTCAAACCTCATAAGAAACGTTTTTATCAAACATTTAATTTGGTATCTCAATCTGCAATACAGATCTTTAACCATTTTTAGTTTCCACCGGCATACGACGATCATGGAATTGGAAGCTTTCGACAAGTCTGAGAAAGAAAGCAACACTAGGAAGGTAAATACTACTTAATCAGAAATATTTTTATTTGATTAAAGAATGACATTCAAATGTCATAAAGTTTTGAGATTTTTTTTATATTTTAGGAATTTCATCGTCCAGTTTTCAAGGCATATGGGATAAGAGTAGCTGCTTTGTATGAATTGATAGAGTTGGTTATGATTACTTGGTTAGGGTAATTATTTGAGTTAAAGGCGGTTGAGCTATGAGTTAAGGTATTATATTTACATTTCCTTTTAATTAGGATGAATTTTGAATTAGTGCTCCAAATTTCAATCAGCAATAGAGTTTACTTCTTAAAAAATGAAACTTTCAGTATGGTTAGTCTAAATATAAAGATTTGCAATATACTATATATTTCGCATAAATTGGATTATGGATATGGTGGTCTGGGTTATGTTTAATTTTTAAGTAAACAAGATGTTGATCATATATGTTGGATTTATACATGAAGACAGACTTTAGATATGAATATTTCCATATATGTGCAGTTTTGAGTGCATGATGATTTTGTAAATATAGGTTTTGAATGTCATGAATATAGTCTTACATATATGTATATAAATGAAACTTTGTACTTTTGGACTAGGAATTTATGATTTTCAAACATACACTGTTTTATGCCTAACCAAGAACATATGCAGGCTTTTGAAAATGTTATACACGATTTTTAATGAATATGGATGAGATCTAATATACATATACAATTTCCCCTGTACAATATTTCGAGTATAGGCACCAATTTTAATACAAATGTCTAAGGGGAATCATATGTAAGTTTATAAGCATGAAAACCTCAAATGTTTATATCAGGTTTTAGAAATAAACAAGATTTTTGTGAATATTTGTAAATGTGGTTCTGTAATTTCAAACATATTTAACTTTCAAGTGGGTACGAGTTTTAACATATATTCAATACCTATGATTTTAGGTACATGGTTTATTAAAGGTTAGGGGTAAATTTAAACGTGTGTACCAGTTTTGAACGAATTTGATATGTATCAGTGTCACATAACAATTTTTTGAACAAAAACTTTCAATATAGCCGATATACACATATGTATTATTGATCTATTATAAACGAAATAGTGAGGTACACAAATTAAAAGAGAGGGTAAGTTAAGTCAAATAGTTATATTACCACTAAAAATTGTTTTTTACCTCGCACTGTAAGAGTATGCTAGGCTGACAGTATTGTTTCTATTTTTTTCCATTTCTACATGGATTTATTGTATTTTGTAACAAAGACAAGTTAACATACATTGTCGCGCACGTCCATTCGACATGACATTCTTGACCTTTTAACAAAATTTTGGGTCAAACATCAACACATTTTGATAATCTTATAAACAGTCAATATGTATGGCAATTGTATGATGAAATATATTAAGAAGATGACTAAGTTTATATATTAATTGATGTATTTTGCAGGCATTGGGACTTGCCAAAACCAGTGTACAAGGCAATTAACTTAAGGCGAACAATGTCTGAAGCTGAAAACAAGAGAAAAGCTAGACGAAGGGCTCATAGTGCTCCTGAAAGTAGAATGCAACCACCATTTAGAAAGAGAAAAATCCTCAAAGAAGAAGAATAACCTTTCCATTTTTGATTTCCATTTTATTACTACTTGTATAAGTTTAAGTTATGTTTTCTGCATAATCCATTATATCAGCAATTATGGTGTTTAATCCATTATATCAGCTATTTAATGAAATAGTTTTTTATTGTTAACAATGATATTAGTAGTTTAGAACCATTTTTGAAAATTATCGTACGGCCATTAAAGCTAAACATGAATGGTACGAGCCATTGACCTGATTTATTATATGAGTGAGCCAATTGGTTTATTATATGAGTAGTTCATCTGTGCCTTCACGTAAGCATGCGACAGCACTGAATTCACATAATATTATCTACCGTATTATTTCTATAACAATGTACTAAAAAATATATATATTTGTCTACATCATCAGTAATCTACTGCGTTCCCTATTGCTGTACTCTGCCATGTTCCCTATTACTGCTCCTATAAAGTTTGCTAAATACTAGACTAACGGGTCTACTTATCACAAAAAATGAATAATCATGTGCAATATACATTACATCATATCTACAACATACCCACTACTTTATTATCTAGCTTCATGCCCACGTTTACGTACCCACATCAGCTCACATCTATAAGTTCTTCCACATTTACAAATTTCACTTAAGACTTTATATCACTTGCACCGGGTGGTTTGCCACTACATAAATTAACACTAAAGTAGGAGCATCAATCATGTTGCTTAGGAATATTGATCCAAGAATTGGATTATATAATGGAACCAGATTACTATGTCGTGTCTTTCATAAAGTTCTCATAGATGCAGAAATCACTATTGGACATTTATGTGGTACAAGGTATTTATCCCACGTATACCACTTAAGCCTTCCGAGAGTACTAACATGCCTTTCAGCCTAATACGTAAGCAGTTTCCCATTAAATTAGATTTTTCCTTAAAATTAATAAATCACAATGACAAACCATCCTTCAAGTTGGTATTTATCCTACCGAACATGTTTCCAGCCATGGTCAAATATATGTTGTTTTATTTAGAGGAGTTTCACAAAAAACAAAAAAAAATTTGGTAAAAAATGGAATGATTCGAAATAAAAAGGGTACACATATTAGAAATGTAGTATATAAGGACGTATTATTAACACACATGCAATCATGAACTTAGTTAATTGTACTTCATTTTTTCCACTTCACACGCAATATTTTTATACTAATATTATACTTCAACATGCATACACATATGTTTTGCATACCTATTATATACTCCATTTATATAAGGGATTTTTTATATGTCATAAACGGGTAATAATTGCATTTAATATCATTTTTTTTATTTTTTGTTTTTTGTCACATTTTCAAGTAGTGCTTCTATATATTACATCATTGGGTTAATTTTATTATATGTAAGAAAGAAAATTTCCAACATTATTACGAGAATAGAATTGTAGTTAACATAAAAAACCCCTTATAAAACGTTTTAACTCCGCCATCAACATTTTACCGATGCCGGTCTCAAGCGCGGGACAAGGAGGAGTGAAAACGATTATCACAACTGTACTTAGTTCTTAGATATTACCTTCAAGCTATCGCTGTTATCAACAACCAAGAAAAAGGATGGAGAAAAATATTACATCGATTTTAGTCATACAAAATTTTATAACAATATTATGGTAAACGATAATACAAAATCTATACACTAGCATCAAGCAGTTTTATACTTCAACAAGTTTTAAGCATTGGTGCGGAAGGGAGCATCATAGGAGGTACGATCTTTACAGCTGAAAAGATAAATTCCTTATATATTAATAGGCTGATTCATTACATTTTAAATAGAGACGATGCAAGTTTTTTAAGTTTCAAACTATTAAAAATGCTAATTTTTAATATTTATTACATATCTCTACATATTGATGTAATGGTTGATTACTTTCTTTACCTAATTAATTATTTCCTAAGATAACATAGCTCATTCATGTTTTGATAAATTGTTGATTTGTGCATGTATGGACATAGAAAATGCAACATTTCCTACACATCAAGTCATTTCATTCGATAAAAAAATCTTACAAATTGTATTTTATAATACCAATTCCTCTTACGCACGTGCATTGCACATGCCAAAGTACTCGTATATATATATATATATATAACAAAATATAACCAAGGATGATACTATTTTGTTTTTGACTTACTGAAATCGTGAGATGCTTCATGAAAAATCAATAGAGAGAATAAAGAAGAAATCTTAAAAAGAAAGAATTAAGGAGAAAAATATATTCTATTTTACTATTATTTAACAGATCAATACTTAAATAAACATATATATAGTAACTAATTTAATATATTAACGGAATAGATTATAAGTACCTATATTTTTTTAATACCGTAAATATCTAAAATAATGTATTTGGATTATAAAATAATTTTGAAATTTATAACGTTAAGTATAATATTTGATTGATTTAAAATAAATATAAATGAATTTATAAAAAAATTATCATTATTATTTTATTATATTAGCATGTTAAAATGTTATGTTTTCATCCTAACATATATTAAAGTATTATTTTCTAGTAAAAATAATCATATATTCATTATTTTCACATTCTAACTATTTAAAATGATATATTTTGTTTCAAATTAGTTTTACTATAATATTTCTAAAGTTTAAGGAAATTATATGTTAAACATATTATTTTATTAATTTATACGTTTAAAAAAATGTACATAAATAAAGATATATATATTATTGTCATTTCCAAAATTTTATGTTTTAAAATATTTTATGTAATTTCAAAATAAGTTTAATTTATATTTTGAAATTAAGAAATTATACGTTAAATATGACTGATATACCTATATATGTGAAACAATTGTAAGTACTTATTTGTATAATAAATTTTAAAGAAAAATATTGATGTAAAATTTTTCTTTTTGAAGTAATATTGAGTAAATTCGTGATCGTGTGTGTTTTTATGCGCACCCGCACATGTGATGATGATTTTAGATGTTAAATTGCAAAATCTGTATTGATAATAATTTTCAATGAAACATAAGACTTTTAAGAAAAAAACTTTTTTTTTTAATTTACTAAATTTGTGGAAGATAACAATAATAATAAAGTAATAAACTATATCACATGCATTGCATACGCTAATGTTGTAAAAACATGGTACTCATACTTTAAATATTGTTAAAAAAAATTTGTTATGCAATGTTTGATATGTCAATCATAAATGAAACTTTTATTATTTTTTATGCATATAATTTTTGTTAAGTGGTTCATATATTTTTATATTTGAAAAAAATATCTACCATTTTGTTAATATGAATGCGGTATATAAATTGAAATTGTCATTTTGTTTATAAATTATCAGAGAACTTAATGAGTATTAATTACCTTAATTTATTTACATAGTATGGATTTATAGTGTTTGGTTAATTTAAATACATGGTTTTGAATGTAAAATAATAAGAGAAAATTGATGAAAACTTTATAAATGACCGTAGAAATTATAAAATATAAATATATATATGAATGTAAAATCGTGGAAAAGATTAACGCAATATTTTGGATAACTATAAAATGATAATTTATATGGATTCAAAAAAAATCAAAGAGAATTAAGGAGTAAGGATGAAATTTTTATAATTACCGAGATGATTTGTAATTTTTAAACTTCTATCATTTAAACGATAGTTTATTAAAATAAATAATTATACATTAAAGTTCTTATAGTCTTTTATGTGATCCATATTTTTTTTATTCGAATGAAAATTTAATTTATACCATTTTGTTATAATGAGCATGATATACTTGTTGACATTGTTATCCGTATTATTTATTAAAGAAATTAATAAATAATGCAGTTTATAGTTAAATTATTTAATTAATTTAAACATACAAACTAAAATGTAAATTATACATGAAAATTAAGGACTTTGAAAATTATAATAGAGAGTAGAAAGCGTAGGTTTTCGAATGTAAAACAATAGTGTAAAATTAATAAAATATTATAAGCAATTTAAAAAATAATAAATTGTATTAGGTCTTTAAAATAAAATATTAATAAATATTTAGAGAAAGTTAAGGAGAGTTGAGAGAAATGCTAAAATTAATGTGGGAGTTATAATTTCTTCCGCTTTACTATTATTTAATAGATTTTGTTGAAAGTTTTCAAATATTTTGGATGAGCATGAATGCTTCTGTGAACTGCAAAAAAAGAGACCCTTCTCTATGTGAGCATCGATAAAACAACTTAATCACAAGTAGTTTCTAAATTTCTGGCTCTATTGAGATTATGAATGTTGAAGACAAGTTATTTTCTTACGAATGCTACAGGTCTATTTCTTATAAATCCATATTCTTGTTTTCTTATATTTATATCATACTGAATATCAAAGCTTTAAAAGGCATTAAATAACTATACGCTATTAAGGACCACATATTGCATATCTTAAAAGGAAATTGTGCATTTTGCAAACCTTTGTGTGTAACAACCCGCAAATTTATCACTTTGATATATTATATTTATATTTTAAATATTCACATACAAGTTTTTATACACAAATTATAATGTTTTGAACCATAAATAATGATGGTAAACTTTTTTTAAGATATATTAACAAATATAGATATTTGAGATTTTCATCAGAAAAACGACGAAAATCAGTTTTCCAGAAAATGAGATTTTCTCAATATTAACGCGAACGAAACTGCATACATACACATATTTATCCATTTAAGCAAGAATATGAAATAAAAATTATTTATTTTATTTTTGAAAATAAAATATATTTATGACATCATCAAGGATATCATCACTTTTGTATATTTTTTGAAATTTTAAATTAAGTTTAAATCAAATAATTGTTTTAGAATGATAATAATTCATTTTAATTAGTTATATAATGATAATAAATCATTTATAATAATTTTATAAAAATATATACTGGATTTGAAGATATAAGAAAATTGATAACGCTTTGTCGATACGATAGTACTTTTTGTAAACACTTGTTTAATATTAATTTATATGGTTTTATAATTCAAATGTGATCATTTTATTTAATTACTAATGATAAGAAATTAGTTTTTAAATTTTGTTTCCATTTATATGTAATTTAATTAATAAGTGATGTGATCGGGAATTGACTTTCAGATTTTCAACGGTTTAACAAACGAAAGTTGTTCAAAGTGATCGCAATGTTGTTTATATGTCTTGCACGCATATATAACATACACGTACATGCACTAACATATATATACATACATTGATAACATACACATACATACATACGAGTGTATATGTACGCCCAGGTAGGCCTGCAAATCACAATGTGAATGCATTTATAGTTATACCCCTAAAAGTAAATTTGTCAGTATCATTGTCTGCATAAACCGAACCTAACACAGCATTTTATAAAACCAAAACAACTAAAGAACAACCATGAACCAATTATTTTTTATAATACTAAAATTTTATTATTCGTTTCTTTTGTTTTAGTTTATTTTAAACTGCTGAAAATGGAAATGATACTTGTACTTATACATGAGGGTATTATTAAATAATAAGGCTATTAAATAATTTTGCTACTGGATGTTGTACATCATCTCCTGGTTGTATAGCTGTAGTTTAGTTTTATGAAATAGCCAATTCCACTGAATAAAGATGCAAATTTCTCTTGTAATTAATATATATATATATATATATATATAAGTAGAAGGAAGAGATGGGAAAGAACATAAATAGGAAAACTGGTAATATAACCAAGAAGGTGGGAAGTTAATTTGATAGTGGAGATTATTTTTTAGGTTTATAAAGTGGATGTGATGTATGCATACAAAATATAGAATTGGTGAACTATGAAAAGAGAAGCACATGCAGTAAAGTTTGTTGTTGCTTTTCTGTTTGAATTAATTAATTTTTGTAATTAATAGTGTTAAGAAAATGTAGGATGCTATGTTTTGAGTATTTCACATTGGTTATATGCCAGGATGAAGCAGTATTAGTGCACTGGTAATAATGGAAGGGCAATTTGGTGGAATTTAATATTTAATTGCAATTAAATACGCCGAGGTGATATTGTCGTTTTAGTTTTACGAAACTAAAGACTGCAATTAATTGTAGGACAACAAAATTGTAGTTGTGTTAGTATTTGGTTTGTTTATATGGAAAATCAGTTCACATATTACAATAATTAAGGAGGAGAGAATTAAAAGTACGTGGAGTATATTACAGTAATGGTGTCATGATTTCATTGTTTATACAGTATTATATTTTTACTGATAAAGTACGCATGTTGATTGCACATGACAGTTTCAGATCTAATAAACTTCTTAGTATATCAACTCATATAGAGGTTCTTAGTTGTCAGAACTTTATAATGTTGCAAGCAATCAGTCTCACTATTTATACAATGACCATACTGGTATACAAATGTTTCTACTAATTGTAAGCACATTATAAAAGACATGAAACTATATGAAGATATATTGTTTATATGCTGCTAGTAATAAGAATCGCTGTCATTAAGTGCCCATATTATTTCCGAATATCAACTATATTCATGGGTATGTAACCATATTGCAAAGCACTCATTAAACAATAATATACCACTTAAATATCAGTATATGAAAATAATCAATTTGTACGATGCATAAACATAGATAACAGCATTTTGCATTTTGGGTATTTGTATAATGTAGTTAGAAAAGACATTAGCATTTAGTTGACATACATTTAATTAAACGGTAAGACTAATTCATAGGAAACTTATGTATTAAAACTTCTTAATTACGTATGAGAAATGGACTAACTAGATTGAGTGTTATATGCACTACATATGACCATTTTTTTAACTTCTACTCGTTGATCACATCATTCTCTCCTCCTTAGTTATGAATTTAATATTTTCCTATATAACCATTAAAATACTGAAAGTTAAACTTTTTGAAACAGCAGTAATTAAATTCATTTCTCTGTTACCTGCATTGATTTCTCTTCATCAAATATCGTTCAATTCGTATTATTATTAAATATTTAATTTAATTTAATTTTAAGGATGCATTATAGCTGAAGCACTTACAATGAAACAATATTACCATTCACAAACAGTTTTGTCGTTTGTAATTCATACATGATTATATACTTGGATTAAAACATTACTGTATGAATAAAGAAGCTGGTTATTTTGCTAACAAAATTACTAATTGTAAGCAGCAAAAGGTATGAAAATGTATAATTATGTATCTGGGTGAAAAAACAGAATTGCAAGACTAAATAGGCCAGTACTAAATAGGTCAGTAGTTTTTTGAATATGTAACGGAAATTGTAGTACATGAGGATTAAAAAGTTAATGACAAATATAATTTGAATGTAAAAGATGGAGTTTAATACTGGAAACATCAAATTTGGTGAAAGCAGTCACATGTATCAGTAAATAAAATAAGTATAGAGAGAGCAGAATAAAGTAACGGAACCTAATTAATGCATTAAAAGCAGCTGAATGAAAACGAACAATAGTAGATATGAAAACAGAACAGAGATTGCAAATTTAAGTTAAAAGGCGTGAAAATCAATGCACAACAAACAGCTGAATACAATAGAGAAAGCAAACCATTAAGATAACTTAAGATGAGGGAAAAAAAGAAAATAACAAGACTGTAACGTAAGACAAAGCCTAGGGAGGAACATCCAATCCTAACTAAAAAAACTGCCATATCCAAACAGATCATCAGTACTCATTCCTGTCATCCAACTGAATAAGAGCTGTAGCAAATTAATCATCTGATTCTTCCAAGATATGCACTGGCGAATGATGCTCTTCAATATCATAATTCAGATAAATGTTAGGTTGGGTCAAAATTGGTTGCGACACGGATCGATAAATGTCGCAAAAATGTTAGGTTCAATCAAAGTTGTAGTGGCACATGATCTATAACTGCCACTCGAACACTTTCTTCCAAATTGGCTTGTACTGTCTGCAAAGATGACACATCCTCCTGTTGTTCATTGTTTGTACCAATACTAGTTGTATTGGTTTGGGTGCCGTTCTCTTGCAAAAGGGAACGTTCTATCACTTATGCTTCTATGGTTGTTACTCTTCATTTTTCTTCTTAAGTATTGCGGGGACGCAATTTCTTTAAGTAAGGGAGTCTATAACAACCCGCATATTTACGATTCGTATATTTTTATTGTTTAATTTGAAAATAGCACCGTTAGTCGGATTTTTGTCCGAAAAAGTCACTATTCGTAAAAGAACAATCATATTAGTGAAGAGTCATTGTGGATCGTGCTATTTGAAAGTGCCTATTTGAAAACTCATCCAAACAGGGATTCAGACATCTGAAATGACTAATTCAGACATCTGAAATTGTTCGAATCAAACTAGAAAGGAAATATGCAAAAATTGCCATTTTCAGACGTCTGAAATGGACAATTCAGACGTCTGAATATTGTTCTAGAAAGCTTCTTTTTTTCCAGATTCAGACGTCTGAATCGTTCATTTCAGACGTCTGAATGAGGAATGAATTTGAGAATCAACATTTTGGACTCGAGAGCACTTCCATTGTGTTCAAAATGGTGTTTGCGACTTTTTTGAGTATAAGCTTCGATATGTTTGGAGCGAGTTGAATTTTGATGTTTTCTAAGTGGGCTTTTGGGTTTGGGTTTCACCCAACTCATTCTATACCTTAACTCAGCCCCCTCTCCTCTCCATTCACTCATTTCATTTCCTAAACACTCAAGCTAAACTGAAAATGGGGGAAGAGAATGAGAAATAGAAATTTCCAAGCCCTAGTTCCTCTTGCAATCTCAAATTCTTGCTCCAAAATCCAAGTGAAGCTTAGGTAAGCCTTCTCTTCTTCTTCTCCATCTCATTTCCTCTTCAATTTCAGAAATGTTCTTAACCCTAACTTAGAGAAACTTCATCTTTGATTTAGATTGAAGTTCTAGAGGTGGTGTTGAAGAGATATTAACCTATTGCCTTGCTCTATAACTTCTCTCTTGTGTTTTTGAGTTTAAAGGTGAGATTTTTATCTCACATCTACATCTATAACTTTGATAGTGTTAAGTAGCAATTCCTAACATATATTCCTTGTCCATTTGCTTTTGAATTGAATTAGTTTGATGAATATTCCAATTTTTAGTGTTTGAAGTCAAAATCTATGATAAATCCTTATATAGTTGTTTGGGCATGTTGGTCGGAGTGTATTGGTGAGTCTTTAAGGTTGGGTAGTCGTTTGGCGTAAACCCCTAGCCATCGTCACTCATCCGATTGCTTCCGATATGATTTGGCCATCATTGGCCTAGGCAAAGTATTGCCTGAGCCCCAGTTTCAGACGTCTGAAATATACAATTCAGACGTCTGAATCTGCTTGTCTCAGCCCTATTTGCCTACTTTGTGTGGGATTTCAATTTTTATCGATTCGTGATTATTCGATTTGTTGTTATCAATTATTATTAACTTTGATGATTCCTTTTTGATTTCGTACATGGGTTTATAAAATGATCTTTTTAATTGTATTAAAAGCTCGTTTCTCCAATTTATAATTTCTATTTAAAACACACACAATTTTGCACTTCGAGCGAAGAGGGAGGAGAATCAAATGATTAAATAAAACACGTGCTATGAACACGTGCGTTTACCTTTTCAGTTAATTTCTAATCTATTCGTTTGTTCGTTTTGACCTTTGGGTTTGGTTTACCGATGAGATGAGGTGAACTATGCACTGCTTTGAGTGTGAAATTGGCTAACGGTTAGTAAACCATTTAGTGCGAACGTAGGGTATGAGACTCACGTTAACATTTTCCGGGTTCCTTTCTGACAGTTGTGACATGTTCCGCTGGACAGTGGTGTCCAGTACCGCCACTACGGTTTGTTGCCTTCGGGCATTGCCTTCTGGCCTTGCCTTTTGGCCTTGCCTACGGGCGTATGGATCCTTGTTACAGTACCGAGCTCGAGCATCTTTTGTTTCTTTGACATTTATATTTCCCTAGTGTATCGCCTTCGGTGTAGGTCCTTTGAACCACATGATATATAGCGATTACCTTGTGGAAACTTGTGTTACCTTTGTTGGTATTTGTTATTTGCCTTTTGGCTTCTTTTGGGATATGATATCCTTTGTTTATTAGGATTGCCGATGATATGAGGCTTGTTTTGATTCATCTTATGTTAGATGATTTGGTTATCTCTTTTGGAGATATTGGTGGTACTTTATGATCTTGTATGTTCATTATCATTTAGTTTGTCTAACTGATTTGTTTAGCTAGACTGACCCATGTGTTTTACACTCAGGTCAGACCGAGATGTTTCAAGTTAGGTACATTGGATTGAGCCTATTTTGCTTCCGCATGGACTATTCCGCTAGCTCCTTTTTGTTATAGCTTTTTGTGTAGTCCTTTTGGTTGTAACTCTGATATATATTCTTTTGACTCGCTTGTATATTGTGGTCGCTTTACCACTTGACATGTATCATTTTGTATACTCTATAATGTATCGATATATGTGTAAATGTATGTGATGATCTACTGTTCTGTGATGTGTTTTACATTTGAGTTCTCATATTTGTTCTAATAGATCCTTCAGCCACCTATGACTTTGTATTAAGTATTTGTTGGATATGTCGATCCATTTGAGAAAGAATTCAAGGAGGTATGACAATTGTTGGCATATCAATAGATAATTAAGACAAGGCTATAGATGGTCGCTCCTAACTAGCTCCATTCTCCGCATTAGCAGACGGTGTTACCTTGTAATACTCTTTGCTAATGTGGGTCTCAGAGTGGGGCGTCACAGCTTGGTATCAGAGCTGAGTTCAGAACAAAATATGATAAACATAGAACAAAGACACATATTACGGTACATTAAAGTGTAGTACGAATGTTACGAATCTTTGAATCATCGTGCCTTTATTCTTTCCGTGCTTTTGGGGTAGATAGAATTTTGGGGAATACGTCTAGGAATGCATTTATTCCGTATTATTCCATATTTGAATTAATGATATCTACCTTGTGCATAATCTTTATCTTATCTTCACTTTCAGCTAATGGTTGGAAGAAGCAGAGGACGACGCTCAGATGCTGGGCAATCCAGCGGCTCGCATCCGGACGGTGTTTATATGTCTACCGATCAGTTCTTGGAGTTATTGAGCACTCTGCCTCCAGCTCCTATTCGATCATCTCCTCCATGCAAGTCTACCTTTGCACGCATGTGCAGTGATTTTTCTCATCTTGGTGGAAAGCCATTCAAAGGCTTCGAGTCCGTTCTTGAGGTCCAAGCTTGGATTCGCACATGCGAGCGTATTTTCTCCCGCATGGATCTTTCTGACCATGATCGAGTTCTTGTAACTTCTAGCTTATTGCAAGAGCGTGCCCATGATTGGTACGAGCTTCTTATTGCCGAACTTGATGAGTCTGTTCTTCCTTGGACTCAATTTCGGGAACGATTCGAACTCAAATTCGTTCCTGAATCTGAGAAAGTTTTATTAGCCCGTCGCTTCCTTAAGTTGAAGCAAGGGAAGTCCTCCATCTCTGAGTATGTTGCATCATTCGAGGCCTTATCTAAGTATGGTCTTGAATTCATTAGCACCTCTTATAAGAAGAATCTGAAATTTGTCTCTGGTCTTAAGAAATATCTTAAGAAGTCTTTAATACTCCAGCTTAAGCTTTCTTTTGAGGAGTTGGTTGACTCGGCGCTTCATCTCGAAGCCGTCGAGAAGGAGATCGATAGTGGTGATGATGTTAAGGTTCGTAAGAACCCTAATAAGAAGGAGTTTCCATTTCATGAGCGGGAATTTTTCCCTTCCAAGAAGAAAAAGCCCGTTGAATCTGGTCCTAATTCTCAGTGTACTGGAAAACTTTCCATTCAGAAGTGTTTCAATTGTGGTTCTCCTGATCTTATGGTTCGAGCTTGTCCTAAGCCTCTCTTCTGCCGTTATTGCAAGAAGGAAGGCCATCGCATTTCTACTTGTCCTATTGCTCCGAATAATTCTATATCAGGCAAGCTAAATATAGCGGATGCTTTTGGATGTTCTTCTCAGTGAAGAGGTAATTCTCCTTCTATCCTTGATGACATTATTTTATTTCGTGATCTGTCTATTTGATTTCTTTTGATACGGGTGCGTCCCACTCTTTTCTATCAAAAGAACTTGTTGATTCTTTTTCCTTAAATATTTTGGGCTTGATGACTTCTTTGAGAATTGCAAATCCGGTTGGTGGATCCGCAACACTCCGTTTGTTTCTTTTAAAGATGTCGAGATTATTTTATGTGGTTATTCTTTTCGAGCCTATTTGCATGTTATGCGATACTTAGGCTTCGAAATTTATTTTTGGGAAAGGATTGACTTAATCATTATGAAGCCTATATCCTATGTCCAATGTGGACTATTCATCTTTGACATCCTCAATCTGTTAAGCAGATTTCTTTTGTTCTCAATGATTGTGATTTCCAAATTCGGTGATATCATTCTATTCTTTAAACCCACTTGATGAGGAAAGTGTTATTTCTCTCATTCGAGTAGTTTGTGAGTTTTCCGGTATTTTTGAGATTTGTCTTAGGATTATCACCTAAGCAATCTTTTGAGTGGTGCTAAGGTCTTTTTAGTTCGACCTTGCCACTGGTTTTCATCAGCCATGAGTTGCGGAGGGTAGCATTCCACTTACCGCATTCCGCACTCATTGTGATTTTTGTGTTTGGTTCGTTTTGTCATTCGGTATGACGAACCCTCTACCTTATTTCCTCCATCTTATGAGCCGAGTATTCTACGAATATCTCGATGAGTTTATCCTTGTATTTATTGATTATGGATGAAAACAACAAATTAACATTTGCAAATCTTTTTGATAAGATATTTATAAGTATGATTGGAATTTTGTTCTTAAAATGAGCAAAGAATATTTGTAAAATTTTAAGAGATTTGTTTATCATACAGAAGATGATTTTGTGTTATTTTTCCCATTGAGTGCTTTAAGAATTCTGGTTGATGCGCTTGATCAACGTTATCGATAGGAATCTCCTAAACGCTATGATGAGACAGTCAGACATAGTAAAATTGACTTGTAATAAGTAAATTTTTCTAAAAAGATGATTACATAAAGTTAATTATAATTTTGAAAGTCCTAGCTTTTCGAGAAAGAGGAACGACTAAAGGAACTCTTTTCCGATGCTTTTATTCTTGCGATTCCCGAAGGGAACCAAGACTTTATTGCTTGTACCGATACTAGTCGTATTGGTTTGGGTGCCGTTCTCTTGCAAAAGGGAACGTTCTATCACTTATGCTTCTATGGTTGTTACTCTTCATTTTTCTTCTTAAGTATTGCGAGGACGCAATTTCTTTAAGGAGGGGAGTCTGTAACAACCCCTATATTTACGAATCGTATATTTTTATTGTTTAATTTGAAAATAGCACCGTTAGTCGGATTTTTGTCCGAAAAAGTCACTATTCGTAAAAGAACAATCGAATTAGTGAAGAGTCATTGTGGATCGTGCTATTTGGAAGTGCCTATTTGAAAAGTCATTCAAATAGGGATTCAGACGTCTGAAATGACTAATTCAGATGTCTGAAATTGTTCGAATCAAACCAGAAAGGAAATAGGAAAAAATTGCCATTTTAGACGTTTGAAATGGACAATTCAGACGTCTGAATATTGTTCTAGAAAGCTTCTTTTTTTCCAGATTCAGACGTCTGAATCGTTCATTTTAGACGTCTAAATGAGGAATGAATTTGAGAATCAACATTTTGGACTCGAGAGCACTTCCATTGTGTTCAAAATGGTGTTTGCGACTTTTTTGAGTATAAGCTTCGATATGTTTGGAGCGAGTTGAATTTTGATGTTTTCTAAGTGGGCTTTTGGGTTTGGGTTTCACCCAACTCATTCTATACCTTAACTTAGCCCCCTCTCCCCTCTATTTACTCATTTCATTTCCTAAACACTCAAGCTCAACTGAAAATAGGGGAAGAGAATGGGAAATAGAAATTGCCAAGCCCTAGTTCCTCTTGCAATCTCAAATTCTTGCTCCAAAATCCAAGTGAAGCTTAGGTAAGCCTTCCCTTCTTCTTCTCCATCTCATTTCCTATTCAATTTCAGAAATGTTCTTAACCCTAACTTAGAGAAACTTCATCTTTGATTTAGATTGAAGTTCTTGAGGTGGTGTTGAAGAGAGATTAACCTATTTCCTTGCTCTATAACTTCTCCCTTGTGTTTTTGAGTTTAAAGGTGAGATTTTTATCTCACATCTATGTCTATATCTTTGATAGTGTTAGGTAGCAATTCCTAACATATATTCCTTGTCCATTTGCTTTTGAATTGAATTGATTTGATGAATATTCCAATTTTTAGCGTTTAAAGTCAAAATCTATGATAAATCCTTATATAGTTGTTTGGGCATGTTGGTCGGAGTGTATTGGTGAGTCTTTAAGGTTGGGTAGTCGTTTGGCGTAAACCCCTAGCTATCGTCACTCATCCGATTGCTTCCGATATGATTTGGCCATCATTGGCCTAGGCAAAGTATTGCCTGAGCCCCAGTTTCAAACGTCTGAAATATACAATTCATACGTCTGAATCTGCTTGTCTCAGCCCTATTTGTCTACTTTGTGTGGGATTCCAATTTTTATCGATTCGTGATTATCCGATTTGTTGTTATCAATTATTATTAACTTTGATGATTCCTTTTTGATTTCGTACATGGGTTTATAAAATGATCTTTTTAATTGTATTAAAAGCTCGTTTCTCCAATTTATAATTTCTATTTAAAACACACACACAATTTTGCACTTCGAGCGAAGAGGGAGGAGAATCAAATGATTAAATAAAACGCGTGCTATGAACATGTGCGTTTATCTTTTCAGTTAATTCCTAATCTATTCGTTTGACCGTTTTGACCCTTGGGTTTGGTTTACCGATGAGATGAGGTGAACTTTATACTGCTTTGAGTGTGAAATTGGCTAACGGTTAGTAAACCGTTTAGTGCGAACGTGGGGTATGGGACTCACGTTTACATTTTTCGGGTTCCTTTTTGAGAGTTGTGACACATTCCGCCGGACAGTGGTGTCCAGTACCGCCACTACGGTTTGTTGCCTTCGGGCATATGGATCCTTGTTACAGTACCGAGCTCGAGCATCTTTTGTTTCTTTGACATTTATATTTACCTAGTGCATCGCCTTCGGTGTAGGTCCTTTGAACCACATGATATATAGCGATTACCTTGTGGAAACTTGTGTTACCTTTGTTGGTATTTGTTATTTGCCTTTTGGCTTGTTTTGGGATATGATATCCTTTGTTTATTGGGATTGCCGATGATATGAGGCTTGTTTTGATTCATCTTATGTTAGATGATTTGGTTATCTCTTTTGGAGATATTGGTGGTACTTTATGATCTTGTATGTTCATTATCATTTAGTTTGTCTAACTAATTTGTTTAGCTAGACTGACCCGTGTGTTTTACACTCGAGTCAGACCGAGATGTTTCAGGTTAGGTACATTGGACTTAGCCTATTTTGCTTCCGCATGGATTATTCCGCTAGCTCCTTTTTGTTATAGCTTTTTGTGTAGTCCTTTTGGCTAACTCTGATATATATTCTTTTGACTCTCTTGTATATTGTGGTCGCTTTACCACTTGACATGTATCATTTTGTATACTCTGTAATGTATCGATATATGTGTAAATGTATGTGATGATCTACTGTTCTGTGATGTGTTTTACATTTGAGTTGTCATATTTGTTCTGATAGATCCTTCAGCCACCTATGGATTTGTATTAAGTATTTGTTGGATATGTCGATCCATTTGAGAAAGAATTCAAGGAGGTATGACAATTGTCGGCATATTCAATAGATAATTAAGACAAGGCTATAGATGGTCGCTCCTAACTAGCTCCATTCTCCGCATTAGCAGACGGTGTTACCTTGTAATACTCTTTGCTAATGTGGGTCTCAGAGTGGGGCGTCACAGCTTGGTATCAGAGCTGAGTTTAGAAAAAAATATGATAAACATAGAACAGAGACACATATTACGGTACATTAAAGTGTAGTACGAATGTTACGAATCTTTGAATCATCGTGCCTTTATTCTTTCCATGCTTTTGGGGTAGATAGAATTTTGGGGAATACGTCTAGGAATGCATTTATTCCGTATTATTCCATATTTGAATTAATGATATATACCTTGTGCATAATCTTTATCTTATCTTCACTTTCAGCTAATGGCTGGAAGAAGCAGAGGACAACGCTTGGATGGTGGGCAATCCAGCGGCTCGCATCCGGACAGTGTTTAAATGTCTACCGATCAATTCTTGGAGTTATTGAGCACTCTGCCTCCAGCTCCTATTCGATCATCTCCTCCACGCAAGTCTGCCTTTGCACGCTTGTGCAGTGATTTTTCTCATTTTGGTGGAAAGCCATTCAAAGGCTCCGAGTCCGTTCTTGAGGTCCAAGCTTGGATTCGCACATGCGAGCGTATTTTCTCTCGCATGGATCTTTCTGACCATGATCGAGTTCTTGTAACTTCTAGCTTATTGCAAGAGCATGCCCTTGATTGGTACGAGCTTCTTATTGCCGAACTTGATGAGTCTGTTCTTTCTTGGACTCAATTTCGGGAACGATTCGAACTCAAATTCGTTCCTGAATCTGAGAAAGTTTTATTAGCCCGTTGCTTCCTTGAGTTGAAGCAAGGGAAGTCCTCCGTCTCTGAGTATGTTGCATCATTCGAGGCCTTATCTAAGTATGGTCTTGAATTCATTAGCACCTCTTATAAGAAGAATCTGAAATTTGTCTCTGGTCTTAAGAAATATCTTAAGAAGTCTTTAATTCTCCAGCTTAAGCTTTCTTTTGAGGAGTTGGTTGACTCAGCGCTTCATCTCGAAGCCGTCGAGAAGGAGATCGATAGTGGTGATGATGTTAAGGTTCGTAAGAACCCCAATAAGAAGGAGTTTCCATTTCATGAGCGGGAATTTTTCCCTTCCAAGAAGAAAAAGCCCGTTGAATCTGGTCCTAATTCTCAGTCTACTGGAACACCTTCCATTCAGAAGTGTTTCAATTGTGGTTCTCCTGATCATATGGTTCGAGCTTGTCCTAAGCCTCTCTTCTGCCGTTATTGCAAGAAGGAAGGCCATCACATTTCTACTTGTCCTATTGCTCCGAATAATTCTATACCAGGCAAGCTAAATATAGCGGATGCTTTTGGAGGTTCTTCTCAGTGAAGAGGTAATTCTCCTTCTATCCTTGATGACATTATTTTATTTCGTGATCTGTCTATTTGATTTCTTTTGATACGGGTGTGTCCCACTCTTTTCTATCAAAAGAACTTGTTGATTCTTTTTCCTTAAATATTTTGGGCTTGATGACTTCTTTGAGAATTGCGAATCCAGTTGGTGGATCCGCAACACTCCGTTTGTTTCTTTTAAAGATGTCGAGATTATTTTATGTGGTTATTCTTTTCGAGCCTATTTGCATGTTATGCGATACTTAGGCTTCGAAATTTATTTTTGGAAAAGGATTGGCTTAATCATTATAAAGCCTATATCCTATGTCCAATGTGGACTATTCATCTTTGACATCCTCAATCTGTTAAGCAGATTTCTTTTGTTCTTAATGATTGTGATTTCCAAATTCGGTGATATCATTCTATTCTTTAAACCCACTTGATGAGGAAAGTGTTATTTCTCTCATTCGAGTAGTTTGTGAGTTTTCCGGTATTTTTGAGATTTGTCTTAGGATTATCACCTAAGCAATCTTTTGAGTGGTGCTAAGGTCTTTTTAGTTCGACCTTGCCACCGGTTTTCATCAGCCATGAGTTGCGGAGGGTAGCATTCCACTTACCGCATTCTGCACTCGTTGTGATTTTTGTGTTTGGTTCGTTTTGTCATTCGGTATGACGAACCCTCTACCTTATTTCCTCCATCTTATGAATCGAGTATTCTACGAATATCTCGATGAGTTTATCCTTGTATTTATTGATTATGGATGAAAACAACAAATTAACATTTGCAAATCTTTTTGATAAGATATTTATAAGTATGATTGGAATTTTGTTATTAAAATGAGCAAAGAATTTTTGTAAATTTTTTAAGAGATTTGTTTATCATACAGAAGATGATTTTGTTTTATTTTTCCCATTGAGTGCTTTAAGAATTCTGGTTGATGCGCTTGATCAACGTTATCGATAGGAATCTCCTAAACGCTATGATGAGACAGTCAGACATAGTAAAATTGACTTGTAATAAGTAAATTTTTCTAAAAAGATGATTACATAAAGTTAATTATAATTTTGAAAGTCCTAGCTTTTCGAGAAAGAGGAACGACTAAAGGAACTCTTTTCCGATGCTTTTATTCTTGCGATTCCCGAAGGGAACCAAGACTTTATTGCTTGTACCGATACTAGTCGTATTGGTTTGGGTGCCGTTCTCTTGCAAAAGGGAACGTTCTATCACTTATGCTTCTATGGTTGTTACTCTTCATTTTTCTTCTTAAGTATTGCGAGGACGCAATTTCTTTAAGGAGGGGAGTTTGTAACAACCCGTATATTTACGAATCGTATATTTTTATTGTTTAATTTGAAAATAGCACCGTTAGTCGGATTTTTGTCCGAAAAAGTCACTATTCGTAAAAGAACAATCAAATTAGTGAAGAGTCATTGTGGATCGTGCTATTTGGAAGTGCCTATTTGAAAAGTCATTCAAATAGGGATTCAGACGTCTGAAATGACTAATTCAGATGTCTGAAATTGTTCGAATCAAACCAGAAAGGAAATAGGAAAAAATTGCCATTTTAGACGTTTGAAATGGACAATTCAGACGTCTGAATATTGTTCTAGAAAGCTTCTTTTTTTTCCAGATTCAGACGTCTGAATCGTTTATTTTAGACGTCTAAATGAGGAATGAATTTGAGAATCAACATTTTGGACTCGAGAGCACTTCCATTGTGTTCAAAATGGTGTTTGCGACTTTTTTGAGTATAAGCTTCGATATGTTTGGAGCGAGTTGAATTTTGATGTTTTCTAAGTGGGCTTTTGGGTTTGGGTTTCACCCAACTCATTCTATACCTTAACTTAGCCCCCTCTCCCCTCTATTTACTCATTTCATTTCCTAAACACTCAAGCTCAACTGAAAATAGGGGAAGAGAATGGGAAATAGAAATTGCCAAGCCCTAGTTCCTCTTGCAATCTCAAATTCTTGCTCCAAAATCCAAGTACAGCTTAGGTAAGCCTTCCCTTCTTCTTCTCCATCTCATTTCCTATTCAATTTCAGAAATGTTCTTAACCCTAACTTAGAGAAACTTCATCTTTGATTTAGATTGAAGTTCTTGAGGTGGTGTTGAAGAGAGATTAACCTATTTCCTTGCTCTATAACTTCTCCCTTGTGTTTTTGAGTTTAAAGGTGAGATTTTTATCTCACATCTATGTCTATATCTTTGATAGTGTTAGGTAGCAATTCCTAACATATATTCCTTGTCCATTTGCTTTTGAATTGAATTGATTTGATGAATATTCCAATTTTTAGCGTTTAAAGTCAAAATCTATGATAAATCCTTATATAGTTGTTTGGGCATGTTGGTCGGAGTGTATTGGTGAGTCTTTAAGGTTGGGTAGTCGTTTGGCGTAAACCCCTAGCTATTGTCACTCATCCGATTGCTTCCGATATGATTTGGCCATCATTGGCCTAGGCAAAGTATTGCCTGAGCCCCAGTTTCAAACGTCTGAAATATACAATTCATACGTCTGAATCTGCTTGTCTCAGCCCTATTTGTCTACTTTGTGTGGGATTCCAATTTTTATCGATTCGTGATTATCCGATTTGTTGTTATCAATTATTATTAACTTTGATGATTCCTTTTTGATTTCGTACATGGGTTTATAAAATGATCTTTTTAATTGTATTAAAAGCTCGTTTCTCCAATTTATAATTTCTATTTAAAACACACACACAATTTTGCACTTCGAGCGAAGAGGGAGGAGAATCAAATGATTAAATAAAACGCGTGCTATGAACATGTGCGTTTATCTTTTCAGTTAATTCCTAATCTATTCGTTTGACCGTTTTGACCCTTGGGTTTGGTTTACCGATGAGATGAGGTGAACTTTATACTGCTTTGAGTGTGAAATTGGCTAACGGTTAGTAAACCGTTTAGTGCGAACGTGGGGTATGGGACTCACGTTTACATTTTTCGGGTTCCTTTTTGAGAGTTGTGACACATTCCGCCGGACAGTGGTGTCCAGTACCGCCACTACGGTTTGTTGCCTTTGGGCATATGGATCCTTGTTACAGTACCGAGCTCGAGCATCTTTTGTTTCTTTGACATTTATATTTACCTAGTGCATCGCCTTCGGTGTAGGTCCTTTGAACCACATGATATATAGCGATTACCTTGTGGAAACTTGTGTTACCTTTGTTGGTATTTGTTATTTGCCTTTTGGCTTGTTTTGGGATATGATATCCTTTGTTTATTGGGATTGCCGATGATATGAGGCTTGTTTTGATTCATCTTATGTTAGATGATTTGGTTATCTCTTTTGGAGATATTGGTGGTACTTTATGATCTTGTATGTTCATTATCATTTAGTTTGTCTAACTAATTTGTTTAGCTAGACTGACCCGTGTGTTTTACACTCGAGTCAGATCGAGATGTTTCAGGTTAGGTACATTGGACTTAGCCTATTTTGCTTCCGCATGGACTATTCCGCTAGCTCCTTTTTGTTATAGCTTTTTGTGTAGTCCTTTTGGCTAACTCTGATATATATTCTTTTGACTCTCTTGTATATTGTGGTCGCTTTACCACTTGACATGTATCATTTTGTATACTCTGTAATGTATCGATATATGTGTAAATGTATGTGATGATCTACTGTTCTGTGATGTGTTTTACATTTGAGTTGTCATATTTGTTCTGATAGATCCTTCAGCCACCTATGGATTTGTATTAAGTATTTGTTGGATATGTCGATCCATTTGAGAAAGAATTCAAGGAGGTATGACAATTGTCGGCATATTCAATAGATAATTAAGACAAGGCTATAGATGGTCGCTCCTAACTAGCTCCATTCTCCGCATTAGCAGACGGTGTTACCTTGTAATACTCTTTGCTAATGTGGGTCTCAGAGTGGGGCGTCACAGCTTGGTATCAGAGCTGAGTTTAGAAAAAAATATGATAAACATAGAACAGAGACACATATTACGGTACATTAAAGTGTAGTACGAATGTTACGAATCTTTGAATCATCGTGCCTTTATTCTTTCCATGCTTTTGGGGTAGATAGAATTTTGGGGAATACGTCTAGGAATGCATTTATTCCGTATTATTCCATATTTGAATTAATGATATATACCTTGTGCATAATCTTTATCTTATCTTCACTTTCAGCTAATGGCTGGAAGAAGCAGAGGACAACGCTTGGATGGTGGGCAATCCAGCGGCTCGCATCCGGACAGTGTTTAAATGTCTACCGATCAATTCTTGGAGTTATTGAGCACTCTGCCTCCAGCTCCTATTCGATCATCTCCTCCACGCAAGTCTGCCTTTGCACGCTTGTGCAGTGATTTTTCTCATTTTGGTGGAAAGCCATTCAAAGGCTCCGAGTCCGTTCTTGAGGTCCAAGCTTGGATTCGCACATGCGAGCGTATTTTCTCTCGCATGGATCTTTCTGACCATGATTGAGTTCTTGTAAATTCTAGCTTATTGCAAGAGCGTGCCCTTGATTGGTACGAGCTTCTTATTGCCGAACTTGATGAGTCTGTTCTTTCTTGGACTCAATTTCGGGAACGATTCGAACTCAAATTCGTTCCTGAATCTGAGAAAGTTTTATTAGCCCGTTGCTTCCTTGAGTTGAAGCAAGGGAAGTCCTCCGTCTCTGAGTATGTTGCATCATTCGAGGCCTTATCTAAGTATGGTCTTGAATTCATTAGCACCTCTTATAAGAAGAATCTGAAATTTGTCTCTGGTCTTAAGAAATATCTTAAGAAGTCTTTAATTCTCCAGCTTAAGCTTTCTTTTGAGGAGTTGGTTGACTCAGCGCTTCATCTCGAAGCCGTCGAGAAGGAGATCGATAGTGGTGATGATGTTAAGGTTCGTAAGAACCCCAATAAGAAGGAGTTTCCATTTCATGAGCGGGAATTTTTCCCTTCCAAGAAGAAAAAGCCCGTTGAATCTGGTCCTAATTCTCAGTCTACTGGAACACCTTCCATTCAGAAGTGTTTCAATTGTGGTTCTCCTGATCATATGGTTCGAGCTTGTCCTAAGCCTCTCTTCTGCCGTTATTGCAAGAAGGAAGGCCATCACATTTCTACTTGTCCTATTGCTCCGAATAATTCTATACCAGGCAAGCTAAATATAGCGGATGCTTTTGGAGGTTCTTCTCAGTGAAGAGGTAATTCTCCTTCTATCCTTGATGACATTATTTTATTTCGTGATCTGTCTATTTGATTTCTTTTGATACGGGTGTGTCCCACTCTTTTCTATCAAAAGAACTTGTTGATTCTTTTTCCTTAAATATTTTGGGCTTGATGACTTCTTTGAGAATTGCGAATCCAGTTGGTGGATCCGCAACACTCCGTTTGTTTCTTTTAAAGATGTCGAGATTATTTTATGTGGTTATTCTTTTCGAGCCTATTTGCATGTTATGCGATACTTAGGCTTCGAAATTTATTTTTGGAAAAGGATTGGCTTAATCATTATAAAGCCTATATCCTATGTCCAATGTGGACTATTCATCTTTGACATCCTCAATCTGTTAAGCAGATTTCTTTTGTTCTTAATGATTGTGATTTCCAAATTCGGTGATATCATTCTATTCTTTAAACCCACTTGATGAGGAAAGTGTTATTTCTCTCATTCGAGTAGTTTGTGAGTTTTCCGGTATTTTTGAGATTTGTCTTAGGATTATCACCTAAGCAATCTTTTGAGTGGTGCTAAGGTCTTTTTAGTTCGACCTTGCCACCGGTTTTCATCAGCCATGAGTTGCGGAGGGTAGCATTCCACTTACCGCATTCTGCACTCGTTGTGATTTTTGTGTTTGGTTCGTTTTGTCATTCGGTATGACGAACCCTCTACCTTATTTCCTCCATCTTATGAATCGAGTATTCTACGAATATCTCGATGAGTTTATCCTTGTATTTATTGATTATGGATGAAAACAACAAATTAACATTTGCAAATCTTTTTGATAAGATATTTATAAGTATGATTGGAATTTTGTTCTTAAAATGAGCAAAGAATTTTTGTAAATTTTTTAAGAGATTTGTTTATCATACAGAAGATGATTTTGTTTTATTTTTCCCATTGAGTGCTTTAAGAATTCTGGTTGATGCGCTTGATCAACGTTATCGATAGGAATCTCCTAAACGCTATGATGAGACAGTCAGACATAGTAAAATTGACTTGTAATAAGTAAATTTTTCTAAAAAGATGATTACATAAAGTTAATTATAATTTTGAAAGTCCTAGCTTTTCGAGAAAGAGGAACGATTAAAGGAACTCTTTTCTGATGCTTTTATTCTTGCGATTCCCGAAGGGAACCAAGACTTCATTGTTTGTACCGATACTAGTCGTATTGGTTTGGGTGTCGTTCTCTTGCAAAAGGGAACGTTCTATCACTTATGCTTCTATGGTTGTTACTCTTCATTTTTCTTCTTAAGTATTGCGAGGACGCAATTTCTTTAAGGAGGGGAGTTTGTAACAACCCGTATATTTACGAATCGTATATTTTTATTGTTTAATTTGAAAATAGCACCGTTAGTCGGATTTTTGTCCGAAAAAGTCACTATTCGTAAAAGAACAATCGAATTAGTGAAGAGTCATTGTGGATCGTGCTATTTGGAAGTGCCTATTTGAAAAGTCATTCAAACAGGGATTCAGACGTTTGAAATGACTAATTCAGATGTTTGAAATTGTTCGAATCAAACTAGAAAGGAAATAGGAAAAAATTGCCATTTTTAGACGTCTAAAATGGACAATTCAGACGTCTGAATATTGTTCTAGAAAGCTTCTTTTTTTCCAGATTCAGACGTCTGAATCGTTCATTTTAGATGTCTAAATGAGGAATGAATTTGAGAATCAACATTTTGGACTCGAGAGCACTTCCATTGTGTTCAAAATGGTGTTTGCGACTTTTTTGAGTATAAGCTTCGATATGTTTGGAGCGAGTTGAATTTTGATGTTTTCTAAGTGGGCTTTTGGGTTTGGGTTTCACCCAACTCATTCTATACCTTAACTTAGCCTCTCCTCTCCATTTACTCATTTCATTTCCTAAACACTCAAGCTCAACTGAAAATAGGGGAAGCGAATGGGAAATAGAAATTGCCAAGCCCTAGTTCCTCTTGCAATCTCAAATTCTTGCTCCAAAATCCAAGTGAAGCTTAGGTAAGCCTTCCCTTCTTCTTCTCCATCTCATTTCCTCTTCAATTTTAGAAATGTTCTTAACCCTAACTTAGAGAAACTTCATCTTTGATTTAGATTGAAGTTCTTGAGGTGGTGTTGAAGAGAGATTAACCTATTGGCTTGCTCTATAACTTCTCTCTTGTGTTTTTGAGTTTAAAGGTGAGATTTTTATCTCACATCTATGTCTATATCTTTGATAGTGTTAGGTAGCAATTCCTAACATATATTCCTTGTCCATTTGCTTTTGAATTGAATTGATTTGATGAATATTCCAATTTTTAGCGTTTGAAGTCAAAATCTATGATAAATCCTTATATAGTTGTTTGGGCATGTTGGTCGGAGTGTATTGGTGAGTCTTTAAGGTTGGGTAGTCGTTTGGCGTAAACCCCTAGCTATCGTCACTCATCCGATTGCTTCCGATATGATTTGGCCATCATTGGCCTAGGCAAAGTATTGCCTGAGCCCCAGTTTCAAACGTCTGAAATATACAATTCAGACGTCTGAATCTGCTTGTCTCAGCCCTATTTGCCTACTTTGTGTGGGATTCCAATTTTTATCGATTCGTGATTATCCGATTTGTTGTTATCAATTATTATTAACTTTGATGATTCCTTTTTGATTTCATACACGGGTTTATAAAATGATCTTTTTAATTGTATTAAAAGCTCGTTTCTCTAATTTATAATTTCTATTTAAAACACACACACAATTTTGCACTTTGAGTGAAGAGGGAGGAGAATCAAATGATTAAATAAAACGCGTGCTATGAACATGTGCGTTTATCTTTTCAGTTAATTCCTAATCTATTCGTTTGATCATTTTTGACCTTTGGGTTTGGTTTACCGATGAGATGAGGTGAACTTTATACTGCTTTGAGTGTGAAATTGGCTAACGGTTAGTAAACCGTTTAGTGCGAACGTGGGGTATGGGACTCACGTTAACATTTTCCGGGTTCCTTTTTGAGAGTTGTGACACATTCCGCCGGACAGTGGTGTCCTGTACCGCCACTACGGTTTGTTTCCTTCAGGCATATAGATCCTTGTTACAGTACTGAGCTCGAGTATCTTTTGTTTCTTTGACATTTATATTTCCCTAGTGTACCGCCTTCGGTGTAGGTCCTTTGAGCCACACGATATATAGCGATTACCTTGTGGAAACTTGTGTTACCTTTGTTGGTATTTGTTATTTGCCTTTTGGCTTGTTTTGGGATATGATATCCTTTATTTATTGGGATTACCGATGATATGAGGCTTGTTTTTATTCATCTTATGTTAGATGATTTGGTTATCTCTTTTGGAGATATTGGTGGTACTTTATGATATTGTATGTTCATTATCATTTAGTTTGTCTAACTGATCTGTTTTGCTAGACTGACCCGTGTGTTTTACACTCGGGTCAGACCGAGATGTTTCAGGTTAGGTACATTAGACTTAGCCTATTTTGCTTCCGCATGGACTATTCCGCTAGCTCCTTTTTGTTATAGCTTTTTTTGTAGTCCTTTTGGCTATAACTCTGATATGTATTCTTTTGACTCGCTTGTATATTGTGGTCGCTTTACCACTTGACATGTATCATTTTGTATACTCTGTAATGTATCGATATATGTGTAAATGTATGTGATGATCTACTGTTCTGTGATGTGTTTTACATTTGAGTTGTCATATTTGTTCTGATAGATCCTTCAGCCACCTATGGCTTTGTATTAAGTATTTGTTGGATATGTCGATCCATTTGAGAAAGAATTCATGGAGGTATGACAATTGTTGGCATATTCAATAGATAATTAAGACAAGGCTATAGATGGTCGCTCTTAACCAGCTCTGTTCTCCGCATTAGCACACAGGGTTACCTTGTAATACTCTTTGCTAATGTGGGTCTCGGAGTGGGGTGTCACAGTACGTGCATATATATATATTTGTTTATACATATACTTCGTGTGTGTATTTGTGTGATGTATCATCACGTTATATATTTAGCTAGCTTATAAGCCTTCTTATTACTAGCAGAAAATAGTGTAGGCATCGATATGGCTATGGAACTACTTCTATTAATATTAGGTTAGTCCCACATTGTCCAAGACATTACTATTCTTAGTGTATATAAGTTAATAGATGAAGTAACAGTCAAAGCGATAAATGTAGCATGCCCCTAACTTAGATGGCTTGTATAAATGAATTGATGCATTTTCTCACTTTATATATTTCAGCCCACAAATGGCACCTTGTATCCACATCAATTTCTACTGTTGTAGAGGGCCAAAGGTCATCTAGATGTAAAAGAATGAAGGGTGTTATAGGTATTTCAAAAATACCAAATTTCTCTATATTAAATGTAGAGAGAAGGCCATTTTGGGTACTTCAAAAAGACACGGTTGATTTATGTTTAACGAATTATTATTATTAGTAGTAAAGATATATACACATATGCACTTAATAAAGAAAATATCTAAGATATTTCCATTTTCTTCATCCCTAAGTCTAATAAAGCAACCATCTCTTCGCTCACATCACCTTAAAAGCACATGGAGGTGCATATGAAAGGGGATGAGGGTGTGACGCGTGTGTGATGGAGGAGGATGATGCAATGTTGATGTGTGGCAAAAGAAATATCATGATATTTTTCTCACATTTTTTTCCTATAAATACCACCCTCCATTCTCTCATTTCTTCACACCATCTTCTTCTTCTTCTTCCAAGCTACTCTAAGGGCTTCCTAATGGCCTCTCTTCTCTAAGAAAAATTATAGCGAGAAAGTTATGAAAAAATATTTGCATTGCAAACAATAAAGTTCCACCTCTAAAATAGGTCCAATCACCTCCCTACCTTCTCATGTACCCACATCCACCCCTCTTCCAAGCACCAAGGATGAGCTCCACCACTCAAAGAAGCGTGGTCGAACATACATGGAGTCAAGGTGGAGATCCAGAAGCTCCAGAGTGAAGAAAAGAGAAGGAAGTGCTACCGGAATGCCACCGATTTGATTTCAGGAAGCTTCGAAAAAAGATTGGGATGGAGAAGGAAGTGATGGTGTGAAGTGTGGTGATATGTGCTTGAATGTTGGTAGGAAGAGGATAGAGTTTGGCTTAATAAAAGTAAGTTAATCTCACTTTGAATCACTTGATAATCACTTATTAATATTTCTTATTAATCACTTAAATATTGCTTGCTATTAGTGATAATAATAGGCATTAACTACTTAAAGTTATACCCATGATCATATGCTAAAATGATTGTTTATATGGTTGTTTAATATGTTTGGATTATGATTGGTTAATTATATGCTTGCTTGATGTGGAAATAATTCACATTAAATATATGTCGAATTTACACAAATGAAATCACTTTCTTATATGAACTATAAAAGTGTTACGGAATGGTTAAACCTCTTTAAAATGATTTAAAATGGTATATAATTGTTTTACAAACATTAAAATTCAATTTGGAGAAGTTTTGACAAGATATGAAATTGGAGTGAAAAATAGGCGCGTTGCGTAACGACAGTTCGCGATTTTGAGCCATAAAAGTTAAATCAATGTGTAAAGTGGAATATAGCTCGAAATGATTCGAAATAATAATTTTCCAAACTCTTATAGCTATAGTTTTCAAATTAAGAAGAAAAATCAAGATTTCATTGAATATAATTTGAGTTATGTCCAAATCAAGTTTTTAAAAACATCATTGTTTGGCGATTTTGGGAACCAAAATAGTAAATGCTTTAAAATTGATATTTTAAAATCTTTAAAAATATAAAATAAATTTTATAAATATGTTAAAATGTTTTAAAAGGGATTTGAGTTATAAAAATAGACATATATGAAATGGAATTAGTGTTTTGAACAAAGAAGCTTTAAAAACACTATTCGCAGCAATTTTAGTAACTTTTGCAAACTATGGTTTTAACTTAACTATTCTTTCCAATCTTTTTAGTAATCTTTTCAAATGAATAATTAAGTTTTTTAAGATGATTTGGAAATTTATAATAATTTAAAGGAGTTTTAAATAAATGGTTAAAGGAAAATTGTTTTAAACAATATTTGGAATTATATTAAGTAAATGGAAATCGTCTCTAAAAGATATATACAAGGATTTAGAGTTGATCAAATAACTTGACCGTCTTATCGGTGACAGAGAGATAGTCTCTAGACTCGAGCTTGGACAACCAGTGCTTGGGTATCGCTCTAGCTACCCTATTGGCCCGACGGAGGGGGTAGTTAATTTGGTCTACTCAGACTGCGTTTTCTTAAGTTAAACGAAAAGAGATTTGGAGTATTCAAAAGTTAAACAAGATTTTAAAATATGATTTTGGTGGTATAGAGAATACCCTAATTAAACACTATATTAAATTCCGAGGAAGGAACTCATACTATCTGTGTGAATTTAAAAGGTGAGTTCACCGTTATTCGACAAATAATACAGGTTGAATATGGAAATTAGTATTGAAGTATAATTAGTATAATTTCTATGGATCCTTTTTACTCAATACAAATTTGTTTTGGTTTATAGTCAACGATGTCTTAAATAACATTGTTTTTGACCCATTTAAAAGTTATGATTTGAAAATAAGAAATCTTTGTTAAGATTTAAATAAATGATTGGGAAAATTTTTCCTAAGTAAAGTGTGAAATGATTCGGAATTATTCCAATATTTAAAAAGGATTTAATTAACCAAAGGATTTGATAAAAGAGGTTTAATTATCCTGTATATACTGAAACATAATATGATTTAAAGATGTATTTCTTTAAAGAGATATTTTACATGGATAAAAGATATTGATTAATTGAATAATAACCACCTATATACTTGACTTCTTTTATCAATTATTGGTTCGGAGAAACCGGGGTCGTATTTGAGTAATTCCTATCCGAAAATCACTTCGAACCAATATATGTTCGAGAGTGAAAATATGTTGAAGACAATGATTTTGAAGACGGAGATCTTCATAATATAGGGATGCTTATCACGAACCTTTAGGGTAATTACCTTATCATATATATGGTGGCAGTGGTTCCATCAATTTGAAATCTTCGATGTAAGGACTGCTCGCTACTAATTCAAGGGGTGATCCCAAATGGGATGTAGTAGGAGAAGTGCCTTAAGTTTTTGATGTGCTCAGAGGTTGTACTTTTGTAGAAATCAATAGTGTGTTATTGGAAATGACAATGTGGCATTTAAAGTAGGATTCATTCTGCGAAAGGTAAAACTTTTCCTTAAGCCTCACACATCGGGAATGACAAAAACATGGTAGATGCAGCAGGGCTAAGTGGGTCGCACCCATTAGGTTATAGTCATCACCTTTCTTAATTACCATGTATATATCGGGTTTGTTGTGTATGCCATAAGATGTCTCAGATAGGTCAGGAACGACCGAGGTGATGGCGAATTCAGTACTATCTATGGTAGAGGTAGGCCGGTTCTGCATTGGTAGAGGTAGGCTTGTTCTGTGTCGGTAAAGGTTTGATCCTTAGGTGCATCCCTCTAGAGATTTACTCCCAGAAGGTATTCCTTTACCTTATCATTGTATGGAATCCATTCTCCAATACGAGCCTTTGCGGTTTTAGTTGTAAACCTATTATGCTTGAATTTAATTAATGTAACAATTTCGGCTATGATTAATATGTTATTTGAAAGGGTTTTTGAAGAATGTCATTAAAAATAATATCCCTGATTTTATATAGCAAATGTTTTGGTTATAATAAGGTAAAAACCTGTCCGTATTTATGTGCAGTGTGGCCTTATGAGATACCCTTTGATTTCAAAAATATCCGTGTTTTGAGTTTTCTCACACTAGTCCCATGACTGATCCGGAGTTTATTTTCTTTTCCTCTTAAACTCCGAGTGCCTTATTTTTCCGCGAAGCAAGTAGTTAGGTCTTGCTTGGAGCATTTTGGAGGAGCTTGGAGCAAGAGCTGGAGATTTCTCTATAGATAGTTATCCATTTTTCCATTTCCACTGCATTTGTTTACTTTTGTATTCAGCACTAGTTGGGACAGAGATTTATAACTGTCCAGGCTGAGATTAGGATAGACTCTAATGCATGTATTTAAAATTTCCGCTGTAAAGATTATGTATTGAAATAATATATGTTATTCCATTCGTGTAAGATTCTGTTCTTTCTTTATTTTCTTTTATCCTTGATCAATCTGTATTTCCGGCACTTGGATATTTGGCATGTGAATACCGAGAATTTATTAGTGTCGATTTTTAGGGGTGGAAAAGACGGGTCGTAACATTGTGTGTGTGTGTTGTAGTGAAAAATTGATGAGCGAAAGCGATTTGATCATGATCTAGTATTGCCTATTTGAACACCAATGCAACTCAAATTCTAATATGCAATCACACAAAATCAAATAATAAAAAACATGG